>OZ010787.1:416332075-417759575 GCA_963932465.1 Maratus speciosus | reverse complement strand
ATATTATTATAAAATTTAATTATAGACGTTATTGCCGGTCGATTGGTATCAATATTATTTTTATAGATGATTTGCAGTAGAATTGGTGTATGTGAAGTTCTACATCCCCCCCCCCCCCCGATTTCTCATACACAAATAGTTGAACTAAATCTTCCGTATACTAGTAAAATCTATAATTTTTCATTTTTGCCGCACGCTGCAGAATTATTAATTCGGCTTTCAGTCTACAGCAGAATATTAATAGCAGTGTAAAATAGTGAGGAAAACAAATGGTGAAGTTATCCATCTTGTTTCGTTAATGAGAGTTAAATACAATTTCTCCAATGAGAAATTCCCCTTCCAATGCTCCGATAATAATTACTAAATGTGTTTGGTATGAGAATGAAGGAATGAAAGTGCTTAGAATATACTAAAGCAGAATTAAATGGGCGTAGTTGCGTAATGGAGTGTATTACATGAAAGGAATATTGCTGTATAAAACACAATTCAATATTATAATATTATGTGAAGAATCTAATATTTGCATTTCAGCATATGGTTGAATTTATTGAAATATCTTTATAACAGCATCCAGTGAATTATAATAAAGTTTTCTCTTGAGCAGTTATTATCCCTGAAAACGTTTTATCACTTTACCATAGGTGCCAACTTTTCCTACCACTATTGTTTTAAAGAAAAATGTACCTTATTTAATCCTAAATTTTCGGCAATTAAATGAAATAAATTTTCTGTTTAGAAAGAGTGGCAGGTAAAACGCATAAAAGTTGGCAGCTATTATTTTAATCGTAGAAAATGATATTCCAATATCAACAGTTTATACAAAAAGTCGCCGTCGAATGTTTAGAATATAATTTGAATCGCAATTCCATGATGGTTGTGGTGACAGTTCAATATAAATTATGTTTTCCCAATATACTAAATTAAACTGAAAGGTATTACCGAGAAAAATAAATGGTGTCATACATCAAGTAATGAACTCAAGAAATAATATTGCCAATCATACATATGTAGAATAGAACGTCCATTAAAAAAATAATAATAATCTCGTGGAACATTATGTTACACGAAAATTAAGTTATTCATATTGTGTAGAAGGATACGAATAAGTATAATATTGTTCTAAAAAAATGCGCACGTATGAGTAAACCATGTCATTCATAAATATAGGAGGGTCAATCCATTTCAAGTGGTCCAGCACTGGTTGCTTAACCATTTTTAAAAAATCTGAACTTTTTTGTACAAACACCCTAGCATGATGGAAGTTGAAAATTGCTAATATTTCATTTTTTTTTTTTTTTTTTTTTTTTTTTTTTTTTTTGTGCACGGTGGGCCATCTTTGTTTCATGGTCTGAAGCAATTTTCTCACATGAAGGGTTTACAGAATTGTAAATATCTCATCGTTTATTTCTCCAATTGAAGTGCAGTTTAAAGAAATTTATACAAAATGAAATGAGCTAAAGATTTGGTACTACAGTAGTTTCCGAAAATAAATCCTTATTGGTGAAATTTCAGCATAAAGTTTGAGTTTTTTTCCAAAATTTGTCCGTTTACAAGAGGAAATTTTTCTGGCAAGGAAAACTGCCAACATGACATAATTTTTTTTACATATAGGCCGAAAGTACTTGTACTAACACGCCAAGTTCCAGATCTGGGACTTGCTTTCTCTTCGCTAAAAAAAATCCCACAATTTTCAAAAATTTCAAAAATCGCAATTTTGAGACTTTGATATCTCTGTTGGAGCACGAGATAAAAATCTGAAGTTCTGGTTTCTGATAGTATTTTATGTTAGTGTTATGCACAAAAAATTTCAGAATGGAGATTTGACTACAAGCTGAGATATGGCAAGGGCAATATGTCAAATTAATACTGCCAAACTATTGTTTTATTGTAGTCACAGGTAAGTATTTATCTCAGAGTGTCATTTAAATTTATTTTTTTTATTATCTTTAAATAATAGTAACAGAAAATAAAGCCTTTTGCAAAGCTTAGCAATTAATTTTAAAAGTAATTATATGCCTAAGGCCTACATTTTGTATGGTTTTAGTAATTATTGTTTAAGTAATTATTGTTTTTAGTAACTAAAAGAAACCTCAATAATTTTGCATAAAGAAAAGAATATTTTTATGCAAGACATGAGACAAAAACAGAATAGGGAAAGGGAAAAGCTGTTAATGTTGACATATTTGTTGAGACATGATCAAACGTGTTAAAACACATTCCTGCTTGATGGTTTAAAAACCACAATTTCAATGCTGCATGCTAGTCCCTGAAACTTGTTCCTACCATAAGTATCTTATTGTAAATGAAACATTTATACGATGTTACCATGCATCAGCCTCAAATGATATTCTGAAAGAAACTATATCTAAAGCCCTTTCAAAATTTATACTGCAGAAAAATGATATTGTTGCATGCGTGTATGATAAGAAGTAAGCTACACTGTAAAAAAACCGACATTTTTACAGTACAAAGTACTGTTCATCTCGCGCACAAACTCGATCACAGTGAATGTGCTGTATCTTTCTTTGGTTTCCTGACTATATTAACATGGAAAATACAGTAGTTGCGTAAAATTAACAGCACAATGTGCTGGCAATTTGGACGCCAGCTGTTTGTGCTGGCGTCCAAATTTTAAAAAATTGTCAGCACATTGTGGTGTTAATTTTACGCAGCTACTGTATTTTCCATGTTAAAATAGTCGGGAAACCAAAGAAAGATACAGCACATTCATTGTGATCGAGTTTGTTCTGTCAAATTTACCGTGGTTTTTTTACAGTGTAGGAATTATTAATGAAGTCAGACTTGAACATAGTGATTTTAAAGTTCATTTCTATAAGCCAGCAGGGGCAAGAACTTGAATCAAGTTATTAAGTGATGACAAGACTTGGTTCCTAGAAATAAAATGTTGAGAAAGATCATCACTATGGAACTGACAATAGTAACTGGTAGAACACATAACATCTCTCCTAAATTCTGAGAAGATATTTCTCAGATCTTACATATAGTCTTTTAGTAAATTAAATAGTTGTTATTACACTGTTTTCAACAAACCATATTTCGTGTGTAAATATTGTAATAAAAGAGATAAATCTAATTCATTCTAAGGTACTCTTAATAGCATTTATTCATATCTTTTACTCGCTATATCTCAGCTCGCAGTCAAATCTCCATCTTTAAATTTTTTGTGCATAATAGTACCATAAAATACTATTAGAAGCCATAATTTCAAATTTTTATCTCGTGCCCCACCAGATATATCAAAGCCTCAAAAATGCGATTTTTGAAAAATTTTGAAAATTTTGGGATTTGTTTTAGCAAAGAGAAAGCAAGTCCCAGATCTGGGACTTGGCGTGTGAGTACAAGTACTTTCCGCCTATTTGTAAGAAAAAAGTATGCCATGTTGGAAGTTTTCCTTGCTAGAAAATTTTCTTCTTGTAAACGGACAAATTTTGAAAAAAAAAACTTAAACTTTCACCAATAAGTATTTATTTTAGGAAACTATTCTATTACCAAATTTTTAGCCCATTTTATTCTGTACAAATTGAATTAAGCCGCACTTGAATTGGAGAAATAAACGATGAGATATTTACAATTCCGTAAACCCTTCGTGTAAGAAAATTGCTGCAGACGATGAAACAAAGATAGCCGCCATACACAAACAAAAATTAATAAAATTAAAATAATAGTCATTTTGAACTTCCATCATGTTAGGGTTTTTCTACAAAAAATTTCATATATTTTTTAAATGGCCATGCAACTAATAAATGATTTTCTGGACCACTTCAAATGGATTGATCCAGGAAATGTTTTGAGACCTTAAACCTAATGTTCAAAATTCAATTAAATCAATAATTGTTACAAAATCAATTTTTAGCATGATAAATTTAGAAACATATTTTATTCTGGGTGAATATTCCTTGCAAAAAAACTGCAGTTTGGATGAAAGTTTAAAAAGTACTTTCTGTAATTATAGTTTCTAAAATAAAACAAATCAAAAAAACCTTTAACTTATTTGGAGAAATAATAAGCTGTCCGAACTCTATCTATAAATCTAGAGCAACTTCTTCAAGCTTTATTTTCTTCAGAAGAATAAGATCGAAAGGCTATCAACAACTGAATAAGATAAATAACTCCTTCTCAGTGCTAAAATAAAATGAAGAAAAAGCAAATGTATATTGATCTGTATATTTTTTTCTATTATATCTTAGTAATGAGGAAAGTCTTTTTAGTTGTGGTCTTTTTCAGCACATCTTTTTTTCCTGAAATATATAAAGCGTTTGATGAAATTTTCATAGTTCTTGTCGACACAGAATATAGTTTAATATTGAGAGTGCCGAAAACTTTTCCAATAACTCTCTACTATGCCATTGCGAATCAAAATTGCTACCGCAAATAGAATTTTCTAAATATCAAAACACTATATATTTTTTAGTTATTCTTTGAGATAGTAAAACCTATTATTTTGCTTCAAAGAAGCTAAATATTGGTAGTGGTTATCTCGCATTTGATGTTATAAAGTTTCAAACAGATTTATCTGAAGTTTTTGATGTTCTTAGGGATAAGCATTATTTATGATATTTTTCTGAGCATGTTTTCCCGAAATCAATATGACCAAATGTATTTCTTTCTTCTTAAAGCACAGACACACAAAACATGCTCGATTACCTAAATTTTCTGTACCACTGCAAATTATGCCATATATATAAGCTTTCATCTAAATTCTAAATTCTCATTTTCTTGAAAAAGAAATTACCAGCAACTGAAATGACTTTTGAAACCATAAATATCCTGTCTGATCCAAGTAAGAAAAGAAAAGTTTTTTTAATTAAAAATAGCAATTTAAAGAAGTTGGAAATTGCACGTCAAACGTGGCAAATGAAGTGCGTTCGTGCTATAACTAGTTTTATATATATATATTTTTTTTTATTATTTTTTTTGCACCGCATATTGTACTGAGCGTATATTTTAGTACACTTCATAAGTGCATATCAATTTTATTCTGTTCGAAAGACTATAACATCATTAAAATGCACATGAAATATTTTTTTTCCATCGGACGTAATGTAACTGAAAACATTTGACTGTCCCTGTAATTAAACTATACATCCGATTTTCCTAAAATTTGAAACGACTCGACAAAATTTTGCAACAATTTTATATTTAAAATTTCAGACCATTCGGTTAAATAGTTTTTGCTCTGTTGTATCCGGACGAACAGAAAGACAGACAGACAGACGGACTGAACGACGACCATAGGTGCTACGTATTTATATAATTACGAACGCAACTAAAGAGCAACAAGCGTTTGTTATGCGTCTAAACAATTTTTTAATCCTTTTAAAGTGTTTAACATTCTACCCATATGTAGGATCCCCATAATTTTTTCGACTTAGTCCGGAACTCCTTTAACAGAGAATGGCTGAAAAAATAAGAGACTGTAGAGGAATATGCATTTCTTTTGAACGTTAATTTTCAAAGCTTCGAAAAATTTTAATATTATAGTTTCGGAAAATATTGAAAACAATATCCTTTCTTTCCTATCCTTCCCCAAACATAGTAAATAATCGAGAGTAAAATGGAAACTGTAAGGCATCAATCAGCATTGGTGACATCGTAGGGTAAAATTTGTCCAGTAGGAGGGCTTTCAAGATATGATACAAAATTGAGTTGTATGTAGAAAAAACCGCAAAACGCATTTTTAGATTCGAAGCAAGACTTTAAGCAAGAACAAAATTTTCCCTAAATAGTTCAGGCAATAGGGAATTTTACCTAGCAAAATTAATGGTAGTACTGGAAATCGGCTTTCTAGATGTTTTTTGGGTCGCTGAATCCGAATTTCTAACTTCCCACCAAAATTGTCCCCGGCAACCTCCCCCAAATTTTGGTAAAAAGCGCCCAAAAAAAGGTTTTTATTAAAAAAATCTTTTTTTTTATTGTTTTAGATAAAAAGTATCTAGAAATTCAGAAAGTAGACAAAATTTCCAACAAATTAGATATATGACATTATGACTTAGGATGAAGGGGAAGGGGGGATCTGCCTCGGAACATGCGCACGGTGCTGCGTAAACTAAGTTGCGCAATTCCACTTAACCACTCAGACGTTTACATTAGCCCTCCCATCTTCCCTCCGAACTCTCTCTATAAGGTTTACTTTAAGTTTTTTGGGTCGCTTAATCCGAATTTTTAACTTACCCTCAAAATCCCCCCCCCCCCCGAAATAGTTGTTTTTAACTTAAATTTCTTATTGTTTTAGGGGAAAAGCATTACGAAATTCAGAAACTAGACAAAATTTGCAACAAATAGGGTACATGACATTATGACGTAGGATAAACGGGGAGAGAGGGGGCTGCCTCGGAACATTCCCCGCACATTTCTCAAAAACCAAATTTTATCAAAAAATCAAATTTTTGGGGGGTTGCCGGGTGAAATTTTGGTGGGAACTTACAAATTTGGATTCAGCGACCCAAAAAACATAAAGTGAGTCGAAATCCAGAACTAGTATTAATTTTGCCAGGTAAAATTCCCTATTGCCTGGACTTCATAACTTAGTGCACGTAGCGCCGCAGTGCATGTTCAGAGGTAGCCCTCACCCTCCCCATTCATCCTAATTCATAATGCCATGTATCATATTTGTTGCAAATTTTGTCTAGTTTCTGAATTTTGTAATGCTTTTCCCCTAAAACAATAAGAAATTTAAGTTAAAAACAACTATTGGGGGGGGGGGGGGTTCGGGCGGGAAATTTTTGGGGGGAAGATAAAAATTCGGATTCAGCGACCCAAAATCTTAAAGTAAACCTTATAGAGAAAGTTCGGAGAGGAGATGGGAGGGCGAATGTAAACGTGTGGGTGGTTAAGTGGAATTGCGCAACTTAGTTTACGCAGCACCGCGCGCATGTTCCGAGGCAGATCCCCCCTTCCCCTTCATCCTAAGTCATAATGCCATATATCTAATTTGTTAGAAATTTTGTCTAGTTTCTGAATTTCGTAATGCTTTTCCCCTAAAACAATAAGAAATTTAAGTTAAAAACAACTATTGGGGGGGGGGGGGGGTTCGGGCGGGAAATTTTTGGGGGGAAGATAAAAATTCGGATTCAGCGACCCAAAATCTTAAAGTAAACCTTATAGAGAAAGTTCGGAGAGGAGATGGGAGGGCGAATGTAAACGTGTGAGTGGTTAAGTGGAATTGCGCAACTTAGTTTACGCAGCACCGCGCGCATGTTCCGAGGCAGATCCCCCCTTCCCCATCATCCTAAGTCATAATGCCATATATCTAATTTGTTAGAAATTTTGTCTACTTTCTGAATTTCTAGATACTTTTTCTATAAAACAATAAAAAAATTGATTTTTTTAATAAAAACCTTTTTTGGGGGGCTTTTTACCAAAATTTGGGGAGGTTGCCGGGGGAAATTTTGGTGCGAAGTTACAAATTCGGATTCAGCAACCCAAAACACATCTAGAAAGCCGATTTCCAGTACTACCATTAATTTTGCTAGGTAAAGTCCCTATACGGTCTCTATTGCCTGGAGTAAAAAATAATAGCTTGAGGGAAGTGTGATGTTCCAAACAACATTTCATGGCAATATAATTCAACAAATCAATTGTATAACATGCACATTATTTGAAATTGTTATATGCGAGAACAAAATGTAAGCAATTTTATTTTGTGTGTGTGTCATAAATAAATAAATTTGGAAATTAATATGTATTTTGAGAATGTCGCACACAACGTTCAGAAATGGAGACTATTTTACTTTTGCAAAATTCATTATTAAAGTTTGTATTACCTTAATTTCCTACGTATAAGCCGCAGCTCAAATAACTCTATTTCCTACCAGAAATTTTATTTAACAAAATGTAACATATTTCTATTTGGTACTTATTTGACTTCATTTATTAAGTGAAATTTCTGGTTTGAAACAGACTTATATTAGCCACGGTTATACTCCGGAAAATTACTATATACATCCAAAATTCTCTGCGTAATCATATAAAAAAACGTTCAAAGCTTTTTGAAACGTTCGAACTCTCACTGAATGACCATTATTTATTATTAAAATTCTTTTACAAGAATGGTGAGAACGCCAACTGCCACTCTTCGAAATTACAGATGTATGAAGATGGTAGAGAACTTCTGACAAAATCTGTCATTTGGAAAATGACTGTTTATTTCCAGGAGACCAGCAACTTTTGAGTTCTTAAAGAACGAGGTCGAAAGTCAGTGATATCACAATGGCTGAAATTGGTGTTATGAGCATTGGAAAGAAAATTTCTCAGAATAAAGCAAGAATGGGCAAACTGGATTTTATTTTAAATATTTTGTAAAACATTTACTTTTACATTATTTTCACATTTTTATTTAAAAAAAACCCCTCAAACAGGAATTTCTTGTAAACTATTCAGGCTTAGTTTTTACAATATATAACAATAAATCTCCAAAGCAAGTGCTTCGGAGCGGTAAAAAAAATTCTTCGCCAATTTTCAAGGAATCTCATTACATTCTTCAAAGAGGACAATTTAGACTATTAATATTTTAAAATAAATAGTTGGTTCCATACGCAACGAAATATCAATTTAATTATTACAAGGCGTTAAAAAGTAAAAGTTTCAGAAATTGGATCTAACAACGAGTATGGATCAACAATTCGACATTCCAACAAGATGGATTATCTAGTCACATTCTTCACCTTGTTAACCGTTTACAGATCCCAACGTAATTACAAATTTTCCTCCTATAATACAGCTTGTAATGTTTTACTTTAGAGTCAATTCAGAAAATAACGAAAAAAATATATTTATGATTTTTTGGTTGTTCCCATTTGGGAACAATGGCCACATCTGACTATATTGGTCCAAAATGTACAGCACATTATTATGACAAAAAGGAACAAAATTACTAATATTTCTTTTTTAAATTAAACACTATTAAAAAAATAAAATTTGTGAAGTCACAATAAAATATGTGAAGTAAAATGCTACAAACTACTCGATGTCTTAATATTCCATGGTATAGAGGGAAACAATACAAATACATCCGTTTCTTGCATTCATTGTATTCCAATCTTGCATTTATTCCACATTCTGCACATCCACCCGGAGAAGTTCCGATAAGGCAATGGTCATCTTTCTTAGTGTTACAGGGATGTGAATTTTTGGTTCTGACCGAACTCTATCTTTTCTTGACTTAATACGTAACAGGGCGATTGTGACTTCTCGACGAAACTCTAGGTGAGTTGGCTATTCTGAAAGCGTGTTGCTTTATATAATAGCCATCCAGCAATGACAGCTATATTGAGTGCATTTCCAAATAAATTCCACCACTATTTCTTAGTACCAAGTTGGGGTAGATAACTACTCGGCATTTTGTCTAATAGGTCTACACCTCCATTCCAGAATTATATTCATGAATCAAACGTGGTTATTGTACATCATTTTTTCCTTTTGTTCACGTGAATATCTTTTAGCTGATTGAAGTGATTCACGACAGCTATAATTGGCATACGTAAACTGATCCGTCACATCGGTAATCAAATGTACCTCTTTCCATTTATCGCAGCTCTTTACAAGGTATTACAGGACAATATGCTGCACGGTTTTCTCGAATAGTTCCAGTTTCTTTTATATTTCGCTCAGGCAGACTCTTCAGCAAATCATATAAAGTAAAGAAATTGCCAAAAGAGACTTCAATTTGAAGTGGGCTGTTGACAATCGACAGTAGACTATTGACAACTCTGGTTCCTAATGGTGCAGTTTCATCTGGTTGCTTGCCTGCATAAATTTCCATTATGTAGAGATATCCATTGCTTCCACATATCATCCAAACTTTAAACCCAAAACGAAGTGGTTTCCAACGAATAAACATTTTAGAAAAATTGTTCCCATAATATGGAACCATTGACTTATCTATACTGAGTTTATTATTTAATATTACAAACTGAAGAAATTTTTTATTCAGTTTATCATAAATTATTTGAATCTTACCCAGTTTATCACCAAGTTTCAGTAAAGAATTATCCATCAAATGAAAGTTTATTTTTAAATCCCTAAACTGTTTCCTTGACACGATGGAAGAAACTATATACACAGATGTGTACTCCAAAGAACGTACTCCAATAACTATTTTCCGACGGCACATGATGGTACACACTCAATAAAAGTAAACCAAAAAACTGAGCAATATCCTTCCAATCAGTCTGTAACTTCACACCGTGCTGAGAAGCGTAATTTGTCTTTATGTCTGCTACGTAACCCAAGAACTCCTGTGATATAAATTTTAAAACAAAACAGTTCCTGCTTGGAATATGTCCGGGAAATTGTCACAAAGGTTTTCAAGAGGTTCACTTTGAATGACCCTATCAAACGCTGAAATTTTCTTCCATTCAGGCAGTGCTTGTTTTTTTCTTGTTCGTTTTTCACTCTCTTCTTCGTGTTCATTTTTCACTCATGTTCCTTTTCTTTTTCTTTCCTCTTTAATTTTAGAAAATGCTTGATCACCAAAGATTATATTTGAAGAAGTGGGCTCTGTGACAGGTTCTTTACTGATTTCAGCAATGGATTATTTCTTTCAAAAAAGGCACACACATCAGCAGGTATAACTGAACACAAAATACTATCGTCAATATCCTCCTCTTCAGAGATGCGTTCATTTTCACCTGGAGGAAGTTGACAAATTTAGGGCCCTTCATCAGAAATATCAGATATATCAGAATCCCTCAGAAACATAAGATAATCAACAGCTTCCTCTAAGTGCTTGAATTGCCTTTCCATTTTTTTTTTTTTTTTTTTTTTTTTAGCTTCTCTATATTTATTTCGTAAAAACCGACAGACAGCAAAAAAGGGACCAAATAAAGCAAACTGAAAACTATTTTCCAACTGAAGAGCGAAACCCTAATGAAAGACACTGAAGGGAAATCACCTTCTATTACGGGGTTCCCCCTTTTCTCTAGGAAGGTTCCACTTCACTAAAAGGGGCTGACTGGCATACTTGGTCCACTCACATCTTGAAGGCGAGAGATGACATATAACAAGCCGGCGGATGTGCCGAGAATGCTTCAGTTTGTCAATTCCCTCTTACAGCACATATCGGGCAGAGGCCAATGCTCTCATTTGGGAACATGACTATCGGTTGACAACCTGTGAAAATGTAAAAAATTATGTTTTGTTATGTGCTATTGTAAATTGTTCTTGACTGTTTTCTCGAATTGCAAAAACATTTAGATGCAATTTTATGGAATTTACATAGCTATTAAACGATTAAACAATTACCACTGCAACTACATTTTACAAGAACTGAATCGTCAGTCGCGAATTTTCTTCTTTAGAGTCACCAATTTTATGACATCTGTTACGCGATATGTTCTCTTATAGGTCTTTAATGACACAATTTCTTATTTCATTATTTTTTTATTATAGGAACTCAAAAGAAAATAAAATGTTTTGAGTAATAAGTAGTTTAACATAACAGTCAGCTTTAGAAAAACAACATTTATGATATGAAAATTGCCTTTTCTCGTACAAATAGCTCTAGAACTGTTTGTTGGAACACTTTCTTTTCTGATCATTGCAACTACCACTACCACCAGAAATTGGAAGAACTGTGTTTCTTAAAAAAATCAGTACAATGTCATGAAATTTTGTACGTATAACATTCTCACATAGCTGCTGATGCGGGTGGCAATATTTGAGTTCGTTTTACTTTTGTACATGTGAAAGAATTTACATTGAACTGTCTTATCTTATTGAATTATCTAAGGAAGTTACTGGCTGGCGTACGATTTTACATAAAATAGTTTTTTATATGTTGCCACATTAAATTTATTGTTTATCATAATTTACGGTATTGCATTAAAAATCTGAATTTGGGCAATAAAAATTTTATTTTTTTCACCGTAATATAGTACAGGGTGTCCCAAAAATAACGAGTGCATTAAAAAATTAATTAAATGGAAACGGAAAGCGATAGAAATGCACAGTTTGCTGCATTCTATTTGGGAAACCAGTAAATTTTTAGTCATGCAGAATTTCAAATTTAGTTACCAAGTTCGACAACAAATGCCGCCACCAGGGATTTACGAAAGCTCTAGATAAAATCACTCCGACAGATTTCAATAGTGTGCTTCATCAACCTGCTGCTAGCGTTAGCTGCTCAGACATACAAGTTGCTGTGTAAAAATGGCTTATTCGTTAGAACAGCGGATATTTCTTGTCTTAGAATTTCTCCGCTTGTTCCATAGTATTGTTAAAACAAGGCACCATTTTCAGAAGAAAATTAATGTCACAAAAGAACCGAAAAGTAATACAATAAAGGCTCTCCATTAAAAATTTCAATGGACTGGTAACGTTAATGATGATCGTGCTGGAAATGTCGGGCGCCTGCATGCGGCAGTTACAGATGCAAATGTAGAAGTCGTTCAGCAAGTGATACAGGAGCGTTTACGGGGTTCCGTTCGGCGTGTTGCAGCTCAAGCTGGAATACGAAGAATGTCAGCGTACCGCATCCTGCTTCATAGCCTACACCTGTTTCCATGTAAGATTCAGATCCGCCAACCACTTAGTGCTGCTGCCATTAATGCACGTGAGACATTCACAAACGCATTGCTGCAGCAGCTGGATGCTGGCGAAATCGATATCGGAAACATTAGGTACTCCGATGAAGCGTACTTTTCTCTGGTCGACTTCGTCAATAAGCAAAACTGGTGCATTTGGGAAACGGGGAATCCTCATGTTGTCATAGCATCATCATTGCGTCCCCCAAAGTCATGGTTTGGGCCGCAATATTCTCCAAAGGACGTATTCAGCCTTTTTTCCGACACCAAACGTACCTACAGTAAACGACTACAGTACGTGCTAATCCTGAGTGAATTTGTGGCGATACAAAAGGCCCTGGAATTCCCTGGGAATACCATGCAAGACGATGTGGTCGCCCGTATCGAACAACTGAATTCTTCAATTTCCTCTACGAACATTTCGATGATCGTGTTACTCCTATCAATTATTTAAAGCATTCGGAAAGCGGCATGGATTGGCCTCACTGTTTACCACATTTGATGCCTTGAGACTTTTCTGGAGGTGTTTCAAATACCAGGTATACCACCAAACTCCACAAACCACTGCCGAGCTGGAGCAGCAGATCTCTGTTAAAGCACTCATAAATAAACGTCTGAATTCATTTTTATTATTATAGGTACACATATTAAGACAGATTTAAACACAATTAATACAATAACCTAACAGGAGTGAAAACTTAGCCGGGGCCAGGACTAAAACCTAGGTCCACAGCGATCTCTGCTTCATGTGACAGCATTCTGGCTGTAACATTGGCAAGCTACTCTGCTAATTTTGCGCTCAGGCAACGCCATGTTGTTACTGCATATGGTGGATATATGGAACATATCGCTATTTAATGTTTATGACTTTTTTAGTAACATGTTCATACAGTTTTTTTTAAGTTTTCCCATTTTACAGCGCCATCTATTGGAAAACTTTGTAACTAAATTTTAAATTCTGTGCGACTGAAAATTTATCGGTTGCCCAAGTAGAATGCAGCAAACGGTGCATTTCTACCACTTTCCGTTTTTATTTAATTGATTTTTTAAATGCACCCGTCATTTTTGGGACACCCTGTGTATTTGATGTCGGCATGTGCTTTATGCCTCCGTTTTGCCTCCCCCCGACCATAAGAGGATTAGTTGTCTCCGGGGAGGATGAACATTTTTAGTTTCACCAAACCCCCTTGAGTAACATATCATTGGAAAGCTTTTAATGTCCTCTTTTATTTTCTGTCCCTCCTCCAGTTCGCGCACTTGGCATATTTTATTGTTCCAGTGTGCGCACTCTGCACGAAAAGTTATCCTATATTATATGACTCTATTTTGATTCTGGTATTATTTTTCTTTGTCATATTAAGAACAGAAATGCTTCTGCTATGTTTCGATTTCTATTGGTTTAGTCGTTATTATTGATCATTCAAAATATGCTTGCAATTTTTTAAATGTGTAATTCTTTTTCGATCTTATTACAATGCCCAATCTTGAAACCTTGACGAAAGGTATATTTGGCGTCGCCAAGCGTTTTATGGCATCGGTTTCCACCCCAGACCATTAGGGGCTCAGTTGCCACCCCCTCCCCCCCTGTGGAGGGCACAGTTTTCGTTTCTCCAAAACCCTCAAGTAACATATCATTAGATAGCTTTTAATATATTCTTTCATTTTCGGTCTTTCCCCCTACCCCCCTCGATTAGCGCGCACAAGGCACTTTTGCATTGGTCATACCAGCACGGAGGGTTATATTTTCTATCGTTCCATTTTAGACCGAGAGCCGGCAGCACAGACAATCACCTCATCAAGTGCACGGATGAAACGCTAGGATTAGTTAAATCTTGATTCGCATATTAAAACGCAATCGGTCTGCCAAAGCATATCTTGGTGGAAAACACCTGAAAACCCGATTTTAGCGGCTGACTCGAAGGTTTACCATTGTGTTTTCCTGCACCAAAAGGTATGAAAATATGGAGGAATGGGAGCAGGAAAATACAATTGTAAACCTACGAGTCAGCCGCTAAAATCGGGTTTTCAGGTATTTTCCACCAAGATATGACTTGGCAGACCGATTGCGTTTTAATACGAGAATCAAGATTTAACTAATCCTAGAATTTCATCCGTGAACTCGATGAGGTGGTTGTCTGTGCTGCCGGCTCCCGGTCTATTTCACTTCTGATTTCATTGTCATTTCAAGTGCAGGAATGTTCCAGCTATGCTTAGATTTCTCTATTGGTTCTAAAGTTATAGGGTCATTCAAAATGCGTATGCTGTTTTCATGTGGTTATTTCTTGGCCCGTAACTGTCCGATCCTATTATAATACTCCATTTTGAAACTTTGACCAAGGTATATTTGACGCTGCTAAGCGTTTTATGCTCTCGTTTGTCCCCCGGCCTTTAGGGGCTTAGTTACTCTCCAGTGCGGCAAATTCTCATATTTTTCTGACCCCCATTATGTCAGATATCGTTGTAAAGCTTATTGTCCCCACATTCATCTTCTGCTCTGAAATTTATATAGCTACGAAATTAGCGCCAGAAATATCGATCTATTCCGTTATCACGATATTCACGATCAAATTTCCTGTCAATGGATCGCTGTTTTGGAATTACTTTTTTTAAGCTTATCTATGTGAGCATCAAATTTTCGATTCTAGAATATCCGACACTTGAATTTGGGAATCGATTCTTATTGTGATTGATGTTGTTATAGGTGATATCGATGTTTATCGATACTCTATTTTTCCAGAATCTACCTAAAACAGATGTCCACAGATAGCAGTAGACAGATTCTCAGCTCTGACCCAAATTGCGGAACTCCGATATCCTGGTCTCGGTCAATAGTCAAAGTCCTCAAAGAGCGGCGAAGCGTTGACGATCAGGAGTAGGGAGTTCGCACATGTATCCTCTTTATCTTCATTTCGAACTTGTCAGTTGTACAGGACGAACACGCACGCTAGCTGCGTGGTTGGTGAAGTTTAGTCCTAGCGTGTAGCCATAGCATGTGGTTAGGAGATTTTTTAATATTGGGCAAGTCTTAATCAGTTTAAACATGCTTATTATATTTATAATCTTTATTCTGCATACAATTATATGTAAAAAAAATAACATTTTTGTTTTTATATGAATCTTTGACTTTTTATAACGTAAAGATAAATGTTAATATTACTAGTTTTTTCGTTTTAACTTGTAAAGCATGGAACATTTATAAAGTAGGTTGTATGAATTAACACGAACATATTTCTTGTCTTTTTGGAAGTGATGTTTACTGACACGTGATATACTTGCATTTCATTGTACTAAAATTTTCTTTAAATCGAGAAATATTCAGATTTTTTTCAGTTTATTTTTTGTACTTTATCGCTTTCTATCAATGTAATGAATAATTTTACCTGCAATAATTAAACTGTTTGTTATAATTGATAAAGAGCATTTTCAATCTCACTTTATTTTTTTTTTTATTTAATTATGCAAAACATCATTAAATTATACGTAAATAATTGTTTTTGCGGGAGGTGTCTAAATTATTTTTGAACATTACATTGCGGTATAACGTTTTTAATATTTACATTTGTTTTAGAGTAAGTTTAGTTAAGTTGTTCTTTATCCGTTTGAATGCAAAAATTTAAAGTAATAAAAATAAAGTTTAATATGACTTTGAAAAACTAGAATAAAGAATAAAGCAAATTAAAATATTTATAACGTTATAACTGGAAACAATCCTCTATGTTTTTATATAATAATTGGATGAAGAATATATTTCAAAATAAGAATGATGCAGAAAAAAAAAATCATAAATTTAATAAATAAGCAACATGTGCTGATAAGTCTTCCCAATAAGTGAAAAACAGTGCAAAAAAAGAAAAAAAAGAGGCATAAAATATATTTTAAATTATAGATTACATATTACATTATTTTTAATATTAGACAAAGTAACGTTAAGGGTGTTCTCAAATCCAAAAGGACAACTTTCTGACATAAGTTTTAATTTATTTTTGTTCGGAAATGCATAAAACTAGCAGGTGTTGTTGTTCAGAAACTATGTAATCGAGCTATTTTTTCCGTTTTTTTTGCGAACGCAATAGATCCCAGCTAAAAATGAACTGCAGTTTTTCTACAGAAGTGGAGTATTTTTTAGGTTTTTCTATAGTCAACTATAGATTTTCTGTAGTGCAATCTCGACTGTAAAAATACTTTAGAAATTCTGTGGCTAATGTGGCGTAATTTTGTAGTACTTTATTTCAAAAATACTCAGTGCTATTAACTTCAAAAATTCTATAGTTTATGTGAAGTCATCATAAACTTTTAAAATAATGAGATTTTGCGTCTGTAGTAATGAAGTAATTTTATCTCATAATTTTACCAGTTCGTCTTTTTCTCTTAGTGTTTAATTATTTTAGTTGTCCGAAAGGAATAAATTTTATTTTGTGTTAATCAGAGAAAAAGAAAATTTAGTTAAAATTAAATTTCAAAGTCCGAAAGAGAATGCCGTCCTCGGGTTACAGCTCCGCCCCCCCCCCCCCCAAAAATGAACTCTTTTTAACCTGACTTTAAGATAAAGTTTAAATACATAAACATGAAAAAAAATCGACCGAAAATTAACTACCAAAAGTGAGATATAGGGGGGTGAATCTCTCCCCCAACAGAAACTTCTTAGTTTCTGTTTAATTTTAAGTTATTCGGAATAAATAAATTTTACTATATTTTTCAAAATTGGAGAAAATAAGATATTTCCGTTAATTAAATTTCAGACTTCAGGGATGGCAATGGGCCCCCCACCCCCTCCTTAACGGAATTTTTTTTATTTCTTTTATTTTAAAATACTGAAAAAGAATGAATTTTACTATGCATTTCATAAAAAAAGAAAATTTAATTACTTAAATTTCAAAACCCAGGGAAGGGAAATGGCTTTTTTCTCCTATCCCCCTTTCCCCCCTTCCCCCGCTCAACTGATATTTCTGATATACTGCTTCTCTTTTATTTTAAGTTTCTGAATATAAATAAATTTTACTATGTACAAAATCGGAGAAAAAGAAAATTCAGTTACATATCTGTTTCAAAATCCAGGAGCAACAATGACTCCCCTAGGCTCCCCTCTTTTAACGGAAAATTTTGGTTACCTTAATTTTTAAGTTACTCGCAAAGAATAAATTTTACTATGTTTTTCAAAACAGGAGAGAAAAAATTGGGTTACTTAAATTGAAATATCTAGGGAGAGGTAATTGGTCTCCTATGCCACCTTCCCCTAAACGGAAATTCTTGTTTCCTTTTTTTTAAGTTACTCGAAAAAAAATAAATTCTTCTATGTTTTCAAAATAGGAAAAAAAGAAAATTTAGTTTATACAATTTCAAAATACAGGGAAGGGCAATGGGCCTCCTATACCGTTCCCTCAACTGAAACTTTTTAGTTCCTCTTTTAATTTAAGTTAGTCGAATTAAATAAATTTCACTATTTCAAAACCGGTAGAAAAAAAAAATTAGTTACTTATATTTTAAAATCCTGGGAGGAACAAATGACTGTTCTATAACCCCCCCCCCCCCCGCCGCCTCCTGACGGAAAATTCTTGGTTTCTTTTTTTTAGTCACTCGCAAAGAATAAATTTTATTATGTTTTTCAAAATAAGAAAATAAAATTAGTTACTTACTTCAAAATCTAGGGAGGGGTAGTTGCTCTCCTATGCCCCCCTCCTCCCCTAAACGGAAAATTCCAGCTTCCCTTTTTTTAAACATACTCGAAAGGAATAAATTCTACTGTGTTTTTCAAAAGCAGAATTTTTTTTTTTTTTACTTTAATTTCAAAATCCAATGAGGAGGCATCCCCCCCCCCTTTTTTTTCTTTTTCATAGCACACCCGGACCCGGATTTACTAAATGCACAATTTGCCCTTCTCCCCGAAAATACATGACTCCCAGTTCGTATGAAAATTACTTCTACTTTATAAAAACGAATGAAAAATAAATAATTCTTATTAAATATTTTATTTTAAATTTACATTGGAATATTTTTGATTATTGTTCACGCAGCCGAGGCTGCATTTCTGACTAAATAAATATTTATTATTTAAGTTAATTTTTAATTATAATTGATTTAATAATTATTAATAATATTTATAATTAATAATTATTGATATTTAATATAATATTAATTATATATTACATAATATGAATAATATAATTTAAATAATTAGTAATTATTATTTATAATTAATAATTATTAATAATATATAATAAATTAATATTATTTAAATAATATTTTTTATTCTAAATTCTGTCCGGGATGCAGATACATTTTGCGCTGTTAGCGAAACGAGATTGACCAATCAGAAGCTCACATTTCGCGAACTTTTCCCTGTTTTAAGGAAGCAAGCTTCCTGATTGGTCGATCTCGTTTCGCTAACAGCGAAAAATCTATCTGGATTCCGGCGGATGAAGCAGTAGTGCTCGTACAACTCAACTTTCGATCTAGGCGGAATGCTTTATTTACAATACATGTGACTCGCGATTCGACCTTCGTCTTTTTTTCATAGCCCCTTTTGTTCGTATTATGCTTTCGCGTTAATTATTATTATTATTATTTTTAAATGAATGTCAATAACCATAACATTGCGAACATTATGTACCGAGCTAATTTTTTAAAGAACTGACACCATGCCCGTTCGGTTTTTGCGTTCGTATAGGGTAGATGCACCAGTTTTGGCCACATTGGATCAATTTGTCTAATATTTAGCCTGTGAATTAATGCTAACAAATAATAGGCATTCTTACATTTTAAGCAAACTCTCTTTTATCATTTACAATATCATTTGTTAATTTTTTGATAAAATATGACTTGCAAAAAAAAAATAAATGTGTGAGACTGTAGTGTGTGCTTACATGTATTAAGATTTTTGCTTAGCTGACGAGTTTTCAGAATCTTTCAACATTAGGCACTTATTGGGTTCTATTTGTTCTGAAACAAATTGCTATTAGGTTTTATGAGGTAAGCTTTCTCTCTACTGCAATTTTACATTTTTAATTTAATTATTTTAACAGTTTAATGGGGGTGGCCAAAACTGGTGCATTAAATTTGCTATATGTACCAGTTATGGCCATGGGGGTGGCCAAAAAGGGTACAACATTATGTTCCACTTTTGGCCACATGATTCATTATAGAGGGAATTTTAGACATTTAATAAATTTAAGAACATCTGGAAAAATCAATTTAATTTTGTTTTATATAGTAATGGCTTCAATAATAATAATAATAGAAAAAGCAAGGCTAATGGCAGTTCTTATAAAAGAAATTTTGTTATTCTCTGTCCAATAGATAATTCACTTTAGAAAGAAGGACATTGTGCTAGTCACTAAAGAATGACATTGCTAAAGAAAATAGAGTATTGTGTTTAGTATCAATAAAGCAAAAGGGAAGGCGATATGTAATGTTTAGATATGATAAATAAACTAAAACATAAATTTTGAAAGATTTTACAACTTATAAATTAAAAAGTTCAATAAAATTATAGCATGATTTAACTGCTTGTATTTTTCCTAAAGAAATGAAGAAGTTCCATAATTTTTGCAATATTTCAGGCACACGGATTTAGAAATACTAAATATTGTGAAAATCTTTACTAGAGATATCTAAATACAAGTAAGAATGTATTTCACATTATTTAAAAAAAACAGGATTCCTTTTACCAAGTTTAAAAGAGATTCTGTGCTATTAAAAAATGGCCTAGAGGGAACACTGCTGTAAGATAGGAAGTAAAATTAAGGCCATTCAAAATGTAATGCCAGTACTACAAGCTAGCAAAGTTTTGGAGTAACCCGTTCTTGCCTTTGCAGGACGGACACTACTTTTCTCTAATAATGTTGAATCTCAAGTAGTAGATCTAGGTACTAGGAATTGAAGTTAAAAATCAATTAGAAAAGTGGATTTTAGATATTGTCAGAATACTATTTCCTATAAAAATGGAATAACTTTTAAGATTCTGCTCAGAAAATTGTAGCCGGCAAGATAGAAACTCCATTTCAAGATGGAAGACCAGGTATGAAATGGTATGATTTGCTTCTGAAATCACACCCTAAAATAACTTGCAAAGAAGCAAGGTATTTAAATAAGGCACAAGCTAATATAAATCAAAAGATGATTTCATAACTTTTTGATGAATATCAAACAAAAATCAGAAAATGTTTTCGAGAAATATAACTCTTTGATGAAGATTCAAGTGTTCTAAACAAGCCACAATCCATGAATAATTATAAAACTGATTAAATAGTTAATCTTTATGTCCTATAGGTACTGTTGTCCCTTTTATTAATCAAATTCAAATGTATTTTTTGTTTTTTAATTGAAATTTTCTGTTAAAATCAACATAAGTATATTTTATTTGATGTTTTTATCAATTCATAAAGAAATTTGCAAAATTCTCTTAATATAGCAAGCAAATATATGTGTGGTAAAATAGATGTTGCATAAAAATGCTTTATTTTTACTTATTATCAATTAAAATGTTTGTTAAACTACATGATATTGGAGTGGCCAAAACTGGTGCATAGAGATGGCCAAAACTGGTGTAGGGGTGGCCAAAACTGGTACAAATTGGAATAAATTACTTGATGAGTTATTACTCACAATCTAAAATATTTTGTAGAAAGTCATTATAGTTAACAGAAAGACAATTAAATTTACTAACGAATGATGTTATTATGATTTAATATGCTTCAATCGATCAAGAAATGTAAAATTTCTATTTCAAATTTTCTCTAAATGTGGCCAAAACTGGTACATCTACCCTACTATTTTTTAAATCTGACTTGTCCGTATAATACTTTGATTATTCTTTTAGAATGTATATTTAAGATTGCTAAATTATGTACTGAGCTTGATCTCTCTTTTTGAAAGGACTATTATACTTCCAAAAAAGTGGGTCCTTTTTAAAAAATTCGGATATACTATTCAACAGTAGAAAATAAAAGTCGCACCAATAAAATATTTCGGAGGAGGATTTGTAGGTGCAAGATACTATTTATATGTATATTTTTTGGTTTTTCTTTAAAGAATAATAGAGGTGTAGCTGATTAAAAGCTAGTTAGTGTAAATTTAAGTAACTTATTGTTACTACAGAGGAAAAGAGTTCAATAATCTAAGTTTTTTATTGAATAGTTTTTTTTTGTGTGTGTATTGTTCGGGTTATTTAATGTAACTTTTCAAGTAGTGCTGCTGGTTTTAAACATTTTAAAACAATGTGCATGACTTATTAAATTTTCGAATAAAATTAAATTTTAAAAGTAAACAGAAAAAGTATGTTTTCAGACAATGCAAAAATCTTACTTTTTTTTTTTTTTTTTTTTTTTTTAAATCTGCCTACCCTCAACTGCTGCTGAAGATTAAACTTGAAGCCACAGCGGTTGTCCAATGGCCTGGAACTAACCCTTCCCACTTTGCAATGTTTTTAATTTAAGCAATTTTTCTTTTAAATTTGTCTGGTAACTTCTTTTTAAAAAAATTCTGCCTCCAGTCGAGTGGTCAGTATTGATTAGAGTGTGTGCATGAATGTTTCTTCCTTAGTATACACTAGTACTTGGCATTCGATGCTCAGCAATTCTGCAAAGCAGCACTCAATAGACTGCCGTGTTTACTTGTGTAATAGTCTCACCCCTGATTTGAAGCAGAAAAAATCGTCAAACTATTTTCTTTTCATGAATTGAATGGATGAAAAAATTATGAAAGATTGGGTTCGCAACGTTTGGAAGAAAAGGTCTTGAGCATTGCTCAAAAAAAACAGCCATGCTGGTACTTGATAGTTTCCGAAGACATTTTGTTGATGATGTAAAGAAAAAACTTTAAGAAGGCAAAACAGATCTTGTGATAATTCCCGGAGGAGTCACAGAGATTCTGCAAGACAATATAAGACGAGTATATGGATATTGGATAATCAATGGGAACAACAAGAAAATTCCCAGTGGAAAAGTAAGGCGCCCATCCCTGGAACTAATGTGTAGTTGGACATTACAAAGCTTGACTTTAATGACAAGCGATATAATTTCCAAAAAATTTTAAGAAGATGGGTATCTTTGACGCTTTGGACGGAAGCGAAGATGACATTTTATGGAATGACGGAGATTCTTCAGACACCGACTCTCATTACAATAGTGATACTGAAACCTTTAGTAAAAGAAATTTATTATGATAATTTTTTGTTTAAATTTTCACAAAGATTATTTGTAAATTTTACATCTATAAAAATATTACCATAAAAAGAAAATGGTATTTAATAAACATCACATAATCTGGAAACATTTGGTAAGTTACTAATTTTATTATGTGTTTTTTTATACCAGTAATGTTTCAGCATTTCAGTGTACAATATTATGCAGTAGATTTCTCCGCATAATAGTTGCACCTAGACTTTCACAATAAAAATTTGGCAAAAAAAAGTGCAACTATTATGAGAGTAAACACAGTACTATACAGTATGAAGTCGATTTTTGCAAAGAATCTCCACTACTTACTTAAGAGGTTACTTCACTCACATGAAAACGCCTGCCTTGTAATATTAATCTTATAAGAAATTTTTTTTAAAGTATCTCATTTGCATTTCCATATTTTGAAATTATTCTGTATGCCAGCTGAGGTTGATCTTTACAACAGCCGTTTTTTACTTTTTTGATTTTGTTTGCAGGTTTTTTTTCTGAGGCTATTTTTGTCTGAAAAAGATTAACGTCCTCATAAAAAAAAAAAAAGTGTATTTTAGAGATCGTCTTTAGTTACCCAATGCAAACAAAAGCATGGGAATGCAAACGAGATATTTTAAAAAAAATCTCCAAAAGATTAAGATTAGAAAGTGCATGTACTTGCATGGGCACAGATGTCACATACGAGCGGGGTTTTTTTCCGACGCCAGTTTGCAGGAAGTTCAAGACTGGCAGCGGTCGTCACAGATTTTCTTTTCTGTTTTGCATATTCTTTTTCATCAAGCCATTACTTTGCTTCATATTATTTTTAGCTCTTTATTATTTAATACAAAAAGTTGAGATTATTATTAATAACAATTCATAAAATACCTAAAAACACTACAGGTAAGTGATTGTTTGATTAATTAATGCTTCAATTGTTAAAATTTTGCAATATTTTTTATGACTGATTTGTGAATTTAGTATTTTCATTCTGTGACACAGTCACAAAACTTGCATTTTTTTCCATGTCTGACTGAAAAAAATAATTAACTTTTGATCTGCGACTGATTGATGAATTTTGAGATATTTTCATACAACTGACTGACAAATTTTGCAAATTTTCTTTCGACGGAAAGATATGACATTTGTTCCCCCTTAAATTACTTATAATCTTGACATTAATGTAAACATTACCCTTAATCTCCGATTCATCTGATGTAAACAAACAGCCATTATTTGTGACATTAGTTGTAGATTTGTCCCCAAATCACTAATTTATAGGCATTTTAGAATTTTTTCAATTAATAATATAGAATTGTGTTTGCTTGATGTTTATATATGAAATTATCTAAAAATTAGGGAGCTTCACATTACTTTTCTCCTCAAGTGGGCACACCTAGAAAATAGTGTCAGAATGAACAAAGTAATAACTGTTCTTATGACGTAATTTTCTTTGAAAAAGTTTTGTTATGTGCAATTTTATTTAAGGAAGTTTTGGGATTTTTTGTAAAGAAAAATTATATGTGACATTTATCGTACTTTATGAAATTCATATTTTCAAACTTGCATTGATAATTTCAGTTCTGTTCAATTTAAAAAAATTGACGTATTTATGTTTGCTCTGTTTTTTTTTTTAAAATTGTACTGAAATCTATCGGAAAAATTTGAGTAAAATATTTTTATAAATGTCATCCTTCAATTTAAGTATAATACATTATTAGCATTATATCTATGTATGTGTATATATATATATATATATATATGATGTGGGAACGCTGCATCTCCTGACTGAATTTATCCCTGTGCATTTGTTATGGTGAATGCTTTTCATTATGGGTGTTCTCAAATCCAAAGAGGCAACTTTATGACATATGTTTTAAATTATTTTTGTTTGGAAACGCATGAAACTAGCAGGTGTTTGTGTTCAGAAACTATGTAATCGAAAGATGTTTTCAGACGTTTTATTTTACTGCAGAAACGCGGAATTCCGCTTTTTCAGCATTGAATTTTATTATTCCTGGGATCGATGCAAATATGCATTAAAATTTGTTAACATTTTTAATGAGGGAAGGGTTGTAGTGGGAGTGTAGGAAATATAACAAAAACGTGACTACGAACCGCACCAAATTGAGCACAATTGTCAAAGGATCATGGAAAAAATGCAATTAATGTCAAAGAATCATGGGGAAAATGCGATTTTCGTCAAAGGATTACAGGAAAAAATGCGACTCCCGTCAAAGGATCGCTGGGAAATGCAATTTTCGTCAAAGGATCGCTGGGAAACGCAATTTTCGTCAAAGGATCGCTGGGAAACGCAATTTTCGTCAAAGGATCGCTGGGAAACTCAATTTTCGTCAAAGGATCGCTGGGAAACACAATTTTCGTCAAAGGATCGCTGGGAAACGCAATTTTCGTCAAAGGATCGCTGGGAAACGCAATTTTCGTCAAAGGATCGCTGGGAAACGCAATTTTCGTCAAAGGATCGCTGGGAAACGCAATTTTCGTCAAAGGATCGCTGGGAAACGCAATTTTCGTCAAAGGATCGCTGGGAAACGCAATTTTCGTCAAAGGATTGCCGGAAAAATGAGATTTTCATTAAAGGATCACGAAAAAGACACGATTTCCATCAAAGAATTGCAAAAAAAACATGATTTTTGCCAATAGATCGTGTAAAATATGCAAGTTTATTCAAAAGGTCGTGCAAAATGCTCGAATTTCATCAAAAGATCGTGTAATATGCGAATTTCTTCGAAGGGTCGTGGGAAAAACGTGAATTTCGCCAAAGAATCACAAAAAAATATGATTTTTGTCAAATGATCGCAGAAAAAATGCAAATGTCGTTAAAAGATCGTGGAAAACATGCGAATTTCTTCGAAGGATCTTGCAAAAAAAATGTGATTTTCGCCAAAGGATCGTGTAAAATATGCGAATTTTGTCGAAAGACCATGTAATATGCGAATTTCTTTGAAAGGTCACAGAAAAAACAAGAATTTTGTCAAAGAATCGCGAAAAAATGCGTATTTCGTCAAATAATAGTGTAAAATATGTGAATTTCTTCGAAAGATCGTGCGAAATATGCAAATTTTGTCGAAAGATCGGGTAATATGCAAATTTCTTTGAAAGGTCGTGGAAAAAACGTGAATTTCGCCAAAGAATCACAAAAAAATGATTTTTGTCAAATGATCGCAGAAAAAATGCAAATGTCGTTAAAAGATCGTGGAAAACATGCAAATTTCTTCGAAGGATCTTGCAAAAAAAATGTGATTTTCGCCAAAGGATCGTGTAAAATATGCGAATTTTGTCAAAAGACCATGTAATATGCGAATTTCTTTGAAAGGTCACAGAAAAAACAAGAATTTTGTCAAAGAATCGCGAAAAAATGTGATTTTTGTCAAATGATTGCGAAAAAAATGCATATTTCGTCAAATGATCGTGTTAAATATGTGAATTTCTTCGAAAGATCATGCAAAATATGCAAATTTCTTCGAAAGATTGTGTAATAATGCAAATTTCTTTGAAAGGTCGTAGAAAACTGCGATTTTTGCCAAAGGATCGTGTAAAATAAGTGAATTTCTTCAAAAGGTCGTGCGAAATATGTGTATTTCCTCGAAAGATTGTGTAATATGCAAATTTCTTCCCACTTATTCATGTTATGTACCTACGATGACCCTCCCTTTACATTCACACCAGGGGGGGGGGGGGTACTTTTCTAAATTTTGCTGACATGCATCATGTGACATATCTTTGGAAAGGTGTGTGGCTGCTTATTTGTATTAGCACCTTCGTGTCCCTCTCCCCACCTGCCCTTCCCCCGTGGGAGGGCATTTTTCTAAATTTTGCCATAGCCCCTCGTGTGACATATCATTGAAAAGGCCTGTGACTGCTTAATCATTTTATGCACTTCTGGTGCTCTGCCCACCACTTTGCCCCCCCCCCCTGGGGGGTACTTTCCTAAATTTTGCTAACACCTGTCATGTGACATATCGTTGGAATGGCCTGTAACTGCTGAATCATTTTATGCACTTCCGGTACTCCTCCCCCACCCCCCACTTTGCCCCCCCAGGGGTGTACTTTACTAAATTTTCCCGACACCCGTCATGTGACATATCGTTCGAAAGGCCCTTGGCTGCTTAATCATTTTATGCACTTCCGGTACTCCGCCCACTACTTTGCCCCCCTGGGGGGCACTTTCCTAAATTTTTCTGACACCCGTCATGTGACACATCGTTGGAAAGGCCTGTGACCGCTTAATCATTTTATGCACTTTCCAGTACCCCGCCCACCACTTTGCCCCCCCAGGGGGGGCACTTTACTAAATTTTGCAGATACCCATCATGTAACATATCGTTGGAAAGACCTGTGACTGCTTAATCATTTTATGCACTTCGGTACCACACCCACCACTTTGCCCCCCATGGGGGCACTTTACTAAATTTTCCCGACACCTGTCATGTAACATATCGTTGGAAAGGCCTTTGGCTGCTTAATCATTTTATGTACTTTTGGTACTCTGCCCGCTGCTTTGCCCCCCTAGGGGGGCACTTTCCTAAAATTTTCTGACACTAATCATGTGACATATCGTTGGAATGGCCTGTAACCGCTTAATCATTTTATGCACTTCTGGTACTCCTCCCCCACCCCCCACTTTGCCCCCCCAGGGGTGTACTTTACTGAATTTTCCCGACACCCATCATGTGACATATCGTTCGAAAGGCCCTTGGCTGCTTAATCATTTTATGCTCTTCCGGTACTCCGCCCACTACTTTGCCCCCCTCGGGGGCACTTTCCTAAATTTTTGCGACACCCATCATGTGACATATCGTTGGTAAGGCCTGTGACCGCTTAATCATTTTATGCATTTCTGGTGCTCCATCCACTACTTCCCCCCCCCCCCCCTTTGGAGGTCACTTTCCTACATTTTGCCGACACCCAAACCTGTGACCGCTTAATCATTTCATATACTTCCACTGCTCCGTGCACTACTTTGCCCCCCTTAGGGCACTTTCCTCAGGGAGGCAAAGTGGATACTCATTAAAAAAAATACTACATTTTTGAGGTCGATATACTACAAAAAAACTGCAGTTGGAGAACTGCGGTGATTTGGCCGATTCCACTACAGAATTTTTGCGGTCAATAAAACTGCGAAATTTCTGCAGAATTTTTAATATTGATATAACTATAAATTTTCTGTAGAATTTTTGTGGTCAATACAACTGCTAAATTACTGCAGTTAGTAAACTGCGGTAATTTTGTAGTTCTATTGACCGCAAAAAATCTGTAGTGGAATCGGCCAAATCACCGCAGTTTTCCAACTGCGGTTTTTTTGTAGAATTTCTGCAGTTCATTTTTAGCTGGGATCTTTCAGAAAATAGTGTCAAAGATGACGGTTTGAACCGAAGTTCCCGAAGAAAGCAGAAAAACCAGTCCGTGAAGGGCGAAAATCCTCTTTGTCACGTGACCAAAACTGCTTATAACTCAATAGGTAATTTATTGATCCAAAAATGGAAAAAAACAGTTCGATTCCAAATCGCTTCCATGGCCAGGCTTTCCAATTTTATATCTTTCCGCTAAAAAATGAATTTGTAAATGTGTCAAAATGTTTTGCGCTTGTTGAGCAGAGCAGTTAAGAACAGCCTTAAAAGATTAAACAAAATATAATGCTAAATCATTTAAAACTAATTGTTTTTATAGTAACTCATTTTACTTTATACATTGCAAATCAAGATTTTAATTTATAGGGGGGGGAGGTGTACTTATATATAATTTTATCTAATTCAACGTTGAGAAAACAGGCTCAGCTATTTATTCACTTTTTTTAATATACTAATCAAATACACTGACGGAAAAAAAAATCCTAACACCAAGAAAGACTTGTGTTAAATAAACGAAATTTGGTAGGCGTGTTTATACATCTGAAAGATGACATCGATCCAAATTTCGCCCATGTGTGGGGCTAGTAACGCCACTCAGAACTTGCAAATCAGGTTTGCTTTAAATGCGTGCTGGAAAGTTCGTGAGCGTTATTTATCTTCGAAATTTGACGTATTGAGTTGATGTTAGCCAAGAATACCATTAAGAAGACGAAGAAGCCACATGGGACTATTAATAAAAAGGAACTGACATATCCTTAAATTAGTGAAGCTTCAACTGTAATCGCTTTCGCAAGGGCTGATTACCTCCGGTCGAAGCTTCCGCCAGTAAATTTATATAGAAATTTTCTCCGTATTTAAAGGTGATATTAACGCAAAATTTCAGTCATAAATAATGGCAGAAAAAGATTTTAATTTTAACCGGTGTAAGCTTACTTTTGCGGTAGTCAGGTCCTTCGTTTCTGCTAGATTGTGACAACCGGTGATGCAATCTGGTTTTACCTGCCAAACTGACACCAGAAAATATTTGTGAGAAAATATTTCCATGAATAAGACGCTTAAATAAGACAAAATTTTCTATTCAATTATACTGGTAGAAAAATTGCCCCGACAGTATTTTGAAACTGTAGATCCGATCTTAAAAAAGCAGCCGCCATCTTGTGACAACTTCCTCAGTTACTTCACTCGCAACTGGAAGACAGTACACTATATGTCTCCTCCTCTTTATTCATAACTCCATTAGAAGTCATTGTCAGCAGTTCACCGAGTTGGAACGAGGTCGTAACGGCTACGAGAAGGTGGATTTTCTTTCCGCGATATTGCAGAAAGACCTTGCTAGAATGTATCCCCTGTGCATGATTGTTGGGAACAGTGGTCAAGGGATGGTAACTGCCACAAGAAGACTGGGTTCCGGGTGGCCACGTCGCACTACTGAGTGGGAAGATCGCCGTATTCGGCGCACGGCTGTGGTGCATCGTATTGCGTCTGTGGCAGAAATTCGAGCTGCAGTTGGTACCACAGTGACAGGTCAACCAGAAAGGGGAGGCCTACCAAAGGGCTAAAGCACTTACTAGCCCCATCTGGTACCACAGTGACACAACGAACTGTTCGTAATCTGTTACTTCAAGGACGGATCCAAGCCAGGCGCCCTGTAGCGTGCATTCCACTGACTCTAAGCCATTGCCAATTTCGACGCCAGTGATGTCAAGCCAGAGCTCATTGGAGGACGCAGTGGAGATCTATTGTGTTTTCTGATGAAAGCAGATTCTGCCTTGGTGCCAGTAATAACCGTGTGTTGGTCAGAAGGGAGACCGCCTTTTATCACACCAGGCGACTGGAGCGCTAGTGTCTATGCGAATCCAATAATAAAAAATAAAACAAATCCATTACGACGAATGAAAGATGATAATCTGTGTAATATTTATCTGTGCAGATGACCTTGATTCTGTTCATGAACGCCGTTCGGGTTGCACGGGCGCAAAGGAGACTGAAACTTGGAGTGAGTCTCTACAATGCATCACGAACTTAAAGGTCAGGCTTTCGGTACAGCGTCTAGAATACATAGTGTGGAAATATGCTATCCAAACAATGCTAAAAATTTGTATCCCTTAAATGTGCGACGATACTGCTGAAATATAAAGAGTCGATCGCAGCGACATCTGCGGGATTTTCGTATTACATTGTATAGACTAGCAATATCTTGCAGTTTTAGAAAATATCCTGCAGATGTCGCTGCGATCTGCATATTGCAGCAGCATCGTTGCACATTTAAGGGATACAATATTTTAGCGTTTCTTTTAAGTATTACAGGGATAGCCGATTTCCACACTGTGTATTCTAGCCGCTATACTTTCGGTATAGCGCCTAGAATATATAGTGTGGAAATCGGCTATCCCTGTAATACTTAAAAAAGCGCTAAAATATTGTATCCCTTAAATGTGCAACGATGCTGCTGCAATATGAAGATCGCAGCGACATCTGCAGGATATTTTCTAAAACTGCAAGATATTGCTAGTCTATACAATGTAATACGAAAATCCCGCAGATGTCGCTGCGATCGACACTTGGGATTTTAGCTGTATCGTCGGACATTTAAGGGATACAAATTTTTAGCACTGTTTGGATAGCATATTTCCACGCTAGGTATTCTAGACGCTGTACTTTCCAATCATGGATTTGACTAATTATGGTGCTTAGTAGACTAATAATAATGTTTTGTTGCAACTTAGAGGTTACACTGCTAAAAATCTGCAGCTTTAGCTGCATAGTCACTCCACCGCTTTTATAGAATATCTCTATTCTGACCAATAAGAATGCTCCATAGTATAGTCAAGTAATCATTTTCTATAAAAGCGGTGGAGGGACTATGCAGCAAACGCTACAGATTTTTAACAGTGTAGATTGGTGGTTGAAAGTTTAGAGAGTTGAGTTTCGGTTCGAATCCGATTCCTGCAAACGCTTTTCCCACTTTTGTTTTAAAATGTTTTATCGGTCGCTTTATATTTTTCATTATAAATGGAATATCTTTTATAAAAGTAAAGTTTGATATTAATAACCCTTACAGAAGTATTTGTATGATCAAAACAAATTTTTTATTTAAATACGATAAAATGAGTTATTTCACAACTAAAATTTTATCGTACTACAGCGTCTTTTAATATTTGAAGCTTCATTTCAATGCAATATTATGAAATAAGTTAATTTATTTTAGCAAATGAAAAATAAGCATCTGCTAAAATATCCGTTTTCACGCATGATAATTTCTCCAGGTTTTTTTTTTTATATGGAGTGCTACAACAGTGAATTTTTTTATATATAAAGATAGAATGCAAAGCATATTTTACAGTGTAAAAATCAATGTGGAAAATACTATAAAATAAAATGGAATAGATCAGCACATATTTTTTTCTAAAGGTGTAAAATACACGTAGTTTACCATCTCGTTTCGTAATGAATAATATATGGCTAGAGTGTTTATGCATTTTCTACTGAATGTATAAGTAACTATTTTGCATGTACTTATATGATTTTGAGTGCCATTTTTTTCTCGTGTTTTATTATGTTTATTGACCTGTTATCTGCACATTATTAAAACATGCAATCGTAGCAAAAGAAATGCAATAAATTGTGCGATTTACATCAAAAAATTAATTTCAAGGAAAAGATATTTTTAGAAATTAATTTTGGTAATTAGATATTTATGTTTCACCAATATTGTTATCGAAAAAGTTATTTTAATGAAATGTTTAAAAGCTCTTTTTGTCAAAAAAAAAAAAAAAGATCTTATTTTACTATTACTAATCAATCTCATAAGATGTTGATATCACAATCTTGGTTTATTAACAGTATTCTATTTATCACGAAAAATATAAAGCAACGGATAAATCATTTTTAAATTAATAAAAATAAACTGAAGTAAAAGTAGAGCACGGATTTTGTACCCATGCCGTCCAGGTTCGCCTGTGTAGTGCAACCCAAAGCACTGCAATTACGTAACAGTATGTGTAATGTTTTTATATTATTTTCTTCATTTTTTAGATTTTACATTTGGGGCTATTTTCTATATTTGTTCGAATCAACACTGTGATATGCAGATAGGTTATCGGAACGTCCACTCTTTGTTAATTAACGATGAATTCGTTACAGAAAATTAAACTTTATTTTATCATACGCATCCTTTTGTACAATATAGATACTTATATAACTACTATCAACTTATACGTCACTAAAACTAATATATTCATTATACTCTGGTACTCTATTATTTTTATGCAGGGTCATTAGGAAATATGGGGTTTAAAAAATCATTTTAGAACGTTATAGAGTTGAAAAATTTTACATCTCCGATCGAGCTGTTAAAGCTGTTTCAATCAACCTACCAAACCAAATAAAGCATAAACGCAAAAAGTCAATCACGTGATCAAATCACCCATAGATTTTTTGTGGGTCTAGCTGGCGAACACTGAGCGAAAAATGTGCAGGTTGGTCAAAAATGCAGGCTTCTGTTTGGTCAGTTTCGTTTCGCTAACAGCAAAAAATTCTTCTGGATCCCGTCCACGAACGCTGATCAGGTTAAATCAGATCGCGTGATGTTTTTCATGAATGTTTTTTATTTTGTCTGAGTGGATATAGGCATGTATTCCTATTACGAGAACCATTCTTTTGTTAAGATAAGAAGATGTAATTAAAATAATAAAACTTTGTAAGAAATCACCATTAAAAAAACATAGGACGCGTTTCAAGCTAAAAAAAATAACAGCTCGTCATCAGCTACAGTAAACACGTGTCCGTAAGCAGACAAAGTCAAAAAAAAAGATGTAGTCGTTCGTTTCACTGTTCTGAACCATAAAGGAACAAAATTATTAAATTATTCCAATATTGTTTGCTTCGATAATACATACTCCCTAAGTGACATTTCCTTGCGCACGGGCAGCCCATATCGGGAACAGAACTTTTCTTTTTCATAGTTCCATGTTCTCAGAGTAAAGATACGTAGAGAGCTAATCCTATTGTTCTTTTGCGGAGAAGTTGAAACCAGCATGTATCCGCCTTCATTGGCAACTTTCTATTTTTTAGAAGACGAAGCAACAAAGTTTCGGCGGGAATCGAGAGGAAAAATTCGAGGAGATAACAGCGGGATGAAAACCGGTTTTTTAGCGTGCTTCCTCTCTCTGCCATCACGTGACGATGGGTACTGATCTTTATACTACACTGTTAAAAATATCCTGAAAAATTACCTCTGTTTTTAAAGGCTCTCTATTTTCTGGCCAATGAGAACGCTACATAACCACCTATGAAGCGTTCTCATTGGTCAGAAAGTAGATAGCCTTGAAAAACAGAGGTAATTTTTCACGATATTTTTAACAGTGTACGTTCGCATTGATATAGTTGAGTTATAGCGTCCAGAATACCTATTGTGGAAATACGCTATCCAAACAATGCTAAAAATTTGTATCCCTTAAATGTGCGACGATACTGCTAAAATCCCAAGTATCGATCGCAGCGATATCTGCGGGAATTTCGTATTACATTGTATAGACTAGCAATATCTTGCAGTTGTAGAAAATACCCTGCAGATGTCGCTGCAATCATTATATTTCAGCAGCATTGTTGCACATTTAATGGATACAATATGTTAGGACTTTTTTAAGTATTACAGGGATAGCCGATTTTTACACTATGTATTCTAGGCGCTATAGTTACAGCGTCTAGAATACCTAGTGTGGAAATATGCTATCCAAACAGCGCTAAAAATTTGTATCCCTTAAATGTGCGACGATACTGCGAAATTCCCAAGAATCGATCGCAGCGACATCTGCGGGATTTTCGTATTACTAGTATTACATTGTCTAGACTAGCAATATCTTGCCGTTGTAGAAAATATCCTGCAGATGTCGCTGCGATCTGCATATTGCAGCAGCATCATTGCACATTTAAGGGATACAATATTTTAGTGTTTTTTAAAGTATTACAGGGATAGCCGATTTCCACAGTGTGTATTCTAGTCGCTATACTATAGTTGAGTCACTTTACTTGAACTTTTTTGAAGCGGACGTACCCGGAATCAAAATTTGGACTTGAGCAAGTTCCTGAAACGCACTTAACCCATGGAGGAAAGAGATAGATGGAGATGCATAATGCCGTAAAAACGGTGATGTGCGTTATCGCTTAAAAATTAAATGCCCTCATTCGGCCCAAACAAAACAAGCACGTAGAGAAGGGACCGAATTCTTTGACATCACGCGTGCATTTTTTCTCTAAATGAAAATGGCTTGTTGGTTGTGTTTATGACGGCCAATTATCAACACGAGGGATATGGGCCCTAAGGGGGGGGGGTGCCCTTCGTGGGGGTCTTTCTAAGGGAACCTAACCCGTATTAACGCTTGGAAAACCAAGGTTCGAAGAAAACCACTAAAACTCCGAACGATTAGGCCGACGGGCGTGATTGGGTTCGAACCCAGGCCTCCCGTCTACCAGCTTCGAGAGCAGAACCTCTCAGCCACTGGTGGGGCCTAAATGAAAATGATCTGCTTATATTTAAGCATTCTAAAGTAGCAAAAGTTTCTTCTTTTTTGCGAAAGCACGTGGTTGTGATTGGGCCGAACGTAGCGGCTTTTACGGTTACATTATTGGCGTCACTTCATCCACCACACTTGGAGTGCGTTCACGGACCGCACTCTGGGTTCCCCAGGTTTCCCCGTGGGGAAGTCGAAGCGTTCAGAGCCGGCATCACGTGACTTCTTCCGAGTTTCCCTCAGCGTTCAGAGCCGGAGATTACCCGGATTTCGGAGAACCCACATTACCTGAAAAATTTTGTTGGGTAAAGTGATCACGTGGTTGGGAAATCTGATTTGTTTACCATTTTATAGCTCAACTGTGACTGTTGATCGGAAACACTGTTTTGATCAGTTTTATCGCACATTGTTTCTGTTTTTTCATATTACAAAAATAATAATAAAAACATTTCTGGTCTAAGTTTAACTTTTAGATAAGTTAGAAGATAATTGTAAATTTTGCCTATGACAAATCTCCGATTAAGCCTAAAATGGTTAGTAAAACCTGTGATACATATTTGTTGCGATAGTATTCCACATAAAAATTAACTTTTGGAACAGTTTCCCATCTAAAAAAAGTGATAATTGAATCTATTTGCACTGTCGAAAGTGCAGCTGCCGCCATGTTTGTAAATGTAAATAAAAAAATCCCGCAACTTTACCCGAAAGCGTTCAGAGCCGTTTTTACCCAACCTTACACCGAGAAACCAGGCGTATTTCCGAACTGCGGAACTTTTCGCCAACTTTTGGCGAAATTGGAAGTTGTAGAAAAATCGCCAAATCACGTGACCACTCGGTCACGTTTGTAAACATTCGGCGCGTCGTCATCATTGTTTTCGGCATAATTATACAATTATTTATGTTTCCAGATTAAAAATAGGCTTGGGTTTGCATGTATGTAAATATACACTGCTTTGTTATTTTATTTCTGCTTAAATCCTGATTTCATGCATATTTATATGACATATTTAAATCTTTATTTAGCTTGTACATATTAATAAATGTCTTCTGCTGTTTTTATTTCAAGCAATACCATAAAGTGTGGAAATGCCACTTGAGTAGTTACGGAAAAACCCAAGCCACTGAAAGAAACACAGATTGTACTGCAAAAATGGATATTGTGATTAAAAAGTTAGCCCCTGAAACAATTGAGAAAGATAATCCATCTTTATAAACGGTTGTGTCAGTAGATTTAATTGACAACCATACTATCTGTTCAGCTGCTGCTCTTAAGCTACTAAGGGTAACTGAAGAGGTAATGTGTAATTTTTAATATAGATATTATTTAGAAGGTTCTGTTTACATTAATTTTGGACTACTGTTATGTTTCGGTCACGTAATCTGAATGTATTTTGCTTTGAAATATTGAAAATACCCTATTTTATATTTTTAGGTTAAAAGTAAATTATTTGGATATTTTGATAATTGGTATAACACCCGGGGGATGCAATGTCTTTGAGTGAGAATGAATTGTTATGCCTTGGGACTTATGAGGATATAGCTGAAATTTTAATTTGTCCTCATTGTAGATTAAAATAAATCTTATTTCTAAAACATAAAATGTTTTATTTTTTTTTCAAACAAATCAAGTAGGGGAGAGTGGGGAGGAATAAGACACTTTTTACAAAGATAAGGAAATCAACTTTGTTTGACACAAAAATTTCAATTTATAGAATACAAAATGAAACACTTTCTAATGTCTTCGAACAATATAGAAAAAATAATTTGCAGAAACCAGGGTTTGTAAATATCATGATATTTTTGAAAATATCAAAACTATGCGATATTTTCAAAATAGTAAACATATCGATGCATTAGCCGGACGCCAGTGTTATTTATATATATGTGTACACACACATATGTATATATATGTGTATATATAACACTAGCGCCTGGCTAACCGAAAAGTACCAGCAATTTACATTCATATTATTAAAAAGAAGGAATTTGACTTGTCCCATTCCTCCCCACTACCTTCTTTTATGTTAAACTTATTGTATACACAAAAATACTGGTTTTAGGCTTAGTTTAAATTATGGATAACATACAGTATAATGTTCCATAAATTTAAATAGGGAACCTATTACATCTAAGCAGAAACAAGTCATTAATATACAGAAAGCATAAAAATTATACGAAGCAAATTTACTTTTGATTCTTAAAATAATCTTTTTCTTTATACAATTGACCAGGCGCACTGGGCGGAGCTTGCAATGTTTCCCATAAGCATTGGGGTATTTGATTGGCTTTGGTGAGGGCTTGTGGGAAAAATGAAGAAGTTGATTGGCTATAATCCTTCGTGACGTTGTATGACGTCAGTAATGCTTGTGGTCCATTGCAAGCTTATGCAGATCAACAACTTTTTTCAACTGAAGATTGGGCTATCATTGCTTCATCTAGTGTGCCATTGATTAAATGTTTAGAATGATACATAAAGAGAAAAACCTACTGTCCCATTCCACCCCACTCTCCCTTATATCTTATCTGGTAAATTATTCTTTTTTGGTGACTTATATTAAAAAAAAACATGACAACAAAGTTAATTGGCTTATATCATCTTTCGGCAGATTCCCAAAAAAGCCGAGACACCCCATTTGGCGACTTTTCTGACAAGCGCCAACTACCCCACATGCGCCAATCTAAAATGCGGCAACCTGAAAACTAACGTGATTGGTCCACTTTCCTGAATGCTTCCAGACTGTTTTTTACTACGTCATCACCCTGGAATCATGGGAAATAGAACATTTATAAATAACGACGTATTAGAAAACACAGGAAAGCTGATTTTTATGAGATTCAAAATAAAACAAACGATTTCAACATAAGTTTATTGAAAATGTGAAATTTTTAAAGTACCTTTTCAAATCAGAGTAACGATATAATGATTAAAATTTTCATTTCTCAACAACTTTTAGAAAAAATCATGGGGTCATTTAATATTGAAAGTACGTGCCTATATTATAGTAAACATTGAACAATTCATTTCTAATTTAAAGAAGTATGAACGCTTCGCATTCATAAAAAAATAATATTTATCATTGAATACAGCAACCTAGTTCTGCAGCAATCTGAAAAACGCAGGAAACTCGTTAAAGCGGCAATCAGCGTACATGTATGAGCGCTTCGCGTTCATTAACCGAAAAAAACATCACTGTCACCAGCAGTTCTCGGTGTGCAGCAATCTCAAAATTCAGCAGTTCTCAATGCGTAGCAATATCAAAATTCAGCACTTCACGTTGCGTAGCAATATCAAAATGTACAAAACTCGTAAGGTCAGCATACATGAGAAATATACAATAAACGGCTAATATAAAACATTATACTAAAAAATACATAAAATTATTAACATACCTTAACAAACATCTCCTTTCTTGAAAACCAACTCTATAAGATGTTGAGTTGCCATAATTTCGTAAATTTCTAGTCGTCGATAAACTTCATTTAACTTTCCAGCAAAAAAAAAAATGAACAAATACTCACAATTTCAAACTAAATTACACAGGTACTTTAACTTTCAAATTTTACAACTAAAAACAGCAAAATATATTAACAATAACATACTCTAAGCCTTACCGTCATTTAATTTTACAATTACAAAACGTCTGTCTTCTACGTCACGCAACTCGTTGTACACAAATTACAAAACATGCGGAGTTGAGTTGTCAAAGGTAGGCGTAGCCATCCAATACACAAGAAATCAACGATTCCCATTCAACCAATCCAAATTCAAGATAACACAACTGAAGGCGTGGAAAGAATTTACGAAACGAACTGGTAACAACAAAGATCCATTTATCGCCTCGCCAAATTGAACGATGCCAAGTGTCTCGGCTGTTTTGCGATTCAGCCCATCTTTCTCAGGAAATGTGAAATTAGAATACCCACTCTTTTTTTAAAATTTGACAGCGTATTCCTAATTATGTTGAGATATTAGAATCCCAAAAAATTCAACTTTTGCTCGTTTTCCAATTTTGATAATTTGTTCATCACTATTTAAATTAGGCGTATATATCATTTGTAATAGTTTTTTTCTTGTAAATCCTTGGCATTTTCTGTTTCTTAAAATAACTTATGCAGTTAATTTTGTGCTTGAAATGGGCATATAACTGAAAATAGCTTGTTTTGCTTTTACTATATAAGTAAGCTTAGCTACTTTAACAAATAAAATTTTCTTTTAATCAATTGATGTGAAGAGAACAGCCTTAGAGCAACATATTGTTTAAATTTGAAAGTAATTACATGAAAAACAATTCTATAATGATAAAATTTTCTATTTACTTTTTGTTAAGCCTAACAGTATAACTTTTACCCTACATGTTTTTTTTTTCTCTAAAATATTAATTTTGCTTTATTTTGTAATTAAAGTGCAGGAGATTATTCCTAAATAAGTATTTTATGCAATGTACAAAATAAAAGAGCTGAAACTTGCCTTTTACGTACTTTAAATCCAAACTTTTTCTGACTACCACAACAAAACTAACTAATCCATAAATTTGAAAATGGTTACTACTAAGTGTAACACTGCAACAGCAAACATACTTTTTTCATTGAAGATCAATTCTGATATCTGAAATATACTAATATAGCAAAATAATTACTATTTCTATTTTTTATTGAAAACTATCATTTTTAAACCTTGACCCTAATATTTGGCTACATTTGCAAACTGGTAATTTCATAAAACATCATGCTTATCTTCAAAGAACAAAGTTTTTTTTTTATCTGATATCAAATAGCCACTTTTTTTCTATCAACTGTTCAATTTTTATGTGACATAACAAAAATAAAAGCATTTTTAAAGATATTTATTGCATATGCATTTTAAGTGTTCTTTGTAAATAAAGTTTCAGAAATATTAATTTTTAGTACTAAACAAAATTACTCATTGATTTCAAATTTAGAAAATTAATTTTTGTCTTGCACATTTCTGACTTGAAATCTGAGGGCTTTGTTCATTCCAGTGTCCTATTTTTGTGAATTTAATTGCTAATTTTGTCTGTATATGAAAGTGTGTAACTTTTGCTATGGAAAAAAGAAAAATCAAATTTAATTTTGAAGGAGTGGTGATTACAATTTTAAACTATGCATGAATAAAGATTTACTCTGTGCTGAGGACTATGTACCAAATAAATTTTTATTTTGTAATTAAATAGATTCAAAAATAATTTCAATACGCCAGGTATTGAAATTCAATTACTTTAAATAAGCAGAAAATAAATGTGATTATAGACAGTCTCTAATTTCACCAAGATTTTGCATTTTTATTTTGGAAAAGTGAGCTAAGTCACGATCTTTGACTTTCTATAACCACATGACTTATTTAGATATTCAAACCAAACTTTTTGCATATGAATCAAGATGCAACAAGAGATAATTTCTGAAATTGGGTATTTTTTTTTCCTATGGGAGTCTATATAAAAATTAATTTTGTAAGTCATAGAAAAGATCCCTCATGGATATGAAATTGCACTCGTAGAATTCTCCACCTTCTTATGAACATTTTTCTAATTTAAATTATCTCTCTATGAGTGCGTCCAGAGACCGAAAAACGAATAACTCGGAAAATTGGGGAATGACGTCATACTGGTTTCTCGGTGTAATGTTAGGTTAAAACAGCTCTGACCGATTTCAGGTAAAGTTGCGGTTTTTTTTTTTTAATGTGCATTTACAAACATAGCGGCAGCTGAACTTTTGTTAGGGCAAATAGTCGGCAATCAAACGAAACAACGACTCTTTTCTGAGTGTTTTCTTGCGCTAATGTTACTCGAATTCGAGAAATAAGGTCAAACAAGAAGAATTTTAATTTAAAACATTATAACTATGTTTGAAGGGATTAAAATTACTGAAAAACGGCTCGATATTTTAGCTGTTTTCCATGAAACGAATACTATCAATGGCGGTCTTGCATCGGAACACACACACAAAAAAAATAAAGCAGTGGTTGCTGTTTGCAATATAAAACTGTTGTCTTGTTGCTCTGTTATCGTAAGTAGGCAATTATTATTATTTATTTATTTTTTGTAATTGTGTGTCTTTATTTTTGCCTGTGTTTCTCTAGATCTGTTTATGCCAAATTAAATTTATCGTGATAATACTTGGTATTAATGTTAACCTTTAACTGATGTTACCTGTCTCACAGACCGGTGCTTTTTTCGATTTTCATAGTTTAACTTGCAAATTTCAGTTTATCTACAAATACTACTGAAATTTTGTTTCGTTTAGAACTTTAGTACTAACACCAGAGACTTTTGAATAGGTGAATTTTAATTATAACACTCGTGTATAAAATGTTTAGTACAAAAGCAACATCTTATGAATTAATCGTGGCTTTTATTCATCTTTTGATGGAGCAGTCTCACAGACCACTTCACACTAGTTATGTGACAATTTCTGTGATATCAGTTAAAGGTTAATTCTCGTTTAACGGAATTTACAGTAATGTTTTAGATTAAAATTTTCAAATATGTTAAACTTTTTATTTATACAGGACATGTTAAGTGTAACATTTCTCCTAAACTGTCAAAAGGATTTCAATTTTTTTATATGCTTCAATAAAACCTATTCACAAATCATTACTTTATGTCTCAGTTTAATCTGCTGTGTATTATTGTAGTGTTCTTAAAAGAAAAAAAAATCGAAAGAAATGTTTTTTGCTATTTTATGTTGGTTTCTATTTAAAATTTTTAAAAAGAGTACCTGCATTTAAAAAGTTGTGTACTGTAGTAATTTTAGCGTCTTCTGAAATTTTATTTTATAAATATTCAAGTGTTTTATTTTAATTTTTCTCCCCCCCCCCCCTCCTCTCAAAAAAAATTTGATTCTATCAAACTACTAAATTCATTTAGTCTACATATCATACATGGCTGCTTTTTCTGTTTATATATGTTAGATCTTACTTTCCTACTCATTATTTTTCAGGATTTAAAGAGAACCACAAACTGTTCAGAGCCTGCATCACAAATGTTTTGGGATTATTCAATTCTCTTTGATACTAGTATTTGGGATGATTGTCCTACAGCCTTCGTCAGCGGTTCAAAAGCCATGAAAAAAAAGAAAGGTGGAATATCTTTCTGACCCAATCCAATCTGTTTAACAGCCCAACTTCTAGCTCCAGAACTCTGGCAATCTCCAGCTCCAGATATGCATTTAATCTGTCAACATCCATCTCAAGAGTGAAAAGGAACTCATTTATGTTTCTTGTCGTTCTTGTAAAGACTGTTTAGCTGACAATCACCCACTATGAAATATAAATTGTACATAAAGGCAAACGCCTGGAGAATTTCTAGAGCGGGTAGAGCCTGACATATTGTCTGGCAGCTCACTCGGGGAGTTCCCCCTGGTTTTGCTATATTTACAAATTAAAAAATTATATATAAACAAGTACAAGAACGAAAACAGGTAACAACTGTATTTTAAATAGAGATCGACTGAAAATTCAGTCTCATTCTTGGCGAAAATGCTGCCAAAAATTCAGCCTAACCGAAACAATCTTTATTTTTTAAATCTCATTTCTTCTTTCGGAAATTTTTAACATTACTCATTGATTTGAGCTGTATCGGCTCCAATCTCCAATGAAACACTCATTATTTATTGATATGAACTTCACTGTTTATAATTATCATTCATGACTGACTCAAGACATGAGTGCAAATTATAAAGCAAGCAATGCATATAGGACTAAACTTTGAAGACGCTTTTTACATGCACATTAAAAGCTGTAGACTCAACATTAATAGAAAAATTTGAAACCGCAGAAATCTTTCGAATACTCTCTGAGAAATCTCTAGTACAACAGATGATCATTTACAAAAATCGTTATAAAAGCTAAATAGAGGTATTTATACCTAAAACCTTTTTACTTTCTTCTATCTTTACAAGAAGAAACTATTGAATTCGGAAATTTTCGAATTCCGGTTTTTGGCGGATTTACACGTTTTAGGGATCAAAGAACCCAAAAAACATGTTTTTACAAAATGTCTGTGTATGTGCACAAATTTTGTGGTTGCTTTATCTCAAGAACTAATGAACGGAATTTAATAAAAATTTATATTCAGTTAGTCCCTGATATAAATTGGCGCTGATTAGTTTTTGGTGTAAATTGCTCAACAGGTGATGCTGCTAAGCAGCATTTTTCATGATTTCCACAATAGCTCAATCTCCAAAATTAATGCACAGATTTTCATCAAACTTCAGATTTTTATTCCTTGACATGCATTGACGTTTTATACATTTTGTTGTTAATTGCTCAACAGATGGCACTGTTATGCTGCATTTTTTGCGATTTCCGCAATAGCTCTAACTCAAGAACTAATGCTTGGATTTTCAACAAACTTCAGATTCATGTATATCTTGATATGAATTACTGCTGTTTGTTTTGGTGCAAATCACTCAACAGGTGGCGTTGCTATGCTGCATTTTTCAGAATTTCCACTTTAGCTCTATCTCAAGAACTATGCACAAATTTGCATCAAACTTCAAATTCAGATATACTTTGATATGAATTGCTGCTAAATTGATGCAATTTCTTCTATTATTTAAATGATTTAATTGACGTGATTTATGTAGAAGAAAGTTTTGTGATGGCCACAACATACTAGTTTAATGTGATTCGAAGAATTAGAAAATTTTGTGTCATTGAAGAATTAATTACATTTTATTTTATATGAAAATAAAGTTTTGGTCAGAGGTACAGACAGCCAACTTGGGCCACACGTATAATTAATTAATAACTATGTATATTTATGTATGTATTAATTACTTTTAAAAATTTTGGAGATTTTCGTTTAAAAAAAAAGAGAAGATTACTGAAATTCGTTTTAGATTTCAATTTCGGTCTTAAAAACCTGTTTTAGTCGATACTTATACTTAATTTTAAATCATACCAACTGTATCGCATAACTAGTATTTTTAAATCTGGTAAAAAAAAAAAAATTATATTTGGGCCCTGTATATGGGGCTTTAGGGGCACATGATTTTTCAAATATAGGATTTTGTTATTGCAATTCTACACTACTGATTCAGACCAACCTTTTTACTGAATATGATATTTTGCAGGTAGGTAAACTTTTTTTTTTTTTAGCAGGCCCATATAAAATTTAAATTTTATGTATTTGACATAGTTTTTCTTCACTATTGATTCAGTCTGACCTTTTCATAGAATTTGTAATTTTACGGCTATGAAAACCTTTTTTTCACAAATGGTGCAAATTTCTGAAACCCTGTATGGGCCCTCAAAACCACATGAAATTTACAATTTAAAAGTTACACCAAAATTCTGAAATACTGGTACTGACCTATCAGTATACAAAAATTAGGTAGCTTTACGATGAATGATAAAAAGTAATAGTATTGGGGCCCCAGGACTATATGAAACTTTTGAACAAATGCCTTATTCACCCGGAATCCGTCATCTTGTTTCTTTGTTGGCCAATTATAACCACTTTATGCTTAATTTTTGAAAATTTAGAGATTAAACATAAACTACAACAACTAAAATTAAAGATTAAACATTTTAAAAAACAACAAAAATAAATAAGTAAATCCAAATGAAGAAATTTAAAATCGGCGATGATCAACAAAGAAACAAGATAGCGGAATCCGGCTGAATACGACATTTGTTCTGAAACTTCAAATATAAGAATACGTCATAGTAATTCCATACTACTGCTTCACACCGACCTGTTTGCTGAATTTGATATTTTTGCGATGAATGGTAAAAAGTACTTATAATGGGCCCTGGAGATGGGGCCCAGGGCCACATACAATTTAAGAAACCGTCATCAAAATTCGAAAGAGTACAAACTGTCCTGCATGACAAATTGAAATACCGACATGTATGCCAAATTTGGTATTATTGCAATAAATGGTAAAAAGCATTAATACAGGGTGATTCAGCTCGTCGGTGACAAACTTTAAGGATCGATAGAGCACACCTAGACGAACATTTTTGAATAGGGAATGTAGGGTCCCTGACGCGATGGTAAGGCGCTAGGCGCTTTCGAAAATTTGGGTGCCAAAATTCGAAACGTCATAAAAACTAGGGAAATGGTTAGATTTTCTTGCTTGTTGCGTCGAAATGATTCTGTTTGTTTAGACTTTCTTCAGTACCAATTTGATAAGCGTATCTCTTAAAACATGGATAGGGGGCGCTGCAGACTTTGGAGAGCTAGACAACAACTTTAAGCCCGTTATTTTGATAATTTAACACATGCTCGCCAAAGTTTATACTCTAACTTAAAGTTTGAACCCAAAAGTAGAGCCCTGTAAAAAGCGTAAGAGCCGGAATAAAATGTCAAAGTACAGGGTGGTCGAAACTCGAAGGCTCCTAAGAGATAAACAAACAGATTTCTTGACTTATGGCATGCATTTTCATGATTCTGTTTGCTGGGGCTCTCTGAAACTCAGTTGAACGGTACAAAAAGAAACATCGATAGGGGGCGCTTTGGGCAAAAACATAATTCGTTGACATTTCGGACGCTAACTGGAAACGGGGCGCTACGATCAGTTAGTAATAATGAAAACACATTTTCTACCTCTGCTCAACACTTCTGAATAAATTTAGACCAAAAACATCAATGATACTGGAAATTTATTTACAAAAAATAACACTACAGAAGATGCTCGAAATTTCGACCTTGGGCCATGATGCAGGCTTCGCACCTCCGTCGCATTGAGGAGTGTGTGTTTCCAACAATGCCAGGAGTATCTCTGATCTGCCCTGCAGCTGCCACAATGCGCGCCACAAGTTCTTCAGCACTGCTGACAGGTGTATGGTATACCTCGGCCTTCAGGTAACCCCAAAGGAAGAAATCCAAGCAGGTGAGGTCTGGTGATCGGGCAGGCCAGTGAACTGGACCCCCACGCCCGATCCACCGCTGGCCATACCTTGCGTTTAGATGGAGACGCACGTCGTTCGTGTAATGGGCCGGAGCTCCATCGTGCTGGAACCACATCTGGCGACGCGAACCTTCGGGTACGTGCGCCTCATCCAGAAGCTGCGGCAGCACTTGATCCAGGAAAATCAGGTAATTTCCACCTGTCAGCCGTTCAGGTAACAAATAAGGGCCAATGAGGCAATCCCCCAGAATGCCGGCCCACACATTTACTGAGAAACGCTCCTGGGCTGCTCGGCTTCTGGTTTCATGTGGATTTTCATCACACCACACATGACTGTTGTGGGCGTTCCACATTCCCTCCCGGCTGAAGGTGGACTCGTCCGTAAACAAAATGCTGTTTACAAAACGGGGATCCCTGGATCTCATCGCCAAGTACCATCTTGAGAATTCCACTCGAGGGCCAAAATCCTGCTCTCTGAGCAACTGCACCCGCTGGATGTGGTAGGGGTGCAGATTCCGGGAACGTAAGATGCGCCACGCAGTTGCTTGCGAAATGCCAACATGTCTGGCGATATCTCTCGTGCTAAGACCTGGGTTGTCCTCAACCAGGTTAAGCACAGCCTCTTCGTTGTCGGGGGTGCTCACTGATCGCTCCCGTTCAGGCCTGCCTCCGTCGAAAGATCCCGTTGTGGACAACCTCTGGTGTACTCGAGCGAAGAAGGCATGGCAGGGGATTTGCCTGTTGGGGTAACGCTCGGCGTACAACCGCTGAGCGGCTCGTCCATTACAACCAGCAGCGCCATACGCATGTCAGCCAATTCAGAGTTTGTGTACCGTTCCATCCTACTACCGATCTGCAGACAAGTAACCCGAAGCTTAAGTAGGTACCGCACGTTCAAAAGACGTGTCTGCGCATACAACTACGTCATCTCGCGTTGTCGTCTACGCATTACGTATCTTTTGCATATCGATATGGTACGATATCTTTTGCCTAAATCAGCAAAAAGCACCTTATGTAAATTTTATTGCGCGCATTGTGCATGATTGAAACCAGCTATGTTTGTTAAAAAAAACAAACAAACTGCAGTTTTAATAGCTTCTTATGATAAGTAAATTACTCTCTTGTTTTGTTTCTAACTGATCGTAGCGCCCCGTTTCCAGTTAGCGTCCGAAATGTCAACGAATTATGTTTTTTGCCCAAAGCGCCCCCTATCGATGTTTCTTTTTGTACCGTTCAACTGAGTTTCAGAGAGCCCCAGCAAACAGAATCATGAAAATGCATGCCATAAGTCAAGAAATCTGTTTGTTTATCTCCTAGGAGCCTTCGAGTTTCGACCACCCTGTACTTTGACATTTTATTCCGGCTCTTACGCTTTTTGCAGGGCTCTACTTTTGGGTTCAAACTTTAAGTTAGAGTATAAACTTTGGCGAGCATGTGTTAAATTATCAAAATAACGGGCTTAAAGTTGTTGTCTAGCTCTCCAAAGTCTGCAGCGCCCCCTATCCATGTTTTAAGAGATACGCTTATCAAATTGGTACTGAAGAAAGTCTAAACAAACAGAATCATTTCGACGCAACAAGCAAGAAAATCTAACAATTTCCCTAGTTTTTATGACGTTTCGAATTTCGGCACCCAAATTTTCGAAAGCGCCTAGCGCCTTACCATCGCATCAGGGACCCTACATTCCCTATTCAAAAATGTTCGTCTAGGTGTGCTCTATCGATCCTTAAAGTTTGTCACCGACGAGCTGAATCACCCTGTATAAGGGCCCTGAATAAAGGTTGCCAGGACAACACGAATCTTAAAATTTAAGAGATCAATACTGTAAATCTTAACTAATAAGGCAGACCGCCGTGTTTGCCATTGGATTCTTGAGACTAATGGTAAAAAAATATTTGGGCCCTGAATGTAATCCACAGAGCTATACGAAATTTCAAATATAAGAATTTGGCATTTGTATATATAATTCTACACTAGTGATTCAGACTGACCTATTCACAGAATTTGGTATTTGTGCGATGAATGGAAAGAAATAATAGTATTGGTGTCCCAAGACCACATGAAACCTTTTTACTGAATTTGGTATTTTTGCAGCAATTAAAACCTTTTTTAACAAATGAGGATCATTTCTGAGGCTCCTGTAACACCACACGAGGGAGTATCAATAAGTTTTTGCCCTCACACAGAAATAATTCAGTAAAATTTATGAAATTACTACGTTTTATTAGTCCTTTTCTATATAGTCATCGTGCATAGTAACACATTTCTTGAAACGGTATTTCAAAGAGGGGGTAGGGTGTATTCCAGGAGGCGCGATAGTAGATCTAAGGGGGTCACTTTTCTAACTTTTGCCGACCCCTCTCATGTGACATATTGTTGGAAAGGCCTGTGACCACTTATTCATGCTATGCATCTCCCTAGCCCCGTTTTAACACCTCCCAGGGAGCACTTTTATAAATTTTGCGGACACCCCTCCACAAATTAGGTTCAGGGATGCATAACATGAATAAGTAGTCATAGGCCTTTCCAATAATATGTCACATGAGGGGCGTCGGCAAAAGTTAGAAAAGCCCAGTAGCAGAAAATTCTTCAGGGACAAAAAATAATCTCCAGGTAAAATATTTTTACAACTGAAGCGTTAATTAATCAAACAATCACTTACCTGTAGCGTTTTTAGACATTTTATAAACTTTTATTAATAATAATCTTAATGTTTTGTATTAAGTAATAAAGAGCTAAACATAATACGAAGCAAAATAAAGGTCCGATGAAAAAGAATCTGCAAAAGAGAAAAGAAAATCTGCGACGCCTGTCTCTTGTCTCGAACTTTCTGCTACTGGGTAGAAAAGTGCCCCTCTTTGTGTCTACTATCGCGCCTCCTCTCCTGGAATACATCCTGTCCCCCTCTTTGAAATACCGTTTGCAGAAATGTGTTACTGTGCACGGTGACTGTATAGAAAAGGACTAATAAAATGTTGCAACTGCATAAATTTCACTCAATTATTTCTATGTGAGGGCAAAAACTTATTGATACTCCCTCTTAATTCTAAATAGTGGTGTTGACTGATCTGTATGCTAAACTTGGTATTTTTAAGATGAATGGTAAAAAATAAATATATTTGGGGCTCAGGGCCACATGAAACTTAAATTTTAAGTATTTGACATAGTTTTTCTACACTGTTGGTGCAGTCCGACCTTTTTAGTGAATTTGGTATTTTTGTGGCTATGAAAACCTTTTTTTTTTAAGAAATAAGGCCCATATGTGAGGTTTTGCTTATGGGGGCCAAGGGCCACGCGAAACTTAAAAAATCTGACACAGGTATGAACAACTACAGTGCATGTCCATCTTTCTGAAAAATTTGGAAGTTGTATAGTTTTCAAATGAATGCGGATATAAAAGTGTATATTTAACAAACTGGGCCTGGGCCCCCTTCATCATTGAAAAATTCAATATTTGATGTCGTTCTCGCATAATTCTCTTTCGCATAAAAAAAAAGAATTAATTTTATGACCTAGGTTGAAAAAAAAACTAAAACTAATGTAATCATGATTAATGATTTTAACAATTACAACTATTTCAATCATTAATTAAGACTAACAATTGCAAATTTAATCATTAATCATGATTACTTGATCAATCGTTAGTTTTTAGCTCACAGGTTATCAAAGCCTGAGTGCAAATGTGCCCACAGGTTCTGTATATACGAATGTACGGAACGCTATAACTATTGATAGAAATATTCGATTTGCTTTTAAAAAAATTTCTAGGTTCATTCTGATAAGGCGCTTCCCTGATTAGTTTTGGGGGTTCATTGGTTAAGTATAAAGGGGGGGGGCAACCCCCTTAATTTAGATAAATGGGTTTTTCATGCAGAATTATCAGATTTGCTTCGAATTTTTCTTCTAGGTTCATTCTGATAAGTCACTTCCCTGATTAGTTTTGCTGGTTCATTGGTTAAGTATAAAGGGGGGAGGGAACAGGTGGCTAATACCCTCCCTTAATTTAGATAAATGAGTTTTTTAATACAGAATTATCCAATTTGCTTCAAATTTGATATACCGGTTTATTCTGATAAGGCACTTACCTGATTAGTTAGGTTCATTGGTTAAGTATAAAGTGGGAAATGGGTGACTAATTCCCCCCCCCCCCTTAATTTAGATAAATGGGATTTTTCATTCAGAATTATCAGATTTCCTACAAATTTGATATACTGTTTTTTTCTGATAAGGCGCTTCCCTGATTAGATTTGAAAGTTCATTGGTTAAGTATAAAATAGGAAATGGGGGGGGGAGGCTAATCCTCCTGTAATTTACTTTTCGAGGGGCATTATTATTTGAAATAAGAGTATAATATACAATTGTGTGAATAGCCTGTGAGCTCAATGCCATCAGTTTTAACTGGGCACTTTTCTTTTTATTAATACTTTTCAGCCAACTCTGTTATAATAAATTTATGATGGTCTTTTTGAGAGTTTCATATTTTATTTATTAAAATGATAATTCGAACTTTTGAAAATTATGTTTTAAAAGATGCTATAACTTATTAAAATTATGGTATTGCAAAGACATAAGAATAAAAAAATAAATAAGTGGGATTGTATCATGTTAGAATATCAAAACTGATTTCAATGAATTTTACTTATTCAAATGACTCTTGCTACTTTTTCAAATTTTCATATAAAAGAAAGCTTTATCTTTTCTTATTGTAGATGTTTCACCTAGTTGACTCACCAATATGCTAAATAAACTAAAAATATCCCTCATGTTTAAAAAGCTAGATTTTATATGACTTATCAAATTCTCAAAATTATAGATAGATATATTGTATTGCAATATTTCTTTCTAGATTATCATCTAGAATTAAGTATTGAACAATATAAAACAAACTAGATAAAAAGATTTGTTTTTGGATTAAAGACATTGTAAAGAAAAAAAAAATGCTTGAATTCCTGAATATGTAGTGCTTGTGAAGATACTTTAAATAAATAGGCAATTCTTTGAAGTGTGAAAAAAAAATATTTATATCGAACTCTATAAACTAGATTTTATATTTTACTGAAAATTACACTTCCTTGTTATTCATATTTAATTTATTTTTGTCTGTATGAAAACATAAAATCATAGTTTCATTTTACCATACCTACAAAGGCAATAACCAGAAAATTTTTACAGATGCTTGTTAAAAGTTTCTGCTTTAATGTAAATGTATCATAACTGCTTTTTGGACTTTTTATTTATGTTCGATTGATAGCATTTCTAAACACCTGAATTTACCTTCACTTATTTTTTTTAAATTAAATTTCAGCTTCGAAAATCACTCTTTTGTTTTGATGATTGTAAACAATCAATACAGTAATTTGGAATAAAAATAACTATAATAGTGCTAAAATTTAATTTTTGTTCCAACAATTAACATTGTGTGTTTGGTACATCAATCAGACCAATTGTGAATTTAAATATGACTAAGAATTTTGTTTAAATATAAAAGAAGCTGTTTGTTAATATATAATAAGCAGGAGAAGAAAAAATAATAATGATGCATAAAAAATATAGAGTTAAAAGCTTAGTTAATATTTTCTTTATAAGTATTTCAAAAAGGCATCATTATCCAATTACAAAGTAACTAAAGCTAATAATATATTATACGTAATTTAGTGTGATATAGTTTGAATTAATATCATATCTAATACACACTTTCTATTACTTAAAAAGGCTCGCATTATAAAATTTGAATATATAAAAATTAAGCTTCAAAATTAAATAAATAATCATCCGCTAAAGAATCTATATAAAACTAAACACAAAAAAAAAACAACGTATATTTCAGTTTATAAAATAAGTTGTGTAAGAAAAATGATGTCAAAACAGCAAGTTGTCCAGAATATTATTTTCTTAAATACGTGACATTTCATATTTTATTATCACTAACAGCCTTGTTTGTTTTTGTTTGTACATGCTAATGCGGGAAATTCCACGGACGGATTGCGCATGTCAGTTCGGTGATTCCACGGAGCAAGAGGGTTGCTTGCTTTGTGCAAATGCCAAATGCGGAACCAGGTGCAGGGGTGCAATTTCGCCAAAAGTTGGCGAAAAGTTCCGCAGTTCGGAAATACGCAGAAACCAGTATGACGTCATTCCCCATTTTTCCGAGTTACCTGTGTTTCGGTCTCTGAACGCGCCTTGATCTCTATTCTTTCTCTTTACTCTATGCATTTAACCCTTTTGATACTCTCTTAACTAAGAGTTAAGTGATATCTCCCTGCTGAACTCTCCTTATTTGAAACCTTTTCTTAAAATTAGGCCCCACCAGTGACCGAGAGGTTCTGCTCTCGAAGCTGGTAGACGGGAGGTGCTGGGTTCGATCCCAATCGCGCCCGTCGGCCTAATTGTTCGGAGTTTTCGTGGTTTTCTTCGAGCCGTGGATATTCCATGCGTTAATACGGATTAGGTTCCCTTAGAAAGACCCCCACGGAGGGCACTCCCCCCGGGCCTATATCCCTCGTGTAGATAATTGGCCGTCAAAAATCAACCCAACCCACTTAAAATTAGAGTTAAGTTCTACAAATAATTATTCAGCTTTTTCGAATGATGCTTTGAATCGATTACTTAATCAACACGCCGCAAAGAATAAAAACAATGATAAACTATGTATAGTTAGGAGTTGTAGTTACAAATTAAGTCCATAGAGCAAAGAGAAAGAATAGACAAGAAGTGTGGTGAGTGGAGGTGACGCCAAAAAATGTAAACCTAAAATCCGATACATTAGGCCCAAACACAACCATAGATTAACATATAAGATGGGGCACTTACGGCAAAATCTGTAATGGCAACAGTACTAGCGTCACTACCGACAAGGAGGAAGAATTAATAAGCCTCCGAAATTTACCTATGTTGAAGAAATATGTTTACGCTCTATGTTTTGAATATCTATTCTTTCCTAAACGAAGCAGAGACAGACGCGAGGGCAGACGATATTGTATTTATGTTTGATTTCTTTAGCTGTTTTTTTTTTATCGTACTTGTTCGTTCACCTTTAACTTACAAAATGATAATTATAATAATAATATAAAAGAAAAACCCCAGAAAATTCTGTTGAAAACGCAAATATGTAAGTTAATATTGTAAGATAAAATTGTAAGAAATTAAATTCGGGTATTGTGTTAATTTATTCACATCGAATACAATTTATCAAGTGTAATATCTATCTATGTTTTGCTTTTTTTTTTTTACTTTTAGATTTCTGTAATTCTAAAAATTTGTAAAAATCAATTTTGTCTTTAGCTGTTTTATTATTATTCCTTATATGTTAATATCATAACTATTATTGAACTGATTGTACGTTATTTACATTCAAAACAATCTTTTTATTTTATCAGTGAGAAAGTGAAAATGCATAAATTTTAAAAGATTATTGTAACGATTGTTTAATACATTAAACTTCATAAATTAATAAAACATCAGCTGCAAAAAATTTTCTACCAAATGGGAATATTTAAGAAATTTTCTGTGACTTGTAGAGTGCAATATTTCGTATATTTTTACATCACATCATCGCTTTATGTAGCTTTAAATTCAATTATATCATATTTACTTAATATTCAAAACGAAATTTTTAGCTTATTTTCTGTTGCACTGAAATCGTTTACCCATCATGTACGAAAAAAAATATATACATCCATGCATGAACATAGAATAGATATTAGATATATAGAATAGAATATTCTATGTTCATGTATCGGTGTAACATTCTGTTGAAAACGTAAACATGCAACATTAAAAAAAAAAGAAAAATCCTAATAAGGTAGAAGCTCAATAACAAAAACATTACAAGGTGGGAAGATTCTTCCTCATTGTTACAGCGTCTAGAATACTTAGTGTGGAAATATGCTATCCAAACAGTGCTAAAAATTTGTATCCCTTAAATATGCGACGATGCTGCTAAAATTCCAAGTGTCGATCGCAGCGACATCTGTGGGATTTTCGTATTACTAGTATTACATTGTATGGACTAGCAATTTCTCGCAGTTATAGAAAATATCCTGCAGATGTCGCTGCGATCTGCATATTGCAGCAGCATTATTGCACATTTAAGGGATACAATATTTTAGCGTTTTTTTAAGTATAAGGAAAGGGCATGTTTACAAACAAACATTTTCGTCAACCAATCTACCAACTACATTTTTGCCATAAACATCATTGCAAGAATAGTCTTGGCGACGTAGGCCAATCATATCAGAGACGTGTTAAACGTAGACCAATCAAATTTCCCTAGCTCATGCGTACAGGTAGGAGTAATAAAGAACGGACAGGTTTTCTTGCTGGCGATGTGAACAGGTGAAGCCTAATTCCGGGTATCCCATTTCAGAAACGTTAAGTGACTAAAAATTAAGTGACTTAACAAAGTCTTTGGACTTAACTATCTCAATGCGAACGTACAAGAAAAGGTTACCAGTTCTTTGTTTTCTAAAATGAAAAGTCTGTGTCCATGTTTTTTTCATAGCAGCGCCCTCTATAGAAACTGAAGCCAATTTGATAGCCTCGAACCAATTCATAGGTCCATGGTCGATCCGGATCGATTCATTCCAGTCAATTCTTTCTTCTTTGGATCATCATATGATTCATTTTAGCGGCGTTGGCTTTTGGTGTTCTAAACAAAGGTTAGTAATCATTTTAACGCTGTAAATTTAATATTGGTATGTAATTGCTTTAAAGCAAAAATAGTTTTCTCATCAATTTTTCGATATTGTTAATTTTTTTTTTATCTTGAAAAAATATTTTAATCCTTTGAAGCTAAGAACGCCAGAAATATGCCTGTGTGTGCAGTTCCTACATGTGCTACAACTCATAGAGCAGTTGATAAAACCTTGTACAGATTTCCTAAAGATACTAATTATGCTCGTATTTGGGTACGTTGTTGCATGAAGAAAGATTCCTTTAACACAAAGAGTGCTTTTATTTGTTCATTGCACTTTTCTGACGAAGCTTATCAGCGCGACATTAATCATGATATATTGGGTTTATCATCGAAAAGAAACCTGCGGAAAGATGCGGTTCCCACGTTGCAGTTACCATCACTGAGAATGCTTCGAAAAAATTCAATTGAATCGCTGAAATCTGAAGGTGTGTCCATGCTACTAGATGCAATTCCCTCCTTATCTCCCAAAAGTAGCATTAAGGACACCGATTTGGTTATCTTCAGCTCTCCTCGAATTCACAAATTTCATGCAAAATTTTATCATTCCATGAAGTATCGCACAAATTCTATTTCCTCTGTTCATTGTTCTGATACATCATTTGATTCCTCTGCACAGAAGGATAATGTAAGTGCTGAATGTGCATTAGAAAAAGAAAATTCCGATGCACATATTGATGGTAAAAATTCTGTTGAATTAGGGAAGCATGTTGTGTAGAGTGTAAGTAATTATCATTATGAACTGTTTTAATGTATAATTCATTCTCCGTATTTAATATTTTAATATAGTTGTGGTAGAAGCAATCAAAATGCATTATGTTCATTGTATGCATTAATCTAAATCTGTGTAATGTTTCTTCAGTTAAGGGAATTCATCTGTATATATTTTATTATGTGGCTATTGTTTGTCTAGCTGGGAGAGAGTATATCTGCTAATGAAATTTTTTTTATACTGACCTGTACGGGAAACATGATTTGGCATTTACTATTGTAGATTTCTAAATTTAAATTTCTTTCCCATCGAAAGTTATTAGGTAAGTGAAACTACCTGTTTTATTAAAATTAAGTGCTTAGTTCATTAACAATATGATTTTCATTATTTTGATATGTGTGAAAAACATATCTGGAGCACACTATTTTACAGTTTTTTTTAAATGCCTGAGTACTTAATGTCAATATGTAGAACTTTGTCTGTTATTTGGAATTCGTAGTGACCAAAATATCAGTGTGTAAAATGCTTTTTTTTTAACAGTCAAATGCAAAGATTTTCACATTGAACGAAGTGGAAGCACGATATTAGATACTATGGTAAATAGTACGTTACTGTTGCTTAACAAATAACAATTCTGTTTTTACAGTGCAGTTTTACTCTCTCTAATGTAATGTACATATCTATCAATGTTTTTATTTAAGAATGAATCTCTTGTTCTCTACGGGGATGAAAATCTGCAATTTTCCATGTTTTCAAGCATTTTTGTCATTGGTACAATTTCATCATTTCAATGCATTTTATCATCAGTCACTTAAAAATTATTTATTTATAAATAATTTTTACATTGCTATTTATTCAGCAACTTCCTTAAAACAAATTTCTGATACTTGCCTCCCTTTTTTTTTTCACAATAAAGTTTGTATTCTTTCATCTTTGTCACTAGCAGTGATGTCGCTAAAGTTATGTAATTCTGTGTCGCTGGAACACAAACATCTTCAGTACTTGAGCACTTTTGTACAAAAGTGATGTCTTCCTAGAAATATGATAATTTTAATATGTTTACCAAAATTGTTATTCCTTACACAAAAAAAAAGTTATACATTGTTAAAGGACCCTCTTCCAATTTTTGCATAATTGATGTGCTATAGTATATCTGTGGCATCACTGACTAGATTTGCCTTAGTTTTCCTTGTTGCTGTAAGCATAAAGTTTATTACTTTATATACTGAGTAGTATATAATCATTGATATCCTAGCCATCCGTTAAGAGTGCTTTTCACAATTTTAGAATTATCATGGAATTAAAAAAAAAAAACTTTTTCTGATAATAGATTAGAGGAATAAATTTTTAAGCTGAATGAGGATGTATTGCATATTATTAAAAAATGAAATGATGGGACAAAGAAATTATTGTTTTGAAAATTTTCCAGCTGCATGGAATCATTTTATGTATATGTACCTATTGTAGTCAATTTTGTTCAGTTGTTACCAATTTTAAACCATCATATCGTGAAATGTTGAAACTTCTTGTATTTCCATTTCATGTAGATCTCACTAATAAAATGAAGAAAAAAAGTAGTCTTCAAAATCCATGCCTGCATTTATTTTGAGTATTTTATATTTTTGGTCTAAATTGTAAACTTTAAAAAGAAATGAACTTATTAAATTTGAAAAAGAAAAGTAATATATTTTAAACCACTGTCATGTGTAGTAAATTGCTAATAAGATTTTTATATGAAATATGCATATATTTAGTGGCAATGAAGATATTAAAAAGTGACCTTTTCATTCCCCTTTCTTCAATTTCTGGCTAAAAAATAAAAAGTAAACTGATAATAAAAAGTAAACTGATTGATTTTTATAAAGTAAGTTTTAAGTTGTGTTCTAACTAAAATTAATAAATGAAAAAAAAATATTTTTTAAAGCTAATGTCTAGTGGGAAATATTGGGTAAAGATTGTTAATGTGAAATAATGCATATTAAATGGCAGTGAAAATATTATTGGAGAGTTGTTTCTTCATTCTCCTTTCTTCAACTTCTTACTTTTCTTTAAAGAGGGAAAACTGCTCTAATTTTAGGAAGTAAACTTTGATTTTTATAAATTAACTATATAGTGCCGGTCAAGATTTGAAGGTAAATAAATAACTTGAATGTTTCCTTAGCAAAATTCTTGAGTTTTTAATTAGTTGTTTTTAAATTAATTATTGAAATCATGACATTTCTATATTGCATAAGTGATTCCTGTTTCTTTAAGTCGATAGAGGGTGCTTGCTGTCAGTCTAACCTATTCTATGAAGTGAAAAAATTTTAAGTTTATAATTTACAATCAATTATGATTGCTTTTTATCAGAAATTTACCGAAAAATGCTGGGTAAAGCATTTATTTTTAATTACTACGGCTTTTTTTTTACTTATTACAGATTTTTTTTTTTTAACTACACGACCATTAAAAGCTGCCATGAATTTTATTTTTTTATCAGTCTTTCTCTAAAACCTAAATATGAAAGTTTAGGCAGCTGTCTATTTATAATATATATTTTTTATTACTTTAATTTTACTTTACATTTTTTAAATATTAAACCATGGATATCAAGGTCATTTCTTTTATAGTTCTTGTATGGATATTTTTCTTTTTGATACACACACACATATATATATTCTTGATAATGGCTAGAAAATATAACAAAAATTGTATATCAGCTCAATTTATTTACCGTAATTTCCGGCGTATAATCCGCAGATCAAACAATTCTGTTTCGACCCAGAAATTTTGTTAAGTAATTGAACACAAATATTTACTGCAATCTAAAAAGTTACTTTTTATGTAAAAAAATTTCTGTGTTTAAACATAATTGTTTAGTATGTGGATTATATGTCAGAAATTACGGTAATTCATAATTAGGGTGAACTACCCAGTAATTGACCATTTAGTGAAAGTTTCTTCACAATTTTTTTTTCTGTGCTAAATTTAAGGAGATATTTCTTGAAACTTTTTTTTTAAAGTAACAATCACTTATAAGGATCAATAATAAATAAACATTTTTTGTCTACTTTTTTGCAATTTTATTTTATTAAATATAATAGTTGTCAAGTGAGATTTTGCCAGTAATTGACCACTTAATGCTAGAAAATGACCATCACTGTGTCAGTAATTGACCACTCTGAAGTTGAACTGATAAACCTTCTTAAAATTAATCATATGAAAAAATGGGGAAGTTTGCCAAGTTTTATTCTACAGAAACTGGATGTCTAGCCTCCTGGACAGCCAGAAAAAAAATCGGGGAAATTTCAAATTTCTAAAAAAACTGACGAATTTGAAATTTCTAAGAAACTTTTTAGAAAATGAATTTCAATCATAAAGCCAAGGATTTTTAAATTGCAGTAGTAGCAAAATATGTAGCTGTGCTCTTTATAAGGATTGTTCGAACCTCTTATAGATTTTTTTTTTTTTTTTGCTTATCCTCTTTTACTCTCCTTGGCAATTATTAAGGTTTTTGGTATGTAACATCACACAATCTCGACACCTGAAAAATTGTTGCCACCTGGCTAATCGAAAAGTACCAATTGTTTTTATTGCCATAAAAAACCTAGAAAAGTAAAGGAAATTCATCACTGAACTTGGCTAGTCAGTCACTCTGTATGGAAAACATAGATGTACATTCTATATAGAGCACATTATGATCTGATTTTAAAAAACTAGTCAAGAGATTTTTTGTAAAAAAATTAAAACTGTTTCTGAACAGAAAACATATTAGTGAATTTCCACAATGTTTTGTAAGATTGAAATTAGTGGTAAAACATGATATTTATATGTAAATATAGACAAGAAAAGAATAGTTACTACTTCGAAATTTATTTATAAAAAAAAAATCCATTAATTTAAAGTTAACACAAAAATGAAACTTAATCCTCATCTGTTTCACCAAAACAACTGACACACATGAAGTCAACTTCTTTGTCACTCTGTCATCCAATGCAAATTGTTACCCGTGTCTCGTAGACGCACATTTTAGTATGATAGGGCTCATACCAGATTTCTTTTATTCCTATCATATCTTCTTCCATCTAGATTTCTTCACATGCCTTTCACACCCAATCATTTATCAGACTTTGCTTATATGCGTCTTTATTGCTGCTTTTTCACCTTTTTTGTTTTGTTTTGTTTTCTTTAATTTTTTAACTTGCCTTACTTCCTGTCTTCTTTCTTCTGTTTCTCTTCTTTACTTTCCCAATAATTTAGTCATGCTTTAAAGCAGCCATGCTCAACCTGCAGGCCACATATGGCCCAGTAATCTTATTACTTGTGGCCCGAGATACATAATCATTAATCTCTATTTATAAAATTGATATATGCATAAAATATATTTAAGATTTTCCCTATTGCTTTATATTTTTGTGGGATGACGAAATCTGTCATGTTATTTATAATTAATTTTAAATTATGTTTAAATATTCTAAATGCCCAGTTATGCATACATTTCTGAAGCACTTGGCAATCAACACTCTACTTTTGTCCCTCAAAACTTACTGTAATATTAATGTAAATTCTGTATTGTTATTATGTTTTATTATTATACAACTGCAGTTAATTAGGGTTGCACTTTGTCATGGATAAAATTAGCATAAAAAATATTTTATATAGCAATTTTAACAGCATACTTTCACAACAATTGTAATAGAAATCTATCACAAACTATGTTTGGAGCTGATGGTGGTAAAACTTTTTTTTATAAGATTTGTGTGACAAACCCTAATGATATTTAGAGTCTCACTATACTAATTTTGTTATCTTTACATTTTAATTACACTTTTCTTACATTATTATTATATAAATGTGTTATGACCCTCTTAACATAACAAATGTGTGCTTGCTTGATCAGTAATTGACCAAGCATATTTAGTTATTAACCACCTTGGTCAACTACTGAAAGAACTCATTTTTTAACTAAAAAATTGGTGAATATTGCTTTCAAAATAGAAATCTATGTATTTTTTTAAGTATCAAAAGGAATGGATGCAAACAAGCAAAAAGTCAGTAGTTGACCACTTTGGTCAATTACTGAATGCTTTCAACATTCACACATCTAGTAGTTGACCACCCCCCCTTAACGTAATTTAATTTATGAATTTAATATTAAATGCATAATGATTAACTTAAAACAAACAAAAATGAACTACACACCTCATTTGATGAACCAATGGAACTAAATTAAACTTGATGCTGCAAGATTAATAAAACAACTCACAAAACAACACTACTATTACAGAATGTATTCATTTTTGATATTGTTAGAAGATGCATTTTCTTTAATTTTTTACATTCAATCAGAATATAGATAGCAAAAGTAATTTTTTCCTATGCAATTCATTGGATGTTAGATATTTTTATTCAGCATTCAAAAATACTTTATCAACACATTGATTCTTGTTTTTAACACATAAATGTGTTTTTGGTCAATTACTGGCATGTGGTCAATTACTGGAAGTTCACCCTACATGCAAAATATTTTAAATATAAAATTATTTTTTTAAAGTATAGGGTAGATGTGCCAGTAATGGACACTCCTTGATGTCTTGGTTCATAAAAAAACGCAAATATCGTCGATAGATCGTGAAAAAATGCAAATATCGTCGATAGATCGCGAAAAAACGCAAATATCATCGATAGATCGCAAAAAAACGCAAATATCATCGATAGATCGTGAAAAAATGCAAATATCGTCCATAGATCGCGAAAAAAACGCAAATATCGTCAATAGATCGTGAAAAAAATGCAAATATCGTCCATAGATCGCGAAAAAATGCAAATATCGTCCATAGATCGCGAAAAAATGCAAATATCGTCCATAGATCGCGAAAAAAACGCAAATATCGTCCATAGATCGCGAAAAAAACGCAAATATCGTCAATAGATCGCGAAAAAAACGCAAATATCATCAATAGATCGCGAAAAAAACGCAAATATCGTCAATAGATCGCGAAAAAAACGCAAATATCGTCAATAGATCGCGAAAAAAACACAAATATGGTCAATAGATCGTGAAGAAACGCAAATGTCGTCAAGGAATCGCGAAAAAAAATGAGAATTTTGTTAAAAGATCGCTAAAAAACCGCACATTTCATCAAGGAATCTCAGAAAAACCTGTATTTCGTCAAAGGATCGCTAAAAAACCCTAAATACGTCAAAGAATTGCAAAAAAAACTCAGAATATCGTCAATGGATCACAGAAGAAACGCAAAATATAAACGCAGCGGATTGAGAAAAAAAACAAGAATTTCGTCATTAGATCGCAGAAAAAAACCGAATTTTGTCAAAGAATCGCGAAAACAAACACTAATTTCATCAAAAAATCACGAAAAAAGTGCGAATTTTGTCAAAAGATCGCGAAAAAAGAGCACATTTTGTCAAAGGATCGCAGAAGAAACAGAAACATTGCCAATAGATCGAGGAAAAATGCGAATTTTTTAAAGTATCATGAAAAAAAAAATGCATAATTAGTTCCAGGAGAGACTCCCCCCCCCCCCCCACCTTACATTTCAGAAAATTTGTTGTAAATTTCAGATTTTTTTTTTTTTTTTTTCAATTTTGAAAAGTACCTAAGTATAATGGACTTATGTAGTTAGCTATATAAGCATGTTACATATAACTTTGCTGTTAACTTAATTTAAAATAGATTGGAAATTAGTATCTCAAGTTTATTCAAAACAAAATGAATTAAAATATTTTTATTTATTACATAAATTACTTATTTACTGTAAACTTATATATTTTAAAATTAAATATTCAGTGACATAAATGTACTTACTGGCGACTAAAGAAATTATTCTCTCTAGCCAGTAACTGGCTACTAAAAAAAATCAACTTACCGGCCAGTGGCCACTAAGCAAAATTCCTTATTTTCATATTTACTGTATGGATATGGATATAAGGTTAGCCTGTGTAAACGGAACCTGTCTATTACGAAATCTTGTCTAATGGCAAACATTTCATAATCCATCGAAAGGAACTCTTTGAATTTTTACCTGCTAAGGTAGACGAAAACCTGTATCAAACGGAAACTTTCAGCGGTTATTTGTAATTTTGTCTTAGCAGGTTTTACTATTTTTGTAATCATTACTTAGTAAATTTAATCCTTGTTCCAGGGGGCGATAACCCCTGCCCCTTGCCTGTGCCACTGGCTGAGCCCCTTCAATAATTTTGAAAACTCTACGCCTATGATCCCCCCACTGTTTCAATAATTTGATAGCTGTAATTGCCTGATATTTAGTATATTAAACTACCCATCTAAAATAGTTAAAACATCAATCTTCTGATCATTACAATAATTGATGAAAACAGTAAATGATTAATCACAAATATTTTATTAATTACTGGTATCCTAATTGTTAAATTTATTTGAAGATAACTATTTTGTTTCATTAGTATGTATTCGTTAAATTCTGGTTCTAAATACACTTATAAAAATAATTATTACTTTGTATGGGGTGTCCATTACTGGGCTTTTCAGTGTTTTGATATATTTCTGTTATTTAAAATTAAATTTCGATTCATATTGGGAAATGAGACTATAAGAATGGTTAAATACTGTTGGTAGGTTAATGTAATATTGAAAAAACGGGAATATAATATTTATAACTATTAACAAAAAAATTTTAAAAGAAATTCCTTAAGGGTGTCCATTACTGGCACAACTACCCTAGTTAAATTTTATTTGGAACAGATGTGTTATTATCCCAGGGTCCGCCATCTTGGATTTTTTTCTTGGCTTGAATTAAAAATTATTTTTTATTAATAGTTATAATCATTATATTCCCCCCCCCCCTTTTTTTTTCAATATTATGTTAACCTATCAACAATATTTAACCATTGGCGACATTACTACTTGGCGAAAAAGGAGTTTTCATGCAAGAAAAAAATCCAAGATGGCGGACCCCGGGATAATAACACATCTGAGCCTTTTATTTAATTATAAAGCATTCAAATAATAATAATAAAATAAAAATCCTATAACTTCTCTTTCATAAATAAAATGTCATTATTGAAATGAATTATCGACAAAAATATGACAAATCATTTTGCTAGGTTTGGGCTCAAACCTGCGTCCTTTGCAAAAATTCAGAGGTTTAAACTGCTGCTTTCACTAGCACGCTAGCAGGAACTAGTTCTACTGTCTTCTACATTGAGGAGGCTCGGAAAAACAGTTGATGCATGTGCAATAGTGTCAGATTAGTTCTGATCTGATCTGGTCTTTTCTGGCTTAAGTAAAAGTCACTCAGATTATTGCCATTTATTTTAAGTAGTGATACTAAAAACATCAAGAGGTGTCATATTAGACAGCAAAACTGGGCCAGTAGAAATAATTTTATTAGTGGCCATTTTTTAAAGATCAGTGTTAAACACAGTCAGATAGCTTTTGTAAACAGCATGAGTAGAATCTTTGATAGCCTGCAGAAAAACTTTACTGTATCGTTGTAGCCGGTGCCAGGGTGCAAAGTCAGTAAATTTTATAGTTCACTTCCCTTGAGGTGTACTGCAGATAAAGAAAGGAATTAACTGCAGACCTTCTGTGAATCAGTTTGACGAGTAAATGAAATTATGTTTTGGAGAATATGGGACACATTTTCAGAAAATTGTGAGAGAGGTTGGGGGTGGTGATTTTTTTTTCTTTTAAATTATTCTTAAAATTCATATGTATTCACAAAAGGATTTTTTTCATTTAAGAGACAAATGATGCTTTTGGAAGAATCCATTCAACAGTAGAGATGCAATTCTGCAGGCCATGTTTTGTAGCTATAGAATGGTATCGACATAAAGTGTAAGAATGCTGTAGTATTTCAGTAGATTTTTGCTTTAAAAAAAAAATCATCTATATGTCCCTCTTCTCCTTCAAATTTCCGTCTTTTGCCCTTCTAGCATACAAAGTTTAAAATAAAAAAATTCTTCGAATAAAAAAAAAAGCAACACTTTACATTGAAATAACAATAAATATATATAAACATATAATTTCCTTCTCCACCCCCTTGCCCCTTTCACGATTCTGTGGCAGAAATTTGTGTTTTTTCGGCACCCCTGGGTCGAAATTCACATTTTTCCTGGGATCTTTTGGTGAAATTCTCATTTTTACAGCGATCCTTTGGCAGAATTTTGCGTTTTTCGCGATCTTTTGACAAAATTCTGCAAATTTAATTCTGATCTTTTGACATAAATTTTCTTTTTTTCGTGATCCTTTGACAGTAATCTGTGTTTTTTGCGATCCTTTGACAGAAATTTGGGTTTTTTCGCTATCGTTTTACAGAAATTTGGGTTTTTTCGCTATCGTTTTACAGAAATTTGGGTTTTTTCGCTTTCGTTTTACAGAAATTTGGGGTTTTTTCACTATCGTTTTACAGAAATTTGGGGTTTTTTTCACGATCATTTTACAGAAATTTGCGTTTTTTCCACGATTGTCTGACTAAATTCGTGTTTTTTCCTTGATCCTTTGATGAAATTCAAATTTCTTACGCCCCTAGAACAAAATTCACGTTTTTTTTTTTTTTTTTGGAAAGTTTGTACAGCGATCTTTTGACAAAATTCCGCATTCTTTCTGCAATCCTTTGACATAAATATCCATTTTTTCACGTTCGTTTGACTAAATTTGCATTTTTCCCGCAGTCGTTTGATTAAATTTGCGTTCTTTCTGCGATCCTTTTACTAAATTCACATATTTTCCGCGATCCTTTGACAAAATTCGTGTTTTTTTTTCTGCGATCCTGTGACAGAAATTTGCATTTTTTCCACTATCCTGGGACAAAATTCATGTTTTTTTCTGGGCTCTTTTGACGAAATTCGCGTTTTTATAGCAACCCTTTGGCTATAAATTACCAATTTTTTATGCGACCGATTGTAAAAATCTATATTTTTCGGCGACCATTTGTCGAATTCGCAATTTTTTTTGTCAGAATTTTCATACTTTTTTTTTAAAGGAAATACTTTTTTTTTTCCAAGTTGACAAATTTATCTGCAAGGTCCAAAATAAATCTGTGACGCACGTCGTGCACTTTCTGCTACTGGGCTGGCCAGCTCTAAACAATATAATGAGATTAGAAGAACTGTAAAGATCTTGTGCACACAAAGATTTTTTTCCTAACTCGAAAGAAACATAATTAGAAATAACAATCTAGTTGATCCTTCCAATTAACAGAAATTAGGACTTGACAATTTAAACTCAATTTACATTTCTCGTGTAATAGAAGAAATGAATCCCTTTGAAACTTTGGACATGGATTAAAGTTTCTATTCATAAAATTTTGTTCAATCGGAGAAAATAACAAAACAGGGATTCCAGTTTTAGCTACAATTCCGTTAAGGATATAAGATAATAATTTTGTTCAGAAATAGATATTGATGATGCCATCACAGAATATGCACTGTTCTTGCAAGTAGTTAAAAACGAAAGCACATCAGATTTTGCAATGTTTTCTGAAAAATTTTTTAAGAGCTTAAAAATACATTTTAGATAATTTTCAAAGTTAAAACTGTTGCTATAGTGCATTAACACATGGCCAAAGAAATACAGCATTTGATTCTTCTTTTTTATATGCTCGAGAAAAAATAAGCTGGGCATGTGCGAGCACACCTCTGCTATAGGTGAAAACTGGGAAATTGAGTTAGTAGCCAGTGGCCGGTAGACTAAGTTTCATTAGTGGCCACTTTTTAAAGTTAGTGCCCACTATAATGTTTCAAACTTTCTTGACATCTAGATAAACTACAATCGTTGTATATATACATATTTTTCTATAAATCAGAGTTTTATACCAGCCAACTATTCATGATAAGAATAGGGACGCAGTTGAAATTAAAAAAAAATTACTTTAAAAACTACAAAATCTGTTATATTAATTTTTTTAGAATATATTTTTGGATTATTTGTAAATGTTCATAAACACAATTATCAGTCAAATTACTGTTACTTTCTTTATATAAAAAGTTAGTAACTAAATTAAAATTCCAACAACTAGATGTATACAATAATAAAAAAAAAAACATTCAAACAAAACATAATAAAATGTTACTTCAATTTTAGTTATTAATTAAATGTGTTATTAACATACCACACACATTACATACAGTTGAAATCTAAGCTGGTGAGTGTATTTCGGAAGATTAAACAGTATCTCTTGAAGAAAAATAGTATAACTGATTAAACATACTGAAGATATTGCAATGTCCTTAACCCTTTCGGGTCCATTTTTTTTTTCAATTTTGAGAACAAAATTACTTTTAATAATGTTAATCGTAGCTAGGGTTGCCAGATTTATCTCAGAAAAAAACCAGAAGATTTTGATTGACACTAGTTAGTTTTGGTTTTATTGTGCTATCGTCCTTCTTCATACCATGCTCAACTATGTTTAATGTGCCAGTAATGCTTTCTGTAACAAATTTCTTTAAAAAGAGATTATTAATTAATCGATTTAATCATTATTTTCCAACTTTATTTGTATTACATTATTCTGTTAACATCGATTAACTAAATTTGCAGCGATATATCGCATTATGAATGACAAAAATTAATTGAATTGTAAGAACAAAAATAAATCGAAACCGACAATTAAATGATGATCATGAAAAATTTTAGTAATGGACACCGTACAGAAGTAAATTTTTGTAATGGAGCATAAAGGAAACAAGACATTAAAACTTAAGGTACAGATATACTAAATTAAAAAAATTATAATATTGATACTTATAGTCTATAAATAATGTCAAGTTCAGATGATCTAATCCTACCCAAAAGTTTGTGAATATGCAATTAATATTACTCAACTCACCCAATGTTTTTGTCATCCTGATCAGAAATAACCCATTTTTACATTTGACAGGCACAATTGTATAACATTTTTTTTTGGCAAAAGGTGAAATTTTGAAGCAAACTGAAAAATAGTCTTCAAACTGTCAACAGTAAGATGAAGTAGAAAAACGGAAGAAATCGTTGTACGGGACAATTTTAAATGTACACTGTACGATAGGCCTGAAAAATGCTAAAAAACATACAACTTATGGGAAAAACGTACAAACTGGCAACCCTAATCATAGCTATCCAAATAGATTTACTGACATGATAATAGGATAAGGAAGAGTTTTTGGAGATGTTTGGAAAATATCGTAGTACAACAGGGTTTAACAGATATTACAACTTTGTAATGTTTTTTATGTTTTATCACACATGATTCGTTCAGAAAAGTAACCTGTATTTTAAATTTAACCCTCCGTCTACCAGACGGGTCCATTGGACCCGACAGGTACATACAAAATATTCATTCAAACCAGAAATTTCTTTAAAATAAACTAAGTATATAAACCAGACAAAAATAAGGTAAATAAATAAGTTAAATAGTTTTAAATAAAAATTCTGGTGTAGAACGTTTTATTAAAACTTGAATAAAATTCCCGGTAGATCTAGGGTTAAAGAGTGAAATTTATGTATAAAATAAAGGAATCGCCAACGGTGCATAGAGATTTAAGCAGACTTTTATTGTTATTACTAAATGTCCAAACATAAATGAACTCATAATAAGAAAGGCATAGCCATATATTATCATTACTATATGTAGATAGTAACAAAAGTAATTTTTTAGAAAAAATAATACTCGATGAAAAGACATGTACTATTAGTAGTACACCAGGCCCGAAAGGGTTAAAATCCACTTGCATTTGCATCTGGTGAAAAAAAAAGGAATAAATTATTTGAGATACATGTGGAATCAAAGCTGATGAATATAGTTTGCATAAAACTATATTTCTTGAAAAAATAATCCAACTGGAGAGCAAGCATGGTGAAAAACTGAAATATTGAAAATACAGCTAAATCATTGCAATCTGCTTGCATCCGGTTGGAAAAACAGTTAATCAGTTTGCTAATTAGATGTAATCAAAGTAGAGATGCATATTTCCATGAAAAAAGTTTTATTTCAGTTTTTGATTGATAACAGATTTTTTTTCATCGCCTCTTGGTGAGTGGCGATCGATGACCGATATTTTAATCGCCACGTGGCGAGTGGCGACTGCTAATTTACACCTATAACCTCTGCCAATTTGCAAAAAAAGATTGCTTTTTTAATGAGTTTTTAATTAATATCTCGGCTGATTAAAAAAATAAATAAATAAATAAAAATCTGAGTGAGTGCTGTAGATATTCCTAGTCATTGCTAACACACACACACACACACACAGATGGACAGAGTGATCTTTTTAGGGTTCCGTGCTTATAAAGTGAAAACAGAACCATTATAAGATCACTCCCGTGTCTGTCACAGCCATTTTACTCGTAAACTGTGGAATGTGGAAGGTTCAAATTGGAGGAAATAATAAAGACTATTGACCCACATATTTACAGATTATTAAACATTTACAAATATTTTTAGTAAAAATATACAAGGGCTAATTAAGTTACTTAAAAAAAAAAACCTCTTTTCTTTGTATATTGTGTGGGGTATTGTGTGAAAGCTTTAATAATGCTGAACTCAAAAATACATTTCTTTTAATTTTAGGTATTATATTTTCAAAGATATCGTCGAAAATGTAGCGCAAAACTATGTTCCTCCCCCCTCCCCCCATCTAATTCCGAATCTACTGAAACTAAAATTATACTTAGAGGTAGTAGATGTTAATTTAAACCTTGCATGAAAATTATAGCTATTATCCTAGGTCACATAGTTTTTTAGAAAAATGCATTTTCCTGTTACACACAAATTTCGATTTGCAGGCATTCTGCAAAGGTGTTGAGGAGCACTGGCATTACTTATCATAGCAGAAGTATAAAAGCATTTTTGATAATGATTTTTGAAAAAAAATCGTCGGTAATTAGCAGAGATATTAACCCTTAAAGACGCCAAATTTTGTCAAAAGATCACAAAAAACAGCAAATTTCCCCCAAAAGATCACAAAAAAAAAAATCAAATTTCCACAGAAGATCGCGAAAAAAAAGCAAATTTCCACAAAAGATTGCAGAAAAAAGCAAATTTCTTCAAAAGAACACTGAAAAACGACAAATTTTCCCAAACGATCGCGAAAAATGGGCAAATTTCCACAAAATCGTGAAAAAACGACAAATTTCATCAAAAGATCGGGAAAAAAGCAAATTTCGTTAAAAGATCGCGAAAAAAGGCAAATTTTGTCAAAAGAATGCGAAAAAATGGCAAATTTCGTCCATAAGATCGCAAAAAAATGCCAATTTCGTCAAAGGATTGCGAAAAAACTCCAAATTTCGTCAAAAGATAGCAAAAAAACAACAAATTTCCCCAAAAGATTGCGAAAAACTCCAAATTTCCCCAAAAGATTGTGAAAAACTCCAAATTTCCCCCCAAAAGATTGCGAAAAACTCCAAATTTCCCCCCAAAAGATTGCGAAAAACACCAAATTTCCCCAAAATATTGCGAAAAACGCCAAATTTCCCCAAAAGATTGCGAAAAAAGGGCAAATTTCCACAAGATCGTGGGAAAACGGCAAATTTCGTCAAAATATCGCAAAAAGGGCAAATTTTGTCAAAAGATCGTGAAAAAAAATGGCAAATTTTGTCAGAAGATTGCGAAAAAAAGACAAATTTTGTCAAAAGAACGCGAAAAAAACACAAAAGGTGCATAAGCATAGTGAAATGGCCCCCACGGCCGATGTTGGAAATAACATGCATGGTAATAAGGCTCACCATGATAATTGAATATAGGGTGTTTTTAGCCTCTGACCTTGAACTGTCCTTGAGATAATCGGGGAAGTATGCGCCGGCACTACTATTTTTCAAATACGTTTTTCTCAAAAATTACAAAAGTTTAAAAAATGAAACCAACGTCAATTATTGAAGAATATATTAGTTCACATTATATATTTTTTACATAAATTTTAACACAGAAAAATAAACAAAAATATTAAAAAAAAAAATTATTAATGTAGTAATTTTATATTTACACCAACCAAAAAATTACAGAATAATGCTGAAAGTGTGTACTTTTAAGAAAAAAAAATTCGTTAAAATCTAGATATGCTTTTTGAGTTAACAAAAATAATGCTAGCAACTTACTAAACTATTTGTAACTTTCCCTGTTTGCATTTGCAGAAATACGCTACTATCAATGCATTGATCGATTCGTGACAGTTCTATTCGGGCAGTGTGCACAGTGCGACAAAATAAGATTGTTTCCATACATACCACTTCCCTATAGGTTTGTTTCATGTTTGTAAACATTGTTATTTTGGCGTACTGCGCATCCTTTTCTTGTAATAATATCAAGTCAGTGGTCTTGTGGATTGTGCAGGTAAAGCTGAATAGGGGCTGTAAATATATAAGGTTATAAACTTTCTGGCAATTTCGGACCCACTCCCAACCTTCCGATATCATGTTATCATTCCTCGAATCTCCCCCACCCTAATAGCATTGTTATCAATGTCTAAAAAATCTTTTTATTTTTACAATTGTTTTTCCCCTTTTTTATATATGTTTGCAATTATATACAGATATAGTTGTACATTTTTTATTCGCGTTTTTACTGATTTAAATGAAGAGAAGAAATTCATAAAATATCACTGTTATATAAGAAATAACTTTATATCAAATAACATTTTAAAGAAATACTTTTTATTTAAAAGATTTTAATAAGAGCTCTTTGTTGTGTAATGCAATGAACAGTAATATTGTCTTCTTGCACTTCGTCCTTGCATGAAGCTAAACAGAACTGCTTGTGAACAAAACAGACGGACAATAAGCATTCTTCCCCATCTTTTACTAGCAGAAACAACAAGTATCATTTCGAATCTGGTTTCTCTAACAGCAAATCGCATACGCATATGACAGGAGAATATTAATGGCGAACGTTGGGTTATTCCATATTTTGGAATGAAATGTTATATAATGATTCAATGATTTTAGTAATAACTTTGTATTTTCATAAAACGAAGAAAACATACTTAAAAAAAATTAAGATAATAGATTTAAAGAAGAAGATACCAAAAAATAAATTTGGGTTTGATCAACAATGATAACGATATCAAATGACAAACCTCCCTCCACCTACAGATATCTTCCAATGTCAAATGCCAGCCCCCCACCTCCCTAAAGTGGTATGTTACATATGTACACTGTACAACCCCATAGCCTTCTTCTGTGTGAAAATCATCGTAGGCAAATGTTACCATTTTGTTTGTCAATTCTTGATATTATTACGCGACAAGGATGCGCAGTACGCCAAAATAACAATGTTTACAAACACGAAAAAAACCTATAGGCAAATATTATGTATGGAAATACTCTCTCATTTTGGCACACTGCGCATCCTGCCCGAGTGGAAATGTCACAAATCGATCAATGCATTGATAGCAACATATTTCTGCAAATACAAAGAGGAAAAGTTACAACATGTTTAGTAAGTTACTAGCATTATTTTTGTTATAACTCAAAAAGTGCATCTTCGATTTTAATGAAACTTTTTTTCTTAAAAATACATACTTTGAGCATTATTCAGTAATTTATTGGTTGGTGTAAATATAAAATTACTACGTTAATAATTTAAAAAAAAATATTTTTGTTTATTCTTCTAGGTTAAAATTCCTGTAAAAATGTGAAAAAAATATATAATATGAACTAGTACATTCTTCAATAATTGGCATTAGTTTCATTTTTTTTAACTTTAGTACTTTTTGAGAAAAACGTATTTGAAAAATAGTAGCACCGGCGCATACTTCCCCGATTATCTAAAGGACAGTTGAAGGTCAGAGGCTAAAAACACTGTATATTGTATTCTCATTGTGAGCCTTATTAGCACAGATGTTATTTCAAACTTCGGCCGTGGGGGCCATTTCGATATGCTTATCCGGCTAGACCCTTTCACAAAAAGATTGCAAATAAGGCAAATTTTGTCAAAAGATCATGAAAAAATGGCAAATTTTGTCGAAAGATTGTGAAAAAAGGCAAATTTTGCCATGAGAACGCGAAAAAACGACATATTTCATCTCGTCAAAAGATCGCAAAAAAAATGCAAATTTTGTCAAACAGGTTCGACTTCAAACAGGCACTTCCCTGTGACCAAATGATGAAATTCACATTCATTTCCTATGAGCAATGGACATATTTCATGATTTTTTCCCGTGGCGACCAGAAAAAGAAATGAATCGAAAGGACACATCAAAACTGGCAGCAAGGGACACAGGGTGCTTAAAATAATTAAAAAAGGCTGTTTGGGTACATAAACTAGTCAAAAAAGGCCCTGCCAAATTGACCTAGAGTCAACACTAGCCCTATCTGTTAGGAATGCCTGCAGGCCTCCCCCCCCCCCCCTCCCTTAAAAAAAAACAACAAAACAACAACAAAAAAAAACAAACAACAAACACTAAACACAACATTCAATGACTGCATATTTCAAACCTAAAAAATATTTTTTTAAACTTTACTATCAATTCAGGCAGCCAAAGAAAAAAATCTTACCTTCATAGTCTCAGAAGTTTTTGAATTGAACATATGTTAAAATTCAGGAAAAAATAAGATAACCGTATATTTTTGTTTTGCCCCAAAAAATTCCTTGCCTGAGATACAGGCTAGGGATTGACCGAATACCGAATAGTTGATTCGGTATTCGGTGATTCGGCATGTAAACTGAATATTCGGCTTCGGCTGAATACTTTTAAGTATTCGGCCGAATAGTTGCAGATAAGTACTTTCTTTGAAATAGAAGAATTTTCTTTCACTTAGAAGTAGAATAGACTAAACAATGAGTTTGAATGTTATGTGCATGAGTTCAAAGTTCAGCTGCACTACAAAAAACAAGTCGAAAGCCATTTTTATTAAAAAAACAAAACAAAACAAAAAACAAACTTTTTCCTTCCTAAAATAGTCTACATAGGGGTGAAATCAAAACAACTGTCTACAATAGAGAAAAACTTTCCCTTATCATTTAGTTTTAATTATTTCTACATTAGTTTTTTTTAATTTAAAATTATCTAATGTGTCCCCTATGTCTATCCTATAGCTTTTATAACCATTAAGTTAAAATCGTTCAAATTTTTTATATTATCACAACAAAGTTAAATCATTATTCAAAATATAAATATAAATTTTTTGGCAAAAAATAGTCAAATGTAAAATACCTTTTGTATTTGAGAAGAGAACATTCCTATTCAATATGTTTATAATTAGACTTAGACAATCAGTAAATCAGCTTTAATGACAACATTGTTTATTTTTATTTGAATGAACTTTTGTTTTTCTGACAATCCTTATCTTTAATAATAGCCTGTACAGTTTAATACTTTCATAGGTTATTTTGGGTACTGTGACTAGTGATAAAGTAATAAAAAAAAAAAAAAGTGATGGATTTAATGAATTTGTGAGTGGAAAGAAGTCATTAATTTTTTTTGTGTAATTACATTTAAGAATGAAAATGTAACTGAATTAAATTATTAAGAATTGAATTTTAATTAAAGTTTATTAAAAAAGCTAATATATGCAAAAATGTTTATAAAATTTTTTTAAGTATTCGGTTACCGAATATTCGGCATATACTTTGACCGAAGCTTCGGCAAAATTGCTGCTTCGGTCAATCCCTAATACAGGCCGCCAAAGATGGCATCCCGGGCACCATTTCCCATTTGCAATTTTCGATAAAAATTTTAAAGTGCTCTATCTCCAAAACGGTGCAAGATATTTTGTTGCGTTTTTTTTTTTATTTTAAAGATATTTTTCTGTTCAAAATGATATACTTAATTTTGAAACATGTACTTAACTTTTCTTGTGGCAGTCTTTTGATTTTTTTCTTCTTTTTATCAAAAATAATTTTTTTTTCAAAAATGCCAAACCCAAAAATATTGATTTTTTTGCTGTTGATTTGATTTTTTTTACCATTGAGTACTACCTTCCCTGTAAAGGAGAGCTTCCACTTTTGATTTTGACAAGTTATACAAGGTGTGTCTAAAAAGTTCAGTGAATGGAAGCATAAAACAAAACATGGAAACAAAATATCTTGACTATGTGCTTAAATGAAGTGTACTAAAGCATACATTCTGTAAAATATGTGGTGCAAAGAATATTAATTATTCATTTACAGATCCACACAAAAGAATTCCGTTGGATAATGGTATAAGGGGAATATTGTTTGTGGCATATTTTAATTACGCCAAACTCTTTCACGTATAATGAAATTGATATATGTTGCTGAGGTTTACAACAAGTTACTTCCTGTGTAATAGAAAGTGCATAGTATTTACAGAGACACACAAAAGATTTCGGATATTTTACTGTATACTAGCGATGATTGCTAGAAGTGCTTTTTTAGTTGTGATATGGGTTTTTAAGTTAAACTAAATTTTTCCATATTACGTTGTGTGTATAAATGCAGTAGATCATATACAGGCTGCATAAAAGAAATCATAAAGGTTACTGAGTATGAACAAAAGTAGTTTAAAGGGGATTTTTAAATGAGTTATGCATTTTTACACTGAACTCCATTTAGTATACTAAGATATGTTTGTAGAATATAGATAAAATGATAGACAGGTCCACGCAAAGAATTAGATGGTCGACTATGGATGATGAACTCTGGAAGTGTGATTTCACTAGTTTTAAATGTGTTTGTCTTAATTAAATATTAGCTAAATAGTGTCATGCATAAAGATAGTAGGTAAAGTACAGGGTCGTATAAAAGTATTCAAGTATGCTTCCGTCTATTGATATAAATTTCTAAAAGTCGAATTCCGACCTATTTATGTGTTTTTAACACTTTCCAACATAGTTGAAAGTCTTTATGGATTCGGTTTGTCTGCCTGTCTGTCTGAACTCTAACTTGCATTTAATATGGTTGTATTTCTGTGTAATTGATATATGTTATTGAGATTGTTTTACTATGTAATGTTCGGTAATGAAAATAAAGTATGTATTACTTCAAATGTTATGAAAATTGAATTAAAACTTAAAAAGATATAATACATAATTGATTCAATAATATACCATGATAGGTAATGATTCTAGATTGTCATGGTGATTAAGTCCTTTTTAAGATACATTCATATTACTTCTGTATTACTGACTTTAATATATAGAATCATAATAAATTTTGTATTCATGCCTTTTTGCTCAAGAGTAACACTTATTGCACCAAGATCTGAATATTTATAAAACTAGTTATAGTACAAACGCACCTCATTTGCCACATTTGATATTGCAATTTCCATCTTGCTTAGGATATATAGTAATCTTACCCTTACAAATATGATACAAATAAGCAAAAATTCAGTGACTCTTACTGGAACTGTATATATACAGTTCCTATAAAATTCTCTGAATTTTTGAAATGTTTCTATTTGTTAAACTCAAAAGTGGAAGTTCTCCTTTACAGTGAAGGTAGTTCCCAGTGGTATAGATCAACAGCAAAAAAATCTAAATTTTTGGAATTGGCGTTTTTGAAAAAAAAAAAAAATTGATACAAATTTTTTCTTTTCAAAAGGCTGCCACAAGAAAAGTTGAATATATATTTCAAAATTGGGTATATCATTTTACACAGAAGAATATTATCTTTAACAAGAAAAAAAAGCAACAAAATATCTTGCATCGTTCTAGAAATAGAGCACTTTAAAATTTTTATCGAAAATCGCGAATGGGAAATGGTGCTGGGGGTGTCATCTTTGGCGGCCTGTATCTCGGCCAGGAATTTTTTTGGACAAAACAAAAATATACAGGTATCTTACTTTTTCTTAAATTTTAACATATGTTCAATTCAAAAACTTCTGAGACTATGAAGGTAACCCCCCTGCCTGGGTTGATATGGATTCAACCTTAAATAAGATAAGTGTATAAAGTTTATTAAATTAGGTACTTGCAAAAAGTTGTTTAAATGATTAAAAAAATTTAAAACATTGTTGGTAAATAATCTGAAACACTGCAAAACAAAATGATCAAAGCTCCACAAACATCCCCAAATGACAATTTTGTGGAATTTTATAGAAACAGCAGTTCCAAATATTATTTAAAATAGATCACTATCAATTATTAAACAATCAACTTCATGGTCAATTATTAAATATGCATGCACTAATTAAAATACTAGTCTTCTACTTTTCCAGCACCAGACAATAAGGTGTTAGATAAATATGCATACATGAGGAAAAATTCCTTCCCTTCTCTGCTCTGAAATGGAGAAAAATGAGTTACCTAAACATAATGTAGCATATCAGTGATTTATCACTAAAATTTGGTTGCTCTTTTTAACAAATACAATAATATAAAAAATCCTGTACACCACTATATCAAATCTAAGCCAATTGATCAATCATCTAATTCTCCTTGGAAGGTTGTGATTTCATCCATTTCTTAGCGATAGTTTTTAAGGGCGATAAATGCATCATTTCTACCAACCCTATCATTTTTTAAAAATCAAGAAGGACGTGCTTTTTGCAGCACTCTCTGTTTTGTTTGCGGCTTACTGGTTGACCAAAATTTATGGAATTTGCACAGGATATTCTTTCAAATTTTACCGTTAGTTCCATTTGAAGTTCTTTTGAGAAATGATAAAAAGAGAGTTTGGCTGCATTGATTAAGCGCAGCATTTGACATAAATGCTGCTGGGATACACTATTATATCAGACTATTTGAAGGTCTAGTAGCCTCAAAAATTAGTAATATGAACATTTGAAGGCTAACGATAGTCTGACATAAGAATACTGAAACAGTATGGATATTATCATCAATAGAGGCCATGTGGAACAGCATGGATATGTAACGGGTAATTTTGATTGCTATCTAGCTGAACATGTGTAGAGAAAGCACCACCACAACCATGCATTAAAGGACCCTGTCTTCATAACATTTCTAAAAGATATCAAAATTTTATCTGTTGATAATAAAAGATTATCTATAAGCATGATTTCTATATTTAATAAAAGGAATAGGATTTAATGACATGGCAGAGCCTTCTTCCCGACAATAAATTAAAAATCTTTTAAATCTCCATTCCTGGCAAGAAACAGCTTTCTATGGAGTTGAGGTTAAGTAAGTAAGAAAATTGTCATTTTTCTGTATTTTGTAGTTATTTCCATTGTTAAAAACCGTATTTTTCATTTATTTCCGTATAACTTGATTGCACTTTTGCATAGTGTCTCTTGGAGGGTCTCCAGTGTTTCTTTGTCTAGTGAAATTGTGTGTACCATTGCTTATTGTGTGCAACTGAAAAGTCACGTGTAAAAAACTGGTAGCTCCATTTTTCAGGTGACAGCAAAAATTGTTGAAATATATTTTTTTGCTTTCCTATAAAAAGTGTATTGTTTAGTAAGAAATACATGTGTTTAAATGTCACAATTTTAAGTAAATTTACTAAAGTTAATAGCAATAAGAAATTTTTTTTTGGTGCTGCCTTCTTTTTTACACCTGAAAGTAATCTGCAATGTTTCAACACCAACTATTGCACTATCAAATAGCAAAAAAAAACTTAAAAAAAGGGGTCAAAATTAATAGATTTATTGGTAATAATTAACATCTGTGAAACTGTCTTTCGACTGGTTTGATTGTTCTGTTCTTTAGTATGTAAATCGTAAAACCCCATGTACTACAATCTGCAGGAACATACAGTAGAAGATCTTTATAACGCAAACCTAAAAACGCAAGGTTGTGCGTTATATAGAATTTTGCGTTATGGATCACATCACTAAATTCACCTTGTAAACATGGCCAAATATGTGAAACATATCAAAATACATTAGGATATCTTTATACTGCATTCCTTGTCACAAAGAGTTATACAAATTAGAAATTTTTGCATAATATAGGTCAGATATTGTTAAATTTACTTTATAAACATGATTTAAATATAACTGACACAACCATCCCTTATATTAGACATTTTCAAAAATGTTTATTGTAATAGCATTCTTTTCAGTAAAAGGTCTTAAATTAGAAGATAAAGTTGAACTAATCTATCAAATTTAGTCCTCTAGAGAGTAGCAATATTTTAATCAACCGATTTAAAAAAAAAAATGATTGATTAAAATCAAAGATTTTCTAAATATTTAAAATGTCAATTTTTTTTTTTTTTTTTTTTTTTTATCTAAGATGAACATAATTTGAAAGTTTTTACAGGTATTCTGACTTATGAATAAACAAAAACAGAGCTTATCATTTCTAAGCTTAATTCCTGAGTAAAATTAAAAACAGTTAAGGTTGTAAAAAGCATTGTTTTTATTCAAGATAAAACAGTTTAATTTAAAAATGATATTTAAATCTAATATAATTTGCAATGTCATCATTTTGTTTAGGTAATCAGTTTATACATTATTTTATATAAAATAAACATAGCAAGTGTATTAAATTTCTGCAAATAAAAGAATAAATAGTCAGTGTCAGTTTCTCGTTTTACTTTTGTAATAATAAATTAATGACATCAGGTCAACAGCTAAATTGTAAATGAATGCATAAGAGAAAAAGAACTAATTGGTATAAAAATGTTAAGCACAGCAAGAGCTTCTTCGGTATAGGTTAAATAAATGTTTTTTTTTTACTTTGTAATTCATATATATTAAATAAAAAAAGAAATTATTGATTGAGGAGGCAGAAAAACTTTTCTTAAAAAGAAAAAAAAAAGTGAGCCATTGAAAGCTAATAATCCCCAACTGAGAGGTAATAATTAAGGTGTAAAAGATTTTAATCAGTTGATTTAAATCAGTGATTATATCATGATTTTAATCAAAAAATTTCTAAATGTCAAAAAAAGTTTTAAAATCTAAGATGAACATAATTTGAAAGCTTCTACAGGTATTTTAACTTATAAAGCTAATAAACAAAAAAAGAGCTTTAAATTATTTCTAAGCTTAATTCCTGAGTATTGTAAAAAATAAAAACAGTTAAGTTTGTAAAAATCTTTCTTTTAATCCAACGCAAAACAGTTTAATTTAAAAACGATATTTAAATCTAATATAATTTGCAATGTCATAATTTCCTTTAGGTAATCAATTTATGTATTATTTTTTTATAAAATAAACAAGGCAAGTGTATTGAACTTCTGCAAATAAAAGAAGAAATAGTCAGTGTTTTATTTTCTTGTTCTACTTTTGTAATAAACAATTAACAGCAATCTCGAGTCAAAGAATGAAAAACTGACATCTGCTCAACAGCTAAATTGTAAATGAACGGATAAGAGAAAAAGAACTAATTGGTATAAAAATGTTAAGCACAGCAAGAGCTTCTTCGGTACAGGTTGAATAATTTTTTTTTTTTTTTTTTTTACTTTGTAGCTCATATATACTAAATAAAAAAATTAATTAGGGATTGAAAAGGCAGCAAAAGTTTTCTTAAAAAGAAAAAAAAAAATTAACCATTGAAAGCTAATAATCCCCACTGAGATGTAATAATGCTGTTATATAAATATTTTGAGGATTTCAAATATAACTGGCTATCCTTATATTTATTCTGTATCTGTGTATGAATGGTTTTAACTCATTTTCATAATTTTTTTGGTTAGCATACACATACATGTGTGTAAATTTAGATTTTGGTGATTAACAGTAATTTTTCTAAGTACAAATGCAAAACGAGCTGCAAAGATTTGTTAGTTTTGTTATTTGTGCTACTAGCTAATGCAATTACTTAGTTGCAGTTTTTATTAATTCTGTAATTATTTACTCTTTCTTCTAGGCCATTTTTTTAAGGGTACCACACCCTTTCCCTTTTGAAATTGGCAAAAATGCCTTGCCTTAAAAAAAAAAAAAAAAAAAAAAAAATAGTAAAATTCACCTGTAGTTGTAGCCAGAAATTTCTTGTAAAAAATTTCCCATTCAACAGTATTTCTAAATTCATGTGCCCAAGATTTTGCAAAAATAATAGAACTTTATTTCTTTAGAAAAAACAGGATATTAAAACATGTTGTTATTTAATTGTATTTTTCAATTTGTGATTCATAAAATTATTAAAAATTAAGGACATTTTATTTATCATACTAAAAATTATTCTTTTATTTTTTTTTCCTTATATCATTACTAAACACATTGCTAATATATTTCTTCATGAAATAGTGCCCTTTTTTGGAACTAGCATCCTGCCCCTTTTTCTGAATACTACATTATTATCATTTTAATAATTAAAGCTTAAAAATGTATAATGTGTTCCTAATTAGAGAGTTAATTGTTTAATAATTATTAATTTGAAGTAGTGTTACCTATTTTATATTAAATGCAGTTATTAATAATTTTAATAAATGTTAAATATCACTAGTATCTAATAAAGTTTCACATAAATATTACAATATTAAAGTATATATAACATTATTGTATGATACTAACTAATGAAACTACTAATTTGCAGTTTTTATAATTTCTGTAATTAATAACTAATAATTATAATTTTATTAATTAAAGTGTAAAAACATAGGTTATGTTAGCAATTAGTGGTTTAATTGTTTTGGAAACATAAAATTCTTGGTAGCTGTTCAGTATTTGAATGCTGGGAAAAAAATCATAAAAATCTGATTTTTTTTACACCCTAGTACTTAGTGAGCTTGAGTGGTGAACTTCACAGAGGACATTCGCTCTTCGAAAACTTAGTGAATCTGCAGGACAGTTTTGTCTCATTGCCTCATTGTCATGTTTATCAGAAAATATGTCAACTGGAAAACATAATGAGGAATTTTCACGTTTTCTAATTTTATCTTTATACAACAAAACATGAAAAGATATGAAGAACAGTGCATATATTTTTTTATTTCGATTAATAATTACAGATTTATAATGGTTTTTACATCGCACTATTTATCGTATGACGAAAACGACACTTTTCCTACGCTGGTATTGTGACGTCATAGTTCATGACAACAAACTGTTGATACGTGTTCAGAGCGATTATACGTTGAATACTGTACTTGATATATCGACTTTCTTTATTTCTCGTTATAAAATTCATGTTTATTGCGCTGTTTATTTTAGCTGACATTACACAGTTAACATGCATTATTTAATGAAAAATTAATAACATTTATTCTTATAAAACGATTTAAAACAGTTAAATATTAGAGGAAGAGGAACTAAGTATTTTTCATCAAGAAGGCTCCTGAACGGCCTGTGGAAAATAATTTGATTTATTTTTTTATATTCATGTGGTAAAAAAAAATTCTAAGTAGGAAGCACTTTTTATGAAATTCAATCTTTCATTTTGGAAAAACAAAGTGGTAGAAGCTTAGTTTTGAATTTTTAATACGTCATTTATTTATGTTGATATGTTAAAACTTTTCTCACACGAACTGTTCTGGGAAAATACTCTTAGTCTTAGTTGTTTTTAAAATAGTATATTTCATGCTTATAGTCTCCTTTAGGGCAATTTATTCAAACTGGTTTCTTACTGACACATTTTTTATTTTAATTTTATTTGCAAGTACACGAAATTGGCCGATGCTCTTATTCAGAAACGATATAACCGAATAGTTTTTTCGGTAAAAGCAGAAAATGCTATTAAATTGATGTTTTGAATCTAATTTCCAGACGTTACAACGCAGGAGAAAAAAAAAAAAAAAGCTGTAATGAGACAACAATCTCTTACAACTTAAGATTTAACTAATTTGAAGAAAAATTTAAAAAATGTTCAGTTATAAATCACTTCAATAATCATGTCTGAAATTATTGTACTTTTATATTGAAAAATGAGTCACAAAGGTCCATGTTATTGAACAGGGGAAAAATTTTTTTTTTCAAGATCATCCTTACAAAAAGTAGACAAAAAATAAGCTTTCAGCAGACTACTGGCACATTTGATCCGAAATCTTGCACCTCCCTGGAATTTGTTCTTTGGACTCATGGAGGCATAAAATTATTTCAACATGCTACAGTGTACAAGTATGCAGGGAAGGGAGGGGGGGGGGGGTGTTCAGGGAGAAAACAACACAGACTTGATTTTTGGAATTCCTTGTCAAGTAGTTGCACAATGGATTAAAAAGTTATTGTTGTACCGAGTGTTTGTCTTCTGATAATGTTTACTCCTAACTTCTTTACACAAAAACATAAGCAGCACTAATTCATATCCAGGTATACCTGAATCTGAAGTTTGTTGAAAATGCAAGCATTAGTTCTTGAAATAGAGCTAATGCCGAAGTCGCAGAAAATGCAGCATAGTTGCGTCACCTGGTGAGCGATTTACACCAACATGTATAACATGTCAATTCATGTCAAGGACTAACTGAATGTAAAGTTTGATGAAAATTCGTGCATTAGTTCTGGAAATTGAGCTATTATGGAAATCGTAAAAAATGCTGCATAACAGCGCCTCCTGTTGAGTGATTTACACCAAAAACTAATCAGCACCAATTTATATCAGGGACTAACTGGATATAACTTTTTATTAAATTCCGTGAATTAGTTCTTGAGATAGAGCGCCCACAAAATTTGTGTCACATACATACAGACAAACGGGAAGACAGAGTCACAGACTCAGACTGACATTTTGTAAAAACATATTTTTCGGAATCTGATTCCTAAAATGTGTAAATCCGTTGAAAACCGAAAGTTGAAAATTTTCATGAATCCAATACCACTTTCTTCTTGTAAAGATGGAAGAAAGTAAAAAAATGTCATTTGTGGCAATCCTGAGAATGGAATGTTTTAAAGTAATCTATGCAAAGTATCTTATATATATATTTTTAAATAGGATAGGCCCTCTCTAAACTGTAACATTAAAAAAGCTTTACCTAATATTTTACAAGGAGAATTTATGTTTTTAATTTGTTGAAAAGGAAGAAATGTAGCTATTTTTTTTTAAATTGAAACTTATTTTTAACACCAGAAATAATGTCATTTTATTTCCATTATACAGCAAGATTAATGAAATGTAATAAAGATCAAAGAAGAAATAAATTTGGATGTAAAGAAAATTTCAAAATGATATCAAAACCCAGGCTTACAGAACCAAAACGCTGCTTGCTTGCTCTGTGCTGGCTGCTAACAAAATGTAAACATTGGCATATCATGAACAGTGACGTCACAGCCAATCACGCAGCGTTTTCTAGTCGCGTGGTTTTCTGTTAACTTTAAGCTTAATTTAAAAACCAATGGCCCATTTTTTTACATTTTTGGGGGAATTTTCAGAATGTATGAATCTGAAATTATCAGAAAAACATGTAGTTGTCCGATTTCCCCATGTGTGCAAATTCCTCATTCAACCAAGGTATCTGCAGAGTACATTTATACTCAGAATACAGACATCTGCCACAGACTTTATTTATAATAATATACAACGTGCTATTCAACTACATAGTACTTACAGAGATCACCATGTCCTGTATTATACAGAATAACAACTAAACAAAAAATGCATGTGTTTCAATAATTAATTTGTAGGTGCTGCATCAGAAAGGCATCAACATGATGTAATTCACTGCAAAAACAAGCCATCTCTTTCTTGCATCGAATAGCATCCAGATAAATCAACAGAGCTGCATTGTTCTTGCACCAACTGATAAAGGAACATTTTTGGTATTGTTTTCCAATATAAAAGTAAACTTCACAAATGTGGAGCTTCTCTTTTTTGCACTGGACTCTTCAATTACACCTGTTTCTTCTGTAATTTAAAAAACAGTTCCCAGTTATGCAATAAGCTATTTTTTCAGTCATTATCTCTACCTTAAAAGGTATTACACATTTAACTATCTTAATAATGAAATACAAATCAAAAACATAAAGTTATTAAAAATACTAGTTATTTAAAAATGCAAGTGTTCCTAAATTTTCAGATAAGGCACGGGCCTCATAGTTCTGGTGAGACAGGCTCCCACTTCATAAATCCACCCCTACCTATATAGAAAAAGAATGAATTGTGAGTATAAAATACAGTTAAAACATTCTGAGTGGCTTCCCATAATTTCCAATTCATCAAAATTAACTTGCATAGCTGTAGTTAAAATTATTGTTAAAAAAATTGTTTTGAGGAATACTTTAGATACAATTATATGAAATGTATGTTAGCATAAACCACAAAAGAAAAGGAAAATTATGTTAAACTTAGTTTTTTTAAGCATTTTTATAAAAATGCAGGAGCAATAGCTGCTGGTGCTGAAAAAGACAGAACTATTGGTTTTACTTCAGAAAGCAAAATACCAAGAGGCTGCTTCACTGAAACTCGCCGATTGTGAAATCCCATGTTAACCTATAGTAAAATTCAAAAGCACAATTACTCATTGCCTAATATAATTATTAAAATATGGTTTTCACCCTCAGAAAGTAGATGTCAGGTGTTCAACGATGTGCATTTTTAAGAATTGTCTCAAGTTTTAATTATTTAAATAATCCCTATAAACTTTGAAATTTTATCTTTTTACAAATACTTAAAATTTAAGGAAACAATTTTTAAAAATGCATATTGTCGGCATCTGATGTCGTCTTTCTGATGGTAAAAACTGTACTTCAATAATTATATTAGGTAATAAGTAATAGGGCTTCTAAGTTTTCTCATAGGTTAACATGGGATTTTGTGATCAGAGAGTTTTAGGAAAGTTGCCCCTAAGATGGGTAAAATCAATACTTTATGGAAGAACCATCAAACACATTTAACAGAGTAGCCAGCCAACCTGGAAGACCTGTTAACAGGGTTGCTAAACTATTTACTTACGAGATGGGTCAAACAAGGAAAGAGTTATAACACTTCTTAAAAATTTGTGGGGAAAAAAAAAGTAGCTGGTTGTTTATTTTATTTAGATGCCACATTTTTTGTTTAGTCAGTATGTGGCAACTGGGTATTTTCAGGTCTATCTTGTTTATATATATTATTATTATTATTTTTGAAGTTGCATGGGAAATTAGAGTTAAATGATGTGGGAAAGTCGGGAAAATAAAAAAGTTCAAATGTTCAACTTTGAGATATTGATTCATATAAAAAACATACAAAAAATTTTCTGTAGAAGTGTGCATACTGTTTTATTGAGAGCTGTAGATTCGATAGTGAAGAGGACTGATTTCGACTCTGGAAATTTTAACGCCTCTCACTCAGACTCTAAACTGTATAATATACTAGTGTTGCCTCTTGATTAAAATTATGAGAAAATGCAAGAAAAATAAAGCGAAAAATTCACTATTTCGGCATTAATTCTTTTCTTAGGGTTTCAAAAGAAAAAAAATATATTTTCCGCTTTCTTAATTTTACAATTTTGCTTCCCGGAAATCTGAAAAAAAAAACAAACTATCGAAATCTACAGAAAAAAACATTGTACTACTTGCAGATTCACCCAGAGTCTGCCATCTTGTTTCTTTGTTGATCATCGCCGATTTTTAAATTTCTTTATTTGGATTTATTTCTTTATTTTTGTTGTTTATGTTTTTTGTTGTCTATGTTGTTAAATTAAGCATAAAGTGGTCCCAGAAGCAGAATTTTCTGTATCAGTCTGCAGCATACTAAAATTTATCTGCGACCCCACAGTGCTAGACTAAGCTAGCTTACTAAAACAATATCACATAAAATCAGAAAAATTTGCCTTTATAAAGAAAATATGATAAAATTATGAAACAAATACTATAAATCTAGAGATTTAAAGTAAATTTCAAATTTTTTTAAGCCCAGCCTTTCGTTTTAAGCTGGTAGATTAATCTGTAAGGTTTAAAATATTCTGCAGCGCCCGCTGCCATGCTGGACAGTTTCTGCTACTCGGAAAGTGATTATAAATGACCAACAAAGAAACAAGATGGCGAACTCTGGGCGAATTCGCAAGTTGTTCCAAAAACAAAGCGGAAATTTTACTATTTCGGAAATAATTTGGGTTCTGCTGATTCTAAGTAAAGAAAAAGTGAAAAATTGCATTTCCCGCATTAATTTTACAATTTCAGGTATATTTCGTTTTGCATGGACCTGAAAAATCCAAATGAGAAAAATAACGAAACTTCACTATTTTATCATTATTTTAGGTACCACCGATTCAGAAAATAAGAATTACAATTTCACCTTAAGTCCTGTGCACAAGAAATAGAGGGGATAAGCGATTTACAATTTTGATGTTACTACTGGTCCTACAGACCCAAAGAATCTAAGGGAAAGAAAGGAAAAAAGGTTTCTATTACAATGCTATTTCAGGTTCACTTGCACCCAAAATTAGCAGGAATTTACAATTTTCACAGTACCTTCGGTTAGAGATTTTCATAGGCCAAAATTTCCAAGTTCGTCCCTGTTCATTTATATTTTTGCAGTTCATGCCCGCCCCATGCAAAAATCAGTGAGTGCCTGGCCCGACTTAATTTCTACAAAAATATTCTGATTTTTATAATATGTAATTAAGATACTTTTAAAGAGTACTGCATACATATTTATGGAAAAAAATTACAATATATTTCAGATTATGATAACAAGCTGAATTGTTTACAAGCCATAGAATACAGAATAAGCATCAGTGATTATTTAGACTCTTATACTATTACATTTAAATGAAGACTCTTCAAGAAATTTAATGTATTTTAGAATAAAAGAAAAAGGGCAGTTAAAACATAAATTTTGAAAACATATAATAAAAAAATGAAATTCTTTTAAATATTTCACTGTAATTTATTATAGTATATATTTAAAGGTTCAGTAGACTCCCTCAAACCCGCAACCCTAAAACCCACAAACGCCTAAAACCCACACATTATCACAGATGTAAACAATGAAACTTTCAGTTCAGATGTAAAGACAAAATTACAGAATTTTTTAGTTTTATGTGATTCCATATGTGTTTTAATATGTAATTCTCGAGAATATGACAAAACTCATGGTTTTTCATAAAGAAGGATAAATTTATTTGTGAAAAAAATAAACATATTGATGATATCACTAGTAATCGCAATCTTTTTACCAAATATATTTATGTATTAATCAAGCTTTTTTGGTTTATTAAGACTGGCTAAACCTAAAATAAAACTTTTTTTAATTTATGAATTTGATGTGAATTTATAGGTTACCTTTACAAGGAAAGTTTCGTTGAATAGAATATATCAAGGAAAATGTATCTTTATTATGCATATTTAATAATACATTACAGATAATTTACTTGACCATTACTTTTAATAATTTAATCATTTTCAAAATTATCTTATTTTTAATCATTGTAGTTTATTACTTTACTTAATTATTTTATTATTTGTATATTGCAAGCATTCATTATAATTTTATTTGCATTATTACTTTCAAATGACTGTTTAAAAAATGCAAACAAAGCAATGACCAGAAATCTGCAAGATTCTAAAATCTGCACAACCCCTGGTCCCAAGCTGTGCAGATTTGAGGGAGTCTACTGTACTGTATCTACAAAACAAATTGCCTTCGATGCATTCTGGGAATATTTAAGTCCAGTTATGGCTCACCTCGACCCGAGTTTCTAGTGAAGATCCTGTATACCAGGCAGTATATTAGGCATCTTTAACTTGGGTAGCCTGATATATTCCAAAAATAACAGTAATAATTCATTTTATACATTTAATATTACGTATAATTGGTTTAATTTCACTTCAAACTGTTTAACTAAAAAAGCTGGAGGCGGAGTCAGCTTGTTTTTTAGTGACTCTGAATCTTTTGTTCAAAAATGGGGCGCAGCCCTGGCTTTACTATTCATATTTTTTTTTTCGATAAAAAATATTAAAATTACAAAAATTCATAATTCTGTTTAGGATACTTATTCAGTATGACACAAACATCAGCATAAAGAACTAATTAACAGAAATAAGATTAAATGTACTAAATATAAATGAAACATTGGGAGCTCAAAATTTAAAATCTATAATCCCAAACTTTTTTGCTACACAACCTTTTGTGTCTAAAGCTTATTTTTTAGATTCAATGTATGTAATTTGTTAGGAACAAACAAATTACATACATGTTTTTCCTAAACTTAGTTTAATCACAAAAAAAAAAGATGTTTTTTCAATCAAATACAGTAGACTCCCTCAAATCCGTACAGCTTGGGACCAGAGGTTGTGCAGATTTTAGAATTTTGTGGATTTCTGGTCATTGCTTTGTTTACATTTTTAAACAGTATGAAAATCAAATTAAAACATAAAAGACATTAATAAAAGTTTTCTTCATTCTATTTAAAAATCCTATAATACATAATTGATTCAATGATATACCATGATAGGCAATGATTCTAGGTTGCCATGGCGATTAAGTCCTTTTAAGATAGATTCATATTACTTCCGTATTACTAAATTTAATATATGGTATTATAGTAAATTTTGTATTCATGCCTTTTTGCCCAAGAGTGTAACACTTATTGCACCAAGATCTGAATATTTATAAAACTAGTTAATACTATGTCCGCACCTCATTTGCCACATTTGATATTGCAATTTCTAACTTGTTTAGGATATATAGTAGGCTTATCCTTACAAATATGATACAAATAAGCAAAAATTCAGTGACTTTTACTGGAACTGTATGTATACAATTCCTGTAAAATTCTCTGAATTTTTTAAATGTTTCTAAAATTTGTTAAACTCAAAAGTGGAAGTTCTACTTTACAGTGAAGATAGTTCCCAATGGTATTGATCAACAGCAAAAAAATCAAAATTTTTAGGATTGGCATTTTCAAAAAAAAAATTTTTTTTGGAAAAAAATTTTTTTTTTCAAAAGATTGCCACAAGAAAAGTTGAATACATTTTTCAAAATTGGGTATATCATTTTAAACAGAAGAATATTATCTTTAAAATAAAATAAACCACAACAAAATATCTTGCACTGTTCTAGAGATAGAGCACTTTAAAATTTTTATCGAAAATCGCGAATGAGAAAGGATGCCGGGAATGTCATCTTTGGCGGCCTGTATCTCGGGCCAGGAATTTTTTTGGGCAAAAGGAAAATATACAAGTATCTTACTTTTTCTTAAATTTTAACATATGTTCAATTTAAAAACTTCTGAGACTATGAAGGTAACCCCCCTGCCTGAGTTGATATGGATTCAGCCTCTTAAACTATGATTTTTTGCAAAAAAACACACTCATTTTTTGCTTCTAGTTGCGATTTTTATCCCACGCAGCATATTTTTCAGGGGTGATTCTGTTACGAAATTTCCAAAATTTCAAAGTATTCATTTCCGAAACTTAAAAAAAATTGGCAATCAGTCCAAAAATTCAGACATTAAAAAATGCTCATGGAAAAAAAAAAAATCTGGGCTGCAAAACAAACTTCTTAACATAAAACACTCTTTATGTATTATTAACCACGAGTGAATCGTGTTTCTGTAAATATTTATACAGGAGTTCCCTTCCTTAGAAACGGGTGCCATTTTAAGAATTTCTGGAAGAGGGAGTGCTTTTCTTTGAGGGGCAAGGTTTGAAATAGTGTGCAAAATCGCACGATTTGCAATAAACTATGGCGAATTTCGACAAATGGCCATGTAAAAAAAAAAAATCAATTTCGTCTATTGGTCGCAGAAGAAAATAAATTTCGTCAAAGGATTGCGATAAAAACGTGAATTTTGTCAAAATATCGCAGAAAGAAAACGCGAATTTCGTCAAAAGATCAGTAAGAAAATGCAAATTTCACCGAAAGATCAGTAAGAAAATGCAAATTTCACCGAAAGATCAGTAAGAAAACGCAAATTTCACCAAAATATCACAGAAACAAAACGCTAATTTCGTCAAAGGATCGTGGTAAAAAACACAAAATTCGTCAAAGGATCGCTGCAAAAAATGCGAATTTTGTCAAAAGTTTATACTAAAAAGTTCGGATTTCACAAAGAATCGTGAAAGAAAAATGTGAATTACAATTGTGGGGAAAAATTGTGAATATCCAGAAATGATTGCGGGATAAAAATCGCGAATTCCGTCAAAATTTACTGCACAGGGATAAAAAATTGGAGCCAGGCTCCTTTTACAAATGTAAAAAAAAATGCTGCGAAATGGAAAGAAACTCTAAAAATCGTATAAAAATTTTCAGAGGAAAAAAATTACTATATTGAGTTGAAAGACTGAAACCTTATTCCTGTTACGAATGTCAAAAGATGGCTGTGTAACAAGAAAAACCAACCAACCAACCTCCAGATTAATTTAAATTTTGTGTGCTACAATTTCTCATTTTCAAAGGTTGGCAGGTCTGGTTTTACCACAATCGGCTGAAGAATTTCACAATTTTCTCCCCCATGACTGGCTGACGAAAATTGCATGAGTTTTTCCCCCGCAACCAATTGATGAATTTCACAATTTTTTTAAGAGAACAATTGAAGAATTTTGCGATTTTTTTACTGTGATTGACATTACAAATTTCACACTTTTTCTAACGATTGAATGGCGAATTTTGTTAAATGAGAATTTGAAATGTTTTACAGAGAAGTCTGTTGTTCTGCGACATACGCTGCACTTTTAAGCATATTCTGCTTTGGGTCCCATAATCATAAAATAATGAAATTTCATGTCATGTTTATCCATATTTAATAAACAAAAAAGCTTGATTGATTAAAAAATGTCTTGAGAAAAAAGATCATAATCGCCATCAATATTAGCAGCATCTTGATTTTTTTGGAAATAAATTCATATTTTTTTTCATGAAAAAGGTTGAGGTTGGCCATAATGACCAGAATTAATATTAAAATGCATATGTAATATTGACAAAATAAAAATTGAAACACAGGGAAACAAATGCAAGAAAAATAAACAATTCGGTTACAGTTTACACTTGTGAATATTGTGCAGGACCTATAATATAGTGAATTTTTGCTGTAGATATGCTAACTTACATCAAAATCAAAAGTAATGTAGTTTTATTTAATAATTTATCATTTGTAATAGGCAAAAGAGCATGATTAACAAATAAATTAGTTTTAAAAAAGTTGCGATCCCCACTGATTTCAGTGCAATCTTGAATTTTGTTCTGCAACTTAACTGAGTTTCGCTGTTTACATCTAAAAAAAATACATGCATTCACAGATATTAGGGTTGTGGATTTAAGAGAGTCTACTGTATTACAGTACCAGTTTCATCAACAGGCAAAATCTTAAAAAATCGAACACACTTTTAACCAGATTGGGGAAATATTTCAAGCAATTTAAATAATCTGTTACATAACTGTTGGCTGATTTTCTTTTTCTTAAACATTTCATTACAGTATATGTTTATATACATTTTCTTCCATAAAGATCAAATAAAATATTCAATTTGATGATATTTTCATCTGTTTTAACTCTGATATTGATTTTATTTGAGTATATTCATGTATGTGAATATATTACATTGAGTTTCAAGTTCGTGTTTATCTACATATACATATTTTATATCACATACATCACTGAACATAGTTTTTAAATAAATATGCCAGAGTTCATTCTAGGATCAAGGGCAGGCAGGGTGCACTTTGCCATAAAAGGGCACTTTAGAGAAAAAAAGGGCACATTTATGTAATGATAAATAATCAACTAATAACTCTTCCAACCCCCCCCCCCCTGACCCCACCTCCCTTAAAAGTCTTTGCTACTACCCCTTTACCCCATTCATGACACTTTGCAGTGCAGGGGTTGATTCTTTTCCGAAAATTAAAAAAAATAAATAAATAAATAAAAAAAAAATCGGTCATAAATCAGAAAATTTGGACATAAACTATATCACAAATTTTGAAAAATGTTCGCCGAAAAAAACCAATTTCGTCAGAGAAACGCGAAAAAATGCCAATTTTGTCAAAGGACCATTCCATTTTTTTTCTATCTTATTTCGGCTGAATTTTCACGGTAGCCAAGAAATGGGGTATAGAGACAGAGAGAGAGAGAAATTTATGACTGCGTCGGTGCTGGAATTTTACTGAAAATAATTGGTGTTTGTACGAGGATGTTTGGGGGGGGGGGGAGTGAAAAGGAACAGATTTGTAGGAAAATGGGGCTAGGACCATTACATAATGTTTACAAATAGTTTAGAGTTTGCTTGAAATAAGTGATGAAATTAACTTAACCCTTAAATGCCTGAGTTTTCAAAAATCATTATAAAAGTATTTTTCGGCTTTCTTTTTTTTAAATACATCATGGGAAAAATACTTAAAAAAATCCTATTTTGTTTTAAGTATGGTTTACGGCTAAAAAACTGTTTGTTACTAATCGGCAATACTGGTGTTTATTTGAAAAAATATTTTTCCTTGATAAAATTCTATAATATTAAACACACAAGAATTTTGAGAACTATGATAAGAAATAAATTTTACTTGGTCACTGCAGAACAACATAGGGTATTTTGCAAGCTTCCAGACAAAACAAAAAGAGCATGTATCAACAATTGAAAAAATAAACCTATCTTTATTCTTATACAACACAAGTGTTGCCATCTAAATGTTGAAAGTCGATTTAATAATATTTTCAGAATGTATTTTAGTGGCAACATTAGGCATTATAGCTTCAATATTATTTTAATAGTACTTATAAGCCTAAATTGGGTATGTTGCCGAAAGGCAACACCCGGCATTTAAGGGTTAAAGGGTGCTATTTTTCCCTCAGTCGATTTTCCGAGTGATAGGGCTCGCGGGGCGGGGATTCCGGACAGTGGGGGCATCAGAGCGTCAAATTTTGTAAAGAAGGGCAGGCAGGGCAGCCCGCCCCGCGAAAAACGCCTAGAATGAACTCTGAAATATGCATATTTTCTGTTTAGGAAACAGAAATGCAGTAAACTTACATTTTTTATATAACATACATCACTGAACATAGTTTTTAAATAAATATGCATATTTTCCGTTTAGGAAACAAAAGTGCGGTAAATTTACATTTTTTATATAACATACATCACTGAACATAAAGTTATTAAATATACACATCCTTTTAGGAAACAGAAGTGCAGTAAATTTACATATTTTATGTGGTGTACATCACTGAACATAAAATTATTAAATAAATATACATATTCTGCTTTTAGGAAACAGAAGTGCAGTAAATTTACATATTTTATGTGGTGTACATCACTGAACATACAATTATTAAATAAATATATATATTCTCCTTTTAGGAAACAGAAGTGCAATAATTTAATTTATATCCACATTAGCCATTCTTATGAGTTCTGAAATAATTTTAAGTGAAGATCATTCACAGATATTTTTTAAATATTTGCAAGCAAAGAAAAAATTCATTTGCAAGATGGTCACAAAAATCGCACAGCTTTGAAATCCAATTACTCTCCATATAATAAGCAGAAATTGTCTAATTGAAAGCCAAAACATATCCTTATGGGGAGCTTTTTAAGAGATATCATGATTTTTTCCAAAACATTAATTCCTTAATGTTATGAGATGAAAAAATATACTGTCAACTGACTATGTAATCATGGAATAGCTCATAGAATATAACAAATATTACCTTTTTGAACCCAATTCTGTTATGTTAGGAATCAAGAGGAAATCATGAATTTTTTCAAGCATATCATGGGCTTATTGATCTTTATGCCTATGCAATATTGTTGATGTCTGAATTTTTCTTCATTTAATTTTTTTGTGCAAGTTTCTAAGTTATTTTGAAGATGCAGGAAATAAATGATAACTTCCAAACTTGTGCAATGTGATTTTCATATGTAACACTACATCAGGCACCAATTTCATAGATTTTTTTAAATTCCTTCAATTTTCATAACTTTTTAACTTCCTTCAATTTTTATAACTTTTTAAATTTTCTCAAAATTGGCTAATTTTTACAACCAATTTTCGATTAACTATTGTGTTACCAAATTATTATTATTAAATAAATATGTAGATAATTTTTCAGAGATTACAATATTATAAATATTTTTAATTTATGTTAAATAGTTTACCATATACAGAACTTCAACTTACAACTTTGAATAATTGCACACATGCCATTGTATGTCAGTTTTTTAAAATGTCCAAAACTGCCCAGTTATTTTTTGTCAAGATATTTTGCTTAACTATTTAAATATGAATTGAATCTGTGTACCAAATTTTATTAAAATCTGTTACTATGTGGCCAAAACATTTTAATATTTTTTGCTAATTTTGTATCTAATGGCCCAAACCTACAAATCCCTTGGTCTCAGAGTCAATCGGGTTGGTTGATGCTGCTTTTTCTCATTATGGGACGGTGTTCGAGTTTGGGTTGGGTTTTCACTATTGTGAGTGGGTTCAGGTTGATCCGATTATTTAAAGAAATAATGTTTTTCTGATGGAAAAAAATTACCAGAGAATTCTTTCAGTTTGTCTTGAAATGCAAAAAATCGCAAAGTACAAAATTTACTTCATTCGGCTAAATGATAGAAACGGGGTTCTTTTTACAAATGTCATAAAATAACTGCGAAAGGAGAAGAAATGCTAAAAATTGTATAAAATTCATAAAGAAAATTTAGTAGGTATACTGAGCTGAAAGATTGAAGCCAGATTCCTTTTAAGATGTCAAAAAATTGCTGCAAAACATTAGAAAACATTAAAAATCACATTAAAAATTTTGGAAAAAATGCATAAAGAGCTGTAAGAATTAAAAAAAAAAAAAAAAACTTAAAGGACAAAAATTACTATATTGTACTGATAGATTAAAACCAAATTCCTTTTACTAATGTGGAAAATTCCCTGTGAAATGTGAAAAAAAAATGATTAAAAAATTAAATTACGAAAACTGGCTTTGAGCTGCATAACTTCAGACATACATGTACCTTCCTGCTAAATCTTGTATCTCTACATGCAGTAGTCTCTTTAGAAAACAACACACATTCACTGACAAATATCTATGCTTATTTTTATAGACATTGTTTTTAACCTGAAATGATGCACTGAACTAAATTTTTTTTAATCGGGTTAACCTTTTATGGCCCGACGGTACTTTAAAGTACCACTGTTTTCTATCCCAATTAAAACACACTCATTGAAGTCATTCGCAATGATACTTTTAGGAAACAATAGTAAATACTTCCCTTGACCATCCCTAGGTAAAAATTGCAGTTCTAGTAAGCTGAAAATTGTTTACGAAGCTATTTTGGCACGTGAGTGTCAATTTTGCTTCAATTTTCTTGTCTGTTATGGTATCCCTAATTTTTGCTTGGAAACATCTTAAATTTTAAAGGTAAGGCTATCATATCTTTTCAAAGCGGTACTTTTAAGTACCGTCAGGATCATGTTGAACAGGATTTTTACTTAGATTTCTACCAGTTGTATACACATGGTGCATAAAAACTTAAATATTTGCTAGGGATGCTTGGGTGCTAGACAGGTTGATTTTGAAACAATGTAGGGGAAGATATTGCATGATTTATGACATGACATTGATGAATAATAAAGTAAAGTATGTTATTTTTCTCTTTAGAAAAATATTGTATTTTTATGAAACAAAATGGAAAAAAATTAGAAATTAGAAAAAAATATCTAAAAATATCTTTTAGCCTTTTATGAATCCTTTTGAGTTTTCTACAACTAAAAGTTTGAAAATTTCTTTCAGATATGTTTTCCATCGGAAGATAGTATTACAACTGTAAAATATACTTCTGATGGCGAAATGCTCACTGATGATGCACCAACAGCATCATAATCTAGTTAGGACTAGTGGTACTTTGAAGTACCACATTAAGTAACTAGCTGTAATTAACAAAAAGAATTTAAATCTTTTATGTTTAGTGGATATATCTTCTAATGTATCATAGTAATGCAAGGAAAAAAAAGTTTCAAGGAGAAGGAGTTCTTCAAATTCATAATTTGGGATATAAAGGGTTAACCTAACCTGCAGGAATTTAAACTCAGACTGAAACTGACCCAAACCAAAAACAATTAGTAAATAAAAACTTGTGTGGAAATCTAAATCACTAAAAATCGACGTTTAAACACACAAATACATTAGGTAATGTGAATAAAACCAGATGTATATGTTTCGAGAGTTCCAGGACTCACATCATCAGTGTATAAAATGTATGTATAAAAACAGTATCCCCCCCCCCCCAACTACATGCAAGGCGAAAACTCAAATGTCAGTAAACACCATGGGTGCAAGACCTCCAGTCTCCGGACTGATTTCAGGCTTGGGCATATTTTTGACTGATAGTAAATTCTACTTTATATGCTTAAATTATGGCAATTTTACTATTAAGCACTTTGTTTTATTGCAAGAAATCAATTTTTATCCATAATGCAAGACATAGTAATTCTCTAGTCTACATGGCGTGTTCACAAAGTTTCAAGACTGGTAATTCAAAATTTATTAAACATTTTTGTACCGCGAACTAAAATTCTTCGAAATGTGACCCTTGGGCATCAACGCACCGCAGCCAGCGTTTTTTCCATTGTTCATAGGCCCCATAAAAGTCTTTGCACGAAAAGCTGTTAAGGGACCTCGTCGAAGCTGCCTAAATCGCTGGAATCGTGTCAAATCGCTTCCCTTTCAGGTCTTTCTTGACCCGGCAGAACAAAAAATAGTTGCTGGGAAAAAAGGTGGGGCTGTAAGAGGCTTGCAGAAGTATTACCACGTTAAATATAGCCAAAACTGATGGAGCACTCCAGAGAAAAACTGACCTGACCCGTCGTGTCCGCCCAGACATCAGAAACGATTGGATTGTTCCCTACGAAAACACACCCTCTCACACGTCGCTCGCCGCCACCGACATTTTGGCTATCTTTAACATGGTAATACTGCGGCAAACCACCTACAGGCCCGACCTAGCTCCCAGGACTTTTTTTGTTCCCCCGGATCAAAAAAGATTTGAAAGGGAAGCAGTTTGACAGGATTCCAGCGATCCAGGCAGCTTCGACGAGAACCCTTAACAGCCTTTCGTGCGAAGACTTCTATGGGGCCTATGAACTATGGAAAAAATGCTGGCAGCGGTGTGTTGATGCCCAAGAGTCATATTTCAAAGAATTTTAGTTCGCGGTACAAAAATGTTTAATAAATTTTGAATTACCTGACCAGTCTTGAAACTTTGTGAACACACCATGTATTTTCATTTGGTTTTCCCTAATACTCAGAAAAGTTTTCAGCCTTGGCTTAGATGGACTTCTAGCATCCATGCTACACAGCACCGAAAGACCATCAAGTTCCAACAACCAATGAAATCAAAGCGGAAGTGAAGCATCATGCAGACCTGCCAACCTTTGAAAATGATAAATCGTAGCACACAAAATTAAAATTAATCTGGAGGTTGGTTGGTTGGTTTTTCGTGTTTCGCAGCCATCTTTTGATATTTGTAAAAGGAGTAAGGTTTCAGTCTTTCAACTCAATATAGTAAATTTTTTCCTCAGGAAATTTTTTTTTATGATTTTTAGAATTTCTCCTCGTTTCACAGCGTTTTTTGACATTTGTAAAAGGAGCCTGTTTCCAATTTCTTATCCCAGTGTAGTAAAATTTGATGAATTTTGCGATTTTTTTTCCCGCGATCATTTCAGGATATTCCCAATTTTTTTCCAATTGGGGAAATTCCTTTATTCTGCAAGAAAAAAAAAATTTGCGAACTTCCAAGAAATTTCGAAATATACTTGCAGAAGAATCATTGGTCTGTGGAAGAATTTACAGGAGGAAATACTGCACAACATTTTTCGTTATGCAGGACTTTCCTTTTCAGTGGGCAAATCGTGCGATTTTGCACACTATTTCAAACCTTGTCCCTCAAAGATCACACCCCTCCCTCCAGAGATTCTTAAAATGGCAGCCCTGTTTGTAAGGAAGGGAATGTGCTATAAATATTACTGTACTATAAATATTTACAGAAACGCGATTCACTCGTGGTTAATATACATAGAGTTTTATGTTAAAAAGTTTGTTTTGTAGCCCGATTTTTTTTTTTTTTTTTTTTTTTTTTTCTCCCCATGAGCATTTTTTAATGTCTGAATTTTTGGGCTAATGCCCATTTTTTTTAAACTTTCGGAAATGAATACTTTGAAATTTTGGAAATTTCAGAACAGAACTCCTGAAAAATATGCTGTGTGGGATAAAAATCGCAACCAGAAACAAAAAAAATGCATTTGTGTTTTTTTGCAATAAATCGTAGTTTGATTTTCGTAGCATAGTAGTTTATAGGTCCAAATCGTAGCAACTACGATTTTTTTGTAGTAGTTGGCAGGTCTGCATCATGACACAACAAATCCACCCTGAAAGTTCAGATGTAAGGTACACTCAGGGCCGGCCCAAGGCATGTGCGAAGTGTGCCACCGCACAGGGTGCCAAACAGATAAAAGGGCTCCTATAAGAGTACCGATAAAAATTATTTTATATTCTGCTTTTTTTTTTTCTTTTACATTTTCTACAGCTAGGCTGGGGCTGGCTCGAGAAAGGATTTTTTGCTCTGTTTAAAATTGAATGCAAGGGCGCCGAATTTTTGTATGCAGACATCGGCTTCTGTTCTTTATCTGAATGGAATTACCTTTAAGCTACTGAGAAAAGAAATAGAATTTTAATCTCCAGAACCACCCGATTCAAATCGGCTTCTCTTGCAGGATGCTAATTGATTTCGACTTTGAATGATTCATGGTGAATTCTATCACTTCTGGCTATTTAAGCGCTTTATTCTAGACTTCTCTTATCCCGCAGGGATCTGAGACTGGCCCCAGATGACCGGAAAAAAGCAACTGTTAGAAGCTTAACACTAGAACGTCCGAAAGTTTTATCCAACCTTAATAAAAACATTTCAACACCAGAATTTGTATTTAAATCTGTTTCACTTATTTACTTAACTGAGTTTTCTCTAGTTAAAATTTAACTGATTTTACGAAAAAAATTCTGGTTCGAATTGACATTTTTTCATTTCATCGGTGTCAAACTGACACCAACTGGACGTTCTAGTGTTAAAGGGGCAGAAATTTCAAAATAAAAAACAGACGTCTTTGAAAAGTTTTATCTTTTAGCAGTGTCTTCTGGATATAAGCTCATCTTCTTCTGTAAATAGTCAATAGCTTTAGTGTCAGAAATTTTTCCGCAAATGAAAAAAGGACATATAACCAAAAATATGTAGGTAAATAGTTCTTATTAAAATATCCATAGTATCGAGACAATACAATTCAGTCGTTCACTAATTATTTTATTAAACTGCTGTAAATTGAATATTTAATAGGTAAAAATGAATCAAACATTTTTCATTTATTTATTTCACTTAAATGAGTAATTTTCATGCGAATGTGGAACATAGTCGAATATTTAAAGTTAAAAAGCATGTTCGTAGTATTTCAAAGTTGTCAGTTCTTGAAATTATGAAGGACGTCGCGCCCTAAACTCATAGCGGCGGAACAAGGGCCTATATGGCACCCTGGTACATGAGGCAAAGATTCAGATGGGACCCCCTATAACATGCTTTTAGCCACAATTTCTACTTATTAAAAAACGATTTTGGGGTTTGAAGTGGGGGGGTTGAGAGCCTGGGCAGCTGCCTCTTTTGCCCTTGCGATAATCAGGCTCTGATCGGACCAGTGTTTCTTTCAGGCACATATAGTGGAAGGTAGCGCCTCTCCGGCGCAAGACTTCCCCCCGCCCCCCTTACTTGGGAAAATTTTCAAGCAACAGTACAATTATTTTAGTGTTTAATTATTCCAATATTTATCATCTTCAACAGAGAGGAGGGGGCGGTCAGAGCTCAGTTGACGGAAATAGATTAAACTATTTCTATTATTGCTACAGGCACATATTTGTTTCAACATCTTCTCATTTCAGGGATTTCGTTCATCCGGTGCCCATGCAATATTCTTGGAATTTATGTATCGCCCCAGTTTTCCTAAACGTGGTCTGAAAGGAACACTGAGCGGAAAGCCAGTAAAAAATAACGTGATAAAAATATACAATTGCGTTATAATGATGCACTGTTCATTAGGGATTATTTATTAGTGGAATATAGTCTTTGGCACACTACACAATAAATATTTCACAACACTGAAATTAAAATAACTGAAATTTTAAGCAAATATTGTTAATTTAAAAATAAAAATTGCTAGAAATTTAACTAAAATGAAAAAAAAAAGGACTTTTTTGGAATCAGATTATGTGTTTGATACTGAGTCAAAGGTTGTTTAAACCGAAAGGGAATTATATTCAGTATTACAGAGATTCTTCATTATTTTGTGAAATAATTTGCACCTTAAGTACTGGAAGAGCGAAATCGGCTTAGGGGTAAGGTTTCTTTGGGATAATATTGTTCTAAGCCTTTTTATTATATACGCAGACTTACGCCCAAGCGCAAATTTTCTCTCAGTGATTTATTATTTAAAATTATGCGAAAAAAGTAAATTTACCCCCCCCCCCTTTTTTTTTTAAAGTCATCTACGACGACAAATTTTTTTAAAAAGGGCAGAGCAAAGGCCCTTCCTTGCCCCCTTTCCACCCACCAGCACCCATGACATGCACTTTATTATTTCTAAATCTACTAAACAGAAGTTTATAGTAAGATCACTTTACCTTGATTTATCATTAACAGGAGCAAAGAGCTCGATGAATAAATCAACATAAGCTTGACAGTGCAGAATTGTGAAACTGAAGCCTATTTTATAAAAAAAAAGAATTTATCTGCATATAAATTTTATTTTGTAATTGTCTTGAAAAAATCTTTCATTTGATACATTTATCGTTAAATAACTTTTTTTTCTTTTAGTGCCCGATATGTCGATTTTTTTATGATATCCTACATATTATAATGACACTTTCTTTATCCAACTTCAGCGCGGCGCCAAAACATAAATTCGGAATACTTAAAGATTTTCTTTGGGGTAGTTTGTTTAATTCTAGCATGGGCACCAGTAGAATGAAAATCAGGAAACTTTTTTTTTGGGGGGGGGGGGGTCGTTTTTTGTTAATCTTATTCCTTATTATTATAGATGCAACTCTTATTCTCAATCATAGTTTTTTCTTAGTGTTTAATTAATTTAGATTGCTTTAAAAAAAAAAAAAAATAGTATTTTTTTTGTGTGTGTGTGTGGGGAGGGGGGGGGGGGGGGGGTAAATATCATCACAGAGATTCACAACCATTCAAAAATTGATAAGAAAGAATAAGAATATTTATGTTTCCGGATTTAGTAGAAGAGAAAACTGGGTTTTCCATTCTTTCGAAAGTTTTCACTATGAAAAGTGAGTCCTTTACGAAAATCGATATTTAAATATGAAATTTATTCGTACTTTTTATGTACTAAATAACGAGACAAGATTACAGTTTTCATCTTTCATAGTTGCTATTTACTACTAGTTCTGCTTCTTTATTTTGTAGTATTCCAAACAGTGCTCTTCTAAAAAATTTTATATTTTAATTAACTTGTTATTGCAATTTTCGTCCAGTACCAATTTCGTGTGGGGGTGGGGGGGCGCCCTTGTGGGTGCTCGCACGGGCACCAAAATGTCCTTGGGCCGGCCCTGGGTACACTAGACAAATCATTAACCAAGGAATTTTTAAATCTATGAATATGAACAGCTTCAAAAAAGTCTAAATCTAGAGGAGTAATGCTTTTCTTGATAATAGTAGCTGAGTCAAAATTGAAATTATGTTCTTCCTCTCCAGTAATGAGAAGCAATAGAGAATTTTTGTCATTCTTTTTTCTTTACATAGTTTTTATGCTCCTTGACTCTGTAATGGAGTTTTTGTTTAGTTTGTCCATTATTAGTTTGCCCAAACCACATTGACACTGAACATTGTAAACACCCCAATAATTTTGAGAAGGAATTTTATCTTCTAGCTGTGAAAAAGTTAATTTATTGACTGGTTTAAAAACTACTCTAAAATCATAATGTCTTAAGGTATTAGCTATTTTAAAGCTAATACTATTATGAAATGGTGAAATGATAAGGTTAGAAAAAGAAACCGCAGTAACAGAAGAATCAGGATTATTAACACATTTATTAAGACAATGAGAAATTAAACTTTTGATATAAGACAAACCAAAACCATGATCGATAGCAACAGATCTAATATAATTTAATTCTGCAACAAGGAATTGTTATCTGAACAAATTAAGCGAGCTCTATTAATCAAATAAAGAAAAGTTGAAGCTTTTTGGGAAGGGGGTGACATGAATTAAAATGGGGTGGGAGAGTATGACAGAGAAAGGTTTGCAGTAAACGCAGATGTCAAATGTGTTAAACTGGCGAGTGACCAACACATCAAGAAAAGACAATTTATTGTCAATTTCATCTTCACAAGTAAATTGAATGACAGAATCTGTTGAGTTCAAAATAGTCAATACATTTTCAACAGAAGAAAGAGATAGGTCTAAGAGCAAAAAGGAATCATCCACACCACATATCTGCAATAAAATTGGAAGTTGATAAGGTTAAATATTTTAACTTCAAAGTAATGCATATATAAATTGGCTAGGAAAGGACTAAGGGGATTACCCATTGCTAAACCATCTGACATAGAATAAAATTGATTTGAAAATTGAAATGAATTTTGTTTTAAACAAATAGTGAATAACTCAATAATGTGATTGATTTCGTAATCTGTGTAATGAAACTCTTTTAATCTAACGGTGAGACTTTGAAGTGCTCCTTGAACAGGAACATGGGTGAGCAGAGAAGTAGCATCAAACGAAACCATCCACAAAGAGGGGGAGGGGGTGAAGTTTTTAATATGATTTAAAAAAGAACTAGAATTCGTAATAGTTTAAACATTGGAACTCAAAAGAAATGAAAAGCATTTAACTAACAAGGGCACCACCAAACATGATGTACACAGATTTTGATGATTTCAAAGTATGTTGTAGGGGTCGTACCACTAATTATTCTGATGAAAGGGTTTCTTCAAATGGGCCTTAGTTTTTGAGAAATTGGGGGTTAAAGTTCAGCATATATTTCAAATACCTATTAGTGTGACTATTTGAACGTGAATTTGTGGTTCAGTGGTAGCGTGCGAGCTTACGGATCAAGACATTGTGGGTTCGATTCCACTTCGAGGCATTTTTTTCTTTTTTACTTATTTTTATATTTTTTATACGTTAAAAATTTTAAGCAGAATTGGGCATTCTACAGCTTTGAACTTTGATATTTTCTTAATAAATTACATTTACGAATTTTTCATGGCAATTTATTTTTCTCTTCAATTTTTAAACTAATATTTCTACAAATCTCTACTAATATTTCTACAAAAATTTCTTACAAAACTCCAAAACTAATTTATGCCTAAAACTTTTTTTCAAATTAATTATTATTTACATTTTTTATTTTAAGCACAATTCTGATAAAATGATTTTTCTTTTTTCTATTTTTTTTCTAACTTTATGTAATTTAAAAGGAAAATTTATCCTTTTCTTGTATAAATTATACAAAATAATTTTCAGGTGCAATTTCTCAAACGTATTTCAGATTAGATAATTCAAATAATGCATATCTCTGAAAGAGTAATAAAATATTAAAGCAGTAATGCTTAAATACAAGTTTTTTACCAGTTGTACAAATTTTTTATACTCTGTAAAATACATTTATCTTTAAAGTTCAACCTCAACATCATTTTTCGTTTGCACAAATAAAAAATTACATTTAAAAATATTTTTTTATTATAGCAAATAAAAACACTCTACGTGATTCATAAAAATTCAACTGGATTGCAAAAATCGTCTGTTAATGAGATAAAATTTACGATACATATAAATATATTTATATATTTTTTAATCGTCTGCTTTCCTTTTCTCGGTGATATTGGAATAAATAAAAATTTCTTTTACTGATCTCGTTTATTTTCTTTTGCAGACAATTAGAATATTTGAAATATTGTTATATATATTTTAAATTTCGGTATGAAAATTAAAAGAAGACTACAGATTGTGACAGATTGAATGCTAAAGATTGTGTTATGGAAAGAACCAGCGCTGATGCGGAAAATTCTCGTTTGGAAGAGAAACAAAATGGCCGAATTACAAATGCATTAAAATATTGCGAGACATTGTTACAAAGTGATGATCTGTTTAAAAGTTCTCCACCGGATGAAATATCCTGTGCTTCTATTGGTATGCCTGAAGAATTTCATGGTGCAATTTTAGAAATATTAGAAGATCGACAAATTATTGAGGCTGAGGAATTGATATTGAATGAAGAAAATAAATTTAACGAATTTACAACGGTATAATTTTTTACTTTAGAAAAAAAAAAAAAAAAAAATCGTTATATTGCATTGTTAAAAAAAATCGAAATCAAACAGTTGAATTTTAAATATTTTTTTATAGTATCCAGGATTTCATGAAGATCGTGAGAATTTTGTACCTGAATAATTTGCACCTGAACCACGCAATTATATTCCATTGTCGTACAAAAAGAATGCTGTTTCATTAGCTAAAACCTGTAATAAATAAGTAAAAAAGTAAATAAAAGTAAATAATAAAATTGAAAAAAAGGGCCCCAGGGTGGAATCGAACCCGCAAGGTCCTGGTCCGTAAACTCGCACGCTACCGCTGAGCCACGAATTCACGTACAGAAAGTCATACTAATGGGTATTTGAAATATGCGCTGAACTTTAACCTCAAATTTTTCAAAAACTAAAGCCCATTTGAAGAAATCCTTTCATCAGAATAATTAGTGGTATGACCCCTACAACATACTTTGAAATAATCAAAATCTGTGCGCATCATGTTTGGTGGTGCCCTTGTAAATATTTGGCTAGAGGGTATGAGGCTGAATCGATATTGGATACCATAGGACGGAGGGGGACACCAATTTTATGAACTTTCGGAAGAGCGTAAAAATGACTACAGTTAGCAATAGAAGGAATTAATGACATTTTAATGTTGTCATCAATTCAAGGAGAGAACCCGCCCCCTCCATAGGCTTGACGTATAAGCTTCAAACTGGGGAGAAATTCATTTCATTTTAAGGGCTATCAATTCATGTAGGACTCAACTTAAGTTTTAAGTTGAGTCCTACGAAGTTAAGGGCATATTTTACTTCATCATATTTTACTAAGTTACCCGGATATACCCTTTAAAAACTCTTTGGTTAATGATTTGTCAAGTGTGCCTTACATCTGAACTTTCTGGGTGGATTTGTTGTGTCACGATGCTTCACTTCCGCTTTGATTTCATTGTTTGCTGGAAGTTGATGGTCTTTTGGTGCTGTGTTTACTGACATTTGGGTTGTCACCTTGCATGTAGTTGGAAGGATACTGTTTTTTTATACATAGATTTTATACACTGATGATGTGAGTCCTAGAACTCACGTAACGTATACGTTTGGTTGTATTCACATTACCTAATGTATTTATTGTATGTTTAAACATTGATTTTTGGTGATTCAAATCAATTAGTTCATTCGACCTGCAACAAATAAAATTAGTGCGGGAAGGGGCATCTCCCCCCTCTCTGCTGTAACCTTTCAGAAAATATGCTGTGAATTTCAGAAAATGTTTTTTTTTACTTGGAATCATTCCTGAGCTAAACGCTAAACCATGGTAATTGGTACCAAGGCATCTTAAATAAAAAGTTAAAACAGATAAAACTTTATGTTTATCTACAGATATTAAAATTTCTGAAAAAAATAAAAGGAATTTTATCATTTTCCAATAAAAATGATTTAGAATTAAAATTGCATTTTGAAGCAAAATGTGTCATGGAAGGGACAAACTAAAAAATACTATTTAATAAAGAAGTATTTTTCATGCATTTCTTTTTCCAAATAAGGCTTTAATCTGACATTTTTATGGCATAATGGTGCATTTTAAGCCTTTAATTGATTAAAAAACATGAAATTAACAAATTTAAACGGATACTAAATTTAAGTTGTCCCCTCCAAAACATTTTTTTCCTTTCAGTGTACATTTTGAAATACATTTGACTTTCAAGTTATCAAATAGTAACTGAATGAATAAATAAATTCTAAATTTGTATTGAATTCAATAATTTAAATTTTTATAGAAGTAAAAGAAAGTTGTTTTGGTGGGGACATTTTTGTTGTGCAGGGGACAATTTCATTGCACTCATTGTTTACATTGACATATCAAGATGAACTAAATTCTTCTATAATTGCATTTTAATTATTTTGATTTTGATGATAATTTTACTTACTATCAATAGGTTAATGTTGAAGGCAATATGAAGAAACTTAACATGCTCAGTTTTTGCATCAATAAAAAAATCTTAGGCTTCAGTTTACACCATTTGCTCGTCCGGTTTTCAATATTAGAACACAGCAAAGACAAGCAATTATTTAAGGGGTAACATTATAGACAAGGAACATTTTACTATTGAATATTTTGCAGAAAATTATTAGGCAGCCAACAACAAAAAAAAATTATAAGTGCACACTGACATGCAAAATAAGTAACAACTTTTGCAGCAGTGATCTTCTACAAAGATGATGTGATTAAACATTCGTTATGCAATGATCTCTGACATGAATTATGACATGATAAATGTTTTAATTACAAAATAAACTTCTTTTTTGTATACAACATACCCACTATTGGACAAGGCTCTAAAAGTTTGGCCACCAGGTCACCAATGGGATCCAAAATATTTTTACTGTCGACTGTGTTCATGTTACTTCTTTACATTAATTCATTGAGTTGAAGAGATGCAGCAATTAATGATATATTGTATTAGTAATTTTTCTTAATAAAAAAGTTATGTGCCTTCTGAAAATTCAGAAGCATAGACAAAATTTTGTTTCAGGGAAGAGGGTGGGGAAATCTGTAGTCTGTGATTTCAAAAAAAAAAAAAATCCTACCGAGGAGATTTAGCCCTCTAGACTTCCTTTTCTCCCTTTCCCAATCAATATACCCAGTTCAGTTGGCAAGCCAATATCAACAGTTTGTATGCATAACAGACAACTAGCTAGGTTTTTTTTTTCCCCAAGAAGTGAAAATACTCCTTGAACTTATTTGGAGGAGTAAATTTGACTTTTTTTAAAAGTGCAAAAACAAAGATAGGCATAAAAGTGGCCAGTGCAAAAAAAGAAAAAATAATAAATAAAAATAAATAAATTTCATGAACAAAATTAACAAATAGGAACTATTCTAAATTGTATTTTTTAAGATATCAAGCAGGACGGTCGTTCCGCCAAGCCAAGCTATAAAAAAAAAAAGCTAACCCCACCAAACAAACAAACGCCAAGAACCAAAAGCCAGAACTGCGTAACTGCTTATTATACTGAAGACAACTTCTCCATGTTAAATAGGCTAAACGTGGCATTTTAAAATTTCAGATATTTAAGAAAACAAGCATCGCAGAGAAATAAAATTAAGACTAGAAGAATCTACTGAAGAAAAGCTTCAAATTGAGACCAAACTCATCTCTATAAAATAATTATAAACAGAGATAAAGGATTTTTAAAAAAACGTCGAGATACCAAAAATGATAAAAAAAATCTTCGTCAAACATATATTAATTCAATTAAGCTAGAGACTTAAATAATGGACAGAAAAAAGTATGGAATGCATTTTCGGACTGGTAATTACCCAATCTACGTGCTTTTATAAAATTTAGTTTAAAAAAATTGAAAATTCTATTCTTAAGCAAAAAACTGTTAATTCATTCTAAAATTATCAAACTATGACAAACAGTGATAAACCCGCCAACGAGCGCGTACTATCCAAATTATAATAGCACAAATCTACTTCAACTTCAATCTGGTAGACGAGTATTTTCCATCAAGATTATTTTTTCGAATAAAACTGCATAAAAGTTACATTTTTAGAAAGATTTTTAAAATAAAAATGATTTTATAGAGAAATGGTACCTTTTAAGAAGTATGCATTGAATGTTATCGTCATTTAAGGTTTCATTCCTAATGTAAACAAAACTTTTGAAAATGAATTGAGGTCGCAAATCTCGACAATAGCATTTTTTTAACCTGCAAACAGAAATTGTTATTTTTTGCGTGTGTAAGTTATAAACAATCCTTGGATACTGAAATAAATGTTTTTGTTTAAGATAATATTATTTATTTATTTATTTTGTGTTTTAAATGAAGTAAGTGAAATGGGTGTATTTTAAATGCCTAAAATATATGTTTTTAAACTGAATGTAGTATTTGAAATGAAAGTTGTGTATTATTGTAAATGAAATGAATGCAATACGAATGATGTCAATGGGACAGAAAAAAGTATGGAATGCATTTTCGGACTGGTAATTACCCAATCTACGTGCTTTTATAAAATTTAGTTTAAAAAAATTGAAAATTCTATTCTTAAGCAAAAATAAAATTAATTATTAAGCGACATATCACTTCTCCCGGCTAACATAAAATTACACGATCTTTTCTGTATGTTTAAAAGTAAATAAATCCTACCCATGTAAAAATATTTAATTAATCAAATTTTAAAATGAATCATCAGTTAGTTTGGTTGTGCCGGGAAGATTGATCACCAAAAACTATTGTTGATCGTTATCATACCTGACATTCTCAATTGCCAGTGGCGTTCAAAACAATATTTTGATATGCTTTTATTAGAAGGTGCATAACATCAGATGAACGAACTTTAGCTAAGATATTAGATTCTCTAATCTTTCTTAGTCGAGTCTATTGCCAAGGTTCGGGTGAAAAAACAATATATTTCAACTATATAAATGAATATAACTGTGATATCATTAAAGGCTTTCATAAAAACACTCATTGTACCAAATTGTATTAGCTAAATAGGTCTATTGGCTATGGACCCAAATACGGAAGATTATTAATTAGGTTTAAAAATCTCCGGCACAGATGTTATGTATGCATATTGGCGCGATTTGTTTCTGACGCCAATGTCATATATGCAACGGGTATTTAACTGGTGCCAAAGTGTCGTTATTTTGCTTGATATAGTAACCCGGATGTTGTTGTTTATTCTGTTGATGTTTTTGCCAAATTGGTGGGTGTCTTAATGATATGACATCTGTGCCAAATCTCCGTTTAATCGAACGTATTGCAACATATAAGCAAACGGAGGCAAAGATGTCTCAGACGCACTGGGGTATCCTTTTAGTACCAAAATGGCAATTTTATTCCCTAGCAACCCAGAAATTTTGACGATATTATCCTCCATATGACAATCCAATAGAAGAAATTGCGTGTGTTTTAAATTAAATTAAACTTTGTGCATTTTATAATAAAATAATTAGTGTGTGTTTCTAATAAAAGTTTTAGCACAGATGTCATATATGCCCCATAATGGCGCGATATTTTTCTGACGCCAATGTCATGTACGCAACGGGAATTCAATTGGCACCAAAGTGTCGTTATTTTTCTTGATATGGTAACCCGGATGTTGTTGTTTATGCTGTTGATGTTTTCGCCAAATTGGCATCAGAGAAAATGGTACTTCTTGGTTATCCCGTCGACCAATTTCACCAAATTATATATATCGCCAAACCACACGCCAAATTATACAAATTGACATAATTTCTATTTTAAATAACAAAAGAATAAGTAAATTAGTATAACGTTAATAAAAATACAAATAAAACGTTGAAATAAAAATCACTTTATGACGTAAGCATGTGTAAATCAAATGAATGTGACATTTACAATCATCCATTATTGGCATTTAATCTTACAATTTGGTGACAGTAATTTGGTCGACGGGATAATTAAGAAGTTACGAAAAAATCACGCCAATATGACATCTGTGCCAAAGTTTTGTGTATTTTATAATAAAATTGTGTTTTTATACCAAATAAACAGTTTCATAATAAATAAAACCAACATGCTATTTTTGCCAGCTGGGTCTAACAGGTACCCGGAAACGTGGTTTTCTCCCCAAACTGGCTCAAAAAAAAAAAAAAAAATATATATATATATATATATATATATATATATATTGCGCCAACCGCGATGCGTTTGAGACAGCACTGTGCTCAAACGAACATGAAGCATAAATGCCTACGTGAGTTAAGCGGTTTTCTCAAGAAAGATGAAATACATAACAACGAAAAAGCTACACAATGCTGACATGATCGGAAGAAGTTCTTGGTACATTTATGTTAGCCAGGCTCAAAACTCGCCAATGGTATTTTTTACCTCGCCAGTAGCAGTTTTTATTTTTTGCATGGTAAATTAAAAACAATGCTTTGATAATGAAATTGGCATTTTTTTAATTATTTTTTTCTTTTCTTTTTCTCTTCTTTAAAAAAAAATTAAATAAGTGAAAGGCATGTATCATCTTAAACGTTTGTATTTTAAATTAAAGTTATGATTTTATGTAAAATAAGTGAAAGGATTATAGTTTAAGTAAAATTAAGACAATACAAATGAATGGGAAGGGAACAATAATTGGCAATTTATCACCTGCGCCCGCTAACATAAAAGTAACGAGTTCATGATTTTTCTATCAGAATCTTCCTAATTGGCGAAGGATTGAGATGTTAATTAAAATTATGAATAAAAGTAACATGATGCAATGCTTACCATACATTTAACGGGGATCAAACTGCTAGCCAGAGCCGAAAATAATCTAATAAATTCGAAATTGAAAAGAGTACAAAAGAAAAGAATTTCCTAAAATTCAAATTTCTGTGATACCTTTGTAATAGAAACCGACAATTTTGCACATGATGGTTATTTTAAATACTCGATAAGGATGATTTCAAAAAAAGGTAGAAATTAAAAGTTCGAAACGACAGAAAAGCGTTCTATGAACGTTCTAAATTATGACTTATTTGCAATTGTTAATCTGGAACAATTGCTGATTCTGCAAATTGTTCGAAACATGAAATTTGATGTGCTTTTTACTTATAAGACCTAAACGATATCACAGAAAAATTCCTAAAAAATTCGAAATTTGAATGGATGCAGGCCTAAAAAAAGTTCTAAAATTGTGATTTCTGTAATACCGTTCGGGATAGAGGTCTGAATTTCGGCATGCCAGTTTCTTTAAAGATGTAAATGCACGCTAAGAACTGTTAGTAAAAAATCGAAATGTTAAGAGGTGAACTGAGTGGAAAACGTTTTAAGAACGGTTTGCATTATGATTTTAATGAGATTGTTTAGGCTAGGAACATGAAATTTGACACAGATGTTATTTTCTAAGGCGTAAATGCTTTGCGTTTTCTAATAAATTAAAATTTATAAGTGTACAAGAGCAAAAAAATTCTTGTATTTTCGAGTCTGTGATACTGTTAGGGATAGAATCCTTAAATCTGGCATGGTGGTCACTTATAAGATGTAAATGCTTTTTAAAATCTGTTTCTAAATGAATCGAATTTTAAAAGGGTGAAATGAGTCGAAAGCTTTTTAAAAACGTTCTAAATTCCGGTTTGAATGGAATTGCTAGAGCGTGAACTTGAAATTTAGCATGATTATTGACACTAAAATGAAAATGCTCATCTTGAGCAATTTCTAAAAAATTCGAAATTTAAGAGGTTGCAAGAGCGAAAGTCATTCATAAATTAAGATTTCTGTGAAACTGTTGAGGGGAGAAACTTAAAATTTGATATGGTGGTTACTTTTAAGATGTCAGTGCTCGCTAAAACCTATTTCTAAAAAAAATCGAAATTTAAAATGGTGAAACAAGTAAAAAAAGCTTTCTAAAAATGCTCTAAATTATGATTTATTTGGAATTCTTAGCCCTAAGGAAATAGAAATTTGACATAGTTGTAACATTTAAGATGTAAATATTCACTATGAACAGTTCCTAAAAATATCAAAATTTTTAACGTCGCAGGAGCAAAAAAGTTCTAAAATTGGGCTTATCATGATATCGTTAAAGATTGAAATCTGAATTTTGGCAAGCTGTTAATTTTAAGATCTAAGCGCTCGCTCAGAACCAGAACTGTTTCGAAAAAAGAAGTCTCTCTTTAAAGAGATTAAACAAGCAGAAAACGTTCTAAATATGTTCTAAATTACGATTTAAATAAAATTGTCAAAGCATGACCTTGAAATTTAACATGGTTGTAACTTTTGAAACAGTAATTCTCTCCGAAATCATTTCCTAATAAGTTCGAAGTTTAAAAGGGTTCAAAAACAACAACAACAACAAAAAAAAAATGCTCTAAAATTCCAATTTTTGTGATACTGTTCGGGGTAGAAGCCTGGATTTGGAATACTAATTATCTAAAATATCTAAAGGTTCATTAAGAACCATTTCTAAAAATATCTGCTCTGTTTTGTATGTCGTGCTTCATTCTCAGATTAGCCGTAGATATTTGATCTACAATTTTGCAAAAAATAAAATAAAAAGTTATCTTTAAACAAATATCTGACTAAATATCTAACAATAAACAAATATCTAACTAAAAGACCAACTATAGGTCCATATGTTATTTCGACTCTATCAATTTTTTTTACAAAATTTGCATTCTTCATAAAAAGTTAAAATACCATATAAATTGAAGAAGTCTGATTCTTTGAGAAAAGAAGTTGGCTTTCATTGCTTTTAAATCCTTAATTACTCTAAGAAATAAATGATATGTAAACAATATGTACACATATTGGGTTTCCTTTCTACTTACAATGGTTCTAATAGAACTCATTTTAATTTAAGTGAGTAGATTATTTAAATTATACATAATTTCTTTTTTTTTAAAAAAGGAATGATATCCACTAAAAAACAACTTTTCAAAAGTAAAAAAAAAGCCAAGCTTAAAAAAAAAAAAAAAAAAAAAAAAAAAAAGATGAAACTTGTGGCTAAAAAATGGTGTGATATCATATTTCCAAGCTTATATTATGGTACTTTTTTAACATTTTCCACTAAAACATTTACCATTTGTAAGTCGAGTGACTTCATATATGTTGATAGAAATCCTCTTCTCCTGTACTAAATACATCATAACGTGTTTCTGAAAATTCAAATGTTTTAAAATTATGCATCATGGGCTTGGCGGCCGTCTTTCCATATTTTACACAAATTTCCAAGCACCTAAGTTTTTAAAGGGTAATAAGTTTGCATTAATAACAATTTAGAACTTCTGATTTTAACTATGGACAAATAAATTTAAAAAGACTTTTATTTTGAGAAAAAAAGTTCATTGTTACTGCTGTTAAATGATTAATTACTCTAAAAAAGTAATCATAAAAGGAATAGCGAAGATATGTCACCATTACCTTAACACACAAATTTCTAAGCACACAATTCCGTGAATGAAAGGCATAAAATGTGTGCTGTGGTAACAATGTCGAACTTTGGTTTTCAACTGCAAACATCCGATAAATTGAAAAAGACAAATATTTTGAGAAAAGAAATAGATTTTTATTGTCTTTAAATGATTAATTACTTTATGAAATAAATCACTAGATGAATCCTTTAGATAAGTCACTATTATTTTAAGACACAAAGTTCTCCGAATACAAGTCCGTAACGGAAAAGCTTAAAATGTCTGCCTAAGTAACAATTTTGAATTGCGGATTTTAACTATGGATTAGGGTACATAGAAATTTGTGTAAAATATGGAAAGATGGCCGCCAAGCCCATGATGCATAATTTTAAAACATTTGAATTTTCAGAAACACGTTATGATGTATTTAGTACAGGAGAAGAGGATTTCTATCAACATATACGAAGTCACTCGACTTACAAATGGTAAATGTTTTAGTGGAAAATGTTAAAAAAGTACCATAATATAAGCTTGGAAATATGATATCACACCATTTTTTAGCCACAAGTTTCCTTTTTTTTTTTTTTTTTTTTTTTTAACTTTTGAAAAGTTGTTTTTTAGTGGATTCAATCATAAAATGTGAACATAAAGAACAGAATATGACCAATTTTAATAGTAAATATAATTTTTCATAGTATAATATATAAATCTCATAATATACATTAAAATATCACTCATATTATAAACTTTTATAAGGTAGAAGAATCTCCTTTAGTGGAATTCTTTATGTAAGAAATTAAAACTAGTTTTTAATAAACATTGGCAGTTGACAAAGAGTAAAATTTTATTTTTTCCTGACATTAGAAATTGTTGTTGTTGATGAAACAGACATCATAATCAAAGTCCATTGAAAAATCTGAAATATATGCATGACACACAGTTATCGCTATATAAATATATGTAAACATGTAGGTTTTCAATGGAAATTCTGAAAAGTAACATATGCATATGTATGTTCAAATATACAAATAAAAAAAATCTAAAATTTTCATTACTTTTACTTTACTTTATCTCAATAATTTGTACCTCCTTATTTGTACCTTATTGTGAATAAACAAGAGTAAGTGCATGTATGAAATAAATCTAAAAAATTTCCATTTTAATTCAAGCTTTTTAAAGGAATACTTTCTCTTTTTTAGGGTTCCGTAGTAAAAACGGAACCATTATAAGATCACTCCTGTGTCTGTCTGTCTGTCACATCCAATTTACTTGTAAACTGTGGAAAGTTCAAATTGGAGGAAGTAATAAAGACTATTGACCCACATATTTACAGGTTATAAAATATTCATAAATATATTTAGTAAAAATGTAGAAGGGCTAATTAAGTTACTTGGAAAAAAAAACAACTTTTCTTTGTATATCGTGTGATAGCTTTCGTAATGCTGAACTCAAAAATACATTTCTTTTAATTTTAGGTTTTCAAAGATATCGCCGAAAATGTAGTGTAAAAATATGTTCCCCCCATCTAATTTCGAATCTACTGAAATTAAAATTATGAAAAAATTAGCGATAGTAGACATTAATTTAAACCTTGCAGGAAAATTATAGCGATATTTTTTGAGAAAATCTCATTTTTCCATTACACACAAATTTTGATTTACTGGCATTCAGCAAAAGTGTTGAGCAACGCTGGAGGTACCCATCATAGCAGAAGTATAAAAGCATTTAGTCCAGGCAATAGAGACCATATAGGGGCTCTACCTTGCAAAATTCATGGTAGTTCTGGAAAAAGGCTTACTACATATTTTTTGGGTCGCTGCATCCGAATTTTTAACTTCCCACCAAAATTTCCCCTGGCAACCCCCAAATTTTGGTAAAATGCCCCTCAAAAAACTTTTTTATTAAAAAAATCAATTTTTTTATTGTTTTAGGGAAAAAGTATCTAGAAATTCAGAAAGTAGAGAAAATTTGCAACAAATTAGATATATGACATTATGACGTAGGATGAAGGGGGAGGGGGATCTGCCTCAGAACATGCGCCGTGGTGCTGCATGGACTAAGTTGCGCAATTCCACTTAACCACTCACATCGTTTACATTCACCCCCCCCCCACCCCACAACCCTCCCAAAATAGTTGCTTTTAAATTAAATTTTTTATTGTTTTAGGGGAAAAGTATGTAGAAATTCAGAAAGTAGACAAAATTTGCAACAAATAGGATACATGACATTATGGCGTAGGATAAACGGAGAAAGGGGGGGCTGCCTCGGAACATTCCCTATGCGCTGTTCTCAAAAACCAAATTTTTTCAAAAAATCAATTTTTTGGAGGTTTGCCAGGGGAAATTTTGGTTAGAAGTTACAAATTCAGATTCATTTACCCAAAAAACATAAAGTGAGTTGAAATCCAGAACTAGCATTAATTTTGCCAGGTAAAATCCCCTATTGCCTGGGCTTGCATAACTTAGTGCACATAGCACTGCAGTGTATGTTCTGAGGCAGCCCTCTCCCTCCCCGTTCGTCCTACGTCATAATGTCATATATCCTATTTGTTGCAAATTTTGTCTACTTTCTGAATTTCTACATACTTTTCCCCTAAAACAATAAAAAATTTAATTTAAAAACAACTATTTTGGGGGGAAGTTAAAAATTTGGATTCAGCGACCCAAAAAACTTAAAGTAAACCTTATAGTGAAAGTTCAGAGGGAAGATGGGAGAGCGATTGTAAATGATGAGAGTGGTTAAGTGAAATTGCACAACTTAGTCCACGCAGCACCGCGGCGCATGTTCCGAGGCAGATCCCCCTTCATCCTACGTCATAAACCTAATTTGTTGCAAATTTTGTCTACTTTCTGAATTTCTAGATAATTTTTCCCTAAAACAATAAAAAAAATTGATTTTTTTAATAAAAACCTTTTTTGGGAGGCATTTTACCAAAATTTGGGGTGGTTGCCGGGAGAAATTTTGGTGGGAAGTTACAAATTCGGATTCAGCGACCCAAAAAATATAAAGTAAGTCAATTTCCAGAACTACCATTAATTTTGCCATGTAAAATCCCCTATTGCCTGGACTAATTGCTGTCATCTGTAATTAGCCGAGATATTAACCCTTAGAGATACAGACTGTTTGGACATACATAATGACAGGGACGGCGTACTCAACATCGGCTTTTAAAACCTAGTTATCAACTTTTAATGATATACATGTGTAATGTAATGCTCAGTAAAAGTATAAAAGCAATAAATGTCAAATTGTTAAAAACAGACCTATTAAATTAGAAGGAATCACACAAATACTATGGAATTCGTGACTAGTTTGCATTGAGTGGATCTCTCAATACACCTCGAGTGACTTAAAAAAGTTAATTAAAAACCTATCTGGAAAAATGCGTCACGGACCAAGGCGGCAGTGCAACTTTGTGACCTCCTTTCAAAGTGTGCTTTGCACAATGCCAAATTTAAACTTTAAAGAAAAATTTTGTTTTAGCTACACCGTAGAAAGAAAGGTTATTACTATGCTGAATTTAGTTTTATGAAATGCCAAATGAAATTTAAATATGCACTGCTTTTATTGTCAGTACCGATTTAAGTTCATCATAAACCGATTAGGATAATATTAAAAAATGAGTTATACAGAATAGCTATATTTGATATTACAGTTGAACCGCTATTTAACGAAGTTGCTAAGTCCCAGAAAAAAGTTCGTTATATGGAAAATTCGTTAAATAGAGATTAATCTTTTAAAATACTTTAAACTAGATTTTAAATTCATAAATGCTAAATATTTTTACTAAAAGTAATCAATCACATTTTTTTAAATAAATTATATCGATTTGTTTCATTTATTTTACCCACCAATATCCATCATCAATTCATTTTTTCTATGTGTTTAAATCTTTGAAATCTGCAAGGAAAACAAAACATTGTCCGGGAATACACTGTATTTTCTGTTTAAAGTAAATAGTTATACATTAAAATTAACTAATTTTAATGACATTATAGTACAGTAGAAGATCTTTATAACGCAAACCTAAAAACACAAGATTGTGCGTTATATGGATCACACATACCTGCCAACTGCTACGAAAAAATCGTAGTTACTACGATTTGGATATATAAACTACGATGCTACGAAAATCGGTCTTAAACTACGATTTTTTGCAAAATATACACAAACGCATTTTTTATTTCTAGTTCCAATTTTTATCCCGCACAGCATATTTTTCAGGAGTGATTCTGTTCCGAAATTTCCAAAATTTCAAAGTATTCATTTCCGAAAGTTTTAAAAAAATTGGTCATTAGTCTGAAAATTCGGACATTTAAAAATGCTCATGGGGGGGAAAAAAAAAATCTGGGCTGCAAAACAAACTTCTGAACATAAAAACCCTCTTTATGTATATTAACCATGAGTGAATCTTGTTTCTGTAAATATTTATCAATGCAAAAACCCTTGACGGGTTAAAAGTTTCTGATGCAGCACTTTATCTTATGCTCTAAGAATTTTAAATATGGAACTTAAAAATACTGATATCAAATTTTGAGTGACGTTATGCTATTTCTTAAAAAATATATTTGTATTTATTTCATCATTTGATTTTTGTTTTATTTATAATCGCATGTGCAAAAGTTATGTTCAACATGAAAAGCTGCATAAAATTTTATTCGCTGTTGCTTTATCATTTACATCTCTCATAAATTCAAAATATGAGTTTTAAAAGATATGATATAAAATTTAAGTGACGCCTTGATGTGACTTTAAAAGGTTTGTTTTAAAATTCAATTTAAATTATTTTTGACTTGGTTAAAATATTTTTTTACATCTACACAATACTTTTAATTTTCCAATTCACTGTTAAATATATCACTTTCATTGAATCTATACTATGCATTGAAATGTATTTATTTCAATAAATTGATTTATCTTTTGTGTCACGCTATTCAAAATTGTGAGTAAGATTTATGTAAATGGTTTCTTTGCGTCATTGTGTCCAAACTACATGAAATGTATGAAAAAGGATAGTTTGACGCAAATAAACCATTTACATAAATCTTACTCACAATTTTGAATAGCGTGACACAAAAGATAAATCAATTTATTGAAATAAATACATTTCAATGCATAGTATAGATTCAATGAAAGTGATATATTTAACAGTGAATTGGAAAATTAAAAGTATTGTGTAGATGTAAAAAAATATTTTAACCAAGTCAAAAATAATTTAAATTGAATTTTAAAACAAACCTTTTAAAGTCACATCAAGGCGTCACTTAAATTTTATATCATATCTTTTAAAACTCATATTTTGAATTTATGAGAGATGTAAATGATAAAGCAACAGCGAATAAAATTTTATGCAGCTTTTCATGTTGAACATAACTTTTGCACATGCGATTATAAATAAAACAAAAATCAAATGATGAAATAAATACAAATATATTTTTTAAGAAATAGCATAACGTCACTCAAAATTTGATATCAGTATTTTTAAGTTCCATATTTAAAATTCTTAGAGCATAAGATAAAGTGCTGCGTCAGAAACTTTTAACCCGTCAAGGGTTTTTGCATTGATATCATTACTTTTTTGAGGTTAGTGATAAAATGATTAAAAAAAAGATACTTATGGAATTTAATGCAGATTTAATTTTTACTATTTTATTACAATTTTCCTTATAGCAGTTTGTATATAAAAACAACTGGGTAAGTATAATCGCAGATCGCACAGAGGGTTTCATTTGATATTCCTTTAAAAACACTTTATCCTTAAATTAATAAATCCAAAATGTTAATTTATAATTATTAAATCCTTACATAGATGGTGTTTCATAGATGGATAGTTACATAGATGGATAGACGTTTTTATCAAACATTTCTCTATAATACTACGCAATTGCGTCAAAAGATGGCGACACCAGAAGTCTGATATGCTTATTATGTAAACTGTAATCAAACTTCATTGATATTTATAAATAAAACATTTCAACTAAATTATTTATTATAAAAGATATTATTACATCACAATAGCTTTTATGCAAGGAAAATAATAATTATAATAATAATAATATTATGGATGTCAGTGATTATATATTGATTGACCGTCATAATAATAAAAAATGATATTATAAAAAGAAGAGCTGAAATGAATTATTTTTTTACGTTTCTGATCGTGTGATTTATATTCAAATAATAATTACAGTAAACTCTCTGTAAGGCGTTCTCTGTGTAAGACGGAAATCTGTCTAACTCGGAAAGAATTTCAAGTCCCTACGAATCCATAGACATAGAGTAAAATTTGTCTAAGGCGGAATATTGTCTATTGCGGAAAATTTTCTTGGTCCCGATCGATTCCGCCTTACACAGAGTTTACTGTATTAATGTATATTTTTTGTAAAGTGATTGAAATTAAATATATTTATAAAATTTATGGTAATATTTTTATTGTTGAAAAATTGCCAAGAAATAATCATCATCAAATTGGCGTCATTATAATTGTAATTTTATTTAACTTAATAGCAATTAAAAAATTACAAAGGAACTGAGAATAATGGTAAACTAACAGACTTAAAAAAAAAAAAAAAACTTCACACGCATCAGCGAGTATCGAACTGCCTATGTTAAGATCAGTAGACGATGGCCCTCAACCACTCAGCCGTGGGAAGACAAAATTTTTCTCCCCAAAAGTGGTTAAAAAGAAAGCATGTGTATGAATACAGTGTCATGCATTTTCGGTGAAATTTCCATAGAATGGCGAAGAAATATAGTCCGATTTTTCATGTGCATTATAAAACGAACAAGAGTCTTGCTGGAAACAAGTAAATTGTTATTTGGTTCATCTGAAACATATTTATTTGATTTTTAAAAAATCTCCTGTGTCATTTTCAAGAGAAAAAAAAATCGAATTATTTAACGAACGAGAGTTTTCCCAGAAAAAAGAAAAGTGTTATTCACCTCGCCTTAATCACATTTATATTATGTATCAATTTAAAAATAATCGTTAGAACCGTTTTCGAGATTTTCAAATTAGGAACTTCCTCGATATTATACCAACGTTTTCACTTTAAAAATGACTATTTAGATCTCAAAATATACTGCACGTAGAAATGTAAAAATTTCAGTATACGATTAGACTGCAGATATAAGACTGTTCTAGAAAATTCAGAACAATAAGACGTATATCTGCTGAGTTATTAAAAGGCGGCTTTTCGCATTTTCTTTGATGTCGAGTTAGCTGTATATATGAGTTCCGCCATCTACGAATTCTATGATACGATACGATACGATTTTAACGATACGATACGATACGATACGATTTTAGGCTTAAGGCTGCGTCACTCGAAATACTACCGTCTTTCATGATACAGGAATTCCCTTCCTTGGAAACAGGTGTGCCATTTTAAGAATTTCTGGAGTGGGGAGGTGGTTCTTTGAGGGGCAAGGTTTGAAATAGTGTGCAAAATCGCACGATTTGCACCACGGAAAAGGAGAGTCCTGCGTAAAGAAAAATGCTGTGCAGTATTCTCCCTGTAAATTCTTCCACAGACCTACGATCCTTTTGCGAGTATATTTTGAAATTTCTTGGAAGTCTGCGAATTTTTTCTTCTTTTATGGAATTTCCCCAAATGAATTCATGAATTGATCGCGGAAAAAATTGAGAATTTTTTCAAATGATCGCGTAAAAATATCGAGTATTTCGTCAAAGGTCTCAGAAACAAATAGTGATTATCTTCAATTGGTCGCTGAATAAAATCGCTAATTTCGTTAAGATTTCAGAAAGAAATTACGAATTTCGTCAAAGTGCGCAAAATATCATGAATTTCGATAAACTATCGAGGGGAAAATATTGCAAATTTTGTCAAAAGGTCGCAGAAACGAGTAGTGAATTTTGTTAATTGGTCGCGAAAAGATATTGAAAATTTTGCCAATCGGTTGCGATAAACTATCGCTAATTTCGACAAATGACCATGTAAAAATATTAATTTCGTCAACTGGTTGCAGAAGAAAATAAATTTCGTTAAAGGTTCGTGGTAAAAACGTGAATTTTGTCAAAATATCGCAGAAACAAAACATAAATTTCACCGAAAGATCATGGAAAGAAAACATTTCGTCAAAGGATCGTAGTAAAAAACGCAAAATTCGTTAAAGGATTGCGGTAAAAAATGCGAATTTCGTCAAAAGTTCGTGGTAAATAGTTCGGATTTCTAGTAAGAATCGTGATAGAAAAATGTGAATTACGATTTTTGGAAAAAAAAAAAAAAAAGTGAATATCATGAAATGATCGTGGGAAAAAAATCGCGAATTTCGTCAAAATTTACTGCACTGGGCTAAAAAATTGGAACCAGGCTCCTTTTACAAATCTAAAAAAAACCCCGCTTTGAAACGAGAAGAAACTCTAAAAATCGTATAAAAATTTTCAGAGGAAAAAAAATATTGTTGTTGAAGGACTGAAACCTTATTCCTTTTATGGATGTCAAAAGATGGCTGCGAAACACGAAAAACCAACCAACCAACCTCCAGATTAATTTTAACTTTGTGTGCTACGATTTCTCATTTTCAAAGGTTGGCAGGTCTGGATCACATCATTAAATTCACTGTGTAAACATGGCCAAATGTGTCTGAAACATATGAAAATACATTAGAATATCTTTATACTGCATTCCTTGTTACCAAGAGTTATCCAAATTATAAATTTTTGCATAATATAGGTCAGACATTGTTAAATTTACTTTATAAACATGATCCAAATATAACTGACACAACCATCCCTTATATTAGACATTTTCAAAAATGTTTATTGTAATAATGGCACTTTTTTTCAGTAAAAAGGTCTTAAATTAGAAGATAAAGTTGAACTAATGTATCAAATTTAGTCCTCTAAAGAGTAGCAATATTTTACAATGTGAAAATGCAGGTGCTTTTTAACTGCAAAAATCATTGTTTACATCTGAGAAGTTGTGCGTTATATGGAGAATTGCGTTATAAAGATCTTCTACTGTATTTATTATTATTATAAAAATTAAATTTTACCATACATTAACGTATGCATCCTTAAATTTAATTTCTGAAAAACTCTGTTAATTTTGCCTGAGTTTTTTATTTAAAAAGTGCTTTCTCTCATAATACGTCTCGCATCTTTGCAATGCACCAAAAACCCCTTCATGCATATTTTCTTCTAACTATAATCTGCGTCGGATTGTTTCAAATGATTTTAGCATTTCATCATACGAAGTTTTGTTAATTCCTGCATCATGATCATTTCCATCATCATCATATTCGTCTTCATTGCAATTCATTGCTGTATTGTTTTTATTTTTTACACTTTCGAAAATATCCAATTAGGATAGTGTTTCCAAGGTCTCAATTTCAGAATTAAGTGAAATACAATCATCAATCAGCACATCATGGTTAATTTCTTCTTTTTTTTCTCATCTGTATCCACATTTTTTTAAGTTAATCTAAGGGATTATTGTCTTCGTCCTCCGTACTTACCGAATTCTCACTGCTGACAAATAAGGCGCCTTGTAAAACCAGTTCAAGGCCATTGAACATCATAAAATGTGTTTAAAGAAAGAGTAAGTTTGAAATGTCCAGAAATATTTTGAGAAATGAGGAGAAAAAAAAAAATTTAGACCACAAGAAAAAGTTCGTTAAATAGAGAATGCACTTCGCTATTTGGAGGTTATTTTACGAAGAAATTCGCAAAATGTTCTTGGCTCCAAGGAAAAGTTCGCAAAATAGAGGTCCGACTGAATTTAGGTTCCATATCACTTTAAACTTACATGGTATATCCATTTACACTTTTCTAGTAATACAGTTATGTCCAACCATTGTATAGTTTTTTACAAAGTCTTAGTATTCTTTTAACTTTTTTTTTATAATACAATTACTAATTCATGTATTTATTTTACGGAACCCTCTGTGCGCAAGTAATAGTCGCACTTGACCGTTTATTTTCTTTTTAGTTTTTCACCCATAATTTTGAATTTGAAAGAATACTTGGTAAATGTAGTATCAATAGTGAACAAAAAAATGTGGGGGACGACGTGGGTGAGTCATTTTCTTATTTATCTTAAAATCAACTTTTACCATTAAGCTAATATTATTTTTAATTATTGTTACGCTTATTTTACATATTAAATTAGAAGAATATCTGTTATAAAAAGGCAAATAAATAAAAGTATACTATTTGTATAGTATACCAATTTCTATTCACGCACCCTTCTCCCATTATTATTTGATCATGATTTCTTCTTATTTTTGTATCAAATTTAGAAGCAACTGAGATGACTTTTAAAAAAGCTTTTATATACGTATATACTCATAGTTTTTTATTATGTAAAAAAATGAAATATCAATGGTTTCTCTCTCTGTGAAAGTATTATTTTTTTGTTTATTTTATTTAAAATTTAACTTTTTTAGAACATTTTATTTTAAATAGTCAGAGATTTTTGACCAATACTAAATTATACTTTATGTTGTGGAATAATATCAGTTTTACAAGCAAAATCATTTAATCACTTTCTTTTGTTGTAAAAGATAAATTTTTAGCTATAGTGCAAGACAAATTTAAATCTTTTAGCCTATTTCCTTTAGTTGTACCTAATACTTAAACGTTTTCAATCTTGACTTGCATCGTCTTCTTGCACTCATGACAGAGGGTGTTTGCACACTTTAGGTACATGCAGATTGCTTTCCAGTGATTCTTTTGTAGTAAAATGTTTCCATGTTGTTTGACCTTCCTACGATAGCAGCTAGATAGATGTATCGGCTGTTCACTCATTAGGTTACTGTCATTAATACAGAGGGTGTTCGCTCATTTTTTAGACTATTTTTGTGGTACTTACAGAACTATTTTACATAACTGTAGATAACTAATTTGTTAAAAATTTGTTAAATTTAAATGAGCACACCTCATATCTGCCATTATGGCACACAAAAACAACAAAAGATTTTAAAAACATCTAATCATAATCATACTAGCTTTGGCCACCAAACATTATACTTCATTAAACCTCATTATGCTTATGCTAGTGTCATGCTCACACATCAGAAAACACATCAGCTGCAGCTGTTCAATAAATACAGATGAAAACAGTCAAAGTTAAAATGAATAATTACAGTTAAAGTTAAACTGCAAGTTAATCATGCAAAAATTATACAAACACTTCCGTAGGGATGCAGAAACCCAATCCAGTTTAACTGGTATTCATCTACTTAACAGTTTAAAGTTACAGTTAATCATTTTCAAGCTTAGCATTGCACAGATTCCAAACCATCAGTGTCAACCATCATTGTTTACATTTGTCTTCTGTATGCCACATCATCAAAAAGTTGCAGGTAACACTTACAATTACATTACATTTGCTTTAATAAGTATATTGCTTAGTTATTTTATGAAAACTTTAACTGTTAAGACTTTAAAACTTTAATTTAAGATAATTTATGAAACTTTATTAATTTTATGAAGGCCAGTTAACTTATGAAAACACTTTGAAACAAAATAGCATGTTTTAAATAAACAAGAGCATATCTTAAATACATGCATGCTAATTGATTGTAGAGAGAGCTGGGAAAACTAACTGGGATAAACATAAGCATTTATTTTATTTTATTTTAATGAAGATGAACTGAATTTTTTTTTTTTTTTAATAAAACACAACACATGGCCCCCTTTTCCCAGAATCTCTCCTCAACCAAATAGCCAATTTTTATAAAAAGGAAAACTTATCACCTGGCAATGCCTTAGTGAAAATATGTGCCACATTTACATTACCAGATTAGATACATATTTTAAATTGAATTTATCTAAATTCTCTTTTACTAAATAAAACCTTGTATTAATGTACTTTGTTCTACTATTTTCTATATGATTCTTGGAAAAACTAATTGTACTCTGATTATCACAATGAATGACAGGTTTATTTGGAATCAAATTTAAGAAAATAAAGTTTTTAGTTATCCTCAACAACCAACATAGTTCTTTTACACAATCAGATAAAGATATATATTCAGCCTCCATGCTAGAGAGAGCTGTACATTTTTGCTTAGTTGAACTCCAGATGATAGGTATCTCATCTACAAATATTACATAGCCACTTACTGATTTTCTATCAACAATGTCTGAAGCCCAGCTAGCATCTGTATAAATGTTTAAATCACAGTTCGATACTCTGGATAACTTTGTTACCAATTCCTTTGTATTTATGACATACTGCAAAACCTGATTTAAATATTTCCAATGAGTAGAAGATGGATTATTTGAAAATTGGGCCAAAGCTGTTACAGCATATTGAATATCAGGACGGAATCTGGATGCAAGGAATAACAGACCTCCTATTAACTGTCTATAGGGAACATTGTCCGCTTTCTCATCAACACTAGCTGTATTCAACATAACTCCCGGGGTTAAGGTCAATTTACAATGTATTTTCGGTACTTTAAAGATTTGTGCAAGCTTTTCAATATAGTCCCTTTGATGCATGAAATATTCACCATTAATTTCTTCAAAATTTACCTCCAAAAAATGTCTAATTGTTCCCATCATTTTAAATTCAAATTTAGACCTTATTAATTTTTTTAACTTCTTCTAACATTCCCGTTTTCAGCAAAAATTGCAAAATCATCCACATAAATCAATACTATTACTTTTGACTTAAAGGTATAAATACAGTTACAATCTATTTTATTAAAACCCAACTCAGTAAATGTACCGTCAAGTTCCAGACACCATTCTCTTCCCGCCTGATGAAGCCCATAAAGAGCCCTCTTTAATCCCCAAACAAAATTTTCTTTACCCTTTGCAATAAAGACCTCAGGTTGCTCAACATAAATTAGCTCAGTCAGTTTTGCATATAAATATGCTCCCTTGATATCCAGATGTTCACAAATCCAACCCTTAAAAACAACCAGGGTTAAAAAGAAAAATCTTACCAATGAGAATGAAATTACCGGTGAAAAAATGTCAAAATAGTTTATTCCTTCTACCTGTCTGAATCCTTTTGCTACATAGCGAGCTTTGAAATTTTTAATTTTCCCCAATACATCCTTTTTAACAGTATAAACGCACTTTGCTCCTAAAACTGTATTTCTTTCTAGTCTTTGGACTAATTCATACACATTTCTATCATTTAGGGTTTTTAATTCAGTTTTCATTGCTTCTACCCATTTCCCCCTCTGGCATTTCCTGGGATTCTTTATAATTTGTAGTAATTTTTTATTTCTATGCAATGTGCCTCAATGTCAGACTCTGAATTTTCATTGTTACTTTCTAAATTATCAGTGGGTGATTTTGAACATATATGACTGTCTGATTGTTTGGAAGAATTGGGCTTAAAATCAAAGTTTTCAGGATGAAACACTAAACCTTTATTTTTACAATAAGTCTCAATTTCATTTTTACTTCTTAGCTGAACTGTATCCTCAAGGTAATAATAAACATCTATTTTACCAGCTGATGTTCCTTTTTGTCCAACCTTTCCCAACTTATTGAAGACGAGTCTTCAGAACTTGTTGCAATTTCACCCTCTTCATCCTCAACAACAGGATTCAATTTAAAAATGACATTTTCCTTCCCTTTAGTTTTGGTTTGTTATAAAAACTCCCCTCTACTATTTTTACATGTTTAGTTTCTTGAACATCAAAATTTACCTCCAAAAAATGTCTAATTGTTCCCAACATTTTTAATTCAAATTTAGACCTTATTAATTTTTTAACTTCTTCTAACATTCCCCTGTTTTCAGCAAAAATTGCAAAATCATCAACATAAATCAATACTATTACTTTTGACTTAAAGGTATAAATGCAGTTACAATCTATTTTATTAAAACCCAACTCAGTAAATGTACCATCAAGTTCCAGACACCATTCTCTTCCCGCCTGATGAAGCCCATAAAGAGCCCTCTTTAATCCCCAAACAAAATTTTCTTTACCCTTTGCAATAAAGACCTCAGGCTGCTCAACATAAATTAGCTCAGTCAGTTTTGCATATAAATATGCTCCCTTGATATCCAGATGTTCACAAATCCAACCCTTAAAAACAACCAGAGTTAAAAAGAAAAATCTTACCAATGAGAATGAAATTACCGGTGAAAAAATGTCAAAATAGTTTATTCCTTCTACCTGTCTGAATCCTTTTGCTACATAGCGAGCTTTGAAATTTTTAATTTTCCCCAATACATCCTTTTTAACAGTATAAACGCACTTTGCTCCTAAAACTGTATTTCTTTCTAGTCTTTGGACAAATTCATGCACATTTCTATCATTTAGGGTTTTTAATTCAGTTTTCATTGCTTCTACCCATTTCCCCCTCTGGCATTTCCTGGGATTCTTTATAATTTGTAGTAATTTTTTATTTCTATGCAATGTGCCTCAATGTCAGACTCTGAATTTTCATCGTTACTTTCTAAATTATCAGTGGGTGATTTTGAACATATATGACTGTCTGATTGTTTGGAAGAATTGGGCTTAAAATCAAAGTTTTCAGGATGAAACACTAAACCTTTATTTTTACAATAAGTCTCAATTTCATTTTTACTTCTTAGCTGAACTGTATCCTCAAGGTAATAATAAACATCTATTTTACCAGCTGATGTCCCTTTTTGTCTAACTTATTGAAGACGAGTCTTCAGAACTTGTTGCAATTTCACCCTCTTCATCCTCAACAACAGGATTCAATTTAAAAATGACATTTTCCTTCCCTTTAGTTTTGGTTTGTTATAAAACTCCCCTCTACTATTTTTACATGTTTAGTTTCTTGAACATTTGTAGTGCCAGGATACCATTACTCGATGCATAACCAATTAATATGCCCTTCTTTGACCTAGCGTCTAGTTTATTAGTGTACCTTTTAGGTATGTGCACAAATGCCACACTCCCTATCACTCTTAAATGACGAACTGAAAAGCTTCTGCCTATCCAAATGTTTAATGAAGCCTTACCTCCCAATTTTGCATGAGGGGATCTGTTTCTCAGGTAGTTATGCATTTCTACAAGTTCTGCCCATAAGCCAAGAGGAAGTTTTGCCTGTATTAACATAGATCTTACACCTTCCATTAATATACGATTGTAATGTTCAGCAATGCCGTTCATTTGCGGAGAATACACATTCGTTCTCTCTTGTTTGATACCTTCCTCTACTAAATAAGACTTAAAATAATCTGAGAAAAATTCACCCCCACAATCCGTCCTTAATTTTAATTTTCCTACCTGTTTGTCTTTCCACATAGGCTTTGAAACCCTTAAAGTAACTAAAAACCTGACCCTTACGTTTAAGGATATATACGAAAGCATAACGTGAATGATCATCAATTATGCTCAAAAAATATCTAGCTCCACCCATGAAAGGTTCGGGAGAAGGACCCCATACATCGAGATGTAACAATTCTAAAATTTTCCCAGTCTTTATTTCTTCTACAGCAGGAAAACTCTGCTTTGTGCTTTTGGCAAAATTGCAAGTATCACAGGCTAGGGTCTCATCCTTAAGTTTATCTAACCCCATTACATTGTTTGTTTTTGAAAATTGAACTAAATTTTTAACATTTAAATTCCCATATCGTTCATGTCACAATTTCAATTTATTACTAGTTATTATATTTACTTCATGTGAGGTTATACATTTTGCTTTCAATACATAAAATTTACTTATCAAAGATACTTTCAAAAACTGCAAATTATTTAGGTATAAAGTAGCACAAGAATTATCAAAGACAATATTAAATTAATTTCTGTTAGACATCTCACAGATATTAAATTCCTAATCATTGTTGTACCACCATAATTTACCTCCAAGGAAATATCTCCCACAACTTTTATTTCTACTGAACCTCTGGCAATGCTGGCTTTACTACTAATATGACTAAAATTAGAAAACAAACGTTTGTTATTGCAAAAACAATCGGTAGCTGCAGAGTCCAGCAGGAATTCTGTACTGGCATCCTCTGTGTCTAAGGCTGCTACAAATGGGCACCTCTAGATTCAGGCTGGGAAGAAGGTCTCGATTTTTAATTGACTTTCCAACGGCTGCTTCTATGGAAGAAATTAGGAACGCATAGTCTACAGTCTCTCACCAGTTGGCCTTGTAATCCACACTTAAAACACTTCCTTGGTTCGGGTTTGACATGAGGATTTTTGCTTGAAGAAACAAGAGCTTTGCTTTCTGGATATCCCGGCCTCTCAGATGACTTATTAACTTGCCTATCATATTCTGCCAGTAGAAAAGGACGAATCCCATTAACTGTGAAGTCAGTATCAGTTAATTGATATAACTGCATGATCAGATTTTCGTAACTTGCTGGTAAATGTTCAATTATTTGGAAAGCAACTTCATCAATGGGCACCACCTTCCCAACTTGTTTGTGCAAGTGCTTTCTGTGACCTTAATTTATTTTTGTCTTCATCTATAACCTTTCCGTCTCCATCAACTTTTTCCTTTAATTTTTCTTCCCCAGATGTAAATTCATTCAAACCTTGACTACACAGCAGCATGTTAACATTAAAAGGTCCAGGCTTTAAAATTATCTTGACCCAACTTTGGGAAGGACATTGATGGAGTATCAGCAGCCATTTTCAACATTTATAACAACAGCAAAATATTGCACTTCCCAATAAATCATTCCAGGTTAGCTTATAAAAACCATGCAACTCTGCTACCACTGTTAAGCCATGGATCATTCTTGTGTAAATGTAGGATGGTGAAAGTGGCAAAGTTCATTAAACAAACATTAAATTCTGATAACTTGTTTATTCAAAATTCTTGTTAATTATTAATAAAACTGTAGGTAGAACTAATTTGTTAAAAAAATGTTAAATTTATATGAACACAGCTCATATCTGCCATTATGGCACACAAAAACGACAAAAGATTTTAAAAACATCTAATCATAATCATACTAGCTTTGGCCATCAAACATTATACTTCATTAAGCCTCATTATGCTTATGCTAGTGCCATGCTCGCACATCAGAAAACACATCACCAACAGCTGCAGCTGCCCAATAAATACAGATGAAAACAGTTAAAGTTAAACTTCAAGTTAATCATGCAAAAATTATACAAACACTTCCGTAGGGATGCAGAAACCCAATCCAGTTTAACTGGTATTCATCTACTTAACAGTAAAGTTACAGTTAATCATTTTCAAGCCCAGCATTGCACAGATTCCAAACCACCAGTGGCAACCATCATTGTTTACATTTGTCTTCTGTATGCCACATCATCAAAAAGTCAGGTAACACTTACAATTACATTACATTTGCTTTAATAAGTATACTGCTTAGTTATTTTATGGAAACTTTAACTGTTAAGACTTTAAAACTTTAATTTAAGATAATTTATGAAACTTTATTAATTTTATGAAGGCCAATTAACTTATGAAAACACTTTGAAACAAAATAGCATGTTTTAAATAAACAAGAGCATATCTTAAATACATGCATGCTAATTGATTGTAGAAAGAGCTGGGAAAACTAACTGGGATAAACATAAGCATTTATTTTATTTTATTTTAATGAAGATGAACTGAAAAAAAAAAAAAAAAAAATTAATAAAACACAACAGATCGCAGGCAAAACGCAAATTTCATCAGAAGATCGCCGGAAAATGCGAATTACGTCAAAGGGTCGTGAAAAAAACGCAAATTTCGTCAAATATCGTGGAACAAATAATTTTCTCAAACGGTCTCGGAAATAAACGCGAATTTCCTCAAGGGATCATGAAAAAGATGTAAAATTCATCAAACGATCATGACAAAAATGCAAATTTCATCAAAGGGTTGTGGAAAAACTCAGCACTATTCGTGCATGAAGTTATGAAAGTCCAGCTTCTTTTCTGCTTGTCCTTCCCACCAGAAGTAATGAAAAGTTAAGCTGAATTATTGAGAATGCATTCATGCTTATCATGTTTTAAATAAAACAGGCTTTCCCAGCGACATGGAAAATCTTGGAAATTTCAAAATATATAGGAAAAGTCAGGGAAATCACAAATATTTTCTACAAAGTCATGGAAAGTCTGGGGGGGGGGGGGGGTCACCAAATTCCTCAAATGATCAAAAAAAGAAAAAAAAAATCTAAGAAATTTGGAGAGCGATCACAAAAAAAAAAACTGCAAAAATGAATAGCAAATTCCGCTGTATGCCAATTTGGTCATGAAATTTTCTGAGATTTGGTCAGGGAAATTGCCAGACATGTTTTGCTAGGAACCCTGTAAAAAGATTTAAAAAAAAACTCCTATAGTTTAATGTACTATTTATTCATTAAAATTACATGCAAAATTTGCAGACAGATTATGAAATTTTAAAAGCTTGATGCAAACAGCTACAAAACTTTCTGCCACTGGGGTTTTATGTTCAAAGAATAAACTGCTCTATACAGTGAAACATTGATACTTTGAAAATCTTAATAATGAATCTTTTGATTACTAATAATAAGTAAATATTTGATGTAGTTTCCATAACTGCAAGAAGTATGAGCAAGTCAAGACTGAAAATTATCCCAGTATTATGTATAACCAAATGGAAATGGGCTAAATGATTTCTATGTCTTGTATTATGGCTAAAAATTGATCTTTTATGATAAAAGAAAGTGATTAAAAGTTTTTGCTAGTAAAATTGCTATCATTTAAGTATATAAAGTAGAATTTATTATCAGTCAAAAATCTCCCCAGGACTGAAATCAGTCCTGAGACTGAAGGTCTTGCGCTCATGGCTAGTTTCGTGAATATAATATTATATACTTTCCCATGGTTATTAGAAAAAAATTTCTTTGAAATACTTGTTATCTGGGATGTCTGATTTTTGTCAGAGCAGTTATGATCTTTTATTCAAAATGAAGCTTTTCATTAGGAATTCCTGGAATGATTTGATATTTAGCAGTTGAGTCTTTATATCTTCTTTCTAGAAGTATTGTGCATTGCCGCTTGCCATTTCTCTTCTGAAACTACTAGGTTTAAAAAGGTGACAGTGCAATAAGCAGAAAAACCTATTTACCTGCTGAAAATATCTATATTAAAATGCACAGTAGTTTTACAAAAGTTGTCATTCACTAAAGCATTTAAACAGCCACCAGACTTGATAAAGCCTTTTTTCTTCTAAACTAGGTTATAATATACATACTTTTAAATCACTAAACTAAAAATTAATAATATATATTTTTAGACATTTTTTACAAGCAAAACCTTATCTCAATTCTCCTCTCATTTTCTTGTTAGGTTCATGATTGTGAGTTTGATTATGTTATAGAGCATTTAAATATATCTTGTTACATGTTTTAGTTAAAAGTAAACAAGTGCTTATTCAACAAAATTTTGTTTTAAAAATTTAAAATGAGAAACAAACATTTTCTATTTTTTTAAAAAAAATATTCAATCTGTGTGATTTTGATTAACCATTGTTTAAAACAATTTTTTTTTTTTTTTTTTTTTATTTTTTTTTTAGAACAAATCTAATGTAATATTTTCTCTTTGTAATTTAAGTGTTTCAAATTATTAGATAAAAATAACATCTACTTTTAACTTTGTTCAACAATTTAGCAAAAATATTTTCATTTAAAAGAATGAAGATTATTTACAACAATTAATAACATAACAAGATGATCTTTAAGATTTGTCAAGCTGTAAAGGAAAATTTTCTCGATTGGGGAGATTATCCTTTAAGAAATAAAAAAAAACAAGTCGAAACCGAATAAGAGGACATAAAAAATTGGGTGCTAGTCATTTCAATAATACCAATCAATTTTTTTCTGTTACCTGCTGCATCTAATGAACAAAAATGTTGACTAGGAATTCAAGAAACAAAATCACAAGAGGTATCTGAATATAAAAATTTCTTTAACAACCTTAGATATTAGGATAGAATAAACGCTCTCGAGAATGAAAACACCATGTTTCCAGAGCGACACCAGGAACAACTCCTGAGAGAAAGTGAGCTCCAAATTAGAACTTATCAAAGAGAATTTGCTGCGGTGAGGAATGAGGCTTCAAGAATCATTCTTACTGATGCAGAGTAGGATTTTACTTGGTCTATCTATAAAAGACAAATGTGTCTGCCCATAACACTGACATCATTTTGATGGTGGAAACAGCAGACGATTAATTTTGCTTTTGCTGCAATTTTTAAAACTGCTAAACATCAAACATTTTTAATTTTTACACCGTCGAATCCAGAAAAAAAATGTATGCTTTCAAATGCATTTTTTTTTTATTGTATCCCAATTTACTCATTTTTTTTTATGGTTTTTAAGATAATTTTTAATCATAATTTTTTTTAAAAATCTATATCGCCTGTAGACGATTATGAAAGATTGTTTACACTTAAGTTAATATAAATAGTTCAGTGCATGTAACGGTGCAAATCTCATCGATATCTGTCCATTAGAAATTTTTAAAGAGGCTAATCTTTCATAATCAAGTTTAGCTGATAATAAAACTTTTCGCTATAATTCTATAACTAAGCCAAGTAGAACAACATTGCAATATTATTGCCTTCCCCGATAAATTAGCTAATTAACAGTACAAATCCCAAAATCCATTCATCAGAACTTAACTTATAAGCAGACAGAACAAAATTTCTATTTTTTTTTTTTTTTTAATTTTGCGATTTTAAGAGATTTTTGAAAAAAAAAAAAAAATCTGGTTTCTAAATTGTATTTTCTTTCAAACAGGATAATTCTCAATTCTCAAGATATCAAATCCAATTAATTTTATCATGAATCTCCTTAACATTATCTACAACTTTTATATTCACAAGTTTTTGATAGGACCAATTCGTACCGAAAAAAAAAAAATTAAAAACGAAAACAAAAAGGGCGTTTGAAGAAGAAAAAAATCCTTAACTCCGTCAATTCAAAAGATATAAAATCCCCATGAATTTATCATATATCTTCTTAATATTGTCTACAGCATTTATAGAGACAAGTTTTGGATAGGGCCAATTCTTACAGCAAAAACAAATTAAAAATACATAGCGGTTGAAGAAAAAAATCATCTTAGTAAGGGTGTATTTAAATACAAACTGCTTATTTTCTGAATCATTTTACAATTCATTTTTTCTCTCAAAGGCTTCCAATTGGTACCTTTTCTTACTCAGAAACTATATAATGTACCGTAATGGTCAATTTTTTGATAGAGGCAGAATATATTTTAAAACATGCTGTCAAAGTGCACCTTTTGAACCGAATTTCCCGAAGCGGATTGTGTTGGAAAAATCATCGTATTAAGGGAGTATTCAAATCCAAACTGCTTATTTTCTGACTCATTTTTAAATTCATTTTTGCCCTCAAACGCATCCAATTGGTAGATTCGCTTATTCAGAAACTATATAATGTACTGTAATGATCGATTTTTTGACAGAGGCAGAATATATTTAAAAAAATGATGTAAAAGTGGGCATTTTGAACGGAATTTCCCGAAGCGATTGTGTTAGAAACGAAAAATATTGTCTTACTGAGAAAATAATTGTTTATATATCAAGTTTTAATTAATTGAACGAAAATTAAAAACACAGGTCGCTTATAAATCTCTTCAAAAATCATGTCAATAAGTTTCATATTTTTCCTATTAAGAATGAATCTGGAGTTATGCCAGAAAATTTCGAGTTGTTGAGCATAGAAAAGTATTTTTTTGAATACTGCCCTAACATGATTCGGATAAAACCAGTTATTATATAAAAATGAAACAAAAACTCGTCAAAAGCGGACAGATAAAATTGTTAAAGTGGGTTTATCTCTAATTATGATTTGGTTTTTGTTTGTGAAATTAGTATGCTTAATTTTGAAATCTACCTCTGCCTGTAGGCCAGGCTGGCAGGGACTTTTTAAACTTCTAAACATCAAACATTTTTAATTTTTACACCGTCGAATCCAGAAAAAAAATGTATACTTTGAAATGCATTTTTTTTTTTATCCCAATTTACTCATTTTTTTATGGTTTAAGATAATTTTTAAGCATAATTTTTTTAAAAATCTATATCGTGTGTAGACGATTATGAAAGATAAATCCATCTGCACTTAAGTTAATATTAATAGTTCAGTGCATATAACGGTGCAAATCTCATCCATATCTGACCATTAGAACTTTTTAAAGAGGCTAATCTTTCATAATCGAGTTCAGCTGATAATAAAACTTTCCCCCATAATTCTATAACTAAGCCAAGTAGAACAACATTGCAATATTATTGCCTTCCCTGATCAATTAGCTAATTATCAGTGCAAATCCCAAAATCCATTCATTAGAACTTAACTTATAAGCAGACGGAAGAAAATTTCTATTTTTTTTTTTTTTTTTTTTTTTTTTTTTAATGTTGCAATTTTAAGAGATTTTTGAAAAAAAAAATCTGGTTTCTAAATTGTATTTTCTTTCAAACAGCATAGAATAAGCGTTCTCAAGAAAGAAAACACTGTGTTTCCAGAGCGACATCAGGAACAACTCCTAAGAGAAAGTGAGCTCCAAATTAGAACTCTTCAAAGAGAACTTGCTGTGGTGAGGAATGAGAATTCAAGAATCATTCTTGCTGATGCAGAGTAAGAATTTACTTGGTCTATCTATAAAAGACAAATGTGTCTGTCCATAACGCTGACATCATTTTGATGGTGGAAACAGCAGACGATTAATTTTGCTTTTACTGCAATTTTTTTAACTTCTAAACATCAAACATTTTTAATTTTTACACCGTCGAATCCAGAAAAAAAATTTATACGTTCAAATGCATTTTTTTTTTATTGTATCCCAATTTACTCTTTTTTTAATGGTTTTTAAGATAATTTTTAATCATAATTTTTTTAAAAATCTATATCGCATGTAGACGATTTTGAAAGATAAGTCCGTTTGCACTTAAGTTAATATAAATAGTTCAGTGTGCATATAACTGTGCAAATCTCATCCATATCTGTCCATTAGAACTTTTTAAAGAGGCTAATCTTTCATAATCGAGTTCAGCTGATAATAAAACTTTCCCCCATAATTCTATAACTAAACCAAGTAGAACAACATTGCAATATTATTGCCTTCCCTGATAAATTAGCTAATTAATAGTGCAAATCACAAAATCCATTCATCACAACTTAACTTATAAGCAGATGGAAGAAAATTTCTATTTTTTTTTTTTTTTTTTTTTTTTTTTTATTTTGCAATTTTAAGAGATTTTTGAAAAAAAAATCTGATTTTTATATTGTATTTTCTTTCAAACAGGATAGAATAAATGATCTCGAGTATGAAAACACAAAGTTTCCAGATCGACATCAGGAACAACTCCTGAGAGAAAGTGAGCTCCAAATTAGAAATCTACAAAGAGAACTTGCTGCGGTGATAAATGAGGCTTCAAGAATCATTCTTGCTGATGCAGAGTAAGATTTTACTTGGTCTATCTAAAAAAGACAAATATGTCTGTCCATAACGCTGACATCATTTTGATGGTGGAAACAGCAGACGATTAATTTTGCTTTTACTTCAATTTTTAGGTAGATTTCGTATGAAATACTACCTATTGGCTTTGTTCCTATGTTGGAATTTCTGAAACATTTTTGCAGATCTGCACCGATCATGACCCCTAGAGCCCAAAACCACCCTCAGTAAAAAACTTTATCTATCTATCTATCTATGTATATATATCACTTTCTTCTGGACACAATAACTTCCACAATTCTGCACCAATCTCTTCCAAACTGATACATAAAATCAAGGGGCATAAAATCTCGGACAAGTTCGTTAATGGGCAAAATCAGACCAAGGGGATGGAAATAGGGAAGGGTTTTGTGAAAACCGAAAACCCCCCATAACTTCTTAAATTTTGTACATATCAAATCAGTTTAAAGTTTTTATTACTTCTAAAAATAGGGCCAAAAATTTATGTATCACCGATTTTTGATAAAGTTAAAAATGGGCTCAAGGGGTGCAAAAAATAGGGTTTTTGGGAGAAAAAAATTCATAACTTCGTCAATTCTCGAGATATCAAATCCAATTAATTTTATCATGAATCTCCTTAACATTATCTACAACTTTTATATTCACAAGTTTTTGATAGGACCAATTCGTACCGAAAAAAAAAAAATTAAAAACGAAAACAAAAAGGGCGTTTGAAGAAGAAAAAAATCCATAACTCCGTCAATTCAAAAGATATAAAATCCCCATGAATTTATCATATATCTTCTTAATATTGTCTACAGCATTTATAGAGACAAGTTTTGGATAGGGCCAATTCTTACAGCAAAAACAAATTAAAAATACATAGCGGTTGAAGAAAAAAATCATCTTAGTAAGGGTGTATTTAAATCCAAACTGCTTATTTTCTGAATCATTTTACAATTCATTTTTTCTCTCAAAGGCTTCCAATTGGTACCTTTTCTTACTTCGAAACTATATAATGTACCGTAATTTTTTGATAGAGGCAGAATATATTTTAAAACATGCTGTCAAAGTGGGCCTTTTGAACCGAATTTCCCGAAGTGGATTGTGTTGGAAAAATCATCGTATTAAGGGAGTATTCAAATCCAAACTGCTTATTTTCTGACTCATTTTTAAATTCATTTATGCTCTCAAACGCATCCAATTGGTAGATTCGCTTATTCAGAAACTATATAATGTACCATAATGATCGATTTTTTGACAGAGGCAGAATATATTTCAAAAAATGATGTAAAAGTGGGCATTTTGAACGATTGTGTTAGAAACGAAAAATATTGTCTTACTGAGAAAATAATTGTTTATATATCAAGTTTTAATTAATTGAACGAAAATTAAAAACACAGGTCGCTTATAATTCTCTTCAAAAATCATGTCAATAAGTTTCATATTTTTCCTATTAAGAATGAATCTGGAGTTATGCCAGAAAATTTCGAGTTGTTCAGCATGGAAAAGTATTTTTTTGAATACTGCCCTAACATGATTCGGATAAAACCAGTTATTATATAAAAATGAAACAAAAACTCGTCAAAAGCGGACAGATAAAATTGTTAAAGTGGGTTTATCTCTAATCATGATTTGGTTTTTGTTTGTGAAATTAGTATACTTAATTTCGAAATCTACCTCTGCCTGTAGGCCAGGCTGGCAGGGACTTTTTAAACTTCTAAACATCATTTTTAATTTTTACACCGTCGAATCCAGAAAAAAAATGTATACTTTGAAATGCATTTTTTTTTTTTATCCCAATTTACTCATTTTTTTATGGTTTTAGGTAATTTTTAAGCATAATTTTTTTAAAAATCTATATCGTGTGTAGACGATTATGAAAGATAAATCCATCTGCACTTAAGTTAATATTAATAGTTCAGTGAATATAACGGTGCAAATCTCATCCATATCAGTCCATTAGAACTTTTTAAAGAGGCTAATCTTTCATATTCGAGTTCAGCTGATAATAAAACTTTCCCCCATAATTCTATAACTAAGCCAAGTAGAACAACATTGCAATATTATTCCCTTCCCTGATAAATTAGCTAATTAACAGTGCAAATCCCAAAATCCATTCATTAGAACTTAACTTATAAGCAGACGGAAGAAATTTTTTTAAAGGTTGCAATTTTAAGAGATTTTTGAAAAAAAAAATCTGGTTTCTAAATTGTATTTTCTTTCAAACAGCATAGAATAAGCGTTCTCAAGAAAGAAAACACTGTGTTTCCAGAGCGACATCAGGAACAACTCCTAAGAGAAAGTGAGCTCCAAATTAGAACTCTTCAAAGAGAACTTGCTGTGGTGAGGAATGAGAATTCAAGAATCATTCTTGCTGATGCAGAGTAAGAATTTACTTGGTCTATCTATAAAAGACAAATGTGTCTGTCCATAACGCTGACATCATTTTGATGGTGGAAACAGCAGACGATTAATTTTGCTTTTACTGCAATTTTTTAAACTTCTAAACATCAAACATTTTTAATTTTTACACCGTCAAATCCAGAAAAAAAATTTATACTTTCAAATGTATTTTTTTTTTTATTGTATCCCAATTTACTCTTTTTTTTAATGGTTTTTAAGATAATTTTTAATCATAATTTTTTTAAAAATCTATATCGCATGTAGACGATTTTGAAAGATAAGTCCGTTTGCACTTAAGTTATTATAAATAGTTCAGTGTGCATATAACTGTGCAAATCTCATCCATATCTGTCCATTAGAACTTTTTAAAGAGGCTAATCTTTCATAATCGAGTTCAGCTGATAATAAAACTTTCCCCCATAATTCTATAACTAAACCAAGTAGAACAACATTGCAATATTATTGCCTTCCCTGCAGGGTTCGATTTAAGCGGTATCGCATCGCAATTTGCGATTCAAATTTAACTAAAATGCGATCCAAGAAATGCATTAAATCGCAATCATTGCGATGCATATTTCCCACACCCTTTGTTATGTCATGTACACTTAAAGCAGGGATGCCGCGGACGCGCTATAGCGTGTAAATCACGCGAAAAATCAGATACGGGCGCAAAAAAAATAGCCCTTACGCGTCCCGTGGGACGCGTAATTTCGTGAAAAAATCGCGGAAAACAGACGATTTTCGTCAAAGAATCGCGAAAAAAGCGTAAATCTCATCAAAATATCACGCAAAAGCAGCGATTTTCGTAAAAGGGCCGCGAAAAAATAGAGTATTTCGTCAAAGCATCGCGAAATAAAAAGCGAATTTCGTCAAAAAATCGCGGAAATAAGCGCAAATTTCATGAAAATATCGCTGAAATAAGCGCAAATTTCATCAAAATATTGCGAAAAAAGCGATTTTCGTAAAAGGGCCGCGACAAATTAGCGTATTTCGTTAAAAGATTGCGAAAAAATAGCGAATCTCGTCAAAAAATCGCGGAAAAAAGCCGAATTTTGTCAAAGGATAGCGAAAAAAGCGCAAATTTCATCAAAAAATCGCAGAAAAAAGCCGATTTTCGTCAAAGGATCGCGAAAAAATAGTTGTTTTTCATCAAAGGATCCCCCAAAAATAGCAAATGTTGTCAAAAAATAACGTAAAAAAGCCGATTTTCGTCAAAGGATCGCGAAAAAAGCACAAATTTCGTGAAACTATAGCAGAAAAAACGCTATTTTCGTAAAAGGGCTGAGACAAAATAGTGTTTTCCGACAAAAGATTGCGAAAAAATAGCAAATTTCGTAGAAAAATCGCGGAATAAAGCCAAATTTTGTCAAAGTATTGCGTAAAAAAACACGATTTTCGTGACAGACTCGCGAAAAAATACCGAATTTGAACAAAAGGGTCGCAGAAAAACACGAATTTCGTCAAAGTAACGCGGAAAAAACGTGAATTTAGTCAAAGCACCAAAAAAGATGTGCAAACTAAACTTATAGGTAGAAAATTCATAAAATGGGATTTAATTTCTTTTTTATGAGATTCTTAAAAATACAGCAGGATTTCAGTGTACTTTGATAATATTTATATTCATTAGGTGGACCAGTAAAAATCCCCCCCCCCTCCCCCCCCTCGTTCTTACTGCATTGAAATGTCTCCCGCCTTCAGAACATTTAAGATTTGATGCTTATTAGTGATTTAGATATAAATTTCCCTTCCAAGGAAAATGTCTGATTCCAACAATAATCTATGCTGACAAATAATTCAATGGGAAGTATAATAATGAAAGCACCCATTCATTCAACGAAAAGTACACCTTTACTTAACATAAGTGTTCTTTTTTTCAGCAAAAATATCTTTTTCAATAAACCCGCCTTGCCTCTTTTTAAAAGAATGCGAACATTAGTGATACTTGTTAGTGGAACTTGGTATCTTCTACTCTCAAATAAACATTATTTTACAATTAAAATTGTATCTTGCATTTTTACTTTTAAAAAAGTAAAGAAAATTTCCCTTAATATTTTTTAAAAATATCTTATTTGAGTGCAAATAATGCTGGTTTTAATTCATTATTTAATTATTGTTAAAACAATAATTAATGCATTTCATTTATCTTAATAAACAACTTTCATTTATTCCTTTAAAATATAAATTATTATTGATGGGGACCCGCTTTTGTAAAAAAGGGACCCAGATTTTTGGAAATCCTGGGTCCCGGGGACCCAGGTTTTTTCAAGTACAGCGGCATCACTGCTTAAAGTTAAAATTTAAAGGTGTTTTTACACGACATACGTTGTTTTCACCCTCCCCAAGTGTTTATTTACAATGGAAGTACAGCGAGGAAGTACGCTTTTAAAAAAAAACATTTTTTTGTAAATTTTCAAGATTTAAAAGTTACGTTAGCTATTTTTTACTTGCTATACAAAAGTGTCTAACTGCTATTCAAAACTGACTTTGTATAGCAGTTACTGCTATGCAACTTTCTTTTTCTAAATCGACCCCTGCTTCCCTGATAAATTAGTTAATTAATAGTGCAAATCACAAAATCCATTCATCACAACTTAACTTATAAGCAGATGGAAGAAAATTTCTATTTTTTTTTTTTTTTTTATGTTGCAATTTTAAGAGATTTTTGAAAAAAAAAATCTGATTTTTAAATTGTATTTTCTTTCAAACAGGATAGAATAAATGCTCTCGAGTATGAAAACACAAAGTTTCCAGATCGACATCAGGAACAACTCCTGAGAGAAAGTGAGCTCCAAATTAGAAATCTACAAAGAGAACTTGCTGCGGTGATAAATGAGGCTTCAAGAATCATTCTTGCTGATGCAGAGTAAGATTTTACTTGGTCTATCTAAAAAAGACAAATATGTCTGTCCATAACGCTGACATCATTTTGATGGTGGAAACAGCAGACGATTAATTTTGCTTTTACTTCAATTTTTAGGTAGATTTCGTATGAAATACTACCTATTGGCATTGTTCCTATGTTGGAATTTCTGAAACATTTTTGCAGATCTGCACCGATCATGACCCCTAGAGCCCAAAACCACCCTCAGTAAAAAACTTTATCTATCTATCTATGTATATATATCACTTTCTTCTGGACACAATAACTTCCACAATTCTGCACCAATCTCTTCCAAACTGATACATAAAATCAAGGGGCATAAAATCTCGGACAAGTTCGTTAATGGGCAAAATCAGACCAAGGGGATGGAAATAGGGAGGGGTTTTGTGAAAAGCGAAAACCCCCCATAACTTCTTAAATTTTGTACATATCAAATCAGTTTAAAGTTTTTATTACTTCTAAAAATAGGGCCAAAAATTTATGTATCACAGATTTTTGATAAAGTTAAAAATGGGCTCAAGGGGTGCAAAAAATAGGGTTTTTGGGAGAAAAAAATTCATAACTTCGTCAATTCTCGAGATATCAAATCCAATTAATTTTATCATGAATCTCCTTAACATTATCTACAACTTTTATATTCACAAGTTTTTGATAGGACCAATTTGTACCGAAAAAAAAAAAATTAAAAATGAAAACAAAAAGGGCGTTTGAAGAAGAAAAAAATCCATAACTCCGTCAATTCAAAAGATATAAAATCCCCATGAATTTATCATATATCTTCTTAATATTGTCTACAGCATTTATAGAGACAAGTTTTGGATAGGGCCAATTCTTACAGCAAAAACAAATTAAAAATACATAGCGGTTGAAGAAAAAAATCATCTTAGTAAGGGTGTATTTAAATCCAAGCTGCTTATTTTCTGAATCATTTTACAATTCATTTTTTCTCTCAAAGGCTTCCAATTGGTACCTTTTCTTACTTCGAAACTATATAATGTACCGTAATGGTCAATTTTTTGATAGAGGCAGAATATATTTTAAAACATGCTGTCAAAGTGGGCCTTTTGAACCGAATTTCCCGAAGTGGATTGTGTTGGAAAAATCATCGTATTAAGGGAGTATTCAAATCCAAACTGCTTATTTTCTGACTCATTTTTAAATTCATTTATGCTCTCAAACGCATCCAATTGGTAGATTCGCTTATTCAGAAACTATATAATGTACCGTAATGATCGATTTTTTGACAGAGGCAGAATATATTTCAAAAAATGATGTAAAAGTGGGCATTTTGAACGGAATTTCCCGAAGCGATTGTGTTAGAAACGAAAAATATTGTCTTACTGAGAAAATAACTGTTTATATATCAAGTTTTAATTAATTGAACGAAAATTAAAAACACAGGTCGCTTATAATTCTCTTCAAAAATCATGTCAATAAGTTTCATATTTTTCCTATTAAGAATGAATCTGGAGTTATGCCAGAAAATTTCGAGTTGTTGAGCATGGAAAAGTATTTTTTTGGATACTGCCCTAAAATGATTCAGATAAAACCAGTTATTATATAAAAATGAAACAAAAACTCATGAAAAGCGTAAAATTGTTAAAGTGGGTTTATCTCTAATCATGATTTGGTTTTTGTTTGTGAAATTAGTATACTTAATTTCAAAATCTACCTCTGCCTGTAGGCCAGGCTGGCAGGGACTTTTTAAACTTCTAAACATCATTTTTAATTTTTACACCGTCGAATCCAGAAAAAAAATGTATACTATGAAATGCATTTTTTTTTTTTATCCCAATTTACTCATTTTTTTTTGGTTTAAGGTAATTTTTAAGCATAATTTTTTAAAAAATCTATATCGTGTGTAGACGATTATGAAAGATAAATCCATCTGCACTTAAGTTAATATTAATAGTTCAGTGCATATAACGGTGCAAATCTCATCCATATCTGCCCATTAGAACTTTTTAAAGAGGCTAATCTTTCATAATCGAGTTCAGCTGATAATAAAACTTTCCCCCATAATTCTATAACTAAGCCAAGTAGAACAACATTGCAATATTATTGCCTTCCCTGATAAATTAGCTAATTAACAGTGCAAATCCCAAAATCCATTCATCAGAACTTAACTTATAAGCAGACGGAACGAAATTTCTATTTTTTTTTTTTTTAAGACGTTGCAATTTTAAGAGATTTTTGGGGAAAAAAAAATCTGATTTTTAAATTATATTTTCTTTCAAACAGGAAGATATAAAAAAGTTAACCATTCTGGACAGGGTGGCAAAAAACTGGGTCTTAAAAGTAGAAATTATTTTACCCAATAATTTGAAACATTTAAATTACAAAAATAAAAGAGAAAATATTATGTTAGATTTGTTCTAGAAAAAACAATTTGTTTTTTTGATTAAAAAAAAAAGTTGGTTTAAACCTTGAATAAAACCTCTTGGTTTAAACCCCCCTGTTATTTCTAACTTATTCAATCAATAAAAATGCTCCTACCTGTGATACTGGTATTCTAAATCCAAATTTCTGGGAAGTGGTCATCTGTTTTCTGGTTCTGTTCTGGTGGTAATCAGGACTAACACTCAAATTAAATCCACAAGTATCCTTCTTGTATAAATAAATGATATTCTTGATTATATAAATGACACACAAGTTAAAATATGATACATAAAAATTACTATTTACATTAAATGATTTACTAATTCTTAGTCTTAAAATTTTAGTTCTAGTAATTCTTAGTCTTAAAATTTAATTTCTAATGTCCCATTTGGACAACAGAGGCGCTCCTAAAAAGCACCTTCTTCTATTTCTAATTCAGTTCTGCCGTGCATGGGTGTTGCGCTGGCATGTAATGAAAAAGGTTTCTCAATTGCGCAATCAGAATAATTGTTTAGGGGAGGGAAAGGAATGCTGCATATTTCGCAACATCCTCCCACCTTGAGTTTCTCGATCCTGGAGAGGAACTCAAAAGTCTAAAAGTCCTAGTTGGAGTCTCGCAGGAGGTTTCACTAGTCGCCCACTTCTGGTAACCACGGGAGAGATATCTTTGTCACTGGGTTGGCTCTTTTCTGCACTAGTTCTAGTCTGATCGATTTCTGGAGTAGTCTTTCATTGTTCTTTATGGACCTTAAAGTTCACTTTCTGCTGGGTTTTATTATCTGACGGGGAACCGCTAGCTGCATCAATTTCTAAAGGAAACAGGCATTGGAAAGGACGGAGAAAAATTCCATTTTCTGTTTGGACTTTAGCCAATCTTGCTATTTTGTCTTTTCCGGGAATGACATCTATTATTTTGCTAAAGGCCAGTGAAGACGTCTTTTGTTGGTATCTTCCAGAAGAACGATGTCTCCTATTTGCAAAGGTTTGGAATTCTCCTTCTTCATAGACTGTTGCCGCAGCTGTCCTAAGTACTCCGTTCGAAATCGGTTTCGCAGATCACTTCTTATCCTTTGACGATATCTTGCTCGTCGGTTAAGATCTTGAGAGTCTAATGTATCAATATCCGGGACGCCGGATGTAGGCAGTTCTTGAAGGAACATCAATGGTGTTAAGGGCTCAGGATCTTGATTATCTTCAGAGATATATGTGATCGGTCGTGAATTGATAACATGTTCAATATCACAGAGTATTGTGCTCAGTTCTTCATAATTTAATGAGGCGCGACCCAAAACTCTTCTTAAAATTTCCTTTACCATTCGCACAAGGCGCTTCCACCATCCTCCCCACCATGGTGCTGCAGGGGGATTAAACTTCCATCTTATTTTCTGTATAGAGGCTAAGGCTTTTATGGCTTCCCAATCTACACTGGAAAGTGTCTGCTAGTGCCGATAAAATTTTTCCCATTGTCCGAGTAAATTATGTAAGGTCTGCCTCTTCATGCAATAAACCTTCTTAAAGACTGCATGAAACATTCGGAAGACAATGAGGTAACTGTGTACCGCTCTATAGACTGCACAGGTATATAAAGCTATCCATACCTTTGAACCATTGGCAAGATAAAGAGGACCGGCTAAATCGACTCCCACCACTTCAAATATAGCTGCATCTCTGATTCTGTCTTCAGGTGGGGTTCCTTGTTCGATCTCCATTCTAGATGTCTGGAACCTTTGGCATTTGACATATTTTCTAAGGACATTTCTGATACATTTTCTTGATTTTAATATCCAAAAATTTTCTCTAAGTTGAGCCATTAGATTGCTAACTCCAGCATGATGTCTTTCTATATGTTTTTCATAAATTAATCTTAAAACAACTGGATGTTTAGAGGGAAGGATTATAGGATAACGAAAATTTTCTTTATCGTTTCTAAGAATTATGCTGGTTTTGGCTCTTAGGAGGCCGTGTTTATCTTCCAGTGGTCTTAAAGATTTCAATTTTGGGTCGGTTCTGCCCGAAAAGGATTCTCTTTGTATTAAGCGTAGCAATATGGTTTCAGCCTTTTCAAACTCATCTACAGAAATATCAGGAACTGAAACTTTTTCTTTCATTTTCGAGTTGTTGAAGAATCGATATATCCAAGCAATCATTCTGACATTTTTTTGATAAGAGGAAAAATATCGGTAATAGCGATTAAAATCAGTTTCTTCTTTATCTAAAAGAGTAAGAATTGTCTTCTTTTTCCCTAGATTTATGACTTTTTTATCAGGATATTCTTCTGGTTGTGGCCACTGGTCTTCTGATAAATATAACCAATCAGGACCCTCCCACCATCTTGAATTTTCCAATTGTTCAAAAGAACACCCTCTCGATGGGAGGTCAGCCGGATTCAAGTGTCCAGGGATATGTCTCCAATCTTCTATTTTGGTAAGATTTCTTATTTCTAAAACTCTGTTATGTACAAAGGTACCCCAGGTTTGTTCTCTTCTTATCCACCCTAAAGCTGTTGATGAATCGCTCCAAAATGTAGTCTTTTCTGGTTTTAATTTTAAGTCATCCGTTACAGATTTGGCGAGCCTAGCCCCAATAAGGCATGCGAGTAATTCTAACCTCGGAATCGTGAATTCTTTGATGGGTGATACTCTGCTTTTAGCATTTACTAACTGAACTCGAATTTTTCCTTGCGTTTGACACCTAAGATAAACACAGGTGGCATAGACATGTTTGCTAGCATCACAAAAAATGTGTAACGAAATTTCGTTTTCATTAGCGGGAATTATGTTTAGCCATCGAGGGACATAAATTTCTTTCAAAAAGCCTGTTTTGTTCATCCAATTAGTGAATTGTTTCTTTAAATTTTCAGGTAGTTCTTCATCCCATTTTAATCTCTGTTTCCAGGTCTCTTGAAGAATTAATTTTGGTACAAGAATTGCTGGAGCGGTGAATCCGATGGGATCAAAAATTTGCTGCACAATAGACAATATTTTTCTTTTGGTGATTGGTTCATCTATTTCAATTGGTTCTTCTAATTTGCACATTAAATTGTCTTGCTCTAAGTTCCATATCAATCCCAAAACGGGTGCAACTTTGGGTTTATCTCCGGATTCATCGATCATAGCCTGAGGCAAATTTGATCGCCAACACCTCAAATTAAAGTGAGCTGAAGCTAATATGATTTGAGATTCTGTAATAAATTTTCCGGTATCAGGAATTGAATCTAAACTAGTGAGAGAATTGTCTATATGAAATGAATTTCTCAAAATTTGAACTGTATCTTGCCAAAGCTCGGGGACTTCTCAAAAGGTGATTTAATGTAGCCATTAGTAAAAAAGGGCTTGAAGTGAGTCCAAAGACTACGCGACAATGTCTATAAATTTTCAAATTTCGATCGGAATCGAACCAAAAAAACCTAAGAAAATCTCGGTCTTTTTCTTTTATTTTAATTTGCAAAAAAGCCTTTTCGATATCTGCTGAAATTCCTATTCGGTATTTCCGAAATCTGGTTAAAATACGAGGGATTATTTCAATTAAATTAGGACCTTTGGTGAGACATTCATTCAAAGAAGGACAGTCTCTAGTGTGTGCCGAAGCATTAAAAAGGGACATATTTTCATCGTTTCACTGTTTTCTTTAATTACTGGTTGATGCAGTAAATAATGAATCTTATCTTCCTTTTCATCGGCTACTTCTTCTATAATCTGGCTATCTTCCCATAAATTAAAGACTTCTTCATATTCCTTTCTTTTATTCATTTTGATAAGTTTATTTTCGGTCTTGTAAAGATGTTTTTCCTCTAATGACCGATTATCTGTTAAGACAGAATTGTCCACAGTCCACGGTAAGGCGACTTCGTAACGACCATTTTCATCGCATTTGACATTTTCTAAAAAATGCTTTTTTGTTTCTTCGCTCAAATCTTCTTTTTTTTGGTCATCTTCATTACTTATACCCAAGAGGCATCTAATCGCCATAAATTAGACAAATTAGCATTTGACGTGAGCAAAGACAGTGATAGAACTGATAACGAACTTTCGAAACCAATTTGATTACCCTCTATTTTCCCCATAATTGTCCATCCTAACTTCGTTTCAAAAGCTGCTAAACCCAGATCAGCGAAATATCTTGTATTATCGGTAAATAGTTTTGCGGCTGTATCAGCGCCGAGTAAAATGTGTATTTCTTTGTGGTTATTTTGATACAGACATAATCTATTGTTTCTATGTACATCTGACAAAAACACCCCTTCCTTTTCTAAGATTCTCAACAATTTATTATCGTGACATAAATTCACTCCTGTACAGATTTTTTCTTCATCCAAAGCTTGTATCTTGCATTGAAAATTTTTATCTAAACTACCAATTGTAAATTCGTAACGATTATGTTTACTTTTTCTTTCTGTGCCTCCGAAAAGTCCATGATTAATTATCTCTATTTTTATCTTTCTGAATTTTAATTTATTGGCAGCATAACGAGTTATATAACTATAATGGCTCCCACTATCTATAATTACTCTAATAAATTCAGTTGATTGATTATTATTAGGGACTGCAACTATCAATGCCTGCAAATAAACATTGGAAATGATATTATGATTTGAGAGCATCTGTTTCGTAACATCAACATCATTATTCTCTGTATTTAGAGGTTTCCGTTTTAAATTTATTGATTTATTACAAAGTATTTCTGAATGCTTGTCGTTGCAATTAGTACAGAATTCTTTAGATAAACAATTTTTTCGTATGTGACCGAATTTTAAACAAAGACCGCACATACCTCTTTTCCGCAATAAATCAAGTCTTTTCTCAAACGGTAAATTACGAGTGCTAAAACATTTATTTGTCTGGTGCCTACCAAAACAAAATCCACAAGTAGTCTCATTTTCGCTCTGAACTAATGAATCACTCGTTGTTGGTAATTTTCTATTCTGATAATCAAATTTATTGACGCGAGGGGGGGGGGGGAAGTATTTCTCTTAAGTGGTTGCATAATGTAATTACTTTGCGTGGGTCGATCATTCATTTCATTTGACGTTGACACAAACATTTTTTCTCGGGATGTTAATTGTTTATTTAAAAATGAATGATATCTTGTACTTTAAAAACATCATCATGGGTTTTATTAAATTCCAACACAAGATCTCTGGGTAATAGTTTAAATAATATCGGTTTTAACAGACTTTCATAAGATTCCAATGAAACATTTAGGGATTCTAAACTTCTAATATTTGTTTGAATTTCATCGTAAATTCTTCTAAAGGATCTGGTATCATTTGAATGTCTTAGAGGAGAAATATTTAGAAGTTTATTTGTGTGTACAGATATAAGCAAATCCGTATTTCCACACCGCCCCTTCAGAATCTCTATCGCTTTTAAATAGTTATCTGATGTTAAGAAAAATCCATCAATACTTTTTAATGGGTTGGGAGTCAAAAAGGATCTTAAATAGTTGAATTTATCAACTGGTTCTAATGTATCATTGTTATGAATGGCTGTTTCGTATGCCGATCAAAATGTCAGCCATTCTGATATATCTCCAGAAAACTTCGCGATATTTAATTTCGGTAATTTGATATTTATGCTTTCCTTTAAAAAAGATTTTGAAATTGAATTTGATTTAGATTTTTGATTTAGAAATTGAATCGCTATGCCTTTCCTTTTTATTTAACTCTTTTACCTTTCGATTGGCTCTAAAACGCCAAGAGTTAATTTTTTCATGATATTCCTGAGTATTTTGTAATTCATTGTCTAATTGAACTTCTTGAATTAATTTTTTAATATCTGTATTTGCTCGCTTCAGTTCTATCTCTGCCATATTTAATTGCTCTAAAGTTTCCTCCAAATCTAGGAGATCAGGATCGGAATCCTTCAAAATCGATTCAATTTTATTCATAAATTTATGAATACTCTCGCGAAGGACTGCCCTCTCTTACTTCGCAATCACTAAACTTTCAGTCATGATTCTTGACAACAAATACAGTTCTTTAAATTATGTCCAATATTATAACTCTAATACTTTAAGCAGAATGTCTTTATAAACAAACTTTCTAATTAATTCTAATTAATTATCAATTCTGACAGACAGACCGCATTACGGCGAGGGATGCCACTAAATGTTATTTCTAACTTATTCAATCAATAAAAATGCTCCTACCTGTAATACTGGTATTCTAAATCCAAATTTCTGGGGAGCGGTCGTCTGTTTTCTGTGTCTGTTCTAGTGGTAATCAGGACTAACACTCAAATTAAATCCACAAGTATCCTTCTTGTATAAATAAATGATATTCTTGATTATATAAATGACACACAAATTAAAATATGATACATTAAAATTACTATTTACATTAAATGATTCACTAATTCTTAGTCTTAAAATTTGAGTTCTAGTAATTCTTAGTCTTAAAATTTAATTTCTAATGTCCCATTTGGACAACAGAGGCGCTTCTAAAAAGCACCTTCTTCTTCTATTTCTAATTCAGTTCTGCCGTGCGTGGGTGTTGCACTGGCATGTAATGAAAAAGGTTTCTCAATTGTGCAATCAGAATAATTGTTTAGGGGAGGGAAAGGAATGCTGCGTATTTCGCAACACCCCCTTTCAGAAATTCTGAAATTTAATATTTCGTTGCTTATTCACAGTAAGCTAGTACCTACCGAAAATTATTATTGTATTGAAATATTTTCAACATTTCATATTCATGCTGCTTTTCTTCTACTTGATTTCAACTATGTCTCCTTCCAAAACTTTTTCTTAACCCATCTGCTAAAAAAGAGTAATATATTCACATTGTATAATTATGCCAATTATAATTAAGAATACATTTGTTTTCTGTTAATATATTGTTGTTCCCCTCCCTAGTTGTGCTATATTCTTCTGCATTCATTTTTTACATGTTTCACATTTTAACTTATTCAAGAATAAAATGATTCTTAAAAGATCCTTTATAAAGAATAACAGTTGATGCTATTTATCATTTTAATAATAAGTTTTGAAAATGAAAATCCATATTCAAATCTTTTCCAAAAGAATTAAAAGACAAGATGAATGAAATTACAAATCTTTGTTTTGTTTCGTAGTTTTAAAGTAAATGCAATACAAATGTAAGATTCCCTGTGTGTGTGTCTGATTTTTAATTTTAAATGTAACAGCGTTTGTCTCTCTAAGTATACAATAGTAAAAATTTTATTCCTACGTAAAGGCTTCATGTGTTAATTGATTTCTTTAAAAGTTTCTATATATTTGAAATATGTATATAATACATTCCATAATTTATATGTCTAAAGAACTCCATGCATAATAGAAAAATGCAACCTCAAATTTAATTTATTATTATGTTTGTTACAATTCTCTCTATTCAACAACTCTCTAAACAATTCTGTTTGTTTCTCTTCTTATTAAATTAGCTGGTTAGTGGTTGAAGTTGATTTATTTTATTTTTTTGCAAAATAGCCAGTACTGACCCTGAGTAGGCAAGTGAAATTATTATTATATAAATTCCATAATTATTTCAGAAACTGTTCATTTAAGAAATATTAAAAAAAAAAAAATAGTATATTTTTATGAAATATTTTACAAGATGCTGAAGAAATAGTTAAATTAAGAAAAGACTAATATAGTTTTCGATACAGTACAGGAAACACTCATGCTCTAAATTAAGGGTAAAAAATAGTTTGCCCATTTTTAGTGAAGGAAAGTTCTGAAATTTCATAAAACTCAACATATAACTCGGTGAGTTTTGTTTGTAGAAAAATGAAATTTTACAACTGTACTTATTGTACAACCATACTGCATGAGGAAATTTTTCACAAACATAACCTCTATAGGCCCCAGGGACCATATAAATATTTATAAAGTATAACTTTTTGAATAATAATAGCATGATAATTGACAACATCCTCATAATCTTAATTACTACCTTATTTTGAAAGCTTTTGCAATTTATATTGCCTACATATCTCCAATGGGTAAAAACTTAAGGTAGGTTTCAATCTTTTGGGGATACCCTGTGTAGTTGATTACCAAATTATAGAAAAAAGTTTTTGATATTGTTCGTGCATGTGCAGTTAAAGTTATTTCATAGAAATGCTTATATCTCATGAAATATTCCATATATTCATTTTTTAATTACAGTATAATGTTTCTACTTCACATTATCAAATTATCATAAAGTGACATTAAATTTGAGTAAAAACTCTGCATGCTAAAAAGAATAAGAATCTTTTGCAGAAACATTTATATCTTCATGAACAGTGATGGGAATTGGGAAATAAAAGGTAGGCATCAAATGATGACTACTGTAACAATCTTAGGTGTCAAATAAAAATTTTTTTGTTGCAATTCATTTTTTCTTACTGAAATATTGTATGCTACATTTAAATAAAAAGAAAAGTGCCCAGTTAAACTGATGGCATTGAGCTCACAGGCTATTCACACTGATTGTATATTATACTCTTATTTCAAAGAATAATGCCCACAAAAAATAAATGAAGGGGATTAGCCCCCATTCCCCCACTTTAAACTTAAACAATGGACCTCCAAATCTAATCAGGGAAGCATCTTAACATAATAAACAGGTATACCGAATTTGAAGCAAATCAGATAATTCTGCATGAAAAAACTATTTCGCTAAATTAAGGGGGGGGTGGTCCTATCCCCCTTTATACTTAATAAATGAAACTCCAAATCGAATTAGGAAAGCTCCTTATCAGAATGAACATAGAAAAAAAAATTAAAGCAAATTGGATAATTAAGGGGATAATATCTAAATTAAGGGGATGGGTCTTGCTCCCCCTTTCTCCTTTTTTATACTTAACCAATGAACCTCCAAATCTAATAAAGGAAGCACCATATCGAAATAAACTGACATATCAAATTTGAAGCAAATCGATTAATTCTGCATGAAAAAACCATTTATCTAAATTAAGGGGGGGGGGGGGGTCTAGCCCCAGCCCCCCTTTAAACTTAACCAATAAACCTCCAAAATTAATCAAGGCAGCTCCTTAACATAATAAACCGGTATACCAAATTTGGAGGAAATCGAATAACTCTGCATGAAAAACCCATTTATCTAAATTAAGGGGGGATCTAGGCGCCCTTTCCCCCCCTTTATACTTAACTAATGAACCTTCAAATCTAATCAAGGCAACTTCTTAACAAAATAAACCGGTATACCAAATTTGGAGCAAATCGAATAACTCTGCATGAAAAACCCATTTATCTAGATGAAAGGGGGGGGGGGTCTAGCCCCCCTTTTCCCCCTTTATACTTAACTAATGAACCTCCAAATCTAATTAAGGCAGCTTCTTAACATAATAAACTGGTATACCAAATTTGGAGCAAATCGAATAATTCTGCATGAAAAACCCATTTATCTAAATTAAGGGGAGGGATAGCCCCCTTTCTCCCCTTTGTACTTAACCAATGAACCCCCAAAACTAATCAGGGAAGTGCCTTATCAGAATAAATCTAGAAAAAGAATTTGAAGCAAATCAGATGTTTCTATCAAGAGTTATCACGTTACGTACGTACGTACGTACGTACATACATACATACATACATACATACATACAGAACCAGCAGGCACATTAGCTCTCAGGCTTTGATAGCCTGTGAGCTAAAAAAGCACAAATACTTGTTTTTATTTAAAATTATTGAAGTTCTTAATCTCCAAGATTATAATAATTGAAGCAAATGTAAAACTGGTGTACCTTTTTTTTAAATTATTGATATATTTAGAAATTAATAGAAAAATGCACTTAACCATGTGAAACAAAATTAAGCTTGAAGACTTCTTAGAAAAACAAAAACAAAATTTTATCCAGTGTTGATAATTACAATTGAATTTAGTAAAAGAAAAAAAACCAAACATATAATGCATCTACATTTGAATATCATAACATGAAATCAAAAGGTGCACTATTTTTTTGTGTGTGCATGTGTTAACCGTTAAAATAATAGTTAAAAAATATTTTAAAAAAAAGCTTGACATTAAGTTTGATGACCGAAAATAATTTTGCAGTTGTCAAATGCAATTATTTACTTGCAATTTGATGACTAACGACTGCTAATTTGATAAAATCTTGATGCCAGCAAAAAATTCTAGTCGCCAGTTAAAGACATTTATCCTCTCCTCCTCCCTCTTTGGATTTCAGAAAGCACAAAAGTTTTTTATGAATTTGCGAAAAAATAACAAGAATAGTTTAAAATTATTTGTTGCATAGTTTAGAATAGTATATAATTTAAAAGGATAATACAAACTAAGTTGTCTAATGAAACAAAATTATATATCTTTTAAAAAACAATTAAATAGTAGAAAAACTAAATTCCAAATGCTTCAAATGTCCAAATAGTTTGGTGCTACAAAATCTATATCTGATCTGGGGGCATCAATGAAATTGTGAAACAGGTAAACAATTTTTTTGCCTATTTTCCTGTCAGTCAGTCAAATAATTATGATTTTATTATATTAAAATTAGCAATTAATGAACTGATGTTTCCAAATTAAAAATAAAAGTTAAAAATATCTTTTGTTTGAATTTAATTTCTAAGTGCATAATGTTTAATATTTTGTAATTTTGCAACATCTATAATGAAACATGTTATGATAATTTTAATTTATTGTGACTAAGATGAGTAACATATTGATCATGAAAAATTAAGCTTATTTATATGCATAAACAGGTTTGAATAATAAAAATCTTTACATACTTTAAAATAAACCCCAGTATCAAAAATATCAAAACTAATTACATTTACAAAATAAATCAAGAGTTCTATAATATGCATTGCTGAATTAAGACATTCTCCTGAGTTCATATTATGTAACATGTATCTGTATCCAGCTGGAGGGAAAAAGGTTTATTTTGCTCCAATCATCTGTGATAAGAATTTGAGGATAAATAAAAACAACAACAACAACAAAAAACTACCCCTCTGAAGTAGTGAATCATTTTTTATTTCCATTTACTGCAGATGATAATCCAAGTACATATGATTATAAAATATTCTCAGATAAGTAATGTAATAAAATTTTTGAGTAAAATAATGATCTAGGTTAAATAATTTGCCCTATAATGGTTTCTCATTCTTAAATAAAAAGTTCTCTTCTCTTCCTGGATAACTGATTGCTTACATATATATATTACAAAGTCTGGATAAATAAATGTACAGTATCGCAAGAAAAATAATTTTTCTTTACTGAAATCAACTTTTTGATAAAATTATTTTGAAAGGCAATTTTATGACATTTTTTCCCTCTTAAAAAAAGCCGCTTTCCACAAAGAAGGAGTTCTCTCAACCTTTCATGCCCTAGTGAGTAAATTTTTAGTGGTCAGGTAATTAAAAATTCTCTCTCACACATCACTCTGCCAAAATTCTCTGAAAAATTGGAAACTAAACCCTCTCATGAAAACATTCGTAAGCAAAGAAAATAAGTTGAAACTGGTGTGAATTAATACAAACTAAAATAACTTCTTAAAACACCATCAAAACCCCCTTCTCTCATTTCAGTCTTGCTGTTGCTTTCGTAGTAGAAGCACGTGTTTTTGCGCCTGATGAAGAAAGACTCAGATCTTTCGAAAGGCCTAGTGCATTTAAGGCTTTGATGGTGTTTTAAGAAGTTATTTTAGTTTATTGGTAAACAACTCAGTATGAGACACTTGTCTCCAAACCAGAGTGGCACTGACCTATTGTGTAATGTGTGTGGTGCACATGCACCGTGGTAATAAAGGCACCAAGTATATTAAGTGAGAATGAAATATTTAAAAATATATATACATTTTATTCTTTAATTTTATTAAAATTAATTTTTCTTGAAATCAGGGGTGATTCTGTTCTGAATTTTCCAAAAATTTAAGGCATTAAGTTCCAAAATTAAAAAAAAAAATTGTCATCAGTCCAAAAATCGACATAAATATTGCAAATTTCGACAAATGGTCGGCAAAAGAAATCAGTTTCGTCAATCGTTTGCAGAAAAAAATCATTCAATTTCATCAAAGAATCATGGAAAAATGCAAATTTTGTCAAACAATCACGGAAAAATCAATTTTCATCAAATGATCATGGAAAAACCCAATTTTCGTCAAATGATCACAGGGAAAAATGCAAATTTTGTTAAAAAATTGAGAGAAAAAAAAAACGTGAATTTTGTCAAAGGATTGCGGGAAAATACATGGATTTGCCAAGGGATAGAAAAAAATATGTGAATTTTGCCAAATGATCACAGAAAAAAACTCATTTAGTGGCAGGAGGAATTTCCTCCACTCCCCACCTTTGCTGTAACCTTTCAGAAAATTTGCTGTGAATTTCAGAATTTTTTTACTCGGAATCACCCTTGCTTCAAATTTTAATTAAGTTTTACAGATTTACTTCTAATCAAATACTTAAGATCACTTTGTTATTATTCTTTAAAATGAATGTGATAGATTAATCAATTTTAATTCTGAACCCAAAAATATTATTTGAAACTTATAAAAATAAACTTGAGCATCTTTTAGCATTGTATCCAATTTTAGATGCCACAGAGGCTGGAATGACATTATTTTCTACTGTTTTATTGAAACCTCCCCCTTCCCCACACATTTTAATCACGTGATATACTAGCTCAGGGTTCATACTCATCAGGGGATTATGGGATTCCTGGGATAATCAGGGGATAAATTTTGGCCCTAAAAAATCAGGGGAATCTCAGGGGATAGTGCAAAAAATTCCCCAAACCTGGAAAAACCTGGCAAAATGATTGGTTACTCTGGGAAATTGAGGGCAATCGCTGCTGTTTGCGTGTTTCGTGTGGTCTTAATGAAATCAAACTAAGACCTTTCTTCTAACATCGTGATACATAGAATTGGAAATTAACCACTCCCTCTTACAGATTAGAAAACATATGTTATATTTAACCTGTAAGTGCTGTCCTCTAAAAAAAACCTACAGGAAAATGTATCCTAAAAAAAACCCACCCTAGAACTTAATCAAAAAAATCAAAGAAGTCAAAATTTCTTTTTGTCCTTTTTCTATATGTCATTTACAATAATAAAAGCATTTAAAATTACTTAAGTGTTTATTTAGTTTTTTAAAAAATAAGCAAAAAATTACATGTATAATTTTTCATTTGTAAATCCTTCAATTTACAATTATTAAAATATTATTATTTTTCTTTTTTTTTTTTTTGCAGAATTGCATTTTAAAACTAATTAATAATGAAAGAAAAACTTTGCTGTTTAATATTTTGATTTCTAGAAGTGTTTTTACATGTGGGTTATTTTTAGAAAAAAGTGGGTTTTTTTCAAAGTCTTGTTTAATTGGCTGCCATTTTGTAATATATTGATAGAAAAAAAAAATACTATACATTAAAATCTTAGTCAGGACAGGCTGTGAAAATGTAGCTACTTCAAATTGTTTTGTATTTTTTATTAAATTTTATATAGTGAGAAATTAAAAAAGTGGTTTTTTTTTAGAGGACAGCACGGTACTTAGTACTACTTCTAACGTCTGGCGACATCCATTCAGTCACTAGACATTACTTCTAACATCGTGAGGTTTGAAAACTGTTAAAGAAGAACTTAAGAAAAATAAAGGACATTTTAAAATTTATATTGACACTTGAGCCTTCATATTATTCATAATGCTTTTCAAAGAGGTAATAAAATCCCTAAGTGAAAATTAAATTCTTACAGCAATCTACCAAGTTTTTTAAGGAGAGCCCCACAAGGCTTGCAGACTTCATCTCTGTTGGTACACAAATTAATGTTTTTCCTTTAAAGTTCTGTTCATATTGTTTATATAGGTGATATATAAACTGTATTTTTGAGATTATCCAGTTTGTATTTTTTTAAAGGAGTGGGGGGGGGGGCAAGGGGGTCGTGATACTGGTTTAAAAAATGTCATTAATTGTTGACATGGAAAAATTATGCACCCCTGAAAATACATCAGGGGATTCTCAGGGGATTTTTTCTTGGAAAATGAGTATGAACCCTGTAGCTGACTAGAGCAGATAAGAATAGTATTTTCTGTGCATGAAATGGAAAATGCTTTTAAAACTTGGTTCCTCCATCAAAAGTACAAGAGAAGAGGAAGGTCACTGTTTGTCATAGGAAAAAATGTCATTTGTGCTGATTTCTTAGGTCAATTTTTATAAAAGAAAAAAAAAAAAGAAAACTTGGTTGCTGTATATAGAAAACAAAAACTTGGTCGCCAATGGTAACCTGACAACTGCATTTTGTATACATAATATGTGTGCTATTCTTACACAAATGCATACAAACATTGTAGAATGCTCACATCGTCATTTGCTACAGTAGCAGACCATTTTGAGCATTTCTGTTACACGGTGATAACAAATATTATTTTTTGTTCAATTTATTTTTGGCCCCCTAATTGCCCCTGTGACTAAATCTTTACTGAGAAATATGAGGCCAAATATGTTCTTTACATCTCTGAAATTAAAGGGTGATACTTCAAGTGTTTATATTCTGTAAAATGTTTTGCTGTTATCCTTAATTTAAGAGCATGAGTATAAAAGGAAAATAAATAATTTAATGTCCATAACAATAGCTTTGAATTTTTATATAATCTACATAAAAAAACCCAATATCCATTTCCAAACTATTCAAAGATATTGTGGGGATTTTGAATGTCATTTGAAAGGTATATCTTTTAGAAATATGTAATAATTATTAATTAATGTGATGAGTTAAAAAGAAGCTTTTAATATTGTCCCCATTATATTTATGGATCAAACTAGAAAGTTTGAAATATAGAAATATATTTAAAATATGGTGAAAATATTGTAAAAAAATATATAGTTTCATTTAAAAATTACCCAGTATGTTTTTTTAGCTCACAGGCTATCAAAGCCTGAGAGCTAATTTGCCTGCAGCTTCTGTATGTACGTATATACATAACACAATGACTCTTGATAGAAATATTCGATTTGCTTAATTTTTTTTTCTAGGTTCATTCTCATAAGGTGCTTCCCTGATTAGTTTTGGGGGTTCATTGGTGTAAAGGGAGGTAGGGGGCTAATTCTCCCCCCCCCCCCCCTGTAACTTAGATAAATGCATTTTTCAGGCAAAATAATCGCAAATTTGGTACACCGGTTAATTCTGATTAGGCACTTCCCTGATTAGATTTGGAGCTTCATTGTTTAAGTATAAAGGGGGAATCAGGGGTGGAGGATAATACCCCCTTAATTTAGATAAATGTGTTTTCTTATCTGATTTGCTTCAAATTTGGTATACTGGTTTATTATGATATGGCGCTTCCCTGATTAGATTTGGAGGTTCATTGGTTAAGTATAAAGGGAGGAACAAGGGGCTAATACCCGCTTAATTTAGATAAATGGGTTTTTCAATTTGATTTGCTTCAAATTCGGTATACTGGTTTATTCTGATAAAGCACTTTCCTGATGAGATTTGGAGGCTCATTGGTATAAAGATACCAATATATAATACCAAGTATAAAGATGTGAAATGGGGGGGGGGTGTTAAACCCCCTTTAATTTATTTTTAGAAAGGCATTATTCTTTGAAGTAAGAGTATAATATACAATTAGTGTGAATTGACTGAGCTCGATGCCATCAGTTTAACTGGGCACTTTTCTTTTTAAACTAGAGAAAAAATTGCTTGGATAAACTTGTAATAACTCCTTTCCTTACTTAGATTTCATGCTTCCATTTATGACTGGCGTCAAGTGGTTTCTCCCCATTAACAAACATCCAACAAAAGTTTTGTTATTGTATTATTTTATTTTCCTTAAAATAATTATTTTTGTGTGTTTCATTAAAATTGTCGCACAAAAATTGTTATTTAACTTGAAAAGTTGCTAAGCAGCCATCTTTTTGTAAGTTTTTATTTTTTTACCATGTGTCAAATAGTGCTGCCTTGGCTCTGCAAACTATATTATTTTGATCTCACTTGCTAGTTATAGTATGTTTAAAAGTTTGCTTCAAAAGAGTTGTTTATGAAAATCCCAAAAATATTTATTAAATTTTTAAAATAATATTTTTCAACATTTATAATTCATTATCCTTTTATTTTAGAAAATGGAAACCAAACACTGTTTGAAAGACACAGGATACTGTTACAATTCTTTAAGACCATTGCCAACAATTGTGCTAAACATTGGCATTCGTATCAACAAGAAATAAATAAAACATGTTTGGAAGTAAGTTTGTTAAATTTGAGTAATGCTTGGCTTTATAGTTGGTTATGCTGGCATATATTGTTTTATGTTATTCAAATGTGAAACATGTCATAAATTATTGCTGATTTATTTTGTCATTAAAATTAATTATAAATAAAATTAATAATAAATAAATTAAAATTGTTAATAACTGATTTAACATGATTTTTTTAGTTTTACGTACAAAAATATATGAACCTACTAAATCAAGAATGTTACTGAAATATATTTTCTTTGGTCCATTGAGATTGCAAGGGTTCAAAATTTACTGTATTTTCATATCTTGTGTAGACTAAAAACATTTGTTCATACATTTCAAGCCTCCCATTGTATACAAAATTGTGTGTGTGTGACAAATATTAAACTATTTGCAGTTTGTGAAACCATTATTTCTACCCTATATATAAAAAATCCTATTGAAACGAATTTATGAAACAACTGATTATGTTTCACAATCCTCCTAAAATATTGAACCTTTGGCGGTGAAATTAGCACTAATTATTCATATTAATCTGCGTACATCAAAAATGGTATTAGAATTTTTAAGTTTAAATTAGTTTTCAAGATATTGATTTTTTTTTTCTAGTTTTAACAATATTTTTGTAATGATGGAAACTAAATTACTCCATTAGGGGAAAATATAGGGATTATTAGATTTCTTTTCTTCAAATTGAAATTATTTTTTTTCTGGAAGATTTGAAAAAAAAACCAATTCATTAAATATTATGTACTATTAAATAAATAATAATTTTTTTTATTTTAAAATCAAATTTTCCTCATTTCAAAAGATATTTTTTCATATTTTAGGAAAGGATACTATTTTAAATTGTTATCAATTGTAAAAGCAGCGCAAATAATATTTCCTTTCAATTAAAAATTTATTGACATGTGACTATTATAAACAGAAAAAGAACTTTCAAATTAGATTTAAATGATTGTGTTAAATTCGGTAAAATATTGAAAATTACATCATAAAAATTATATTTACATGTGACTATTAAAAGAGAAAGAAAACTTTAAAATAATAAATTCATTAATATGCGTTAAAAGCAGTAAATTGGGGGGAAATTACGTCATATGCTAAATAATAATACTGCCAAACGGTTTAGATTAAAAAGTATATTTATGAGACGTTTATTCCATATTTTGAGATGATTTTTTAAACTTTTGTTGCCAATTCTCAGGCAATACAAATAATATTTCCTTTCTAATAACAAAAGTATTTTCACTATAAGTGCAGATTCCCAAAATTTTTAAGGAGCCAGTGGCTTCTAAACCCGAAAGATCCAGCGCCACATTGTGAAAAAATTGTATAAAAGCAATGTTTATATGGAGAAAAACTCAGGAATTCAAAGTGAGAAATAATTTGTTTAATGTATACACATGTACAACAAAACATAGACTAAATATATGAAATGTGTATGTTTTAGTTTAATCACAAATTCTTTTAATTTGGTATTAAATTAAGTGTAATATAAATTTTAAACTATGTACAGTTCAGAATATAAAGTTGGGCAGATACAGGTTAAAAAATATGCACGGTAGTGGAGAATATTAGGAAAACAATATTTCTTATTTTCATTTTGTCCTACAAGAGTACATATAAAATAAATTGAGAATATGTGAGTATTATTATTTTGCACTATAAAAATCAAAATACAATTGAAACACTTGTTTTTGAAGAATACACAAGAAAAATTATCTTTAAAAAAAACTTATCACAGACTATTACAGGGGTGATTCTGTTCTGAATTTTCTGAAAATTTAAGGAATTTGGTTTCAAAAATTCAAACATAAAAAAAATCTCGAATTTCGACTAATGGTTGCCGGAAAAAATCAATTTCATTAATTATTTGCTGAAAAAATCACCAATTTCACCAAAAGATTGAGAAAAACTGAAAATTCATCAGATGATTGTGGAAAAAAAAATTTCATCATAGAATCCCGAAAAAAAAAAAAAAAACCCGCAAATTTCGTCAACTGATCGCGTACCCTCCCCACCACACACACTAATTTCATGAAAAGACTGCGGAAAAAATGCTAATTTTGTCAAAAGATCGCAAAAACAACATGAATTTTGTCAAAAGAATGCAGAAAAGACATGAAATTCGTAAAAAACCTCCCACAAATTCGTCAAATGATCGCAAAAAAAAAAGGGCAATATTCCCGTTTTTTTTTCTCTGACCGGTCGACAAAATTTAATTCCTTCGATTGTTGATATTTGCGCGTGTTTTTTTTGACAGAATGAAGGAATTTGCCTCTTCTTTGACCAATTGACAAAACTTGTGTTTTTTCTATCGACCAATTGACAAAAATCATGTTTTTTTTTTATTATCGACCAATTGACGAGAATCATGGTTTATTTCATGACAGATTGACGAAATTTGCAGTTTCATTTCGTGAACGATTGATGAAATTTGCGGTTTTATTTGGCTAGCGATCGACGAAATTTGTTAGATTTTTCCATGGCGGTTTTTACAAAGTTCATGATTGATTGAATGAGGAAATTCCAGATTTCTTTTCATGACTGATTGACTAATAGATTTTCCGGAAATCTGCTAAATAAATAAATAATTTGAGGAATTCTGGTAATTCCTAGAAGAATCTCATGCCGATATCTAGTGTGTACTTGTAAGAACATATCTGAATAATCCCAGAGCTACAAGTTTAATGAGTGGAGCTCAAACATATTCTTTTTTCGCCTCAAAATTTTCTGCGTATCAAACCACTGCTGTTGAATTAATTTGAGGTGCACATCAAACATAATTTTTTTTCCCGATCCCACAGACATCGCATTTTTTTAGAAGTAAACAATAAATTTACGATTCCGTGAAAATGTGGCGTCCATGTTTAATCATATTTTTTAATTATGGGCAATAAGAAAAAAAGAAAAGCAGTAAATAACAGGAGTTATGGAGAAGACAATCCCAAGATTGATAAGAAAAAAAGAAAAACAAAATCATTCGTCAAAGAGGGGGCATCCCTATAAGAAGCATAGCGACTTAGACGCCAAAAGTTAGTTGTCAAAGCAAAAAGTTTAGTCACTACCTGGCGACTGTGAATCTGCACCGATAATTTTCACATAAATATTAAAAAGAGAAAGAAAACTTTTATGACTGCCAATAGAAGCTGGATATCCGAAGTGAAATTAAAAAGAATTTCAGCAGATAATCCGTACTTAAAAATTTTAAGGCTTTTTAACAGATAATTCATGGATTATATGCAGGAAAACACGGTACTGTTTGTCCCTTTCAGTACCTAATGAAATAAGTCTGACAAACATATTGCTGTTTATGGCCTGACAGGCTATATTTTATTTAATAAAGAGACTAAACTGAAAAAACAAGCAGTATTCCATTTGAGAGTATTAATAAAAGACACTAAAATACTTAACTTTTCAGACTGGGTTGCTAAGTACTTCGGACTAAATACATCTAAAACAAATCACAGAATTACATATATGTATACGGGTGTATCTGAAATGCTTCAACGAACTTAGAGGGATGATAGTACTCATGAAGACGAACAAAAAATGCAATGAAGCATGTGGTCGCAAATGACGTTTAAAGGATGAAAATCAAGAAAATGTGTCTGGAAATGGACAAACTGAAACAAGAAAGAAACACTCCAGAAAATTATTTATTGCACAGAATAGGTACTGTTAAGCTCCGATATCTTGGCATTTCATGTGCAGAGATTCGGACGATTCTATTCTGGATAATCGGCAAAAGGTTCTAATGTACTGGAGAGAATGGCATCCATAATTGGCGCGGTAGCCTAAAATAGTGACAACCATAAGCGGAAATTTATTTTTTTAAATATATTTTTTATAAATGTAATGTTTAACTGTGGTCGTTTCTAATAGCAATAATTTTATTAATAATTATATTTAAAAACTTAAACGATGCTTCGGATAATAAAAATGATGATACTAATGATTGGAATGAACTGTAAAAGCACCTAGACATATTTCCAACAATGGCAATTCTTTATATATAAGAATTAATGCAGATAATTTCATAATATTTTAGATATGAATTTATTAATGATTTTATATTAAAAAGATCCTTCTGAATTTAAAAAAAATGCCTACATTATGTTAGGATGTTTTCATTGTGTATATAAATCTTTTTTTTTTTTTTTTTTCTAACTAAATTTTAAATGTTAGACATTTATATAAATTAATAGCTATTACACGTCACTTTAATCACGTAACATTTAAAGAAGAATAAATGCATTAATTAAGGGATAAATTCACTTACGATAATTAAACACGTGTACAATTAACCAACTATTTATCTCATTTTAAAGTAGATAAAATTTGTTATGCTCCCAGTTTGCATATTTTTATTTTTATAAATAGGATCATATAAATGCCTTTCAACAGCTTGAAATTTCATACACTTTCCCTAAGATTAATTAGAGAATGAATTCATTTCCTTCTAATTTTATTTTATTATCTCTATTTATTCTATTTTACATTTGTTCCATTCATGCATACTGAGATAACTAAAAAAAAATTATATATAAGTATCAGAAACGGATAACTGATTAATTCGGATATATTTTATTGGCTTTTCAATAGTACCTTTAAAAAATAGTGAGGGTGGGGGGGATTTTATGTTTAATTAATGGCATTGGCTTTTTGAATTATTTATTTATTTAATCAATCGATGGTGCATTGATAGGAATAACTTGAGCGTCTATCAGATTTTGCACCTAGTGCTGAGTGACCATCTGAACTACACTTGCTGTGACTCTGCATGGTTTTAGTATATAATTAAGTTATTATAAAACCGTATATTATATTTTAAGAATGTACACTAGGGATGTTAATGTTAAACCTATGAGAGCATTCACTTCAAATATCAGTTTGAAAAACAAACTGTTCTAAAACTAAATTTATTTTTGTAGCAGAGTTATTTTAAGCACAGTGTAAGGCACCATATTTGAGTTGTGTTTATTGTAAATTGTAATTCTGTCCTTAATAGATGCAATTCTGCTTCATAGGAAATAAATAAGCTACTGTGTTTTTGAAACAACATGACAGAAGTTTAAAAAGAAACAACTTTTATTCTTCAGAAAAATAACAATCTTGATTAAATAAATGCAAGGAAGCAATCTTGATATATTAAACTTGGCACATTTTGTACTTCCATATGAAAAAGACAGCATTCAAAATATAAATACATTTCTAATGAGTATCAAATCAATAAATCATTCTAACTCAGCACTGTATCAAAATAAAACAGAAAAAGCTACCTGTTTGTTGTTTCACTTAATCATAGTGTCAAACCACAAAATCATATCTCACTCCCAGATAAAACAAACAACCTTTCCCCACCTTCATTGGACTGCTAGCCACGGAATAAACATCAGGAAAATGAGCAGCTATCTGTGACATTCACTCACTGTATTTAAAGGATTGAAGGAATGACCTAGAAACAGGAAGTCAACGCCCTCTTCAGCCAACAGCTGAGAAATATGAATATCAATTAACTTCCTGCACGCATGTAGGATGTTTGGATGTATGACATCATCATCCAAGTGAAAAGTGAAAGCAGGTGTTTATCAAAGTAGGGAGAATGACGCTTGCAATTTATATCCCTTGCAATTTATATCGCCACTTGCAATTTATATCACCAGCAAAAAGGTAAACAAGTTTAAGATGATTCAAAACAATTTATTTAAGAAGTTTTGAATGAAATATAAAAGAATTTTAAAGATAGGTAAGTTTAACAATAAATATATTTAAAAAGTGATTGAAGTAATAAATATCTTTTAACGGTAACTGTCAGTTATATTTTGCTCTATGCTGCCCATGTTACATTTTTCAAATCACACCTGCGCATTTGCTATTGAACCAATTTCTTTAAAATTTTTTGAGGGGATTGATATAACTTATTTCTTCAACGTAGTTTAATTTTATAAATGTAAAATATAAAATATATAGCCTATTTTTTTTAATCTATTTTTAAAAATTTTTTTCTTTGGTTCCAGTAGACATCACCAGATGGCATTAGATGTCCTGTACTATGAAGGAATTGAGTACGAAGCAATATATTTTATCATTTTTGTATATTTTCTTGTAAATTATTATCATTATTTTTCTTGTAAATTTAATAAGTGATATATTTTAGATGATATTATATAAAATATCCTCCAAGAAGCCTTTTAGTTTTTTCATAATGCTATTTTATTCTTGGCATAACATGCCATAATGAGAATATTTCCCAAAAATACAGTAAACCTAGAGGATTCCGTTTAGACCAGCCAGGAGAAGCGTTTTTTTCGACTAGAAAGACGACGATTGACCTGTTGACCTTCCTTTGAAAGGGATAGGAAAGGGACGGGGCATTTGTTGACATCTCTTCCTTCTATGAAATGAAATTTGTTCCTCCTTGAAAAGCGATCATTTTGCTGGAGATTCAGATATTATGCAACTTTCACTGGTAAACCTCATTTTGACAAATTAAAACAACATTTACTCGGCCCTGATTTGTCTAAAAAATATATCCAGTATCTGTTCTTATAAAACACTAAATGTTTCATTCAATATATAACACAACAAATATTGTTCATTCATTGTATGCAAATAAACTAATGAACAGGCAACTTAAAATCTGAAAATTTCGCGAGTGTTGATTATCATGAGAAGTTTGGTAACATAATTGTTAGATACCGTTCCTGCTAAAAAAAAATAATAATAAAAAAAATGCAGGAATTCTGCTTTTTCAGAATTTAGTGCCGCCCGCGATGAGAAAAAATAATCTTTCTTATATTTTTTTCAAAATAGCACTCATTTTAATTACTTTTTTTCAGTTGTTATGAGAAAATGGCAACAAAAAGATATAGTAATCTACTATTTTCTTTTTTTTACAAAAATGGAGTACTTCAGTTGCCACCATTACAGAAATGTCATCAAAAACTACAAAAATATTAATATCTCAAAAATAAATTATGATGCAGTTTTCAAATAAATTGCAGTTACTTTTCTTCCCTATACGAAGTTGTAAAAATTGCAAATGTGCGATGTTTAGAATAAAAAAAAAAAACAAAAAAACAAATGTAGTAGAGATTATCAGTATTGAACGGTACAATGATACATATGCTTCGTTTTATAGCTGACTTAACGTATTTTTGTTTTTTAGGGATGACATTTTAATTGTTGCCTGCAAGGAATAGAATATTGGAGGTTTAAAAAAAAAAAAAGAGTTGCAAGAACATTTCAGATATCCTCACTTGCGCACGGAATTATTATTATTATTTTGAACTAGTTCATTTTCTAACTTATAAAAATACACATAGAAATACGAGATTTTATAAGAAATGTGTCAGCAAAACGTGTGCTCAAGGCATTTTTCGGATATTTTTATTAGTTTTTTAGGGTTTCGTTCATCTGACGAAACCCTATTCGTCTCGCTCCTCTGTCTGTCCGTCACAGAGCCCGTTCTCAGAAACTACACATGTTGGAGATTTGAAATTTTGCATACTTATAGATGACCACCACACATCATACGACAAATCATAAAATTTTGAAAAAGTCGTACATTTAACCCTTTGGGCTCCCACATGTGTATTTTAAACAATTCTTTCTAAGTGAGTCCCTAATTAGGTTGCAGGCATGAAATTTTGCGTACTTATAGATGGACACCTCAGATCAAACGACAAATCATAAAATTTTGAAAAAGTCATTCATTTAACGCTTTGGGCTCCCCCATGTGTATTTCAAACAATTCTTTCTATGTGAGCCTCTAATTAGGTTGGAGGCGTGAAATTTTACAAACTTATAGCTGAACACCTCACATCAAACGACAAACTATAAAATTTTGAAAAAGTCGTACATTTAACCCTTTGGGCTCCCACATGCGTGTTTTAAGCAATTCTTCCTAACTGAGCCCCTTATTAAATTGGAGATTTGAAATTTTGCATGCTTATTATAGCAGAACACCTGAGACCAGGCGACAAATTATAAAATCTTGAAAAAGTCTTATGTTTAGCCCTTTGAGCTACCGCATATGTATTTTAAGCAATTCTTTCTAAGAGAGTCCCTAATTAAGTTAGAAACATGAAATATTGCACGCGTATAGCTGAACACCTCAGACCACACGACAAATCATAAAATTTTCAAAAAGTCTTATATTATTTACTCCTCCGTGCTCTAACGTATATTTTAAGCAATTTTTCTAACCTCCGCCCTTTTCACCCGGGGAGCACTTTTCCAACTTTTGCCGACACCCCTTTGACCATTCTTTCATATTATGCACCATAGCCTTACATATTTGAGTTCCACTTTTTACCGCCAGGGGCGCCTACTTATATCGGGTGCTATGGGCCCAATCCCTTCGACTAATATATATACAGATAGTATGTAAAACGGAGTTTCGTTCGGATAGAGATTTGTTTATAATAGAGTGCGCCCCTGGTTGCGAAATGTGGAACTAACAGATTTTTCAAAAGGATAAAGTGTTTTGAAATGAATATTAAACGAAACCCTCTGTGCGATCTGTGATCACACTTACCCACTTGTTATTAATTTATAAAAAAAAAAAAAAAATCCTTTGCTGGTCAATACGAAAATTCTTACTACATTTTCTGACTCATTTATAAACATTAAAGCTAGATACTTGTAGGGATGATTATTGAAATGATTTGTAATCGGACAGATTTTTCATTTTCCGATGAATGAATAACTGCATCTTTAGGTATAAGCGATTGTTGTCTCAGAGTGACAGTTTTTTTCTTTTCTTGCGCTTCTCTGTCACGACAAGAAATTCGGTTGACAGACTTGTCGGATTTTTTTTTTTTTTGCCTTTACCAAAAAAGAAACTAGTACTTCAATTATGATTTGGAGGTTCGTTGGTTAAGTATAAAAGGGGGAAAGTGGGCAAGTCCCCTCCCCTTAATTTAGCTAAATGGATTTTCATGCAGAATTATCCAATTTACTTTATTTTTTTTCTATGTTCATTCTGATAAAGAGCTTTCCTGATTAGATTTGGAGATTCATTAGTTAAGTATAAAGGGGGGGGGGGGTGTTAGACCCTCTCTTAATTTAGAGATAAGGTTTTTTCATGCAGAATTATCTGATTTGCTTCAAATTTGGTATACCGGTCTATTATGTTAAGGAGGTTCCCTAATTAGATTTGTAGGTTCATTGGTTAAATATAACGGGGGGAAACGGGGGCTACTCCTCCTTCATTTATTTTTTGAGGGCATTATTCTTTGAAATAATAGTATAATATACAATTAGTGTGAATAACCTGTGAGCTCAATGCCATCAGTTTAACTGGGCACTTTTCTTTTTCTTTTTTATATTTTAATCTTTTTTTTTTTATGATCTTAATTTGGCACTGACAATAAAAGTAGTTCATATTTAAACTTCGTTTGGCATTTCATAAAACTAAATTCAGCGCAGTAATAATCTTTTATTTTTAAAGTGCAGGTAAAACAAAATCCTTGTTCAAAGTTTAAATTTGGCATTGTGCTAAGCGCGCTTCGAAATGAGGTCGCGAATTTGCAATGCCGACTTGGTCCGTGCCGCCTTTTTCCAGATAGGTTTTTAATTAACTTTGTAAGATACGGGATGCTTATTGAAAGATCCCCTCAATGCAAACTAGTCGCGAATGCCATAGTAATTTATGTGATTAATTCAGTCTGTTTTTAACAATTTGGCTTTTATTGCTTTTATACTGCTACTGGGTATGTATTAAACAAATATATAATTCAAAGTTGTTATCTAGACTTTAAAAACCGATGGTACACAGAATACGCCACCCCTCATTCTCGGCTAATTACTGATGATTTTTTTCGAAAATCATCATCAATTCTTTTATACTTCTGCTACGATAGGTACTTCCAGCGCTTCTCAATACCTTTTGCTGAATGCCCGCAAATCAAAATTTGTGTGTAATGGAAAAATCAGCTTTTCTCAAAAACTATGTGACCTAGGGTAATCGCTTATATTTTTCCTGCAAGGTTTAAATTAACGTCTACTACCTGTAATTTTTTCATAATTTTAGTTTCAGTAGATTTGGAAATAGATGGAAGGGGGCATATTTTTGCACCACTTTTTCGACGATATCCCTGAAAATATAATACCTAAAATCAAAAGAAATGTATTTTTGAGTCCAGCTTTACGAAAGCATTCACACGATATACAAAGAAAAAAAAAAATATTTTTAAGTAACTTAATTAGCCCTCTACAATTTTCCTAAATATATTTGTGAATGTATAATAATCTGTAAATATGTGGCTCATAAGGTTTAAATTAACATCTACTACCTGTAATTTTTTCATAATTTTAGTTTCAGTAGATTTGGAAATAGGTGGAGGGGGGGGGGGGGGGGGGGGGCGCATATTTTTGCACCACTTTTTCGACGATATCTCTGAAAATATAATACCTAAAATCAAAAGAAATGTATTTTTGAGTCCAAAAATACATTTAAAATATAGTAAAAAAAAAAAAAAAATTTTTTAAGCAACTTAATTAGCCCTCTACATTTTTCCTAAATATATTTGTGAATGTATAATAATCTGTAAATATGTGGGCCAATAGTCTTTATTAGTGATGTAACGAATAGTGATTTGGCCGAATAGCCGAATACCGAATTTAGGCCGAATACCGAATATTCGGCGGCCGAATACTGACTTTAATATAAATGACTTTTATTTTAATTGTTTAATTTTTTTTTCAATTTTAAAATAAAAAATTAAATTAAGGACTAATTGAAATTAATTTTTTGTTTGAGTTTTCAAAAATCATAACAGCTGAATGTAATTTTTGTTATACTTTAAATGTCTTAAAAAGTACTTTAAAGATAACATATGACTTTTAAAAATGTAAATAATAATTTAATTCATAATTTTTTATTTAATCCATAGATAGTTCTAGTAATTTATATATATGTACTATCTAAAATAGAACTCATTACCTCTGTAAAAATGAAACTTTTTTTATTTTAGTAAAATCCTTTCACCCCCTAAAAATAAGAACTTGCATGTGTCCTCTGTCTTTTTATATCCTTTTTCATGCAACTTAAACTTAGTAAATTTACACTCTGTATGTCAGAAAAAAAAGGTTATTTTCTTAAAATATAATTATTCATTCCATTAAAATATTATATATTCTTTTCTGCTACCAAGATATACTTTTCTCTGTTCTTTCTCTCAAAATTAACAAGCCCCTCATAATACTTCCTCCACCCCATATTTCAGAATGAGATCTTTTTCTTATAATAATTAATGTATTTAGGTATAATTTTTTAATATTGTTTGTCGAAAATATTTAAAATCATATTCTGTTTTGATTTTCTGAAACATATCTAACCAAATATGTTAAAATATTCGGCCAAATATGCCACTATTCGGCTATAGGTATTCGGTCAAATGTCCCACTATTCGGCCACAGGTATTCGGCCGGCCGAATATTCGGCAAAAGGGCCGAATAGGCCGAATAGTGGCCGAATATTCGTTACATCCCTAGTCTTTATTACTTCCCCCCAATTTGAACTTTCCACGTTCCGTAGTTTACAAGTAAAATGGCTGTGCCAGACAAACAGACAGACACAGGAGTAATCTTATAACGGTTCCGTTTTTACTTTTTAAGTATGGAATTCTAAAAACAAATTAAAAAATGTGTCAGAAATTTGCCAGTTTGAATTTGAGAACAGCATTAAGTAAATAAAATATACATGCTAAAATTTAAATTGGTAAGTCGAAACAGATATATTATGTAAATAAAATGTACACGCGAAAATATAGCATAAATTTTAAATTCTAAATACTTTTTTTTTTCTTTTTAATTAGATTTTATTTACCATGCTTCCTTTTTTTTTTTTTTCTTTTTTTTTTTTTTTTTCTTTTTCAAAATTTGGTTTGGATTGCTAGGGTTCAACTAAAATGCATGAACGGAAATATTTCCCCCCAGAATTATCCCATAATTTGGCCTTTGGCTAGTTAAATGCATTAGCAATGTAACTGTAAATTTGTGGAAATAATAATTAACAGTTTCAAGGGCGGTGGCTGGAGGGTCTAGCCACCTAATTTTAATTCCAAAACAGACAAATTGCACCAAGAATATTTAATAAAACTTTGCTTTTGTAATGAAAGTGAAAAATAGCAAGTTTTTACTTTCTAAGAAATTCGTTTGAATATTCTGGTGTCAGTCAATTATTTCATCATTTTACAAACAGAACTCTTCTGCCCCTAAAAGGTTTAAAAGATGTCAATATTGTTGAAATTCCGAATTTAAGTTCTTTAATTTAAAGCGTTACATAGCAAAACTATATTAAAGAAAATATTAGATTAAAAATAGTTTATTATTAGACATAAATAACACGGGAGTAATATTGTCTGATCCATATTTATAAATTGGGCTGAAATTTTGAACCCGGTCTCTAATGATAATCATCTTACTCCAGGCCCAACGCAAACTACTTACATTTCCTTAGTTTAGTTCACGCCGTGGGCCGGGAAAACTGAATATGAAGTTTGATGAAAATTTGTGCATTAATTCTTGCGATAGAGCTATTGTGGAAATCGTGAAAATGCAGCATAGCAGCACCACCTGTTGGGCGATTCACACCAAAATGTAAACAGCATCAACTCATGTTAAGGATTAACCGAATCTGAGGTTTGATGGAAATCCGTGCCTTAGTTCTTGAGATAGAACTATTGCGGAAATTGCGAAAAATGCAGCATAGCAGCGCCACCTGTTGAACAATTTACACCAAAAACTAATCAGCATCAATTTATATCATCGACTAACTGAATATAAATTTTTATTAAATTCCGTGCATTAGTTTGAGATAAAGCGCCCCATACAGACAGACATTTTGTAAAAACATGTTTTTTGGAATGTCAATAAATTGGAGCAGGTCATTTATGGTGAGGGGCTTAGTGAAAATATCGGCTAAATTAGCCTTACTTCTCACATAAACTAAGTTAAATTTTTCATAATAAACTAATTCTTGAATAAAAAATAATTTTATATCAATGTGCTTAGAATGCGAATTTTCAATTGGAGATTTGACAAAATCTGTTGCAGCTTGATTGTCAACCCTCAACAAAGGCTTGGACTTTGTTTTCTATAAAACCCTTTTCTGAACACTCGCTAAGTATGCGGTCGAACCAGACGAGATTCTTTGCAGCTTCTGTCATAGCCACAAACTCGGACTCCATGGTGGACAGTGTGACACTTTTCTCTTTAAAAGTTCTCCAATCTACTGGAGCAGTGTCTAATAACACTAATTGTCCTCCCATGGAAGTTCGGTCGTCTCTATTGGCTGCAAAATCAGCGTCTGTGTATGTAATTAGATCAAGGTTCTGACAATCAAGTTTAAGTTTGTAGTGTTTAGTATGATTTACATAACCCAATAGTCTAAGAAGTCCACACTAATGTAACATTCCTGGATTTACTTGAAATTGTGAAAAATATTAATCGAATAACTAATGTCGGGTCTAGTTTTATTAGCAATATAAGAAAGACAACCAAGGATATATATTCTATATAGATATTGAGACATTTCAGATTTTTCATTTTCTATAACAGGACAGTTAACCTTTGAATAAACAGAACCTTTTGAAATTGGTAAAGAAGAAATTGGTATTTTATATTTCTGAAATTTCTTATACACCTCCTCAATGTATTGTCTTTGGTGAATCTCTACAATTCCTGTGGACTCATCAAATTCTACGCCAAGAAGTTTTCTCGTTCTGCCTAGAACCTTAATTTCAAAATATCCCTGTATCTTATCAAAAACTTCATTAATTACAATATCTGACACTCCAAAAATAACTATGTCATCCACATACAAAATAAGAAGTACATTTGTTCAAAAAGTATATACACAGTTGCAACTATCCAATTTTACAAAACCCAAATCTGTCAACACCCTATGCATAGCTGCCAACTCTTCCGATTTTTTCAGAATTCTTCCGAAAAACGGCATCTTTTCCGATTTTACGCGCGTAATGCGTTTTCTTCCGATTTTCGGCCTTTTCTTACGCTTTTTACGCGAGTTTCGTCAAAGGATCGCGGGAAAACCCGAAATTTTGCCGAAGGTTCGTGGGAAAGACGCAAATTTTGTCGGAAGATCGCATAAAAAACGAGAATTCCCCCAAAAGAGCGCGTAAAAACACGAATTCCGTGAAAAGATCGCGAAAAAACGCAAATTTCGTCAAAAGATCAGGTAAAAAAAGCGCCGTGAAAAGAACGCGTAAAAACACTATTTCCGTGAAAAGATCGCATTAAAACGCAAATTCTGTTAAAGGATCGCAGAAAAAACGCGCGTTTCGTGAAAAGATCGCGGAAAAAACCCAAATTCCACCGATGGATCTCGGAAAACCCCCAAATTTCGCCGAACGATCGTGGGAAAGACGCGAATTTCGTCAAAAGATTGCGTAAACAACGCGTAGGGGTGATTTTGGTCCGAATTTTCCGAAAATTTAAGGCATTCATTTCCGAAAATTTTAAAAAATCGGCCACCAATTCGAAAATTCGGATATAAAAAATATCGCCAATTTCGATATCTTTGCCAAAAATAATTAATTTTGTCAATGGTTTGCAGAAAAATCACCAATTTCGTCAAAGGAACTCGTAAAAAACGCTAATTTCGTCAAAAGATCGCGAAAAAACGACAAATTTTTTCAAAAGATCGCGAAAAAACGGCAACTTTCGCCAAAAAATCGCGAAAAAAAAAACAAATTTCGTCAAAAAATCTCAAAAAACATATTCTGTCAAAAAATTGCGAAAAAAAAACAAATTTCGTCAAAATATCGCGAAAAAAACACAAATTTCGTTAAAAGATCGCGAAAAAAACACAAGGGCCACGGGAAAAAAACGCATAGCTAGTGTCAGAAGTGGATTCCCCCCCCCCCCTCTTCTGTAACTTTTCAGAAAATTTGCTGTGAATTTCAGAATTTTTTTTTTTTTTTACTCAGAATCACCCTAAAAAAAAAAAAGAAATTTAGGAGTCAGAAGTTTTAAGTGCCTTTTAATGTGAAAGGTAGGATATCTATGAATATTTAAAAAAAAAAAAAAATAGTAATTTTTAATATATTCAAGATATCCTTTTTTGGTCATAATATATATTGTGTAATTGCAAATTAGTGATTACTTTAATCGAGTTTCTCTATGAAATTTGTTTATTTATAAGGATTCAGCTGTTTTTTTTTAATCCTTACTGAAAGTGTTATAAAACTTAAAAAACTTCTGCTTTCTTCTGATTTTTCGCCAAAATCTTCTGCTTTCTTCTGATTTTTTGTCCAAAATCTTCTTAGTTTTACCGAAATTTAGTTGGCAAGTATGCCTATGGATCTCAAAATACCACTCACGGCCGCTCTGGCACAACCCATATATAGCTCTATCTAATTTGCAATATACATTTTCGCTACCCGGAACCTCAAAACCTTTAGGCTGACTCATGAAAATATTCTCTTTAAGAGGAGCATAGAGGTATGCACTTGTAACATCACACTGCAAGTGGAGCCACTTTTTCAACACGACAAGCAGTGAAAAGAAGAAACATACCACACTGAAATTTACAACGGGACTAAATGTTTCCTCATATGAAATGCCTTTCTCCTGCTTAAACCCCTGTGCAACCAGGCGGGCCTTGAATTTGGCAATATTTCTCCCCACATCTTGTTTTAAGGTGAACACCCACCTACAGCCAACTGGTATGGTATTAGCTAGCAATTTAAACAAATGCCTAACTTCCCTTTTTTTCATAACCTCAATTTCTGTTTCCATGGCCTTTAGCCAAAATTCTTTTTCAGGAGATTTAATTGCCTGATTATACATTTTTGGGATTATCACCGGGTCTAGTCATGCCTGCGTTGGTTTTTATTAGTTTTGCGATTTTCACTCTTTAAGCGTCATTTGCAACCCAATGTTCCATTACATTTTTTGTTTGTCTTGATGAGTACTATTATCTACCTAAGTTTGTTGAAGCATATTATTGCTCATATAAATTGTGTCGTCTAGTTGCAAAATGGGCCAACTCCTCAAAATTGGAAAATGTGTTTTTTCAGTTTTTTAAGTTTTAAGTAAACATTTCTACCATCTGGAAACAAGACACAATGCCAAAGCTAGTCAAATATACTGTCCTAATGACTATAAAACTAAAGAGTTTTGGTTCCAATCTTATTGTGGCTAAGTGTGGCAAAAAAATCAGCTTTCCCAAAAATTTTATTTTTTGGAGATGGCCGGTTTTTCAACTAGACGACCCAATTGTTCTTTGTCACTCAGATGTTATATGTTGCTTATGTTGTTGTTATATTATTCATGTAAATTTCAGTGGAGGAAAATATGTTGCTATCTCCTCAAGAAAACAAAACTGTTTCAAAATTATATATAATTATAAAAAGAAAAGTTGGGAGCAAAGAGCTTAATTCAGAAGCTTCTTGGGTACCTCCAATCCATCTTTTTCTGTATTACCATTAATCATGCACAGTGCTGCCAATAATGATTTCAATCAAGATACACATCATCACAACCAATTTTCAGAATTTTAGTGTGTGAATTTAACTCTTCAATATTAGATTATATGTGTAGTTTTGTTTTGAAAGAACATTGGAAATTCTCATTAAAATTATCTATTTATGCATCTAAGGAGTATTTTTTCAGATAGAAAACTGTTGGAGAAATACTTCTGCATATCTTTTAAAAGTATCATCAAAACTAAATTGATATAAAAGTAAGGGGAAAAAAATCAAGCATAGATTATGAAGTGCTTTCAAACCCTTCCAGAATACTGTAACAAAACTTTGGATTTTAATAAGGTGAAAAGGATACCTAAGTAATCATGGGATTGCAAAGGATGACTGTCCCAGGAACTTGACTTTTGCTTTAGAGTATAACTACAATCCTGGGGAGAAAACCTAAGTAAACATTTTAGAAAACTCTTATCACATTTAAAAACCAGATTTCAGCGATTACTGTCCATAGTTGGAAAAGTGGTCTAATTCTTTTGTGCAGCCCCATATTTGATCTATAGATTTGCATATAGTCTACAAAGTATGCTAAAATTAAGTTTAGTAATAAAACATGTCTGTTGAAAATTTGTCTTCAGCAGTTTCTACCACCAATAGAACTTACTTGAACTCTTCTGTATAGTCCTGTATATTATCTTATTTTTATACATGCCACGATGTAAACTGAAATTTAATTCAGGCTCAAACTCGCATTATACTACTAAAACCACATTTCCAGATATTATCATTCTTAGTTGTCCATGCATCCAGTTCTTTGCATGGCCCTGTATATGATTTTATTTATATTCTACAAACATCACTTAGTATACTTAATATAATTCAGCTTGAAAATGCATAACTCAATTAAAAACTAAATTTAGTCAATTCATGCTTGTACTCAGTAATGCTTATGAATACTTTTGTGTAGCCCTGTATATGATCATTTATACACACTACATATTATGTAAAAATTTAGTTAAACTTAAAAAAAATACCGTAACTGAAAATATTCTGAAGAAATTATCACTATAGCAGACCTGCCAACTGCTACGAAAAAATCGTAGTTGCTACGATTTGGACCTATAAACTATGATGCTACAAAAATCGGTCTTAAACTATGATTTTTTTGCAAAAAACACAAAAGCATTTTTTGTTTCTAGTTGCGATTTTTATCCCACACAGCATATTTTTCAGGAGTGATTCTGTTCCAAAATTTCATAGTATTCATTTCCGAAAGTTTTAAAAAATTGGCCATTAGAGTCCAAAAATCCGGACATTAAAAAATGCTCACGAGAAAAAAAAATTCTGGGCTGCAAAAAAACTTCTTAATATAAAACACTCTAATCGGGTTTTTGTAAATATTTATACAGGAATTCCCTTCCTTAGAAACAAGGGTGCCATTTTAAGAATTCTGGAGGTGGTTCCTTGAGGGGCAAGGTTTGAAATAGTGTGCAAAATTGCATGATTTGCGATAAACTATCGCAAATTTCAACAAATGACCATGTAAAAAAAAAAAAAAAATCAATTTCGTCAATTGGTCGCAGAAGAAAATAAATTTCGTTAAAGGATCGTGGTAAAAACGAGAATTTTGTCAAAATATCGTAGAAAGAAAACACGAATTTCCTCAGAAGATCAGTAAGATAATGCAAATTTTATCGAAAGGTTAGTAAGAAAACGCAAATTTCACCAAAAGATCGCAGAAAGAAAACACTAATTTAGTCAAAGGATTGTGGTAAAAAAACGCAAAATTCGTCAAAAGATCGCATAAAAAATGCGAATTTCGTCAAAAGTTCATGGTAAAAAGTGTGGATTTCAACAAAGAATCGTGATAGGAAAATGTGAATTACGATTGTGGGAAAAAAATTGTGAATATCTCAAAATGATGGCAGGAAAAAAATCGCGAATTCCGTCAAAATTTACTGCACTGAGCTAAAAAATTGGAACCAGGCTCTTTTTACAAATGTAAAAAAAAAAAACCGCTGCAAAACGAAAATAAACTCTAAAAATCGTATAAAAATTTTCAGAGGAAAAAATTTACTATATTGAGTTGAAAGACACAAACCTTATTCCTTTTATGAATCTCAAAAGATGGCTGTGAAACACAAATAACCAGCCAACCAATCTCCAGATTAATTTAAATTTTGTGTGCTACGATTTCTCATTTTCAAAGGTTGGCAGATCTGCTATAGACAGTATTTTGGATATGGTACTGTAACTGAAATTTTTTGTGTGTCCCTGTAAATGAATGACAAATGCTATGCATGTCATACTCTAAAACAAGTTTCTTGTAGCAAATCTCAGTAATGTGAATCAGTTTCATTATATTTGAAATAGTGTAACATAATTAAAATACAGTACAGTTTCCCCCCCCGATAGACCATTATGTAACGGAATTCTTTTGTGTAGTCCTGTAAATGAATAATAAATGCTTTGCACTTCACATTCTACAGAATGCATGTTTTAGTGCACTTCATAAATGCATATCAATTTCATTGTGTTTGAAATGATGTAACATCATTAAAATACATTTGAAACAATTTTTTCCTATTGACCGTAATGTGACAGATAACTTTTGACTGCCCTTCTGAAAGAAGTATAAATGCTACACTTAATTTTCAAATCATGCTATAGTAAATATCAATAGCATATGAAAATTGCTGGGCAATCCAAGTACAGTCCACTCCCTCTAATCCACAACTCTATAATCCGCAAATGCCTATAATCCACACTATATTTCAGATGCAAACAAATAGTTAAAATCTCTTTATTTTTAAAGCAAGATAATGTACACTTTGACTGTAATAAAAGTTAACTGCTCTGACTAAAACAATTTTAATGCATTTCTGCATTCATTAGAAGGAAATGTTTTATGTATCTTATAAATAACTATTAAACTGCTATATTCTGAACACATTCGCTAGCTGTATTAAAGATAAAATTTGTTTCAAAGAGGGGTTAGCTCTTCAGGATAAATATCTTAGTTTTTTAGAAAACCAACTTTTGTTACTGATCAAGAAATCCCGACTCTTAAAAGGCTTCAAGATTAAACTGCATAACATAACTTAAAAACTATATAAAGCCAACCACTATCACTCCGATGTTTGATAGATTTAAAAATAAATAGAAATGTTTTCCATTAATTTTGTATTATCATTTAAATGTATTCCTAATATTGAACATAGCTTTTTATATATATAAAGCATTTTCTTTCATTTCTGCATTATTTATTTGCAGTATGATTACTATATTTGTTGATAAATTCCAAATATTAGAATGAAAACAAAGAAATGACCTTATAATCTGCAAAACCCCTGGTCCTGACCTGTGCGGATTAGAGGGAGTGTACTGTATATTTACAGTGTTAGAGCTCGGGCAGATGGCCAGACATCATAAACACTTTTCAACTATATTGAAAGTGTTAAGAAATATCTTGTATTATGCAATTCATTTTTTTATTTATTTATTTATTTTTTTTTGCTTGAATTATTTTAACATTTGAGTATTGTATTTTCTTTTTTAATTTAAGGATAGATAAGCTTTTTCCTTTTCTTGACTTTTATTGTTTTACTTTTTACTTAAATATTAACATATATAAAAATTAGACTGGTGCTTGTTAAACCTCATCGAAAAAATAAAATTCATTTAAAAGAAGGTCAAAATACATAAATAATTTTTAAACAACCTATATTCCAAATCTTGTTTAACATTTGTAAACAAACAGTCTAGAGACAAAAATCAGTCACAAAGTGAGTTAATTTAGATTCCATATTTTATCATAGTAATCAATACACCTTAGAAAAAATATTTAGTCCTTCCATTGGTCAAAAATAGGCCTTATCTACTCATCTCCATTTTTCTTCTTCCACATACTTTTCATTTTTTATTGAGGGTATTATTCAATTTGATTTTTTAAATATGTTTTCAGTATATCTTCAGGCTTCACTTTGGATTAAGTGCACCAATTTCAATTATTCTTAGTTAATATATTTTCAAGATCTCTCTAGGTTTTGTTGGCATCTGAGCAATGATTTGCCTGCTTGTGTTTCTGTATGTCCATTAGCATTTTCTTCTAAAGAAAATAATTCCACAACTAGACTTAAAATTTAAATGTGTCATTGAGATGGAGCACAGGAAATGTATCTAAAATAAGTTTTTGTATTGTGTACAAGTTTTTATAAAGCATTATTTAAAAAAATAGTATTGTCATGTAATGGTTGAATACTAATTTAGTAGTACTCAAGGTCAAGCTAAAGTAAATAGTTTTGAGGATTGAACTTCTGCCATTTAGTTTCCTTGTTCTTGAATATGTATTTCTATATATAGAATACTTTGAGTCTTTTACTGAACTTGACATAAAAAGGAGAAAAAAATGTGAAGGTAATTTTTCACTTATTTTTGTGCATTTGATGAATATTTATTATTGGCATAATTTTGATTTTTTGGTCAGGTTTTATTATTACTTTTGCTTCATCGATTTTTCATGAGTAGATATAGAACATGAAATTTGTTATTTACATAGGAAAATTAGTGCATTTTAATTTGGACTACATTTAACTTTTGTTATAAGGTTTAAACAATAACTAGTTTTCTCCTAGTGATTAGTAACACTAGGATGTTACAAATATTTTGATGCTGTGCAAATAGCATAAACAGGAGTCTGTACAGAAAGAGAACTGAGTTTGTTAACAGACTCTTCATAAAATTCAATGACAGTAAAACGGATTCTTCAAAAAAATAAATTTTAGAAAAATGGATTCTTCATTAAAAATAAATTTCAGAAAAATGGCCGTTTCACAAAAAAACACAGTAAAAAAAATTAGAGAATGGTAGATTATGCACACGGTGAAAGATCTCAATCTATGAACTGATTTCAGTCTTGAAAATTTTTTTGACTGATAGTAAATTATATTTTATGTACATAAATAGCACTTTTGCTAGCAAAAAGCTCTTAATCTATACATATAATAATCATACATGTACATATTGCATCATTTGTACTAATCTGAGGGTTTGTCGATTGTGTAGTATAATATAATCACAGGAAAAAAAAAAAAAAAAAAAAAAAAGACGGAACAAGAAATCTGTCTAAAAAGAAAAAAATAGTAGTTTATTTCTGCAAAATTCAAGCGTCTCCGATTTTGGGAGACTAGGAATAATTGGGTTAACTAATGTTTTGTGAAATTACTTTTTTCACAAAAATAAAAATAATTCACAAAAATAGGACACTGGGGGGAAAAAAAAACCCCTGGGCAGACCCCTGATAAATTAAGATATAATAAATGTAAGCCAAGTCATGAAAAAAAGGATACCTCTTTACTAACTCAGTCACAAATCTTTGTATAAAAATGTCATTGATATCAAACCATTATTAATTTCTACTAATTGATGTTATCTTTAAATTATACTTCAGTGGTTGTCTACATATTAAAATCGAAACAAACCAAATTTTCAGTATTAATACCTAATTTTGCATCACATTTGGATTTTTCTGTAAATTTTACCTTTGGATGCCAAATGAGAAGTCATTTCATCAAGCAGTGTAGGAATTATGCAGATGCAAAATTTTGAACTCCTAATGTTAAATTCCTTGTTAATCATTACAAAACAGATTGCAATGCATGTACTTGTTAAGCATAACTCAAAACTACTTGCCAAAATGAGCTATAATTTTATATTCATATATTTGAAGCTTCTAGGGATAGATTTCTGTTAAAAAATTTACAGGTTACAAGAGTGGTTAGAAAAACTACTTTTTTAACAACTACTTTATCAAAAATGTAGTTAACTGCAACTACTTGTTTTAAAAAGTAGTGACAGCAAGCTACTTACAAAAGTAGTCACTATTCACTACTTTCAGGTTTTGTCAAAGGATTCAACCTATTCTCAAAATTGAGGACACAGATTAAATAATACGGTGGCTGCTCTTTATATCATGTCTGCCAGGACACAGCTATATAAGTTTGATACAGCCAAGGGCATTAAAAATTATGAAAGATAACGTACACAAAATTGTTTTGTGTTTGTCTCCAAAATGCACATATTACAATTTTCTTAACAAAATTAAAAGAGATGTATGTAATACAATAAACATTTAAATATAATTACATAAAAAATGTTATTAAAATACTGTTTTTTTAGGGGGGTTTTGAGGGAGGCATAAAAACAAATCTATATATCTGAATGAGTGATATAACTAGCAGCTACTTTTGTGTATAACATATTTATGCACAATCATACACTTCATAATTCTTTTTATTATTCTTACAGTCATTATTGAATTGGGACATAAAATTATTATTAACTCATGTATTTTACCAATGATTTCTTTACTCAGCTCCCCAACAAAGGTCTCCCCCAAACTTAATATATTAATTGTATTGAGTTCTGTTGGGAGTTCATTGTACTAAGTTGTTTTATTTTATAATCTAAAAAATTTACAGAAAAAAAAACCCAATTCACATAATAATTAAATCTGCAAATAAAGCACTTCCAAACAAAGAAACCAGATATTAAAACATGAAGACCTAATAACAAGTAAATAGGCATGTTTTCAGCCGGAAAATCAATTCTTTTTTTTTGGTGGGTTAGCACTTAATTTTACCAGCAAGTGCCAATGGAAAAATCTATGACTTCATATGATATGTTGCTAAACACTGCAGCTGAGATTTGCAAATTGTTGAGCTGAACACATTTTGCACAAAAGAAGCAAGTTAGAATAACATTATCTATAGAATGACTCCTATATCATATCTCCATATACTGAGTTGTCTTATTTTATTACTTAGAAAATTGCTGAAAAAGCAAACTGGATGCAAATAATAAGTAAATCTATAAATAAAGCAATTCCAAACAAAGAAACCAGATATTAAAACATGATGACCTAATAACGAGTAAATAGGCATGTTTTCAGCCTGAAAATCAATTCTTTTCTTTGCTGGGTTCACACTTAATTTTACCAGAAAGTGCCAATGGAAAAAATCTATTACTTCATATGACGTGTTGCTAAACACTGCAGCAAGATTCGCAAATTGTTGAGCTGAACACATTTTGCATAAAAGAAGCAAGTTACAATCACATTATTTGTAGAATGGTAATTTCCCCCCCCACCCCCTTCCTAAAGTAGTGTCACTATTCGCTACAAATTCCTCTTTTTTTTATTAGCACGCTACTTGCTACATTGCATTCAAATTGTAATGCACCACACTACAAACTACTGGAAAAAGTAACGGCTACAGTAGTTTCATTACTTGTAGCCTGCTACTTCTGACCACTGGGTTATATAATGTTTATTTTTTCGAATATTAATTCAAAAAATTATAAATTATGAAATTAATGTTTCATACTCTATAATTAATACATATTGTATGTATGTACTTCTAATTTAATTTACATTAATTAGTATGTAATTACAAATAGTAATTTTTGTAAAATCTAAATTTAAGAAAGTACTTCATACGTAATCCCACCCTTTTGAAAATCCTATTCACTGACCTTGCAATTACTTATTGAAAGGTTTCATATTTGTTATATGTTCTCTGTGATATATCTGATATGTGTACTTCCTGTAACATTTTAATTTATAAGGCACTTTCACAAGCAATAGTTAATTTAAAAGTTATATTTGAAAGCAATAAATTACAAAACTATTGTAATAAACTATATTGTAACTAACTTTTTTCAAAAATTTCCAAAATTTTCAGTAGTTTGATTCACACTTTTTTTTTCTACTTCTCAGGACCACATATTTCAAGTGATTTGTGCAAGCCTTGGTAATATTTAAAGTAAATGCATTTTGAATGAGTGGCCCACTGTGCTTCATTTTCCCCTTATAAGGAATGAAATACATACATGAAATGCTAAATATGAAGGAATTTGTTTTAACATTAATTGGTTTCAAGAGTGACATTTATACTATTAATTAAATAACTGGCATATAATTTCAATTATTACTTTTTTGATTATTTTGCCATTACTTTTTTGAAATAGTGTAATTCGTCTTATTTTTCCATTATGTAATCAAACAATTAAAAGGTGACAAGATGATTTCTACATAAAAAAGCAGTGCCATTCAAGCAATCTGAATTTTTAAAAAAGTAGCTAACTGGCAAAACTACTACTACATAGAAAATGTTTATTTTTGTATTGCATACATAAACACACTTTATATTAAATATTACATACTTTTTATATTATATAGGAAAATAAGATGATGCATGGCATAATCAAATAATAGCAAAGCAATAATAGCACATTTCAAGAGTTAAAGTTCACTTTTGACATTTGTAAGTACAAATATATTTTCTTTTTAACTCCCATTATTGAAATATTGATTTGACATTTTTTCTGAAGTGAATTATGTTAGTTATATCTCACCACCACATAACACTGATTTAAGAAATTAAACTTTTAGTTTAGTATGTTACCTGATTGTGTTAAACTGCCCAACACCAATTCTGAAAAGGTTGTTTATGTTCAAACAAGCTTTTTTTTTTTCAATGTTGCTTTCTTGTATAACATTGTATTTTTAATTATACACTGATGCTCTCAAATTAAGGATAATAAACAGACACTTTTGATTTTAATATTTTGTTGAAAATCTACAGAAATGCTTGTTGATATATGTGAAAACATTTTTGACCTCATACTTTTCAGTAAAAATTTAGTCGCAAAGGCCAACAATAGGACCAGCAATAAATTAATAAAATTTGCAATTACCCTGCAGGACTGTAACCAGACTGGTTATGGTTCTGTCATCCTGTAATATAAAAGGCTAAAAATAGTTTGTCACTGTAACAAATGACTATGTGGGTCACTCACAGCATTTGTATGCATTTATGTAATAGCCTGCATATTTCTGAATGTATAAATGTTTATAAAAAATTTAAAAGTATTTTTGTGCATAGCATGCAGTTTTAAAGCAAATTTAATGCCACTTTCTGAGAACATGACAGAGCACAGTTGAAAAAAAACTACTGCAATTAGAAAATGAATATATTGAATATTTGATGATATATGAGCATTTGTATGAAATAATTTTTAACTGCATATGTGCGAGCAACATCAAAAAGTTTTTTCCATAATTTGGTGACCAGCTATATAGGACATCATAAAAATTTGGAAATATATCAATGATACAGTGATCTGAATTTCAATTTGTGGAAAATTCAATTCCTTAAAATCAGCTACTTTTAAAAAGCAACTGAAGTTCAGCTCACTATATCATCAATATCTTTCTGAATTTTCATGATATCTAATTCGTCTGTTTATGTAAGTTGTCCTATATATTTGCTTACCAAATTCTGAAAAAAAAAAAAAAAAAAAATATTGCTTATGCATGCTCAATTAAAAAAGTTTTCATACATATACTCATATCCATTAAATATTCAATATACTCATTTATTAATTGCAGTATAATGTTTTTACCGCACTTTGTCTTGTTTTCAAAAAGTAGCTTTTAATTTGGTTGAAAACTCTGCATGCTATAAAGAAAAAACATTTGATTTTTTTTTTTTTACAGGAATGTTTATATCTTCATTAATATGTGTGCTATTATTATACAAATGCATACAGACATCTTATAGATTGCACATAGTCATTTGCTACTGTGGCAGACCATTTCAAGCATTTTATGTTACAGGATGATCATAAATTTTATTCAATTGGCATCCTAATTGCTTTCAACACTAAATCGTCACTGAAGAATATGAAATAAAACATGTTCTTTACATTAACACAGTTCAAGAAAAATATCATCAAGCATTTATGAAGATATTCATCAAAATGTCTAAAATTGTAATTATCCTGCCTTTATCTTTAATTTATAAGCATGAGCTTACTTTAGATATCTTATTCAAATTATTTTTATGGTATGTTAATTTTTTGTTTAGTTATCAAAAAGGATGAAACAGACAGTAATGAAATATTATCTAATTTCAACATTCTACTTAAGCGCTATTTAACTATCTAAGCTAACTATTCTGTTCTTAAATAAAAATTAGGAAAAATATTATAAAGACTACCTTTTATTATTTTTTGTTTGCACAAATACATTTCTGTTATATATATATATTTAATTTTATGCATGCACAAATATCTCAGTCCTTCTGTCAATATTGCTCACATAATAAATTTAAAACAGAAAAATCATATAAATGTAAATACATTATGGTCAGCAATGTTGCTACACTTTTGATATCACTAGGCTTTCTTGCGTGTTAGCTGGGACTCCGACACTTCCAAAATACTGGGTCTTTTTTTACAAAAGTAAGTTTTCTTTTTAGAAATTAAGACAGATTCGCCGTATTTAATATAAAATATGCCTCTTTCGCATCTTTCAAGAAAAAAATTATTCATCCCATCATAATTTTTTTAATCATTTCTACTCCTCTTATCCTGTTTTTTGCTTAAATGATGCATTATAGTATCCTGGGCATCACTGGTGGTATACAGGGGTGTTCTTAGATAGATTTTTCATCATGGCAAAATTCTCAGTTTGGTGCCATTTTTCTTCAAATTAACATAATTCCCTTTTTACCTTCAGACGCTTTGTTTAAGCATCTGAAGCATACTAGAATGTAAATTAATTCGATAATTTAGAATTGAATATTTAAAGTATTATTGGCCTTTCAACATGTTTTAACTTTGGATATGTACTTTATTTTATGGATAAAAGTGTTTAAAATGTGGCTGCTCGTAAAAGGTCTATAAAAAAAGAAAAAAAAAAGGAAAAACCATAAACATTGAATCATATGAAATGAATATTTGCAACTGAGCAGGAAAATGCCCAGGCCGGGAATCGAACACAGATCCTTGGCTTACAGGGCCAATGCTCTACTATTTAAGCTAACTGGGCTGGCAAGCACATTTCGCTCAGGAATAACATCTGATTTGTCATGTAGACAGCTCAACAGAATAAACCACAGGTAAAGGAACTCCATATAAGTGATGGGTACGTAGATGAACTGTTAATTTAACCCGTTAATAGTCGCACGTTGGTCTTTTCCCTGCCCGAAATTCGTTATCGTCCTGTAACTCATTTCCCGTTAAAGTTACGATAGCCAAATTCCGTGTAGCTGACCTTGAGTGTTCACACTCTTGTGTAGTAAAATTGCAAGTCATTCCTGCTATTTCTTAGCATTTTATTGCATCCTTAAGTTTCAATCGGTCTAAATGACCGTGTTGCGACCACTTACGTTAGTTGAATTTTTCCCCCTCGTGTGCATCCTTTTCCATTTCCGCGAAATCTGTGGGGGAAAGTTTCTTCGAAGTATGGACTCTCTGTCTGTTGTTATTTCATCTTTCTTTCTTTCTGCTATTTTACCCATTCATAGAGTACTTTTTTACTTTTAGAATGTGACTTAAAATTGTTTTATTATATTAGTTGTGAAGTCAGTTCACACAAAAAACTGATGGATGGTCACTTACATTTTTTTTTTCATTGTCAAATATTGCGGGAATAAATTATCAAATTGATAATAATTTAAATATGGAAAAAAAGGGAAATTCATCATCATTATTTGAAAGAACTTGCTTTTCATTTATTACCGAACATATAAATGAAAGAAAACAGACAAAAACACTGCCAAACCATTAAAAAAGAGAGAAGAGAATTTTGTGGGATTCAGTAAAAAAAAATTGCCATATCTCCAAAATCTGAAAAGTATCGTTTTTGTACAATAAAACAAATTCGAAAGATAAAACAATTTTCTCAGAAATGTAGTGTGTATATTTGCAAAGAACATACATATAATTTATTTGTACAATAAGAAAAATTATGAGAATTTTATAATGTAGGTTAGAAATTATGCAAATAAAAATCTCTTTTGGATAATTCAGTGAATGTTTATACTATGATTTTTAAAAATATTTTAAGTATTTTTCTAAAATTTATCTATTTTTAAATTTTCATAGTGTAAGTAAAAACACATTTTTTTTTAACAATGCCACAGAAAATGTTTTTTTATTATTATTATTGAAATCCAATAGAGGCTTGGGACAGTATCTAACAAATTTAAATTTGTTGTCCTTCATCAATTCTTCAAACTATTTTTCAGAATAATGTTTTCCAGAATATGAGAGAAAATTCATTTAAATTAAATTATTGCTGCATATTTATAATTTCGGAGAAAATTTTCTTATTGTTTTTATTATTTTAATGAACGTTATTATAAAACAATAAATTATAACATTAATACCTTATTATGAAATGTACAATTAAATATTTATTTTAATTAAATAGTTTCTGTAAAATACATCCCTATTAAGATGAACCTTTCAGTGATTCTATTAATTAAAATAATTTATCCATCTTAGGATTTAAATTTACAATTGCAAATGTATTTAAATTAAATATATAATTTCAATAACTTATTTATTATTTACTTTATATAAGCGAAGTTCGTATCCAGAGTTTTTATTCAAGGGCGCTGCTCCCACCCTGAAATAAGTAGAAAAACTACAAATCATGCATTTTCATTTGAAAAACAGACTTAGATAAAATGTAAAACTGTCTGCAAACTCAAATAATTTCTTAAAAATTTTCTGCAGAAAAACGTCACGCCCCTCCTAAGTCCTATATCGCCACTAACAGCAAAAGTGAAAAAGTCCTCTTTCCAATCCCTCACATTACGTTACATGCTCTCACCCCCCCCCCCCCCCCCCAGTTTTCTGAATTAGACTTTATTGAAAAGAGGATAATGTTTACTGAGATATTAAAACCGAATTCCCCTTTCAAATGTAAAAAAGTCACTGCAAATTGGCAAATAGCAGAGAAATGCTAAACAAGCGCATAAACATTCGCTAAAATTTCCAACCAAATAAACTTTATTTAAAAGAGATCAACATTTAACATTTACTTTTCAACGCAAAATTTATTTTTAATCTGTTAAATTAATCTGCAAAGCCTAAAATAATTTGCAGCACCTCACTGTTTCTGCTACCGGCCCTGGCAAAAAAGGGGGAAAAAAAAAGCATTGTACCTGCTGTTCTGGCATAAGCCCCGCACTTCCAATATTTTTAAGTTTTAAAAATATATATGCCACGGCGCTTCTTCCATGGTACATGGCAAATAATTTCTAGATAGCTTTTTTATCTGCAGACCTTCTCACAAGTATGCGACGGGCCTCGCACAGATTCTCTGCCTGGGGTCTTAATAATTTTTTAATGAAAAATTTGTATAAAAAATCTCCCATCAGAACTGTCTGCAAACTTTGAAAATTTTCTGCGAACGGCGTTCGCGTGTTTGTCTATATTATCTGACCGTTGAAAAATGGATTTAATCACAAAATCTCGAGCCCCCCTCCTCCTCTCCCCCCTGATACACACACAGACACCCCACAAAATAAATAAATAAATAAAACGTAGTTACAACATTTACATTTATAATTTCGAAGTTAAGTATTTTTTACCTTTTTCTTTATTATATATATATAATTATACATTTTTAATAATATTTGGTTTATGTGGTATTTGTGATTTCATAATTATTGGTCATTTTCCTTATTTTTCAATGGTATTATTGTACAGAAAGTTTATATATATTATTATGTATATTATATATATATATATTATTATATATATTGTATTGTATAATATATATATATTGTAATATATATATATATAATATATATATTGTCTTTAATTGTTTATGGCATCAAATTTGATGGTTTTTCATATGTTTTAAATGAATTAATCGTCCGCAATATGCTAGTGAATTAGTGGTATTGTATTTGATTTTCTGTTGCATGTCATAGGTTCCATTTTTATTTTCAGTTTAATTGTTCAATTTAATGTCAGTGTAATATATTGATGCTAAATTTATTAATTTTATTTTATTAAATGGATATAGAGTGCCAGAGTATAAAAAAAAATCTACCTGACTCTGATTCTGTCCTTCCAAAAAATAAAAATACCCCTATCATGAATTTATATTCATATTAGTAAATGTTTTCCTACTAATTATTGATTCATAGTAACATCAGAAATTCAATCAAATCATTTACTATTTACTTTTAAGTATTTATGCAAAATGAAGAAAGAGTTATTAAAAACATTTATCTAGATGCCAACTGAATATATACTTAAGCGAAATAAATAATTGCTGTAAAAGGTTGTAAAATGAATAATTGCTGTAATTGTTTAAAGTTTAGTCAATATTTTCACCCTACGCTATTTGTTTTCAATCATCTGATATCACCGGCAAGTTTCCCCTTCGTTTTCGGCCTGCTGGTAATGGTGGCAAATGGACCAAACGCGACTACTAACGTTCTAAAAAATGTCGCGACTACTCTCAGATTACCATGATCAAACTGATTGGTAAAGTTATCATATGAAATGAATATTTCTAACTGAGCAAAATAAAATGCCCAGGCTCGGCCAATGCTCTACCAGTTAAGCTAATTGGGCCGACAACAGGCAAGCACGTGAAATGTGCTCGTCGGTTGTCATGAGCAACTGTCATTTAAAAAAAAAAAAACCATGGATTCTGTTGATTAGTCAAAAGAAATTCAGCTTTTTATCGATCGCTTATTAAAATATATTGTGATTTTTGCCGATCAGTAAAGAAAAAAATCATAAATTTTGTTGATCAGTACCAAAAAATATCATGATTTTCGTCAACTTGGTCAAAAGTTACACCAAAGGTTTTGATGTTTCAATCCTCCAATCTATATCTACAACATGAAGTCAGCATTTATGTTAAACTTTATTAAAATCTAAAACCTGAAAAGGATGAAATTGAACCATATTTACACTAACATTATATATGCTAAAATTTGCATTATATTACTACTTATCAAAAGATAATAATTTGATTAAAACGTTTTTAATCTTTGCACATACAGAAAAAATGCAAAAAGTGACATTTGCAAGTTGTTTTAGACTTTGGAATTTTGGTTAGCAGGTATGCATTCATATTTGGAAATGAGATATTACTTCAAATCTAATGACACATTTGTTGAGATTTTCTTGTAAACAGCGTTCAAATAAAGACATTTTTTATGAAATAAACTGTATATTTTTTATTTTATGAATGAATCTTTTTTAGATTTAAATACTACATTTATTGCAGGCATGTAGTTTCATTAGCCAAATAGTAATTTGCATAAAATAAAATTATTTTCAACTAAAACTGAATTTATGCTAAAACTATATTAATATTTTTAAAAATTGTAAATAATATGCATTTATTTATTTACTGAATTTTGAAATTTCATTTTATAAGATGCAGTATTATTAAACTATATATAGACTAGAGATGGGAAATATAGTTACTTTTGGTTAACAAGTTACGTCGTTCCACACTTGTACAGGTAACAGGTTTCAACAATCTGTTATTTTTATAACATATACTAATTGCTGTGTATGCGGTCAACAGATGTTTTAATTAGAAGGTCTTTTAAACAAAATGTTTGTAATCATTTTTTGACGTAATTATAAATGCTGTTTTCTTTTGAGATGAATCAAAGTTAGTTTGTGGTTAAAAACTTAATTTTTGCAAGACAAAAACTTACCTAAAAATTCTATATATCATAACTCAGTAAGTTTTGACCATACAGGAATAAATTTTTACTGTTTTACTTGTTAAAACATGGAAAAACTTTTTCTAAATAAAACTTATAGGACCCAGGCATTGTATAAAATGTGTAATTTCTTATTTGTTTAAAAAGTAATTATTGTAATGTAAATCGATTTTTATGTGATGCAGAACAAAATTGGAAACATTTTTGCAATTGGAACTATACCTCTAGAACTAATGTTTTAGAAATTAGTTATTGGTAAATAATAAGAGACACCCTGTATAATAATTAACACAGTTTTAACAATGTGATTTCTAACCCCCCCCCCCCCCAAAAAAAAAAAAAAAAATCATACTTATAGCATAGATTATGAAACACTTTCCAACATATTCAGAATACTATAACAAAACATCACAATTTACAAAGGTGGAAGATGACGGCTTAATGAACAATTTAGAAAACACATAATGCATTTGAAAACATATTTCTGCCATTACCTTGAAAAGCCGTTAAAATATACAATTTTTTTGCAGCCCTGTCTATGATCTACAGATATGTATGCATATTACATAGTATGCTAAAAGTTACTTCAGTTAAACACATAATATATTTTAAAATTTCCACTCAGCAATTTCAGCCAATAAACGGATGTTGTTGAGAACTTTTGTTTGATCATCTACAGTGAAACCTCCCTCTGCGACCACCCGCATTAAGCGACCACCTCCCTGAACGAGCATTTGTTCATGGAACGAAATTTATTTCCATTGGCTCAATATTAATTTTACCTCCATTCAGAGAGCATCCCAGTTGAACTCCCTCCATGAGCGACCAATTTCTTTGAAGAAAATGAAACAAATTCTGTTTTTTCCTGATCGCTTGCAGAATTTTTTATTAGAAAAATTATTCCGGAGAGCGCATAATTCATCAAACTTCTAAACTAAGTTTAGATTTTTTTTATTCCAGTAACTTTTAACTGTTTAAAACCCCTTGTGCCTTTTTAGGCAATGGATTTAACTCTGGTGACAAATTAAGAATGACTGTCAATAAACTCCTCCACCCTATTCTGTCAGGAAACTCTCAAAGAAATAGATAAATTAATAAAATCTTCATTATTTGTTCCTGCCTCAAAAAAAAATTGCATTTATTTACTGAACTTTGAAAGGACTTGGAAATAAAAGTTATAAAAGATAAAACCATAAAATCAAAGTAAACGTCTATGTATTCATTTTTTAAACTCTATAGTAATAAATCAAAGTAAATGTCTATGTATTCATTTTTTAAACTCTATAGTAATAAACTTATGTAATTAACTTTTGTTTTGATACTTAAATTTTCATATTTTTTCCTAATGTGAAAAGTAAATTTTTGTAACATTAATTGTTACCCTTTTTCAACAATTAAAATCTAGATTTAAACATGACCTCCATTAAGAGACCACCTCTCGGAGTGACCAATTTTTATTGGAACGGAACGTGGTCGCCTTAGGGAGGTTTTCCTGTATATGATCTAGAATTTATACAAATCAAGTAATATTTAAAATATAGTTAAATTTAAAAACGCATACCACAGTTGAAAACGCACTTCCAGCAATTATTGTCCGTGGCTTCAATAGTTCAATTATTGCTCATTTTCTTCTATATCCAAATACTTTTGTGTGTTCCTGTAAATAAATGATAAGCTCTATGCACACCATATTCTATAGTAAGAACCTTGTAGTACACCTCAGTCATTTATATCAATTTCAATATGTTTTAAATAGTGTAATATCATTAAAATATACAGCAAGCGATTTTTCTCCATATACCATAATTTAACGGAATTCGTTTGAGTGGCCCTGTAAATGAACCAAAAACGCTATACACACTTCCTTTACAATATCAAACATGCCCAATCCGAACTAAACCCAAATAACATATATCCATTTCATAGCAATCGGACTATAAAGCAAGGACAGACAGACAAACTGAATTCATAAACAATCAAATGCAATTTATCGAAACCAATTTCGTTTGTACAAATATGTTTTCAAATTAAATAGAAAACTGTACTAAAATTAAGTTTTCTCACAAATTATAGGAGGTTATTTTCTTTCTTTTTTTTCCGTAAAATTAATGTCAAAACAAAAATAATAAAAACACTTAGCCAAAAAACAAAATTTATAGTGCCAGAATCCCCCTCACCTCCACCCCACCCCCTAAAAAAGACTCCATGAGTACGTGGTAATAATCCTTTTAAATATTCAAATAAACTGCCCAACGCAAAACACTCCATTCTTTCCCAAAAACATGAATAGTAAATAAACACTTTTGTCCAATTATAATTCATTTAGGCAAAATTATCCTTTCAGATAAATTTATCCCCAGTGTATTTTTTTAATTTAAAACACTGTTGTACCAAATGTTTCAAAATAAGCAAATGTTATATTGACCACAGAAAATTTTATCAGATAAATAATTGCAAAGATGTTCTATTATCTGTATTTATTCAAAGCTTACCAATCGATGAAATTATCTTTTTGTATGTTAAGAGCTACATTTACTGATAGCGTAATTCAGAATGAATTAAGGAATTATCTGTGGTTGGTTTCCAATTGTTGCAGCTACTTTCAGTTGAAATCAATCTGAAGTTTTAATGTACCCGTTTTAAAGGTGCTAATCAATAAAAAAATAATAAATTCATGGATTTCATTTGAATGTAGCAAAACAATGTTTTATTATTTTTTAAATGTATTTTCTATTCAAAATTGACAATTAAAATTTTTAAGAGATAAAATTATAAATAAATGTATTTTACTTAAACAGGGGTCTGTCCAGGTTTTTTTTTCCAGGGTCCTATTTTTGTGAATTTAATTAGTGTTTTTGTAAAAAAAAAGTAATTTCACAAAACATTAGTTAACCCATTTATTACTTGTCTCCCAAAATTGGAGACGTTTGAATTTTGCAGAAATAAACTAATATATTTTTTAGACAGAATGTTCAGATTAGTATAAATATTGTAATAATTATTATATGTATAGATTAGAAGTTTTTTGCTAGCAAAAGTGCTATTTTTGTATAATTCACTATCACTCAAAAAAATTTCCAAAACTGAAATTAGTTTATAGATTGAGATCTTGCACAGTGTGTATCTACCATTCTCAAACAAAATTTCTGAGTTTTTTTGTGAAAGGGCCGTTTTTCCAAAAATTATTTTTGTGAAGTCCGTTCTACTATCATTGAATTTTGTGAAGAGTCCGTTGGCGGATTTAGTTTTCCCCCTGGACAGACCCCTGTTAAACGTTGCAAAAAGGTACTTTTTATAAATTTAATGAATCTGAAATCATGTTTCGCTGCATTTTTTTAAAAGGGGGGGTGGGGTGAAATCAATGCTTTTTTCATTTACATAACATAAATGAAATATATTGCAAAATTCAACAATCATATATCCCAAATTATACAGTATTTAAAGGAATAAAAAGTAAAAAAAAAAAAAAAAAAAAAATGATAAAACTCTATTAATTTAAAATGCATTTGTAATATAAGTGTACAAAGGAAAAATATTTAGAATTAATAATGTAGCTTGTACACTTAATTATTTTTTTAACATGAATTTATTGCATTTAAAGACTTTAGCTATATTGAATGTAGAATTCTTCACATATTTCTTCTTCATTTTTTTACTAAAAAACATTGGTTTATGAAAATTTCAGACTTCAGATTTTTAATGGATTTGCACATTTTAGGATGTCCTAAGCACATCCATGCATTGCAGTTCATCTTCCTAATTACTAATGTGTAACTGAGCTATATGTTTAGCAATATAATTCAGAAATAGATTTTTAAAGTCACTCGTTGAAAATTAAAAAATTTTTTAAAAAAAAAACCCATGAAAATATATTTTTATTTGAAAAAAATGCTAAATGAAGACAATATATACGATTCATGAGTACAAAACATGTCAAGCATGAGCTTTTTTCTTAGAAATTTTTAGATATTTTCCTGATTTACTATTTGTGCCAATGTTTAGTTTATGGTCTACTTTGTGCCATCAGAATCTGTGAAATTATGTGATGGTGATGACCCAGCACCAGGCACCAAGACAAAAAAGCATTTAATTAGTACTGCAAGTTCCCGTGCTACGCTGTGTCTGCACGGGCCGACATTTCCAGGCCCGGCCCGAGTCATAGAGAAAAAAATTCGGCCCGGCCCGATTAAAAAATTTAAAGTTCGGCCCGAGCCCGGCCCGAAAAAAAAGTTAAAATCTTGGCCCGGGTGAATTTTTACAAAAAATTGATTTTTACGTCGAATTGGTTAAAAATTTGTCTCGTTCGAGGAGTTCTGACCAAAAATATTTCTTATCACATTTTTTTTTCAGGTGTATAATTTTCATTTTTATAGAAGTGCCACAGGCTGCAATATTTATTTTTTTAATGAATCTCTATTTCTTGTATGTAAAAGTTTCAGTCATCATTAATATTGTTAATCAATATTCCATGTATAGAAGTGTTAAAAATCTGAAAAATGCTATACAGTAAAATCTTCTAAGACGGAATTGCATAGAAAAGAAAGAAAATGTGTTATAGACAAGTACCCTTCTTAGCAAGTGTAAATGTATTATATATTCTTTTCTTACTTATTAGTATGTTCATTTTGCATGGATCAACACTTTTTTCAGTTTAAAACAGGGTTCCGTCATAGGCAGGTTTCCTTTTCACACATTTTACTACTTTTTAATTTAGCTATATTTTAATACGCATAGAAATCTACTATTCTTTAAAAATAATAAATATTAATGTTTAAGTGTAGAATAATGGCGATTCAAAAATGTATGCATTTTTTGGCCAGGCCTAATTTAACTGACTTTTAAATGGACCAGTCCACGCTGAGACAATGATTTTCATATGGGCTGGCTCAAAACTAGGACTGAAAATTTTGGGCCATGAAGACTAGGAATGAAACTAGGCCCGGCTCTGTACAGAAAAATTAAGTTAGGCCCGGCCCGGCCCGAGTCTTCAGAAAAAGTATGGCCCAGCCTGAACAGAGTGGAGACCAGGCCCAGCCTGGCCCAAGAGCCGTGAATGAAAATCGGCCCGAGTCCGGGCTATGGGCCGGCCTGTACAGATCTCTTCTGCAAGTTGTTACTATTCATGCATTAGGGATGGATGAAATGCAAAATAAATTTTTAGCACCACACACCTAACAGAGTTGCCCATAACTAGAGGGTGAACATGGCCAAACTAGGGGCACACATCTCAAAAGAATTGATTGAGGATGTTTTAGTGAATATTGTTCTATTTTAGAGGCACAAAATTGAATTCTTGATTAAGGCAAATGAATGAAGATGCTGCCATTTAAAACCATATGTTATTTAATTAACAGGCACATTTCTGTAACATCTTAATGCAATATTAGGTTCCAGCATAGTAACAGTGTTTTTTTATCCTAATACGTTAAATAATGCCCATCCCTAATATAGACACACTTTGCTAATGACCAGCCAATAAGTGAATACCTGATGGTCAAGCAAATATATAAAGCCAAATACAGTTTTAATTGTTTTTGCTCACAGCTCTATGCAGTATAAAGGAAAATCTGTTTATTATCATACTAGACAATTATCTAAGAAAATTTTGCTGGATAATAATGAAAGCTTCATCCCTACTGTTGCATCACACCGAAATAATGATGTTGAAAAAACTAAATAGGAGTTGCTATAATCCAAAAATCTGTTTACTCTGGAAGGAAAATGGAATTTTAAAGAAATTATTTTAAATTATCAGACATGAGACATCCACTGAAAGAGCTATATCTAACTATTAGCAATTATAAAATGTCCAAAAGTAGCTGTGTGTCAAGTGACAGCAGAATACACATGAGTGCAATTTAATTATTCTCATTTTAGAAATTTTCCTTTAGGCCTTCGTGACAAATGTTAAAATTTTCAATGTGTGATTTTTGGGCAAATATTTCACTCAAAAGCATGATACTCATGGTATTTTTTAGAGTCATTTCTGTAAGTTATAGAAAATGGGGAGCCATTTAAAAAAGTAAATTATGTAATTTATTAAATATACAAGTCCTTATAAAACAAGTGTCATATCTAAAGGCTGTACTTGATTTGAATACATTTTATAATTGGAAGTATTATTCTATCACCTGCAGCTTATTTAAAGATACAGTACAGGACCTATTATCCGGAATCCTCGGGACCAAAGGCTTTCTGGATTTCAGGGTCCCCCAAAGTTTGCATTTTTTTTTGCAATTCTTTGACAAAATTCACGTTTTTTTTTTTTTTTTTTTTTTTTTCTCCCGCAATCCAGTGGCAAAATTTGCGTTTTTTTCACGATTCTTTGACAAAATTTGCATTTTTTCACAGTCCTTTGAAGAAATTTGCGTGATCCTTTGATGAAATTCACGTTTTTTCTGTGATTCTTTGACAAAATTGGCATTTTACATGATCTTTTGACAAATTAGCTTTTTTTCCGTGGTCCTTTGACAAATTTTGTGTTTTTTTTTTCTACGATCCTTTGACGAAATTTGCTCCCACCCCCCGTGATCCCTTGACGTATTATTTGTTAATTACAATCTTTAAGAGGACAAAAATCTAGTGTGCAAGTGGTTTTCTTGTTTCAAAATAGGGGAAAGGTCGATCAATGACAAACCTCATTTTAGATATCCTTCCAGAATGGACGAAAATGTGAAAAAAGTTAGAGCAATTAAAGACCAACGATGGACCATTGAAGTACTTGCAGAGTTATCTGGCTTTGATTTGTGCAGACAAGGGGCTGTTCTTTCTACCATGACAATGCACTTGCAGCCTTATCAGTTTGCCAGTTCTTGCCTAAATATGCCATGACTTCTTTGTCCTGTACCCCCTACTCACCTGACTTTGCTCCATGTGACTTTTTTTTTGTTCCCACAAATGAAGATGACATGAAAGGACATTTTTTTCATGATGTGGAAAAGGTAAACAAAAAAATGAGGCAGGAGTTTGCAGCCATACAGACAGATGAGTTTGAACAGTGTTTCCAACAGTGGAATCATCGATTAGGCAAAGTGTATGATGTTAAATGGAGAGTATATTGAAGGTGTTGTGGTTGTTTTGTAAAAAAAAAAAAAAAGTTTTATAAAAGAAAACTCCTGGTTATCATCATTTTGGCTACACCTAATGTATTGAAACAATTAAAACTCATATTTACATGTTGATCATTTTTTTTTATAAGTAGAAATATTTATATGTCTTTTATTTGTTTGCTTTGCAGGTATAGTCTGTAGAGAATTTAATTTATTTTATTTTAAAAAAAAAAGAAACATGTAAATCTGTTAACTTGTTCAAAATTATTGTAGCAAAACTGATGATAACAGGTGTTTTTTTTTTTTTTTTTTTTTTTTTTTTTTAAAGAAAGTTGAGTTTTAAGTTTTGCCTTTCAGGTATCACTGTTCTGTGCGGCTCAACGTTTACAACTTGTATGACCATAATTTTAGGAATTTTCATATCAGACCAGCTGTACGACATTAATAAAGTTTCAAATTACATTTTTTTAATGTCACTTCAAACATTTCTGGCTTCTTTAAATTGTCATTATATACCAAAGGTCCTCATTTGAAAACAGAAATTCAGTGTTAATTACAGAATTTTACGTTGCATTCCTATGCTGCAGTAACTAGCAGAAAAATTGTAATTAGGATAAGAGGTATTATCATCATTTTTAAGGAGCTTTAAAATTTTCATTATTTGTGTTATACCAACAAAAATTCTTCAAAAATGTTCTTTACCATGAATTCAATAAATATTTCAAAAATAAAAATCAATTTGCTGAAAATTTAATTTTTTTAAAACTATAAATAATAATATTAAAGTGTATTAAATGCTCCATGAACTCCAATTTTTTAAAAATGTTCTCCGTATTTTTTTTTTATTGCTTAAAATGGCTTTATAAAAAAAATTGTATCCATTTTTAATACAAAAGACAATTATTTAAAGGAAAGATTAAAAAAATAGTACAAAACTTCATGTTTCATTAAAAATTCAGATGTTAATAATTTTATTTTTAGTTTGAAAATCTAATAAAAAAATAATTCAGTAGGGATGCACAAATTTACTATAGTTTGTATGTGTATTGTTCCTTAGCAATATTGAGAATTTTTAATAGAAATTAAAATGCATGGGATTTTGTAAAAATATTATAGACTATGAAAAATTTGTTTCAAGAAAAATGCATTTGACATACATCATATTTAATTTTCCTTATGTATCTTTAAGGAGCATGAAAATACATTTTCTGTCAAGCATATTGCAGCATATACAGGGTGCAATATGTTATCTATCGCCGACCTTTAATTTCTCAACCGTTGGTCATAGACATATACTTCCAATTACAAAAACGTTTCAAATGAGGTAAATATTCATGTTGTGGTATTATTTAAGTTAAAACCTCAATTTTATAAAAATTATGAAATCTAACTTTTTATACGGTCCCCCAGTCCCTATAGTTATATTTAGTAAAAGTTTACACATATCATAACAGATATAACACAAAAAGTTTGACATCTGTACTACAAAAATTGACACAGTTATTCAATTTCAAAGTTTGATATTTTTGCACATGATTTTGTCTTTCATTCAGGGATCAGTTAAAAGATGAATTAAAGTAATTCGAGATCAAAAACAGGCTGAAATTCCGTTGCCCTTTGTCTAGTCCTTAGAGAGTATGTTTTATTTTCCGGTTGTCGATTCTACCTACTTTGAATATTGTTCGACCCATAAAAAGCTCAAATTTTTAGATGAAATAACCCTCTTTGCTGATTCCCCGATTTGGCGATATAGGCTAAAGGTGGTTTCGCTGTTAAAAGGATATTATAAAACCATATGACCGCATGATTATATGACCGTGTAAAAAGTTAGATTTCGTAATTTTTATAAAATTGATTTTTTACTTTAAATAATGCCATAACATGAATATTTAGCTCATTTGAAACGTTTTTGTAATTGGAACTATATGTTTACGGCCAATGGTTGAGAAATTAAAGGTCGGCTATATATAACATATTGCACCCTGTATTTTAAATTGTAACACAAAAACAAAAATTCATATATTTAGGTAGCTATTTGCTCATTTCAAAGCCTTTATTTTCTTCTATAATTTAATTTAATTTTAAGCTGTAAGTAGACAATACATTAAATTTTAATAACACTATGCAAATTGGTACAATACATGTAAGAATGAAGTGCTTGGTATTTTGGTCATTGAAACTATACATACTGTCAACAACATTCTGAACTATGGAATATCCAGCTCAGTGTATTTTCTATATGGATTGTGATCACTTCCAATAATTCTTATGATGTTATCAAATTTTTAGACAAGAAATAAAAGCTTTGTTACAATGCAGTAGACTCTCTCAAATCCATATAGCTTGGGACCAGAGAATGTGTGGATTTTAGAATTTTGCAGATTTCTGATCATTGCTTTGTTTACACTTTTTAAACAGTAATTTGAATGTAATAACACAATCAAAATTATAAAGAATCCTTGTAATATAGTAAAATATTAAAATAATTAAGTAAAGTAATAAAGTAAAATGATAAGAAGAAAGATAATTTTAAAAATGATTTAATTATTAAAAGTACAGATCAAATAAATAATTAATAATGTATAATTAAATCTGCATAATAAAGATAAGATACATTTCCCTTGAATTATTGAATTAAACTCATAATGGTACCCTATTAATTCACATCAAAATCGTAAATTAAGGAAGTTTTATTTCAGGTTTAGCCAGTCTTAATAACCAAAAAATCTTGATTAATACATAAAAAGATTTGGCAAAAAGATTGTTATTACCAAAGATATCAGCAATATCTTTTATTTATTTATTTATTTATTTTTTTCAGAAATAAATCATGCTTTCTTATATGAAAAACCACGAGTTCAGTTATATTATACAGAATTAATTACATGTTAAAATACAAACGGAATGATATAAAACTAAAAAATTCTATAATTTTGCCTCTACATCTGAACTGAAAGTTTCATTGTTTACATCTGCAATGACATGTGGATTTTAGGGTTGCAGATTTGAAGGAGTCTACTGTGTCTGCCAATGAACATTATAATTTTATTTATTTATGTATATATCTATTTTTATTTTGAAAGGAAAAAAGCTGTACATTACAAAGAAATTTGATGTTAAACATTTTAAAGTAGTATAGAGATTTGAAGAATCTCTTTTATATGCTATTGAAGAGGATGATAGGTAAAGACATTGAAAAAACAATAGATAACACACAAAGAAATGACAATTTTTAATATATTTTATAGAATATCAAAATGCATTTTGCTCTGTATTTTTACTGATAGAATAGTTTTAGAGAGTATCCCTGCATTAAATAATAATAATTACCTAAGATGTAGAGGTGAGACACATTCTTTCATGATTTCTTCAATGTACCTCTCACTTTTCCTTATGTAAACACAATTAATTGATATAAAGAAAGCATTTTTGGTATAGGTGGATTCTCCTTCAAAACTAGTATATTTCTCAGAAACAAATTTGCAAACAGACGGCACCATACATTAACATGAACCATTTCAAATAAGCTGCTAAATTGTTTAGGACAAGATTGACCTTCACAAGATTATGTTGTACTGATCCATATGATATATTTATGCATTTGAAAATAGATTATTTGGTATCTGCAATTCGTAATGTTTTTTTTTTTTTTTTTTTTAATTGCATTGCTCTTTGTTAGGACAAAATACTATAAACGAATAAAAATAGCCATATTTTTGTGTATTAACACTTTAAAGTCTAAATGTGAGTGTCACTCGGGTTGTCGTTTTTGGTGAAGCGAACTAAGCCCGAGGGTCTCTGGGGTCAACTTTTAACTCTAAGCTATAAAAATACCTGCTATATACATTTGTTGTATTTTCATATATTATCTATGAACCTTTTTTGAAAAAAAAAAGTATGTGGCAGCACTAAACAAAAGTCAGTATATGAAAATATTTAGAATCAAAGCTTAATTCAAACTTATTGAGAACCTTGTGGTGTTGCTCTGTGTGCTTTGAAATGTGCCACACAAAAGCAAATTTTACTAAATAATGTTTATATACAAATAAAACCTACTTTCAGATATTGTACAACATTTGGGTAAGTTTTTATTCAAGTCTATGTAATATTTTATGTTAAAAAATGTTTTCTTATGCAGAATTCTTTTTTAAAATATAGAACGTGCTTTTTTCAATAATTTCTCATTAAATATTTATTTTTAGTACATTTAAATAGTTCATTGATTATGAATAAGAACAGCTTGAAGTTTATAATAAAAAATATTATTAAAATATCTTCCAAGTATTTTTTTAAAAAATCATGAAAAGTACGAAATACCCTCGGTCTAGAGGGAGATATGCAGTTGAAATAGCTCAGACCTCAAAATGTTAAAAAGCAATAACTTTCTTAGGACATTCTAGATCTCTTTGTGACAGGTAATATAGAACTATTATATCTTCTATGATTTTCCCCTGTTCACAAATGTAATCATAAATTGATCCTCTTTACAAAATTACCTTGAAGGTGTGTAATATGTTCCTTTCACATTATGACTGGCTCTGAATATAAATTTCCGGTGTAAACGGAAGTACTTATTTGCAAAAGTTTACTGATGAAAATCCATAAGGTGATTATGTATGATTCTTTTCTCAAATTTTTCGTCAGAAAGAGATGGACATGAGTTTCATTAGCTAAAAGATTGATGCAGGATGGTATTGTCTTTTATAGCAAAATGACCAGACATTGACAGTGTAAAAGTTTCAAGTGCATACTTGCTATCAATTTGTGTAAATATGAAAATGATGTTTTTATTCAAGAATGGGAAATACAAGATGAGTTCTAATTTATTGGAATAATATTTTTTCCCTTCAAATTTAATTATATCATGAAAATTTATAACAAATTAATTTTCAGTATTCTAAATACAGCTTTAAATTTGAAAATTTAATTTTCAGTGGTCTTTAAATATTTCTTCATTATAATGAAATAAATAATATTTTATTTTGTGGGAAAATGTTCATTGCTTTGATTCAATTAAAATTACCTTAATCTGTTTACTTTCGACATCTTGAGGAAAAAAAAATTGTGTAATTTTTGCATTTCATCCATGTAATTTACTATATGAATATCATAGATGGCTCTGAATGTACAAAATAATTTTTATCCTTACATGCAATAAATTTTCAGGTACAACTTGAGTTACAAAGAATTGAACAATTTCTTCTAATATGAATTTTAAAGTCTTCTAAAATTTTGTTTTTCATATTTTTTAAATTTTGATTCAAATATTATTTTTGAGGTACATATCAATTCTTCAGTATACATACTTTCAATTAAGTCTTGATTCTTATGCATAGTATGCTTTTTCTTTTGTGTATTTCTTGAATGGAGATTTTTACAAATTTGCAATCTGTTCTAAACTTTATTGTCATAGATGTAGCAATCTATTTGATTTCAATCTAATAGAATCAAGGCTAGTCAAAGATGCTTCATGCTCATAAAATTTCATCTATAGAAGAGTCCCAAAGTGTTTTTCTTCTTCTATTTTTAATACAGAGCCTCCTTGCACCTGGACCATTTTAAGGAGAACTAGCTCAGAATTTAATCAACTTGACTGTAATATATGCTCACATGTCAAAGGAGGCATGAAGCTTTCACACTGCTATACATTTTGAGATCAGTTGGTGGGCTTAACATTTTCCTGAGCAAGCAAATTGTTTGTTATTAAAAATAGTTTCTAGAAGTTGGTTTCTTACTATTTGTAACATATTTTTTTACTGTTAATTCATGCTTATATCTACAATTTAACATTATTATACAGAATATGAGTTTGCGCAATTACAAAATCAGATATTCAAATTTAGAATTACAAAGAATCATGCAATATATTTTTCTAAGAATGTGGTGTACACTTAATTACTAATTTTTGCTGAAAGCTAGACAATAGAATTATCTGGGCTTACAAAACAGAGGATTTGCAATCTTTTTTGAGGATTTTACTACAATGCTGCATAATTTTGTCTATAAACTGTCACCTATGTAGATGTTGTAGCTTATATAATAAATCTGAAGAAAGTTAAATTTTTTATTGAATTTCATAGTCCACTTTCTAATTTTGTGTTGCAGTTAGACTAAAAGAGAAGTGTCGCTCTATTAAATTAAAGCTGTAAAAATTGACCGGTTTGAAAATACATTTTACAAGATTTCCTTTAAGAAATTCCTGAAAATATATAAATATTCCTGAATATATATTAATCTGAAAAAAATCATTTTAAACAACAACAAAAAAAAATCTCTTATGTAAATTCTGATTATGTAGAGAAAAAGAAAATGTAAAAGAAACATGAATTTATACTTTTTGGTGCTGTATGTACATAAAAAAGAAAAAAAAAAAACTAATGTTCTGAAGCTTTGATCATTACAAACAGATGGCTGCCTTTTCATTAGTTTCATATTCTATATTTCAACTAACCATATCAAGTTCAATTTTTTTTTCAAAAACTCTTTATTGCTTAGTAAAAATGAAATAAAAAGCTATTCAGTTATCTGGAATTGAAAGAAATTATCAGAAAATTCTTAAATAGAGTTCAAATTGTGCTGTCCAGTTGATCTTGTATGTTTGCATCATTCCATAAATTAATAATATTTTTATTTCATCAGAAAGTCCACGATTGCTTTTAACTTCTGTTATAGTTATAACAGAAGGAACAAATCGCAGGAAACAACAAAAACAATTAATAAAACTCAAAATTAATCACTGAAATAACACACGCAATGAAACATAAACAATTCTTATTGTTCATGTATATGTATAGTTGTTTTTTTCCTATTGTTTATTTATGTATTAAGTAAGGCTTGAAATTGAAATATAAAGCCTGTTCAATAAGATTTACTTTTTGGCTATTATCAATAAGGTTTATTTAAACATGTCAGGTCCTATTACTTTTAATGTGTAACAAACCTGATAATTTGAATTTTTATTTCTATTGTTTATTTATGTAGTAAATGAGATCTTGAAATTGATATAAAAAACTTGCTCAGTAAGACTTACTTTTGGCTATTGACAATAAGAAGGAAATTTTTAGGCTTAGTGTAATATAGTTTAAATATACTTATCACAGTGATTTTTGGTGTGCTAAACAGATCATAAAGCTACACTCATTTAATTGAAGAAAGCTGGTAACAGACCTGACTAGATAAAAAAAAGAACTCACCTTAGGGGTACATTTATAATGTTGTCAACTTTTTGGCAATTTTAGACCCCCTCCCCCCAATAGCAGAAACAGTGCTGCAGATTATTTTAGACCTTGCAGATTAATCTACTAGCTTAAAAGTAAATACTGGTCTTAAAAAATTCACTAAAAACTTACTTTGTTTTAAAAGTTATTGTGTTTCTCACTACATTTTCTTTGTAAAATGCAATTTTTGCTTATTTTATAGGTTACTATAAGTATTTATGATAATGGCTTGGTTCAATATTGTTGGGTCGCAGATAAATTTTGAGTTGCTGCAGATGGATACTGAAAATTCTGTTATCGGGCCTCCCCCTAATATTGTTATCAATGTCTAAAAATTCTTTCTACAATTTTCTTTTTCTTTTTATACATTTTAAATAATGCAGCTATGGCTATACTTTTATTATTCACATACTTTACTGATTTAAATGAAGAGGAAATTAATAAAATATCATTATAATACATGAAATAAGTCCACTTTAAAGAAATACTATTTAAAAGTATTAAATTATGGCTTTTTGTTACATAATGCATTTAACAGTAATATTGTCTCCTTGCACTTGCCTCCTGAACGTTTTAAGCAGAACTACTTATAAACAAAACAGGTGGACAACATTCTTTCCCATTCATTTCTTACTAATAAACATGGTAAGTATAATTTTGAAGCTAGTTTCAATAACAACAAATTATATGCGCATATGGCAGAAGAATAAGAATGACAAATGTTGGGATATTAAATATTTTGGAATGAAATGATTTTATAATCATTTAATGATTTTAATAATAACTTTGTATTTCATAAAAATAGATAAGATTCTAAAACAGATAAGACTTAAAAAAAGATAACATACTATATTGATGTAAAAAAAAAAGTTATCAAAAGAAAATTTTGGTTGAATAAAAAATGATAACGATATCAAAAGCCAGACCCTTTCCCTCCCTCTACAGTGGTAATGTTATATATGTCCCTATTATTCAAAATTGAAGAACCAATGTTTAAACAAAAAACAATTTATTTTACAGAGAATCATTTTCTGCACATTATTATTGTGCAGTCGGACTTCTTGCTAAAAAAAAATACATAGGACAATTTAATAAACAAAAGATCTCGGTTCAAATCATAGATTCCTTGTCTGCACCTCAAAGATTTTGCAATAGAGTTTGAAATGACAACAGGCTTTAAAAACTCCTCTTAAAATATGTGTGGTGTCTAATATATGGAAGAACTGCTTCGCGTCAGCAAGGGCGTTCCAGTCATTGATTAATTGAGGGATCATATCCCATTTTACAAAGTAAAACTCCATCTAAACCTATTGGATTATTTAAACACATGAAAAGATAATAAATTTTTAAAGTTTATTGCTGTTTTCAGGTAAACCGATTATGAAATATTACCCATTTTAAAAAGATTCTGCCGAATGGATTTCAAAGGAACTTGCACAGATAATTAGATATTTTTTCAGGGAAAGTTTAAGTACATTTTGGGATTTAAGAAGTTTCCGTTGAACTGTTTACCAATGTGAATTAGATTTTGAAGATGTAGCATGTAAATTGTTTTTGTCGATTTATATTTTAGAAAATTTTACTCCTGATGAAGGTTTTAAAGATTAAACCAAAGTGTAGAGATTTATTTTATTCATATGTTTATTTTACATCTTTTAATTTGTGAATAAACAGTACGTTGGCTAGCAACACCTATTTGATTTGTATTAGCTATTACAATGTAAAGTCCTTTATTATCATATCGTTTTACATTGCTTGGTTATAGAATTAATGGGGAAAGTTCTATAATCAAGTGAATGTGGATATTAAAGATTATTCATTTAAAAAAGTTCAACTGGATGGATTTTGATGAGATTTGCATTGTTAGTTGTGATTTTTCTGGGTAGGTTTTAGAATATAATGTATTGCTCTATGTTGCTTGGTTATAGCATTATAAGGGAAAATTCTGTAATCAGGTGAACCTGATAATTAACAATTAGCCTTTGTAGGTTCTACTGGACAAATTTTGATGAGATTTGCTTTGTTTATTAGATAATTTTTCAGGGATGTTTGTAGTATATTGCATTTCATTCTAAGTTGCTAAGTTATAGGATTATGGGGGAAAGTTCTATAATCAGGTGAATCCGATTATGAAAGATATCCTTTATAAAAAGTTCTACTGGAGGTGCAGGCAAAGTTCTTTAATGCACACAAGTTGGGGCCAAAGGTTGTGCAGATTATAAAATATTGTGGGTTATAGAGTATTGTGTGAATTATAAGTAATTTTGATTTTTCCGGAGAACATTTTGATACCATATTCAGTATAGAATAATATAAAAATGAAATCTAATAATTTAATATGCTATCGCATAAAATGCAATTTTTCAAGGTTTTTTATTAAAGAGCAATAAATACATGGATAATTTGATATACAGTACAGAACCATTTATCCAGAATGGTTAGGATCAGATGTATTCCAGATAACTGGTTGGGCATTAAAACAATGTCTGTTTGATCAGATTTGTAGAAATATGTAGCTATGACAGTGTTTTGATCTCAAATTAATTATTAGACTACTCAGAAAGAATCAGGTCCAAACAACATCAGACATTCAGACCTGCCAACTGCTATGAAAAAATCGTAGTTGCTATGATTTGGACCTTTAAACTACGATGCTACGAAAATCGGTCTCAAACTACGATTTTTTTTAAATAAAAAAAGAAACACGAAAGCATTTTTTTTCCCCAGTTGAGATTTTTAGTTCACGCAGCACATTTTTTCAGGAGTGATTCTGTTCTGAAATTTCCTTAATTTTAAAGTATTCGGTTACAAAAGTTTTAAAAAATTGGTCATTAGTCAGAAAATTCGGACATTAAAAAATGCTCAAGTGAAAAAAAAAAGGGGGGGGGGCTGCAAAACAAACTTCTAATATAAAATCCCCTTAATGGATATTAACCATGAGTGAATCGTGCATCTGTTAATATTTATTATACAGGAATTCCCTTCCTTAGAAACAGGGGCGCCATTTTAAGGGTTTCTTAAAGGGAGGGTTTGAAATATTGTGTGGAATCGCATGGGCACGTTTTTCACAAAGAAAAGGAAAGTCCTGCATAATGAAAACTGCTGTGCAGTATTTCCCCCTGAAAATTCTTCCAGAGACCTATGATTCTTCTGCGAGTATATTTTAAAATTTCCTGGAAGTCCGCAATTTTTTTTTCTTTAATGGAATTTTCCTAAATCAATTCATGAATTGGTCGTGAAAAAAATTGAGAATTTCTTCAAATGATCAAAGGAAAATATCTGATATTTTGTCAAAGATCTCAGAAACAAATAGTGATTATCTTCAATTGTTTGCTGAATAAAACCTAATTTTGTTAAGAGTTCAGAAAGAAATTGAAAATTCTGTCAAAAAATTGCGAATTACGATAAACTATTGAGGGGAAATATTACAAATTTCTTCAAAAAGTCGCGGAAACAAGTAGTGAATTTGGTTAATTGGTCGCAAAAAGATATTGAAATTTTTATCAATTGGTCACGAAAAACTGTTGCAAATTTTGCCGATCGGTTGCACAAAACTGTTGCAAAATTTGCCGATCTGACGCAATAAACACTATCGTGAATTTCGACAAATGATCGCTTAAAAAATCAATTTTGTCAAAGGATCACAGAAAGAATGTGAATTTAGTCAAAATATCGCAGAAAGAAAATGCAAATTTCGCCAACAGATCACGGAAATAAAGCGCAAATTTCATCGAAAGATCAGTAAGAAAACGCAAATTTCATCGATAGGTCAGTAAGAAAACGCAAATTTCATCAAAAGAAAACACAAGTTTCGCCAGAAGATCGTGTAAAAAAACGCAAAATTCATCAAATTTCACGCGAATTTCGTCAAAATTTACTGGACTGAGCTAAAAAATTGGAACGGGCTCCTTTTACAAATATTAAAAAAAAAAAAAAAAGCTGTGAAACGAGAAGAAGCTCAAAAAATCGTATAAAAATTTTCAGAGGAAAAACTTTACTATATTGAGATGAAAGACTGAAACCTTGATTCCTTTTATGAATGTCAAAAAATGGGTGCCAGCGCAGAAAACCAACCAACCAACCTCCAGATTAATTTTAATTTTGAGTGCTACGATTTCTCATTTTCAAAGGTTGGCAGGTCTGGACATTAATCAAAATTTAAAAGAAGGTAATTTATAGAAATACCTTGGAAATGATAAAATCTGTTTCCTCTGCATAAAAATCAAAATGTCCAATATCTAACTAAACATACTTCCATTTCAAATCTTAGTTGTTGGAATCAAGTTATATCATGCATGTTGTAATGTTTAAAGCAATATATATATCAAACTGGCACTGTAAAGCTCATTTTTCTGAAATGAGTCAATTGGAAATATCATTCTGGATAACTGGTTTTCTGGTTAACTGGTTTCTGGATAAATGGTTCCATACTGTATTATGAAAATTAAGTTTTTTTTTGCAATCAGTTGCTGAATTTTCCATTTTTTCCCATGATCGATTGACGAAATTTGCATTCCACAACCATTTGTCGAAGTTCACAATATTTTTCAGTGACAGATTGGCAAAATTCACTATAGGATTCTGTGTTCTTTTGACAAAATTCACTATGTATTTCTGTGATCTTTTGACGAAATTTGCAATTTTTTCATCAATTGTTTACGAAAGTCTGGATGTTTTTCCCTGATCAACTGACGAAATTCGAGATTTTTTACCGCAGCCTTTTTTCAAAGTTTGTAATTTTTTTCATCGACAAATTGCCAAAATTGGCGATATTTACTTTTACTAAGGAATGCAGATTATAGAAAATAGCGAACTATTGATCCTTGACTGTGTTTTGATAGGACTTGGATTGCTAGATAATATTTTTCAGGGATGGTTTTAGCATTTGAATATCATTCTACACTACTTAGTTGTAGACTTGTGGGGTAAAGTTCTATAATCAGGTAAACCCAATGATTAAAAATAAGACTTTAAAAAAAATTCTGCCGAATAGATTTTGATGAGACTTGCAGTGTTTATTTGATAATTTTTCAATGATGGTTGTAATATATTGCATTTTGTTCTACATTACTTAGTTATAGGATTATGGAGGAAAGTTCAATAATCAGGTGAATCTGATTTATGGAGATACCTTTTTTTTTAAGTTCAACTGGTGGGATTTTGATAGGATTTGCATTGTTAGTTAGATAATATATTTTTCCAGGGATTGTTTTAGTACAATGAATATCATTCTACGCTATTTAGTTATAGACTTGGGAAAAGTTTTATAATCAGTTGAACACAATGATTAAAGATGAGCCTTTTTAAAAAAGTTCTACTGGGACAGATTTTGGTTAGACTTGCTCTGTTAGTTAAATATTTTTTTATCAATGGTTTTAGTATATTGCATATCATTCTTTACCAAACCGTACTGTAAATGATCAACTAAAGAGTTTGTCTATAACAGCCCAAATTTTGTCTGACACATTAGAACATATAACAGGTCATTTTAACAATGCAAAAGGATATTTGGGGAAAAGGCCTATGTTTTTAAACACAAGGTTAAATTCAAAGATATATTTCATTTGATTCAAGGTTTGTTGGGAGAAATCGAAGCGTAGCTTATTGGTAATTAAACAAATTTATGAGTAAATTGTAATCCGGGGCGTACATTTTTCCATTGGTCAACATGGTATTTCATATCATAAGTCATTAAAGGAAAATAAAGTTTCCCTATAATGTCCCCTTATTAATTTTAGGTAGATTTCGTATGAGATACTACCTATTACATTCTCCCCTATGGTGGAATTTCTGAAAATTTTTTGCAGGTCTACACCGATCATGACCCCTAGAACCCAAACCACCCTCAGTAAAAAACTTTTATCTATCTATCTATGTATCACTTTTTTATGGACATGATAACTTCCGTAATTCTGCACAAATCTCTTCCAAACTGATACATAAAATCAAGGGGCATAAAATCTCGGTCAAGTTCGTTAATGGGCAAAATTGGACCAAGGGGATGGCAAAAGGGAGGGGTTTTGTGAAAACCGAAAAAACCTCATAACTTCTTAATTTTTGTACATATCAAATCAATTTAAAGTTTTTATTACTTCTAAAAGGGCCAAAAATTTATGTATCATAGATTTTTGATAAAATTAAAAATAGGCTCAAGCAGCACAAAAAATTGGGTTTTAGGGAGAAAAGAAATTAATAACTTCATCAATTCTCATGATATCAAATCCAATTAAATTTATTATAAATCCCTTAACATTATCCACAACTTTTATATTGACAAGTTTTTGATAAGACCAATTCGTACTGCAAATAATATTAAAAACAAAAACAAAGGCTTGAAGAAGAAAAAAATCCATAACTTCATCAATTCACAAGGTATTAGATTCGCATGAATTTATTATATATCTTCTTAATATTATCTACAACATTTATATTGACAAGTTTTTGATAGGACCAATTCTTTCAGAAAAAACAAATTAAAAATACATACCGGTTGAAGGAAAAAAATCATTGTATTAAGGGTGTATTCAAATCCAAACTGCTTATTTTCTGTCTCATTTTTAAATTAATTTTTGCTCTCAAACGCATCAAATTGGTAGATTCTCTTATTCAGAAACTATATAATGTACCTAAACTATATAATGTATTGCAAAAAATGATGTCAAAGTGGGCATTTTGAACAGAATTTCACTAAGCGATTGTGTTGGAAATGTAAAATATTGTCCTAATGAGAAAATAATTGTTTATAAATCAAGTTTTAATTAATTGAACGAAAAATAAAAACACAGGTCGCATATAAATCTCTTCAAAAATCACGTCAGCAAGTTTCTTTTTTAATGAATCTGAAAATGTGACTGAAAATTTCGAGTTGTTGGGCTTGGAAAAGTATTTTTTTTCATACTGCCTTAAACATGATTATCATAAAACCACCTCTTATACAAAAATGAAATAAAAACTCATCAAAAGTGGCCAGATGAAATTGTTAAAGTAGGTTTATCTCTAATCATGATTTAGTGTTTGTTGGTGATATTAATACTGAACTTCGAAATCTACCTGCGCCTGTTGGCCATGCTGGCAGGGATTTTATTTTTTAATACGTATTGTATATTTCTAAGTAAAAAATATATTGTATAGAAATTTTATTGGTTCAGAAAGATGAGGGGGCAGGACCCGGTTCTGTATTTGCATTGCTGTCTTCATTCCTTCAAAATTTCTTCATGTAAGAACTTTTTACAATGCCAGAATGTTAAGTAGTGTACAGTATATGATCTATTATCTGGCGTCTGATATCCGGAACGCTCTAAAAACCGGAACGCTCTAAAAACCGGAACACTAAATGATCCGAAACTGAAACTTAGTAAAAGCTTTCATTTCATAAAAATTCGCAGGTTTTTTTTTTTTTTTTTTTTTCATATTTTATTGAAGAGTTAACATGCTTTATAAATCGATATTTTGAATATTTTAAACTTTTCCTCATACACCTCAAGGTACCGTAATATCCCATTAATCCCCCCCCCCCCCCAAACATGGCAAAAAATCGTAAAGTAATTGGAGAGGCCGCTTACAGGGATTAAAAGTGCCTATCGAAATCTACCGCCTGTTGAAATCCGAAAATGTTTATAAGAATAGTCCAAAGCCTGCCCTGATATTCAGATTTTTCTTTTTTTGTTAACTGAGATAATTAAAAAAAGTACTTAAAAAGCGCGCTCTCCCTACGATCCCACTTACGACGCTCCCGTGAAAGATTGAATGTATGCAATCATCGGACATGAGTTCTCTTTTTGATCATTTTTATGACTTCACATCGGCGTAACTTTTAGAAATATGGGAAAACTAACTACATATTCTTAAATTTCGTATTTTTCTGTTTCAAATGCTAAAATCCATTATAAAAAATTTTAATTATAACCTTTTGGAAAAAAATATTTTCGAAACATCATTTAGAATTTGAATGCGTTTTCCGCGATCGAAAATTTGTTGGCAAGCTCCGACCTTCGATGTCATCTAAAGGCGCACCTACAATTCAGCCAATTAGGAGAATGAGAGAAATGTTCGTTTTACCGTTTTCAGTTGCGTCCATCGAACAGTAGAAAAGCAGAGATTCGGAATCGGATAAGACAGAAAGGGGGTATAATGCTTCGTGCGATTTTTTAAATATCAAATTTGTTTACAAAATAGGGGAGGGTGGGTTAATGGAATATTACAGTAATTATGCATTCTTTATCTCCACGAATTTGCAGAAATCTGCATTTTAAGTGTTGATAATTTTGCCTCTTGTATTTTTCTGCCCGCTTTCCATGCGATAAATTCGTAAACAAAACAAAAATAAATGAAAAGTCAACTTTCAATATATTCCCCTCCCTCCCTCCCCCCCCAATTATTGGATCAAGATGAAGTTCAAGTTTGTTTCAATATAGACAATAATGCTCCACTTAGTCATCAGATGACATACAGTGAAATTTGTGAAATGATGACTAAAGATGCATCTGATGATCGTAGTGATGATGATGACAAGAATGAGGAGGTAGAAAAAATATCTAGTGATCAAATGATATTTTACACTCAACAATTAATTCAAGGCATGGAACAAAGAAGTTATTTCCATGAACAACAAATAATGTCCTTATATAAAATTCAAGACCAGCTTGTAAAAGAGAAACGTTACAAGCAGCCAACTTTAAAAGGATTTTTCCAAAAAACTAATTCCCAAGCATCTGCATCTGAACACCAAAACTAGATTTTATTTTTGATCTTGTTCATTTGTAAGTTTTATTATAATTTAAAATTATTACTTAACTTTTTTTTTTGTAAATAAAAATTAAACTTTTCCTTAATTTTATTTTATTGAATTAATTCAACAAATGTGTAATACAGTATTTTTAATATTATTTATGCTAACCAGTATTTCATATTTATGTACATTAGAAAATATTTGTGGTAGTGTTCCGAATTACGGAAAAACCCCTTATCCGGAATGCCCCAGGTTCCAAGGATTCCAGATAACGGATCCTATACTGTATTACTTGGCACCAGATCGGAATGCCCAGCATATTTTACAAACTCCTTACACCATCGCCATCAAAGTTGTAATTTTGACTGGTAAAAACTAATTTGAACCAGGACACTAGTTTTTTTCTGGTTTTAACCACTTAAAAATAAGACAAAAATAAGAAAGAAAATTCATGTGTCAGGCATAAATTATGAATAAGTTTGCAACACTTCCAGAATAACAACATTTCGTTGTTAATAAGGTATAGAAGGTTCCCAAGTAAACATTTTAGAAAATGGACAACACATTTGAAAATCGCATTTCAACAATTATTGCACATAGCCTAAGAAGTATTTCAATTCTTTTGTGAAGAAGAACACGTATTGAGCGATGAAGAAATCCTTGATGATATACAAGGAACATGTGCTGATCAAAGTGATGAAGAGGACAATGATGTGGGTGAAGAAAACAAACAAATTAGCAATTCTGAAGCTTTTGGATGTTTTTCAAAAGGTTTGGCATGGCTGAAGCAGCAGAAAGAGTGTGATACTGGTGAACTAATAGTATTAAAAAAACTTCATGATATAGCTGCAAGGCGAAGGCAATCGAAACTGCGACAAACAAAACTTTGTTTCAATTTTGTGAAATGTGTAAAAGGCACTTAATTTCAGGTAATTTATGCTTGTTTCTTTTTTGCTATTGCTTTATTGTTATTAAGCACTTGTTACTATAAGAAATAATGCACATATTTGTCATTAATCTTAAAATTGAAGCATTCTCAATTATCAGTAAAAGAGTAAGGAGACAACTTTTTGAAAAATTCAGTCCCTATCTGAAGCTGGAGGAGAGAGATCTTAGAATCTATGAAAACCAATAAATTTTGCGGCATTTTTAATATCGTGTAGATGTGAAATAGGATGACATTTCTGAAATGCACACTTTTCCTGTGTCCTCACCTCTCTTCTCTTTTCTCGATGTAAAGTGTGTGAGGGAAGGGGGGGGGGGGGGGGTAAACGCTCCAAAACATTTTGCTACATTTGTTATAACACTTTTTTTTTGGGGGGGGGGACATGGATAAGTGCAGTACCCAAGAAGTCAGCACTTTTTTTTTTTTTAATAGGTTGTTTGAAATCATCCTGCCTGATTTCAAAGTGTTATGATTAACTGTTTGTCACTAGATTGTGGAATCCATCATTTGCCTCATATTTTTACAATTTTATGCACCTAAAAATAAAGGATATGGTAAAATTTGTACCAATTTATCAACCCTGCCCCCTTTTCCTCGCGAAAGTTCAGTAGCTTAGTATATCACATTACAAGTCCAGAGTTTGATTCTTGACCGTGCAAGGTTCGATCAACCGTTCAGCCCTTTGGGGTTGATAAAATGAGTACCAAGTTCAGGAACTAAACACGAGGGATCCCACACTAGGTTGACCACCTGGCTGGGATATATGCTGTCTAGTCAGAGTTGGGCAAAATACATTGAAAAATCATTTTTGATACAAAATACATTAGTTTTAGAACCTAAAATACAAAATACTTTTCGAATAAAAAAATCCAAATCCAAAATATATGTATTTTTAAAATACATTTAAAATAAAAAATACATTTAAAATTTAAAATGTTTGTGTATAAGATTAGAGGTCTGCACGGGCCGTACCTGGGGGTTATTTTTCACTCTGACTGGGGCGAGCATGGTTTTTATTATTATTTTTTTAAGCAGCAGGACCTCAACTTCATGTTTGCCGGTCAAAGACTGACTTCTTTTTGTCGGGCCAAATCGGTACGGTACTTCATTCTTCACAGAGGTCTGCACTGTCCAAAATTTTCAAGCCCGGTCGCAACCCAGCTCGTATGAAAATCTTTGACCCGCCCCAATTTTTCTATGCAAAAATCACTAAAATCTGGCATGGTCCAATGATTTTTGCAAAAAAATGTATATTTTTAAGAATCACCATTATTCTACAATTAAAATCTTAAATTTATAATTTTTAAAGAATAGTATATGTATTTCTAGGCAATAAAATTATAGCACAGAAAAAGAAATTGTGAAAAAGAACCTGCCTATGATGAATCCTGTCTTAATCAGAAAAAAAGGTGTTGATCCATGCAAAATGAATATAATAATATGTGCAAAAATAATATAATTCATTTACAACAAACTATGTACCTGCTAAGAAGGAAACCTGCCTATAACGAATTTTTTTTTCTCTCCTGTGGATTCTGTCTTTGAAGATTTTACTGATTTTTAAGTCTCTAAGCCATGGAATGTGGATTAGCAATATAAATGATAACTTTTACATACAAATACAGATTCATTTTAAAAATAAATATTGCAGTCCAGCATGCTTTTTTAAAAATGAAGCATATAAACATGAAAAAAAAGCTAAAATAAGTAGTTTTTGTCACAATTCCTTTCGTACAAAAACGATTTTTAACCATATTGGCGTAAAAATCTATATTTTGTAGAAATTCAGTTGGGCTTGGTTAATCAAAGTTTTGTACGGGCTGGGATCGGGCCGAACTTTTAGCTTTTATATTGGATGGCGGAGTTTGTTCAGAGTTTTTAGCTTTTATACCGGTTGGGCTTGGGTCGAAACTTTAGCTTTTGTACTGGGCTGTGCCAATAAATTTTTTTGTACGGGATGGGCCAGACTAAAAAGATTTTTCTACATGTCGAGCTGGATCCGGTAATTTCGACCTGTGTATGTTTGCATAGTAATAGTTAGAAAAATAATAGTTTTCTCATTTAAAACAATATATTGAGCTTTCTTTTTAAAATAGGTTAATAAACCAGGGTGCAGTAGAGGACATACGGAGGTATACGCCGTGTACCATCTGGATTATTTTTAAGAAGCTCTGTATAGCCTCTGTTTCATCAATATAGCTACAGCGCATACCTCTGGTTTCACAGCCTAAGAGAGACTGCTCAGACAAGGAAACTAAGAACATAGATACACCCCCCCCCCCTCACCGATACCTTTTACTAAGATTTTTTAAAAGTGCAATTTTCAACTGGAACTGAATCTGCAGGTAACTGCAACATTTCTTAAGATTTCAGCACTGCATCAACCCCGTCCTGCAAGAGTCAACCAGAACCAACCTGAACTCGAAATAGGGCCAAGCTAACTCGAACCCTGCCCGCAACAAAAAAAATTAGCTTCCACACGACCCAGACAGCCCCATGGGTTGATTTGCATTCGGATAAAATCCGGTTACTTATGTGGTGCAAAACAATAGTAATTCACATTCATTTTATAATTCCCTTAGTTATTTAATATCGCTCATTTTGATGTGCCGTAGATGATGATATATTAAAATTTTGTGATGATAGCTTAATTTTTACGAAAGTTAAAGCTTATGAAATCAAAAAAGGTCTATATTATTGTCCTAGTGAAATTGAAATGTTGTCATCTGCAAACTTACAAAAAACCGAGTGAGAGCAAGATACCGAGATTGAAAATCGAAGCATCACTTCAAGAGTTATGCGTGGATATAAATGAATTGCATAACCTCCTATAATTCATTAATGCCCCGATCACTGCACTGCAAATATGAACGCATCCTATGAATAAAAAATAAGAAATAATTTAAAGAGAAATATAAAATAAACAATATGCAAAATGTTTTTTATTTAAATCCTAGGAACATCATAATGTACGAAAAACTTTTTTCTTTTTTTTTTTCTTTTTGTAGTGCACTTTAGTAATGTTCTTTTAGTATCTAAAAATTAAAGTGCTTCCCATCAATGCATCACTCTTTGTCGTGGTCTGTTTTAAAGTTCCTTCAGATTGAATGATTGCATTAAAATGACTTTAAATATTCATAACATATTGAAAATATCCATCATTTATATTGTAAAACAGTATTTAAACATAAATATACTATATTTGTAATTATAAATAAATAGGGCTATTTATACAATAAAATTCACTCTCAATTAAATGAATATCTTGAGTGGGGTAAAATTATACCCAAACGTTGATACAATGAATTCAAAGGAACTAGAAAAAATGTACAATGGTATAAAACCCAAAATCTGACCTTCAAATTCATTTTTAATTCAAAGTTATTCAAGCAAATTCAAGTTAGTTGTGGTCCCAAAAGTTGCACTTATAATGGTGGACCTTGTTTTACACATTTGGCTTGTTGCCTTAACTTTAACATTATTATCAATAGCAATTATTATTATTTTTTTTAAATCCCGTCTAGTACAGCACAACTGTATTATCCCAATTAATTAATTCACTTAATACGTTATCATTGGGAGCTGAGGCATTCTTTCATGAGTCAACTAACTGCAGTATATTTCTATCGTATTTTAAAAATACAATACACTGCAAGACTCTGAATGATTCTTCCTGTTTATCACACAGTAGTTTTTGTCATTCGCATAGCAATGTTAGAACTAATAAAACTATAACATTAGAATTGTAACCATTCAGCAAAAATACTTCAGTAGAGCAGATGCATTCATTATAATCCTAAGACTAGACAAAACAGACAGGCATGCATTTCGCTTTTGTGAATCTTAGATCTGCGGTTTAAAAGAAGCAGCTTGAAATCGGCATAGATGTATTTTGAGTATTTTCAAAATATAAAAAACTTGGAAAAATCATTTCAAAATTCATTACCAAAATACTTTCCTTTAGTCAGTTTAAAATAAAAAATACAAATGTATTTTGAAAATGTATTTCAAATATATGTATGAGGGGGAATTGGAAAATAAGTTTCCCCTGTCGACTGTGGTCAGAGTTGTGTATGAAAGTCAAAAAATAGAATGAGACATTAAAGATATGACATATCTTTATTTTTCTACATAATTACCAAGTACATTGAGACATTTGTCATACCGCTTGATAAGCTTCAAAAAGCCCTCCAGGGAAATCGCAGGGCTTTGCATACGGAAAGAAGCGTTGAATGGCTTGTTTGACTTCAGCATTGCTTCCAAAGCGCCTTCTGCCGAGATTCTTCTTCAAAGCTGAAAACAGATGGAAGCCACTTGATGTGAGATCAGGACTGTATGGTGGATGGTATAGGCAGTCCCATCCAAGAGTTGCAATATGGTTTTGCGTTGCCGTCGCCGAGTGTGGTCTCGCATTGTCATCCAACAGCAGAACGCCAGATCTGAGAAGGCCAGTCCGCTTTTCCCTAATCACCTCTTTCAATTTCGACAGAGTGTCACTGTACCAAACCACAGTACAATGCCAAAATTATTACAGCAGTACTGGAAGATTTTGATTTAGTTTCACCAGAGAAACAATCTTCTATAGTTGATAAAAACAAAGTGAGAAGGGAACTAGAGATAAAAAGGAAAGAACTAAGGGGAAATGATTTAAGGACATTTAAAGTGACACCTCTTAAGAGTTTGTATTTTGATGGACGCAAAGATAATACCTTCTAACAAATATCTGGTCATCTAAAATTAACATTAGGAGCACATGTAGCATTAATAGAGGAACCAGGTAGCAAGTATAGGTCATATATCGTTAACTGCTGATGAATATGCAAAATAAATAGCCCAAGGTATTATCACATTTACAAAAACATATAATATGAGTTTGCAGAACCTATCGGTTATCGGATGTGACGGAACAAATGTGAATACGGGATGGAAAAGTGAAGTAATACATTTGCTTGAGACATACATTAGAAGACCATTACAACGGAATATATGTATGTTACATACTAATGAGTTGCCACTAAGGCACCTTATTCTGGAAATGGACAGTTGCACAAAAGGACCGTATTCATATTCTGGACCTATTGGATTGCTTCTAAAAGATTGCAAAAAAATCCAGTGGTCAAATTTGATCAAATTTACTGTACTCATCAGCCTATGGATCTGAAAGATATCCAAAAGCTAAGTACTGACCAACAATATTTGTATCGCATCTGTCTTCTCATAAAAGATGGTACTTGCCCTTCTAACGTGACTGACAATAACCCAGGTAAACTCAGTCATGCACGATGGTTGACCACTGCAAACTGTTTTTTACAGTTATAAACTCCAAGACCATCACAAAATCTTATAATACTCGTGAAGTATCTAATGCTGGTATATGCTCCAATGTGGTTTGAGCTAAAAATGAAATCGAATTGCCTGTATGGTGCCCAAACATTTCTGGAAAATGATTTCCCTTGCAAGGCAGTTTCCAGATAATGTTAAGCAAATTATTTACAAAGTATTCTCAAACAATGCATATTTTACGCATCCTGAACACCTATAATTAACAGTGCTACATGATTCTAGAAAACACATCCAGGAATTAGCAGTTAAGAGTATTCTCAGCGCCCAAGATAAGAACATGAAAAACTTGTGGATTGCGTTTTTTCAAGCTTCCCAAACTCAATTTTGAAGCAGCCGATTATATTGATTTAATTAATTGGTCAAACACTGTTGTAACAGAACCACCTCTTACAATGCATATAAAGGACAAAGACTTGAAATAAATGTGTAAAGAAAAACAGTTTCAAGTACTATCTTTTGAGGAATTTCCATGTCTCATGCAATCTGTTGAACGATGTGTTAAACTAATATCTGAAGAACTTCCAACATTCGACAACAAGGGATAATATTATTCTAACACCTAATACAATTTGCATCAGGTATTATTAAATACATTTCAAATTTATAGATTTTTGTTCTAATCTGTATTCTGTCTGTGTGTAATTAAATAAAATGCTAGTATTAATTTCGTAAAAAAAAAAAAAAAAAAGATTAAAAAGTTAATTACGTAATAATTATAGAATTAATATTATTTACAGTACTATTTAATTAAGCCATTAATGTCAATACTAATTTCGAAAAGTAATTTTCCTTTTTTAGTAAATCTGATATATTTTTATTTTTCTCCAATTTTTTATATCAAAGGAGCACAGGTAATTATTGAGAGGAATTGATAAAAATTTTTGTGGGTGATAACTGACCCATTGTGTAACATTTTCATTGTATGCCAGTAAAAATTTTGGAATATTTTTAAAAATATATTTTTTCACAAAAAATGATTTTTCTCTATTTTTTTCTGTTTTTCAATGTCAGAGGGGCATGGCTAAATATTGAGCAATATTGAAATTTTTTTTGTCATTTTTAACTGTCCCTTTATACATCTTTTGCGTACTATGCCAAAATCAATTTTGAAAAAAAAAAAAAAAAAAGCTTATTTCGGTCCACTCTACTGGCCAGTCTGGATTTGAGGTCTCATACTGTACTCTAAAAACAGTATTAAATTTATGTGTGTTGTATCATCAGTCAGGAGAAAGCGAGTACTATTGTAAAAGGAAAATCACTAGCTATCCTTATCTGAACACATTGACCATTTCACATAATACTTTATGTGCAACAATTTTGCTACTAAACTGGCTGCAATATGCAACTATTTTTGCTACTATTTTTAGCTTTGAAGACTACTAAAGCAATTATTTTGAATAATCTATTGAATGGCAGCCGTGCAATACACGGAACACAGTATTGTTTCTGAAATCTTTTATGTGTGCTTGTAAATGAATAACACAAGCCAACAGCTGTTTTGGTGCCTAGGTTTTTGGAGCTGATTTTATATGAATTCGATGTCCTGAATTCAAATATGACATTCAATTTTGCCTGGGAGCTCAAATATTTAAGATATTGAACTTTTTGTGAAATATATGTTACACTATTTTAAGTTAAATCCATGAATTAAACAAAAATAAAATTAAAATAAATAAACAGAATTTTTTTTAATAATATACAAATGTTAATTTTCATTATTATAATATACATATATTCACATAATATTTTTAAGAATTATATTGTACAAATATATTTACTCACAAAGATCGAGGAAAAATTCATCGATGAGACCAATTCTCACTGAACATTTCGGAAGCTTCTTTTCCGTGACATTCTTGAATTTATTTTTGAACAAACCCTTTTTAATCTCCAACAGTAATCTGCCATCATGTGCGTATCCCATCTTCCTTGGTAGTGGTCTTACATAGTCTTAATATCCTGGTGAAATCTTTCGCCCTGTTCCTCACTGATGTCTCCTACATTTTCAGGAAAATACTCTAAGTGGCTGTGTAAATAGTGCACCTTAATGCTCATATTACACCCAAGAGATTTAAAACTATTAAGCATTTCGTTTACCAGTTCTACATAGTTTTCTGCTTTGTGTTTGCCCAGAAAGTTTTCGACAACTGCAACAAAAGAAGTCCAGGCTTTTCCCTCAGTCTCATTCATCGAATTTACGAAGGCAGGATCCCTAATCAGTTGTTTTATTTGTCGCCCGTCAAATATTCCTGATTTAATTTTTTCATAACTCAATTAGGGCATTTTCTCTTCTATATATGCAAAGCATGACCCGTTCTTATCAAGAGCCTTTACAAACTGCTTCATAAGGCCGAGCTTGATATGCAGTGGAAGAAGTATGATTTTGTCTCACCCAACTAAGGGGGTTATTAATGATATTCCTTTCTCCAACATCCATGTTTTCTCTCTTAGGCCACTCGTTTCTAACCCAGTGGTGTGTTTTATCCCTGCTATCCCAAAGACACAAGAAGCAAGGATATTTGGTGTAACCGCTTTGCTGTCCAAGGAGAAAGTTTACCATTTTTAAATGAACATAAATCACCCATTGATGTTCATGATACTTTATCTTGTCAAATACCAAAGCTATTGTGTTATATTCTTCTTTCATTTTCGTTGAGTGAGCAATTGGTATTGAACCATATTTGTTCCCAATGTGTAGAAGGACACATTTTAAACTCCGCTTTAAGCTGTCTACAAGAAGAAGGGTAATAGACCCTTTTCTCTTGTGCGGTAAAAGGAAATTTTGGTTCCTTGTTCCAGTAAAGTTTTGTCCTTCAATCTTGAAGTCAGTAATTCAGAAGCTTCTTTTGACAGGTTGAGATCTCTGGTGAGATCATTTAACTCATCCTGGTTGAAACGTTGAGGCATTGATGACATCTCCTCATAATCGCTGTCACCTTCATAAGTATCGGAAGGATGATCAGAGGGGCAGTATTCATCCTCTCAGAGCTCTGGTAGCTGGTAAAACGTTGGGATCGGCACTTACTTCCTCTGAGTGAGGAACCGGGTGTCTTGCAGAGACTAAATCAGGATAAGTACACTTACTATGTTTCTTTCGATTAATTCCATTAATATTTACTAAGCAGAAATAACAATCATCGAAGTGGTTTTGGGGTTCTCTTCAAACCATCGGTAAACAAAATTTGAGACTTTTTCTTTTCCTGTTAGTCCACTGTCGTAAGTGTTCTGTACAAGTTTTACAGACCGGATGTGGTGCCCAGGTTTTATCCTGATCACCAAGTTTAACACCGAAGTGTCCAAGATAAGCTCTCTTTACAAAGTCAGTAACATTTTTTCTGTTCTCTTTTAACACGTATTCTCCGCATATGTAGCAAAACACATCAGGATGATTTACACAACTTCTTCTACTTGAACTCATTTAAATTACATTCAACAACACAAATACAACAATCTACAATACAGTACGTTTTAAATTAACTTTATAAGAATTCTATACTAAACACAAATATCGCAAAAGGTCAACAACGTCTACCCTCCACGGAGAAAACTCACAAACTAACCTTATCTCTTTGCGGCTTTTCCATTTGGCTTTATGGATGAGCGGCACGAAATCATAAGCATGCGCAGAACCTCAGTTTTACTTGCACATCTGTTTTTTTCAAGGTCTTCTGAAATTTCAGTGCCTCCCAAATCGCTTTGAGCGTTGCGACAGGCCCATGTGTCAAAAGCCAGTTTAAGCGTTGAAGGTCACTTCAGTTCTAAAAAATCTTTAGTTCTCTTTGCATATCTAAAAAAGTGGAGCTGATAGAGAAAAACTGATTTCATATTTGGATTCAGTGTCCCAAAAATATCTAAAATCAGCTGTAAAATCATAGGCACCAAAAAAAAAATTTTTTTTTGTAGGCCTGTGTAATAAATGCGATGCACATCATATTCTACTGCAAGCATCTTGCAGTAAGCCTCAGTAATGTATATCAATTTCATGATATTTGAAATAGTGCAACATAATTAAAGTATACTGTAAAAAGTTTTTTCCCTATTTACCAGCGATTCCCAACCTGAGGTATGCGGCAGGCCTGCTAGGGGTACGTGAAAATAATATCAGTAATGGCAGAAATCACAAAAATGGTTTAAGTCAAAAGATATAAGAAATATTGATAATTTTAGATAACAAAGTTCGTCTCATGTGTAAATCTATGTTTCACTTAAAAATTCATCCATGTTTAATAATAATTGCAGAATGGGTAAATTACATCAGACCTTCAGATTTTAATGTGTTTTCTTAAAACATGTTGATCATTAATCATCGTATGATTGTTAAAATTTCTTTTAATGCTGCATTGATTTTCCTTAATGTTTGGCTGATATTTTAAAAAGCGATATTAACTTTAAAATGCAAGGAAATGTCAATATATCGTAATTTCGGGTAGATAAGACGCGGCTTATACGTGTTTAAAAGTTAAATTGTACCTTTTCAGCTTATCTGCCGGTGCGGCGTATACGAAGTAATAACGATTTTTTCCAGAAAAAAAAATAAATCAGATCATGTAATATTATAGAGTGAAAATCTGAAAAACAATATTAAAAATGCTTTACGGATTAGAAATAACAACCATTAAAAAAATATCAGGAAGTTCTTTTTTATATCATTAAAAAAGAAAAAAAAATCTATGCATGGTTTCTTTCTGCATAACGAAACGTATTACTCAAAGATAATTATCTCATTCTGATAACATTCAACTTTCCGCTCCACCCCAACACCACAGAGGAGTTGAATAAACAAACTGCAGATAGCTCTCTTCCTTTTTATAAACTAGGGATTTTGGGGAGTGCTGTAATTTTCTAATAACTTATTATATTTTAATAAAATTTTGTTACACAGCTTAATTTACTGTTATCAGCGATGCCGCAGACGTGCTATAGCGCGTAAATTACGCGAAAAATCGGAGACGGGACACAAAAATAGCTCTTACGCGTCCCACTGGACACGTAATATCGTAAAAAAATTGCGGAAAAAAACCTATTTTTGTCAAAGGATTGCGCTAAAAAGCGCAAATTTCATCAAAATATCGCGGAAAAAAACGTGATTTTCATAAAAGAGCTGCGGAAAAAATAGCGTATTTCATCAAAGGATCGCGAAAAAATAGTGAATTTTGTCAAAAAATCGCAGAAAAAAGCCGATTTTCGCCAAAGGATCACAAAAACGCACAAATTTCATCAAAATATCGCGAAAAAAAACGTGATTTTCGTAAAAGGGCCACGAAAAAATAGCGTATCTCGTCAAAGGATCGCAAAAACGTAGTGAATTTTTTCAAAAAATCGCGAAAAAAAGCCGCTTTTCATCAGAGGATCGCAAAAAAGCGCAAATTTCATCAAAATATCTCAAAAAAAAAAAAAAAACATGATTTTCGTAAAAGGGCCACTACAAAATAGTGTATTTCGTCAAAAGATCGCGAAAACATAACGAATTTCATCAAAAAATCGCGGAATAAAGCCGCTTTTCGCCAAACGATCTCAGAGTAAAACTCACATTTCATCAAAGTATCGCGGAAAAAACGCGAATTTAGTCAAAGTACCAAAAAAGATGTGCAAACAAAACTTGTAGGTAAAACATTCATAAAATGGGATTTAATTATTTTTATGAGATTCTTAAAAATACAGCATGTTTTTTCAGTGTACTTTGATAATGCATTCAGGGGAGTTAAAAATCCTGGCCCCTGAATTTCTCTTCCAAGGAAAATGTCTGATTCCAACACCGATCTATGCTGACAAATAATTCAACGCGAAGTGTAATGGAAGCACCCAATCATTCAACAAAAGTACCCCTTTACTTATCATAAGTATTCTTTTTTTCAGCAAAAATATCTTTTTCAATAAACTCGTCTTGCCCCTGTTTAAAAGATATGCGAACATTAGGGATACTTGTTAGTGGAACTTGGTATCTTCTACTCTCAAATAAGCATTATTTTACAATTAAAATTGCGCTTTTAAAAAAGTAAAGAAAATTTCTCTTAATATATTTTTTTAAATATCTTATTTGAGTGCAAATAATACTGGTTTTAATTCATTATTTAATTATTTTTAAAACAATAATTAATGCATTTATTTTATCTTTTCCAAATAATAAAGTTTCATTCATTTCATTAAAATATGAATTATTATTGATGGGGACCCGCTTTTGTAAAAAAGGGACCCAGATTTTTGGAAATCCTGCTGAAAATTTGAACAAAATCGGACAATTAATAATGGAGTTTTTTTTTCTTTTTTTTTAATAGCTAAGAAAAAACGGGTTTTGCTTTTCATTTTTTTTCTTTTAAATTATTTTTTCTGTTTGCTTGCAGCTCAACAATTTCTTTTTACTGCACTTATGCAAAGTGAGTTGCTGACACATTTAAGGAATCCTTTTTATGCTCAGTTTTGCATAATTGCGGCATTTTAATAGAAAAGAAAGTAGATTCTCTTGTTTTCTTTAAGTGTGCGCATTTGCGAATTTTTTTTTTTTTTTTTTTTTTTTCAATAATGAACATATGTATTTAATTTTTGTTTATTTTAAAACTTTCTTAGAACATTTTATTTTAAATATTTACAGAATATATCAAATCGGGTACCAATTCTGTTAATAGACATTAATGTTTACAGTTACCGTAAAATCCCGTTAATCGGCCCTTCCCGATTAAGCGCCCTCCTCCCACTTCGTAAACAAATTGGAAAATTCAAGAAATCCCGAGAAAGCGCCCTCCCCGCAAAAAAATTTTGGTGCACATGTCAAGATCAATTTCAATCATTTCTTTACTTTTTCTTTTGAAATAAGTCTATTATTCTACTTACCTTTGATTTCATTTATTTCTTTCAGTTTATTCAAATCTCCTTTCGGCGTTTGCACTTACCTTTTGTTTTCATATCGTCGTAAACCTCAGAGGAAGCCATAAATGCAGTTCAGTATTCATTTTAAGATTCGATTAAGAATCGATTTACGTCATCGAAATACCGAGAACTACCTATCGGTACTTCGAGTCTGTACAGCTACGTAACTTCATATTTATACGTATAATTAATATTTTTCATAATACCATTTACCTTGTGTATTATTATTACTAAATATATAAAATAATAGTGATAATAACAATACATAGCCCTTTTTTTTTTAGTAACTTTCGGAATTTTATATCGTGTTTGTTTTTTTTCCTTCTAAGTTATTTTAGATGGTGCCAAAATAACGGGAAGTCGGATTTATTGGTATTATTTATTTTATATTATTATTAATAAGTATTGAATTGGTGATTTAATTTGATATTTGAAGGTGATATACATAATATTTACTTTATATATCACTATTTAAAATGAGTTAATGTAGTGATAAAGTAATTTTTTAAAATTAATTCTATGTCAGTCTGATTTAAATTTCCCATTATAAGACATTTCTTCTTTAAAAAAAAAAAAATAGTTTCATTTGCAATATTTTTCATGTTATTATTGTGATTTGTATTATTTATCTAGCCTTTATAGATAAGAAATGATTTAAAAATATATATATGGTTATTGAATGTCCCTAATTCACAACAGATGGCGATACCGCATAAAATGTTACTACTAGTTTTAGAAAGAATTTTAGGACATTTTCAAACGCAATATCTTAGTGTTTTTTAATTATTAAGTACCTTTTAATTTTCTGTTACCATATTAATGACAAATATTAGTGTTGTTATTTATCTTATGACAGATATTAGTGTTGTTATTTATCTAAATGCATTCCAGTTTCAAAGCTTTTGAAATCCAGAATTTTCTATAATTTGAAATCGCTGTTAATCGCGAAGTTATACTGTTTTTCTATTTTGTATATAATTTTTTTTTTCAAAATGTTTTTCTTTTCTCACTTTATTAAAATAATGCGTATTTTGCGACGTACGGTCATTATCATCCCCCACTCCCACCACCCATAGATATCATTACTACAATTTTAATACCGTGTAAGCGCCCCCTCCGATTTTTTTACGATTTTCCATCGTGTTTCGGGGGGCGGATTAACGGTATTTTACGGTAGTAGTGAAGAGATTTTAAAAAAAATTCTCTTTATATGTCTCTCCCAGCTTTTGCCAATAGTTCATGTTGTCAAAATGATTATTTATCATTAGTTATTTTCGGAATTTTACGTTGTGTTATTTAATTGATGGATTCGAATAAAAAATAGTGTTATTTGTAATTCTAGTGTTATGTTTTATATTAAGAATTCCATCAAATATATTTCTACTTGCCGATCCAAGGCTGAAATGTGCGATGCAATTGGATAAATTCACAAACCAAAAGTTATTTATTTATTTTCATCATTTGAATTACATTTAAAATTCTAATTTTTAAAATGGTTTTAAGAAATGCGCGAAAATCTTCAATATGTGTCTATAGTAGTACGTACACCACTTTCAATAAGTGCGGCGTATATGATGGAATTTCAGTTTTTTTTTTTTTTTTTTACCATTTTCGGACGTAGCACCGTATACGCCAGGGCGGCTTATCTATCCAAAATTACGGTAATTATCGGTTTATTATATGGTTGTGATAAGATTACTAATGGAAAAAAAAAAGCATGTTGAGTGGAAGAGGAAGGGCGACGTGTTTATGAGAAATGGGGATATTCTGAAATGAAAGGGGTATGTGAAAGAAAAAAGGTTGGGAAGCACTGCCATAGACCATTAATATATGCTGTGAACATTTTTTCCCCATAGACCATTATGTAACTGAACTATTTGTGTGATCCTGTAAATGAATGATAAATGCTTTGCACACTGAAAGCATGTATTAGTGCACCTCAAAAATTCATATAAATTTCATTATGTTTGTAACAGATTCACATCATATACACCACAAATAATATTTTTCTTTATAGACCATACTATAACTTAATATTCTTTTAATTCCCCTGTATGCATAATATAAGTGCTATACATAACATATTCTGTAGAAACGATCTTCTAGTGTGCCTCAATAATGTTTATAAATTTCATTATGCTTAAAATTGTGCAACATTATTAAAATGAACTGCAGATGATTTTTCCCCATAGGCCATAATTTGACAGAATACTTTTGACTGACCCTGTAAATGAACTATGAATGCTACACACTTCATTTACTAAACATGTCATGGAAAACCTCAATAACCTGTATCATTTATATGACAATATGAGTATATTTGTGTGAGTTAGAGCATGGGCAGACAGACAAACAAACCAAAGTCCTAAACACTTTTCAAAAAGGTTAGAAGGTTAAAAAAAAAGAGAGTTGATCATTTTTTGTTTAGTTTTTTCACAAAATAATTATAAATAATTATTCTTAAGGGGTGACATTAAGCATTACAAACTTTGAATACAACTATTTCCAAATAGCAATATTTACCTTATTAACCCTTTCAGGGGTGCTGCTTGCAGTCTGCAAATGTTTAATTTTAATGCCTAAACTGCCAAATGGCACCAGTAATTTTTTAGTACAATTACGATCTAATAATATATGTGAAGAAAAGCTTTTGATTATTTTCAAATAAATTTGTTCATAAATTGCAGTGTGAGTTAATTATTTGAACGTTTTTGGAGTACAAATGCCTTGCCCCTGAAAGGGTTAAACCAGCAAAATCTGCAATCCTTCTCACTTATTCTCAATAAAGTTCATAATCATATTCACCATCGATTAGTTTGAACACATTTTTTTTTGGTTTAGTTGGTGGCCACATTGAAATATATTCATTCTCGACTGTTGTTTGTTATAAATGACAATTTTTCCATGCCTTTTAAATGGCAGAAGGTAAATAAACCTATGTAATGTGAGCTTACTATCAAGGACATGTTTATATCAAAAAGTGCATTTAGAAAAAAAACTGGACTTATTTACTGTTTGAAATGACCAATTCAATTAATTTGCTAAATTTGTTCGGTTTTCTTATTTGAAAAAACACCGACCCATAAATACCTAAAAACTTTCTACAGCTGTACAAATCATAAACTCAGCCGTGGAATTTATTACTTTGGTTTGATTTCAATTTTGGTATCATTGCATTCTGCTGCTTTTAAAATATTAAATTGAATTTTTAACCCATTTCCAAATTTTGATATTTTTGAAAATACTCATAAATCAAATGTGTCTAAAAATTTCTTTTTTCTTAAGATGTTGAATATATAGAAAAATATTTAATGGAATTTTAAAATTAAATACCATGTAATTTTTTAAATGACATTCTAATTATTTTTTCTTTATCTGACCAGGTTAAAATATGAAAGCCCTTAAAGCTACAAGATTTTGAAGAAAGAAAAACATATTACTATAACATTGAGTCATTAATTCAGCAGTCTTGGTGACACAAATAGTAAAGTTTTAAATTTCTAAAAGCAAGCATTGTTGAAACCTGCTGTTTAAGAAAAGAAAAATGTTAAGTTCTGTGCTTTTATCAGAATCAGACACAAATGAACATTTGAATAAATAAAGTGAATGTATAAAATCAAACGTTTTTTCATCTGATATGGAAACTGAACTGATATTTTAATTTAAATCTCCTTGCAGAAACATTAAAAAAAAAAAAACACAAATTTTGCCCCTCAGAAAATTAAAAAGGAGAAAAGCAGTCATATGCATATAGATGAAATTCAGAACTAGAGACAACTAACCCTGTCCTTGATTCAAATTTTGATTCATCTGATGTTTCTACGAATGTACATTACATACTGTACATTACATATTTTAACATTAAATGTTAAGCAGAAAAATGGAGTAGTTATAAACCTCGTAGCAAAAACATAAAAGAAAAACAAATTTTGTCTCTCAGAAAGTGAATGTATAAAATCAAACTTTTCTGTATGTGATACGGAAACTGAACTGATATTTTAATTTAAATTTCCTTGCAGAAACATAAAAAAAAAAAAACATAAATTTTGCCCCTCAGAAAATGAAAAAGGAGAAAAGCAGTCATATGCTTATAGATAAAATTCAGAACTAGAGACAGCTAACCCTGTCCTTGTTTCAAATTTTGATTCATCTGATGTTTCTATGAATGTGTCGCCTTTAACATTAAATGTTAAGCTGAAAAATGGAGTAGTTATAAACTTCCTCGCAGAAACATAAAAAAAAAAAAACATAAATGTTGTCCCTCAGAAAGTGAATGTATAAAATCAAACTTTTCTGCATCTGATATGGAAACTGAACTGATATTTTATTTTAAATCTCCTTGCAGAAACATAAAAAAACAAAAACATAAATTTTGCCCCTCAGAAAATGAAAAAGGTGAAAAGCAGTCATAAGTATATATATATATCAAATTCAGAACTAGAGACAGATAACCCTGTCCTTTTTTCAAATTTTGATTCATCTGATGTTTCTACGAATGTGTCACCTTTAACATTAAATGTTAGGCAGAAAAATGGAGTGGTAAAGAAAGTAGGAAAAGTAAGTAGATTTTTAATTAATATATATTTTTTAATAATTAAGTACTTAAAGATAACTTGTATCATTCTAAAATTAAAGCGCCTTTTACATGTCTTGCACCTTGATTTGTTGTATTTTCCATAATTTTGTTTTTAAATTAAATTCTTAAATGTTATTTTCTTATAAATCAATATATACAGGGGTTATATAAAAATATGGAAACACCTCGTGAAATGCATGCTTGAACATAAATGTCGATTTTGCTAAGCCTGTAGGTTGCCTCTGTTGTATTTGCCCACTACTGCTACCTATACAGTGTTTTCAATACATTGCAAGTGTCAATCTTTGTCATAACAGTGTTCTGTGTAGTTGTGAGTGCATCATGTCTGAGCTAAGTGAAATCGAATGTGGACAAATTGTTGGTACTAGTATGGTAGGTGCTTTTGTTACCAAGGTAGCCGAAGTGTTTCATGTTTCAAGATGCACTTTATCGAAGATTTATACTGCATTTCGAGAAAAGTACAAGCTGTTTTGAATGTCAATGGTTTTCCTACAACGTATAAGGCGTGATCTTTTTTTTTTTTTTTTTTAGGTGTTTCCATATTTTTGTCCAACTCTTGTATCCATATCATGAATAAAAATCTTTTAAAATGTAAAATTATTTGTTAAAGAAGCTAAGAAAAGATAGCTAATACAATTTGAAATATTTCATTACAGTCAACACTGTGTAATCCACAAACATCTATTATCCACACTACACATTGGAATATAAACAATGAAAATTTTCATTAACCCATTAATGCCGGTTGGTACAAAAATCTACTAAACCGAATTAATTTTATTATTAATCACTAGATGGCACTATCTCTCAAAGAATGATGCTTTTGACATCTTAAATAATCACAAATAAGTATAAAAATAGAATTCCCCCCTTTTTGTGGAAAATGTGCGTAGTAGTAGGTGTAAAAATTGAGTGAATACGAAATCAATCAGCATGCTTGTACCTTCAAAAAGATAAATGTAAATTATGCATATTTTTTCGAATTTTTAATAATGTTTTTAAATGGAATCACAATTGTAATAGTGTACTTTATACAACTATGCTATTTAAAGTCAGTTTTACTTTTGTTTCGTTTCGTATATTCTCCTTTACTTTTAATGGTAGAAAATTGTACCAACCGGCATATATATAGTCTCAATTTTAGGTTGACGGGAAAATAAAAAAAAATACCTTCATTTCATTGGCCCCACCCCATATTGATTTTGAAAATTAATCAACATCATTCATTTGTGCTGCTTTCTCCTGCAAAAATTTTCGCTTGTGCTGCTTTCTCCCGCAAAATTTTTTGTTTGTGCCACTTCTGTTCCCTCATTATAACGAACAAAATGGGGCGGGGCCAGTGAAACGACAGCCCCGCACCATCAACGAAATGAAATGAATTAATGAATTTTTATAACTCAAGGGCACTAATACAAAAACCACTTATGAAAATCGTAAATAAATACGTGTCACGAAATGAAATACGTAATTATTTAGTGCTATGTAAATGTCGGTTTGTGCCGTAAAAAATTTCGTTTCTGCTATTCTGACTCCCTCAATATAACGAATTTTCCACTTTTTCAACATAGGGCGACCATTTCGGTGGACCCGCCCAATAAATGAAATCTAAATTGTATTACGGCATTCGTTTGTGCTGGCTTTTGTCGCAAAGTGTTTTGTTTGTGCCACTTCCATTCTCTTGTTATAACGAATTTTTATAATTCAAGGGCACATAAAGAAAGTCGCCTATGAATAAATGCGTGTCGCGAAATGAGATGCGTAATTCTTTAGTGCTGTCTAAATGTCGGTTTGGACTCGCAAAATTCTCACAAAGGAAAATATTCTTGCCTTCATTGGCATTTTATTAGTGTCTTGATATAACAAACTACCTAACAGAAGACTCTATTGGGCTCTTTCAACTGACATGCACAACAATTTCATTTCGCAATCGTTGAGAAGAGACACTTTTGATGTAATTTTGAGATCAGTACTTTTTGCAAATAACATGGAAATGGACGATGATAGATTATATAAAGCACGTCCCTTTTTTGAGCACTTCAACAGAGCATGCAAAGATTTAGACATCCCAGAATATCTCAGTGTAGATGAGTTCATAGTCTCTTATTATGGACTTAGACAATAAGGCATAAAGCTAAAAATGAACAAAGATTTTACCAATGAAACCATTGGATAGTCAAATCAGAGCAGAAACTTGCCCAATGTAAAAAGTGTAGAGGAAGACATGGTTATAAGTGCGAAAAATGGAATCAACTTCTTCATCCCAAATGCCATAAATGTTATCATGTTGTTTCTTATGCATAAATATTCAGTTTAATAAAAATATGTTACTATTTTTTAAAGGTAATTACAATTTTTAAATCATTTTTCTAAGTTTTAGGATTTGAAAATTATATATGTTTCAAAATTTTCCTTTGCAAATTGAATTGCAATTTATTTTATCTTTACTTTTCATTAAATATATAAGCATGAAAAGATTCACAGTTAAAATTGTATTTATATAATTAAACTGCATTATACAGGGTGCAATATGTTATCTATCGCCGACGTTTAATTTCTCAACCGTTGGTCGTAGACATGTAGTTCCAATTACAAAAACGTTTTAAATGAGGTAAATATTCATGTTGTGGCATTATTTAAAGTAAAAAATCAATTTTATAAAATTACAAAATCTAACTTTCTATACAGCCCCCCCAGTCCCTACAGTTATATTTAATAAAACTTTACTCATATCATAACAGATATAACGCAAAAAGTTTGACATCTGTTCTACAAAAATTGGCACAGTTATTAAATTTCGAATTTGAGGTTTTTGCACTTGATTTTGTCTTTCATTGAGGGATCAGTTAAAAGATGAATTAAAGTAATTCGAGATCAAAATCAGGGTGCAATGTTCTTTTTACGGTGAAACTACCTTCAGCTGGTATCACAAAAGAGAGTTATTTCATCTAAAAATTTGAGCTAACTTTTAGGGGTCGCATACAAAGTGAAGAAAGAAATGTTGAAATTAAACAGGAAAATAAATATCAATTTATTATACTATCAGAAAACGGTTTACTATAAAAAAATGAATACATCAAACGCCAGAATCTACTACAGATACTGCTCAGTGTTCTTCATTGGTGGCAATATACAATTGAATGTGTGACAGTACTGAGTCCTGGACATGTTAGAGCATAGCAGGTGTACAAAATGTGCGACCATAAAGAATGATGTGCTGCTTCAAACTTCAGATAAACCAGAGAAGTGGTCTCAGTCACATAGACCTACACCTTGATGTAACTCCAGGGGTAAGAGTCCATAGGAATCAAGTCAGGCGAACGCGATGGCCACTCTACATGACCACCACATCCAAGGATCTGTTGATCAAATTCGGTGACTAGATATGCCTGGACGTTTGATGTTTTATGCGGAGAGGGCCCCATCATGTTGGAACCACACCCGGCATGCATGTCAGAGAGGCCAGTCATACCAGTCATGTACTGTGTTTTGTAGCAGATGCAGGTAACGATTGCCCGTTAAGGTCCCATCGTAGAAGATGCGTTCAACATGCACCATACAACACATGTCGTACTGTGTGGGTGATGTGGAGGTTTTCCAGAGACCAATAATGCACATTGTGTACGCTCACAATACCATCCCATGTAAACATTGACTCATCTGTCCACAGAATGTCACAAAGGAATGACGGATTTTCCTCTAAGGTGTTGAGCATGAAATTACAATAATCAAATCATCGTGCATGGTCACCCAGCATCAATGCTTGCACCAGTGTTGGATGGTATAGATGCACATGATGTACATGTAACAAATGCCAGACATGCTGACCACATGCATTGCTTATTTCCATTGTGCTCAGTTGTGAAATTAAAAGGGCGAATGCCAGTACCACCTGCAGAGTCACTCGAACATTACACCTTGTCCGTCTACTTGTTCTGGGTCATGCTGAAACAGCCGGCTCTCTAAGACAATGCAATACAGCAGTTATAGTTTCATGCGTTGGGTGTAGATACTCGCAGCACCTCTGGCATTCCTTTGACATTCACCATAAATATGTATCATGTTGGCATATTGCATGTATGTATAGCTTGCCATCACTATCTCAGTACTGACTAGCAAGGCCACTGCTAGATGGCTCATGTTTTATCCCGAACATGTGATGCTGCGGTACTATTGTAATTTGCATAATCCTAATTTTTATGCTCGTTATAGCTCGGCTGGTCGTTTGCATTCTGCTGCCATTTATCTAGTCCTTAGTGAGTATGTTTTATTTTCTGGTTGTCGATTATACCTACTTTGACGTTTGAAAGTTGTTCAACCCATAAAAGTTAGCTCAAATTTTTAGATGAAATAACCCTCTTTGGTGATTCCGTGTTTTGCCAATACTGGCTAAAGGTGGTTTTGTCATAAAAAGGACATTGAACCCTGATTTTGATCCTGCATTACTTTAATGCATCTTTTAACTGATCCCTCAATGAAAGACAAAATCATGTGCAAAAATCTCAAACTTTGAAATTTAATAACTGTGTCAATTTTTTAGTACAGACATCAAACTTTTTGTGTTATATCTGTTATGATATGTGTAAACTTTTACTAAATATAACTGTAGAGACTGGGGGACTGTATAAAGAGTTAGATTTTGTAATTTTTATAAAATTAATTTTTCACTTTAAATAATGCCACAACATGAATATTTGCCTCATTTGAAATGTTTTTGTAATTGGAACTATATATCTACAACCAACGGTTGAGAAATTAAAGGTTGATGATTGATAATATATAGCACCCAGTATAAAAATATTAAACAAGAAAAAAAATTTTGATTTCCGAAAGAAATTACTACGTAGACACTTATTCTAAATAAAAATCAAGAATCCCAAGCTTAATAAAATCATATTAGAAATATAAAAGTATATTTTTAACAAACCACAAAATATTTGAAGTATTTGAATGAGGAAACAAAATGAAAATAATATATTGAAATAACTGTACATAATTTTAAATAACAACAAAAAATTTCTTGTTTATAAACATATAAATATGCGTGGTTTTTTTTTTATATATATATATATTTAAACATGCAAAATTTCGTAGTTAAAAAAGCACTGATATGATTCAAAACATACATTTAATTCATATTTTTAGTAAATTTCAATTATTATACATATCTTTTCAATTGCGGTTCAAAAATGATTGATAAAAATTTTCGTTCCAAAAAAGAAGTCCGAGCGGGATTTGAACTGAGGTAGAAAAATCTCAAATCCCGCATGCTGCCAACCATGCTACTGAACCACTAGCCGAAGAAGGAAATTTATCCAATTATAAACTGTAGCTTAAACTTTGCGACTTATTTTCTCAAGACCCCCTGGGTGGTTGCGCTTCATGGCAGTCATATATTTATATACTAACTATATTTTATCGATACACAAATGTTTATCGCATTCGGTGACACCAACCTCAGACCCTCTCCTTGTTAGTTACTAAAACTTTGATTTATACATTCTTTTGCATATCTTAAACATTTTAATAATTCAACTAAATTTGTTACTGTACAAGTTGCATCAGTAAATACAATATAAGCTAAAAAGGCTTCCTATAATTCCCCCAAAGACTAGAGGGCCATTCTGACCATTGGGGTTAGATGCTAAAGAAAAAATTAAACTTCTCTTATGGGAGTTTTAAATTGTTCACCTTTATTCATGTAAATAATAATGTTGTGCCATAGAAATTACATGATTTTTACAAAATGGAAAAAAAAAAAAAAACTATATATTTTATTATATACACATATTCAGTTAAAGTTAAGCTTTACATTTATTTGCAATAATTACCCCACATCTCTTTACTTTCTAAGAAGCACTAGTGATGAGAGATTGCCAGCAATGTTTTTTTTTTTTTTAATGTTAATACTCTGATTTAAACTTCTGCTGTTGAAAAAAAAGGGCATTTTTTTTTTTTTTAGATACTAAAGCGTAGTTTTTAGATTTTCAGGGGCTCTTTTTTATTTTTTAAAGGCACTTTTAATTTTCAAATCTTCCTGACACTCTTTTCAAGTCATGTAAATTGAGTTTTTACCATACAGGCAAATCTTTTAATAGAAAACAGAAATAATGAATTTTTTTGTTTTAGGGACAATAAGAGTGCTATTTTTCTAATCATTGAGTAAGTGGGATAGGCCATCCGTAAACCCTACTTGGAATAAACTCTGTAATCAAGAGTAAACATTCTGCAATCGCCAGGGCCGAAACTAGCCTTTTTTTGCACCCAGGGCAAACATAGATTTTGACCCCCCCGAAATTTTGAGCAAAGTTTTTTTTTTTACTCAAATTCCCATTCCTTCTTTATGTCCATCAAAAAATTTCACAATTTTCTGACCAATAGTTTCGTCTTCAGACAACTTTAAAGTAGGGTCATTTAATTATGGACACCCCGTATTTAAAAAATTGGCAGAAGCACCGCACTTACAAAAATACATCAAAATAAAAAAAATTATACTATTTTCAGTCTTTTGCCATGATTTTCTTACATTTTAAAAGGAATCCAGTTTCAAACTTTTAGTTCAATATAGTAAATAGGGGTGATTCTGTTCCGAAAATTAAAAAAAAAAATCAGTCATCAATCTGAAAATTCGCACATAAAAAATATCGCGAATTTTGACAAATGGTCCCCGTAAAGTCAATTTCGTCAACCGTTCGCAGAAAAATCGTCAAAGGATCGTGCTAAGAATGCGAATCTGGTCAAAGAATCGCAGAAAACCCACAAATTTCGTCAAAAGGTCATGACTAAAACCGCAAATTTTGTCAAAAGATCGCGATAAAAAGCAAATTTCGCCAAAGGCTCACAAAAAACCACAGATTTCGTCAAAAGATCACCAAAAGACCTCAAATTTCGTCTAAAGATCATGAAAAAATGCAAATTTCGTCAAAGGATCTCAAAAAACGTGAATTTTGTCAAACAGGTGCAAAAAAAACAGATAGGTAACCCCTCTGTAACCTTTCAGAAAATTTCCTGTGTTATTTCAGAATTTTTTAACTCAGAATTACCCCTGATAGTAAACTTTGTCTTTTTTTTCGATAAAATTTAATCTGAATTCGTACAGCAATTTTTGAATTTTTTTTTTGTGATTTTTCCAATTTTTTTTTTATTTCACAAATATTTTTTGAAAATCGTAACAGAAATCCTGATTTAATCTATTAGCCTAGTGTTTGTTCTCTGCGATTTTTGAATTTTTTTTTTTTTTTTTTTTTTGTGAATCTTAGCGATTTTTTTTTTCTTTTGCGTTTGTCTTTTACCCATATATAATAAATTTTATCTTCTATTCAATTAATTTATTCAGAATTCCTACAGCTATTTTTGAATTTTTGTAGATTTTTTATGCAATTTTTAGTGTTTTTTTCCCGCAGCGATTTTTTGACATTCATAAAATGTATTAATACCTTATCCCAATACAGCAAATTTTGTCTTCTTTTCAATAAAATTTATTCGTATTTATGCAGTGATTTTCAATAGGAATTTTTTTGTGTTTTGTTCAATTTTTCGATATGTAAAAGAATCTGATTTCAATTTTTTAGCCTAACATTTTGTTCCTTTACGATTTTATAATTCTTATGCATATCCTTTAATTTTTTTCAATTTTTATTTTATTATTATTATTTTTATTTTTGTAATTTGCAAATATATTTTAATTAAAAAATTAAGATTTTATCGAAAAAAGGAACACTCTTTTTGATTCCGAATCATTTCAGTAATCATGCCTGCAAATTTTATTCCTTTAAGTGTAAAAATGAATTCTATGAATATCTCAGAATGTTTTGTGTTGATGAAAAAAAAAAAAAAAAATTGAGCAGCAAACTGAAATAATGATTGGATTTAGAAAAGGAAAGCAAAATTTCTTTTCCTTACTATTAAAAGAATAATTGCTTTTCTCTGTTGTTAATTGACCGATTTTGTTCAAATTTTCAGTAAGTTGCAATAATAATAAATTAGGCTGTGTACTAAATTTTAATAAAATATAACAAGTTTTAAGAAAATTATAGCCAACCACAAAAAAGCCACTATTAGACTCTCTAGAAAAAAAAAAGCTGATATAGACTTGTGGTTTGTTTATTTAACTCGGAGTATTCGGAGGTTGTGAGAATCCGATAAGCTTTCCATTAATGTTTCCTTATGCAAAAAGAAACAGTTTCAACAAAAAAATTTCGTGAAGCAAAACTGAAGAAAAAAGTATTTATTTTAAACATATCAATTATTTTTTTCATGATAATACTTCATTTTTCATTAACATCTTTTAACGTCTATTTGCTTTGTTTATGAAGGCATTACTTTAAAGAGAGAAATCCCGAGGAATTTAAACATGTGCCATTCTTGGGTGATTTTCAAATGGTAAATGCAATCAGTATGCAGTTACTGCATCTGTTATTTGCATGGGTGATGAGTGGAAGGATAAGATTTTACAAATCTAGGAAAAAAAGTGACCAGAAAAAACATGATAGGAAAAACAAGAACGGAAAAAATGTGACAAGAAAAAAAAAATGTGACAAGGAAAAAAAGTGACCAGAAAACACATGACATGGAATTGATAAATAATTACTAAAAACTAACAAGGTAACAAATGTCTGATTTATATCATTCTCATAGGTGAAAATTCGCTATAAATGTTTGTGAGTGCTATGTAAAAAAGTGAGAATATCTGCGTACGATACGCATTTATCAGTACTTGAATTTTGACAGTCGTGAACGCGAATACGAATATTCTTCGCCAATGTCAACAAATGCGAATATTGAAAAGGGGTCTGAATATTCGCCTATGAGAATGCTCGTTTTAATCACTATTTGATTTTTGATATTCGCGAACACAATTTACGGGTTACACAACATTTCGGTCCTTCCGTTTCGGCCCCAATGCCATTTTGTCCCTTGCCATTTCGGGTCCCACCAAACGCTGTATGGTTCAACATCATTTGGGCCCTTTATAATTTATCTCTCCCCCACCCCCCACCCCGCACCCCAAATTTTATAAAAAGCAGAATATATGAGTCCGAGAAATTTAAATTTTTACAACTCATGATAATGAAATCACAGTGCGCTAAAATTTTGTGTGATTGAACAATGTGACATAATTTTAACATTGACCTTTTTTATATTTTTCTTTAAGAGAATGGGTGTTTTAAGTTTTAAATTATTATTAATATTAGGCATTTTCTTATACTATAAGCTACCTTAAGTACATTTTTATGGTGCATTTGATACATTTAATTAGAATCTCTAAATTATCATCAATTGAATAATAAACAAAAACTGTGTTTACTTTTTTTCTTCCTATTACATTAATAATAAATGTCTTCAATAATTAAATTAGACACTTATAAGCTATTACATCTAAATATTTCCCCAAATCACCCCTCAACAACCCCTCTTTTAATTAATCAGAATTAAGATATATTTATTGAAGCACAAATATTTAATTTTTCTTATGATTTTTTAATGCAAAGTTGCATCTTATAAATTTGTTTTCATAAATTACTTTACCATTATAAACATTGGGAAATCAACAGAGATTTGCTTACTAGGGTGAGCTAAGATAAATATTTTGTTTTCAAAAAAGTTTTTAGTTCCCCCCACCGCCCCTACTCTTTCTTTTTATAATTGTTGCTTGCATTTTTTTTAAGTCTTCCCACCACTTGAAGCAGATGTTTCTGAGCATTTTATTGAAATTAGAACTATTTCTGTTTAATAAAACAATTATTTTTAATTTTATGTAATAATGTTACTAATATTTTAATTAATTATAATTTTTTAACTGATAAAACTAAGCTTTTTTTGCATTTATCTTTTATTATTTTTTTTTTAATTACCCTTTTCCTCCATCTTTCATCAAAAATAAGTTTAATAATTTTTTATTTTAGTTTTATTGTTAATTATATTAATAGATATAAATCTCAGTATCTTTAAATATATAAATAAAGAGATAAAGGATAAATTTCAGGTTATAACTAATATTAAATATAATGATAAACTGAATATATAATATATTATGTATTTATTTTAAAGTAGAAATTTGTAATTTATTGAAATCTGTAATTTATGTTAATAATTTAATAAAAAATTAAATTAAAAAATATATTTAATAAAATATTAGTTTAATTTTTATACTAAAATTACTAACTAATTATTTTAATAATTAATTAATAGCAATTATTCATAAAGTTTTTATTTAAAATTTTTGATTTATTATCCCCCCCCCCCAAAAAAAAAAAAAAATTATAAATCAGTCAAAAATGTAATATGTTTTTGACTGATGGTATTATTATTAACTATTAATTAATAATAGTAATAATGTAACATTGTACAAATACGTAAAAATAATTTTTAGCAATGTTAGGTGATATTATTGTCTAGGTGCACATTTAGATTTCTTTTAAGCAAAGTTATAGTTTGCCATTACAAAAGAACTAGATATTATTAATCTATATATATAAAAGAAATTCTGGATTTTTGTATTAAGCAACGCACAGCCAAAACTACTGAACCTAAAATTTTGAAAATTGGGTTAACAATACTACTTATGACATAGAGTGCCACTAAGAAAGGATTTTCTAAAATTCTAACCCTAAGGGGGGGGGGGGGGGGGGTTAAAAAAAAGAACGAACTTTTAAAAATTCTTTAAAAGTCTGATTTTATCGTTATTTTTCAACTGATAACATATTTTAGTGTATTTTTGTATGCTGAATCGAATGGTACTAACCAAATTCTTTTAAGTCCAATAGTTCGTGAGATATTTCATATTTTTCTAATTTGGCTATGTCTTTGGCACCAAAACCTTAATTTTTCGAATGATAAATTCTAAAAATACATCCGTTACTATAGCAACAGAAAAATTTACATTGAGTAATTTTGTTAATCAATTCTTTTGGTTAAATAATTAAAACAGTTATATGAGTCAGAAAAAAATTACAAATGCCTTGAAAAGTAAAATTTTTAAAAATTGGTACTTTTTTGCTATACCAATACCACACCAAAATGTATGTTATAGCGTCATTTATTTCAACCCTAACCGTGCAAAGGATTTTTACTGCAAACCCTGACAAACATTAAGATTTGCTATTTATTGAATGTGAATATTTTTATAAGTATTACTTAATCGTAGCATAGCAAAACATCTTAATTTGTTATTTTTCGAATGGAAAATATTTATTATTAAATTATAACTTACATTTATTGCTGACACTGACATAGATTTTGTGCCATTTGGCAGTTACTTGATGATGAGGAAGCTGTAATAAAATCATTTTATAACTTAGGAATTATACATATAAAAATGTTTTGTTAAAAAACCCATGAACGTCTTCATTCAAAAAATGAAACACAAAAAAAAAAAAAACTCTTTACTGCAATGACAAACATGCGTTTCTATAATCTGGTTAACGCGATTATGAAAGATATGTTTAAATTTAACTACCTATAATATATATGAAATGCAAAGAGAAATTTCGTTCCGTCTGCTTAGAACTTGAGTTCTACTGAATATATTTTAATGGGACTTATAATTATTGGGGAAAATTCAAAATCAGATGAACACGATTATGAAAGATTGGCTTTTTTAAAGGTTCTGCTGAATAGATTTTGATGGGACTTAAACTGTTAAATAGACAATTTTTAGGGAAGCTTTTGGTACATTTGCCAATTTAAAAGATTCTGCTAAGTGGATTTCAGTGGAACTTGCTTGGTTTGTTAGTTTTTCATGGAATGTTTTACTAGAAAACACATAGCGTTCTAGGTTGCTTGGTTATAGTATTTTGGCTGAAAGTTCCAGAATCAGGTGAACCCAATTATGAAAGATTAGCCTTTTTAATAGGTACTATTGGACGGATTCTGATAAGAATTGACTGATAAATTTTCAGAGGAAGGGTTTTAGTATATTACATCTACTTCTATCGTACTTTACCAAATCCTACAGTAAAGGATCAACTAAAGAAGTTGGTCCTTAACAGCTCAAATTTTGTCTGTCTCAATAGAAGATATAATAGCATAATAATGTCCATATCGTTTGTAGCAATTCGGATGGGCATTCCAGGTAAATATCCATATTGCTTTCAAACGCATGATCAAATTTACAGATATATTTCGTTTGATTCAAGGTTTGTTTAGAAAAACTGACCAGCGTAGCGGGCGAAGGCTGCCAGTTAATTATATTTAAAGAGCAAGAAATTATTATAAACTAACTAATAAACAAATAAACAACATATTTATCCTCAGAATCATCATCATTTTTATATCATCTAATAACATTATAGTAGCCAAATATTAAAAAAAATATATATATTTGCAGTACCCTGTAATAACTATTATATAGCTCATGTAATATTTTCTAAACAAGTATTTGATAAATTAATTATATAAGCAAATAATAATTGAAATAATTTTGAATTTTTATTAATAAATACATATAATAAAAACAATTTAATTTTTGATATTTTTTTTTATTAAGAATATAGCTGCTTCCAACAACAACTGCAAGGGGCCGAAATGGCATGCCGGACTGAAATAGCAGGACTAAACAGCCCTGTTTTCGAATTTGTGTATATCAAAAATCAAATAGTGATGCAAATGTGCATTTCCATATGCGAATACGCTGGACTTTTCAATATTTGCATTCTTAAACATCGACGGAAAATATTTGTATTTCCCAGTCGCGAATGTCAAAAATCAAGTAGAGCTGTAAACAAGCATTTTCGTATGCGAATATTCATGCCAATTTTCAAAATTCCCATTTGTAGACATTGACTTAAAATATTTGCATTCCCCTGGCTGTGTTATAATGGCTCCATACCGGACAAAGTACAAGCAGCATCAAACGGTGCCATTTTTTCCGTGTCCCATTTTTTCCATGTCCTGTTTTTTCCGGTCACGTTTTTTCCGCTCTTGTTCTTTTTGTCCCTTTTTTTCCTGTCACGTTTTTTCCGGTAACCAGACTTTACATGCGAGTGATACAGAGCAACAGTACCTGTGTTTTCTAAAGTCGACATGTTTTTGCCTGAAAAAAAGGCCAAATATTTTGGAAAACAAAATGGAGGGCACAAAGAAGATACTAAAAAGAAAGGTAGGGCATGGGGAGATTCTGGGTGAAAAAAATTATCTGAAATGCACAGCAAAATTTCCAAAAGGTTACAGCAGAGGGGGAAGAAAGGGTTAAATTCTTTCTTGGCACTAATTATTTTTGCTACAGGTTGGGTTAACTCAGTTTTCGTTTCAGCTTGATTTCAGGCTGAGTGTAGATTCTTGTAAATTGGGTTCGGGATAACCTGATTTTTTATGTTAATTCAGTTTGTTTCTGATTAAAAACTATATAATAATAAACATAGATATTTGTGTGTGTGCTGTTTTCTAAAGAGGCCACTGCCTTTTTCCAGCAACCCTTTGATGAAATTCGCATTTTTTCTGCAACCTTTTGAGCACAATTGATAAAATTTGCGTCTTTTCTGCAATCTTTTGACAAAATCTGCTTGACAAAATTCGCGTCTGATAAGCCCGGGCACCGGGTCGGTCTAAAACAAAATGAAATTGTAGCAGAAAAATGGAAGTGTAAGTTAAGGCTCCGCTTCACTGAAACTCCCTGATCGCAAAATCCCATGTTACCTATGGGAAAACTTTCAAGTGCGATGACTCATTACCTAATATAGTTATTAAAATACCGTTTTCACCATCAGAAAGTAGACGTCAGATGCAGATGATGTGCGTTTTTAAAAATAATCTTCGTAAATTTTAAGTACATAAAAAATCCCTATAAACTTTGAAATTTCCATTTGATTAAATTTTATCATCTTCTTAAAACTACTTAAAATTTACGTAGACAATTTTTAAAAACGCACATCATCGGCATCTGACATCTACTTTCTGATGGTGAAAACGGTATTTTAATAATTATATTAGTTAATGAGTCATCGCACTTGAAAGTTTCCCCATAGGCTAACATGTGATTTCGCGATCGGGGAGTTTCAGTGAAGCGGAGCCTTAACACAGGCAAGAATGTGACAAAAATGTTCAATGTAGATCAACATATTAAAGAGCCATTTTTAAGTTTTGTATGAAACTAACGTTTATTAAATGAAATAAACCATTCTTTAAAGTAAACAAAAATAATTATAAAGCTTAACATAACCCTTTAAGACCCAACCTGCACGATCGTGCGGGTTAGACATTCATTTAAATGTTTCTTTCTGAGTCGTATGTAATAAAAACTTGAATCGAACGATCGTTCTGGTTAGAAAATAGAGTAAAATATCATTTTTTATCAACAGGTAGTGATTGCAGTCCATGTTTTACTTTCTACAGGCATGACTAGCTTTGTTTACAAAATACATCGGGTCTTAAAGGGTTATAATAAAAAAAATAAAATATAATTAGTAAACAATCGCCAAAAAAAAACAAGTCGGCTTTTAAAAATAAACAGTTCTATTAAATATTTCAATTGTCAAGGGACAAGACACTCACATATTCTTAAGATTTGGAGATGAGAAACACATGACAAATGAAGATTCGTAGAAGGCTTCTACAGAACCTAAAACTGGTGATATTTGAAGTTCAAAGTCGAAAGCAAACTCTGACAGCAAAAGAAAAACATGGCTAAAAACTATCTCTGATGTTGTTCATCACAGATCTCTAGATAGTATCTTTCTGGCTTATATTTTTCTGTTTGATCATACTTATTACAATGATGTTATGCTTTATGATTTTATGAAAAGTTTTTAATGAGTTGATTGCTACATGTTAAACAATGATTGTAATTATTCCATTTTATTATTTTATATAAATTCAATGAAATTATGTAAGTTTTGAAGCATTGTCCATAAATTAATCAAAATTCTTAGAGTTTTTCATTGAGTTAATAAAATAATATATTTTTAGGGTAATTAAATTTTAATAAATGAAGGTAATCTCCCAACATGAAATTAAATTGATTATTGTTTTATGCATCATATTATTAATTTATTACTTATTTATTTATTTATTTATTTTTTAGCTTTTTCAAACCTCAAAAGTAGCTACATGGTGAGTTTTTGGAATGGTATTGCAAAAAATGCCTAACATATGTATAAATCCAAAGATGCAAAGTGAATGATGTATATGCAGTTGAAAATAAATAAATTTTTGAAGTCTACTTGTTTCTGTTTTCTAACATAAGAAATTTGCACAGGGAACTATATTTTATGAACCTCAAAAGTACCAATTTTTTAATTCTAAAGTAAATAATGGTAAATTAATTTAAAACTTAACACTGTTTTAAAGCAAGGTAAAAAATGAAATGCAGACTAGATAACTAAAATACCTAATAAAACAATCTTATTATTTTATTTGGATTTTTTTCCTTTTGATGTTCTGTATAAAATGTAGATATTTCTGGAGCAGATATGTATTTTAATGCATTATGAAATAATTTGTAAATTTTGTGTTATGGAATTTTATCTAAACAATCAAATGCAAAGATTCTTGGCATGGTAAATTAAATGTCACGTGAAGAATTTAAAAAATTTTACATTTTTCTTGTAATATAATGCCAGGACAGTGCATAAAATTTGTTTTGCTTTTCGTTTAATTTACAATAGATATTACAAAATTAAGCATATAAACAATTTTTGAATTTTATTTAATACTTAAAATGTTTGAGTAACTGCCAGTAATTGAAGAGCTTAGTGGGAAGAAGATGTTACGTAACAAAAAATAATTTTGGGGAAATTGAAGACAAAGCTTTTTATTGTAAATTTTATTGATTTATTTTAATTTTGGCAGAATATGTTTAGTATGCTAATAGGTAGCACTAAACTTTCAGAAAAAATATTAACAATTAATTTTCAAGTTTTAAAAATTATGAACCTTTATTAATATAAATAATAATGTCCCAAATCTTTAAAGCTAAAAAAATCTTAGTATTTTAGCTTTACCATATGATACGATGCTTTACCTCACAATTCTCATTCATAAAATGAAAAAAATTTTGAGAAAATGAAACATAACATGTTCTTCAACTAAGCTCTTCAATTGTGTACAATCTGTCTGCGATTATATACAGTATTATGCACACCTTTTTAATTATTTTTTTTTTTACTTTTAATTGCCAATTAGGATGACTCAAATAAAAATACATTTAGTTATTCTGAGAAGATTTGAAATGAAATAGAATTGAGAGAATTTTGGATAAAATCTGTTTGTAATAACAGAGCTGCAGCAAAAGTGGTGTACTAGTACCGGGTGCTAAGCCCGATAAATGCTTCATAGGCGCTTTCAGTTATCACGACTGATGGAGAGATAGATCATCAGTAGAAAAGGAATAAACATTTTCACACCAGATGCCAAATAGAGTTGCTGTAATGCTGAATAACAATTAAGGACATTAATGTGTTCAGTTCGCTGTGGCAAATATATTCAGAAGACATTTTTTCTTTCAGTTGTAACATTTGATAAACAATTTCAAGTTTTTAGAAAAATATGAAGTATTATGAAGAATAATATATAGAAAAAGTGGTTTTTTTTTTCATAATTAAAGATTTTCATCCAAAATTAATCCTACTTTTGTGAATGGCCTTATTCAAAAGCTCTATTACATGAACCCTTATTAGAAGTTTCCAATTTGTGCTATGTCATTAAGTTCAAATCTACTTTTTCTTTTAATAATGAAAATTACTACTTAAAATACCCTATAAATAACATTTTTTTATTTCTACAAAAATGTTTCTGGTATTTATTGCCAGTTTTCTGTTATCTAAAGTTTTCCTAATAATATTTCTTTGTGCATGCTTTTTAGCTTACTGCTGTTAACTTTGAAATACGAAGGTGAATTGAAAATACAGTAAATTACTGTTTGGTTCAATAAAATGTTTTAAACCAAAGTTCAGTAAAAATCAAAATATGTATTTTTGATATCGCTCACCCGCAAGAAAAGTGACACATCTCGACAAAAGTAAATTTCATAGGAGAGGCAAATGAAGTTTCACATCTTTTAATGTAACAAAAAAAGATAGTACTTAACTCTGCATGCAGCTGTAAAAGTGTTAAAAAATGTTAAAAACCTTTAAGAATCAAGACATAAAAGTGATAAGGTGGATTTAGTAAATTTAAACCACCCCAACCTGATAAAAATAACCCCTTGTTGAGTTGTGACACTTTTCTTGGTGCACAATTTGTCAAATTCTAGTCGCCTTTAAAAATAGTATGTGCAACAATATGGATTCTATTTAAGACAGAAGAGATTATTGTAATAAATGTTTCTTTCTTGTGCTTGATAACATAAGTTTTTGTGCTGTCGGCTCTTGGACTATTTGTAACTACTTTTTGAAATATTAAGATGTATGAGATAGAAAAAAGTTTTGGGATTAGCACATCCAACTACACTACTGGCCATTAAAATTGCAACACCAGGAAGGAATGATCAGCCGAACGTCAAAATCACATGAAAGGAAGAAGAGGTTGGAATATGCAAATGATTAGTATTTCAGCGCATTTAGATAAGGCAGGCGGGCGAAACGACATCTGAAGCAATGCATAAAAGAAAAGTTGCATAGTGGATTTCTCATTCGGAACGCGCTTTGTAAGGTCGTTCTTTGCTCTGAATCTCGTGTTATGCCTCGAATAATAATAAGAAATGCTTACCACCAAGCGTCGGTATTCGATAGAGGCAGTATCGTTGCCATTGAGAGTGTGGATTATCTTTCTGTGATATCGCCCGTTGCATTCGTCGAAATCCAACCACTGTCATGCAAATATGAAATCAATGAATTGCTGAGGGTCATACTGAACGGCATGCAGGATCTCAACGCCCTTCCATGGCTAACGCCGGAGACGACAGACATATTGTGAGGTCAGACCTGCAAAACCGTACAACCACATCATGAACCATTAGTCAAGAAATGGGCATGTTTAAAGCGCACCCAGTATCCGCTCGTACGGTGCGACGACGTTGGCAGCAGTGTGGACTGTCAGAACGGCGACCAGTACTGCGGCTTCCCTTGACAATGCAGCATAGAGAGAGTCGGCGACTCTGGTGCGCCAAACGACAAAGCTGGATGCATGACTGGGCACAATGTCGTCTTTTCAGGCAAGTCCCTGTAGCACGTGCTGTATTCTGATAGCCCTATACTTGTCTGGAGGCTCTGAGGAAAACGCCTGTCGCCTGCTTGCATTCGATATCGGCACAGAGGCCCTGCACCTGGTGTGATGGTTTGGGCAGCCATTGAGTACTCGACATGCACATTTCTAGTTCGGATCAATGGTAATTTGAATGCAGAACGGTACATTTTTGACATCTTACGTCCAGTTTTTGTGCCCTGTCTTCAAGGCCTGCCAAACGCCCTCTTCCAGCAAGATAACTCAAGACCACATGTTGCACGTCATGTTCTGACCTTCCTCGATACACAGGGTATTTGATTGCTGCCCTCGCCTGCACAGTCTCCAGATCTGTCACCCACTGAAAACATCTGGTCATGAATTTCTTAGAGACTAGCCCACCACCCTTCTCCAGCTAATACGGTTGATTGTGTGTGGCATAGACTTGAAGCAGCATGGTATGAGTAGCCCATTTCTGTCCTCCAAGCCCAGTTCGGCTCTATGCCTAACCGGATAAGGGCCATTTTAGCTGCCAGGGGGAGCAGTTGTTTCTACCAATTTCGCACCCTTGTAAACACACAAACTTTTTACAAATTTAATCATTTTGTTTTCATCCCATACTATTTATGTACATTAAATAACTTTTTTGTATTTTCAATCTTTCATGGTGTTGCAATTTTAATGGCCAACAGTGTAGTTTTTAATCACAATGTTTTAACTTTAAACCATTGTCAAAAATATTAGTTTGCATCAACAGCAGATTCATAACAAGGTTTCTAGGAAATTAAAAGAAAAAGCATATTTAAAAACTTTTAATTATTATTCAACTTAGTGATGCAACGAATAATGGTTTGGCCGAATAACCGAATACCAATTAATCGGCCTAGTTATGGCCGAACATTCGGCTTGTTCGGCCGCCGAATAATTAACTCATTTTTATCTAACAACAAAATGTAGTATGCACTATATATACAATTCTTGTATATTTCAGAATTGAAATCTATTATTTTCTTTTAAAAAAATTATTTATGTGCAAATTTAATGTTTCACAGTATTATTCGACCTCGGCCGAATAATGGACTTGGTATTCAGCCGATAAGCCGAATATTCGGCAGATAGGCTGATTATTTGGCTATGGCCGAATAATTGTTGCATCTCTAGTTCAACTGTAATCTTACAATTGCATTTCAGTGAAACAAAAGCGCAGTTACTACAAAATAAATACACAAAATTGATACACAAAAACTTATTATTTTATTAATAAATCACGTAGTCGTAATTACGTCATCACAATATTTTCTATAACAATTGAAAAAAAAAAAGTATGGAAGTTATTTTTCAGAATTATATATCAGTCAACTATTTACTTGTTCAAAACATTTCTATATATTTATAAACTTCATTATTATAAAAAGGAACCTTACTTAGGATATCAAAAAATACAAAATTATCGGTTGTTGTTTAATAAAAGTTCAAAAACTAATGTGGTACCCTTTCAGTTTTGAGAGTTATTTTCTCCTAAAGCATGAAACAGAATTATAATGTTTGTTTTATAGCTTCTTCAAATTTTTGAGAAAGAAAAATAATTATTCAAATCAAACATATAACCATGGAACTATTAATAAAGAGGAACTGACATATCCTTAAAATAGTGAAGCATCAACTGTAACCGCTATCGCAGGCGTTGTTTACGCCCGTTGGAAACTTCCACCAGTATATTTATATAGAAATTTTCAACTTATTTAAGCGCCTTAATATTACAAAATTTCAGTCATAAATAATGGTAGAAACAGATTTTCATTTTTACTGGTAGGAATTTGTTTTGGCAATAGTTAGGTACTGCGTTTCCGCCATATTGTAACAACCAGGGAAACAAACTGACAGTTTTAATAAGCATAATGATACCAGTAAAAACAAACAAAAGTTGTTACGACATTTTTGAGAAAAAATTTCATCAATAAGACGTAGAAATAAGACGAATTTTTCTATTAAATTTTACTGGTGGAATGTTCGCCCTAGTGGTAATCAGAAACTGGAGAACCTATTTTTAAAAAGCAGCCGCCATCTTGTGACAACCTCCTCAGTTACTTCACTCGCAACTAGTAGACAGCACACTACATGTCGCCTCCTCTTTATTCATAACTCCATTCATATAACAGATAATTATCACAGATTTTTAAAAAGACAATTTAAAATGAGAAAAACAAGATAAGTGATTTTATCTCTTCTTTTTTAAAATTTATTATTCTTATAAATTTTGAAGCATTTTATAGTACTTCGTCAAACTGAACTTTATTTTAAAAGTTCTGTATGGATGCAAAAACAGTCCGTTATCCACATTGTAAATGTTATAATGTAGAATAAAAGGGCATAACTTTGAGGAATATGCTTGGAAGCAATTTAAAGACAAGCAATATTGTTTCTTCCGTTCACTCAAAGGAAGGGATTTTGAATACCCTTTATGTAAAGGTAGAAGCTCAGAAAAATCCTCTTGGTCATAAGAATACTTTATGTTGAATGAAAAAGGTTTTGATTTATCAAATCTTAAAATTTTGATACTGGAAAACTGAAGAACGTTACCTTCATTATTTTTCAAATAATTACAGACGTGTGAAAATTATTAGAATAATTGTGAAATTTACATTAAAATCTTGTTATATTAAAGAAATAATACATTTAAAAATATTGATCCATTTAATATTTTGTGTCCATCCCCTTGTTTTTTATTAAAGATTCGATATGTCTTGGCATATTTTGTATGAGTTTTTGGCAATTAATTTGTATTTCGTTGGCATGATACCAGATTTGGATGAGTTTTTCTGTCGGAACATTCTTGTTTGTGATGTTGCATTTCTTTAATTTAATTAAAGAAAACATTTCTATGGCCTGGAAACAGTCCAGATATGAACCCCATAGAGAACCTTTGAGCCATTGTAAAGAAATACAACATCACAAACAAGACTAGTCTGATAGAAATACTCATCCAAATTTGGCTTCATGATAACGAAATACAAATTAATTGCCAAAAACTCATACAAAGTATGCCAAGACAGGTATGTTATCATTTCTTTAATAAAAAACAAGGGGATGCACACTAAATATTAAATGTATCAATATTTTTTAAATATTTCTTTAGTATAACAAGTTTTTATTGTAAATTTCACAATTATTCTAATAATTTTCACACGTCTGTACTTAGCATACCTCATTTCGTCACTCAATCGTTTTATTATGAACTAACTGATTCATTGAAAAATGACGTCCCTCTTTTTGGCTGCTCTAATCAATGTCACATACCGTTGAGGGATGTAGATTGGGCCACATATTTTTTCTTTTTTGCTATTTTAATTTGTTTCTCTATTACTGAATGGACAGTATCGCCTTCATTTTGTGTATGTCCACAGACCAAGAATTTATAGTTATTCTATTGATTTTTAGCGCATTAACAGCATCATATTCATTCCAAAAATAATTAGCGACATCACTACCTAGCTGACAAATTGTAAAGTAATTATTAATCTATGGCCTAGCTAATGAAAGTTAATTTAGGGCCAAAATGCTAGGCAAACATACCGTGACCTTCGACAATACCGGCCTGGGAACTGGTTTCAGCTTAGTGGCATACGTCACTGAAGAGAGATCCACGGATCTCTTCTCCCTCATACGCGTGGCTTTAGTCCAGCATTCACTCACATGTTGAAGCAAGAAAAACACGTGTTTTTTTTTTGTGTGTGTGATTTTCAGTTATTTTTCTCATTAAATATTATAAAAAGTACACATCTTGTACTCTCTGACAAAGAACATTACCAAAAATGGATATACATAATTCACCGCAAAAATTATAAACCCACAAAGTACCTACAAGGTTAGAAAACATATTGTTACCTATTTTTCAAAGTATTATATATATTAAAGTTTTTCGTTTATTAGTTTCTATTACAATACTTCATTAAAAAATAAATATGAAAATGCTTTGTTTTAGTAGAGTAAACTTTTTATAAAATCCCTATTTGCACGGAATGTGTAAAGTCTGAAAAATAATATATGTATAATTATGTGTGTGAATTATAGAATTATATTTATTGTTGTTCAATATTCTGTAGAAAATGTAGTATATTTTTTATTTGAACAACGAAAAGATACATTATTTTAATTATTAGTATTTAATATATAAGTATTTTAATAACTATTTTCAGTGTTGAATTCTGGCACTTTTCTCCGGGAGGGATTTCTGTGGCTCCGGGTGTGTGTGTGTGTGTGGGGGGGGGGGGGGATTGCACATTTTGACCATTGAAAACACAAAATCTCAAATCTTCCGGGGGTGCATCTTATTGCTCCGGGGCCCCACCAGTGGCCGAGAGGTTCTGCTCTCGAAGCTGGTAGACGGGAGGTGCTGGGTTCGATCCCAATCGCGCCCGCTGGCCTAATCGTTCGGAGTTTTCGTGGTTTTCTTCGAGCCGTGGATCTTCCATGCATTAATACGGATTAGGTTCCCTTAGAAAGACCCCCACGGAGGGCACTCCCCCCGGGCCTATGTTGGCCATCAAAAATCAACCCAACCCTTATTGCTCCGGGGGGAATGCCACCCCCTGAAATCAACACTGACTATTTTAATTATTATTTCTTATTATTTAAAGTGTTATATGTTAATTTTTTCATTTTAATAGCTTTATTTCATTACTGTTAATATGGAGTTATATTTAAAGATTTTTTTTTTCTATCAAAGACATTTTGTTTTAGTAAGTAATGTAGTACAGTAATAGTAAATAAACTTTTATAAAATCCATATTTACAAAGAATATGTAAAGTATAAGAAAATTATACACTTTAATTATACTTTGTTGCAGTATATTTTGCAGAAAATTTATTTTAAATGTTCATTATAACAATTAAGTGAACTATTTTGTTTATTATTTTTAGTTAATATTATGTAGTGGGGTGTTTTAGTTATTCTTTTTTTATCACAACATTTCATTACAAGTTAAATGAAGCTTACTTTAAAAAATCATTTTTAATAATAATATTTTGTTTTAGCATGGTAGATTAAATAACCTTGCATAAAATTCATATTTACACAGAAAATGTAAAGAAAGAAATAATATTTGTATAATATTTATGTGAATTATACATTATTGTAGAATATTCTATAATAAATATAGTATATTTTTACTTATGAATAACAGAAAGGATACAGTATTTATTTTAATTATTAGAGTATTAATATTTAAGATTATTTTACATATTAGTATTGTGCTATGTAAGCACATGTATGCTTTTTAAATTATTATTTCTTATTAATTAAGGTATCAATATAAGTTCTTAAAATTTACCTTTTTGTAAACAATACAAAATAAGCTTAAAAAAGGAAACTTGTATTATTTGAAATTAAAGTGAATATATATAATACTTTAAAAATTAATAATATGTTTTCTTATCCTATTGTACTTTGTGAATTTATAAGTTTTACGGTGAATGGCATTTATCCACTTTTGATAATGATTCAGAAACACAAAACCATTACAAATAAGAAAAAAAAAGAAGGAAGGTGGGGGGTATAATTTTTGTTAAATTCTGTCCTGTTCCATTTTTTTACATTTTGATCCAAAAACAATGAAATAATAACTTAAAATTCAGAAACAAAAAAACTCTTCGGGAAGTAATAATAATAATAGAATTTTTTTTTTTTGTGTGTGTGTGTGGGGGGGGGGGGGGGGTATTTTCTGTGGGAGATTTTAATTTCAGATGTTTATATGTTACTTTAGTACATATTTCTCATTTTGATTGCTAAATTTTTCCCACACATATTCATAACCATCTGGTGTTAAAATATTTACAAAAAATTAACAGCTTTTAAATGCTAAAGAAATTATTAAAATCACATTTTACTTAAAAATAGTACATATTAATAAACAAGCCTTTAAAAGCATACTTTTTTTTTTATATTGCTTCAATAATTTCAATATATATATATATTTCAAATATTAAAAGGACACTTTAGAGTTTGTTTGTTTTTTTTACTGAGAAAATTTATAGAAATAAACATTCTAAAATTATAAATTTCACGCAGTTTTTAGGAAGGGGTGGAAAATGAATAATGGAGGCTGATTTTTAACGAATTCATTCAAAAACAATATTAAAGATTCAGAAAAACGAAAAAAGAGGGAGCTGTTTTCGTGGAAATTTTTCGCTCCTTTCTTTAATAGATGTATTTAAGAATATATTTCTGTTTTAGATTGCTAAATTCCCCCCCCCCCCCATGTGTTAAAAAATATTTTAATAAAAAGAGAAAAGGAACTGTTTATATTTTAAAAAGTAATAGCATTTAAATTCAAAATAAATTATTAAAAATATATTTTACTGAAAAATGAAAAAAAAAAATAAAAATAAAAGCAGTCTTTCTTTTTTATTTTACTTCAATAATCTATTGCTATTTTCTTTTTCTTATAATAAAAATTAAGTGTTTTTTACTACGAAAAAATATATGAAGAAATACTAAAAGAAAAATAAAGATTTTTTTAGCAGTGCTGAAAAAAGTATTAATGAACGTTGATCTTTTAGCAAATCGGTGCAAAAACTATGATAAAAATGCTTAAAACTTCATAAAAAAGCCTTAAAAAAAAGGGGGGAGTGGCTGCATTTTGTGTAAGAACTTTTTTCCTGATTTTAACAGGTAAAATCAGAAATAAAGAATCATGGAGTTCTCCAAAGATCTCACCCAGCAATGAAGTGAAGATCTCTCTAAACTGACGTCACAAACCAGTGTTTAGGCCGGTATTGCCGAAGGTCACGCCTGAACATAACGATGCAGGGGGATGAGACTCCACCTATCTACCGTACCCCACCGCGTAGAAACTGTCTCTGTAGACTTCCCACTGGAGAGGGTCCGGTAGGCTTTTTCAGGAACGCTCACGTTTTCAGCACCAGCCTTGGCGAAAGCGAGAACGTTCAGCAGTGATGGAAAATTGGCGCAGAGGTAGAGCCTATTGACATCACTAAATTTTAGTAGTATTTTTCGGCTTGTCTAATGACAGAATTTCTGAATTTTTATTAAGGTGAAGAATACTATAAAAATTTAGTGGTGTCAATAGGCTCCACCTCTGCGCCAATTTACCACCACTGTGTTCAGCCAGCTCTAATACAAATCGTCATCTTTTGTTTTGTTTTGAACCGAAATGGCGGAAGACGAACTAGAATATTTTAGAATAACAGTCCTACATAAATTAAAGAAATATTTTCAATTATGTGTTCTAGATGAAAAGAAATCTTCTTCGAAAGAAATTGTTTCCGAACTCCTATACTTATTACATTATACTCTTATACTTATTAAAATTTTGATTATTTGATCCCCTCAAAAATCTACATTTTCATTCAATTGAATATTATTAATTCCATACCTGTTAAACAAAAACTCATTACCTTCATAAATCTAGATATTTGATTACATATAAAAATGGATTTATGGGGATGACGAATTAATGCAGTTTCAGTGCATTTTGATGTATATAAACACAGATTTGAAAAAATACCTGTGGCAGAAAATTACTGTATTATCTGCGATGAACTTATATAATTAATTTAATACCAAATCATTCTGCAGAAACAATCCCCAAAGTCGAGTGAAAATAGGCCATTTTTTAACTGTGTATGATAGTGAGGGGCTGTAGATTTAAATAGTTAAATTTATTAATTAACAAATAGAAAAAACAAACCAAAAAATTAAAAACTTGGAATATTTAAATTTGGGGGTGGGGGTGGGTGACAAAAACAAGCTTCTCTTTTTTTTCGGGGGGGGGGGGGGGGCAGAATTTGAATAATTGGTCCTTTACTTATAATTACTTCAAAGTAATAAATAAGACACAAAATTTTAAAAAATGTAAAGAATTAAAAAAAAAAGAAAGCGTGTGCACAAAAGGTTAATCCTGATTTTTTTTTTTTTTTTAAATCTTTCATTCCATTTCTTTCCTTTCCTTTTTTTATGGGCCCCACCAGTAGCCGAGAGGTTCTGCTCTCGAAGCTGGTAGACGGGAGGTGCTGGGTTCGAACCTAATCGCGCCTGTTGGCCTAATCGTTCGGAGTTTTCGTGGTTTTCTTCTAACCTTGGATTTCCAAGCGTGAATACGGGTTAGGTTCCCTTAGAAAGACCCCACGAAGGGCACTCCCCCACCCTTCGGGCCTTTATCCCTCGAGTTGATAATTGGCCGTCATACACCCAACCAACCTTTTTTATGGTAAATTATTTATTTGTTATTTAAAAATCAACAGATAGAGCAAAACAGTAAACTTTATGCACTGTTATGGATAAGCGAAGGGATAGTTAACATTTCAGACACAATTTTAACTAATTTTTTCTGCAATGCATTTTAAATGGTCAAAAAATAGTGTGTGCTGGAAGAGAAGGGGGGAGAAGAGAAAATCCGAAATGGGAGGTTGCCTCAGACGATTAATCATTATTTTATTGCCACTTTAACTTAATAAATAGTGCAATATGTAATGACGAATTTGGAGTGTGTGTGTGTGTGTGGGGGGGGGGGGGTCATTCCAGAGACGAATTTAGATGATTTATTCAAATATGACGAATTACTATTTTAAAATAACACATGAAACAACTAGGACGAAATAATATTTAAAAATAAGGCAAAAATTTTTAAATAAAAAACTGAAGATTTTTAATTTTGTGCACTAAGTGCAGAAAAAGGTTTTTTTCATAAAAAATCAAATAATGATAAAGATTTAACAGCATTAAAATGTAATAGTAATTGATTTAATTGCATGCATCAACTTGCAATTATTTTAGCTGATGGATTTAATTGCAGGATACAGCTAAATAATTTATGATTTATCGTTCAATCTAATTGTAATCGAATTGGTTTTAGTTTCAACTTCCTATTAACTTCTAACCGCAATTAAATTATGAACAATTAATTTTTAATGAATTATTTCAGTGAAAATATGTTTTATTAATACTATCAACACGTCACACAATTATGCCGCTTTATTAAAAAAAAAAACTAAATTAATTCAGTAGTAATGCTAATAAAAATAAATTCAATTGTGTCATAAAAATATGGTCAATAGAATTATATTTATTATAAGAAAATCTTTACGTCTGTTTTTATTGTTCCTAAAAAATAAAATACGTTATAAATTTCTTCGAACATAGCGAATTAATGAAATAAATTAATATTATTGAACTGAAAAAAAACTTGTGTTTGAATTATATATATTGTGAAATTAAAAGCATTTTAATCCGCAAAAAGCTCTTTGTTTTAAGCAAGGTTTAATAACCACGGTGTAACACTTTATTTTCTGCTTGGTAACTTTTTCACATTTGCAGAAAAACAAATGAAAAAAGTGCACTATCTCTTTATTCTCAGCAAAGGAATGGGGTTGCTGTTCGCTACGCGTATGACATCACGAACAAGAAAGGGTGCGTAGTAGAGCTTCTAAATACACAGGCTGACTCGTCCGTTTGCCATAGCATTCCTAGGTGGGAACATGTTGGCGCCAGATTGACTTATTTGGCACATTTATCGCTGTCTTCGTTGCTTCCCTGAATTTATCAAATAGTAGGCTATTGAATGAAAGCTTCGAATAAATTTCAAATTTTAAAATTAGTAATAATTTACTTTTAGAGAATACATAAATGAAATCTGATGTTTGTAAGTACTTTGCTGAAAAGGATGTGTGTATGGCGAGGGGGGGGGGGGACTAATGAACTCAATTTCAATTAAATTTATATTTTAGGATTATCAATAAATAATAAAATGTCTATAAAAATTAATTGCTTTAACTATTTATTAATCAAGTCATAAAATCAATATATATAATTAAGGTTTTCAATAGTAATTTCCAGAAAATTATGATTGTTAAATCGAAACAGAGGGGGGGGGGGTAGGAAGGGTTTAAGGGAGTATTTGATAATATGATATAAAAAAAAGTAGTAGAAAAAGGAAACTGCATCAGTGGTTACTAAACATCTACCCGAATCCGAATTCTTTGGAATAGCTCATGTACCGTTAAAATAATAATAATAAATAATAATAATAATAATAACTGAATGCGGAGGAATTGCCCTTCCTTTTTTTTTCTACGTCCTGAAAGAAAAATTACCTTACATCTTTAATTATAATATTTCATTTATTAAAATGATTATTTATTAATATTAATTTTGCTAGTGGATCCAGTGCTGAATTTACAGTCTGGCATCCCTACCCCCAACCCGCTGGAAGATTACGAATTTGATCTTTAATTATAGTCTAGAAGGGCACCCCTCCTCGAAATTTCAGAGGCCGCAAAGCTTCAGAAATCCCTCCCGAAAAGATAACCGAAACTAAGTTTATTTTTTAAAGAGGGTAGAGAGAGAGAAATTATACTTTTTTTCAATAGAACCATTTTTTATCATTAATACCTGACTTTTGACCACGGCTCCGCTCACACAGAGTGTAAGTTTTGCAGTTCAAAATGAGAATTTTACAAATAATTTTTTTTTCTTCATAATTTATTTAACTACTAAGGCAACTTCCATCTAAATCCGTTCAGTAGAACTTTTTTTAACTATATTCGCATGTATTTGAAAATGTATTATTTTATTTTTCCATATGTTGGAGAGTTAAAATGATGAAGATTATGTTTGCAGGATATCAACAGCAATTTATTAGCGTAAGAAAATGTATTTTCTAAATGTACATTCATCCTCCAAAAATATTTTAATGTTTTTTTTTTTTTTTTCCCCTTTTTGTGTTTATGTAGCGCCACATAAAAAAAATCAAAAGTGTGCACTTTTGATTGTCCTTAAGAAGTTGGCAATGTAATAAAATAAATATTATAACTAATTTCTGATGCTAACAATGAACAAAATGAAATTAACTGACCAAAAATTACTATTAAAAAATATTTTCTTTTTTTTCTTTCTTTCATTTTTTTTTCTTTTTTCTTTTTTTTTTTTTTTTTTACTTTGTTATAGTTTTTAAAAACTTCTATAAAGTAAAATTGTTTTAAAAAAGTTTTCATGGGTGGCAAGTTTTCATTACTTTAATAATATGAAACTGTTCTTTTCTAAGAGGAAAATGTAATGAGACTCAGGGGTCGAACCAGCAAAATTTGAGGCCTATTTAGGGCCCCTTCACAAAAATCTATTTAATAAAACAGGTCCCTTCACAAAGATGAATTTAACAAAATGGACCCTTTTATAAAAATAAGTTTAATAAAATAGGGCCCCTTCACAAAACTCCTTTTAATGAAACAGGTCCCTTCACAAAATTCTTTTTTAATAAAATAGGCCCTTTGACAAAATCCCTTTCCATAAAAACTTACTTCTATTTATTATTATTATTTTGTTAGGTTTTAAAATCTGTGATTTGTAAATAAAACCAGTTCACCAGAAACAAAAATTTTAGCAAAATGGTTTAAAGAAGTTTTTGTTAATAAATGCTTAGTTCGAATTTGAGTAACTCGATTTCAACTTTCATTACAAAATATTATTTTTCACAAAATTATCATAAAATTCACAAAAAAAAACTTTTACTTTTCACAAAATGGGCACCAGGAAATAAACCTGCATCGACCTCTGAGATTTCATAGTATGGAAGTATCCTTTGGTATTTTTTAAAACAATTTTATATCTGAAAGTTACAGTAAAGATACGCTTTATTTCTTGGTAATACTGACTTACGAAAATTGTTAAAAATATTTATTTATATATTTTTAAATATTACTGTCTTATGATGAAATATTAACAATAAAATCATCTTAAGCAAATTTGGAGAATTTTTTTCAAAAACTTAAAATATAATCCATTTTTTAGTGAAAATGAATATAATATATATATATATATATATATATAGATATATATATATATATATATTGTAAAATTTCCCTGAAAAATTCTATTTCACATTAGTTCTTTAGCTATTTTTTTTTCAAAAATCTCGTAAATTTCATCACATGTTAATATTTTGAGGTATCGTTATTAATTATCCAAAAAAATTAAAGTAGCTTCCCATACAATTTCACTCTTATTTTCGTCCGATAATATAAAAAATCGCAAATCGCATCAAAATCAATTGTTTTCCCGAAAATGAACTAGATGGCGCTGTACTTTTAAAATATGTCCTTATCGCCAAAATTGGCGAAGAAAAAAATTCACGAAGAATATAATCTACAATTAATATTAAAATTTGGTCATTTTTTATGTTTATAGGGAAAATGAAGCATGCAGTAACCCTTTATTGAATGATTTCGACAATTAATCGCAGAAAAACTACCGATAATTAAGCTTTTAAAGCTAAAAATAGACAGAAACTAATTCAACGCTATTGAAATACATTACGCGAAGCAGTCCGTCAGGGATGAAAATGCCTGACGAGCCAGCTCATCTATTTAGTAGCCTTAGTGCGTAGCGTTGGATTCATCCCCGCGCCAACCGTGGCGATAAGGTGCTCAAAACGTGAGCCTTCCTGAAAAAGCGTCTGGTAGCTTGTGCTGGCTATAGCCTATAGGGTCAGGTGGGGTAAAATGGGTATACAATTCACTATTTTTAAATGTTCAGTTAAAATTTTCTCATAAATGTTAAACAATTAAAACTTTTTTTGGTATTTTCTTTACGTTGCATATTCTTGGAATGGAAATACACAATTTTTATTTTTTAGGCTACAAAAGTATGTCTATAACAAAACATTTAATAGATGTATGTTTGGTATACCCATTTTACCCCACGCAGGTGAAAATGGGTATATAAAAGTTTAACAATGAATACTGTATAAATAGATTTACCAGAGATTATATAATGAAGTAATATGGAAAACAATGTTATATAAGTCTTAAAAAATGTTTTTTTTTTTTTTTTTTTTTTTTTTTTTTTTTTTTTTTTAAATATGGAATTTAAGTTAATAGATAAATGAGAAGTTTTACTATGAATCAAGCTTAGGTGTAAATGAAAACATTTTCTGGCTACACTTTTTTCACCTCGTATTCTCACACTTTTACATTTTAAGTGTTAAAAGTCTATTTATCAAAAGCATAATGGCCCAGATTATGTAAATGTTGATTCATTTAATGTTTCTATTATCTGCTTTCTTTTTACTATATAATCTATGAGAAGGTCCATTCTTACTGTTATGATCATTAGAGCAATTACTTCCAATTATTTAGTTATAAAATAAATGTGGATAAAATTGAAATAACCAGTTAAATACCTACCATCTTGTTCCACCCCCATTAAATATATATAATAATTAAAAATTTTGTTAAAAATTAGGTAGACTCTCATAAAACATATCTAATTTGTAATAAAATTCTGATTTATTATGTAGACAAGTAAAATGTTTTTTGTTTCAAATTAGATATATTTTATGTGAGTGAAACACAATGATATTTAACTAGTCATATCAATTTTTATCCTAATAATAAAATAATTGGAAGTATTTCTGAAAAATTGCTCTAATGATCACAAGAGTAATGAATGGATGTACCCCGGTGTCTTCAGTATCAGGGAAAACATAAAACGCAACCAATTTGGACTTTTCCAAGAATTTTACTTCATACATTTCATCTGCTTCAATAGCCAAAGTTTTGCCACTGAATTCTTTGTCTTTTTTCCCAAATATTGGACATTCAATCATGCATCTACAGATACATCTATTTTTCTTCGGGGATATCTTCCACACATTAAGTTAAATGTCTTCATTTGTTACAACTTCATCTGCTATTGCTTGGACGTGCTTATGTTTCAGCTTTGAAGTTTATTCTAAGATTATTTGGAGGTGTGGCAGATTGATAGGTGTCGAGAAAGCAAGGATGTGTCAAAGCCACACTGCTCTTATTTTCTCGACAATTCTGATTCTATTTCCCAACTCTTTCGACCATCTCCTCTTAAAATTTCAAATCCTATCAGCACTTGATATGCCACCTAGTAAAGGAATGTTTCTAGAAGTGGGCAATGATTTAACTAAATTATATACAATGAATTTCAAGTCTTTCTAATCTTAAGAATAATGCACTGGGGCCGAAACTAGCCTTTTTTGCATCTGGAAAAAACATGTATTTTGCACCCCCCCCCCCCCCCCCCCTCCTCAGCAAAATATATTTACAAAGAAAATTTTACTAATTTTCTAATAGCCGACTTATTTTAAATTTTAAACTATGTAATACTGACGTAAATACATGTAATACTACATAATCTGCTTTGTTAAATATTGATTCATTAAAATCTTGAAAATGGAATCGAAAAAAAAAAAAAAAAATCCGCTTTATACAGGATCCTTATGCCATATCATCCTTAGATTCTTCTATGCTTTGGCATACCCCAGCCAGGATAATTTTAACAATACTGCGTTAAACACCGACTTGAAAAATCGGCAAACAAAATCTTCATTTGGTGCCCGGGGCACATGCCCTTTCTGCCCCCTACCCTAGTTTCGGCCCTGTATGTGCATTATATAAACATTTTACAGTATTTTTAAAAATAATTCTATTCTAATTCCAGTAAAATAAAGAATTTTATTCAGAAAAGTTTTATATAACACCTTAAAAATACTACAAACGTTAAGCCTAACACTATACCCATTTTACCCATTTATAAGATTTAAGACTAAACAATAAAAACAAAAGACATTTTCTTGTTTGTAATTTGGAAAAGTATTAGAAGTGCTCAATGAACAGAATGAGGTCAAATAAATGAGTTTATATCAGATATTATGAGGTGCAGGAAGAAGTTTATTCAGACCATATGTGGCATGAAATTACGAGCGATTATTTCTCCCACTGGCTGGACAACCTGATTGGCTGAGTTTTCTCCCTCTGAAACTTGGCGAGGATTTGCTGAAGAAAAGGATTTTTCCACCAGCTGGATAAGAAAAGAAGCCACAGCCGACTGTAACGGTCGTCGGTGAGCTGCAATTAATACGCGTTTCTTTACAAGGGTTGTGCGATGGCTTTTTCAAATACAATTTGTTTAAAATAATAAAGGTTAGGAAGTTCACAAATAATTTAGTTTTTCAGTGTTTTAATACATTGAATAAATCAGGAGTGAGGGATATTATTCAGTTAACTGATTTCAGCATAATAAATGATTTGAAAAAATAAATAAATAAAAAGAATATAAATCAAAACAAGTATACTAACTATCAAACTAATATCTCACTGGGAAATAAATTGAACTAAATTTGCATATCACAAACGAAAATTTAAGTTGATTGTAATTTATTACTTTATTCTTTTTGTTATGGATATGGGGAGAGGGGGGGGGGAGGGGCATAATAGTATAATAATCAACTGAAGATAAATATTTTTTATTGTTAAATTAACTATCCAAGTCATTAACCAGAAATCTGAATTTTTTTTTTCAGCATGTATGTATTTTATATTTAGGGTCAAAATATTACTTATATCTATAATTTCAAACAACAGTGAATTAGCAAAATATATAGCAACTCAGAAAATACTTCCAAAAATTTTATTAATATTAATATATAAAAGTGAGTAATAATGCAAAGGGTTTTAAAATGTAAGTTAGAAGCAGAAAATCATTACAGAGATAAGAGTTACCATTGAAATGTATATCGTATAAAATACATTTCTCACCAATAATACTTTCCACTCAATATTAAAATACTTTCTTGACTATCCAAGAACTAGCTCATAAATTAAAAAGTTGAATTTAAAAGAAAAAAAAATAATCGTGCGTTAGTAATTTTTATTTTTAGTTTAAAATTTGCACAATTTAAAAATCGTAAAAGTCTGTACAAATTCATAACCCACTGCTTCCAATGATTTGTGGAGAAGGACGGCGAGGTTGGGGGGGGAGAGGGTATGCGGTAAAACCATTCTCTTATGCATACAAAATCAATTACATTAACTGTTACATTAAAACATGATGGGACAAAATAACCTAAAGAAAAGCACTAATAAATAAAAAATCTTTAGCTTTAAACAACTGTTTCAAGGCTTCATAATAGGACATTCAATCTCCAATACAAAATGAGGAACAATAGCAGCGCAGCAAAGTACAAGTGTTACTTCCAGTCAGTTTTTCACATTCTGTTTTTTATTTGGCTTTGGAGACCGAAAAAGGAACTCCTTTTATGAAGTCTTCAATTAATTGGATAGCAAAACATGCTGCCTTTTTTTCGTTGATTGTACTTTTCACTGCGTCATTTGTAATGTGTCAAGTATTTACTAAAATGTACTTTATATCCATGAAAAATAACAATAATGTTACTCATAAAACTTAATTTTTAATAAGTGTTTAAAACAAGTACCTATTATTAGAGTGTTTATAGTAATGGATACCCTATGTGGCTATGACTAAAAGCGTAATTTCAGTTAATGGTTATAGAACATAAAAAAAAAAAAAAAATCAGCTTTAACTGAAAAGCTATGTGATTACATTTAATTTTTAAGGTACAGTTAACAGAATGTAACTAGAAATTTCTTTTAAAAAAATAATTGCTTTTATTTGTAAAATTAAACTGAATATTTTCCTCATGACACTACCTTGGATGTTTTATAATCTAGGTTTTTATTAGCATTCTCAGTCAAAGCAGTCAGATAATAATCTCCAGGAGCGTATGAAAGGGAGGGGCTCATGGGGCTCCCATTCAAATGCCGACTAAATCACTTGAGTTGTTAAAAATCTCTTGTTTTTTGCTTTGATTATTTATTCATCTCTGATTAAACATCTCCGTACATAAAAGATATACATATATGATTGCATTTATAGCTGGTAAATCTGCAGATATTTGCCTTCAAACGTCAGACCTATATTTTTATTTTGAATAATTTTTTTTATTTAGTATTGCAAACGTTCATCCCGCAGTTTCATTTCTTTCATATTAGTATTACTAATTCTTATAAGTAATATTTCAGGTAATTTAAGTCTTACGTGAAATACAACTAGTGGCATTGATATTGCAGTACCTTTTTTTTTTTTGGTGGGGGGGGGGGGGGGATTTTTTAAAAAAATTTTTAACACTTTCCAACATAGTTGAAAAGTGTTTATGAATTCAGTTTGTCTGTCTGTCAGCAGTCGTGTAAATTTTCACAGATTACCATAAAATTGATATATGTTTTTGGGATTTACTATGACATGTTCACTAATTGAAAAAGAAGTATGTAGTATTTACGCTTCACTTACATGGACATCCAAAAAATTACATTACGGCCTATTGGGGAAAATTGTTTACAGTGTATTTAAATGATTTGAAATTTATGTATATCACTGAGATGTATTGCAAAGCACTTACTGTAGAACCAGATGTACATACAATTTATCGTTCATTTACAGGGACACACAAAAGAACTTGGCTACAGTATGAAGAATAAATGCTGGAAGTACGCTTTCAGTTGTAGTACGTATTAAAAAAATTAACCTTTTTTTATATTACTTGATGTGTATAAATTCGATCTATCATATACAGGGCTACACAAAAGATCTCATTTCCATTTATTGATAGAAATTGCTAAATGGGAATTTTCAAATGCATTTAATTGAACTAACTACTTAGCATACTGTGCATTCATACAAATCTATAGATCATATTATAGGGTTGCCCAGAAAATTAGATATTTTTCTGACTATTGATGGTAACTGCAGAAAATTGGTTTTCAAATGCATTATGCATTTTCTAAATTGTTTTTTAGACATCTTTCATATTAATAAACTAAATTTCTGTTCCAGTATTCAGAATGTGTTGGAAAGTGTTTATAATTGATGCTGAACGCATGATTTTCCTTTGTATTTTAATCAACAGAGGTATGACCCCTCATCTCCCCCCCCCCCCCCCCCCGGGGAGCGTTACATTAATTTGATAACTGTAATTCTCTTGAATTCAGAATTATAAATCTTCTATCTCAAATAATTAAAATAATTACCTCACGATAGTGGCATTACCAACTGAATGAAAAAATTTTCTCATAAAAAAATTATTTATTGCTAATCCTAATTGTTCAATTTATTTAAAAATTCCTACCTGAGTCTCGAAATGATTTTAATGATTTCATGTATCAATAATTAAAACTTCTGATTAATATTGTTTTTAGTATGTTTTAAATTTAAGTAAAGCTAAATAAGTAAATAGTAAATTTGATGTTCTAAGCTACTCCATCTAAAAAAATCTTTTTTTTTTTTTTTCACACTTGTTGATAATATCTAATTAAAAAAAAGGGCTTGTTACAATGCCTCACTTTATCTAAATTTAAAACTAATATAAAATTAAGCGCCATATTTTTTTTTTCTTATTATAATGTAGCAAATTTCTATCTCAAATTTTACTATTTTATTAATTTTTTGTGTTAGTGTCCATTAGAAATATTATTTCTCTTATTACAATTACATTCTTCACAATGGGAAACATATCCGAGAAGTTGGATAATATTGTTGCTATATAATTATAATATTGAAAAATATGGAAAAATATTACTATAATGATTAATTAAAAAAATATTTTTAAATAAATTCCTTAAGGGTGATCATTATTGCCACGTTTATCCTGTTTTAAGTATGTTCCAAATTTTATAAGGAAAATACACAAATAAGCATATGAGTTAAACATTTATACGAGGAAAAACTCACAATAACGAAAAAAAAAAAAAACACGTGTAAATGTTGACATAAAAATATCCACATATAATACGTTCTTATCGCCAAGATTTAAACAATAAACGTCATTTCTGGCACACCTAAGACGTGGTAACCAGTGGACCAATCAGGTTATCCAGCCAGTGGGAGAAATAATCGCTCGTCATGAAATTGTCCTCAAACGGTTTTACTGTTGCCACTCAAATAGAAAAAACTATAAAAACAAAAATAAAGTAGGAGAAGAAAGCTTAAACTTCAAGCAGTCATACATAATTTTGAAAACTATAAATATCTTAAAAAAGTTTTAAAAAATTAAACAATATTTTTTGACTACCCATTTTACCCCACCTGACCCTATGCAACTACGAATAATAAAGAGGCAGCAGTCCAAAAAAAAAAAAAAAAAAAAAAAAAAAAAACCCTGAAAGGGAAAGGGGTTAGCTTGTACATGTTATTACACTTAAAACTTACGTATAGCTATTTACTTAACTATCATTATATATATTGTTTTAATATTATCCTAGGCACTAGGTCACATTAAACTAACTAGAGTAATTTAGTTTAGATTACTTAAATAATGCCTGGCTATTTAAAATGCATTTACAGTCGGACCTCTATTTAACAAACCTCTATTTTGCGAACTTTTACTTCGAACCAAGAAAATTTTACAAATTTCTTCGTAAAATAACCTCCAAATAACGAAGTGCATTCTCTATTTAACGAACTTTTCCTTGGGATCTGTTTTTTTTTTCTCCCTATTTCTTAAAATATTACTGGAAATTTCAAACTTATTCTTTCTCTTAACACATTTTATGATGATCAATGACCATGAACAGGTCTTACCAGACACCTAACTCACCGAGAGCAGTAAAATTGCTGTGATTCTTTGCTTTCCATCCAAGAAGTGCAAACTTTCAATATTCCCTTTTAACCCTCAATGGAGCTGCCCCATGTCCTTAAACTATTGTTTCCCGTTTTCTAGATTGTTGATCATGATCAATCGTGTTGATCATGATCAATCGTGTTGATCATGATCAATCGTGTTGATCATTTCGGTTCTTGTAGCTCAAAATGTCAAAGCGAAAGTGCTTGAGCTCTTGAGCATAAATAGATATATACTAGCAGGAATGACCGAGCTAAGCTCGGTCAAAATGAGCTTTGTGTTTATCTCGATATATTATTCCCACTAAATCATTCTTGCTGTTTTAGATACAATTAGCTTGACCCTGAGACATAGTGACCCAAAATGACGCACTAATCGAATTTTTTCGAACGTTCGACCTAATACAATGCTCTTCTCGAGCCTGAAAATGATGGAATACAAAATTTAGTGAAAATCGTTAGTCATATTCTAGATAAAATAAGCTTGACCCACGTTGATTCAAAAAACCACTAACCGAAATTTATCGAAAGTGTGAGCTATTTCAATGGTATTTTTGTTCTGTGAAACGGTATAATAAAAAAAATTGTCAAAATTGTTTGAACATTTTTGAGATGGATGCCGTTAGCTTGACCCCGACCCATTATCACCAAAATGACCCACTAATAGAATTGTCTTGAGCATGCGACCCAGCCCACTGCTTTTATATTGTCCAGAAACAGTGTAGTACACAGTTTTGTCAAAATCTTTTGAGCCGTTTTTTAGATAAAGTTAGCTTGATCCTGATCCATTAGGACCCAAAATGACCCATTCATTGAATTTTCTCGTACATGCGACCCTGCCCAATGGTCTTATCATGCTCGGAAACGGTATTATACAAAATGTTTTGAAGCGCTTTTTAAATACAATTAGCTTGACTCTGACCCATTGTGAGCCAAAATGACCCACTAATCGAATTTTCTCGAACATGTGACTTACTCCAATTCTCTTCTCATGCCCAGAAATGGTATAATATAAAATTTGGTCAAGATTCAATTAGCTTGACTCTGGTCCATTGTGACCCAAAATGGCCCACTAATTGAATTTTCTCGAACATGTGACTTAGCCCAAACGTCATCTCATGACCATAAACGGCCGTATATTAAAAAAAATTGTGAAAATGTCTTGAGCCGTTTTTAGATGTAATTAGCTTGACCCTGACTCATAACGACCCAGTAATCGAATTTTCTCAAACACGTGACCCATCCCAATGGTCTTTTCGTGCCCGAGCTTACAGAATTTCGTCAAAATAGTAGAGCCGTTATCTAGATAAACTTAGCTGGACCCACGGTGACCCAAAAATGACCCACTAATCGAATTTTCTTGAACACGTTATTCATCCCAATGGTCTTTCCGTGCCCGAAAATCGTTAGATACAAAATTTAGTCAAAATCGATTGAGCCGTTCTCTAGATATAATTAGCTTGACTCTGACCCAAAATGACCCACTAATCTAATTTTCTCGAACACGAGACCCATCCCAATGGTCTTTTCGTGCCCGAAAACAGTAGGGTACAAAATTTCGTCAAAATCGTTAAAGCCGTTATCTAGATAACTTAGATTGACCCACGGTGACTCAAAAATCACCCACTAATCGAATTTTCTCGAACATGTGACTTAGCCCAATGGTCTTCTCGTAATCCAAAACTGTAGAATATAGAGTTTAGTGAAAATCGTTAGAGCCGTTTTTTAGATAAAAATAATTGACCCGCAGTGACCCCAAAATGACCCACTAATCGAATTTTCTCGAACATGTGACCCATCCCAATGGTCTTTCAGCGCCCGAAAATGGTTAGATACAAAATTTAGTCAAAATCGATTAAGCCGTTCTTTAGATATAATTAGCTTGACCCTGACTAATTATGACCCAAAATGACCCACTAATCGAATTTTCTTGAACATGTGACTTAGCCTAATGGTCTTCTCGTAATCCAAAACTGTAGAATATAGAGTTTAGTAAAAATCGTTAGAGCCGTTTTTTAGATAAAAATAGCTAGACCCACAGTGACCCAAAAATGACCCACTAATCGAATTTTCTCGAACACGTGACTCATCCCAATGGTCCTTTCGTGCCCGAAAATGGTTAGATACAAAATTCAGTCAAAATCGATTGAGCCGTTCTCTAGATATAATTAGCTTGACTCCGACCAATTATGACCCAAAATGTCCCACTAATCGAATTTTCTCAAACATGAGACCCATCTCAATGGTCTTTTCGTGCCCGAAAATGGTTAGATACAAAATTCAGTTAAAATTGATTGAGCCGTTCTCTAGATATAATTAGCTTGACCCTGACACATTATGACCCAAAATGACCCACTAATCGAATTTTCTTGAACACATGGCTCATGCCAATCGTCTTTTCGTGCCCGAAAACAGTAGGGTGCAAAATTTCGTCAAAATCGTTAGAGCCGTTATCTAGATAAACTTAGCTTGACCCACGGTGACCCAAAAATGACCCCCTAATCGAATTTTCTCGAACATGTGACTTAGCCCAATGGTCTTCTCGTAATCCAAAACTGTAGAATATAGAGTTTAGTGAAAATCGTTAGAGCCGTTTTTTAGAAAAAAATAGCTGGACCCACACTGACCCAAAAATGACCCTCAAATCGAAATTTCTCGAACACGTGACCTAGCCCAATAGTCTTCTCGTGCCCGAAAATGGTTGGATACAAAATTTGGTCAAAATCGATTGAGCCGTTCTTAGATACAATTAGCTAGACCCTGACCCATTATGACCCAAAATCACCCACTAATCGAATTTTCTCGAACACGAGACCCATCCCAATGGTCTTTACGTGCCCGAAAACGGTAGGGTGCAAAATTTAATTAAAATCGTTAGAGCCGTTCTCAAGATAAAATTTACATACACACACACACACACACACACACAATTTTTGCTCGCATTATAGTATAAGATATATATTATTGATAAGATGGATAAAGGCGTGAAGAAAAAGAATACTGCTTTAAAATTTGGTATTCCTCCAGACAGCTTATCAACTATAGTAAAAAATCATGATTTTAATGTAAAGTTATTTTTTTAACTGAAAATACAATTGTATTTCCAGACAATGTTTTGTTTCATTCTTATTTCCCTAGAGGTTTTCTTTTTGATGGGTAAAATAAATAAAACAAATAGATATAATTTATTAAAAAAAAGTGTGATTAATTACTTTTTTTAATTATATTTATTGTTTATTGACTTAAATTACATTTATGGACTTAAGTATTTTAAAAAGTGATTAATTACTTTTTTTAATTATATTTATTGTTTATTGACTTAAATTACATTTATGGACTTAAGTATTTTAAAAAGTGACTCTCTATTTAACGAATTTTCCATATAACGAACTTTTTTTCGGGATTTAGCTACTTCGTTAAATAGAGGTCCGACTGTATATTTTTAACCATTTCTAATGCTAGAATCGTGATTTTTTTTTTTTGGGGGGGGGGGGGGGCATACTATTATTTATCTAGGAGGATTTGGTAGGAGACTAAGGAGCTGACATAGTGAGATTAATATACTAATTTCTAATTGAGCTAGCTGCTTGACGTTGTAACTTAGACATAAGCTATGGGGGGTTGGGCTTGACCTAAATTAACAATTAATTTTATAATTAATTACATTTGTCTAGTATAATATGCTGCTTATCTCACCCAGTGAACTTGTTCTTCTGAGGAGGTTTCCTTGTCTTGTTATTTGGTCACTGTCGTGTTGGTTGTCTTTTTATAATTTTGACATATTCTTGTGGGTCTTTTTCTTTTTCGTTGATTAATACACTATATGGCCAAAGGTGACCGGTCACTTGCGATTTTAGACGTTTTGTTAAATATCTAGAAAAATACATGAGGAATTAACCTGAAACTGCAGGTGTGTAAACAGTATAGTATAGGTCATATATTTCCCCGAAGATTTTTTCCTGAAACCCCATAGGGGACCGTCAACAAATTGAAAAAGAACGAATATCTTTTGGATAACCTCAGAGTAATCATATATTAGAGGGAGAATTCCCGACACTTTCTTCAGCCAAGATAAAATCACGTGACTCGGGGCAAGAAGCTTCCCGGTCCGCGTGCTAATAGCATTGACTTCCACGGAGGATATTAGACAATTTCATGTTTACGATTCAAAAATATCACGGTAGCAAGTTGTTGTGTCTATGGATGTACAGAAAGAGCAAACAAAACAACTTCTGTTACCTTCCATTGCTATGCATTTATTATTTATTTATTTTTATTAATATTTAAAGGGTCTTAAAAAGATATCATTGGAACTATGATATCATTTATTCACGTTGTTACGATGAAAATACAAAATATTTTACTTTTAATAACATAAATGTATGTAATAATAGAATTTACTATTATCTAGTGTTATCAGTTAATATATTAAAAGTGTAAGTTTGATTAATTTGAATTTTAAGAACATTTCGTATTAAGGTGTTTGGCGATACATTTTTTTCGCCAAAAGAAATTGTTTTCGTCGCTTTAAAACCTAAATACTTATGTTTTTGTTTTGTTTTTTAAATCTTGCTTTAAATTAAATTTATGCTTTAAGCAAAGTATGCTTATAAAGTACGCTTTAAAGGTATTAACAGATCTTTAAATATTACCTAAATTTAATATACTAATAAGATACGCAACTACATTTAATGCACTCATAACTTTTAGCAAAAATTAATTATAACAAAAATTAATTAATTACTAAACAAACTATTAATAATGCCAGTATCAAGAAATCAGTATTTTAATTGTTTTACGCAAAAGAATTACGAATGAAAGAAGAAAACAGTGGCTTTTTCGCGCGGGGATAGGGGGGAGGGCAGAACCCCTTCTTGTATAATAAACTTAAAATACAAGCATATTCTAATGCAATTTATCTTTTTAACCAATGTAACTTAGCTTGATGCTAATATATATCTATATATTAATATAGCTGATGTTAATTAACCGAAAATGAAAAGTAGCACTGAAGTGCGGTATCATATAGTTAATCCGCTTTTTTATATGTATATAACTACTCTGTTTTCTTTCTTTATTTATTTAAACTAAATATATCATTTAATAAGTGGATTATAATTATATTTATTAACGGATTTTTTTGTGGAATAGTTAGGATTCATTGTTATATCAGGGCTCCCAAATGGTCCGCCAACTGAATACCAATAAATTATAACAGAAAATTTTATGGTAGGTTTGCGCTAGAATTAACTTTCAAAAGTGAGTCCGGGGCGGTTTGTAAGGAAAATCTAAAAAGAAAAATTTTCTAAAAAAATATTGGTATACAGTTGACGGGCCATTTGGGAGCCCTGTTATATAGATCGGAGGTTGCCAACCTGTGGTCCTTGAGAAAATTTCGGTGTTCCTCATAAAATTTTGGACATTATTTGGATTTTTAATGTTAAATTAATAATTGTACTGTATAAATATTATAACTATTAATGATGACATGATAATATTCTAAAAAATTCCTGTATTTGTAAAAATTTAGACGTGTAGTTTTGAAAATTTAAATTATAGTGGGCATTGGTAATTAAATAGAGATTATTTAGTATACGCTTTTTTTGTTGTATTGTATAATATTTAACACAGATAAGTATTAATTTTGGACTCTCCCGAAAATATGAATATTCTTTATTGACCGGAAAAACAACGAAAATTTTGGCTTAATTTTGAACTACGTATTTGTGCGAAACAAATATTTTGATGATTGGGTCACAGCAATTAAAACTCGTTACTACACGCCGAAACATCTGATTCCAGCATGATGGAGCACCTGCTCATTTTAGCTACACTGTGCGAGAATACCTCTATAGGACATATCCTAATCGCTGGATTGGCAGAGGCGGACCAGTCGCATGGCCACTGCGATCCCGCGACCTGACTCCACTGGATTTCTGTCTGTGGGGACACATGACGTCCATGGTGTACGAGACGCCCATAATATCGGACATGGATCTCGTCGCCAGGATCATGGAAGGCACGTGTCCGTGACATAACTGCCCATTTTGAATGTGTCCGTGAATCCATGCGTCGACGTTGTGACGCATGCATTGCGGCTAATGGAAGGAATTTTGAACACCTTCTGTAAAATAAACCATGTTCTTTAATAAAAGTCATGTTAATACCTCTTTCGATATCCTTTCTTTCTCCCCCTTCACACCTACTCTCATCGTCCTCTAGAGGTCGCAGTTTGCATTTTCAAACACAAGTTCCTGTGCAAATTTTGTTCCTCATGATATGACAGACCAGCATGTTAAGTTTGTAAACGACCTTTTGAGACACCCTGTATACAGGATGCAATATGTTATCTATCGCCGACCTTTAATTTCTCAACCGTTGGTCGTAGACATATAGTTCCAATTACAAAAACGTTTCAAATGAGGCAAATATTCATGTTGTGGCATTATTTAAAGTAAAAAATCAATTTTATAAAAATTACGAAATCTAACTTTTTATGCGGTGCCCCGGTCCCTATTAGTTATATTTAGTAAAAGTTTACACATATCATAACAGATATAACACAAAAGGTTTGATATATGTACTACAAAAATTGACACAGTTATTAAATTTCAAAGTTTGAGATTTTTGCACATGATTTTGTCTTTCATTGGGGGTCAGTTAAACGATGAATTAAAGTTATTCGAGATCAAAATCAGGGTGCAATGTCCTTTTAACGGCGAAACCATCTTTAGCCAGTATCACCAAAGAAGGTTATTTCATCTAAAAATTTGAGGTGACTTTTAGGGGTCGTATACAAAGAGAAGAATGAAATATGAAGATTAAACAGAGAAATAAATATCAATTTATTATAATAACAGAAAACGGTCTACTATTAAAAAAAAAAATGAATACCTCAAACGCCAGAATCTACTAAAGATACTGCTTAAAGTATTCTCCATTGGTGGCAATGCACAATTGAATGCGTGACAGTCCTGAGTCCTGGACACGTTAGAGCATAGCAGGTGTGTAAACTGTGCGACATTCAAGGATGATGAGCTGCTTCAGTTAAACAAGATAAGTTGCCTCAGTCACATAGACCTACGCCTTGGTGTAACCCCAGAGGTACAAGTCCATAGGAGTCAAGTCAGGCGAACGCGATGGCCACTCTACCGGACCACCATTTCCAAGGATCTGTTGCGCGAATTCGGTGGCCAGATACACCCGGACGTTTGATGCTTTATGCGGAGGTGCCCCATCATGTTAAAACCACAAACGACATGCATGTCGCAGAGGCAACTTTTCATCCCAGTCACGTTCTATGTTTTGTAGCAGATGCAAGTAACGATTGCGCGTTAAGATCCCATCGTAGAGGATGGGTCCAAAAATCTGGGTTCCCCATATACCGCCCCACACGTCTTGTATTGTGCGGGTGATGTGGAGGTTTTCCAGAGACCAGTAATGCACACTGTGCACGTTCACAATGCCACCCTGTGTAAACATTGACTCATCTGTCCACAGAATGTCACAAAGGAACAACAGATTTCCCTCTAAGGTGTTGAGCATGAAATTACAATAATCAAATCAGCGTGCGTGGTCACCCAGCATCAATTCTTCACCAGTGTCGGATGATATGGATGCACATCATGTGCATGTAACAAATGCCAGACATGCTGACCGCATGCCTCGCTTGTTTCCGCCGTGCACAGTTGTGGAATTAAAAGGGTGAATGCCAGCACCTCCTCCGGTGTCACTCGAACATTAAACCTTGCCCGTCTACTTGTTCTGGGTCGTGATGAAACAGAGCCGGTCTCTCTAAGATGGTGCAATGCATTAGTTATAGTTTCATGCGTTGGATGTAGATCCTTAGGGAAACAATTTGAATAAACACTCGCAGCCTCTCTGGTATTCCTTTGACATTCACCATAAATAAGTATCATTTCAGCATATTGCATGTATGCGTAGCTTGCCATCACGATCTCAGCGCTGACTAGCATGTCCACTGCTAGATGGCTCGTGTTTTATCCCGAACGTGTGGCGCTGCGTTACTATTGTAATTTGCATAATCTCAATTTTCATGCTCGTTATAGCTTGGCTGGTCGTTTGCATTCCGCTACCATATATCTAGTCCTTAGTGAGCATGTTTTATTTTCCGGTTGTCGATTCTACCTACTTTGACGGTTGAATGTTGTTCGACCCATAAAAGTTAGCTCAAATTTTTAGATGAAATAACCCTCTTTTTTGTGATCTTGTAGATTCCGGCGTTTGAGGCATTCATTTTTTTTTTTTTTTTTTTTTTTTTTTTTTTTTTTTTTTTTTTTAAATATTAGACCGTTTTCTGATATTATAATAAATTGATATTTATTTCTCTGTTTAATCTTCATATTTCATTCTTCGCTTTGTATACCACCCCTAAAAGTCACCTCAAATTTTTAGATGAAATAACCCTCTTTGGTGATACCGACTAAAGGTGGTTTCGCCGTAAAAAGGACATTGCACCTTCATTTTGATCTCGAATAACTTTAATTCATCTTTTAACTGACCCATCAATGAAAGACAAAATCATGTGCAAAAATCTCAAACTTTGAAATTTAATAACTGTGTCAATTTTTGTAGTACATATATCAAACCTTTTGTGTTATATCTGTTATGATATGTGTAAACTTTTACTAAATATAACTAATAGGGACCGGGGCACCGCATAAAAAGTTAGATTTCGTAATTTTTATAAAATTGGTGTTTTACTTTAAATAATGCCACAACATGAATATTTACCTCATTTGAAACGTTTTTGTAATTGGAACTATTTGTCTACGACCAACGGTTTTGAAATTAAAGGTCGGCGATAGATAACATATTGCACCCTGTATGTATATATATAACTAATATAGATATATAAATATATATATATATATGCGTGTAATTAATGTTTTATAGTATGATTTTTTTAAAATTATATATGTATATGTAATTTTAAAAAAATCATGTTATGAAATATTAATTTTGTCAAAAAATGCTGTCATTTCTAATTGAAAAATTGAACCATTTAATTAATTCACTATGCCAAACATTTTATTTTGAATGTTTTTGAAATATTTCAAGGTAAGTGTACATATCATTTTCTTGAAAACTGTACCTAAGGGAGCATTAGTATTTTTTTTTTCGTGAGAAAACATTTTATCATTTATATAACCTTCCAAAAAGTGTTTTTTATCATTTACATAACCTTCTAAAAAGTATTTTTTATAGAATAAAATTTGAATGTATGCCTAAATAATCTTTTCTTTATGTGTATGTCTAATGTTAGTTTTTTATGCTGTTTTAGGTAGATTTCTTTACAAAAAAGCTACCTATTGCAGCCGTTCGGAGGAAAGCGATTTCAAAAAATTTTGGTATATTTTCATCGATCATGACCCCCAGACCCCGAAACCACCCTCCGTTCAAAATTGATATATATATATATATATATATATCTGACCTATGTCACACTATAACTCCCGTAATTATGAACCGATTTCGATGTAATTCGGCGTGTACATAGTAAATACCAATGTCTCGATCGAGTTCGTTGGCCAGCTTCATCCGCCATTTTGTTTCAAAATGGCGGCCATTTAAAATTTTTAAAAAATTTTTAAACTTGAAATGTGGTACCAAAACATTAAAAATGGAAAAATATTTTTTTCTTATGTATTTGATTTTTATACAAAGATTACGGAGCAGTTTTTGTTTCGTCTATATCTTAAAAAATGGCTGAGTTATAGCATTTTGAATTTCTAGCGTGGCTGACATTTTGAAACGTCCTGAATTTTGTCACGCGATAAAAGGCGTATTTATGAACCGATTTGGATGTAATTCAGTGTGTACATAGTACATACCAATCTCTCGACCGAGTTCGTTGGCCAGCTTCATCTGCCGTTTTGTTTCAAAATGGCGGCCATTTAAAATTTTTAAAAAAATTTAAAACTTGAAATGTGGTACCAAAAAATTAAAAATGGAAAAATATTTTTTTCTTATGTATTTGACCGTTATACAAAGATTCCGGAGCAGTTTTTGTTTCGTCTATATCTTAAAAAATGGCTGAGTTATAGCATTTTGAATTTCTAGCGTGGCTGACATTTTGAAACGTCCTGAAATTTGTCACGCGATAAAAGGCGTATTTATGAACCGATTTCGATGTAATTCAGTGTGTACATAGTACATACCAATCTCTCGACCGAGTTCGTTGGCCAGCTTCATCCGCCATTTTGTTTAAAAATGGCGGCCATTTAAAGTTTTTTTAAAAAATTAAATTTGAAATGTGGTACCAAAAAATTGAAAATGGAAAAATATTTTTTCTTATGTATTTGAACTTTATACAAAGATTTCGGAGCAGTTTTTGTTTCGTCTATATCTTAAAAAATGGCTGAGTTATAGCATTTTGAATTTCTAGCGTGGCTGACATTTTGAAACGTCCTGAATTTTGTCACGCGATAAAAGGCGTATTTATGAACCGATTTGGATGTAACTTCGTTTATACATAGTACATACCAATGTCTCGACCGGGTTCGTTGGTCAGCTTCATCCGCCATCTTGTTTAAAAATGGTGGCCATTTAAATTTTTAAGAAAAATTTAAATTTGAAATGTGGTACCAAAAAATTAAAAATTGAAAAAATATTTTCTTCTTATGTGTTTGACCTTGATAAAAAGATTCGGGAGCAGTTTCTGTTTCGTCTATATCTTAAGAAATGGCTGAGTTATAGCATTTTGAATTTCTAGCGTGGCTGACATTTTGAAACGTCCTGATTTTTCTCACGTAATAACAGGCGTATTTATGAACCGACTTGGATGTACCTTGGTGTGTACATAGTACATACAAATATCTCGACCGAGTTCGTTGGCCGGCTTCATCCGCCATCTTGTTTCAAAATGGCGGCCATTTAAAAAAATTAAAAAATAAAAAAATTTAAATGAGATACCAAAAAATTGGAAAGTGAAAAAGATTTTTTTTGTATGTGTTTGACCTTAATACAAAGATTCCGGAACAGTTTTTCTTTCGTCTATATCTAAAAAAAATGGCTGAGTAATAGCATTTTGAATTTCTCTTGTGGCTGACATTTTAAAACGACCTGATTTTTGTCACACGATAACAGGTGTAATTATGAACCTATTTGGATGTACCTTGGTCTGAACATAGTACATACCAATGCCTCGACCGAGTTCGTTGGCCAGCTTCATTCGCCATCTTGTTTCAAAAGGGTTGCCATTTAAAAAAAATTAAATTTACAATTCAAAATGAGGTATTAAACAATTGGAAAATGAAAAAGTTTTTTTATGTGTTTGGCCTTGATACAAAGATTCCGGAGCAGTTTTTGTTTCTGAAAATTTGTTCTTTTGTTTATATCTCAAAAAATGGTTGATTTATAGCACTTTGAATTTCTAGCATGACTAACATTTTGAAACGATCTTGTATTTGTCACGCGATAACACACGTATTCGCCTATTTCGATGTAAGAAGGCATGTGGATAGTATACATCAACACCTCGACCAAGTTCGCTGGCCAGATTCATCAGCCATCTTGTTTCAAAATGGCGACCATTAAATTAAAATATATATATATATTTAAAGTGAGGTGCAAAAAAATTAGAAATTGAAAAAGGTTTCTTTCTTAAGTGTTTGACCTTGATATAAGGATTCAGGAGCATTTTTTGTTTGTCTTTACCTTAAAAAATGGCTCAGATATAGCAGTTTCAATTTCTATTGTGGGTGACATTTTGAAAAATCTGATTTTTTGCATGCGACATCACTCCTATATATTAACCGATTCCGATGAGAGTGAGCATGTGCACAGCAATTACTAAGGTCTCGACCAAGTTCACTGCTTAGCCTCATCCACCATGTTATCTTAAAATGACAGGCACTTTAAGAAATTGCCGAATTTGGCAGCCAAATATATGTTACTTTAAAGAAAAGCAGCTTGGATAAAGCTGACTAATTTCGCGAAATTCTCATTCATTATATTGATAAAAATTAGTATTGAATCTCCTATATTCGGTTTCCACTAAATTGAGCTTCGTGTGTTTGAATGATATAATTTGGCTTTTTTTAAATAAGGAGTATGAAAGCTACCTCTTCCTCCCGGCACTGGCCGGAAGGACTTTTTAAAAGTCAATCATTGTTAACTCTGCTACAAGCACATGATGTCCGATAATTAAAGCATTATTAAAACAGGATAACCTTAAACAAATATTTTTGCATTATTTTAATTTTATGAACACTAATTTTTATCCAAGTATTAAAATAATAAGAAATACAGTTTGATGTTTTATATAGTTCACGGATGACAGTTTTTGTGGTCATTCGTGTTTTTTACATATTTTTAAATTTTACTTATATCAGATAACATTTAGATTTTAATCTCAAAGTTAAAGTATTAAAATAATGAAATTTATAATATTCTAACATTTTCACCTGATAATTATTTTCAGTAATCTGAAAATGTCTTGAATATTTTAATAAGTTTTTTTTAATTCTAGTTTTCTAAACATTATTAAAATTGTATTAATCCAATAAAGTTTTTCTGGGGACAAATTGTTTTCCACACTCAGAGAAAATGAAAATTTCTTTCCTTTCAAAATCACATTTAAAAAAAATTAATATAACACTAAAACAATTTAGTTTAAAGAAACTAGAGGATTAGGAAAGTGATATAGATAATTATAATGTAAAACATTAATTTACACAACTTCTAGAAACAGAAAAGTTTTATAAAGCAACTATCCAACTGAATAAATTTTTGCATAATATAAAAGAACTAAAATGTCAGAAGCACAGTACTTTTTAATATTAATATAATAATAATAACAAGAATAAATTTTGTTTAAAGTACTACTCAAGCTTTCAAAAAAGGATAAAATGTACACATGAAAACCAGCAGCAAAAATCTCAATATTTGCGGATTTAATTTTTTAATATAATGAATCACGTGAAACAAGGTGATGGAAATTAAATATTATCCTATATTTTCCAAAATGGAAATACGTTTAAAAAATTCAAATGAATTTAAAAAATAACTAGCAATAATAACATTTAATGTTACATATTTATTTTATATAGTTATCGGATATAAATTAGCGATGCAGAAATAATACTATTGAATAAAACTTTAATGAATAAACAAAACAATATTTTAAATATGTAACGTCCATCGCGGTCAGTCAGCGTCTAATGTCCAAATGAGTAGGGCTGGGCAATGTCTGGAATTAAATATCATGATAAATCGGCATCTTTATGCCATGATATTCCGATATATCGATATTGCGATGTAGGAACAAAGTTTTAAAAGTCCTTCCGGCCAGTGCCGGGAGGAAGAGGTAGTTTTCAAATACCTTATTTTAAAAAAGCCAACTTATATTATTCCAACACACGAAGCTCAATTTACTGGAAACCGAATATAGGAGATTCAATACTAATTTTTATCAATACTAAATCATTATGAATGAGAATTTCACGAAATTAGTCAGCTTTATATAAGCTGCTTTTATTTAAAGTAACTTATATTTGGCTGAGATGTTGATGTATACTATCCACATGCTTTCTCACATGGAAATAGGCGAATACGTGTGTTATCGCGTGACAAATACAAGATCGTTTCAAAATGTTAGCCATACTAGAAATTCAAAGTGCTATAATTCAACCATTTTTTTAAGATATAAACAAAAGAACAAATTTTCAGAAACAAAATCTGCTCCGGAATCTTTGTATCAAGGCCAAACACATAAAAAAATCTTTTTCATTTTCCAATTTTTTAATACCTCATTTTAAATTTTAAATTTAATTTTTTTTAAATGGCAACCCTTTTGAAACAAGATGGCGAATAAAGCTGGCCAACGAACTCGGTCGAGACATTGGTATGTACTATGTACAGACCAAGTAACATCCAAATCGGTTCATAAATACGCTTGTTATAGCGTGACAAAAATCAGGTTGTTTTAAAATGTCAGCCACAATAGAAATTCAAAACGCTATAACTCAGCCATTTTTTTAGATATAGACGAAACAAAAACTGTTCCGGGATCTTTGTATTAAGGTCAAACACATACAAAAAAATCTTTTACATTTTCTAATATTTTGGTATCTCATTTTAAATTTTAAATTTAAAAAATTTTTTTAAATGGCCGCCATTTTGAAACAAGATGGCGGATGAAGCTGGCCAACGAACTCGGTCGAGATATTTTTATGTACTATGTACACACCAAAGTACATCCAAATCGGTTCACAAATACGCCTGTTATCACGTGACAAATATCAGGACGTTTCAAAATGTCAGCCACGCTAGAAATTCAAAATGCTATAACTCAGCCATTTTTTGAGATATAGACGAAACAAAAACTGCTCCCGAATCTTTGTATCAAGGTCAAATACATAAAAAAAAAATATTTTTCCAATTTTCAATTTTTTGGTACCACATTTCAAATTTAAATTTTTCTTAAAAATTTAAATGGCTGCCATTTTTAAACAAGATGGCGGATGAAGCTGGCCAACGAACTCGGTCGAGACATTGGTATGTACTATGTACAAACGAAGTTACATCCAAATCGGTTCACAAATACGCCTTTTATCGCGTGACAAAGTTCAGAACGTTTCAAAATGTCAGCCACGCTAGAAATTCAAAATGCTATAACTCAGCCATTTTTTAAGATATAGACGAAACAAAAACTGCTCCGGAATCTTTGTATAAAGGTCAAATACATAAGAAAAAAATATTTTTCCATTTTCAATTCTTTGGTTCCACATTTCAAATTTAAAATTTTTAAGAAAATTTTAAATGGCTGCCATTTTGAAACAAAATGGCGGATGAAGCTGGCCAACGAACTCGGTCGAGACATTTGTATGTATTATGTACATACCGAATTACATCCAAATCGGTTCATAAATTCGAGAGTTACAGTATGACAAATGTCAGATATATATATATATATATATATATATATATATATATATATATATATATGAACTTTTGAACGGAGGGTGGTTTCGGGGTCTGGGGGTCATGATCGATGAAAATATACCAAAATTTTTTGAAATCGCTTTCCTCCGAACGGCTGCAATAGGTAGCTTTTTGTAATGAAAGCTACCTAAAAGATCAAGTAACGTATGAGTTACTTGCATTGAGTTAACGCAAGTTATGTCAATGTCTGACTGAATCTGAAGTTTGGTGAAAATTCGTGCGTTAGTTCTTGAGATAGAGTTATTGCGGAAATCGTAGAAAATGCAGCCTAGCAGCGCCACCTATTGAACGATTAACACCAAAACTTAATCAGCAACAAGTTATGTCAATGTCTAACTGAATCTGAAGTTTTATGAAAATCCGTGCGATAATTCTTCAGATAAAGCTGCAGCGGAAATTCGAAAAATGCAGTACAACAGCACCACCTATCGGGCAATTTACATCAAAAACTAATCAGAACCAATTTACAAGGTATAACTGAATCTCAAGTTTGACAAAAAGTTGCTCTATATACTTAGCTAATACATGATGCACATTATATTTTCATTGCTTTCGCGCATGCGCAGTGAAACATTTTTTAGTAAACCTGCTCATTTTTCATCCAATTTTTATTACTTTTTAATTCTGATTGCAAAGTATTGTGTACAATATTGTTTGTCATATTTTCTGAAAAGAACTTTTTTTTATATTAAGAACTCTGCAACTTATAAGCAAAAAACTTGGCGAAATTTGGGGCTGTTTTTATAAAAGCCTTAATTTCTCTACGAGTATACATGCTATCCTCGTAAAAATGAACATAGTATATCACAATAAGCCACTTATTAATAATCTCGTGTTTGAACGCTTTTGCTACATTAGTTTTTACAGGTTATCCTAAAGATATTCGTTCTTTTTCCATTTGTTGACGGTCCCCTATGGGGTTTCAGGATAAAATCTTCGCGGAAATATATGACCTATACTATACTGTTTACACACCTGCAGTTTCAGGTTAATTCCTCATGTATTTTACTAGATAAGTAGATGAAAAGTGGGGCTCCGACCTCAGGAGGAGGTGTTGAGGTGCACGAGAGGAGGTGCAGGTGCAGGTGCAGGTGCAGCACCTCCCGTGCTCCTCCTCTCGTGCTACACCTCCCGTGCTCCTCCTCTCGTGCTCCTCCTCCTCTCGCGACTCTACTCTTGGAGGAGGGGTTAATGCGATAAGGATTTTTTTTAGATAAAAGCGGGAATTTTCGGGAGATTGATTTTTTGCTGTGTTATAGTACGAGGGTTATTTTTTTCGGTTACATAATTTTCGGGCGTTATTATTTTGAGTGTAGTATAGTATGAGGTTTAAATGAATAATTAATTAAAAAGTAATTAAAAATAATGAATGAAAAATATTAATTTAGAAATTTTAATGAGGGGACTTAGAATTTTTGAGTTTGAAATTTATTTTTATTCAGTTATAGTACGAGGGGGTATTTTTTTTACTGTCGGTTTACTAATTAGTAATTAAAAATAGCAATTAAAAATTTAATGAGAAAATATTTAATGAAGCGACTTAGAATTTTTCGAGCAATTTCATTTGTTAATTAAAGTATAGTATGATGTATAGTATAGTATGAATTAGTAAAAATGGAAATTAATTGAAAATATCAATTCATTAAAAAAGTAATTAAAAATAATGAATGAGAAAAATTAATTTAAAAATTTTAATGAGGAGACATAGAATTTTTGAGTTTGAAATTTATTTTTATTCAGTTATAGTACGAGGGGGTATTTTTTTTACTGTCGGTTTACTAATTAGTAATTAAAAATAGCAATTAAAAATTTAATGAGAAAATATTTAATGAAGCGACTTAGAATTTTTCGAGCAATTTCATTTGTTAATTAAAGTATAGTATGATGTATAGTATAGTATGAATTAGTAAAAATGGAAATTAATTGAAAATATCAATTCATTAAAAAAGTAATTAAAAATAATGAATGAGAAAAATTAATTTAAAAATTTTAATGAGGAGACATAGAATTTTTAGGGGAGCAATTTTTAAGTGTGTTAGAGTTGTGGTGCTGCCATCTAGTAACGATTGATAGAATTTAGTTTCGGAATTGGTATTTTTACGAAAAGTTGTGAGGAGGATTGAACCTGCAAAATGTAATCGTGGTTGAATAATAGACCGTTACCTTATCGATTCAGCCACGATTACATAGCTTTGAAAGAAAATTTTAAGAAGTGTCTTTTTTCGAAAAATTAGGCTGATGACGTCACCCATTTTAGGAACCAATCACTGATTTTTTAGACATATGAGCGCCACCTATGATTATTATAAATTGATGTGAATGAAGTTTTTAATATTAGTCGATTAATTACTCCTGTTGAATGAGGTCGTTAACATGTCTAGTTTCCAAGATATTGCTGTTGTAGGAGCATCTGGGTTGATTAGAGAAGCGATGAATCTTATCCCTAAAGTGGAACCTGTTTCAGATGTTGAAATGAAACCCTCTTCATCAGAACTTTTAATTCAAGAAGAACCCCCTCTTGTTTGTGAAACTTGCAATAAATCGTTTCTGCGAAAGTTTGTGCTAAATAGACATGTGAAATCTCATCTTGAGAAAAAACCCTTTTGTTGTGATTTGTGCGAAAAAAGTTTCATTCAAAAGAGTGATTTACGACGACATATCAAGATTCATTCGAAAACGTGTGAGGTGTGTAATGAAATATTCTCAAGGAAAGTGGACTTTTTAAAACATCAAAAAATGCATGAACCTAGTCAACGTAGGAGATCTGTGAGAAAGATAACGAAACAACCAAAAGACGATCAACGAAGCGTGTTAATTAATCGCTTGTGTAATTTACTGCAGCGGGTGTGTGCTTCCTATGACTCATCTGTGACGTCATCTGTTTGAAAGAATGTGATTGGGTTTAATACCCGTCACTAACCTATATAAGTTTAATGTTTTCTACACATCATTTAGTTTACTGCTAAGTCTAGTGTTTGCTAGTCCAATGGATGAAAATTTGTTGAAAAGATCCCATGAAGAAATGTTGTCACCTTCCGAGTATCAACCTCTGCTGGACGAATCTAGATTTAATGTGGAAAGTGTTACGCTGTATCCTTACACTGACGAACCTTCATCGCCAATTAATTGTCATGATGAAGAAACTTTGTTTCCTGATTCCTGCTGTGAATCCGCTCAAGATATTATGAATGAATTTTTCATTGACTTTCAGAAATCTTCTACTACCCAAATGGATGAAGAGTCTATGCCTGATAGGCAAAATATGTTTAAAATCCCACCTGTGAATGATTGCAATTTTATTTTTCGAAAAGAACTTGGAAACTGTATTTTTTTAGGAGTTCAGTTACAGAATTCTGAATACTCTATTCAAATTAGAGAATTTTCGAGTGAAGGAATTGCAACTCAGAATGGAATCGATTTAGATATTCGCACCTGGTATGAATTTCAGTATAAAATATTTGCGTTTAATTTGAAATATACCAGCTCTTCGTTTATCGCCAATAACATTCTTTTAGTTTTGAATGAGGATAATTCCGTTATGTGGCTAAAAATGTTAAAAAATGAATCTCATATTCGATTAAACAATTATCAACTTGAACAATTGAAAGAAAAAGCCTATAAATTGAATAAGAAATTGATTCATCATATGTATGAAAAACATTTACCTGCTTTATTAAAACAAAAATGTCAACAAAGTTCTTCAGAAAACGAATTTGTTTTGTGGTCTAAACTAATTTATTGTATCGAGAATTCTATTTTAAATATATTTAATCAAATTTATGAATGTACTGGCTGTGTTTTTAGACATCCAAGTGTTAGTCTTCATTCCTGTTTTATGTTAAACAACCGTGAAAAATTTCAACAGTTAGGGGACATGATTTTAATGCTTGTGAATTTTGATGATGTTCTATCCATGTTTTTAAAGAATGTGGATTCTGTTAGCGATCAGTTTTTATGTAACCTGAATGTTGAAACTTTTAAAAGTGTATTGTTTAAATCGTTTTAATAAACTGATTTCATGTTATATTTGTGTCTTTATTTTTAAAAATGGTGTGTGTTTTTTCTAACAGAGGGGAATTAAAACAGATTTTTGAAAAAAGAATGAAATATAATTCGATTAAACAATTAAAAAAAGAAATAAATTAAAACAAGCTTACCTGAAACACGTACTACATCCTCGGTTACTTGACTAGAAATGAAAAATCTTACAAGTCCTTATCGATTGGGTTTCTCCAATCTAACCTCCTACGTCATCAATGTTATCATACATCACGTGATAGGGTTTCCCCAACGTGTGATACCCTACACCACGTGATAGGGTTTTTCCCAACACGTAATAATCCCTACGTCATGAGTGATATCATATATCATGTGATAGGGTTTCCCCATCACGTGATATCCCCTACGTCACTAGTGATAAGTGATGTCATTTAGCACGTGACTAGATGTAATCAGTTGATAAGATTAGATGATAAGAGCTTGTATATAACTGCGAGCAGATCTTCAATGCTCATAATTTTCGTCAGAGTTTAGCTGTTCTAGTCTAGTTGGATATCTCGTGCTGCCTAGTGTCTTCAAAATGTCTTCCATTATTTATTCGGACAATGGACTAAACGTGGAGTATATTGGTGACTTTATCGAGAAAGCTCATGCTGACCGCTATTTGACGGAGCTGCGGACATTGCCTTTCTTCAGACCTACTTTCCGTATTTTTAGAAAGGATGTTAAGCCTAAACGTCTGATGTTAGGCTATGGTGATACCAACACAAGCTATGCCTTTAGCGGAACCAGTGTGCCCGGTAACCCTTGGACACCTCTCATGATTGAATTGCGAGACAAAGTGGAAAAAGAAACAGCGTGTACTTTCAATTATGTACTGCTCAATTTCTATCAAGACGGATCTACTTGTATTAGTCACCACAAAGATGACGAATCCTGCCTGAATGCTGTGTTTCCTATTACAGTACTTAGTTTTGGTGCTCAGAGAACTATTGAATTTAAGAGACCGAATGTGCCCTCTACATTTATAAAGTTGGGACATGGATCGTTGTACATCATGAGTCCTCCCAGCAATGAACTGTTCACCCATGGTATTGGGGCAGAGCCTCACATTAAAGATATACGGATTAGCCTTACTTTTCGACATTTAATTTTACATCCCCTTGATCTGAAGAAGCCAAGACTAGATTTCGCTACTCTTTCGAAGGATCCGGAACTGAATTTAGACTTGTTCACCCTTTCTGATGACGATGAATTTCCGCGCTGCTCTTCACCTAAACATATTTCGCCGATGAATAAAACTGATATTTCACATGAAGACGAGTGGTTTACTAGAAATTTTAAAGGAAGTTATTATTCGACTACTTGGAATCTAGAATGGTGTACTTTAGCTCAAATTCATATGGAAGAAAATTGTAACTTGAAACTTCACATTCGAAACTATAAAGAAGGTTCCCACGGAAAGCTTTTTCCAACGAAGAATGGCGTCGTGATGACTGCTACGACTTTTGATCATTTCCAGCAAAATGTGACAAAGTTTAATTTTTATTCTGTGAAAGAGTCTTCCATTTGTAATAATCAATTGATCTTGGCATTCTTAGATGAAGATTTTTGTCTACTTCAACAAATATTCAAAACGGATGAAAATAATTTTCATTTCAAACCCAACGGAATACGTTTATCACGAGATCAATTTTTGAAACTTACTGAATTTTGTTCTGAAATTACAGACTGTTTTATTGACATGCTTTTAACACGAGTGATTCCTGTTGCAGTCCTGCGGAAATCGCAAAAATGTATTCATTCTCACATAAATGCTGATTGTGCTAAGAAAATGTTTTTATCCTGCTTAAACCATGAAATAGAACAATCTGTGCATCGTGTTTTTTCATGCTACGGGTGTAAAATTAATCAACTTTCACAATTAGATCATTCTTGCTTAACAACTACTTTGTTGGAAAAATTTGAGATGTCTAAAGACAGTGCTTTATTGAATTTTAATGTATTTCAATTCGTGAAGAATGTCACTTCAAACTGTGTCTGTCACTATACACATGCATTTTTTGCCAATTTAAAATCTGACTTTTATAAAAACTACTTAGAAACAATTTTTGTTAATACGCATGAAACATAATGTGTAAACAATTAGATTTAATAAAGTATTTGTTATTTTTCACTAAACAATTTCTCTGTTTTATTTAATTTTTCTTTCAGCTTGTTTATACTCTGCAATCTTCTTTTTAAATTTAAGAGAGAGAGAAAAGAAAATAATAATAATTTTGTGAGAAAGTATTTTGAATAATGCTTATTGAAGGACATGAATAAGATAATAATTTTGAATAATTTTTCTCTTTATGGGAAAAAAATATTAACACTTGTAATAACTGATTCCCTTTATGGGAAAAAATATTAACACTTGTAATAACTGATTCCCTTTATGGGAAAAAATTCAGATTTTCTAAGACAGAAAGAAAATATTTTAAACAACAAACGCAATTCATTTTAATATGTTTTTAGTTTTTTAAAAATCACTAAAAGAAAGTAATGAGTAAGTTTTAATATTAATGTAAGAGGTTTATTGAAACCTATATCACCATTGTGAAAAAAAAAAAAAAAAATCTTAGTAAGAATAATTTAAGTGCAATGCTATTTCTATTAGAATTTTATAATAAATAGTTTTAGTATTGTTTAAGTGAATCACCCATTATCATTAATGAAAAAAAAACAGCTTAATTAGTCTTTCAACTCATTAAGACTTGTTTTGACGCTAAAATAGTTATTTTTTGACAATAAATATAGAAAAAAGACTGTATAGTTTGCAAATCAACATCTCATGTTTAACGCTTAATTGGGAGGGGGAAAAAGTAGGATTTTATTCTAAGTCTAACAATTAAAAATTCTTAATGAATACTATTTTTAATTTAGACTAATAAATTAGACATAGGTTTTTATTTATTCATTTCTATTCACAATTGGAGAAAATTTCGTATAAGTTCGTACCACCCGATGAATCATCGATGAGCGAGCGCTTGGAAAAACCCTTATCAGATAAGATAAGATAAGATGATTCACCTATCTTAGATATTAACAGACTGCATGCGATTTTGAACTCAGTTCATATTTTTCTTTTACTCGTGTAGCAGTAAATAATTTTTCTGAAGCTCGATATTTTGTACGCGTGGTAAAGTTATTAAGTGTGTGAAAAGTTATTTAGTGTGTGCCTACCTGGATTTAACAAGTCATACCTGGATTAAACTGAAGACATGAAAGCCTCGAATAAACCAAGTTCTTCAAGTTCTTTTTCTGATGATGATGTAAGTGAATAATTTTAATTTATTAAATGTGAAATTTTAATGACTTAGATTATTATTAGAGAAAAAATGTATTCTGTTTACTATAACTACTTTGAACAGAAATTAGCGAAAATGCTTTTAAAATAGGAAATTTTATATTTTTAAATTTATTTTTGAACTTTTAATATAAATGAATATATCTAAATATGTTTTAAGCAATCCTTATTTATTGAAACAATAGTATGTGAAACTTCTCTTAAAGAATTAAATTATTTATATGATATTTTTATATTTGTTTTTGTACAGTATATCTAAATGAATATATCTAAATATGTTTCAAGCGATCCTTATTTATTGAAACTTCTCTTAAAGAATTAAATTATTTATATGATATTTTTATATTTGTTTTTGGAAAATAAACCTAAATGAATTAAACTAAATATTTTTCAAGCGATCCTTATTTATTGAAACTTCTCTTAAAGAATTAAATTATTTATATGATATTTTTATATTTGTTTTTGTACAGTATATCTAAATGAATATATCTAAATATGTTTCAAGCGATCCTTATTTATTGAAACTTCTCTTAAAGAATTAAATTATTTATATGATATTTTTATATTTGTTTTTGGAAAATAAACCTAAATGAATTAAACTAAATATTTTTCAAGCGATCCTTATTTATTGAAATTTCTCTTAAAGAATTAAATTATTTACATGATATTTTTATATTTGTTTTTGGAAAATAAATCTAAATGAATATATCTAAATATGTTTTAAGCAATCCTTATTTATTGAAACTTCTCTTAAAGAATTAAATTATTTATATAATATTTTTATAATGAAATACTTATTTGGATTCTCAATTTTTAAATTTGTTTTTGGAAAATGAATCTAAATGAATATATCTAAATATGTATTAAGCAATCCTTATTTATTGAAACTTCTCTTAAAGAATTAAATTATTTATATGATATTTTTATATTTGTTTTTGGAAAATAAATCTAAATGAATTAAACTAAATATTTTTCAAGCGATCCTTATTTATTGAAATTTCTCTTAAAGAATTAAATTATTTACATGATATTTTTAATTTTCTTGAAAAACTGCTAATTTAAAAAAGTAAATTGTTCTTCTGACATGTTATTATTTATGAGGAATGTTTTATTCAAATTTATTTTTGTTAAACATTTCCCTTTCCATGTGAATCCTAAAAAATTCTTAATGCAATGTAAATATTTAATTCGCGTGATTATTTAACTTTAATCAAAATATAAACAAATTTTATGTGAAATTTCTTAGAAACTGTTATTGATGAATCATCTGAAAAATTCTTAATGTTTTTATATCCTTTCCACAAATAATTTTCAGTTTTAAAACTTAAAATGATTATTTAAAATAAATCCTAAAGTGTATTTGCATGGGAATTAATTTTCATTTGATCTAACTTGCAATGTGTAGTTATTTCCCCTTTAAAAGAAAACTTCTAAATTTGTTTAACCTAACGTGTAATGAGTTGTTATTCTCCTCTTAAATGAAAACTTCTAAATGTGTTTATTGCTTTTTTCAATGAAAAGTTTAAAAAACATGTTTAATTTCAATGTATTAAAAAATAATTCTGAATAGTATTATTGATTAATTTAAGTGTACATTTATAAAAGCAGTGTATATACATTTTATCCGGGTAGACACGTTTAAACATATTCGACGAATCAGACTTTCAATAAAAACAAAATATTCGAGGATTCATACTTTTAATTAAATCATTTAATCTCAAAAAATTATTTGAAAAACTTAAACTAGTGAAAAATTTAGAATTTTGTCAAAGTATTTTCTTAAAGTTTTATTTGAATTTGAATTTTGTCAAAGTATTTTCTAAAAATTTTATTTGAAATATTCTTTTCTGTTATTTATTTCGATGGTTTAGAAGTCGATCTTCGAAAACTAATGATCCTATTTTGCAAATTAATTAAAGTATATATGAATAGACATGTTTAAACCTATTCGATGAATCATCGTTGAATATGTTTAAAAAAAGATGACTCAAATCTTTATATTGTTAGAAGGAAAAACCTAAACCTTCTTTTCAATTGAGAGTTTCAAAAAGTATTAATTAAATTTTTTAATTAAATCTTAAAGTTTTTTTAAAAATAAAGTTAGTACTTTTTAGTAAATGTCTACTCAAAACGAAAACTCTCGTTTACATGTTTAAATATAATATTTAGGGGTGTTTTTTCTAGTGTATAATGTTTAGGGGTATTTTTTTTTAGTGGGATATGGATTTTCCCGTCTCACCGTCAAAAATAGATGCCTTGGAGATTAAAACTCTTAAGGAAATTGATGAGGTGAATAGAAAAAATCAAGTGGAAGAATCTCTTGAGGTATTTTAATGATTTTATTTACCTATGAGTTAATTTTGGAAATTAAAAATAGAAAACATTTAAAGTTGATAATTTTTTAATGTAATAAAATTTAAGTGATTGAAATTTCTAAAGCTAATCAAAATGTATTAATAATCTTTAAAATTTTGTTTCAAAACATTTTTACAATTGTTATTAAGCAGAATAAATTTTTAACCTAACTTTTTATTAAATTCATTGAAACTTTAAAAATCAATTTAATTTTACTAAGATTTCCAAGTAATTGTTTATTCTTTAAAATAAATCATTATAAAAGTTTTTGTGGGTTAAATCTTTTTCAGTGGGGTGTGGACATTTCACCTTCTAAATTGGTGAAAGCAATAGATGAGGTTGAAAAAATTCACTGTGTATCATCTCAACAACAAATAGAGACATCCAAGGTATGAATTTTTTTTCTAAAGAAAATGTATTGTTTTGATTATCATATATTTTTAGAAAATGACATGTTTTTAACTCAATGTTTATAACTTAAAATTTTATCTCAAGGTAAATTTTAGAATGTTTCTTATAACTCGAAATTGTTTATCTCAAAGTTCATTTTATTAAGTAAACTTTATAACTCGAAATTTTTTATCTCAAGGTAAATTTTAGAATGTTTCTTATAACTCGAAATTGTTTATCTCAAAGTTCATTTTATTAAGTAAACTTTATAACTCGAAATTTTTTATCTCAAAGTTCATTTTATTAAGTAAACTTTAAAACTCAAAAATTTAAAAACTAAATCTTTATAACTGAAAGTTAATGGTAGTAGATCTTCAAAGTACTTTATAAAACATGATTGGGTTTATTTACAGAATCAACATCTCTGCGATGTATGTGGGAAATATTTTTCTCGTTCATTTACCCTTAAAAGGCATAAACTCACGCATAATGAGCAAAGAGGAGCCCCAGTGAAGTCTGTTACAGATATGTCTAAAGGAGGTCTTTCAAAGACAGACTCGTCTATACCTAAGGTAAATCTTTATGTTTTTTTGTTTGTTCAATTTTATATCGTTTTCAGGTTTTTTTAATAGGTTATAAAAAATTCCCTTTTTTAGATTTTTCTCTGAGAAAGATTCTCTAAAAAGAGTTTTTGATAATATTAAACGTTGAGTAAAGTTTTTTCTAAAATTAAAATCCTAATTTGTTATAAAAGAAGATATGTTTTAAAAAGTAATCTTTATAACTCGAAATTTTTTATCTCAAGGTAAATTTTAGAATGTTTCTTATAACTCGAAATTGTTTATCTCAAAGTTCATTTTATTAAGTAAACTTTAAAACTCAAAAATTTAAAAACTAAATCTTTATAACTGAAAGTTAATGGTAGTAGATCTTCAAAGTACTTTATAAAACATGATTGGGTTTATTTACAGAATCAACATCTCTGCGATGTATGTGGGAAATATTTTTCTCGTTCATTTACCCTTAAAAGGCATAAACTCACGCATAATGAGCAAAGAGGAGCCCCAGTGAAGTCTGTTACAGATATGTCAAAAGCAGATCTTTCAAAGACAGACTCGTCTATACCTAAGGTAAATCTTTATGTTTTTTTGTTTGTTCAATTTTATATCGTTTTCAGGTTTTTTTAATAGGTTATAAAAAATTCCCTTTTTTAGATTTTTCTCTGAGAAAGATTCTCTAAAAAGAGTTTTTGATAATATTAAACGTTGAGTAAAGTTTTTTCTAAAATTAAAATCCTAATATGTTAGAAAAGAAGATATGTTTTAAAAAGTAATATTTATAAGTGAAAAGTTTTTATTAAATTTCGCGCTTTGTTAAAGAGGAGGCTAAATTTAAAAAAAGGGATTTTAAAATAAATTAAATAATTTTTAATGGGGTTTTTTCTTCTTTTTAGGAAAACAATATTTGCGAGATTTGTCAAAAATCCTTTGCGAATGCTTACAATTTAAAACAACATCGGTTAACACATAAAAAATCCACGGATACCCTTTTCACTTGCCAAATTTGCCAAGCTACTTTCTTAAGATGGGATAATTTCCTAAGACATAAAAGCATCCATTCAGATGACAAAACCTGTTTCAAATGTGACCTTTGTGATGCGCTTTTTACAAGAGCAGACAATTTAGCCAGGCATTTAAACGCTCATGAGAACCCACATTATTCTTGTCAAGAATGCGGAGAAAAGTTCCCCAGAAAAGAAAATCTGATGCATCATAAACGTGTTAGACACAGTAGCTCGTCAACATTTAAATCGGTAAAAAAAGCACGAGTAAATCCTCAACATTCGAAAAACTCTAGTAAAAGGGTGGACGCTCTCAATGTGTTTAGCAGTATTTTTTACGATCCAGACGAAGAAACTGCATTCGACATTACCACATTCTTTAACAGCAGAAAAAAAGATTTGTTCGATAGTTTGGATGAAGCCGTTGAAGAAAAAAAATCAATAAAATGGCGTCTTCTTCTAAAAGTGTTATTGGAAAAAACCAATGCTGATGGGGAAACTGAAACTCTTTCAACTTATTTCAGTTCAAAGACATGTGAAGAATTTACTAATGAACATTTAGACGAACACTTAGAAGAAGCTCACCAAAAGCTTTTAGCTTTATTTGAAAATTTTCTGCAAAGAGGGTCTGGGTGGGTCCTGAAATATATTCAACACTTTGAGTTAAAAATCGCAAAGTATGCCCCATTGAAAGGATGCAGTTATATGCAGCTTCCTGTAGATTTGAAAGGCCGCGAAGCAATTTTAAACATTGAAAACTTTAATGATCAGAAATGTCTCCTCTGGTGTATCCTTGCTCACCAAATGAAGCTGAGTTATAAAGATAATCCTAATCGTGTGAACAAGTACAAACCTTTTGAGCATACTCTGAATATGCGAGGAGTGACCTATCCAGTATCATTTACTAAAATACCGAAAATTGAAAATCAAAACAATCTACGCATTAATGTGTTTGGGTATGAGGAGGGAGAAATTTACATTCTTCACGTGTCAGAAAAAACAAACGTGGACGTGATCAATCTTCTTTTGATCAGTGATGGGGAAAATTCCCATTACACATTGATCCGTGATTTTTCACGATTCATAAGCCATCGAAGTGGACATAAAGCTAAAGCATTCTACTGTTATCGGTGTCTGCATGGATTTGTTCGAGAAGATCTTGTGAAGGAACACACTCCCTACTGCTCCAGTCATTCACCCCAAATAATAAAAATGCCGAAGGAAGGTGACAACATTTTAGCGTTTACGGGAGTTCATTTGCAGGCACCGATACCGTATATAATCTATGCAGATTTCGAATCCCTCCTCGAACCTGTCTCGACCACCGATCCCTCCTTTCAAGTGCGAAAAGCACATCATTCTGCTTGTGGGTATGCTTTCGTTATTGTGGGCCCTGACGGAAGCACCTACAAACGATCACCAATAGAAGACGGTGTTGCAATCTACAGAGGTGAAGACGCTGTGAAGCATTTTATCAACGAACTATTGAAAATCAAACAAGAGTTTCAAGACAAACTCATGTCGGTTGCACCCATGAACTTATCAGAGGAAGAAGAACAAACATTTCAGGAAGCAACAATATGTCATATTTGCAAGAACACCCTGGGTGATGAACGTGTGCGAGATCATTGCCACATTTCTTCAAAATTTAGAGGGGCTGCACACCCTTTCTGCAATCTCAACTATAAACAGGCCAGAATCATTCCAGTAGTGTTTCATAATTTGAAAAAATATGATGCCCATCACCTTTTTCAAAAGTTAGGCTCTTATCCCGATCTTCATATCGATGTAATCGCTGCCACCTTAGAAGATTATATAACCTTCAAGTTAAAAGAAAAATCTTCCCCCATCCAATTCTCCTTCATTGATTCGTTACAATTTCTGCCGGCATCGTTAGAGAAACTCACCTCAGATCTTAACCCTAGCGACTTTAAAATTCTAAAAGAAAATTTTTCTTCATCAACAGATTTAAACCTTCTCACCCGCAAAGGAGTATATCCGTATTCGTATTTCGACAACTTTAAAAAATTTAATGAAACACAACTTCCCCCACCAGCAGCCTTTTATAATGACCTCACAAATGAGGATGTCGAAGAAGAAGATTATAATCACGCTAAAAAAATCTGGTCATCATTTAACATAAAGTCGCTGGGTGACTATCACGATCTATACGTAAAAACCGATGTTCTACTGTTGGCTGATGTCTTTGAAAATTTCAGGGGATTGTGCAATCAGTATTTTGGTATTGATGCAGCCCACCTCGTCACTTCACCAGGTTTGTCTTGGCAGGCTTGTTTGAAGATGACAGGAGTGGAATTAGAACTACTAACTGATATCAACATGTTGCTGTTCATCGAAAAGGGTATCCGTGGTGGTGTGTCGCAGATTTCCCACAGGTTTGCGACCGCCAATAATGCACAAGTCCCCGATCACGATCCCAATAAAGATACTTCTCATATTCTTTATTGGGATGCAAACAATTTATATGGATGGGCAATGTCCCAATACTTGCCTTACGGAGGGTTTCGGTGGTCAAATTCGTCATTCACAGAAGAAGAGATTTTAAAAATCCCAGAACAGTCAAACATTGGGTATATTTTTGAGGTAGATTTGGAGTATCCTGAACCCCTACATGAGCTTCACAACGACTACCCGCTGGCTCCTGAAAGGTTGACGGTGCAAGAAAACATGCTTTCACCTTACGCGAAGAGTTTGTTGAGAAGTAAGTTTAAGGGTACTCCAAAACTCATTCCAAATCTTATGAACAAAAAAAATTATGTATGCCATTATAGAAATCTTCAGTTATATCTTCAATTGGGCTTGAAACTTAGTCACACACATAAAGTGTTACAATTTAACCAGTCCCCTTGGCTAGAAGAATATATCAGATTCAACACTGAGAAACGAAAGGTGGCAACCAGCACGTTTCAAAAAGATTTTTTCAAGTTATTGAATAACAGCATTTATGGAAAATGCATTGAAAATCTAAGAAAACGTAGAAATATTGATGTGTGTAACACATCGCGAAGAGGAGAAAAGCTGGTTGCCTCCCCCTTTTTCAAATCCTTCAAGATATTTGATGAGGGTCTGACAGCGGTGGAAAGACAGAAACCCAGTGTCTTGATGAACCGACCCATTTACGTCGGATTCTCGATACTGGAGTTATCCAAAGTGTTGATGTATGATTTCCACTATAATTTTGTTAAAAAAAATTATAGTGGAAATCTTTCATCTCTGCTTTTCACCGATACGGACTCTCTGACGTATCTCATCAAGACAGATGACCTACAAAGGGATTTGGAACAAAACAGCTCCAAATTCGACTTTTCAGACTTCCCCAAAGATAACCCCCTTTATTCCACAGCGAATAAGAAAGTCTTGGGAAAATTTAAAGACGAGTTAAAAGGAAGAGCTGTCCATCAATTTGTAGGTTTGAAGTCAAAGATGTACTCCATCAAGACAGAGGATGAGGAAAAGAAGAGAGCCAAGGGGATTTCCAAAAACATTGTTGAAAACAAATTGAAACATCAAGATTATGTGAATTGTTTACAAGAACAAAAAACCACTTTTGAAATTCAATCAAGAATCGGCCAGCGATTTCATCGTTTATACACAATGCAACAGAAAAAAAAATGTTTATCACCATTTGATGATAAACGATATATTTTGGAAGACGGGATAAGCAGCCTAGCATATGGACATCATCAAATACCTAAATGAATAAAAAAAGATGTCAAAATCTTTTGAAAAAAAGATCTCAAAATCTTGAAGAAAAAATGTAAAAAAAACATCTTAAAAAAATATAAAAAAAAAAAAAAATCTAAAAATGTAAAAAAAAAAAAAAAATATTGTGTGCGTGAGTGTGTGTGAATGTGTGCGTGATGGGAATCACGTGATCTGCCTCCCCGCGGCGATTCCTGGGTGAAAGTTTTGACCCTGGGTCACATTCAGCTAAAGATCACATCTTTCGTAAAAATTCAAAAATTTTCGACAAAATTCAATTTTAAAACAGATTTTCTCATTAAATTTTTAATTGCTATTTTTAATTACAAATTAGTAAACCGACAGTAAAAAAAATACCCCCTCGTACTATAACTGAATAAAAATAAATTTCAAACTCAAAAATTCTAAGTCCCCACATTAAAATTTCTAAATTAATATTTTTCATTCATTATTTTTAATTACTTTTTAATTAATTATTCATTTAAACCTCATACTATACTACACTCAAAATAATAACGCCCGAAAATTATGTAACCGAAAAAAATAACCCTCGTACTATAACACAGCAAAAAATCAATCTCCCGAAAATTCCCGCTTTTATCTAAAAAAAATCCTTATCGCATTAACCCCTCCTCCAAGAGTAGAGTCGCGAGAGGAGGAGGAGCACGGGAGGTGTAGCACGAGAGGAGGAGCACGGGAGGTGCTGCACCTGCACCTGCACCTGCACCTGCACCTGCACCTCCTCTCGTGCACCTCAACACCTCCTCCTGAGGTCGGAGCCCCACTTTTCATCTACTTAGATATTTAACAAAACGTCTAAAATCGCAAGTGCATGGTCACCTTTGGCCATATCATGGAAGACGGTAGTATTCCGAGTGACGCAGCCTTAAGACTAAAATCGTATCGTATCGTATCGTTAAAATCGTATCGTATCGTATCATAGAATTCGTAGATGGCGGAACTCATATATACAGCCAACTCGACATCAAAGAAAACGCGAAAAGCCGCCTTTTAATAACTCAGCAGATATAAGTCTTATTGTTCTGAATTTTCTAGAACAGTCTTATATCTGCAGTCTAATCGTATACTGAAATTTTTACATTTCTACGTGCAGTATATTTTGAGATCTAAATAGCCATTTTTAAAGTGAAAACGTTGGTATGATATCGAGGAAGTTCCTAATTTGAAAATCTCGAAAACGGTTCTAACGATTATTTTTAAATTGATACATAATATAAATGTGATTAAGGCGAGGTGAATAACACTTTTCTTTTTTCTGGGAAAATTCTCGTTCGTTAAATAATTCTCTCGAATTTTTCTCTCGAAAATGACACGGGCGATTTTTTAAAAATCAAATAAATATGTTTCAGATGAACCAAATAACAATTTACTTGTTTCCAGAAAGACTCTTGTTCGCTTTATAATGCGCATGAAAAATCGGACTATATTTCTTCGCCATTCTATGGAAATTTCACCGAAAATGCATGACACTGTATTCATACACATGCTTTCTTTTTAACCACTTTTGGGGAGAAAAATTTTGTCTTCCCACTGGCTGAGTGGTTAAGGGCCACCATCTACTGATCTTAAGATAGGCAGTTCGATACTCTGTGTTTTTTTTTACTGTGTTTTTTTTTTTAAGTCTGCTAGTTGACCATTATTCTCAGTTCCTTTGTAATTTTTTAATTGCTATTAAGTTAAATAAAATTACAATTATAATGACGCCAATTTGATGATGATTATTTCTTGGCAATTTTTCAACAATAAAAATATTACCATAAATTTTATAAATATATTTAATTTCAATCACTTTACAAAAAATATACATTAATAATTATTATTTGAATATAAATCACACGATCAGAAACGTAAAAAAATAATTCATTTCAGCTCTTCTTTTTATAATATCATTTTTTATTATTATGAAGGTCAATCAATATATAATCACTGACATCCATAATATTATTATTATTATAATTATTATTTTCCTTGCATAAAAACTATTGTGATGTAATAATTCTTTTATAATAAATATTTTAGTTGAAATGTTTTATTTATAAATATCAATGAAGTTTGATAACCCCGAGACAATTGTTTTTATTTAACTTTGCAATATTTACAGTTTACATAATAAGCATATCAGAATTCTGGTGTCGCCATCTTTTGACGCAATTACGTACTACATTTTATATCTTATTCGGAAAAAAATAACTAACGCTCTTCGCCGCTTTGAAAGAATCTCTTGTGATTAGAGGTCTATTTCGCAAATATTAAGAAAATTACTCCATACAAAAATATTAAAATGGGTAGTATTATAGAGAAATGTTTGATAAAAACGTTGAAGTAGGCAGTTTTTAAATCGAAGAATTATTTTAAGAGATATTTAATGTTAAATCTGGATAAAATTGTCTCATTAAAAAAGTCTCATAGGAAAAAAAATATACATGGGAATTTAATCATTTTCATTCAATTTAATCATTCAATAGAAACTCGAAGTTTGCAGAGTGCATTTATTATTTTTAACTTGCCTAATTTTTTGACGGTTTATTTCAATTTTAAATTAAAATTTTCAGAATTTCCAGAGATATTTTTTACATATTTTAGAAAAGGTTATTTTAAATTGTTGCCAATTGTTAAAACAGCGCAAAGAAGAATAATATATCCTTTAAATTAAAAATTTATTCACACGTGACTATTATAAAGAGAAAAAAATCCTTTTAAATTAGAATTAAATGATAACGTGTTAAAAGCAGGAAAATATTAAACATTACGTCATAAAAATAGTTTTTACACATGCTTACTTAAAATGAAAGAAAATTTTAAAATAATCAATTATTTTCAAATTAGAATTAAATGATTACGCATTAAAAGCAGGAAAACATTGAAAATTACGTCATAAAAATTATATTTACACGTGAATATTAAAAGAAAAAGAAAATTTTTAAATAATAAATTCATTGATATGTGTTAAAAGTCGTAAAAGGAGGAAATTACGTCATATTGCCCAAAGTGGCCAAATAATAATATTGCAAAACAGTTTAAATTAAAAAATATATTTATATGAGAGATTTATTTCAAATTTCGAGATGATATTTTTAACTATAGTTGCCAATTTTAAGGTAGCGCAAATAATAATATTATCTTTCTAATAATAAAAATATTTTCAGTTGAATGTTACAAAGAGAAAGGAAAGTTTGGTGAAAATTATGTCAGAATTAAAACGTTACATTTAAAATCTCTTATTTAAAAACATTTTCTTATAGCGTTGTTAAAAAATACCATAAAGCAAAGACTCTGTTGACTTAGTTCCTTTTATATTTTGTAATTTTCAAATGTTTAACTAATCTTATTTAATCAAGCACGGAAACAGCAACTAACATCAGCTTATTCGGTCTTGAAATCCCTCAGTAAAAGGGAAACCCGTTTACAGTAAGATCGCCATTGATTTTTTAATTATACAGAGCAGCCTCGATTATCCGAGCTAATTGGGACTGTTAGTAAATCGGAATCGGAAATCTCGGTTAATAGAAACTGTGTGTAAAAACTCGCCGTGCTTGCGAATTTAACATCTCTTTTAAAAAAATATATAGAACGTTTTTTAAATAATAAAAATAAATATATGTAAAGTTCTGTTTCACAGCTTAACAAATTTAAAAAGAAAATCAACTACCAGTAGTAAATTTTAAAATGCAAATTGAAAAATTTACGAAAGTTCACACAGCCACTGGAAACAAAGCATTGTTCGCTATTGACTTCTCAGGGTCCAATGTTTCTTTGGAGTTGAGTGCTTTTGGGGGCAGAAGGGCCTGTATAGCACGGACAGTGAGCTAAAGAGTGTGGTTATTTTTAAGGCTCATTCAAAAGGAAAAAAAAAAAATCAGACTTTGTTATCGGCTCGGTTAACAGAAACCTCGATTAATCGAAGCTCGGTTAATCCAGGTTCTACTATAATTCAATCTTCCGCAATCTTTTTAAAGCAGATCAAATTAATGGACTTTAGCACAAAGTCACATAGCTGATAACTGCCATGCTTGTTGGCCACCTTTTTTTCAAAAAGTTTGCTTCACCTTATTCAATTAATGAGATATCTCCGATAAAGTAAGTCACATTTTCCCGTTCTAAAATACTGGTATCCAAAAATCGTAGCATGTAACTGACACTGCAAGTACTCATGGAACTAGACTATTTTAAGTCTGATTTTTATTATAGACTATATAAAATTATTAAAAATATATATTATGATAGGAACTAGCGGGCTTCGTCCGCTATTTACGTTACGGATATGAAAATCATGTTTTTTTTTAGGGAAAAAGAAATAAAAACCTATTTGACGATAGGTTTATAAAGACACATTTTGTATTTGTTATATTTTCGGGGATGAGGAGGGGAGGGGACTATTTTGATTAAATATCGCAATTAGTCCACATGGCAGATATAATTATGATAGACACTAGCGGGCTTCGCCCCTCTATGGCGCCTTATGGGTCCAGCTTCCATAACTCAGAAACTACCTTTCGGACATCAATGCAACAGATTCCAAACGTTATAATTAACTTAATAATCACCCTATATAGCATTAAAGTAAATTTATGAGTACTGCATACTATTTTTTTTATCGTAATTTCTGAAGAGAAAAAATTATTTCGGTTCCATTCTTAGGTACTGGTCTGAAAAATTTTGAAAAAGGGGGGAAGGAGGGGACATGAGATTGCTGTTTGTCAAACAACACAACGGGGTCTGGCTTATTCAACTTGGTTTTTGACGACTTCAATTGGAAGGTGGTTTGTTTAAAAGAGTGCGTTCCCTGCCCCATGAAAATTGGAACTATTGGTTCACCATCTATGTAAGGATTTAATAATTATAAATTAACATTTTGGATTTATTAATTTAAGGATAAAGTGTTTTTAAAGGAATATCAAATGAAACCCTCTGTGCGATCTGCGTTTATACTTACCCACTTGTTTTTATATACAAACTGCTATAAGGAAAATTGTAATAAAATAGTAAAAATTAAATCTGCATTAAATTCCATAAGTATCTTTTTTTAATCATTTTATCACTAACCTCAAAAAAGTAATGATATCAATGCAAAAACCCTTGACGGGTTAAAAGTTTCTGACGCAGCACTTTATCTTATGCTCTAAGAATTTTAAATATGGAACTTAAAAATATTGATATCAAATTTTGAGTGACGTTATGCTATTTCTTAAAAAATATATTTGTATTTATTTCATCATTTTATTTTTGTTTTATTTATAATCGCATGTGCAAAAGTTATGTTCAACATGAAAAGCTGCATAAAATTTTATTCGCTGTTGCTTTATCATTTACATCTCTCATAAATTCAAAATATGAGTTTTAAAAGATATGATATAAAATTTAAGTGACGCCTTGATGTGACTTTAAAAGGTTTGTTTTAAAATTCAATTTAAATTATTTTTGACTTGGTTAAAATATTTTTTTACATCTACACAATACTTTTAATTTTCCAATTCACTGTTAACCTTCCGTCTACCAGACGGGTCCATTGGACCCGACATGTACATTCAAAATATTTTTTCAAACCAGAAATTTCTTCAAAACAAACTAAATGCATAAATCAGACAATAATAAGTTAAATAAACAAATTAAATAGTTTTAAGTAAAAATTCTGGTGTAGAATGTTTTTATAAAACTTGAGTAAAATTTCCGGTAGTTCTAGGGTTAAATATATCACTTTCATAGAATCTATACTATGCATTGAAATGTATTTATTTCAATAAATTGATTTATCTTTTGTGTCACGCTATTCAAAATTGTGAGTAAGATTTATGTAAATGGTTTCTTTGCGTCATTGTGTCCAAACTACATGAAATGTATGAAAAAGGATAGTTTGACGCAAATAAACCATTTACATAAATCTTACTCACAATTTTGAATAGCGTGACACAAAAGATAAATCAATTTATTGAAATAAATGCATTTCAATGCATAGTATAGATTCAATGAAAGTGATATATTTAACAGTGAATTGGAAAATTAAAAGTATTGTGTAGATGTAAAAAAATATTTTAACCAAGTCAAAAATAATTTAAATCTAATTTTAAAACAAACCTTTTAAAGTCACATCAAGGCGTCACTTAAATTTTATATCATATCTTTTAAAACTCATATTTTGAATTTATGAGAGATGTAAATGATAAAGCAACAGCGAATAAAATTTTATGCAGCTTTTCATGTTGAACATAACTTTTGCACATGCGATTATAAATAAAACAAAAATAAAATGATGAAATAAATACAAATATATTTTTTAAGAAATAGCATAACGTCACTCAAAATTTGATATCAGTATTTTTAAGTTCCATATTTAAAATTCTTAGAGCATAAGATAAAGTGCTGCGTCAGAAACTTTTAACCCGTCAAGGGTTTTTGCATTGATAGTGTATTACATGAATGTCGATTTTTAAAAGAAACTGTAAGGGGAAGAAAAAACGCGCTTTACAGAAATAAAAATATTTGTATTTTTAAAAAGGACCTTCTTTACCCTAGAATAGACATTAGTAAATACCAAATTGAATTATTATTTCATTTGTCCACTTAAATCCAATGTTGTAAATAAAATGAAATATTTCATTTCTTTATCGCCCTGATCCACACTTTGTTCAATAATAAAGAGCAAATATTCATCAATTCTGCGGAAATCTATATACCAGAATGAAATGAAAGCAAAAAGAATGTATCATCCGTTGTCGGTGACCGCATCGAAAACCGCATGTATGATATTTATCGCCTATCATATAAACACCGAAACGATCAATCACACTTTCCCCTATTCGAGAACCGTTTAAGCTGGGAGAAATCACACCATTAGTATCATGATAACTGAAACCGAGGAGTCGGTATTTAATATCATGGTTTATGCTGGGAGAAATCACTCCGTTAGTATCATGATAACCGAAACCGAGGTGTAGGTATTTAATATCACGGTTAGGCTGGGAGAATCTTGATTGCTCGAAGTCGAAGGAACTCTGTTTAATATTGCGGTTTAATGAAGGAGTGTGATAATATAGCGGTTTACATCAGAATTATGATATTCGCGATATACAGTTGTGTAGGGTTTTGATATCGTTAACACGATTTACATTTTATATCGATTTTATCGATATACCGCCTAGCCTTACAAATGACAAATGACAAGTGAAAGTATGTCAACAGATATGTTTGCTGAGTGTTTAGAATTCTCCATCTTGATCTGCACTACAGGGTCCTTAATCTGCTCCCAAAATGTGAACAATACGGGAGAGTGTTTATATTTGTCTGTACCGATGAAAATTCAATAAATGGGAAAGGGCAAGATTTTTTAGGGATAGTTTTAAAACCGGTACTTTACTAGTTGATATTATAATAAATTAAAAGAAACTTCTGCCATCAATCATTTTTCCCATGATTATTTATTTTGTCACCTGGAAAAAAATTTCGCTCTTTTTAAAATATTTTTTTAAAAATGTGATAAAATTTCAACAACCAAAGCTGGGTTCCGGGGGCTGTCATCCCTGTCATCCCCCCCCCCCCCCCGTTCAGAAACTATGTAATCGAGCTGTTTTTTTTCCAATTTTTTTTTTTTTTTTTTTTTTGCAAACGCAATAGATTTTTTAGAAAATAGTGTCAAAGTGGACGTTTTGATCCAAATTTCCGCGCGAAAGTAGAATAACCACTCACGAGCGGGCGAAAAACGTGTTTGTCTCGTGATCAAAATCCCTTATAACTCAATAGGTAATTTATTGATAAAAAATGGAAAACACAGTTCAATTCCAACTCGCTTCCATGGCCAGGCTTCCAATTTTATATCTTTCCTTTAAAAAATTAATTTGTAAATGTGTCAAAACGTTTTGCGCTTGTTGAGCAGAGCAGTTAAGAACAGCCTTAATGCATAATATATTAATATCGCATCTTACCAAACTTACCTTTACCAAAACACTGGTTTTGAGTAACGAAAATTATGTTGAAAAAGTAAAGGAAAAAAATTCTATCTCTTATAATCAATATATCAAGTAGATGACACTAGCTCCCTGCTTTCTACTTGATGCTAGGCTTTTATACAGAGCTATTACAAATGATGGACCCGATTTCAAAAAATCATATTTTCGAAAGCACTGCACATATTACAATAAGTGATACATGAATTTAAAGAGAAATATACTAAGTTTTTTTTCAGTTACAAATGTTCGATGTGTGATTCTTTCGTTAAAGGCATACGTCCAATCTGTAATCGAGTTCGTTCCAAACATTTTGTAGCCTCACTCTGTCAATGGTTCTGAAAGTTTCACAAATGCGTTCTTTAAGTTCTGAACACTTTGTTTTCGGCATCGGTGGTACATAAACAATGTCTTTGACACTGTCAGAACTTAAAGAACGCATTTGTGCAGAATTCAGAACCATTGACAGAGTGATGCTACACAATGTTTGGGACGAACTGGATTACAGATTGGACGTATGCCACGTAACAAGAGATAGACCCATCAAACATTTGTAACTGAAAAAAGCTTGGTATATTTCTCTTTAAATTCATGTATCACTTATTGTAATATGTGCAGTAGTTTCGAAAATATGATTTTTTTTAAATCGGGTCCATCATTTGTAATAGCCCTGTATATTGGCCGAAAATTTGACTTCGGTGGTTACTGGACAGGAAAAATGCGTTAGTTTTCTTCCCACTCTCCCGTTAGCAGTTAGACGATGGTTACCAGATGTAGTGGCACATCATTTAATATACAACGGTGGCTGGATACAAATGGCCACAAGTCTGTTTAGTCATAAGTTTTACAACATGAGGCCAAATATCTTGTGTTTGTTGTGATAGTACATATTACTGCTTTTTTCTTTATAGTGGTACATAGCAGTGTAACATGTGAGTTATTTCGTAAAGAGAGGACTGAGTTTGAGTTCTTATGTTCTTTAGGTATTTTGAAGATTGTTTTAATAAACTAGAGAGGCATAGAAATCATTGGCGAAAAACTTATTTCATTGCAAAATCTCATTATCTCAGTGAATGGACAATACTCAAGGGACGGGGTTATTTCTTCTTTTCAGTTTTAAATACATAACTTCTCTAAAATACCGTTCTAAACGAAGATGTTCCCAAGTTCCAACTGGTAAAACATGCACTATACTCAGAGATAGTAATGCTACATATACAGCTCATATTAAAAATATTAGAATAACTGAGAAAAAGTAATAAGAAAAAATTATTTTTCATTTATTTATTTTTGATAATAAGTAAATGCAATAAAATTTCTTATAAATTAAATCTGGAATTAAAAAGCAGAAAAACCAACGTTTAAAAGGCACAAATAACATATGAAAATATGATCATATTATATGTTATTCATATGTTATTATTTATATTCATGTTATATTCATATGTTATTTGTGCCTTTTAAACGTTGGTTTTTCTGCTTTTTAATATTGTTGCACAAAGGCTTTATTTGCTATTTTTATAAATCTGGAATGTTTAGATAAGATTTTAACATTTACAAAATATAAAATACGGTACAATAAATTAGGTATACAGTTTTCTGAAACACATCAAAATATTAGAATAAAAAGGTCTAGCCGGATAAGCATAGCGAAATGGCCCCCACGGCCGATGTTTGAAATAACATGTTTGGTAATAAGGCTCACCATGAGAATACAATATAGAATATTTTTAGCGCCTGACCTCGAATTGTCCTTGAGATAATCGGCGAATTATGCGCCGGCGCTACTATTTTTCAAATACGTTTTTCTCAAACAGTGTAAAAGTTACAAAAATGAAACTAACGCCAGTTATTGAAGAATATATTAGCTCATATTATATATTTTTTTCAATTATTTACACAAATTTTAACATAGAAAAATAAACAGAAATATTTTTTAAAAAATTATTAATGTAGTAATTTTATATTTACACCAACCAAAAAAATAGAGAATAATGCTCAAAGTATGTGTTTTTAAGAAAATAAATTTCGTTAAAATCGAAGATGCGCTTTTTGAGTTAAAACAAAAATAATGCTAGAAACTTGCTAATATATTCGTAACTTTCCCTGTTTGCATTTGCAGAAATACGCTACCATCAATGAATTGGTAGATTCCTGACATTTCCACTCGGGAAGAATGCGCAGTACGCCAAAATAAGAGGATGTTTCCATATCTACCACTTCCCTATAGGTTTGTTTCGTGTTTGTGAACACGAAACAGTTCTGTTATTTTGACGTACTGCGCATCCATCTCGCGTAATAATATCAAGTCGATTGTGCAGGTGAAGTTGAATAGGAGCTGTAAATATATATAAGATTATCAACTTTTTGGCAATTTCAAACACCCTCCCAACCTTCCGATATCATACGTTATCATTTCTCGAATCCCCCTCCCACTAATAATATTGTTTTCAGTGTCTAAAAATTATTTTTTATTTTTACATTTTTTTTCCATTTTTTTCTTTTTATGCGTTTGCAATGATATACAGATATGGTTGTACATTTTTTATTTGCATATTTTACTGATTTAAATGACGAGAAGAATTTCATAAAATATAACTATTATATAAGAAATAACTTTATATCAAATAACATTTTAAAGAAATACTTATTATTTAAAAGGTTTTAATAATAGCTCTTTGTTACATAATGCATTGAACAGTATTATTGTCTTCTTGCACTTCGCCCTTGCCGGGGCTAAACAGAACTTCTTTTAAACAAAACAGGTGGCTAACATTCTTCCCTATCTTTTACTAGCGAAAATAACGAATATCATTTCGAATCTGGTTTCTCTAACAACGAATTATATACGCATATGGCAGGAGAATATTAATGGTGAACGTTGGGTTATTCCATATTTTGGAATGCAATATTTTATAATCATTCAATGGTTTTAATAATAACTTTGTATTTTCATAAAAAGAAGAAAACAGACTTAAAATAATTAAGATAACAGATGTAAAGTAAAAGATACGAAAAAAGTATATTTTGTTTTTTCAAAAATGATAACGATATCAAATGACTATCCCTTCCCTCTCCCTACAGATATCTTCCGATGTCAAGTGCAAGGACCCCCCACACACACTCCCCCCTAAAGTGATACGTTATATATGTACACTGTACGTGTACAGCCCCATAGCCTTCTTCAATGCGAAAATCATAGTAGGCAAATATTATCATTTTATTTGTCAATTCTTGATATTATTACGCGAGAAGGATGCGGAGTACGTCAAAATAACAGAATATTTACAAACACGAAACAAACCTATAGGAAAGTAGTATAAATGGAAAAATTATCTTATTTTGGCGTACTGCGCATCCTGCCCGAGTGGAAATGTCATGAATTGACCAATTCATTGATAGTAGCGTTTTTCTTTAAATGCAAACAGGGAAAGTTACGAATATTTAGCAAGTTTCTAGCATTACTTTTGTTATAACTCAAAAAGCGCATCTTCGATTTTAACGAAATTTTTTTTCTTAAAAGTGCATACTATGAGCATTATTCTGTAATTTTTTGGTTGGTGTAAATATAAAATTACTACATTAATAATTTTTTAAACAAATATTTTTTTTCTATGTTAAAATTTGTGTAAAAATGTGAAAAAAAATATATAATGTAAACTAATATATTCTTCAATAATGGGCGTTGGTTTCATTTTTTTAATATTTATACTTTTTGAGAAAAACTTATTTGAAAAATAGTAGCGTCGGCGCATACTTCACCGATTATCTCAAGGACAGTTCAAGGTCAGGGGCTAAAAACACTTTTTATTGTATTCTCATGGTGAGCCTTATTACCACACACGTTATTTCAAACATCGGCCGTGGGGGCCATTTCGCTATGCTTATCCTGCTAGACCCTTTAGATTGGTTCAAAATATTAGAATATTTTATTTTACGCAACAATATTACCTTATGAATATGAAGTAAATGGTAGTTAATATTTTGTAGCATCCCCTTTAGCTTTCATAAGAGCGTACAATCGATCTTGCATACTATATACAAGGTGTTTACAAACATTTCTATCAATATTTGCCCAAATAGACTTTATACGCGCTACTAACTCAGTTTTACTTGAAGGAGAATCTTCTTGTAGTTTTTTCTTCATTATACACCATAAGTTTTCGATGGGATTAAGGTCTGGTGAGTTTGGTGGCCAAGAAAGTACCTTTATGTTGCGTTGGCGGAACCAATTCTTAGTTGACACCGAGGTATGCGGTGACGCTAAATCTTGTTGAAATATGAAATCATCTTCAAATAAATCTTCAGATGATGGAATCATATAATATTCAAAATTTCTTGATATATCTGAGAGTTAACAGTTTCGCAGACGATGAATAACTTTTCAGGTCCTTCTGCACTCATACAACCCCAAACCATGACGCCAGCAGCAAATTTTACGGAACGTTTAAGGCATTCTTTATCAAATGCTTCTTGCTTCATTCTCCAAACTCGAATACCTTGATTACCATATGAAACATACAGCATACTTTCATCACTAAATAATTAATTTTTCCAATCTTCTTCGCTCCATAAACGTCTTGATTTACACCAATTCAATTTTATACGCTTTTGTTTTGAAGTCATGAGAGGTTTTGTTTTCGGTACACGAGATTCAAACTTAAATTTATGGAGATGTCTTAAAGTTGTCAATGTAGAAACTTCAACCCCTTCTTCTTTCCATTTTTGGTGCAAGAATCGCACACTTTTAAAACGGTTTTTCTTAACTATACGCTTCAGTTTCCTGTCATCTCTATCAGATGTTTTTGGTCTTCGGCTGCCATTTTGGCGATTACTTTGAAAATTTCCATTTTTTAAATATTGTGTTAGTATTTTACTAACGCTTGATTGCAAACAATGTAAATAATTCACTATATAACATTGATTTTTACCGTGCCGATACAAATCAACCATACGAAGTTTAATAGATTCAAGAATATCACTCACACGACCCATTTTAAGGCGAAAAAGCAAACAAACTGCAAAAAGAATACTGATTTTAAATAAAATCGTCTAAATTTAATCAATGATACCACCAGTTATGAATTGGTGATAATTAAAGGAGAATTAATGTAAAATATTCCAATATTTTGAACCACTTGAATAAATATTCTAATATTTTGACTTTTAAAAATATTTTTTTAAATTAATCTTTTCAAAAATGATATTTATTTTAAGATAATAAATAAGTTTAATCAACAATAAGTTCTTAATAAAAATATCGTTTGCATATTTGCATTAAAAGACATTAAATTACCAAACGATATTTTAATTTGTAAAAAAAAGTAATTATTCTAATATTTTGAATATGAGCTGTGTATATGTAGATAGATAGATAGATAGATAGATAGATAAGCACATACTAATGAATCTTTTATTATACGAAATTGGAAATTACAAAATATATACATTGGACTTATCATAATTTTAAATCTTGGATATATCCTTCTCACCATAACTTAGGGAATAATCACCTACTGGAAAATCTGCAGAGGAAAGAAAAAAGGGGCGAGTTTTAAAGATTCAAAACAACGTTTACAATTATTCTATTTTTTAGAACCTATTAATAAGATAGCTCTAAAAAAATTATACATGTGTCCTAAATATGCCGATTTAGTAAACCCCGTAGATGGGATTCCAAATTCAACGTGTTTGCGAGCTTCAGGATAAGAAAGTTTTTGTATAATTTTAATAGAAGAAATTTCTTTTCACGAATCCAGTTTGGATAAGCAGGAGGGTGTGATGGATGGTCACCTTTACAGTTTTTACAACGTTCCGTTTTTTCACAAGATTTACAGTCACGTCCAACATCTGACTATAGTGCGCATGTAACGTAACCACGACAGGTAGCTTTAGACTGAACATAATGATAGCAGTGAAAGCATCGCAACGGGTTAGGAATGTAAGGTCAAACAGCAACGCTAAAATATGATGCTTTGATTTTTGTAGATAAAGGTGTGCTATTAAAAGTCACAATGGGGTGTTTTGTAGAAAGCACCTCTTCCTTCCGACGTATAGTTATTCAACGCACATCAATGACATTTTTATCTTAAACCTTTTCCAGTAGTTCTTCTTTTGTAGAGTATAAGAGAATAGGTTCAGAAATTATGTCATGGATATAATTCAGAATTTGTTGGATCTGGACAGCTACAGAGAAGGAACCTATTTCTTTGCAATTTGATAGAAGCTGCGATTGGTTGATGAAGTCTCGAACAGCAGATCACTTGAGTGCAGTTTTTGACCGAGAAAACACCACCAAGAACAGATTTAAAAAGTTGTAATATGAGAAAAGGCGAAGTATTCTTAAATGAGATATTAGAAATAGTATTATTACGTTTAATAACAAAAAACGTGTGTTGCTTGTACAGTTTGTTCCTCTCCTCAAGGGCGAGAAATAGAATAAAGCAGAGTACTTCCATCTTTAGATAAAAAAAAACATTTCAACTCCCGGCCGCATCGCCTACTACCAAGCCTAGCAAGGGGTTGCACATTCCTGCACCAGTGCTAGCCAGAGCCCATGATCACAAGACAATCCTACCCCACTCTCCACCCGTAACGAGATGACTAGTAAGCAGAGTTGCCAAGTCTCCGGCTTTTTGCACACCAGTATTATTTTAGAGGAAAGGCTGTTCTTTTATAGCCTCAGAATGTTCCAATTAAATAAAACATTTTCTGTATTAAAATACCAGTATACAAAAAGCCGGAGACTTGGTAGCTCTGAGTAAGTGACCGCTCATTTGATTCCTAGCCAATGACAATTCAACTGACCAGCCAATTGATGCATTTGGAACCAATATGCACCTCCCGTCTGCCTGATGCAAAAACCAAAACAGTGTGTCGTTTTCCCTCAACTACCAGGATGCCCCTTTCCAAGAACATGGGTCGACATGCACGGCAAAAACGTGGGTGGATCACAATTTTTCATAAGTCTATATAGATCGCTTATGGAACCATCACTTCCAAAGAAATAACCCCAACGAGAGTGAAACAAAGAGGAAAGAATAAACAAGCGGAAGGAGAGGGAAAATGAAAAAAAGAAAGATCGCTCAGGAGCCTGGATTGGCAAGCCAGCGAATACCTACGGGTCAATCCATTTCAAGTGGTCCAGAAAATGTCATATTCGTTGCTCGACCATTTTTAAAAAATCTGAAATTTTTTGTACAACAACCCTAACATGATGGAAGTTTAAAATGACTATTATTTTAATTTTATTAATTTTTGTTTGTGCATGGCATGCAGTATCATTTAAATTTATTTTTTAGATTATCTTTAAATAATAGTAATAGATAATAAATATTTTGCAATTAATTTAAAAAAAATTATGCCTAAGGCTTACATTTTGTATGGTATCAGTAATTTCTGTTGTAATTTTAGTAACTAAAAGAAACCTCAGCATTTTTACACACACACACACACACACATATATATATATATATATATATACAAGACCTAAGACAAAAACAGAATAGCTGTTAATGTTGGCATACTTGTTAAGACATGATCAAACGTGTCAAAACACATTCCTGCTTGTTGGTTTAAAAACCACAATTTTAATGCTGCTTGCCAGTCCTTGAAACTTGTTCCTACCATAAGTATGTTCCTGTAAATGAAACATTATGCGATGTTACCATGCATCAGCCCCAAGTAATTTTCAGAAAGTAAAGATACCCAAAGCCTTTTCAAAATTTATACTGCAGAAAAATCACATTTTTTCATAAGAAGTAAGCTAGGAATTATTAATGAATTGAGACTTGCACATAGTGATTTCAAAGTATATTTCTGTGAGCCAGCAGGGCCAAAATCTTCAATCAAGTTATCAAGAGATGACAAGACTTGGTTCCTACAAATAAAATTTTGAGAAAGATCAAAATTGTGGTTTTTGAACCAACAAGCAAGAATGTGTTTTGACACGTTTGGTCATGTCTCAACAAGTATGACAACATTAACAGCTTTTCTTTTTCCCTATGTTGTTTTTGTCTCAGGTCTTGTATAAAAATATTTTTTTTTTCTTTATGTAAAAGTGCTGTGGTTTCTTTTAGTTACTAAAATTACAACAGAAATTACTGATACCATACAAAATGTAAGCCTTAGGCATAATTATTTTTTAAATTAATTGCAAAAGATTTATTATCTATTACTATTATTTAAAGATAATCTAAAAAATAAATTTAAATGATACTCTGAGATAAATACTTAGCTGTGACTACAACAAAACAATAGTTTGGCAGTATTGTTTTGACATGTTGCCCTTGCCATATCTCATCTTGTAGTCAAATCTCCATCCTGAAATTTCTTGTGCATAACACTACCATACAATACTCTTACAAAAAAAATTTCAGATTTTTATCTCGTGCCCCACCAGAGATATCAAAGCCTGAAAAGTGAGATTTTTGTCATTTTTGAAAAATTTGGGATTTTTTTTAGCGAAGAGAAAGCAAGTCCCAGATCTGGAACTCGGCGTGTGAGTACAAGTACTTTCAGCCTATTTGTAAAAAAAAATATGTCATGTTGACAGTATTCCTTGCTAGAAAAATTTCCTCTTGTAAACGGACAAATTTTGGAAAAAAATGGAAACTTTATGCTTAAATTTTACCAATAAGCAGTTAGTTTCGGAAACTACTCCTTTACCAGATTTTTAGCCCAATGTATTCTGTACAAATTGCTTTAATCCGCACTTGAATTGGATAAATAAACGATGAATTATTTACAATTCCGTAAACCCTTCTTGTGAGAAAATTGCTGCAGACGATGAAACAAAGATGGCCGCCATGCACAAACAAAAATTAATAAAATTAAAATAATAGTCATTTTGAACTTCCATCATGTTAGGGTTCTTGTACAAAAAATTTCAGATTTTTTAAAAATGGTTGAGCAACTAATGCTGGACCACTTGAAACGGATTGACCCCTACAGAATGTTTCCCCATTGGAGATATTAGGCTAATTGATAAAAAAACATTTGTTTGCCAATCAGCATAATATTTTTCAGGGTTATTTACAATGAATCTATGCAGTTGTTAAAGAATGGTTCAACTATTTCATTTCTGATAGTGGAAATCAAAACAAAAATTAATTCCTAGACATCATTTGCAATCTAAGTGTTTTTCGATGACAGTCATAAACGAACGTTGAATGTGTTAATATTTCTTAAAATTTCCTTTCTATGCACGTAGCATTTTACTTCATGCTTAGAATATGACTTATCTTACTTATCTCTTGAAAATTTATAATAAATTATTTATTATCGCACACACATACTGGAGAATTTTCAATACAAGATAATTTATTTGAACATAGCAGAGTGCGGTATTTCGCTGGAAAAGCTGGCCAAAAGTCAAAATTTCAAATGTCATATTTAGTTGATCATGTTCTGGTTGGTATAAGTGCACTATCCTCCCCATATGATAACGGGTTCATTTCGTTCTATAGCCTCTCCTATTGCCTGGTATTTCAATTGGAATTCATGTCTTCTGCAAATATGTTTTTATGCTTCTGGTCTATGTATCTTTTTATCGTACGTCTAAAGAACTATTCTTAGTCGAATTTCAGAAACATTTTACGGTTTCTAAAGACGAAGGTGTATACTTCCTTTTACATAAATATTTTTGATAATATAATGCATTTTCATTATGATATTCACGTTTAAAACCATAGATTTTTTTAATTAAATATTTTAGATAAAATGAAAATTTTAATGGGAAGTTAAACTAAGTTCAATAAGAACGCTTGTGTTTTTCTAATAAACATACCGGCTAATTAAAAGATATGAAATAAAATCTTCCCCATTTGACCTCCCCCTCCCCTCCTTTTTTTATAACTAAAACAAAATTTCAAAAAAAAGCTTTAGAAAAACAATTTTTTTAGTTTATTAAACTTTTTAATTTATTAAAATGCTTACATTTAATATATGCTATAGTTTCTTACTCCCTACTGGAGACCCTTTGGTGCGCAGACGACAAATCTGCCAACTGGAGTAAAAAAAAAAAAAAAAAAAAAAAAAAAACCTTTTGTTTATTTTTTAAGTTGTTCGGTGTGTTCTTTTTAAGTAAGAAGTTTTTGATCGTACAATGCTGTTGTCATTTTGAATAATATATTTGAGATCAGCCATAAGGAAAGGCGTTCTTTACTCACTAACGAGGTAAGAGAGTTTTATATTATTAAGAAGATATGTACTAGATATACATACATTATTTTTTTATTCAATATGGAAAAATCAATAGAAATATCAAGAAAATATATGTGTGATGTAATAAAGCAATATGACAACAGAAAAATAAACAAGAAATTGGAGTTTCTAGAAAAGAAACTAATCGAAATTACGAAATGTCCAGAAAATGAAATACATTTGCTCCGTAACAAGTTAAAATCTTTCAAACATACTTATAAAAAGAAATGGGTTTCTTCGCTATTCACTGAACAACGTTTCCTGGAAAAATAAAAATGAGGAATGGCTGAAAGGAACACTAGTTTTACATACCTGGACAATGGAGAAATCCGGTCGCCCAGCAAACGACTTAGATTGTAGTAGCAGAAGCAAGAGGCGTAAAACGGAACAATTAAGATCTGAAATAAGACATGAACAATTGACATATGCAGCTGAAATGAGCGAAATATCTGCTGGAAATGCAGATGTCGCAAAAATTATTAAAGGCGTTACAGCCAGCCCAAGTAGGGCTACAAAATATCGAAAAATTTTGAATTCTTCAGCTGAGACAACAAACCTAAGTACATTGAAGTTATCACCGACTGAGGCTTCGGCCATATTTGTTGCTGCAGAACTCACATGCAATCAATATAATATCATCCGAACTTCTAATAAATATATATTTCCTTGCTATTCACTTCTTCAGAGAGCTAAAGAGCAATGTCATCCAAAAGATATTACAATTACTGAAAACATGGCTGAAGTAAAACTTCAAAATCTTTTAGATCACACTACTCAAAGACTGTGTAAATACATAGAAGATGTTTTCACATCAGCAAGGGAAGTAGAATTGAAAAATTTAGAACTATTCCGCAAATGGGGTTGTAACGGCTCCCAACAACAAATGTTCAAACAAAAGTTTGAAAACTTCTTTGATAGTGACTCAAACATTTTCCAAAGCTCTTTAGTTCCTTTGAGTAGCTCCTTAATAAGTAACATAAATGGATTTCAAAAAGTATGGTGGCAGAACCCTATACCTTCATCTCCGCGTTTTTGCCGTCCTATTCGAATAAGGGTCATTCATGAAGATAAAGACATAATCCAAGACGAAGTAAAGTACATTGAAAAGCAGGCACGAGATTTAATCAACACAGAGATACTCAGAGCTTATGGCTTACTGCAAGTTTAGTTCAGATTAATGCTGACTATGGTCGATGCTAAAGTTTGCAACTCTATTACCAGCACCAATTCCACGATGCGATGCTATATTTGCAAACAATCATCCAAAGATTTTAATAAGTTGAAAATAGTTAAAGACATTGGTCCCGATTCTTTGAAATTCGGTCTCTCAGTACTCCACGCTAGAATCAGATTTTTCGAATCAATTCTACTTCTTTTTTATAACTTTCCAATAAAAAAATGGCAAGAAATAAGTGATAAGGAGAAAGAAATTGTCCGTCAAAGAAAAAAATCAATACAAGAGAAGTTTAAAATTGAGATGGGATTACTTGTAGACATTCCGAAAGCTGGTTTCGGAAACACCTCAAGAAGGTTTTTCTCAGATCCAGAAACATCAGCTAAAATTACAGGAATTGACATAAAATTAATACAAAACTTAAAAACTATTCTAGAAGTGTTATCTAGCGGTTATAAAATAGATACCAAAAAATTTGAAGAATTTGCGAATGTTACCTCTAACCATTATTTAAATCTTTACGGTTGGCACCCAGTGTCACCCACATTACACAAACTTTTGAGTCATGCAGCTATTATTATAGAACATGCTTTGCTCCCAATTGAGCAGTTATCAGAGGAAGCGGCTGAAGCCCGCAACAAACATTTGCGCTCATATAGGCAAAACTTTTCACGAAAAGTCTCACACATAGAATGCAATGAAGATGTGATCAATCGCCTAATTTTGAGTTCCGATCCTTATTTGAGCTATAGTACGCGAAAAAGCACTAGAAAACGTAAAAAAACTTTCAACAAAGGCATTACAGTTTTTATTGCCAGAATCTATAGTCTCGAGTGATTCTGAAGAGGATGATGTGGAAGACTCTGATCAATAGAATGATGGTCGATTGGACACTAATTTGTTACACATATTTGCGTAAATTGTACGAAAAGTGATTTGTTTTTTATGTAATAAAATATTTTATGTTTTCTTAAAACATTTTATCTGCTATAGAACGCACAAAAGGTTTTACATAATTTTGGCCAGGTTTTTTTTAGCAAAATACCACACTGTGCATAGGAGGGATTTCAGGAACATCTAGAAATATTTCTCAATGCCTACGGAAAAGTACAGCATAACTAAAATCTAAATAATTTAGACAGAAAGAAAATTGGAAGAAGGGAAAAGATAGAATCAATTTATTCTTATTAAATTCTCATAGTATCAATTCTGACTAATGGATATCAATAACCACAGTGGAATACATTTTTATAACACCCCTATTATACAAATATATATAGAAACATGTTTTATTGCACCAGCACATAAAATCTCTCCCCTCATACCGAATGCGGTCTTGATATATTGTACATTGTAACTGCTTTTAGACTTGACAGATTTATGAGCAGATCTTTCGTAGATCGTATTTTCTTCTCTTGAGGGTAAAGGGTTAATTTGAATACAGATTATTTACTTCACAGAATTAAAATTCAATTTATGACTAACGTTTAAACCAAGTTTAATGTAACAGACTACTTTCTTCAACAAATGAATTTTTTTTTTTAGAACAGCAAGAAGGTCAAGTTGATTTCAGAAATTATTTCTTGAAATGAGTTTCTGGGTCTCAATGTTCAGTGCAAACGCAAGTTCAAGAATATAGACAAACAACTGCCAACAAAACAAACCACTCCTTAGTCAAGGCCAAAGAAGCCTACTGGGATATAGAAAATTGATTTTATTTTAAAACCTAGTCTAGGATATTGAAGTTTTATTTTACACGGATTAGCCCAAATAGACAACAGTATTTTGTTCGATATATGCATTACAAAGGGTTTTTTTTCTTTTTTTTTTACGAAAGCTTAAGTGTGTAGTACACAAAAAGTAAAATGGACTAGGTTCTCAATTGACAATATAAATCCTGAAAGTTTCACAACCATGAACATCGTACATGGAAAGGTATGTTGTTTTTGGTTATATTTAAGACAATTCTTAATTGATTTTAAAGTATAGCTGAAATGTTCGGATGCTGGCACAATAAAATGTAAAATATTTCTAGATATATTTTTAGAATTAGTTTTTGCTACTGTATATACATAGCCATCAAGTCCTTTGTGTGGCCATGAAAAAATGATGATTGCAAACGTTACAGAAATTTTCCTGCAATCTTTGCCAAATGTGAATGTATTGATTCCCATACAATATGGAAAAACACTTATCACTGAACAATAACGCCTTTCCTTTCCATAATGGTTAATATTTGCAATATTGCAGCCTAATCTATTTCTGCTTAGTTGTAATAAGAGAAATTCCTTGGTACAAAAGACTGAAAACCAAGTTTATACGGGTGTCTTAAAGTGGTTTTCAAATACCATCTAGAGTTCTGAACGGGCCCGCGCAGCCTGCCGGCCGGCAAAATGAAGGCAAATTTTCAAACCAAGACGGGCCAATAAACAAAATAAACTGACGGGGCCAGGCCGACAAAAAAATTAAATGGGTCAGCCAGACCGATAAAAAAATTAAGCGGGCCGGCCGTCCCTATAGAAAAATTTAAATGAAGTCGATAAAATATGAACCATTTCCAATGGATATAACTTTCGCGAGAATAAGTATAAATGTGCTTCACAAGCCGATGCTACAGTTTGACAACGTCAATACAGAAATATAACATGTCCGGCGTAGAGATCGACCATCTGACAGTTGCATCGTGTGACCAAGATCAGGCTTACATTTTTTTTCTACATAGTCGACCCGGGCCGGAACTAGACTTAATTGTTCCTAAGTTGAGTCGGGCAGACAATATGTTTTATAAAAATAGTCATAGCGAGAACGAACTCATGTTAACGGAATCATTCCTTACTCAACAACGCGAAACTTTCTGACACATTTCTAACTGTAAAGGCATAAGAATGACAGGTCTTACTATTAAAGCGATTTGGAATCGAAAAGATTTTTCTATTTTTTGATAAATAAATTAATTATCGACTTATAAGTTATTCTTGTGACGTGACGACAGGTTTTTCTCCTTTCCTGTGCTGTCGCATCCGGAAATTCGATTCAAAACGCCAAATTTGACAGTATTTTCTGAAAGATCTTTTGCCTTTATCAAATCGAAAACGCCATTCGATTATATAGTTTCTGAATGAGACATGCCAATTTTATGCGTTTCTGAACAGAAATGAATTTAGAAATGTGTCAGAAAGTGGCTCCTTTGCATTTGAGAATTAATAAATTAAATCTTAATAAATTATAGAAATATATTTTGAAAAATCTACTTTTTTTATACAGCTTTACAGGTTATGATGTTTTTAACACTCTTTTTAAAATTCTAAACTACATTTTTTTTAATGGATTTTTATTTGAATGTTGAAAAGTCTAAGTTAATAATTAATGCTGCTATTGTGTATTAGCAGTTTTACGAACACATAGTAATCTAAAATATGCTGTAAAATTTTCCCATAAAGATGTATGCCGTATTCTTTAAAAGAATTTTAATTGTATATTAAAAAATATTGGAATTTTTTGTAGAAATTGAGTCGGGCCTGATTTAATTAATTTTTGCACGGGCCGGGCCATGTCCTGGAAATTCCGGCCCATGCAGACCTATATATCTTGCTCATCAACGCGAAATTTTCTTACACATTTGCCGATTCATTTCGGATCCAATAGCTTTTTCCATTTCTTTTATAAACAAATTACTTATGGAGTTATAAGCGATTGTTGTTACGTGACAACCAGTTTTTAGGGTTCCGTACTTAAAAAGTAAAAACGGAACCATTATAAGATCACTCTTGTGTCTGTCTGTCTGTCACAGCCATTTTACTCGTAAACTATGGAACGTGGAAAGTTCAAATTCGGGGAAGTAATAAAGACTGTTGACCCACATATTTTCAGATTATTAAACATTTATAAATATATTTAGTAAAAATGTATAGGGGCAAATTCAGTTGCTTGAAAAAAAAATATTTTCTTTGTATATCGTGTGGGGTATCGTGAGAAAGCTTTCGTAACGCTGAATTCAAAAATACATTTCTTTTAATTTTAGGTATTACATTTTCAAAAATATAGTCGAAAATGTAACGCAAAAATATGTCCCCCCCCCCCCATCTAATTCCGAATCTATTGAAGCTAAAATTATGAAAACATTAGAGGGAGTAGACGTTAATTTAAACCTTGCAGGAAAATTATAGCGATTACCCTAGTCACATAGTTTTTGAGAAAATCGCATTTTTCCGTTACACACAAATTTCGATTTACGGGCATTCAGCAAAACTGTTGAGCAGCGCTGGAGGTACCTATCGTAGCAGAAGTATAAAAGCATTGTTGATCATGATTTTCGAAAAAAATCGTTAGTAATTAGCCGAGATATAAACCCTTAAAGATATGGACGGTTTTGACACACATAATGACAGGGGCGACGTACTCTATGTACCATTGGTTTTTAAAGTCTAGATAGCAACTTTTAATGATGTATGTGTGTAATGCAATGGCCAGTAACAGTATAAAAGTAATAAACATCAAATTGTTAAAAACAGACTAATTCAAGGGGTCTCAAGACTCTTAAAGCTTCAAAATTTTTTTGAATTTAATTTTTTTAGATGTTAATCTTTCATCTTTTCTGAACATTTTAATATAATTGTTTCCTTGAAATTCTCATTAGAACAGAATTTATGGCTTTTATAATTATACCCGCTCAATAGCTTAAGCGGCCTTTTCGAAACTTTTAAGTCATTTTTCTCCAATTGACTTTTTTTGGCATAACGCGCACGATATCTCAAAAACTTTTGAATATTTTTTCATGAAATTTTCAAAACGTACGTTTTATATTAATCTGTATAAACTGAACCTAAAAATTCCTTTTTATTCTTCAAAAAAATATTTTTTAAGTAATTATGTTGTTCAAATTTTCAAAATTTTCTATTAGCTAAATACAACTTTGTATTAAAAATATAAAAATGCTTTAAATACAAATTTATTTAGGTTCAGGGTAATTATTATAATCTGATGTATAAGTAGGCGCCAAAATTTTTATTCTAGTTACAATATTTATTTTCTAATCGTGCGCGTAAGCTGTTATACCAATATTCTGCTTGTCAAATGTCTGACTGTTTGGAGCACCCTGTAAATGCTAATTCTTCATCTTGCAAATTTTTAAATACATAAAATGAAAGAACGTACTTATCTTTCATCTCAATTAAAATTGTGTTTTAAAATTATATACATTTTAAGATATTAAATGTTGAATATGGTCTCTTTTTTTCCATCTTTTCCAATTTTTGAGATGCCTGAGACCCCTTAATTAGAATGAATTACATAAATACTGTATGATTCGAGGCAATTTGCATTGAATGGCTCTTTCAATACGCCTCGAGTGGCTTTAAAAGTTAATTAAAAACCTATCTGGAAAACGCGGCAAGGACAAAGGCGGCGTTGCAAGTTTGTAACCTCCTTTCAAAGCGCGCTTAGCACAATGCCAAATGTGAACTTTGAAAGAATGTTTTGTTTTAGCTGCACTTTACACTGTAAAAAAAAAAATCCGAAAAAGTTTCCTGTAAGAAACGGAAAAATAGTTGCCCTTATCGGTACGGAAAATTTTCCGAAACAGCTCGAAATAAAATCCGGAAAAAATAGAAAGTTTCCTCTATCTGCCAGGAAACATTTCCTATTGGATTCAGAAATTAATCTTTAAACACAGAATAAATTCCAGTTTCTTACGGAAATCTTTCCTTATGTAGAAAGAAAAGTTTCTGTAGAGTTAGAAAACTATCCCTTTTATAAAGGAAAGTTTTCCAAATAAATAAATAAACTCATTTGTAATAATAGAACGTATTCCGACAAAATAAGGAAAACTTTCCATTCACACAAAGAAATGTTTTGGTAGAATGGTAGAATGGATAGAAAGTATTCCATGTTAAAACGGAAACTTTTCCAAATCAGTCAATAAACCAACCTTGAAATAAGTAAAAATTCCCGTGTAGAACAGAAACTTTTTCTTTTATTTATGGAAATGTATTTTTTTAATCAGAAAAAAATTCTGTATCGTAGAGAAACTTTTCTTATAGGGATTAGAAACAATGACAGACGAAAATAGTCGCTTTTTGATACTGTTTTGATTTCATTTTACCTCTCTTAAATATTAAATATTTTTAATGCATATACGCACGTTCAGAATTACAGATAAATGGGAAACAAGAGTTAATATTTTAAGTATTTTGAGATCATAAAACATTCATATGATTTGTATTACAATTGTACAATTCATTATCGTATTATCACCTTGAAATTATATTTTTTGTTACTAGTATAGTTATACTAAGATTAATCAATTATTTATATTTTTAGAAAACACGAATTTTATACATGAAATATTAGTATTTTTTTATATTTAAATTTCTTTTTCAAACAATATAATTATGCTAAAGGCATTTTAAGATTATAAGTAACTTAAACAAGGAGGAACAATTTTAAGTTGATATATTAAACAATTTTCCTTAAAAAGTGTAAAAGTATACCCTGATAATAAGATATGACGTTTTACGATATCAAAATACTTAAAATATTAACTCTTGTTTCCTATTTATCTGCAATTCTGAATGTGTGTATATGCATCCAAAAGAATATATAACATTCAAGAGAGATAAAAGAAAATCGAAATAATGTCCAAGTATAATGAAAAGTACACCATTAAAATAGATTTTATGTTCATAAAGTACAAAACATATTTTTCTTTTATTTGTAATCCTGAATGTTTATATATATCCTCAAAAAATCTTAATGTATTTAAGAGAAATAAAAGGAAACCAAAATAGTGTTCAAACAAATCTTTTCATCTGTTGATATGTCCCTGCTCTCCTAAATCTAAAAGCAAAAGAAAAGTTTTGTGAGGAATGTAAATTGTCCTATAAATGAAAAACAAATCTGACTCAAACAAATTAACTTCTTACCTTGAAATAGCTCTTTTCATTATGCAAAAAAATATGCTCATACATACAACAAAGATAATTGTATAAAGATGAGATGCCAACTTATCAGAGCCAAACTGTGCACAGTTGTAGCCAATAGCAAAGTGTGTGTGGAAGATGATTGCTCCGGCTACTAAGTATTTAGATCATACACAAAATTTTTTCAATATAAAGTATTATAAAGTGAACACAACATTTTCAATTGTCCTGGATACTTTAAAACCCACACCTATGTATAGCACAAGTATAAGGTATGTTGCATGCATATTAAATGTATGAACGACACTCACGTTTCATTAGCGCTGGAAAGAATTTCTATTGCTGTACAACCAAAAGAAAATAAACATCCCATACATTTTTCAATCACTATACATCCCTCCCCCCCACCCCCCCCAAAAAACAAAAAAAAAAACAAACAGAAATAGCCATTTTACTGAAAATTGTCTTCTTTCACTTAAAGATAAAAAAAAATAATAAGCTTACAGGGTTGTCTTCATTCATAAATTGCACCAAACTTTAAACATTTCAATATAGCCTAATTTTGACATTATATTTGTCTTTTATGGTAAATTTATTTTAGAATATAGGAAGTCACTTGTCAAATGGTTTAAGAATTATGAAATTTAAAGTTTGGAACTCCTAATGTTAAATTAATCTGCAATTTATGCAAAACAGATTACAATGACCATAGTTTTTAAGTGTAATTCATAAAGTACACGCTGGAATAAGCTTTAATTTTGGATTCGCATATTTAAAACAACTAGAAATCAATTTCTGTTTAAAAAATATAGGTTATGTTCTATAGTTCTTTATAAAAATGTTTTTTTTAAAATTCATTTTCGAAAAACAAAATAATTTTAACCTATGAATTTTTAATAGAAATAGACTTCTAGAAGCTTCAAATGTGCAAAAGCCAAACAGAATATCAAAATTATGTGTACGAATGGAAATGTTTGGAGTTTGCTATAATTTCAGCATGAAGACAACCCTCAAAACTAATTTTTTCAATAGACAATTTCCAGTAGAATGGGCACTTCAATTTTCTTCTATAATTATTTGGATTTTTCTCCCTTTGCTTGCACATTAATTTGTTGCATTTTTTTAACTTGTCATTTTCTTAATTTTACTTTCAACTGATTGAAACAAGTTATCAATTAATAAAAATTAATTTTTTTGTTATGAAATCTTTTGTTTTTTACTTGTGCAAATAATAATTCATTACAGCTACCTTTTACTTATGGTATCTCTCAGTTATAAATAATTTTAAATATCCTGAAAAATAATATACTGTGGGAGAAGATGATGCTTTAGATCTCTGACGCGTACATTGTTTTATTTAAATGTGCTTGCCTTTAGTTGATTGTATTTGAGAAGTCATCTTACAGAAGTTACTTTATACAGTAAATTACTGGGTGGTAACAAATATTTTCCGTAATGAAAATGATTTAAATAAAATTCACAAATTACTTATTTCAGCTCAGTTTAAAACCATAACTTTTATTTCTAAATTTGCATTATATTTCTCTCCCTGTAAGTTTATTCACTTGAGAATTTTTCGCACAGTAAAATGAATTTTAACTGAATGTACAGCAAACTTTATTGACACTACTTCTACCGGTGTCATTTTACACCGGCAGAAGTTGTGTTAAAAATATATATAACACTGATGATTTGCACAATATGAAAGCAACAAATATTCAATTGCTAATCTTTAATGACAAACCCTTAAACTCAGTACTCCGTGCACTTGATTCAAATATAACGAAAAACAATGTACACAAGAAAACTACTTATTTGCATAAAATTTAATTAAAAAATCATGGATGACCAATTTACTTGTATGCAAGAAGAGGGAAGACTAGTACTTTATTTGGTGTACGGCAAATCTAATTTAACCATTTTCCAGTCTGGGTCCAAACACATGCGACCATTTTTTTTACCCCAAATATCCTTTACCCATGGTTTTATTTTTATGCATACACGGTCTTTAGTACAAATAAAATCAAATCCTATATGTACAAAAATATTGTTATACAAAATATATTTTCAAGTTCGCAAAAAAATCTCAAAATTAAAGTTTTTTTTTATCTTGAAATTTAAAATTTCTGAAAAGAGAAATGTAAGGATTAACCTAATTCTTTTACACCTTTTTTTGTAGAAATTTCTGATATCGGACTAAATAATATAAGTATAATGCATGATCTTTCTATTTTTGTCTTAATCTATTCGGATCATTTTTTTTTTCATGCTAAAATCTACTGCACATGATCCTTAAATTGCACACAAAATTTTATTTTGCACTAATTGAATTTATAAAATGAAAATTTATAAAATATGGCTAACTTTAGAAAGTGAAGAAGTTTAATATACATGTCTATTGTTTTTTTTAACAAACTTTAAATAAGTTTTCTTGTAAAATTAGAAATTTTTATAATATATATAGAAATATATACATGCTTATTTATAGGTATATTAAAAGCAATCTTTTATGGCTTGGAAATATGTTAATCGCTTTGTTGATATTGAAAGGTTGTTCAAATTATTCTGTGAAGGAAAAGCTTCTAAAACCTCTGTTTAGTCTCGTTTTCAAATATATATATTTTTTTATTTTAATAGGGCAACACTGTCCTTGTTAAGAGAAAACACATACTCCGAAATCATAAAAAAAAATATTGTTAACCCTTTCGGACCAGATTTTTTTCTTAAAGTCCAAAAAAATTAAAACTTTTGTCAGGCAGCAGTTTTGAGTACTAAAATACATATAAATTTATTTTATTTTGATTACTTGAAAATTATACATTTTATCAAATACACACATATGTGGCCATTAGGTCTTGCAGCATTACATGGTCATTTCATATTTAAAGCATTTTAAAAGTAAGGAACACATATGTGACCGCCAGGGCCGAAGAGTTAATTTTCTAATCAGTTATACATTTCCGAAATTCTTATATATATATATATATATATATGTGTGTGTGTGTGTGTGTGTGTGTGTGTATTTAAATAAAAAAAAACTTAATGAAAAGGAGTTAAATTTTAAAGGCAGGGATAAATTATTTTTTTATTAAAACAAAACACACAATAAGAAATATGTACATAAAATTTTGGGAGATATTATCTTCCATAATTAATTTTATGTTTATAGTTTTTTAGATTATGTTTTAAATATATTTTCTTTCCTTGAAGTGTGTAAAAGTTTGCTAAAAGTCTATGGCTTTCTTCTGACTTCTTCACAGCAGCACCTAAAAAAAAAAAAAGTTTTTAATTCGGTTTTGGTGAGAAATCAGCTAAATACTGGGTGCATACCAATATGCCATCGATCTTCAAATTATATCTTCAGAATCTCCAATTGTACCTTCAGAAGAAAATATGACTATGAGCACTTAGTAATAACAATAACTTTTCATTATTTCTATAATAAAAATAAAACAAGATATGTTTAAAATATAATGACAGAAGTTGCACTGGATCTAAATAGCATACAATCACTGTGAACCTTTCCTTATTTGTTTTTTAATTCACAATTCTTTTAACACTTTCATTTATTTCCAAATGATATTTTTCAGGTAACTTTTCAATCAACAAGTAACCTCTCCCACACTCTTTTTTAGTTTGAGTATGTTTGAATTTACTGATATACTAGCTGACCAGCCCAAAGTTGCCCGGTGCCGTTATAATAACATTAAACGAAACTCAAATTTGTATGATCTATATCTTCGAAAAATCTTTCAAATGAACCTAGTTTTGGGGGTCTCACATCCTTAGGCAGCATACAGTGTTTCAAATGAACTTAGTTTCCGGGACCTTTGGCAGAGTCCAGGGGCGGATTTAAGGGGTCGCGATGGTCGCAATCGCGAGGGGCCCCGCATCCCAAGGGGCTCCCAAATCTTCTTTTGAGTTCAAAGAGAAATGTGACGTTTTGATAAAAGGATTTTCTTAGTGCTCTTTTTTTAATTTTTCAGTTATTATTACAATATCATTTTCATGTAATAAATATAATTTTTTCTATCATTTGCTACTACCAGAAATGTTTTAGTTTTCCCTCATCTTTTTTCCCTTTATGAATTATCAGGACTATGATCGTTTGTCGACGGATAGGGTGAGATTCAAAGGAAACTTGGGTCTGAACCGAAAGGAGCACTGTTAGAGACATTCTATGACGATTTAATTATATAGATTGAGGGACTAATTAAATCATGGGCCATCAACCTGAGGCCCCTGATTTTGGGGGCCCCACATTTGGTATGCAGTTTTCATAAAGCTGATATTTTAAGTGAATTTTTACTTTGTTGCTGATTATCTATTCTAATAAAGCAAGGTTTCGCTCTGTCTGTCTGTGTGCGAATGGCTAGGAAAATCTACCACACATAGAAGTCCGCACATAGAAAATTTAGGTGAGAATAGTACAAGATAGGTCCTAATGCACCTGTGGCTCAGATTTTTAATTTTTTAAAGGCCGGGGCCCCTGGGCCCTTTTAAGTTTTTATGCACTAAATTGTTAATAACATGCTCCCTTTTTATCCAGTCTTCTTCGTTTTGGGGGACCTTTCTCCATTTAGTTATTCTCGCCTTTCTACTCTCTAAATAAGACCCTGACACCTTGTGGCTCGATACAGGGCCCCTTCAAGTTTTTGTGCAAATAAAAGATTAATAAATTGCTTCCTTTTAATCCGATCTTCATTTTTGATATCCTTTTTCTATTTAGTTAGTCTCACATTTCTACATTCCAGTTTAGATCCTGGGGCCCCTATGGTGCCGTAGGATCCGGTCCAGGGCCCCTTGAACTTTTTGTACGCCAAGAATTTTTCACCCCCTGATTTTCTCACCTTCTCAGTACATAATTTTAAAGTTGAGTCTTGGACTCTTCTTACTAGATCAACACCCTCATATTTTTATTGGGGCCCTAGGGCCCTTTTTTAAACATTTACCCAATTTTTTGTGCATTTCTTTAAAATATTATTCTATGCTTAATTGTGACTAATTGAAGATCTAAAGTGCTAAGAACTTAGATCTTTTAACAAGTTTTCATGTTAGGGCCCTGCTCTTTACTACCAGTTGGCCTTTTTTGGGCCTTTTGTTATAGGTCCCTTAAAAACGGTTCGATTCACTAGTTTCTTTTTTTAAACAACTTCTTAAGTCCTCCCGCTACTACATGAGTAACAAAAACATTTCCCCGACTTCAACTACCACCAATTTTGATTATTAATCTGCTTCTTGGGGCCTTTGTTGCAGCTTATTTAAAAACTATCTGATTCTATTACAATTTTCTTTAACATAGTTTTAGCGTCCTTCAGCTACTTTAAAACTACTAAAATAATTCCTTATACCCACCTACATTCCACACTGGTCCCCAGGGCCCGGTCTTTCTTTATACCTCAGCTACCAATTTTTTCAAGCATTAATTTCCATTTTCAGCATCAACTTACGTTTACAAACTACAGCCGTAAATTAAAAATCGCGTTACTTTAAAGGTAACTTTAGATAAGGGATTTCATCCGTTTATTAAATATCGTGTTAATGTTAAATGTAATTCGTGAAATTTACAAGCGGAGGAGGCATTTTCCGCCGCTTGGGGGCGCATTCTTTCCTCGAATTCTAAGGACCTAATTTCAACGGGATTTGGTTCATACAACTTAGATTATAATTCGGCTACTTTCTGTATTATGAAATTTTACCTTAGACTTCAAGTACCAACATTTTCTAACATTAATGATGCATTCTCTTTTTGGATTCTTTGGGGTTGATTACAATTAGGTTTGGCTCAATCAACTTGGTTTTTGATTGTCTCCGGCACATGCGGAGCACTTCCGGTACATATTGCCTTGGATAACGGGAACCCAGGTTATAAGTTCGTTCGGAAAGAAGTTTGTTGGGAACACTCTAGACGCCGAGGAAGGCAATGGGGGCCTCCGAAATTAGGTTCATTTAAAAGAATTTCAAAGATATAAAATCATACAAACTTGAGTTTTGTTTAAGGTTATTATTTATGGAACCCGGCAACGAAGGGCTGGTCTGCTAGTCTATACTAATAAAAGAAAGTTTCGCTCTGTGTGTCTGTGTGCGATGGCTCTCAAAATCTACCGCATATATAAGTCTGAACATATCAGTGAGGATAGTCTAAACCAGTTCCTGATGTACCTGAGGGTCTGATTTTTAATATTTTCAGACCCGGCCCCCCTGAGCCTTTCAAGTTTTTATGCCCTAAACTTTTAATAGCTTGCCTCTTTTTTATCCGACTTTCTTTGTTTTTTGGGACCTTCCGACATTTAGTTATCCCCCTTTCTACGTTTCAGTTAAGATCCTGGCTCCCTGGGAAGCGATACAGAGTCCTGGAAGTTTCTGTGCCCTAAATTGTTAATAACTCTCCCTTTTTAATCCAATATTCGTTTTTGGTGGCCTTTTTCAATTTAGTTATTCCCCAGATTCTACATTCCAGTTAAGACATGACCATCCAGATAAGGCATTTTTCACTCCCTAATTGTGTCGCCCTCTCAATGCATAACATTAAAATTGATTCTTGGATTCCTGCCCCCGGGCTAACACTCTCATATTTTTATTGGGGCTCCAAGGCCCTTTTTAATGCATCTCCCCCCATTTTTGCGTATTTCTTTAAAATTTTATTCTAATAATTCATACCCTATGCTTAATTTCGTCTAATTGAAGATCTAAAGCGCAAAGCAGCCTTTTAACATGTTTTCATTTAACAGACCTGCTCTGAACTATCAATTAGCCTCTTTTACATCTCCTATTATAGCTTCCTTAAAAATGGTCCTATTCACTAGCTTTTTTTTTTTTTTTCTAACAACTTCTTAGGTCCTCCAATTACTACATGAACTAGAAAAATTTTTCTCAGACTTCAGCTACCACCAATTTTGAATATTAATGTCTTTCTTGGGGCCCTTCTTTAAAAATAATCCAATTCTCTTGCAATTCTCTTTTGCATAGTTCTTGGCTCCTCTAGCAACTTTATAAACTACTAAAAAATTTCCTTATACCCAACTACATTCGAGTTAAGATTGTGGTCCCCTGGGACGTCGTACAGGGTCCCTTGAAGTTTTTGTGCCCTCAATTGTTAATAATTGCCCCCCCCCCCCTTTTAATCCGATCTTTGTTAAAATGAACTTTTCCATTTAGTTATTCCCCCATTTCTATATTCCAGTTAAGGCCCTGGCTCCCTGGGGCCCGGTCTGGAGTCCCTTGAACTTTTTGTGCGCCACGCATTTTCACCGCCAATTCTGTCACTCTCAATGCATAAATTTAAAATTGAGTCTTGGACTCCTGTCCCCGGGTCAACACCCTCATATTTTTATTGGAGCACTAGGGCCCTTTTTTAAGCATCCCCCCCCCCTCATTTTTTGAGCATTTCTTTAAATTTTTATTCAAATGATTTATACCCTATGCGTAATTTCGACTAATTAAAGATCTAAAGTGACTACTAGAACCTTTAAACATGTTTTTATCTAAGGGCCCTGCTCTCAGCTATCAGTTGACCCCTTTTGGGCCCCCTATTATTGCGCCCTTAACCCTTAAATGCCTGGTGTTGCTTTTTGGCAACATACCCAATTTAGGATCTAAAATACTATTAGAATAATTTTTAAGCTATAATGCCTAATGTTGCCAATAAAATACATTCTGACAATATTATTAAATCGATTTTCAACATGTAGATGGTAACACTTGTGCTGTTTAAGAATAAAGATAGGTTTATTTTTTCAATTGTTGCTACTTGTTCTTTTTGTTTTGTTTGGAAACTTGCTAAATACCCTATTTTGTTCTGCAGTGAGCAAGTAAAATTTATTTCTTATTATAGTTCCTAAAATTCTTGTGTGTTTAATATTATAGAATTTTATCAAGGAAAATTATTTTTTCAATTAAACACCAGTATTGCCGATTAGTAACAAACTATTTTTTAGCCGTAAACCATACTTAAAACAAAATATGATTTTTAAGAGTTTTTTTCCCATGATTTATTTAAAAAAATGAAAGCCGAAAAACATTATTACAATGATTTTTGAAAAATCAGGCATTTAAGAGTTAAAAATGGTCTGATTCATTAGCTTTTTTTCTAACAACTTTTTATGATTTCTACCTACCCCTCATATTTTTATTGGGGCCTTAAGGCCCTTTTCAAGTATTTCCCTTTATTTTTAGCGCATTTATTTAAAATTTTATTCTAATGATTAATTTGTACGTTATGTTTAATTTCGAGTAATTGGAGATCTAAAGACTAAATACTAGGACCTTTTAACATGTTTTCATCTTAGGACCCTGCTCTCAACTATCATTTTGGCACCTTTCGATCCCCCTATTATAACTCCCTTAAAAATAGTCCAATTCACTAGCTTTTTCTTTTCTAACAACTTGTTAGTTTTTTCAGCTGAAGTACAAAAAAATTTCTCAGACTTCAGCTACCACCAATTTTGAATATTAATCGCCTTCTTGAGGCCCTTGATCCGATTCTCTTGCAATTTTCTTTAATATAGTTCTAGGGTTCTCCTGCACTTTATAAACTACTACTAAAAAATTCCTTATACCCTTGCTACCAACTTTTTCGAATATTAATCTTCTTTTCGGCATCAACTTACTTTTACTAACTACAGTCGTAAATTAAAAATAATGCTACTGTTAAAGGTAAGTGGTTAACTTTAGAGAGGTGGAGGTATTTCATCCGTAAATTAAATATTGGGTTAATGTTAAAGGGACTTTGATAAATTTATAGATGGAGGGGGCACCTTCCACTTCCTTTCCTCGGGTTTTATCGGCACGATTTCAATGGCAATTGGTTTATTCAACTGAGATTATAATTAAGCTACTTTCTGCATTATAAAAGTTTATCTTGAACTTTTGTTACCACCATTTTCAACGTTAACGACACATTCTTTTCTCAGTTTCTATAGCTCGATTTCATCGAAAATTGGTTCATTCAATTTAACTTAAGATTGTTATACAGATTTTAGTTCCATATCCCCCCGCTAGGGGGAAGCATTCTAATCTCGGGTCCTATGGGCCCGATAACTACGGGGTTTGGGTCATGCAACTGGATTTTCGATTGTCTTCGGCGGTACGGAACACTTCGGGTATACGCTACCTCAGACAGCGTTAACCCAGGTCACAGGTTCGTTCAGAAAAAGGCAGTGGCATAACCAGGGAGGGGGTCCAAATGCTCTAGATACCAGTAATATTTTAAAGTTTTCTTCGTCTTGATTAATAGCAGAAAATTCTCCAATTAGATAAGGCGAACTGAACTTTACAAAATCACTGCTATCCAGAGCATTTGGACACCCACCCTGGCTACGCCAATGGAAAGAGGTTTGTTGGTCTACACACTCTACGCTGCCGAAGCCATTGGGGCCCCGGAAAAATTAAGTTCAGTTGAAAAACTGTATGATGCCGAAGGCATTGGGGCACCGATTTTCCGAAGATATAAAATCATACAAACTTGAATTTTGTTTAAGGTTATTATAACGGGCCCGGTCAACGCCGGACGGGTCAGCTAGTAATAAATATTTTATTATTGCAGAAGTTTATTTTTGCATCGTAAGTGTTCATGCTTTTTCCCTCTCATAAAATTCTCCACATCCAGATAAAAAATGACACGACAATCAAATATATCATGACTGTCAAAGACAATGTCCCCCCCCCCCCCCATAGTTTTCCCCAGTATGAATTTTTTTCCATTTTAGCAGATGTGTTGCTAATCGCAGCTGTGAAAGTGGCACTTTTACATTTTTGGGACCATTTTTTATGGCATTCGCTATTAAGACACACACAATTACAAACTTATATGCAGATTAGCTAATTAAATTGGTGTTTAAAAAATATCTATCATATATATATATAAAATCCGAATGAAACGAATTTATGAAACCATTTTATGAAACGACTGATTTTATTTCACAGTTATTATTTCTAAAATATGAAATCCTTGGCGGTGAATTAGCACCAATTGTCCGTATGTCAATGTCACGTATGTCAAAAATGGTATTAGAATTTTTAAATTTGATTTAGTTTTCGAGGTATTAATTTTTTTTTCTAATTGTTACAATATTTTTTTAATGATGGTACCTAAATGACTCCATTTTTGTGGAAAAAAGGGAGGAAAGGGAAAAATATAAGGATTATTAGATTTATTTTCTTTTTAGTCATTTTCAAATTCAAATTGAAATTATCTTTTATTTCAATCGAAAGTGAAGACAATATTGTGATAATATTTTTAATATGTGTGCAATATTTTTCAGGAAAATTTGAAAAAAATATTCATTAAATAATAATAATACGATTAAATAAATAATATTTTTTTAATTTATTTTAATCAAATATTTCTCATTTCAAGATATATTTTTTCCTATTTTAGAAAAGGTATATTATTTTATAAATTATTTTATAGCTAACCGATTTCCATGAAAATAGGCGCCACACTCGTTAAAAATGGACTCATCACTTCAAATAGGAAACGCCACTCTATACTTTAGTACAAAGTAATGTTTAAGGAATCTCTGAACTACAAGACATATTATTTACAGGATTAATGTACAGATTTACATCGCAAAGCTCAGAAGAAATCCGCTGATCTGGAAAATATTTTATCATTTCCCGCCTCTCATAAAATCTCCGGGGGGAATTAAAAAGCAAGACAGCTTGCATTTCGAAACCTGTCCATTGCGAGTCTCAGAATTCTCTCTGCGGGAAAGCTAACTCGCATGGAATCATGGGTAGAACCTATTTGGCAGCCCGCTAAAATTAGGGATTGTCGTGTGCTGCCATCTAGTGTAGCAGTCTTTAAATATTTGTTACAATTTTATATTACTTTATAAAGGTATTTTATATTGTCGCCAATTTAAAAAACAGCGCAAAGAACAATATTTTATTCCAATAAAAAAATTTATTTACACGTGACTATTATACGTTTGCAGGGGCAGACCCCCTAGTATTTACATAAAAATGCAGTGCAGATGTTTATAAAACAACTCGTGGAGCTTCGAATCCTTTTTATATCCATAAAGCATTTGCCCTTCTTTGAGCCCAGCTGTGTAACGAAAAGGAGAAAAATATAATTTAATTTGGTTATAGTTGATGAATTTATTTGATTTCTGAAATTGTTTTATTAAAACATGAAATTAAAACTGCAAGCAAGATAATGTTATGCAGTGCAGATCGCTGCAGCCCCATGCATTAAAACTCCATACATTTATATCTTATTTCGTGAAATAAATGAGCCGAAAACAAGTTTTGAGTTAAGGCTCAGCAGATGCTAAAATATTCTCTCCTTTGTTTCTGATTAATTTTGGTTGGAATTATCATTTTATGTTCTTAAAAAATTGAAAGAAAAATAAGATACACAGTTTTAGCACATTTATCCATCACAATATCTAAGTTCGTGTAAAATAATCTGATGTAATTTGAATATGAAATGAATTTCGTATAATTAATCGTTAACGATTTGAATACATTTTAATTTATTTGTTAGTAATTATTGTAATTAAATTTTGAATAGTTATTACTTTTAAACTGGTTGACCTGCCCGGCATTGCCCGGACCCGTGTTGAATGACTCTTAAATGAACCTCTAATTTGTATTACTTTATATCTTTAACTCCATTTTGTCTAAATTTATATTTTTAAATGAAAAAATATTGAATTAAAAGTACATGCTATTTGGTATTTTATTTTCTACGTAATTAGATTTTTTGGAGTCTATGCTTAACAAAAGCGAAACCGCGACGAAACACTCAGGTTTTTACTGATTTCGTCGAACTTTTCACACATTTTATTTTTACCGATTAGAAGAAGGTTTCAGCTTTAAGAACATATTTTTGCTTCGTCGGTACTTCTAAAATTGCGCCCTGGAGGGGCGAAACCGCGACGAAAGACTAAAGTTTCTACAGATTTCGCCAAAATTTTCACACCATTTTATTTGTAAAAAATATTTCTACCCGTCCGAACGTTTCATAATTTTTGTAGGTGATCTAAATCTAGTCTATTGAGATTCTATAAAAAGACTGTGTTAAAATACATACGTATGTTTAGTTACTTTTAGCATACAAAAAATATCGTCTCCATGAGGCGCGAAGTGACCCGAGTTCGCCGGTTATTTGAAAGGGTTAAAATTCATATTTTTAAAAACCGATTGCACCATCGATTAGAAGAAGATTTTATCTTTAAGAACGTATTTTTGGTTTGTCGGTACCTCTAAAATTGCACCCTGGAAGGGCGTTGCCATAAGGGAGAAAAGCTGCTTTTTTTTTTTTTTTTTTTTTTTTTTTTTGTAAAAAACGACCGTATTTGAATTTTTTTTTTCGAAGGGTTAACCGCGATATATATTTTTAAATTGATTACGGGATTTGAGACATAAGGGTACGATCTTTTAGAACTTGTCTTCCGTTTTTAACTTTAGTAAGCGCTTTGGCCGATGTAAGTTAATATGGCAAGATTACCCCCTCCCCCCCCCGGAATTCCTTCTTTTCGATGTTCATTTTCTCATGATGCGTAAATAAGGCTTGCCTTTTTCCCTCTCGTTGAACGAGATGAGTTTTTAATGAGAGTGCGTTGCGATTGTTAATGAATGACTCAGCTTATGAGTAGATATTTTAGAATTCTGAGTCTCAGGTGTATCGGGAGAGGCCTTAGACTACCCTCACAAACATTTTCCGCTTTGTACGTGCGGTAGATTTTACTTGCCATCGCGAATACACAAACACAGAGCGAAATTGTCTTTTATTAGTATATATTATAAATATACCCAATTTTTCAAGATGGAAGGGCCCCAAAAAGTTCCAGTGAGAGGGGCCCTTCACTTAATAAATCCGCCCCTGGCAGAGTCTAGTGTGCTCCCAATAAACTTCTTTCAGAACGAACCTGTAATCTGGCTGCCAGCTGCCCAAGTCATCCTACATCGGGAGTGCTCCGCATGCGCCGGAGTCATTCTAATAACAAGTTGAACAAGTTTGAACCGGAGATAAGAATGTAGCCCCTGACGGTTGAAGGTGGAACTAAAAACATGTAAAACTATAGTACGCTAAGTTGAATGAACCAATTTCCGTTGAAATCCAGCCCATAGAAACAACCCAACAAACACAGAACTCGTGGGCCGCTCACGGTTACGTTAGCCTTGGCCCCAAGTGTTTGATTGAGGCCCGCTATCATTGGCCGTTACGGCTCCGTCAAAAAAGTGTCACGCTGGACATAATATGGCCACAAGATAATTGGCCGTAAATACAAGAAGTTGCCCACAATCATGCCGCTAACTTTTCACCAATAATACTGGATAGCCTCAAACTGGCTGTTTTTATTCTTTTAATGACCACTAAAAATAATGGATAGCCAGAAGCTCGCCCTAGTCCAGCCATTTGTGTTTGCAAGAATTAAATCTAGCCCAAAGCTGCCCACAAAAAAGCCTTTTGTGATTTTTTTTTAAACGTAAACTACCCAAAAGCCTGCCACTATCTTGTCATAAAGATTAATTAAGCATAAATTCAAAATTTGTTATATAAAAATACTTGTTGAAAAAATGTTTAAACGATAAAGTGTTTTTACATGAAAAACTAATATATTAATAACCATTTAGTACACTTTGAAAAAAGTATAAATTTACTTATCTTATTTTTTTTTTTTATTCCAAAACACAATACTTGACATAGTGAATTTATTAATTTCTTTATTTATCCAATTTTATATGTAGTAATATGATTTTCAAATAGTTTCATTTCATACATATTTAAAATTATTAATTGCAAATATAAACTAATTAATTCGATATGCCAAGCATTGCCTGTGAAAAATTTTCGAAAAAGTTCAAGATAAGTAAATTATCCTTTTTTTTTAAGTTAATCTAAATTATTATCAATATATTATTTTTCATCCAAAAACACTTTATTACTTAAACAATCTGCCAACAAGTATTCTTTATAGAACAATTTTTGAATTTGTGTCTAAATAGTGTATATAATATTAACGTATGTTATGTATATTCTATTAAAATTAAATGTGTTTGTGATTTTATTTATTTTTTTTTTTTTTACACTTATTGTAAGTCCGTTGCCGAAATTTGATGCCCATTCATTAAAACCTTATTCAATCAGAATAGAGGAACAAGTGAAATATTTCTGAACCATTTTCATTTAACAAACACAGATTTTCACATAAGCATTATTAAAAAATAAAGAAATAAAAAAATGCCGTTTTATATTTATATATGTCCCGAATGACATTTATAAAAAAAATAATAGTATTTTATCGTTCTCATAATTTTTTAAATATTTTTTAATATCAGATAACATTAAATTTTTCTATTAAAGTTGAATAATTAAATTTTAAAATTATAATTTAAAAAAAAGTTAAAATATGCATTCCAACCTTTTTTTTCTGAAAATTATTTTCAGATATTTCAAAATATCTTAAATATTCTTCTTTTTCTATATAGTTTTTTCTCGCCCTAATTTTTCTTCTATTGTAATAAAATTATTCAGTTGTTTAATTTGATGACATTTTCTCTGAGGACAAATTATAATCCGAATCAGAGGAAAAGAAAAAAAAATCTTTCTTTTCAAAGCCACATCTAAAAAAAACAATTATGACATTAAATCAATTTATTTTAAATAAACTAGAGGAATTATGAAAGTGATATAAATAATTCGCAATTTTTAAAATTACTTTATACAGCCTCAATAATAGGGAAAAAAATTCTTAGAATACATTCAATGAAAGCACTAAATGAAAATTTTTAAAGAATAATAAATAAAAACAGATATTATCCTGCATTTGCTTAAATAAAAATACCTTTAAAAATCAGAGTTAAATCGCAAATTCTAATATTTTAGTTCGTATCATTTATAAAATAGCAACTAATAATGTTAACATTTAACTTCACATACTTAGTTATATAATTTTTAAAAAAATAAAAATGAGTATAATTAATGGTACAGAAACATTTCGAATTAAACTGATTTAATGAAAAGGCAGACTTACAATGTTTTAAATTCTATCCCACCGCAGACATCCGTACTAGTACAAACCGTGTCAGAACTCGAAATAAACAGAAACTTTTTCCTCGCCAAACAACAGTGACAAGTGAAAGTGATTTGAAATCATGACACAGCGAAATCTTGACCCCTATGTATCATTGGCTGTGGCCTTGAACAGCCGCTCGAAACAGTTAATTTCCTTCGTCCCTTAAAAACGCGGGAGAGAGAGGCGGGAGAAAACAATTTCGATTAATTTCTCTACAAAAATAACTACTAAATGTATCAGAAAGTAATTGATGTAACAAAATGTATCAAAAGCATGTTTAAGAGGAAAAAAATATAACACTTTTAATACAAAATGAATAAAAATAAAAGAATTTTATAAAAATGTATTGTTTGTTCTATAGGAACATCCAGAAAAAATGTCAAATTAATTGTATTTTTAAGCCAATTTTAGAAATATTTACGCATTTACAGCTAAAAACGATTTTATGTATGTATGTATGTATGTGAAAGTTTTCCATTGCTGAGTAAGTGTGTGTGTGTGTGTGGGGGGGGGGGCAGACAGGGACTGCTTTAAGCACAATCTAAGGGCGTTTTGCTGTTTTAATATTTATTTTAAATTATTTTAAATATTTATTCTGTTTTTCAGTTATTTTTTATGAATAATGTGTGTAAAGGGGTGCCGGTGAAGAAAATGCATGTGTCCCCAAATGTACACGTACATTTTGGGAGCAATTTTTGATTTTTATAAAATATTTTCAAACTAAATAAAAATATGTAATCTATTTTACTGCTTTACATATAAATCTCACGAAATATTTATATTTTTACTAAAACCCAGATTTAAAATAATTAAACTTACTTTGAAAGAAATGAAGAGAAAAATACATTTCCTCTCTTTAATTAAATATTCGAGTTAGGCGATATTAGCCCTCTACTTTCTAGACGATGACAGACCATTACATTTTTGCCGGAAAACGCCCATGTACATTTTGGGGACAATTTTTGATTTTTATAAAATATTTTTAAACTAAATAAAAATATGTAATCTATTTTACTGTTTTAAATATAAATCTCACGACATATTTATATTTTTACTAAAACCCAGATTTAAAACAATTAAACTTTCTTTGAAAGAAATGAAGAGAAAAATACATTTCCTCTCTTTAATTAAACATTTTGGTTATGTGATATTAGCCCTCTACTTTCTAGACAATGGTGGGCCATTATATTTTTGCCGGAAACCGCCCCTTAAGAGTTGCCGGGCAAAGTAAATGCAACAGTTCTCTCAACGCCGAAACATTAGCGGTTCGGCAATATCTGCCGCAACTAGTGGCGGGTCATTTACGGTACGACATTGTTTGTTTACAAATGGCCTTAACTCCTTTTGGCCGCGACATACAAGTCATTCGGCAATAAGTCGTGTGTTTGTTGGGAAGGATATGATAAAAGAATGCGTCGCTAATGTTCGAAAATGGTGGTAACAGAAGTCTAATATAAACTTTCATTTTGCAGAAAATAGCTGATTCGCAATCTAAGTTGAATGGAATAAGTCCCTTTGAAATCGGTCCAATAGAACCCGGAAAAAAGGCCCCATTAATATTCGTAAATGTTGGTAACTGAAATCTAAGATAAATTTTCATAATACAGAAAGTAGTTGAATCGTAATCTAAGTTGAATGAACCAATTCCCGCTGTAATCGGGATCATAGAAATCGAGGAATGATCTTGAACCCAAGTGGTAGAAGGTGCCCCACCCCCGTCCCGTAAATTTAACAAATTACGTTTAACCTTTAACTGATGTGAAAGAAACTGTCACATAACTACTGTGAAGCGGTCTGTGAGACCGCTACATCGAAAGATGAATTTAACCCGTAACTGGAGACGGGAGTCAGAATGACTCCGCGTTGTTCTTTGGCTCTGATTATCATGTTTTTTTTTTCCTTGAATAAAATCATTCCCCAGTACCGACAATTAGTTCTTTTATCATTACATGATTTTCAGAATATATTGCGTTTCTAAAAAAATTCCAATGCTGTTTACAAAAGACAAAAAAGGAAAATAACATTACATCTCCGAACGCGTAAGAAAATTCATGTCTCCAGTTACGGGTTAATGCGCGTTTAACTCAAAGGATGGTGTTTTTGTACTAAACTTTTTGTACAGGTAATCATAATTAAATTCATGAACGTCATAATTAAAATTCACCTATTCAAAAGCCTCAAGTGATAGTACTAAAGTTCAAAAGGAAACAAAATTTCGGTAGTGTTTGTAGTTAAACTGAATGTTACAAGTTAAACTATAAAAATTGAAAAAAAAACAGCGGTCTGTGAGACTGGTAACATCTGTTAAAGGTTAACATTAACGCGATATTTAATTTACCGATGAAATCTCCCCAATCTAAAGTTAACCACTTACTTTTAACAGTAATGCGATTTTTAATTCACAGGTGTAATAAGTAAACGTAAGTTGATGCTGAAAAAGAAGATTAATATTTGATAGAAATTAAGCGGAGTTTTAAAAACGCAACGGTTTAAGATCTTTGGTGTGGTGTGAAGTATAAAGCACATAGATGAAACAGTTTAACCTTTAACTGATGTTACCGGTCTATCAGACCGCAGCTTGTTTTAATGTTTATAGTTTAACTTGCAATTTTCAGTTTAACTACAAACACTACCGAAATTTTGTTCCGTTTGGAACTTTAATACTATCACCAGAGACTTTTGAATAGGTGAATTTTAATTATAACAGTCCTGTACAAAAAGTTTAGTACAATAACGCCATTCTATGAGTAAATCGTGCCTTTTTATTCATCTTTCGATGAAGCGGTCTCACAGACCACTTCAAACTAGTTATGTGACAATTTCTGTGACATCAGTTAAAGGTTAATTTGAAAAAACAGTTCCATTTAATAATACAGCTTGAATGTTAAACTTAAATAATAAAGACATATACATGTATCTCCAGCACTTGGTGGAAAGTTGGTTATTATCACATGTTACTAACCTAACTAAAATATAAAGATTTGCCTAAAAGTTATGTTAAGTTACCTTTTAAAATTGGCGTGTATTATTATACCCCAATAAAAAAATCTAATATTATTAATTGCAAAATCTAACAGAAAATCGTTTAAAAGAAATTATTTGTACGAGGGTGAGTCGGAAAATAAGTTTCCCCTGGCAACTGTGGACAGAGGTGTGTATGAAAGACAAAAAATGTAATGAAACATTGAAGATATGACGTAAGTTTATTTTTTTACTTAAGTGCCAAGTGAGTTGAGACATTTGACATACTCTTTATAATCTTCATAAAGCCCTCCAAGGGAAAAAACAGGGCTCTGCATACAAAAGAAGCGTTGAACGGCTTGTGTGCTTTCAGCATTGCTTACAAAGAAGTAGTCAAGCATTGATTTCGTCTATTATGGCCGTGCACGTCCGTCCAGGTCTCGGTGTATCAAATACTTGCTGACGCCCCTCACTGAATTGGCGGCACCATCTCCGTAACATTTGTTTCGACATCACATCTGGCCTGTAGACTTCCACGTGGCGGTTATGGATTTCTGCTCCCGATACTCCACGTACCCATTCATAGCGGATCACCGCTCTCACTTCCTCCTTTGACCACGAATTCACAACTCACTTTCTCTGCATATCTACGGGGAACAGAATGATGCAGAGCCCTGATTTTTTTCAAGGAGCGCTTTTTGAAGCTTATAAAGGGGTGTGACAAATGTCTCAACACACTTGGCAGGTATGTAGAAAAATAAAGTTACGTCTTATCTTTAATGTTTCATTACATTTTTTGTCTTTCATACACACCTCTGTCCACAGTTGCCAGGGGAAACTTATTTTCCGACTCACCCTCGTATAAACGCCTTTCTAGGCAAATTCTCGATAGAGTGTATATGGATTTTTGTAGTCCTAGCCCGGTTAACTCGTTAGGAGGGGGGAAATACTTTTTGTCAATAATTGATGATTATTCTAGAAGGAGTGAAGTTTATATAATTAAGGATAAAACGGAAATTTTCGAATACTTTAAAAGGTTTTTATTTAAAGCTGAGAGACAGCCTGGTAAAAAATTAAAGTGTGAAAGAACTCCATGGATGGTGATGGAAGGAGGAATAAACAGACGAGTTTAAGCTTACTCTTTGTAGAAATTATATTTTAGTTATGTTAGTAACATGTGAAAACAACCAAGTTTCCATCAGATGCTGGAAGTACATGTATATTTCTTTATTATTTAAGTTTAACATTCAAGCTGTATTATTAAATTGAACTGTTATTTCAAATTAAACTGTTTCATCAATGTATTTCATACTTGACACCACACCAAAGACCTTAAATCCCGCGTTTTTAAAAAATCTGCTCAATTTCTATCATGGTTAAAGAGCCATGTCGTGCTATTTAAAGGTCAAATTAGGGCCGAAACTAGCCTTTTTTGCAGCAGGGACAAACATGGATTTTGGCGCCCCCCCCCCCCCCCCTTCCTCCTCGAAGTATATTTACAAAGAGATTTTTACTAAATTTCTAATTGCTGACTTATATTAAAATTTAAAATATGTAATCATAAAATATGTAATACTGAACTGCGCAATCTGCTTTGTCAAATATTGATTCATTAAAAGCTTGAAAAGGAAAAAAAAAATCCGCTTTATACAGGATCCTTATGCAATGTCATCCTTAGATTCTTCTATACTTTGGCATACCCCAGATAGGACGATTTTCACAATACCGTGCTAAACATAGACGTGAGAAAAATCGACAAACAAAAACCTTCATTTGGCGACCATTCGTTTTGGCGCCCGGGGCACATTCAACCTCCCCCCCCCACACCCCCTTAGTTTCGGCACTGTGTCATATAGATGTAATGTGGTGTGTTTTAGTTGAAATACATACTGTTTTGAAAGTATAATGGCACAGGTTCAAGAATTAACTTATTCTTTCCCGAAACTATTAGATTATAACTATCCTGCGTGGAAACTCGACGTAAAAGGCGTATTGATTGATCGAAGTTAAACTCGCAAGAATAAATCATCGGTTTATATAGTAAAAAAATTGAAGAAAAAAGATTCAAATTAAAGATGCAGGATTTGATATGCCAGAACTGTTAGTAAGTTTTCTGTTAATCCGTCATTTACCTGAGGAGTACGGTAATCTAGTTCAAATGTTATACAGAATAGATGATAAAAAATTCAAATTAGAAAATGTATCTAAACTATTAGTGAATATAGAATAGTTTGTTTAAAACGCAAGGATGAACGTAGAGGTTATTACTGTAGGTGATGCTTATACAACTAAGTTTTACTAGTACTTAGCGTTTTAGATCTTCAATTAGTCGAAATTAAGCATAGGGTATGACTCAATCATTATAATAAAATTTTAAAGACATGCGCAAAAATGGGGGAGGGGATGCTTAGAAAGGGACCTAGGACCGCAATAAAAATCTGAGGGTGTTGTGCGGGGAGAGAAGTACAAGACTAAGCATTAAAAATATGTACTGAGAGAGTGACATAATTAGGAGGTGAAAAATGCATGGCGCAAAAAAAGTTCAAGGGGCCACGACCGGGTCCAAGATGGACAGGTTCTTAACTGGAATGTAGAAATTGGGGAATGACTAAATAGAAAAATGGCTCCGAAAATGAACATCGGATTAAAAGGTTCAATTTATTAACAATATAGGGCACAATATCTTCAAGGGGACGTGTACCGGTCCCCAGGGCCAGGGTCTTAAATGGGGTGTAAGGAAATGTTTTTGTAGTTTATAACGTAGCCGGAGGACGCTATTCCTATGTTAAAGAAAATTGCAAGAAAAGAGGATAATTTTTAAAGAAGCTGCACCGAGGGCCCAAGAAAGCAATTAATATACAAAATTGGTGGTATCTGAAGTCTAAGGTATTTTTTGACGTTCATTTAGTATCTAGAGGACCTAAGAAGCGGTTAGAAAAAAAGCTAGTAAATCGGAACATTTTTAAGAAACTATAATAGGGGGCCCAAAAGTTGTCAATTAATAGTTGAGAGCAAGGTTCTAAGATGAAAACATGTTAATAAAGGTCCGTATACTTAGCACTTTAGATTTTCAATGAATCGAAATTAAACATAGGACATGAATTCATCATTAGATTAAAATTTTAAAAGAAATGCGCAAAAAATGGGGATAAATGCTTAAAACAGGTCCCTATGGCCCCAATAAAAATATCAGGGTGTTGGCCCGGAGAGAGGAGTCCAAGATTTAACTTTCAAGTTATGCACTCGGATGGTGACACAATTATGGGATAAAATATGTATGGTGAAAAAAAAAAAAAAATCCCTGGGTAGGGGGGGGGGGGGGGCGGACGTGCTGGAACACCAGTGTCCTGGCTGGAATGTAGAAACGGGAAAATAACTAAATGAAAAAAGGGGCCTCAAAAACGAAGATCGCATTAAAAAGTGAAAATTTATTAACAATTTAGGGCACAAAACTTCAAGGAGCCCTGTACTGTACAGCGCCCAAGAATCGTAGCTGAAATGTAGAAATGGGGTATAACTAAATAGAGAAAGGGCACCAAAACGAAGAAGATTGGAAAAATAGAGGGCAAAATATTAGCAATTTAGGGCATTGAAAACTTAAAGGGGTCCAGGGACTCGGGGTAATAAAAAATAATAACCTAAGCGTTAGGTGCATCAGGACCTGCCTTGGACTATCCTTACCCAAATTTTCAAACTTCTACGTGCGATAGATTTTGCAAGCCATCGCACACAGACAGACATACACACACACAGACAGACAGAGCGAAACTTTCTTTTTTTAATTAAAGATTCTATTGATTAAAAATATGTTTATATGTTTTTTTAAGTATATATTGTTATAAATAAAATTTTGTTTAATATGCACAGAGAACCGAAAAGAAATTTCTTCGTAAATTATGATATAATAAATTTCATTATAAAGCACTCTAGCATCAATTTCACAACTAACCGTTCAACATATATGTAAACTGAAAACAGACAAAATATGATTCAGATGTAACAGTATCCAATGTATACAACAGAAAAAAATATTATAATTCATTAATTTAAATTCCAATGCTATGCGTAAAAATAGCTATTTTCAGGGCTTGACAAATGCGGTTTTTTTTGGGGGGGGGGGGGAGTGCAATTATATAACCAACTATTCTAAACTTTGCTTTTCTTTTTCGATTAATTTATGAAAAACTGTTGTGGTTTTTGAAAATCACTGATTCTCATCACTGATTAGTGGAATACAGTCAGATTTTTTTTTAATGTATAAAATTCAACGTATAGCAATGTTTTATTGTTGGAATATTTTTCTTATAAACGGAGTGAGAAATGAGAAAGCCATTAAATTTCTCAGGCTACAACGGCTCTATAGACATGCCTATTCTATTTGATAATCCTGCTCTGTTAAAAAGGTACATATGCCAAATAGAAACGTACTTGAGCAGTATAGGTTTATAGATTATAAAATATAAATGAACTGCAGTGAACAGCGATCAAATCCAAAATATGTTTATAAATGAAATTTTTGATCAGTTAGTTACATTACTGATATCTATCTAAAAGTAAATATCTCGCTAAACGTCGGGACTTTATTATCCTGCAAAACAGAAAGTTACCGATTTATATGTTTTGATTTTCTTTTAATTTCGCATTTAATATTTTAGTTCTACAGCGCAGAACACTAACAGTACAAACGAAAATTGCCACAACATATACTCAAATATAAACATGGAACTAATAATATGCAAAGTAATTAAAGTACATAAATATTAGTACTTACTACTATTACCAAGAATAAGAGCAGCTGGACTTGCAAACAAAACCTTCTATCGGACAAAATGGACGCGATACATGCAAAGTAATTTCAAAAACTTGCTTCTATTTTCTTACACTACGTCACACCTTCTTTTATCACACGTCAGCGGAATTTGCGAAGAACATTAGAGCTTCTAAATACACTATTAGTCTATATATCTATTTAGTAGCCTTAAGAACATCCCGCGAAATACGTCTTCATGATATCGGAAACCAATCCGATTCGAATAGTTTATCTTTCTGACGCTGGTAATATATTCCATTGCCATCCAGAATCTTAGTTCTATCAGCTGTTTTCCGTATCGTAAAGGAAAGTTTTCCTTTAAAAATCAGATAACGGTTGGAATTTTTTTACAGTGTAGAAATAAAGGTTATTACTATGATGAATTAAGTTTTATGAAATGACAAATGAAGTTTAAATATGCATTTCTTTTATTGTCAGTACCGAATTAAGTTCATTATAAAGAGATTAAAATAATATTAAACTAGTCGGATGTGTTAATCCCAAAACTTTCTTCTATCTCATACATGTCAATACTTCCTGATAAATGCAGCACAGCAGCGCCACCGGTTAGGTGATTTATACCAAAATCTAATCAGGGACAACTTTCGTGAACTTCTAATTGAATTTGAAGTTTGGTGAAAATTCGTGCATTAGTTTTTGAGATAGAGCTATTAATCGTGAAAATATTTAATATTATTATTATAAATCGTGAAAAGTTCTGAGTTACAGTGGCACCTCTTGGGCAATTTACACCAAAAACTTATCAGGATCAGTTCATATCAGGGACTAACTGAATCTAAAGTTTGATGAAAATTCATGCATTAGTTCTTGAGATACAGCTATTGCGGAAATCGGGAAAATTGCAACATAGTAGCGCTTACCTGTTGGGCGATTTACACCAAAAAGTAATCAGCACCAATTTATATCAGGGACTAAATTAATCTAAAGTTTTATTAAATTCCGTTCAATAGTTCTTAAGACAGAGCGCCCACAACATTTGTGTCACACACAGATAGACAGACTCACAGACAGACATTTTGTAAAAACATGTTTTTCATTACCTCTGTACCCTAAAAAGTATACATCCGTCGAAAACCGGAATTCGAAAATTTTCACGATTCCAATACTTTCTTCCTGTAAAGATAGAAGAAAGTAAAAATGAGTTATACAGAATAGCTGTATTTGATATTTTTTAGGTTCCATATCTCTTGAACTTTGATGGTATATCCATTTACATTTTTCTAGTATATACTGTTATACCCAACCCTACTTGACATAATTTTTTACAAAGTGTTAGTATTCTTTTAGCAACGGTTTTTTTTAATAATACAATTGGTAATTCATATATTTATTATACGGAACCCTGTGTGCGCGAGTAATACTCGCACTTGACCGTTTATTTTCCTTTGCCGCAGTGTCGCATCCGAAAATTAGGTTGAAAATGCCAACTTTGATAGCATTTCTGAAAGATGCATCTTTACTAAACTGTTGAAAACGCCATTCGATTACACAGTTTCTTAAACACCTTCCAATTTCATGCGTTTCCGAACAAAAGTGAATTAAAAAATGTGTCAGAAGGTAGCTCCATTGGATTTGAGAACAGCCTTAATGTTGTCGCTTTTGAAATATCTATAGAATATTACCTTCATTTCCGGTACAAGTACAGTACAAATCCCTTTACACTGCTAGTTTCTCAAAAGAACTTTGCTTATAACCATATCTCAAAGTGCACAAAGAATTGGCTCAAATAGACCACATCAGCATACTTCCATGACTGGCAAGCATGCTAAATTTTATTCCCAATTGGAAATTTTTGGATAATAATGAAGAGTAGACTCCATAGAAAATAGAGCCAACAAACAAAAGAATCTTGCCCGAAGTCTATGCACATTCTAGCAAAAAAATAATTGTAAACCACTTGTAATTAACGTTCCAAATCAATTGTGTGTAAAGCTGCTGAATGTGACACTACAATATACTTAAAAGTATCTTTTTTTACTATGGGCAAATTTTCGTATTTATCAAGGAACATTCGAATATTTTGAACTAGGTAAAAGTTTATCTCCTCCCTTTTTTGAACCATTTTCAAATATTAATTGTCTTTTTAATTTATATTTTCCTAACTCTTATGTTAAAATATTCAGCAGACTATGCAGATTTAAACAATACTTAGTTTTGTTATGATTTTTTAAAGGGAAAATACATTAAAAACTATTTTTTGTAAGTAGTTCCGTTTCTAATATTTTGACTGAAAGATATAATTTTCAAAAGTCACATTTTAAAAATTTTTATAGAAACAACTAGCTGACCCACCCGACATTGACCCGCCCAGGCCTGTGATAATAAACTTAAATGTGTTGAATGGTTTTATATTTTTAAACGAAAATCTGTCAATCGAACCTAGAGTTAAGGCTGTCTTCAGTAGCGTATACCGGGCGTGCGACGCAAGCTCATGTTTATTTCGATTTTATATTTTTAAACGAAAATCTTTCCAAACGAACCGAACGCTGGGAAATTCGCTGCCTTCGACAGTGTACAGTCGTGGAAAAAAAAGTAAACACCCATACTAACTCCTCAAAAATTATAGTAGAATAGAGTTACTGGTACCGAACGATTAGAAATAAATTCTACTTTTAAATGATGAATGTAAAATTTGCTTAGGGGGCCATCTACATATTAAAACGAACCCAAGTTTAATTTTTTTGAATGGCAATACACAATTTTAACAAGATATTTCAAATCTTCGGTTCAAACAATGCCTAGACACCAAATTTCAAGTCATTTGAACAATAAGTTTTTGAATTATAAACATTCAAAATTTAGTGCTTCTAATGTTAAATTACATTTCCATATTTTTATTAATATCTCTTGAAATTATACTCCTAATGTGCTAATTTTTTGTGTAGCAATAATACTAAAATACCCAAACATAAATACGTTGAATTTACAATTTTTATAATTTTATTATATGAATTCTGAAATTAATATTCGAAAAAAAATGTAAATAGCAACCTACAATTTTTTTTGATGGATTTAGATTTCCCTCATAGCATGCATGGTCACAGTAACGTCGTTGTGACGTCACTGTGAGTCACTGTGGTCACGTCACATCTGCGACCGAAATGCCACCACTCAGTGATGTCACATTGTGAATGAGATGTGAACTTCTTAGAAAACTTTAAAAAATTACAAAAAATCTTCGAAACATGTTGTTACTGTAAAATTTTATTTTTCTGGCAATAAAAAAGAATTGTTATGTCACTGCATGTAACGTAGGTCACGACACACTCACAAAAAAAAATGTAATAAATTGTAAAAAATTTTAACCCTTATTGTAAGTCACAGTGTGAGAAAAATATGAACTTCAAATATCTTTGAAAATGAAGAGAAATGTTTTAAAAAGGCCCGCGTTACAGCGGCATAAGGAATGAAAATATATTAGTGGGTAGCAAGTAGTAAATTCAGACACGAAAAGATGGTGGGGGGGGGGGGGGCATATAAAGGAAAATGCACGGTACAAGTATCAACAAACTAGATTTCCATGCTATATTTTATCAATTTGATATCTAAGAGTGTGAAAGTATACTTTTTTCCTGATTTCAATTTTATCTAGTATTGCAATTTAATATAATAATCCTTCTCTTATTCTTATTATTATAAAAGTGTTTCTCGGAAAAATGGTACGTGCTGGAGCAATTTGGATAACATATTTAGAATTAGGAATATTAAATATATACACTTTACATATTTAGTTTGCAGGAAGGAAAATTTTTAATTTATTTTTACCGACCACTGGTATTCGAAACACTTTTGTGGCTTCAAACTAAAAAATTTCTATTATAGTTAAGTCTGCAGCTTTTAATGAGCACGTAGAAAGAGTCTGCAGAGTTTAGTCATACATACATTTCTTGCTTTATAATTTGCATTCAAGTCATAATTTTTCCTGTTAGTGTACCTATTTTAAGTAACTATTTTTTTTAAAAATTCTACTTCTTTCAGACTTTTAAAATAAAATTAGCATTTTCCGAATAAATAAAAATAATACAAAATTTATCCAAAACCCATGATATAATTTATTATTCGTATTTCAAATTTGTGTTTTAGAGATATGACTCTAAAAAAAAGTTATTTTACGAATTGTTTTATTTTACAGGAAATTAACATGAAAAGAATGACGATTGACAAAGAAATTTTTTTTATCTTCGATATTTATTTATATCTTTTTATTTTTTAGGAAGATATTTTGTATTTGTGTGAAACAATCTTTACTTAGAAAAAGGGAGGGGGGGGGGGGTTAAAACTGATAAAAAGAAAAGGTAAAATACATTGGAAAATTCTTCAAATACAAAAATTTAAATACAGACAGTCTCATAAAATGATTGCACATATAAGTTCCATATCTGTTTATATAAAAGGAAATAAACTCACACCTGCCCCAAATCGTCTGCCACGATACCGCAGGGTAAACAGAGAACTTTTTGTTCTAACAGATGCGGTAAATTACTAGTCTAAAATGTAAGCTTTTGCGTATGCTTTTTTTAATGGAAGAAAAAGACGTCGCCATTTTCGGATACACACGGATATTAATAATTAATTTATGGAGCTCAAAAAGTAAGTCTTATTTAATTTAAATTGTTTGTTCCTGTTTTGTATATTTGGTGAGATGAGTTAAATAGTTTTATATTATACCTATAGAAAGAGACTGTTCTGGGATTGTTTTTCAGATTAGAAATTAACATTATACTGAATGGGAATTGCCGTTTTACATACTATAGTAGTGAAACTTTTGAAAGACTTTTTTTCATTGCTAATAATATTTTAAATTATTATTTAAAATCCTAAATCTTCATATCAATGTTTTCAGATTTAACATTTGCCAAAATTATAAAATAATAGGAATTCCTTGTAACATATGGAGAGATTTTTGAGAAATTGTTAAATCTAATAATACATTTAATTCATCTATTGTACTTTGTTGTTGTTTAATAGTACAATTATAAATACTAATTATATAGTGTTTTTCAAATTGGTATATTTATTTTTTTAAATTGTATGTAAGCACGTTTTTGCTGTTCGTGATTTTAATCAAACATTTAATTGTAGACATTCAGAATCAGTTATTAAATTTTCTTCGATTGTAAACTCATTTTCTACGTTTTCGATACACGTTCGATACTTCGCATTAAAAAATAAAATATGACAATTAAGCATTGAAATAAAGTGTTTTTCATGCCTGATAACAAGTTTATAGATTAAACTGCTTTACTATACTTTTTAAAATTTCATATTTATAATATTTATAAAAAAATATTTATAATTTATGATATTTATAAAAGTTGATATTGTACTGTTCATTAGCGATAATTGCTGGAAATGCATTTTTAATTATAATATGCTCTTTTATGATCCACTATATTTATGCATAGTATATGGTGTATATAAAAGCTATAATTCATATACAAGGCTACACAAAAGTATACGTAAGAGTTAAGGGGTATGGGCGCAAATTGCTTAAAGGTGTTTTTTAGATGAGTTGTGGATTTTTATGTTGAACTGCATTTAATTTACTAAGAAATGTTTGTAGAATATGGATAAAATGATACACAGGGTCACGCAAGGAAATGGATATATGGCCGTCTATAAATTATAATTTCTGGAAATGTGATTTCAGCAGTTTTAAGAGTGTTTTAATTTGAATTAAATTTTAACTAAATAGTGGCGTGTAATAAAGATTCTAGGTAAACTACAGGGTTGTACAAAAGTATTCAAGTATGTTTTTATATATTAGTATAAATTTTTGAATGAGAATTTCAACCTGTTATGCATTTTCTTGCTAAACTAAATTTTCACATTATATACTAGTATATATCAACCTACAGATTAAATACAGGGCTATTCAAAAGAATTGGAAAACATATTTGGCTATGAACGGTAACTGCTGAAATCAGTTTTTCAAATGTTTTATGCGTTTTCTAAAATATTTGCTTAGTTATCTTATTTACGTTATTTCCTTAAATTACGATGTCTAGTTAAAGCATTCAGGAAGCGTTGGAAAGTGCTTTATAATCTATGCTTAACGCATGATTTTTCTTACTTGTTTTTTCTATTTCCCAGATCAGTCATTTTCTATAAATCATACCAAATCTATTTAGCTCATATTAACAAAATACAATATACACGGGAATAAAAAATTTAAATAAATATGGCTTATCTTATTCTTCTTTAAATAGGAAATGTATTAATATCCGTTAGACTCCATGTTCGTATTTAATAAAATAATAACAAATCACAACACACAAAACATTCTTAATATAAAGATTGAACTCAAGATCAAGCTTAGAACTTAATAAAAAAGGATGCCAGTTGATAAGCATTGTTTTTTTCAGTGTAAAAATTAAAAGTATTTTAGAAGAATAGGACTCCAAAATAGCGATACATTGCTAAAAAGTACGGTAAAAAGATAATATTGTATATTTAAAACAAAACTTTATTTTAAAATTCATCACAGTGTTTATAACAAGAATCATCACAGTATTAATGCTTGGAATTTTTTCCAGAGAGAAACATTCGCCTTGCAAACAATATTTCAAATGGAAATCAAATTTCAAATTGATTGCTTAAAAGGCGCAAAAGCCAACATAGTGAAAAAAATTCCATAACGGTACTTGAATCCGGGCCATCAGTATAGCGCACAGACATTCTACTGACTAAACCACATGGAACGAGACCCAGCCTGGAAAATTTCTTACTAGTACATGTTGGCAAGGCTACAAACGCAGCACAAGATGGAATATTTATCATGAGCCACCGACATGGGTCAAACACGAAACTTAATTAAATCCAGCAGCGATTCAAACTATATGAATACCTGGAAATTTTTCCAGAGAGAAACATTCGCCTTGCATACAATATTTCAAATGAAAATCAAATTTCAAATTAAAATTGCATTTTAAGCAGTTAATTTGAAATTTGATTTTTATTTGAAATATTGTATGCAAGGCGAATGGTTCTCTATGGAAAAATTTCCAAGTATTTATATAGTTTGAATCGATGCTGGATTTAATTAAGTTTCGTGTTTACCCGATGTTGGCGGCTCACGATAAATATTCCATCTTGTGCTGCGTTTGTAGCCTTGCCAACATGTACTAGTAAGAAATTTTCCAGGCTAGGTCTCGTTCCATGTGGTTTAGTCGGTAGAATGTCAGTGCGCTACACTGATGGCCCGGATTCGAGTCCCGGCTTGGAATCTTTTTCTCTATGTTGGCCTTTGCCCTTTTAAGCAATTAATTTGAAATTTGATTTTCATTTGAAATCATCACATTGTTTATGACAAGTTCGTCACAAATGACACATATTTCACAAATTAGTCACAGTGTGACGTCAAAACATTGTCGCTGTCGTCACAGGTTAGTCACAAAGTTAATGCCAAAATAGTCACAAATGACACACTTTTCACAAATTTGTCACACCGTGACTTCACAGAGTGGTCACAATGTGACGTCACAAACGACCTCTAAAACGGCCATAACGACCTCGCATTCTAGTCACTATGACGTCACATCGACGTCACGTGACGTCACGTCGACGGTCACAAAATCACAGTGTGACTTCACAACGACGTCGCCGTGACGTCACCATGCCTTACGGGTATTAAGTCCTGCTTTATGGAAATCCATTAATTTCACATTTTTCTTCCAAGTAGTTTTCAAATTATGCTTAAAAACGGCAAAATGATGGTATAAGGGGCCGTCTATGATAGAAGCGACAAGATATTTTGAAATTTCTTAGGCTATCCTGTAATCTAGCAGTCTTCAATGACTGCTTGATTGGAGCTTAAGATCCCCTGATCAAGAAGGGAGATCTCTCGGTTAACAATCCAGTACCGAACTTCAATTTGGATACAGCCCCTAAAATACTCTCGTTTTAAAATAATTAATTTCTCGGAAACTTATCGTACGAATTGCATACATTTTATTTTTAGGCTAATGGGAGTAGAGTTCATTTATGCTATCAAAATTGTGTACTGCTATTGAAAAAAACAAAGTTATGGTTCGTTTTAATATGTAGATGGCCCCCTAAGAAAATTTTATATACATCATTTAAAAGTAGACTTTATTACCAATCGTGTGGTACCTGTAACTTTCTTCTACGATAAATTTTTGCAGAGTTAATAAGGGGTGTTTACGTTTTTTTTTTCTACGACTGTACATCCTGAAATTTGTATGATTTTATATTTCTAAACAAACCTAGAGTTGGGGCCCCCACTGCCCTCGGCAGCGTATACCGGGCGTGGTATACGCCAGGGATGATTCTGAATAAAATAAAAAACCTGAAAAGCTGCAGCAGAGGGGTGAAGGGGGGAGAGAGAAATCTACTCCCGGTACTTACTATGCGTTTTTTCCGCGACCCTTTGACGAAATTCGCGACTTTTTAACGAACCTTGCGCCTTTTTTCGATCCCTTGACGAAATTTGAGGTTTTTCGCTATCTTTTGACGAAATTTGCAGGGTTTTTTCGCGATCTTTCGACGGGATTTGCGGTTTTTTCGCGATCTTTTGCGAAATGTGCGGTTTTTTCGGGATCTTTTGCCGAAATGGGTGGTTTTTATCGCGATCTTTTGACGAAATTTGCGGTGTCTCCGCGACCTATTGACGAAATTTGCGGTTTTCCGCGATTTTTGGACGAAATTTGTGTTTTTTTCGCGATTCTTTGACGAATTTTGCGTTTTCCAGCGACCCTTTGACAAAATCCGCAATTTTCCTGCAAACGATTGACAAAATTTATTTTTTTTGGCGACCATTTGTCGAAATTCGCGATGTTTTTTGTGTCCGAATTTTCGGATTGATGACCGATTTTTTTAATTTTCGGAAATAAATGCCTTAAATTTTCGGAACAGAATCACCCCTGCACTCTAAAAAATAAATGTGTAAATTAGTCATTTTTACATACGTATATGTGTAAATTTGTAAAATTACACCTTTGTCATAAAATTTACACACTTGTCGTTAAAATTCATCTTATGTGTGTTTATTGGCTTAATGGAAGCGTGTAATTTGTTATCCCTTCAAAAACTCAAACAAGAGTGTAAGCGGCAGAAAATGTTACGGAATTACCCGAATTGGTGTGTTAATGCAATTTACAAATTTTTCATATTACATAAAAATTTGTGTATTTTGCATATTACACCGAAGTATGTGTAAGAATATTACACAGATATATACGTAAGAACAAAATATTACACAGAAGTATGGGTACAAATTTCACACAGCTATATGTCTAAGAACAAAATATTACACAGGATTATGCGTAACAATACTACGCAGAAATATGTGTAAGAACAGAATATTACACAGAAATATGTGTGCCTATGTAAACACAATAAATCGCGATACTTGAAAGTTTCACTTTTGTATAGTAGCAGAGTGGCCAAGTTAGGCATATCATATCACTCACTGAACAGACAAGCGACAGAAAAGCGTAAGTCAAGAGACATTTCACCCTGATAACAAAGAAGAAACCAGTTTGAACGCCACAATTTGTCGCGAGTCTGACGTTTTTGTCTGCTTGTCTGTTCAGTGTTTGATCTGCCTTAACACTTGGGGACGAGCGGCACGTATACGTGCCGCAAAAAGGCCTAAGAATACTTGCTTATCCTCACCAGTAAAATTTTACTTTAAATTTTGTCTTCTTGAATCCGAGCATTTTCCCGATTTAAAAAGGCAAAAATTTCTGTATTTAAAAATCGGTGATAAAAAATTAAAATTTTCGTAAAGGACTCCCGTCGCGAAGTGGCTAATGGCTTAGAAAGTCGGAGATCGTGAGTTCAAATCCCGTTTCGGTAAGAATTGCTTGTTTAAAGTATTGAATTAAATAGAAAATTTCTCCTCTCGATGTAGTATATCTTTCAAAACTTATGACTGAAACTGATATGTAAAATAAATGCGGAAATAATACCAGCGTCACGATTTCCGTATTTTTTTAATTTTTATTTTACAGTATATTTATTCAGATTATACGGATTCTATTCATATATTATGACTACACTATTTTAGGGCTTCAAAACAATTTTAACAGATAATGGCATGCAATAAATATAATTTCAGACGATCCTGTTTTTAGTAAATTAAGGTTACATTATTTTGTGGTCTAAAAACAAATCTGCTGGATAGAAAACAAACACACCAAGCACACGTGTTTGTTCTTCATACAAATTTGTCGTGCGACCATAAAAATATTTAGTTCAAAATTTACATCTCAAACTACAAGGTTATGTACTATGTGCAAAAAATCCATCTTTTTTGTATATTACACAGATATATGTGTACTCACGTGCAATTTACACGCTAAACTGTGTATTTCTGAGTTATTTGGTAACATTATACACATTTAAGCCGCTCAATGCGCAACACAGGAAAATGTGATTTTTGAAACTGACACACCAGGTTGTGTATTTGGCAATTTACACGCCTTTTTACACATATAGACAAATCGTTTTTGTATCATCAGTATACCTGTTTTAATGTGTAAATTTACGCATTTATTTCTTAGAGTGTAATATGCACGCTGGCTTCATATTTATAAACGAAAGATTAGCGTAGCTCGCAGGCGTCATAATAAACTTAATGACCATATTAAATATATAACGAATATATATTTAAAATCGGTGTTGAATGTGAATTCAATCATTATGTAAAAAATTGGGGTTAAAATACTGATATGTACTGGTAAAAGGGCTTGTAAGAAGTATTTTTTTCCTCATTCTATTTTTTTTACACGATCGGGTACATTTATTAATATATATATGTACTGTTCAAACTCCTTTGAATTTTTATACTTATAAATTTAATGTTTAAAAAGTCTGTGCATTCCGTGCTAAAATATTGAAATTTAGTTGTAAAAAGTAGTGTTTTCTTCTCACTTCTTTTTTTTTCATACTGAAATCCTATGGGAATTTTTTTTTTTTTTTTTTTTTTTTTTTTTTTTTTTTTATTTAAACTGATTATTTTATCCCTAAATCTCATTATCTTTAAACCAAAATTTTACTGAAACAAGAGCTAAACGGCCAGTTTAAGGGGTTACATGTACATGGGTTTCGAAGGTTAAAAAAAAGCATGTATTCTCTATTTTTTTATGTAATAAATAAATTATTTTATTAAAAATTTTAAGCATATATAAAAGAGCAACATTTAAACAATATTTTATAAGCTTTTTATTCAAAAATTTTGAAAATTCAGCCGGGGGGGGGGGGGGGGGGGCTGGTTTCCGGAGTCGCCTAAAAAAAGTGCCCTCATGGTGGTGGTCAGGATAATACTATGTTCACACTACGATACTTAAGATATCTTAGGCCGCCGAACTCTCTTAATTTTGAGGTGGTACACTCCCGGAATTGGAAACCTGTTCACATGGAAAAACTCACTTAAGATAACTCAGTGAACGTCACTGTGTTGTTTGCGCATGCGCTTAAGATAAAACCGCCCACAACACCCAATCAGTTAATGCGAAGCTTTACAGCCAGCGAGAGTGAATGGTCGTGACTGTCTCTAGCCGGAAGAAAGTTGAAACTCTCTCAGAGAGTTTGTGGAACTCCCTCAGAGAGTTCGGAGGTTTAAGAGAGTTCCGATAACGCAGTGTGAACAGGGTATCAAACTCGATCCCTAATACGGCCGTAACAAACAGTCGAAACCCCTTTGTTTTCGGGGAATCATATTTTTGCTCCGGAGAATTGTAGGGGACACTTTTAACTACTGTGTCTAATGGGGAATTTCCATATCTTTATCTACTCTCCCTACTCTACTCTTGTTTTTTTAGGTATAGTTTGAATAAAAGTGCGATTTTTTATTTCTTTATTTAGTAAAAAATGGTTCCATTATTGGGTCCTTATTTTAATACCAATATCCTTACCTTAATATTTATTAATGGGTCCATTATTTTTTAAAATATGGCAAGGAACTTTACAAATGAGGCCAATTCATCTTCATATAAGAATTCTTTATCAAGCAATTTTTTTAAGTTTAATTAATTTTAATTTAATAATTTTTATTGTATATTTTATTGTAAAAATTATCAATGTTTGAAATATAACCAAGAAATTGAACGTGCATATATCTACAGATACATTTATTTATATGAGTATGGTAAATAGACTTACGAATTAATATTTTTAAATTCTGAAAAAAATATTCTGTAATTTTTAACTAGTGTTCTAAACCTTCTGCAAAAGCTATTATGAGATGAATGGAGTACATAATATTGAAAGAAAAAAAAAGGACTTATTGATTCTCTAAAATAATGAAACCTATAAAAATTATTATTATTTATTTATTTATTTATTTTGTTTCATGATCACCACCCACAATTTACTGAAAATCGTTCGCAATGTACAGATATATATATTTTGTAAATAATTCAGAATCGCGTAAATATTGATACATTTATATATATTTTTATATATATTTATTTATATTTTGATATATATATATTTTGAAAAAAAAAATCGATATAATTTTATTGCCGGATATTGGAGAAAAGGCATGCTTATTTTGATGATATTATGAAGCATGTAAATATATTTTTATTTTTATCGCATACTTTAATACTATGACTGTCCGAAGTTAAAATATTTAATTTTATATGTAAGTGTGTTGATTTTCTATATCTATATGCTTGTAATTTTAGATCGACACATATAATGGCCAAATGCCAAATTTATTGAAAATTGTTTGCAATGTACATGTACAGTCGTGGAGAAAAAAAGTAAAAACCCCTACTAACTCCTCAACAAATTATCGTAGAAGAAAGTTACTGGTACCAAACGATTGTAAATAAAACCTACTTTTAAGTGATGTATATAAAATTTGCTTAGGGGGCCATCTACATATTAAAACGAATCCAAACTTCATTTTTTTCAATGACAATACCCAATTTTAACGAGATATTTCAAATCTTCGGTTCAAACTATGAACAGACACCAAATTTCAAGTCATTTGAATGATAAGTTTTTGAATTATAAACATTCAAAATTTATGGCTTCTAATGTTAAATTACATTTTCATATTTTTATTTATATCTACAGAAATTATGCTCCTAATGTGCTAATTTTTGTGTAGCAATAATACTAATATACCCAAAGATAAATACGCTGAAATTGCAATTTTTATAACTTTATGATATGAATTATGATTTATGAAATTAATATTCAAAAGAATTATAAATTGCAACCAACAATTTTTTTGATGGAATTAGATTTATTAAGCCCTGCTTTATGGAAATCCAAAATTTCACATTTTTCTTCCAATTAGTTTTCAAATTATGCTTAAAAAACTGTAAAATGATGGTTTAAGGAGTGACTAGGAGTATAATAGGAGTGATTATAATAGGAGTGACTAGATATTTTGAAATTTCTTTTGCTGTCGTGTAATCTAGCAGACTTCATTGACTTCTTAAGGTGCATGATCAAGATGGGGGCTCTCTCGGTTAACAATCGAGTTCCAGACTTCAATTTGGATACAGCCCTTAAAATACACTCGTTTTAAAATAATTAATTTCTCAGAAACTTATGGTACGAATTACATAAAAATTTGTTTTTAGGCTAATTGAAGGGTGTAGAGTACATTTATGCTGTCAGAATTGTGTACTGCTATTGAAAAAGACAAAGTTACGGTTCGTTTTAATATGTAGATGGCCCCCTAAGCAAATTTTATCTATATCATTTAAAAGTAGACTTTATTTCTAATCGTTCGGTACCAGTAACTTTTTTCTACGATAATTTGTTGAGGAGTTAGTAAGGAGTGTTTACTTTTTTTTTTTTTTTCCACGACTGTACATTTATCTATATATTTTTAAATAATTAAGAATCGTGTAAGTTTCCATGTTTAAAAAAAAAAATCAATATGATTTCTTGCCGGATATTGTCGAAAAGATTTGCTTATTTTGTTTATATTATGAAACATGTACATATATTTTTATTTTTATCGTATACTTTAATACAATGGCTGTCCAGAGATAAAATATTTAATTTTATATGTAAGTTTGTTATTTTTCTATATGCTTGTATATTTCAGATCAACACATATAATGGCCAACATTATTGAAAATTGTTTGCAAAGTACATATATCTATATTTTTTAAATAATTAAGAATCGTGCAAAATAATCGATGTACTGAATATTGTGTAGATATTTAAAAAATATACATATATTATATTTTTTTATACTACGACTGTCCAGAATTCGAATATTTGATTTTACAATTTCCCTTAAAATAAAATTATTATTTTTTTTCCGAAACATAATAGAAATCAATTATAATTATTATTTTTCTATTACCCAATACACTTCATCTTCTGTACCTCCAATGTTTAAAATTATTGAAACAATTGTCCGCAATCAACTTTATATACCTATATTTTCCATCCGAAGTATGGTGAAAAAAGAATTAAATGTTCTAAAAAGTTATCCTGATTTGAGTAGAGTTTTTTTTTTTTTTGAAAAAGTTTTGGTTAATTTTCTATTTTGAAACTAATATATATATATATATATATAGCACATTATGTTTTAAATGCGTTTGTCGGACCCTGAATCCTGCACCATAAATAAACTAAGTATAACCATAAAACATGCAAGAAATTTAAACAGATATAACCTGAACAAGAAAAAACAACAAAAGGCTGTGGCCTCTTCAGCGGTGGGCATTTTAGAAAGCACAGCAATGTTTCAGATTAATTACAATTTACAACAAACTATTATTCAGTAGTGGCAGTGGGTTTCGGCCAGAGTGTCGCAAAGCATAAATCAAATGCATAAAAACAATTGAAAGCATATCGCGAACACTCCCCCACCGGACCCGACGCCACAATAAACAGTGCATCTCGAAGATACCACTGATTCAGAACGTATGTTTAATGTATACTGAAACAATAAAATTATTTTACCCAAATCCGAGCAACACAGCCACAAAAAACAATAACTAAATTCCAGTGATCCATAATCTGTCCATAAACGTTCCATGTCTGTTGCCACACAATTGCAGACATCCTTGTAAAACCGTCCAAAAAAGGCTTTAGGTTATACAAATCATTAACTGTCAATCGCATAGCAACTCCTCAAAAATGAAGACTGTCTGTAAAACTAGTATATTTATTAATGAAATTCAAAGGTATATTGTTTTTATAATACAAAATGCTGGTTAAATTAAAAAGTTCTTTAAAAAATAAATTTTTATTCGAACAGAGTTTATAGTAGCGAAAAATCTGACCTATTATGATATTGACGTAAACGCGTTTATGGATATTTGAACTCCAATTAACTAAATGGTTAACTTCAAAATTAAAGTTATCCCGTTTATTATAAATTGATATGTGTATATTCCTCTGCCTAAAGTAAAAAATTTGTCATTTCCTTTTCTTTTCGTAACACCTAAATTTCATAAGATACCAATTAAATACAGATTTATTTGTAGTAATGTAAACAGCATTGGAAACGGATTTAATCGCAAATTTGAGGAAATGTTAAAAAAGATTTTAAATATACTAAAATTTAAGTATAAAGATAGTAATATGTATTGGATTATTTTGAACAGTTATGAGATCAGGAATGAACTAATTAAAGATGATATACAAAGTGTCCAGACATATGATTTTGAGAATCTTTTCACAAACATTCCTATTGCAGGGTTAAATGATGTCCTTTTAAAGGTTGTCGATTTAATTATAGCTGACACAGATTTAGATTTTAATTTATTTAAATTATTATGTAATTTTTGTTTATATAACAACTATGTTTATACAGGTTCAAATATATATTTACAGAATAATGGAATAGGAATGGGAACAAGTTATTCTTCAACGGCAGCTAACTTATTTTTATTTTATTATGAATTTCAATTTTGTAGTGTCAATAAAGATGTTAATTTTCTGGCTTTTAGATATATCGATGATTTGATAATTTTGAACTGTGATCGCGATTTTTTGGGGATATCATGTAACATTTATCCCGATATGCTGGTTTTGAAAAAAACAAATGAAAATAATAGTGCTGCTGATTATCTTGATTTGAAAATAAACATTTCAAACGGTATACACATATCAATTTATAATAAACGGGATAACTTTAATTTTGAAGTTAACCATTTAGTTAATTGGAGTTCAAATATCCATAAACGCGTTTACGTCAATATCATAATAGGTCAGATTTTTCGCTACTATAAACTCTGTTCGAATAAAAATTTATTTTTTAAAGAACTTTTTAATTTAACCAGCATTTTGTATTATAAAAACAATATACCTTTGAATTTCATTAATAAATATACTAGTTTTACAGACAGTCTTCATTTTTGAGGAGTTGCTATGCGATTGACAGTTAATGATTTGTATAACCTAAAGCCTTTTTTGGACGGTTTTACAAGGATGTCTGCAATTGTGTGGCAACAGACATGGAACGTTTATGGACAGATTATGGATCACTGGAATTTAGTTATTGTTTTTTGTGGCTGTGTTGCTCGGATTTGGGTAAAATAATTTTATTGTTTCAGTATACATTAAACATACGTTCTGAATCAGTGGTATCTTCGAGATGCACTGTTTATTGTGGCGTCGGGTCCGGTGGGGGAGTGTTCGCGATATGCTTTCAATTGTTTTTATGCATTTGATTTATGCTTTGCGACACTCTGGCCGAAACCCACTGCCACTACTGAATAATAGTTTGTTGTAAATTGTAATTAATCTGAAACATTGCTGTGCTTTCTAAAATGCCCACCGCTGAAGAGGCCACAGCCTTTTGTTGTTTTTTCTTGTTCAGGTTATATCTGTTTAAATTTCTTGCATGTTTTATGGTTATACTTAGTTTATTTATGGTGCAGGATTCAGGGTCCGACAAACGCATTTAAAACATAATGTGCTATATATAATCTGTGTGGTTATATGCAGCTGTAGCGCTTATCGCATGGATTTTATTTTTATTTTTTACTTTTAGTTTTACTTTTGATCTTTCTGAGCTTATATATATATATATATATATTACTGTGTATTTTACGGTTAGAATTATCAATGTTTCATTTTTCTATTTCCCAATACACTTCATCTTCTGTACCTCCAATGTTTAAAATTATTGAAACAATTGTCCGCAATCAACTTTATATACAGTCGGCCCCGCTTAATTGCATACAGTTGGTTCCACTGAATTGTATGCATTTAAGCGAGGACAGCAATTAATGTTATCAGTATACGCTATCATTTGATTATACAGGGTGATTCATAAATATCGAAACAATAGGCTATTTCCTTAAATATTGCCCCTATACCCATACTTCCAATTGCAAAGTTTCTTAAAAAAAGGTGCAAAATTTAATGACATAAGTCGCAACTCCATGGGGGGTCTATTTGAAAAAAATACGAAAATTAAATTTTTATACGGCCCCTGTAGTGTAAAAATTCCAATCAGGAAAACTTTCTTTATCCATTCCTGAATTAAACACAAAAAATTGCATCTTCATATCTGAAAAACTCGCAGAGTTATAGCCGTTTAAATAATTCATCAGATTTTAAGGGATTAGACACAAATTGAAATGCGCGCAATCCAAGAAACAATGTTACTTTAAATGTTCTAGGAAACATGTAAAAAATATATTTGTTGAGTTAGAATTTTGGATTTTTTCTCTTTTTTTGAGATGGTTAACCATGTAATTTGTAAACAAAATCACATCCTAATATTTCTCATAAAGTTTAAAAAAAATTCAAATGATTAGTATTTTTTTAAGCGGATTTAATTTAAAATCTTTATAACTCGAAACATTATTCATAGGATTTCAAATTTTTTTCATTTAATTAAAGAGGAAAGTATAATTTTAGTTTTGTTTCAGGATTTTTTAAAATATTAATAATATTTATTTAAACAATTATTAAACTTATTTTTAAAAAAAAAACATATTTTCAAAAGAAATTTTTTTTTTTCAAATTTGACGAAACAATTTTGATGTAAAGTAATCAATAAAGACATGTTCCAAGTCTGCACCTTTTTTATTTACCATTCTTGACTTATAATAATTTAAAGACAAGAAATGGTACAAAAAAAAAAAAAAAAAATCATGCAAAAACACGCATTTAAAGTTTTAAACATTGATTGGCTCCGAAAAAAATGTTTAAATGCATTTAAAAAAATGCACGTGAAAAAGTAACTTCTTTCTGTAGCTTAAACTTCCAATTCAGTTTAACTTTTACCAGTTCCACCTCCTTTTTGTAGTGTTTAAATGTCCATAAATAAACGCTAAATGTGTAATTTAAAACAATGCTTTTTCTAACATGCCGATTAAGAGTTTTTCATAATTTCAGCCCTCACAAATTCAGGCTTTTTATCGTCCCGGCGAGGCCGTTAAAATGTCTGTATTCTGGTTCCGGGCCGCTTTTTCAAGAAGGCTCACGATTTGAGCACTTTATCGCCAGAGTAAGGGTTGGCGCGGGGATGAATTCAACGCTACGCACCCTTTTTTGTTCGTGACGTCATACGCGTAGCGAACAGCAACCTCATTCCTTTGCTGAGAGGAAGAGATGTGCTTTTTTTCATTTGTTTTTTCCGCAAATGTAAAAAGCTAGACGAAATGTTATTTCGCCGTGGTTTGCAATTAGAACCTTGCTTAAAACAAAAATCTTTTTCGGATTAAAATAACTTTTAATTGCACAAATATATGTAATTCAAACATAAGTTATTTTTTTCAGTTCTATAATATTCATTTATTTCATTAATTGGCTATATGTTCGAAGAAATAGAGAACGTATTTTAAAAAAAACAGACGTAAAAATTTTCTTTAATAAATATAATTGTATTGATCATGTTTTTATGACACAATTGAACATAGTTTTATTAGTATTATTACTGAATTAATTTAGTTTTTTTTAATTATTAAGCGGCATAATTGTGTGACGTGTTGATTGCATTAATAAAACACATTTTCACTGAAATAATTCATTAAAAATTAATTGTTTTTAATTTAATTGCGATTAGAAGTTAATAGGAAGTTGAAACTAAAATCAATTCGATTATAATTAGATTGAACGATAAAGCATAAATTATTTAGCCGTATCCTGCAATTAAATCTATGAGCTAAAATAATTGCAAGTTGATGTAGCAATTAAATCAATTACTATTACATTTTAATATTGTTAAAATTTTATCATTATTTGAGTTTTTATGAAAATGACATTGGTCTGTCCCTAGTGCACAAAATTAAAAATCTTTAAAATTCTTCAGTTTTTTATTTAAAAATTTTTGCCATATTTATAAATATTATTTCGCCTTAGTTGTTTTATTTATTATTTAAAAATAATAATTCGTCATATTTGAATAAATCATGTAAATTCTTCTCTCGAATGAAATTCCCCCCCCCCCCCCACACACACACTTTATATTTCGTCATTCACACACATATTGCTCTATTTATTAAGTTGAAGTGGCAATAAAATAATGCTCCATCGTCTGAGGCAACCTCCCATTTCGAATTTTCTCTCGAATGAAATCCCCCCCCCCCCACACACACACTTTATATTTCGTCATTCTGCACACATATTGCTCTATTTATTAAGTTGAAGTGGCAATAAAATAATGCTCAATCGTCTGAGGCAACCTCCCATTTCGAATTTTCTCCCCCCCCCCCATCCTCTCCTCCATAACACTACTTTTTGCCCATTTAAAATTCATTGTTGCCTTGCAGAAAAGATTAGTTAAAATTGTGTCTGAAATGTTAACTATTCCTTCGCTTATCCATAACAGTGCATAAAGTTTACTGCTTTGCTCTATCTGTTGATTTTTAAGTAACAAATAAGTAATTTACCATAAAAAAAGATAAGGAAACAAATAGAATGAAAGATTTAAAAAAAAATAATACGGATTAACCTTTTGTGCACACGCTTTCATTTTTTTTAAAATTCTTTACAGTTTTTTAAATTTTCTGTCCTATTTATTACTTTGAAGTAAGTAACTATAAGTAAAAGACCAATTATTCAAATTCTGCCCCCCCCCCAAAAAAAAAGAAAAGCTTGTTTTTGTTTCCCCCCCCCCAAAAAAAAAAGTTAAATATTCCAAGTTTTTAATTTTTTGTTTGTTTTTTCTATTTGTTAATTGATAAATTTAACTATTTAAATCTATAGCCCCTTACTATCATATACAGTTAAGAAAATTCTCTAATGATTTTATTTGTTACTTTGAAGCAACAAAAGATAGTCATTCAATCTTCCGTCTACCCCATCTCCCCTTAAGAATTTCATCTCACCTTAAAAAGGCAATTTCTAAACATCCTGTTTGGGGGTGTGAAAGGCTTTTTTTTTTTCCTTTCTTGGTTTGGCCTATTTTCACTCGACTTTGAGAGTTGTTTCTGCAGAATGATTTGGTATTAAATTAATTATATAAGTTCATCGCAGAAAATATAGTAATTTTCTGCCACAGGTATTTTTTAAAATCTGTGTTTATATGCATCAAAATGCAATGAAACTGCATTAATTCATGATCCCCATAAATCCATCTTTATATGTAATCAAATATCTAAATATATGAAGGTAATGTGTTTTTGTTTAAGAGGTATGGAATTAATAATGCTCAATTGAATGAAAATTTAGATTTTTGAGGGGTTCAAATAATCAAAATTTTATTCTATATCATCAAAAGTAATAAAGGCCTTCGATAAAACAGAGTATAAGAATTCGTAATACAATTTCTTTCGAAGAAGATTTCTTTTCATCTAGAACACATAACTGAAAATATTTCTTTAATTTAGGTAGGACTGTTATTCTAAAATATGCTAGTTCGTCTTCCGCCATTTCGGTTCAAAACAAAACACAAGACGACGATTGGCGTTAGAGCTGGCTGAACGCTCTCGCTTTCGCCAACTCGCCAAGGCTGGTGCTGAAAACGTGAGCCTTCTTGAAAAAGCTTCCGGGCCAGACCCGGGATGGGCGGCTTTTTTCTGAAGACTCGGCCAGGCCGGGTCTAACGTATTTTTTCATACCGAACCGGGTGTTGGTGGGATTTATGACGGCCAATTATCTACGCGAAGGATATGGGCCCGAAGGGGGGTGGGTACTGCCTTCCGTGGGCGTCTTTCTAAGGTACCTAACCCGTATTTACGCAAGGATATCCAAGGTTTGAAAAAAAACCCACTCAAATCTCCGAACGACTGGGTTCGAACCCAGCATCTCCCGTCTACTAGCTTTGAGAGCAGAACCTCTCGGTCACTAGTTATACTAAACCAGGACTGGCTTCCTTATTCCTAGGTCTCCCCTGGACGAAATTTTCAGTCACGGTCTCGAGACAACCCGTATTAAAATCATTATCTCTGACTGACCTAATTCTTGCAAAAGTAACTAAAATTTAGCTCAGCCCAAAAACTTTTGCAACAAACGCATACAATTTTAAATGGCTATTATTCTACAATAAAACTTTAAAATTCATATTTTTAAAGGAAGTTGGTTTTAAGGCAAAAAAAAATTAAAATAGAGTAAAACTAGTGAAAAAAATCTGCCTATGACGTAATCCTTTCTTAAACGGAAAAATCTGTTCATACATGGAAAATGAATATAATAATACCTGAGAAAGAATAGACTACATTTACAACTCCTAAGAAGGGAATTTGTCTATAACGAGTTTTTTTTTTCTTTCCTACGTTATTCCATCTTAAAAGATTTTATTTTATAGCATTTTTCATTGTCTCCAACACATGGAATATGGATTAACGATATTAAAGGAGAAGTGAAACATTTACATATAAATAGAGATTCATTAATAAAACAAATAATCGCAGCTTTTGGCGCTTCTTTAAAAATAATCATTATAAACATGAAAAAAGAAAAGCTATAATAAGTATTTTTGGTCAGAACTCCTCCATACGAAATAATTTTTAAACATATCTATGTAAAAAACTATGTAGAAATTCAGTCAGGCCAAGCCGGGCTATGATTTGAACTTTTTTCCAAGCCCGGCCAAACTTTTTTTTTCGTATGGGTTGGTTCGGGACCGGACCTAGATATTTCCATCCGTGTAGATCTCTAGTGCAGGTCACCAGCATAGTTTTGAAAGCAGGTTTAATGTCAAATCTATACGCTGCTATTTTATGTCCAAAGGAGAGGCACTGTCTTAAATCGACTTTTAATAAAGTATAATTTGTGGATGATCCCTATCTTGCATTCAAAATTAGTCAAAAATTCGTCGCTCAGTGGCATGGCTAAATGGTGTAAATCGCGAATTTCGGATTTTAATATTTCTGCGAATATTGAAGATATCGAGATGAATTTTTTTGTGTTTAATTCAGGAATGGATAAGGAAAAATGTCCTAATTGGGAATTTTGCTCTACGGGGGCCGTATAAAAATTTAATTTTTGTATTTTCTCATATAGACCCCCCATGGAGTTGAAACTTATCTCATCAAATTTTGCATCTTTTTTTATGAAACTTTGCAATTGGAAGTATGTGTCTATGGGCAATATTTAAGGAGATAGCCTATTGTTTCGATATTTATGAATCACCCTGTATTCAGCAGATATGATAGATATTAATGGACAATAATTATTTACCTAATAAATTAAAAACTATTGTATAAATAACTATATTAATAACTTTAATAAAAAATTTATTATTACTTTATATATAACAATATATGTAATAAAGTATAAGGTATTATAAAACTATTTACGGTAGATGGCTTAATTTTTCATTAAAATTTATGTTAAAATTAAAATGAAAGTTAAGTAGAAAATTTTTGCTTTTAAATCATACCTTTGAAAATTAAAGTTTCTGCATAAATTCTTTTTATTTTTTAATTATTTGTCAATTTATTTCTCTTTTTTTCTTTCGCCTACACAAAAAATCCTTTAGGGTTTTTTTTTTTTTTTTTTTCATATCTCGACATTGCATTTCTCCACTTCCAGCGCTAAATATTGGTCTTTTATTCGATTCTATATTCCCCGGATTCCATAATTTTTCAAAAAGTACCCCCAGCATCTTGAGTCACTGCATGTACGGCAAGCTTTAAAAGAAAAACACAATTGTCCAAATTCAACACTCTCATACGTTTCCAGAATTAAGATAAGTCATCTTTCACGATGATTTCTGCTCTTCGATTGTAAATGTAACAAACCATTGTTACAAAAAAAAAAAAGTTCTTCCCCCTTTTTTCCCCATTTTATCACTATAACAGGAATTCACAAAATCTGGATTACTACTAGTAGATTAGAGATATTTATGCAATTAACCGGGGATTGTTATGCGATAAAACGAGTATATTTAACATTAGCCTTATGGGGAACGTTTCTGTTCCACGGCATTCTATGCATTTAAGCGGGGTATTCAATTATCCGTTACCCAATTAAGTGGGGCCGACTGTACCTATATTTTCCATCCGAAGTATGGTGTAAAAAATTAAATGCTCTAAGAAATTATCCTGATACAGAGTTGGGCAAAATACATCGAAAAATCATTTTCGATACAAAATACAAAATACATTAGTTTTAGAACCTAAAATACAAAATACAAAATACTTTTCAAATTAAAAAAATTCCAAAAACAAAATACATGTATTTTCAAAATACATTTAAAATACAAAATACATCTGAAATTTGAAAAAGTTTGTGTATAAGATTAGAGCTTTGCACGGGCCGTACCCGGCACGGTCAGCTGTCTGGTTTAGGGCCAATTTTTATTCACGACACTCGGACCGGGCCGGGCCGGATCTGCCCTTCAGTTGTTCCGGTATGGTCCGGCCCGGGTATCAGGTTTATTTTTTTCTGAAGGGCCTCGTCATCACTCTTTCGGGTTCCGGGCTTTACTTTTTTCTGCAGACTCGAGCCGGGCCTGATTTATTCCTTTCAGACCGGACCGGGACTGGACTTCATTCTTCCTATACGTTTGCATTAGCCAAAAATTTTAGTATTGGTCCCGACCCAGCCCTTATGAAAATCACTGGCCTACCCCGGCCTGGCCTATTCAAAAATCAGCAAAATTTGGCCCGACTCAACAATTGTTTCCAAAAAACGTATGCATTTTTAAGTTGCTATGATTTTAAAATTAAAAATTTTAATATTATTATTTTTAAAGAATAGTAAATATATTTATGGACAATAAAATTATAGTACAGTAAAAAAAACTCTAAAAATGAATCTGTCTATAAATCCTGTCTTAAACGGCAAATGTTTTGATTCATGCAAAATGAATTTAATAACAGGCGAAAAGAACATAATACATTTAGAACAAACTATGTACCTGCTAAGAAGGGAACCTATCTATAATGGATTTTTTTCTCCTATCCTGTGCGAATCCGTCTTAGAAGATTCTACAGTATAGCGTTTTTCAGATTTTTAAGTTTCCAAGGCATGGAGAGATTAATGATATTAATTATAATTAAAACATTTACATAAAAATAAAGATTAATTCAAAAAATAAATATCGCAGTCAAAGGTGCTTTTAAAGGAAGTCTATAAACATGAAAAAAAAGCTGAAATAAGTATTTTTGATCAGAATTCCTCGTACAAGACGATTTTCAACCATATCGCCACAAAAATTTATGTTTTCTGGAAATTAGTTAGTCTGGGCTAATCGAGTTTTTGTACGAGGAGGGCCAGGCCGAACTTCTAGCTTTTGTATTGGTCCGGGCTAATTCCGCGATTTTACTTTTTATACCGGACTGCAGCATAAATATGCAGCATAGAAGCGCTACCTGTTGGGGGATTTACACCAACAATTAATTAGTAACAACTTATATCAACGTCCAACTGAATCTGAAGTTCGATGAAAATCGGTGCATTAGTACTTGAGATAGAACTATTGCAGAAATCGTGAAAAATGTAGCATAGCAGCGCCACCTGTTGCGCGATTTACACAAAAACTTAATCAGCAACAACTTGTGTCAACGTCTAACTGAATCTGAAGTTTGATGAAAATCCGTGCATTAGTTCTTGAGATAGAGCGCTCACAAAATTTGTGTCACATACAGATAAACTCACAGATAGGACATTTCCTAAAAACAGTCAAATGGTGTTCAGGACCTTCAAAAATATAAATCCGTCGAAAACCTGAAGTCAAATTTTTTCACGATTCCAATACTTTCTTCTTGTAAAGATAGGGGAAAATAAAAAGTGAGAAAATCGAAGCGTGAGTTGAATAGTTATTCTTGGACGTATACATTATAAACACATATATAAAAGAATTGTATAATTTCCTTCGTTGGAAGTTGGTTAAAAAGTATACATAATTCGTTAAGGCCTCAATCGCTACAACGCTAATATGAGTATGCTTCCCATGAATAAAAAAAAGAAATATTTTAAAAAGGAATATTAAATAAATAACATGTTAATGTTTTCGTTTAAATTCTGGGAATATTATAATATGTAGAAATACGACGTTCGGGGGAACATGATACCAAATAACTTTTTTTTTTAAGTAATGTTTTTTAGTTTTTAATAAATAATAAGTGTCTTCTATCAATGCATCGTTCTTCGTCATGGTCTCTTTTAAAGACCCTTCAATCTTGAATAAGTCATTGTATTAAAATTACTTTAAATACTCATAACGTACTCTCCATCATTTATATTGTAAAACTGCATTTAAACATATGCATATTATACTTGTAATAATGATTGCAAGTTAAATATTGCTATTTATTTTCTTTAGGTATGAATACACTACTTATTCTATTAAAGAATCCTTTATTGATATTTGTTTTTGATTAATATGCAAGCCAAATGTTAAAAATTTTGAAACTCTCTGTACAATGAACATTGATCTCGGTTGATACATAAATAATCTCGGGATACATAAATAACTACGCAATTAATAATGTACAAATTTCTATGCTTATAAATCCGTACAAAATAATGATTCATTAATCTTTTTTAAATTTTATTCTAAACAAATATATGCGCAAACCTGCACATTCAAAATCATAAATATTATTCTAAAGGGGGACGTTTTTGTAATTAACCAAATTAATATTCTTATTGATATTAAAATTCTCATCTGAGAAACTTTTGTTTATGATGTAACTCAAAAAAGAATCAAACTTCGGTTTCGGACAGCAACTTTCGTTTCGGTCGAACACCAGTATATTCACTGAGCTTTTTTTTTTTTTTTTTTTTTTTTTTTTGTAAACACTATAAAATAAAACATGAAATGAGTCAAAAAAATTTAATTGCGAAGTCACGCTATATAAACATGTACCCTCAGTAAGAGCAGGTCTATAACCAAAAATCCAACATTTAATATACTGAATCGTAAATACAATTAATGAAAATCTGAATTCTATATCAATAAATATAACGATTTATGTAGTAAAATTCGCTCTCAATTAAATGAATATAACGGGTGGCTTAAAATATACCCGAATTTTGATAAAACGGATACAAAGGAACTAGAAAAAATGTTTCAATCAATATATAACGGAATAAAACTAAAAATCTTACCTTTAAATGTGTTTCAAAGTTAGTTGTTGCTTCAAAAGTTCCACTTATAACGGTAGATCTTGTTTTACATATTTGGCATGCAGCCTTAACTTTACCGTTATTACCAACAGAAATTATTTAAAAAAATTTCCCATCTAGTATAGCACAACGTGTACTATCGCAATTCATTAATTCACTTGATATATTATTATCCGGAACTGTAGAAATATCAGCCATTCTTTCACGAGACTTAAACATACATTACATTTCTTTCTATGGTTCTTTAAACAGTACTATGCACAGCAAAACTCTAAATGATTCTTCCTCTTTATCAAACAGTAGATTTTGTCGTTCTCATAGCAACATTATAATTATAAAAGCTAAAACCTTAGAATTGTAACAATTCAGCAAAAATGCTTAATTAAAACAGAAGCATTCATTCTAATCTTTATCATATCAGCAGCTGAAAAAGTAAGTTTACATTAACTTCCAGAAATGAACCCTATAAGACAAAACAAAACAGACAGGCACGTATTTTGCTTTTGTGAATCTTACATTTGCGCTTTAAACGACGGTTCTTGTGTTTCTGTAGAAGCAGATTGAAATCTACAGAAATGTATTTTGAGTATTTTCAAAATACAAAATACATGATAAAATCATTTCAAAATACATTACCAAAATACTTTCGTTTAGTTGGCTTAAAATACAAAATGCAAAATACAAATGTATTTTGAAAATGTATTTCAAATACCTGTATTTTCGATACTGCCCATCTCTGTCCTGATATAAGTAGAGTTTTTTTTTTTTTTTTTTTTTTTTTTTTTTTAAGTTTTGGTTAATTTTCTATTTTGAAACTAATAAATATTAAAAACATTTTTTTTTTTTACTGTGTATTTTACGGTCAGAATTCTCAATGTTTCAAATAATCAAGAATTTAAATGTAAATAAAAGTAAAGATTTACTTATAATTTTTGTTTTTGATGTTATAGTAGAGTGTTAATTAAAATATTTTTAATTGCTTAAAGCATTGGATTTATTTACCTCTAAATCTTAGTTTTTCCTGTTTATAATATAATGAACGCCGAGGGAAAATATACATATAATATATATCTTTTATAACGCATATAGAACGAGGTTTTTCGTATTTTTATATGTAAAAGTAATATTTAAGAAGCATTATTTACAGTACAGAAACTCTATTTACAGTAAGTATTCACGCCATCTGCCGGTGAGAGTAGAACATTAATGATTCCGAAACTAAGGAGAATTGTGACGGCCGTATAAGGCAGGCAATCGAGTTTGGCCGTGGGATAACTCATGATAGCTTTATCTGAAATTAAAAAAACCAATTTTGTTCTGTTAGTAGGTAAGTATAGCTCGTGACTGAATGAAGGATTTAAATAAAAATTTAAATTTGACTTCTTGGGAGAGTTGTATGCAAAACAGTACAATTTTTGGTACAACTTAACTACGTATAGCCTTGTAAAATTAGTTGTAAAAGAAAAAACCAAAAATCCTTCATTCAATCACTAGTCAATCCTATATTGAAGAAGTACGCAAAATTTCAATAGGATCGGTGCATCAGTTTTTGAGAAATCGTGTCTGCCGGCTTCAAAAATAATGTTTTTTTTTTAAAAAAAAGCGATTACCATTTTAAGTAGGAATAAAACAAAGATTTTTTTTAACTTATGTAGAATCCGAGATTCTAGCTCTATAAAGCAAAGATCCTGCAGCAGCTGCAAAGTCCATGGCATCAATTTGCTCCTGCCTGAGACGAATTCATGCTTCTCGACTCCCAGTCTCAACTTTTTTCTCAGCTACACTATATGGCCAAAGGTGACCGGTCACTTGCGATTTTAGACGTTTTGTTAAATATTTAGAAAAATACATGAGGAATTAACCTGAAACTGCAGGTGGGTAAACAGTATAGTATACGTCATATATTTCCGCGAATATTTTTTTCCTGAAACCCCATAGGGGACTGTCAACAAATTGAAAAAGAACGAATATCTTTTGGATAACCCTGTAAAAACTAATGTAGCAAAAGCGTTCAAACACGAGATTATTCATAAGTGGCTTATTGTGATATACTGTGTTCATTTTTATGAGGATAGCATGTATACTCGTAGAGAAATTAAGGTTTTTATAAAAACAGCCCCAAATTTCGCCAAGTTTTTTGCTTATAATTTGCAGAGTTCTTAATATAAAAAAAAGTTCTTTCCAGAAAATATGACAAACAATATTGCACACCATACTTTGCAATCAGAATTTAAAAATAATAAAATTTGGATGAAAAATGAGCAGGTTTACTAAAAAATGTTTCACTGCGCATAGGCGAATGCAATCAAAATATAATGTGCATAATGTATTAGCTAAGTATATAGAGCAACTTTTGTGAAAGTCTCAAAATCATAGCTTGAAAATTCTGAAAATAATCGTCGATAGAATAAGCCCGAAATCCGTTGTTCCCCAAAACAAGCAAAAAGATCAGGGGTTGCATCAAATATCTGTTGATTAGTGCCAAGATAGCGTACACAATATTGCACGTACCATATTTGGTTACAACCCCTGATCTTTTTGCTTGTTTTGGGGAACAACGGATTTCTAACCTATTATATCGACGATTATTTTCAGAATTTTCAAACTATGATTTTGAGACTTTCACAAAAGTTGCTCTATATACTTAGCTATACATTATGCACATGATATTTTGATTGCTTTTGCGCATGCGCAGTGAAACATGTTTTAGAAAACCTGCTCATTTTTCATCCAATTTTTATTATTTTTTAATTCTGATTGCAAAGTATTGTGTACAATATTGTTTGTCATATTTTCTGAAAAGAACTTTTTTTAATATTAAGAACTCCGCAAATTATAAGCAAAAATCTTGGCGATATTTGGGTCTGTTTTTATAAAAACCTTAATTTCTCTACGAGTATACATGCTATCGTCATAAAAATGAACACAGTATATCACAAGAAGCCACTTATTAATAATCTCGTGTTTGAACGCTTTTGCTACATTAGTTTTTACAGGGTTATCCGAAAGATATTCGTTCTTTTTCAATTTGTTGACGGTCCCCTATAGGGTTTCAGGAAAAAATCTTCGCGGAAATATATGACGTATACTATATTGTTTACACATCCATAGTTTCAGGTTAATTCCTCATGTATTTTTCTAGATATTAAACAAAACGTCTAAAATCGCTAGTGACCGGTCACCTTTGGCCATATAGTGTATGAGTACGCGATATTCAGTAGCGGATAGGGAGAGCTTAATGCAATAACTTTAAAACTTCAGCTGCATTGTGTAGCATAACTATATGGGAAAATTTTCAAAAATTCCCTAGCCTGCTTTGGCACGTTGTTTTGTTCGTGTTGATATTCGTTTGAACTTGGTACTTATCCATGTGTTTTACATTTTATTGTGTATTTATATCTTATTTTTCTCATACTTTTCTTACTGTCGTTGTTATTATAATTTGAGATGTTAATACGTGAAGATAATTCATTGTAATTATTAATACTGTAATGTTAAAAAAATTATGTGCTGCTCTTATTATGCATTTGGTATAAAATAGGAACTGAAATAATCCTAAAATGAAAATATATTTAAAATATACATAATTTATAAAATAATTAAACGTAATAACTACAAAAAATGAACTGTGCTTCTCAATCGATATATATATATTTTATCCATATGGACTTAATATTGAGGTTTTCAATAGGAATATTAAAGTTTTTTCATCCATTAACAATATTACTGACTATAATCCAATTTATCCTACATTAAATCATATTTTATATCGCCAAACAACACGTAATAAACGTGGGAGTTGTTCTTCTTCAATAATAATCTCTAAAAATACTATCATTAAACAATTAAATATCCTACATAATAAATATTTAATTGATTACATTGGAAATTAGTTCGTAAATATATTTTCGCAATAAAAAAGAAGAAGCTTGCACAAGATTTTAATATATTTCTTGGTAAAAAAAATTTTTCGATACATTTCTCAGATATATTTTTTGATCTTATTATGATAAGAGTAAATCAATTCAACATTAATTTACAAAAAAAAACCTAAACTTAAAAATACAAATACACAATTGTTAATTACTTTTACAAATCAAATATTCAATAATATTAATCTTAATTCTATCATAAATGACAAAAAATGTCAATTTCCAATTCACAATATTCAATTATCTAGAACATTTAAATATCCAATTACATTAGGCAGAAAGATTTTTAATTATTATTCTTTCTCAAAAAATACATCTGCTACAAGTACCTTCCCTTGTAACTGCAACGACCCCTCACTACAGCAATACATTAATAAAGATCATGGTCATATAATCACTGGTAATCTTAATATTGTTAAAGATTTTAGATTAAGAAAATTAATGGGATATGGGACTAAATATAGACTCCCATCAAAACTTAATATAACTACAATTATAAAGCAATTTACATTTGATATTGATTTGTTCATATATAAAATTTCTATTTATTACAATAAACCTGTTGCTTATTTTGACCAATGGAAGATTTTGGAAATTGAAAAGTTAACTGATGCTCTTTGGGCAAATGTATCTAATCTAGTTAAAGTCAATACCAAACACATTTTCCAACAAGTTAAAAATATTCAAAGGGACTATGTAATTACATATATTGACAAATCCCCTAATAATTATGCAATTATATGTAAATCCTATTATCACCATCTTCTTACATCTAGTATTTCATCAAATAAGTCTTTCCAAAGAACTAATGATGATATTATTGTTAACAACCGTAAAATTAATGCTTATTATAAACTACTAAATTTTATTCCTACTAACTTTAATTATCCATATTTAGTACTCATTCCTAAATTTCATAAGACACCACTTAAATTCAGAACAGTTACAATTGGATGTAATACATATAATAATTATGCTAACAATATTTTATTAAAAATTCTGAATCAAATTTATGATCTAACAACGGAAACAGATAATAAACAATGTATAAAAAACAGTTATCAATTGGTTAATGTACTTAAAGATATTAAATGTGTAAAAGATATACGTACGTATGATTTCAAAGATCTATTTAATAATATAAATCTTAATGATCTGCATACTATAATTAACACACTTTTTAAAACATATAAAAATAAATTAAATCTACCTTCGTTTATGGATTTAAAATATTTTCGAATTTTAACTAATTTTATAATACACAATAACTATATCTTACAAGATAATATTATTTATCTACAAATTGAAGGAATGCCACAAGGCGGATTTACATCCAGTTTGATGGCTGATTTATATTTATATCAATATGAACGTAATTTTTGTAATGATGATATACTAATGTATCGCTATATTGATGACATTATTTTAATTGATACTAAACAATCAAATTTTGCTCAATTTCCAGTTGATTATCCAACTAATTTAGAATTGACAGAAAACCTCTTAACAAATAACACCATCAACTTTTTTGATCTAAAAATCATTGTATCACAAAACAAAACAATTACTGATCTTTATGACAAACGTAAAGATTTTAGATTCAAAGTTAATACATTTACGAATTTTAAATCCTGTCTACACATTTCAGTTTACCGTAATATACTACTTAATCATTTGTATAGAATCAAAAGTTTATGTTCATCTCATCTTATAAATAAAAATATTAAACAATTAATTTTTGATGCTTTAAATCATGGTTTTCCTAAGAAATTCATATATTCCTTAATCTACAATTGATTTAAGATCTAAACAATGTATTGTTGGGTGATTTATTGTTTGTTACTATTCACATTTTGCGTTTATAAAAAATATATAAAAAAATTACAAAAAACTAAAAATAAACAAAAAAAATTAAAAATACAAAATATATATAAAAAAATTTAAATAGGATGGCTGGGTGGGTAGATGTTAAATTAAGGAGGAGGGCGGAGTTGTCTGGATAATTTATACGCAAATGTTGTTTTTATATTTATAATATTAAAAAAAAGTAGGAATGTAGGAATGTTACGTTGATTTTTCATGGTTCTACTATCAGTTTTGGTTCTAGTGAGGTCGCGTTCCTGTGCACTGTATAACATTCTTTAAATTAAATCTAGTTAATATGCATCAATTTAATTTACTATTATAGATTTATTTCAATTAACTTAGTAATGATATACGATTACACTGGTTATGATATTTGTATTTACGAGTTTGTAGAAATATTATATTATGTTGGTATATTACCACCCCCCCCCCCCCGTCCTCATATTAGTAATGATACATTAATTTTATTAAGTGATTAATATAAACAAACTTTTATGTTATTTATAAATTCACTTATTTGGTATTATTATTAATTCACTTAATTTTAAATACATAATATTATAATGTTAATTGATTATTATCAATCTTCTAATGCAATGTTTTAGTATGATATATTTATGCAATCTCAGTGACATTTTAGGCTAAATATTTACAATATAAAAATAAAATAAAGTAAATAAATAAATAATTGCATTTTCTACTTTTATTTATGGTATAATGTAAATGTGGGATGCACTCAACACTATTTCATCTAATTCTTGTCTTGTAATTTATAATATATTGATTATTTAATTTAATTCTTATAATTCAGCTAGACGGCAGAATTAAATAATTTATTATATTCTAGTATAATAAGTTTGCTTGGACTCTTTTTCTCTTTTATATGTTATTATCTCTTAATTGTTAATTGTTTAATTTTAAACTCTGTATAACAATCTTTAAATTAATTTAATTTGAATCATTTTAATTTACTCTTTTGATTTATTTTATTTTATTTATATTATGCCTTGTAATGGTAATACATTTTCACAGTTTATGATACATGTATTTAAAGTCTGTAGAAACGTTGCATTTTATTGGTATATCACCCCCCCCCCCATTTTTGTATTAATACATTAATATTTATTTATTGATTATTATAAACAATTTTTTTTTATATTATTATTAATGTTACTTATTCGAAATTATTGTTTTACTTACATTTAAGTGTAAAAATTAAAAAATAATTTTAATTTTAACCAGTTTTCGCATATTACATTAAGATATTTATTGATAATTGTCAATATTATGTTGCATATTTTAGAATAATATTTATTTGCAATCTTAATCACATTTGGTTTAAAATACATTATATCTACAGTTATATTCGTTTTTTTGTACTAGATGGCAGCACTATACACTATTTTAGTCATGTACTCAATTACTTAATTATATATTGTCTTTCTTAAATATAATTTCTTATATTTCCAGCAAGAGGGTAGCATTAAATAATTATTTATTTTGTTCTATTATTATTAGGCTGCTTGGACTCTTAAATTTAACTTATAATGATTACTATCTATTAATTATTAATTGTTTAATATTAAACACTTCTTGTAATTTATAACAGGATCAATATTATAGAATGTAGTAATTATTATTATATGGACTATCTGTTGCGGTACCCATTATATTAAAATGTTATTTGATAATTATCAATATTAAGTTGCATATTTTGGAGTGATATTTATCTGCAGTCTAAATGACATATTAGGTTTTAAATATATTTAATCTAATGTTATATTCGTTTTCTCTTCTATCCTAGATGGCAGCACTAAACACTATATTAGTCAGTTTCTTGATCATTTATTGTCTTTCTCAAATATAACTTCTTATAATTTCAGTTAGATGGCGCTTTAAATAATTATTTATTTTGTTCTAATATTATTAGGTTGCCTTGCACTCTTAATTTAAAATTATATTTGTTATTATCTATTAATTATTTATTGTTTAATTTTAAACAACTTCCTGTACTTTATTCCAGGATCTTTATTATCGATTGTAATAATAATTATTGTGTGAACTATCTGTTGCGGCAACCGTGGTATTAGCTTTTAACTGTGTCAGTATTTAAGCGGGATTTTAAGCCAAAGTACGTAATCTGTTTGTGACAATGTTACTGTCTTGGCTGTCCTCGTGCTGGGTTTGTATCTGATTTAATTTGTTTCATTTTTTAATTGTTTTTATGGTTGTGGATTTCACATTGTTTAATATTTTACATGGTTGTTTAATATTCTCTGGTGCTTAGTCGATCGGGTGCATAATGGAATTCAATATTTGCTTATTGCTGAATTCCGTTACAGAAATCGACTATGTTTTTTGCTTATAAATGTATTTTATGTGCCCGTGATCAAGTGAAATACCTTATAAGCTTCCGGCTTCATTCATCCATTTTATCTCTTGTATGTTTATGTTACGGCTTTTTCTGGTTCAACATTATTTAGCTGGATTTATTATCTATTGTCTTTAATCAGACTTTATCAAAAATTGTTTTTTTTTCATATGTTTCATATCGATTTATTGCCAGCAACATGCTAGTGAATTACTTGCATTTAATAAAATTCTGTATTACTAGTTACATGTTCCTTCTCTATTCTGTTAAATGTCTGAGTTATGAATATTTGCTATATTATAAATTTAATTTCAATTATTGGAAATCGATGACGATTTTTTATATATTATGGTTATATATATATATCAAATAAACATTTTAAATTAAGAACAAACAGAAAACAAATATTAATAACTTTTAATTCTTTCTAAACTTTAAAAAAAAAAAAATCATACCCCATTGACTTACTGTATATAATAATAGCTACATATACATAATTATACTTAAGTAACAAGTATTAAATTATGTATATTTTAATTATAGAGGTATATGCCAGGTAAATCTTATTTATTGTTTTCTAAAACTTTGACTAAAAGCGAAGAAGAAATATTTATCATAAAATAAGAAATAATAATTTTATTATAACCCCTCGAGGCTAACTTGCTATAGCATTAAAGCGGTTAAAACGCCACATACACCCCTATCAATTTATTTATGTATAATGAGTTAAATATTAAATAACATTATTGTGACATAAAAGATGAACTGGTTTTAAATTTTAAAAGTAAAAGTTGTAGGTATTTGTTTACTTATTTATATACTTCTTACAACACTGCTGGAAAGATTATTGTTCTAAAGAATTCCTTTTAATATTATTTTGAAATATTTTGGATAAGTGGCGACAGTATTAAATGCAAAAGCTTTTTTCCCCCCTTTGTTTCAAACCAGGTTTAAAGAAATGCCTACGAGATTTCCTTCTCCCTTCCTCCATTACGCAGGCTTTTCTTTAACATTGTTGCATTAAGCCCCATCCGCTACTGGGATATTCATCCCCTTTCCTCCCGTACTCGTGGCTATTTTGGCCAAGCTTTATATCCATGCCCATGGCGGACTCCAATTCAAGAGCAAGTCCTGCTTTCGCATCTTATGGAGTATCCAGAGTTTATACACTATATGGCCAAAGTGACCGGTCACTTCCGATTTTAGACATTTTGTTAAATATCTAAAACAATACATGAGGAATTAACCTGAAACTGCAGGTGTGTAAACAGTATAGTATAGGTCATATATTTCCGCGAAGATTTTTTCCTGAAACCCTATAGGGGACCGTCAACAAATTGAAAAAGAACGAATATCTTTTGGATAACCCTGTAAAAACTGATGTAGTAAAAGCGTTCAAACTCGACATTATTATTAAGTGGCTTATTGTAATATACTGTGTTCATTTTTATGAGGATAGCATGTATACTCGTAGAGAAATTAAGGTTTTTATAAAAACAGCCCCAAATTTCGCCAAGTTTTTTGCTTATAATTTGCGGAGTTTTTAATATAAAAAAAAGTTCTTTTCAGAAAATATGACAAACAACATTGTACACAATACTCTGCAATCAGAATTAAAAAGTAATAAAAATTGGATGAAAAATGAGCAGGTTTACTAAAACATGTTTCACTGCGCATGCACGAATGCAATCAAAATATAATGTGCATAATGTATTAGCTAAGTATATAGAGCAACTTTTGTGAAAGTTTCAAAATCATAGTTTGAAAATAATTGTCGATATAATAGGCTCGAAACCCGTTGTTCCCAAAAACAAGCAAAAAGATCAGGGGTTGTAACCAAATATGGTACGTGCAATATTGTGTACGCTATCTTGGCACTAATCAACAGATATAATATCAACACTATGGGATTTTTTTTTCTCCAACTGATTGTTTTCCTTCTAAATCTCATAATTTCCGAACAAAATTTAAACTCGATCATTATCTAAATGTTAGTATATAGTATTAAAATTTCAGAGTGATTGTATAAAATTAAGTTTATTATTTTTTTAAAAATCAAAATGCGCTTAATGTTAATTCTGCGGGCCATAAAAACAAAAAGCAAAAAGTGTCGCGAAAGTGACTTTCGGAAAAGAATTTTGTTGAAAGGTTTAATATTGATATTTTTCAAACTAATACCACCGTTCGAAATCGTAAATTTAGTCTGGTATTTTTTTCTCATATTTTCATTTACGGAGCAGATGCAGAATATTGAAATTTTCAGAAAGAAAAGCCCTTGAAACGGCGTTTTGAAAAGAAATTTTTTGAAAGTGATAATATTCGTATTTTTTAAAACCGATTACACCATTACAAAGGTAAAAGTACGTAGATATGGCCTGGTACTTTTAGTTTTCGCGTATTTTGAACGGTCGAGATGATATGGACTGCTAAATATGGGAGTTATATTTTTATGTTGTTTTCATGGGCAAGAAGCACACAAACACGCATTTTAATGATCGCGACATTATCGAAATTCACATATATTTGAGATTCCTACGCCCTGAGGTTGGTGCATCCAGTGATATTCTTTATGGTTTTCATGGTCGCGAAGTAGAATGGAGAAATCATATCCATGTTGTGATAATGCCGGCGATCAATATTTTTGAAAACTAAAGCAATTTGAGGGACACCGATCATCATGTCCTCTCTTGAGAGCCCAGCGAACTATACTTGTATGGTTTTAATGCTGTACGATTATTTTTACATGCCTTTCCCTTCCTAAACATTTTACCAGCATTCTGATTTATTATAATAGGTGACTATTTGGCGGTTTTCACCTTTTAAGCTGAGTTAGTATTTCATTATATTTTTATTTTACCTCGAATAGTTGCTTAGCTACAACAAGCTCGGAAGGTTAATTTTGAGGTGTTGGGACAGCGCAGAGAGCTTTTTTTGATAAACATAAACAATGGAGGAATGATAGCCATGCTTTTCGGGAAATCACAGGCATGGTTGCGAATGGCAGTGATTTTCCAACATTGTTTCTCTCAGGATTTCAAGTGTATTTTATTACATAGGCACTGTTTATTTTCATTTATACCTAATGTGAATAGTTTGTAGGTAAAAATAATTGTAAACTTTCACAATTCGAAGAGGTGGGGCACACGAATCCATACAGAAGACAGTAGCTCCGAAGACTACAATATTGCTATAGAAGAGTTGTCTGACAATGATAAATTAGATATAGAGGAAAGTGATGAACTATATGACATGAGTATGAAACTGGTTAACCTACGTGGGAGTGCCAAGACTGCAAGCACACAGCTCACTACTCCAGCATTGCAGATTTACCTGGCCATGGACTTTGTGAATAGTGCATTCACTGCTTACTTTTATCAAAACCAAATAGTCATTTACCTAGTCTGACTTTCTAGGTTTTTCTTACCATTATGTATAAGACTGATGTTATTTCAACTCCTGTATTTTTACGTCTGATGGAGTCATAATACACAAAAACCTCAACTGGCTAGCGCATTGCCAAACACAAGCAACAAAAATAAGAAACACATTCAACATGTTGGGAGCAATGGAATCCAAGAATTGGGACTTAAAACCAGAAATTATTCAAACTTGGTATAGGACAGTAGTTGAAACGACACTAACTTATGCCGTCCCAATTTGGGGCCACAACCTCAATACAAAGAGCAAGGAGGTATTATCCTCTTGCCAGAGACACTTCCTGCTGTCCATTGTTAAGGCATATAAAACAGCCCCTACCGCGGCTTTTCAGGTACTTGCAGGCCTGATTCCAATACACCTACAAGTAAAATACGAAGCAACATACGGTACAATATCAAGACTGGGAGAAAATGTAAACCTCCATGGAACAACAATAAATCACATGGACTATACAAAAAAATATAAACGTATGGAACACACACCACGCAGAAACAATCGAACCAAGAACAGGACACAACGTCAAAGGCATAAATATCTACACAGATGGCTCAAAATTGGGAATCAGGAGCTACGGGTTCGGCATTCGTAGCCTTAAAAAATGAACAAAAAATTTAAACGCGGTCAGCACCTTTAAGGAAGTTTAATAGTGTCTTTCAAGCCGAACTACTGGCCATATTAAAAGCAGCATATTGGGGCAACAGCACAGGGATGGAATACAGCATCTGCTCGAACTGCATGTCAGCCATCCAAACATTAAGCAAACCATTTAACACCATACAACTAGTAAATGATATACAAGAAGCAATTAAACTCTCAATTAATAGGTTCAAAATTAGCTGGGTTAAAGCACATGTGGGCATCCAAGGAAACGAGGATGCCGACGAATTAGCCAAACAAGCAGAAAAAAATAAAATAAAAGGAATCCCACATGACTTAGAAAGACCAATAACAAACCTTAAAAAAAAAAAAAAAAACAATTAAAGAACTAATTATTAAACACTGGCAGTTCAAGTGGGATTACGGGGACACGGGCAGGACAACATTTCAATACTTTCCAAAAGTAAGTACAAAGAGACTAAGGAGTTGTAAATTACTCAGCCAGATATACACGGGACATGGAGCATTCCCAGAATACTTACACAGATCCAAGCGCAAAAATGAGCCAAAATGTGCATGCGGGGAATCGGGAAGCCCAAAACACTTCCTAACAGCCTGCCCACTAACACAACCACACCATCTGATTCAAATCACAGCAAACAACGAGCAACTTTGGCATAATCAGCTAGCAAACAATAAACATGTACAAAACAAGGGCAAAGCAGTTATAAGGTTGTTAATAGAAAACATAGACACAATCTCTCAATAAAACATAAAAGAACAAAGCTAAACACATACCATCCCAGCGGACATCGCCACCCCAAACTAACTGCCTTGTTTTCAGGTTTTAAAGAAGAAAAAAGGCCCGAGTTTAACTATTAACTTGACCGCGGCCGCAGGTGAAGGAACCTTTTACTTGAAAAAAAAAATCGATTTATCGCACTTCTGAGAGGTGGGAGTCATTTATGATGAACTGATAGCTACGGCTCACTCACACAAACCCAACGAATCATCGGAAGGTAGTTAAGTGGATAAGGAAAAGATGTGTTTTAAATGAAACAGAGAAGCCAACTACAAAAAAGGAGAAATTATAACGATACACCTTGTGAAAACAGCCATCATAAAAAATTCACGGACTAACGACCATGGAACAAGCCCCACTCCAGTAGTGCACAAGCCTTTTCAAATAGCTTGCAACAACGTTGCATAAATAGTGATAACAGCCATTAGGTTCCAATGGACTGATTGCCAAGTGCGCATTCAGATATCAAGATAACATACAAACAAAGGAAAATATACCTGTTAAGTGATCAAAGTCAATTCAAAGAATCACAAATTAAACACCACAACAAGTCAACCCATCAGCGGCAAGTTCGCAAAGTGACAAACCTCACATTTAGGCAAACCACCATGAATAGAGTCATAAAGAAAAGCAACCTACGACAGAGACAAGCATCTCACAGGATGCGAGAAGCATATACACTATATGGCCAAAGGTGACCTGTCACTTGCGATTTTAGCTGTTTTGTTAAATATCTAGAAAAATAAATGAGGAATTAACCTGAAACTGCAGGTGTGTAAACAGTATAGTATAGTTCATATATTTCCGCGAAGATTTTTTTCCTGAAATCCCGTAGGGGACCGTCAAAAAATTGAAAAAGAACAAATATCTTTTGGATAAACCTGTAAAAACTAATTTAGCAAAAGCGTTCAAACACGAGATTATTAATAAGTGGCTTATTGTTATATACTGTGTTCATTTTTATAAGAATAGCATGTATACTCGTAGAAAAATTAAGGTTTTTATAAAAACAGCCCCAAATTTCGCCAAGTTTTTTGCTTATAATGTGCAGAGTTCTTAATATAAAAAGTCTTTTCAGAAAATATGACAAACAATATTGTACACAACTCTTTACAATCAGAATTAAAAAATAATAAAAATTGGATGAAAAATGAGCAGGTTTACTAAAACATGTTTCACTGCGCATGCGCGAGTGCAATCAAAATATAATGTGCATAATGTATTAGCTAAGTATATAGAGCAACTTTTGTGAAAGTCTCAAAATCATAGCTTGAAAATTCTGAAAACAATCGTCGATAGAATAAGCTAGAAATCCGTTGTTCCACAAAACAAGCGAACGGATCAGGGGTTGTATCCAAATATAGTAGTTACGTGCAATTCGCGTTTGTAACCAAATGCCCGCCCTCTCGCGGACAAAGCCTGAATCAAATATAGCACGGATGCTGTTGACTTTTTCCGTAGATGTTAAGGCAAGAAACGTAAATTTTATTGCCTTGTAACTTTATAAAATGCGATTTAAAAAGATAAAAAAAAACCACATGACTGAAGTTGCTAGGCACCTTTGTGTAAATATCGGGAATTAAAAGACTATGAGTTTTTATAAATTTCGTAATTCAAAGAATTTGTAAACACAGTACTACAGGCTGATGTTTAGCAAACGGCAGAATTTATTTATATTTTGAAATTAGTAAAAGAAGTATCGACGTTGGAGAACATCTATTTGAAATATTTATTCTTGATAATATTTTCCAAAGTGAGTAATATGAAAGATTTCTGTAATTAATGTTAGTATTTTGTTGCAAACATTAGTATAAAAATTACAAGTATTGCCACTGTTATTAATTTTTGACTGACAACTGTTGATTGTTTTATCGGTATTTACATTTTTCGTTTTAATCTGAAATTAAAAGTTTTATTTATCAAAAATTTTAATAAGTTGAACGATGTTGCAATCTGTTTTTTGTTTACACTATATCAATTTACATACTGTGTTGATACGTATTTAGTTCATTTGGTTATTTTCATGCAATACTGTTTACTCCTATTTCTATGAATTTCTATTCTCCTTTTTCTAAAAATATTTACTGAAAATAGAACTTTTTAAAGCTGTTATCTAAAAATGTACCATCAAAATATGATTTGCTAATTCTAAATGAACTTAGTATCAAGATGTTAACTTATAATGAAGTGTAATGAAATTACATAAAGATATCTGTGGTCTGTGAACCATGAAGCTTACTTTTAGAAGTCGAGGAAGTCTTCTACTGGAATAACAGCTGGATGCATTATCAGGCAGAAGTTTGTTTTGATATTCTGTCTGTAAATGCAACTTGCTAGTACTGTGATGTCTTCCATCCCAAGAAATCTCTTGCTGCAACTCTCGTTTTGTTTACAGGTTTGTATCAGTTGACGTTTCATTCACAATAAGTTAATATGTTGATATTAAGTTCTTTTGGGATTTTAAAAGTTACTTTTTTCTTATTTTTTGGATAACAACAGCAATAAAATGTACTTCGTTTTCCTGTAAATATTTTTATTTTATACCATTTGCTTCAAAGTGTTAAATATGTTAGAAATGCAGATACTGTCAGACTATAGGGACCTTGGCGAGAAAAGGAAATTTCTCATGAATATTTCCTAGCGACCTGTTCCCTAATTTCCTATACATATGAATTTCTTTTTTTATATTTGTGCAACTAATCTAATACAAAGAAGCTATTTATCTCTCTTTATATACAAGCAGAAGTACTTTGTATATAAAAACAGTAATATATATGTATATAAACAAGAATAAAAGTTCATCCGGTTTGTTTTCATACCTGTTTATTTGACCAATAAATTTTACTTTCTGTAGCCCAAACTGCACTGAGTTTTTTAAAACAATGCCAAGGCCCTATGGTAGAAAAAATATTGAAATACATTATTAATTTATCTAACAAGTAAATTAAAAGGAATTTATGATTCAAGAATTTAATATTTTCATTGGTTAATAAATAAAGTACCTACATAATGTGAATTAACGATGCAAAGACTAGTGATTTTTGCCAAATACCAAATAATCGGCCCTCAGGTAAACTGAATACCAAATAATGGCTAGCCAAATACCTTTAAATTTTAGAGTTTAAAAGTATTAAAAAGTTAAATTTTAAAATGATTTTACATAATATTTAACACATACTTCCATATACATTATATACCACATACTTTCATAAACAAGATCTTTTTAAAAGTAAATTTTACACATAAAAAAATTCTATTCTTTGAATTGTTATTTAAGAGGGTAGCTTTAAAGCAATTTTAATTTCATGGATTCTTCTGTGAATTAAAACAAATGACTAAAAATTTTCTGATATTCTAAAATAAATATTTTAAAATCAAAGAGAAATTTTGAAGGAATTGGAAGAAAATTTTTATAGTCATGTACTGTTTGTCAGGAAGGGACTGGAGTAAAAAATAAACAAATAGTCTATAAATCTGTTCAAATGGTGACAAATCAGCATGTGTTAAAAATCTAATGGCTGTTTTCGTGTTTGATTCAATATGATCAGTGGCTGTTTTCGTGTTTGATTAAATATGATCAGTGGCTATTTTCGTGTTTAATTAAATATGATCAGTTAGATATTTGAAAATAAGCTAATATAAAATGAACTGAGTAAAGAAAGTCTTTGCCTTCTGGTATTTTTTATAATGCTATAAGAAAATTATTTTAAATAAGACGTTTTAAATGTATCGTTTTAAATTTGACATAATTTTCCCCATAGTTTTCTTTTTCTTTTTAATATTCACATGAAAATACTCTTGTAGGTTAGAATGGAAGTACAGTCAAACCTCGTTAATACGAACTACTTTTAACACTGTTTCCAGTTATCTCATCAAATTGTATAGGAATTCCACGCACTAGCAACGAAATGAATCGCTCACAAAAGAATTTCAACATCAGCAGAGAAAGAATGCAATTCTTTTCTCTTGCCCTGCTGTCACCATTACACCTACCTCTCTTCACCCACATCAGTTACAAAAACAAACGCATATCTTCCCTCGTCCAGTCCCAGAAAAGCGATAAACTCATTTCAAGATTGAAGGTCGCCGCAAAAGTCGCAATAAGGATTTTTTTTAATTAGGCGTAATATTTACTTTGTCTTAAACGGGAGAAGTTTGTCTTCGTGTTCGTATTAAATGATGCAATTATTATTGTTTTTCAAGATAACGTGATGGGGAAACTATTTCGTCTTAACGAGGTTCGACTGTATGACAGATTAAGAGATTGCCGTGGCGGTGATGACTTAGAATCTAACCTGTAAAAATAAATCGAGTTGGCTGCCAGTAACTTTGGTAGATTTCTTTGTAAGTAACGTAAATACCAACCAGTTCTCATTGAAAAGACTTCCACTGAGAGATATCTCATGTGTTTGTCTATAGTCTTGACAGATAAATCTTAAACAAATTCAACACCAGCTATACAGTAGATTTTGAAGATATGTATGTGAGTTGTGGTTTTAGATTCCCATAAAACCCTACTCCTAGCAACAGGATATGATCAGCACTTTTCCATGAGAACTTGTAACCGCAGAACAGCAGATGTTATTGAATTTGCTGATATGCAGTTTTGCATTCTCTTCGCTTGGAAACAAGTAACAACCAAAAGCAGATTTCATTCTGACGTGGTTGATGTTAGATGTATCTTTCTCGCTCTAGACGAGAGCAGAGGCCGATATGGAATCTCCGACGATTCTGTGAGTGCGTATGCCGCAGAAAACCCCCCTACCCTCCCGTACTTGTAAATATAATTTCTATTTAATATGTAAAACTATAACCTAGAATCATTAAACTCCTTTTTTCATTAGCTACGATCTTATCTTTATATCATCCTTATATTACATGGGGGCACGGCCTATTTGAATACCAATCGAATTAAAAAAATAAAATCCCCTAGGCTTATTTATCGATCTACGTTTAAAATCGGAGAACTTTTCCGTTCCGTTATCAACCCTTGCATTTCAGCTGATGTGATTCATCTACATCTGATGTGAGCCATCTGTTTGAAGCTCAATCTTCCTTTTATTTTTATTTTTACAAGATAGTCGTGGTTTTGCAAGAAATGAATCTCCGGCTGCAAGTATATTTTTTTTTCTACGAATCATTAAGTGGATCGACATATATATCGTGGCGAAGAATTTTGTTTTCAATTGGATAACTCCTTTGAAGTAAGTTCTTTTTTCTCTCTTTCCTTTCTTGCTTTTGATATGGAATTACAACAAATAGAATTTATTAAAAGCCAGTTGAAATCGGCTAAGGCTGATAAGATCAAACTACTGCACGAATTTATATTTGGTTGCGATAAAAATCGCCAAAATAGAGCGAATTTAAGGAAATTTAAAGGTTTTTCTTTTACCGACAAAAGCGACGAATATGAGAATAAACTCAAAGAAATTTTGGATGATTACGATCAGATACAATTGATTACTATCGCTAATATCTTATCCATTGACATCCATGGATCAAAAGAAGATATCGGACTGCGTATTTTAAGCGCACTAGTTGATATTTCGGCTTTTAAAGACACGTTTACGGCAGTTTCCGAATCGGATACAGAATTTGATGATAGCCACAATAGTATTGGAAGCACTGGTTTATCTTCCCTTTTGGAAGTACAGCCAGACCAGGCGCGTGTACACTGTACACACTCCGCGTCCAAACCGACAATTTCTTTCCATGACATTGATCATTTAATTACACCGTTTAGTGGTGATAAAACGGAAAACGTTCAAACGTGGTTTCAGAGATTTGAATCTCTGGCCCAGTCATTTCAACTGTCTGACATACAGAAATTTGTGTTTGCTGAGCGAGCATTAAAAAGTTTAGCATTATTGTATGTACGTAGTGAAAATAGCATTTCTTCATATACATCGCTCAAAGAAGCATTGTTTCGCGAATTTGGACAATCAGCTTCGTCCGCCCAGATACATCAATTACTAGCCGCTAGAGGCTGCCGCCCGAACGAAAAACTATTGGAATATTTTTTGAAAATGAAAGAAATAGCACAAAGAGGAAACATCGATGATATATCTTTAATTCACTATATAATTAATGGGATTAACGATACACCACACAATAAAGCTATATTATTCGGGTGCGCCACGCTTGCCGAATTTAAAAACAAGCTCCAAATTTTCGAAAGAATTTGTGAACAGAGTTCAAAATTTTATCAATCAAAGTCACCGACTACACCCAACACTCCTAAGATTAACCAAACGGAGAAAACTGCAAAATTAACTTGCTGGAATTGTTTAGCCCCAGGGCACCGATCTACCAAGTGTGTGTGCATTTGAATAAAGGGAAAAAGTGTATGAAATGTGCACGTTTTGGTCATGTTTCCAATCCATGTATGGAGCAAACTCCGGAGCGTAAGCGTTCGACTCAAGGCACCTCCCCTTCACGCAAGACGTTGCCAAGCCAAGACGAACAAATCCACGTAGTAGAAATGTGTCATTCTCATCCGCGCATGCAGAAACCTGTAAAAATTTTTAATTTACAAATCAATTCAATCCTCGACACTGGAAGCCCACTGACGATACTGAGAGAAGACATTTATGAACAAATTGGGTCTCCCCCCCTCACCGGAGCACCTGTACAATTGCCGGGCATCGGTAACCGTGTTATTCAACCTATAGGATCGTTTTCTACCGATATAGAGGTTACGATAACACTTTTTCTACTTCTGTTTACGTAGTTAAGTCTTCTCAGATGCCCATGCCACTTATCATAGGGACAGATGTCATATTTCAGGGTACTCTCACATGCGACAAAAACGGCGCTACTTTAACTAAATCTCCACCCATAAGCGTTTTTATAAGCTGCATTACTGTGTCTGATAATGTATTTGCAACGAAATCTCAAGATAAATCCTATGTACCTTCATTTCCCGACGCAAGATGCACTACGGAAACATTTGTTTAAAATTCTTTTCCCCAAGATCTAAAACCGCCGAGAGTAAATAAAGATTTTTCGAATGAAAATATTCCTACTGACATAGAGATTGACTCAGCATATCTGAAACATCTCGCAACATTATCGCCAGACTGCTTTTCCTTCGATTTAAATTTCTTATCCTAGAAGCTGTTCATGACTGTGCTCGTCTTATTGACCATCTGTTTATTACTGTTTACGTCTGCCAACGGTCTCATTTATTAGCATTCGGCATTCCATACATCCCAACCATCCCGAGATTCGAGTGACGTTACTAATTGGAACGAAATACGGCAGATCCTTATCATTTCTTGTTTATTTCTTATACGCCGAAACTGTGGGACATACAAGCCTTCACATTATAAAGAAAAAGAGAAAACGTAGATTTAAATTTCCAAGAAGAAATATGCTTAACGTATATGGGTCACTAGTGCAACCTCCGGATATATCATAAATGTGTTTTTCTTATTACTACTATTTTTTTTAAACTGTGTTTATATATTCTGTGTTTGACATCCATATATCTGCTTATTCCTGAGAACATTTATATCGTACAGACTATAGACTGCTACTATCTGTGACTTTCTTAGTAACTTTATTTCAATATCTTCGTTTTTTTTACGATTGCAGCAAGCATCCACGATTTTTTTTTCAGACGAAACATTAGAATGAGGTATTTACAAGTGTGACTGAGTGCAATCATGGATGAAAATCTTCAACACAGAATGTTTTTTTTTCTTCGTGTTTTTGTCTGTTATGCCATTCCAGTGCGATTATCTTCAAGTGTTTATTTTTTAAGAAGGAACAGTGTGCCAAGCATTTTTATCAACAGTGTTTTTTCTATTATTCTTAGTTTGTGGAATATGCAACAGATTTTTTATTTTTTCAGCTTATATTAACAGAATTTATGTGCCTTTTTTTCGAAGTTCTGTTCAACATTTTTTTTAAATCTCTGAGCGATATATATCTGCTCAAAACTTTTTAATTGAACCCATGCGGTGATTTTTTTTTCGCATGGCAAGTTATCTTTCTCTCGGACTGCAAATGGTGTCTTATTTTTTTCATTTGCCTGTTGCGCAACACGTGCTTTTTTATGTTGCGTAAACAACAACTTTATTTAAAATGACTATCTACACAGGACTTTATTTTTTTTTTTAACACTGACTTTTGACAAGAAGAAAAAGAATATTGTTGTATTTATATTTTTAAAACTGTATTTTATGTGTAAACTTTTTATTGAATTGCTATATATATGTATGTGTTTCCTCCCCCCTCCTCGCATATTTTTTTTTACAGAAGTAAGGGCTGGCTGTCGAAAAAAAAAACTTTTGGTGGGAAATCCTTTTTTTTTGCTTAGACGAGGCAAACCTCTTTTTTATTTTTTATTCCCGAATGACGTTGGGATAAAGATGTTTTTTTTTACGAAATTCTACCTAAGATGAGGCAGATTTTAGTATGTTTTCGTGATGATAATATAATGGGCAGACGGCCTTTCAGATTATATTTTTCATCCCTGATGATGGCTTATGAGAAAGACGGCCTCATGACGCAAATTGATGTTATCCTGAGATTTTTTTTATCCCTTTGTTTTTTCTTGGAGATATCCCACGGCAGCTCAGCATTAATTTACATAAAATTTAGACTTAAATTTTTTTTAATTTTTATTTAGCTCAATTTTCTTAATTATTTAATGACAGTTTTTTTTCCTTTGGATTTTAATTATTTTTAGATAGTTTTTTTTGTTTGTTTTTTGACATATCTTGTTGCTAATTTAACGCGCTGTCGAGGTCGACAAGCGGACAAGATGGCCGAGTGTGAGTTGTGGTTTTAGATTCCCATAAAACCCTACTCCTAGCAACAGGATATGTTCAGCACTTTTCCATGAGAACTTGTAACCGCAGAACAGCAGATGTTATTGAATTTGCTGATATGCAGTTTTGCATTCTCTTCGCTTGGAAACAAGTAACAACCAAAAGCAGATTTCATTCTGACGCGGTTGATGTTAGATGTATCTTTCTCGCTCTAGACGAGGGCAGAGGCCGATATGGAATCTCCGACGATTCTGTGAGTGCGTATGCCACAGAAAAAACCCCTACCCTCCCGTACTTGTAAATATAATTTCTATTTAATATGTAAAACTATAACCTAGAATCATTAAACTCGTTTTTTCATTAACTACGATCTTATCTTTATATCATCCTTATATTATATGTATGTATACTGCTCAAAACAATTAAAGGATATTGCAGTTTTAGGCGGATTTTGTATCTGGTAAACTGTTTAGCTGATTGATACATGGTCGACAGACATAGTAGGTTATATCAGAATAAATTACACATGTTTGGCAGAAAAAAATGCATTTTATTGCGCATTTGTGTACTAAAGGAAAAAAACACAATTTGTGCATATGAGAAAAAAAGAATAAGAAAAGGTGTTTTCTTCAAAGAAAATCATTTTCAGTAGGGGTATGGTTTCCACGGGCGGCCAGCAACGTTGAACACCTTTGAGGCATGGACTCAATGAGGCTATTAATGACGAGTTGGGGTATTCTGCCCCACTCTTCCAGAAGAGCTCTTTCCAGTTCTTGGAGAGTTTGTGGGGGTTGTTGGCGGCCAGAAACTCGTCTTCCTAGAGCGTCCCAAACGTGCTCGATTGGATTCATGTCTGGAGAATACGCTGGCCATTCCATTCGAACGATTCCTTCCTCGAAAAGGAAATCCTCCACCAGGTTTGCACGATGTGGCCTGCAGTTATCGTCCATTAAAATGAAGTTATCTCCGATTGCTGCAGCGTAAGGGACTACAATAGGTCTGAGGATCTCATCCCTATATCGGCGACCAGTCAGAGCTCCATCTCGAATGATGTAGAGGTCAGTGCGCCCGTCAATGGAGATGCCACCATACACCAACACTCCTCCACCGCCAAATCTGACACTTTCGTGCACGAACGCAGGATTATTCCTACTGCCACGGTCCCTCCAGATGAAAATACGCCTATTATCCGGATGCACAGAAAAACGGGACTCGTCAGAAAACAGAATATTGCTCCATTCATTTCTCCTCCAGTTGCCATGCTCGGTTGCCCACTCCCTGCGGTCGCGACGATGCCTTGATGTTAATCTAACACATACCATCGGTCGGCGAGCATACAGACCTACAGCATGGAGCCGGTTTCGGACAGTCTGAGTTGAAATCGTGGTACCTGTAGCCAAGCGAAAGTGTTGTTGGAGAAGAGTAGCGTTCATGGTTCGGTGTCTCCGAGCTGTTAACGCTAAATACCGATCTTCATTGGGCGTTGTTGCCCATCTACGACCTTGCCCTAGTCTTCGGCCTGCACATCCACTCTCCAAAAAACGGTTCCAGATCCTGGAAATGACACTTTGTGACACTCCAATGGCTTGCGCTACTTCGGCTTGAGTTTGGCCCCCTTCTAACCTACCAACAATTCTCAAAGCTTCTGAATCTGTCAAATGACTTCGCTGAGACATCGTACTCATCGAAACAAAGCAATCACTGAATGCCGATCATCCTTGTCTTCATTCTCTTTTATCCAGTTGAAAGTCAAATTTCATTCGCTGCCGCTGAAGCGCCGTTGTTGACGTCGAACTCAAAATTTGCATACTCCACAGTTTAAAAACCAGAAAAATTTGCATTTGTGATTCTCTTCTTCTATTTTCGGCAAAAAAAATTTCGTTTATATCTTTATTTTATATAAAACTTCAAATATCCTTTAATTGTTTTGAGCAGTGTAGTATATATTTATTCTTGTTGCATGGAATATATATTTTTAAAATATGGATAAGGCGAACTACTTTTAACACAAAAACAAAAAACAAATTACCTGTGAGTGTTCCCATTAACGAGATTAGACTGTATTACTATTTGTGCTGTCTTAGAATTGAAAACAATAGTTAAAGTGATAATCTCTAAATATGAAATAAATGTCTTGTGAAAATATATTTTTTAATTTAAACAGTTTGGCAATATTATTTTTTGCCCATTTTAAGTATGACATTTTTGCCATTTACTCCTTTTAACGCATATTTATGGATTTAATATTTTAAAGTTTTTTGCTTTTAAGTCACATGTAAATAAATTTTTAATTGAAAGGAAAAATATTCTTTGTGCTGTTCTTACAGTCCCCAACAATTTAAAATAATTATTTTTTTACTTCTGCACACCGCAAGTTTGTAATGTATATCCTTAGAAAAAATAGTTAAATTCATGTATAGTTTTTGCTCCTATAAACTTTTGGTACTTTTCTGTTAGCCAGTTTATGTATATATAACACTGGTGCTCAGCTAACAGAAAAGTACCAAGCTTTTATTATGATTATTTATTATTGATTATTTATTATGATTATTTATGATAATTTATTTTATTATGATTATATACATTAAATTCAGTAATACGTAAATAATAGGACGTAATCACCTTGGCAACCTAGAATCATTACCTATTATAGGATATCATTGAATTAATACGTATGATAGGATTTAATAGGAGACTTTCATTAATATCTTTTTATAGTTCTGATTCGATTTTTATAAAATTTGAAAGGACTCAACAAAATTCTGCAATGATTATATTTATTAAACTTCAGCTATTTAAAAAGTATTCAGTGGGTTAGTTTTTGCACTGTTATATGCAGACTGACGACGACTATAAGTGCTACATATTTATATAACTATGAATCACCTAAAAAGGAAAATGGTTACTATTACAACACTATTACGGGTACTTTGACTTCCAAAAAACAACAGAAATTTACAATTTTTGTTTATATCCGGTTAGAGATTTGCATCGGCCAAAATTTTCAAGGTGCGAACCCTTAAAAGTTCGACCCTGCCCATATATATTGTTGCAGTTCACGCACTGGCCAGTCTTATATTCAAAATCTTATTTATTCATGTATAGAAAAAAAATGTTCCTCCTTCAAAATTACGTATTACATTCTATTTCAAATCATTTTAATGCTATTTTGATCAGAATGAAGGGAAAAAAGAAATCGTGTTTTACTGTTCTTGTGATATTTGCAAATGTATGTTGGCGAAGCATTGATATGGTACCACTCAAGAGACTGAACAATGAATTTGCTTTCAGTTGGATTTTCTTTTGTGACAGAAGGATAATTTTTAACTGGATGTATATTTATATATATATATTTTAGATATCTAACCTGAAAAGAATATTTTCTGTTTTTAGCCAACGAGCATCAACTTGACGTTTTGTTTGTTTGAGGTTTTTTGTCTTCCATTGCTTACGAGCTATTTATTTTGTATCATGAACGCTGCCCATGCTAAAGCATTAAGGTTCTGCTTTATACATTTACGAAGTTACTTTCATTTTTAAGTAGATATAATTGTCATGTATTGTTATTCTGATAGAAAGCAATCGAGCAGTGTTTCCCCCTTTTCTATAAATAATTTCTGTAAATTTCTTTCATTTTTTCATAAAAATGCATAGCTGTGAACTATCCCTTTTTTGTGTTAACACAATTTCCGAATAATCATAATCCTTACCATATTTAATCATAGAATTAACAAAAAATCGCAATTAACATTATAATTAGGTAAAGATTAGTATTCGAAATGAGTGATAACTAAAAAGTGGAATAGTTGACAGCTAAGTATAAGCTGATAGATATATTTAAAATTTTTATTTTGCTAAAAGAAAAAAAAATAAATTTTGCAAATATTGTACAAAACATAAATATACAGATTGGAGTGACGAGGGGAGGAGGGGGAACAGTACAGTTGTTAGTAGCGGTACTAGAGCAGAATATTAGGGCTACGGTACATTTTTTGATAGAAATTATAGTTTGATTTTTTTAAAATTGTTATATTGGCACAGTCAGCCTGCTTAACATTTTAATCAGTCAGGTTTCACCCATTAAAGACAATTAACAAAAATTGTCTTTATTCTGCTGACACGGCCCGTTTGAAAAATTGCCTTCATTTTCCAGGTCTTTGGTCCTTGTAGACCTCTCTACCTTGGTTTCTGCAAACCCAAAAAATCAGAGGAAAGGTACTTGTATTCTAAATGTAAAATATCTACTAGATTTTTCAATTAAAAACGGTCTTCATCTACTCGGTAAAATTGCACATCTTTAACACAGGTGGTCTGGTATAGTCCAAAATGTCAGGTTTAATAATCATAGCGTACATATTTCAGGGCGATGGACAGTAAGATCTCAAGTTCCTTCCCTAATGTTAAACCTACAGGTGCTTAATGCGTTCATATTTTTAAAATATCTCCACGGGAAATTATTATTTTTAGTAACTTCTTTTTTCTTAAAGTATGCCTTTTTTTTATCAGAATATTTCTGAGACGGTATCTGCATTTGTAATATATTTAACACTTTGAGACACAGGAATAAAATAAAAATATTTACAGGAAAACAAAGAACATTTTATTACTTTTGTTATTCAAAAAATTAAGAATAAAGTATCTTTCAAAATCCCAAATGAACTTAATATCAACTTATTAACTTATTGTGAATGAAACGTCTACCGACACAAACCTGTAAACAAAACAAGAGTTGCAGCACGAGATTTCTAGGGATGGAAGACATCGCAGTACTAGCAAGTTGCATTTACAGATAGAATATCAAAACAAACTTCTGCCTGATAATGCATCCAGCTGTTATTCCAGTAGAAGACTTCCTCGACTTCTAAAAGTAGGCTTCATAGTTCACAGACTACAGATATCTTCATGTAGTTTCATTACACTTCATTATAAGTTAACATCTTGATACCAAGTTCATTTAGAATTAGCAAAAGATATTTAATTGTACATTTTTGAACAATTCGTTGTCTTTTGTTTGAAAATGAAAATTTCACTCTTATTAAGTACACGAAAATATACTTTTACTTATTTACAAAATAATTTTCTTGTAAATACTGGTATTGTTCAATTATTTCAACATTTTACGAATACAAGTACCTTGCCCCTGAAAGAGTTAAAGTTTTGTCCAAGCCCCTAAATGTTTGTTTATAAAATTTTGTTGAGAAACACCAGCATAGAGATTTTAAAGTTATTGGTGGGACTCAGCCAGCTGTGTAGCTCTGTTATACCAGCTAAAATAGAATCATCTAGATCAATTTCATCAATCTAGAATCATCAGCAACAAAACCTTTTTATGCAACTTCTAAAAAATCAAAAATTGATCAGTGAATGCTGAAAAATTTGCCTTTTTAATCTAAAAGTCTATTACAAAAGTTTGACTAATCAACTTTTCAAAGAAATCATAATATAAATAGGTAACACATTAGAGACAGAGACAGATAATACATATAGATAGATTAGATAACACATATGATTTATCTAACGACAAAAAGCACATATTTTAGAATTATGCTTTACTGTATTGTATATGTTTGTGAATGAGTGGTTAACCCGGGAGAACTCGCTGCATGAGATTTTCTCTCACAGTCGTACTTTTTTAAGACTCTTATTTAAATCATTTTTCATTTTAATTAAAATTTCAAAATGTTTTTCAATTATTTCACCTATTTTGTGAATAAAAGTACTAAGCCAACCAAAAAAAGTTGATATTATATGAATGTAAAGTAAAAGAAAAGCAATTGGGCATTATCACTAGCGAGTTCTCCTGGGTTAAGGGTGTATTCGAAAAAATATTTTTCCACCCTCAACAGCTCGAAATTTTCTAAGACATTTTCAAAAGTAAAAGCATGAAACTTACTGAGGTGATTTTTGAAGAGATGTATAAGAGGCCGTGTGCTTTCATTTTTCGCTCAATTAATTAGAATTTGAATTTTAAACAATTATTTTCTCGGTATGACCATTTTTTAAATTCCCAGATCTCCCGCTTCAGAAAATTCGGTTCAAAACGCCAACTTTGACAGTATTTTTACCATATTTTCTGCCTTTATCAAAAAATCGAGAAGCACGGCACATTATGTAGTTTCTAAATAAGAGAATTTCCCAGTCTGATGCGTTTGAGAGCAAAAATGAATTAAAAAATTAATCAGAAAATAAGCAGTTTGGATTGGAGTACACCCTTAAGATAATATTGCTTCTAAATGTAAACATTAACAAATATTTCATTACATTTTTCAGTTAATTAAATTTTTGATAAATAATAATACCTGCATACTGTATATAAAACAAACAACAAGACAAAACAATTTATAACTATAGTTTTTATAGGTAAATTGCAGAATCTATAAATAGAATTTTAGATTAAAAATATTTAATTTGTGAGTATGTGGAAAAAGGTTAATTCGATATTTTAAGCTATCTATACACATATTTCCATAAACCTCTAACATGCAGAAACAATTGTTTTTCAATTGTAATTCAATTCCCGAATGTTCTGGTTATTCCAGGATATTTTTTGTGAGTAAGTAAGAGAGGGACATGCAACTTCCTAGAAAAAAAAAAATGACATTTTATGTACATTCTTGTATTCTTTATAAACATATCGTTCAAGATCCTTAACTCTAATAGATACACCAAATTAATAAAAACCTTCTATGTCTGAGTAAGATCTGGGTATTTTTTTTAGTTCAAAGCTAATAAAAATGCAGGTTTGAAATATTTTTGCCAAACTTAGTCACACAAAATGTAAAGAGAATATATAAATTTTGTTTTTATCTGAATTCGTTTCGTAATGCTTTTTTGACATAGCCAGTGACTGATTCACAACTTGATACTTATAAATATAAACAACACGCACAATCAAACATACATTGGGAGTAAACAACGTCATTAAACCTCGCATATAGTACCTTTTAATTTTACCAGTGTAAAGCGACAATTAATAATAAAATGCAAATTTTTAATACATTCAAGAATATCTTTAATTTAGATAAATTACAAGCATTAATAATAGTAATGTATATAAAGCATACAGCTACGGTAAAATTGCGTATGCGTATTAATGATCCAGAAATTTATTTTTTTAAAAAAAAAGATATCTATCTTCTTTTTGTAAAAATGATAGACCTAAAATTCTGTTTGAAGTTTTCTTACTTTTACATGTTTACAAACACAAACCCACACAGTCTGTTTCATTACAGCAGCGATCAGCCAACAATATTATAGTTAGCCTCTTAAATGAGATTTTTCAACCTATATTACGCCATTCCTTGACTTAAACAATTTATAACAGTCCAAAATCTCATATATTTATAATTTCCACCGATATTTTAAGGATAATTCTAAGTTTATTCACAATATTTCAAAACAGATGCTATTTACCTATGCAATTACATTACGTAAACAAACAGTTATCCGCTCTATCGGTGCGACCTCCCCCCCCCCCCCCAACGGAACAACGCCACCTATCGTTGATTACAAACGCGAATATTGTGTACGCTATCTTAGCACTAATCAACAGATATTTGATACAACCCCTGATCTTTTTTGCTTGTTTTTGGGAATAACAGATTTCGAGCTTATTCTATCGACGATTATTTTCAGAATTTTCAAGCTATGATTTTGAGATTTTCACAAAAGTTGCTCTATATACTTAGCTAATATATTATGCATATTATATTTTGATTGCATTCGCACATGCGCAGTGAAACATGTTTTAGTAAACCTGCTCATTTTTCATCCAATTTTTATTATTTTTTAATTCTGATTGCAAAGTATTGTGTACAATATTGTTTGTCATATTTTCCGAAAAGAACGTTTTTTATATTAAGAACTCTGCAAATTATAAGCAAAAAACTTCGCGAAATTTGGGGCTGTTTTTATAAAAACCTTAATTTCTCTACGAGTATACATGCTATCCTCATAAAAATGAACACAGTATATTACAATAAACCACTTATTAATAATCTCGTGTTCGAACGCTTTTGCTACATTAGTTTTTACAGGGTTATCCACTCAGAGTAAATATCATATAGAGAGCTCAACCCCATTACTTTCGCCCGTAAAAAGTGGAGCCAGGATGACCCACGTGACAGTTGGCATTTGGCGATGAAAGGTTACTAGAAGCAACGCTAGTTTTGTCGCTTTATTGCAGCTCTTGGCAGGAGTGCAGTATTTTTATGCTGTGATTCAGAAATTTGAGAGTTGACAGAAATACAAATCAGGTAAAAGAAATCTGAATGTACACCGGATATTTATCCTAATGTTTTCTTTATCATTCAAATAATGGCTCGTCAGTAATAAATAAATAACAGAAATTATGAAACTTTTATTTAGATAAATATGTATACATTTAATTAATAATTTAGCTGTTTTCAACCTTTGACATGGTTTTGTTTATATTTAATTTCATTAGATACTTATTTTTTTTTTTAATTGTGAATACAAAGTAAAAAATAGGGCATAAAAAAAAAATAAAGAAATTAGTTAAGAAGTTTAACTTTGTGTGTTAGAATGTCAAAGGGTAGGGGGAGGTGGGGGGAGATAAAGATGAAATTTCGAGTGAAGTGAAATTTAGGTGATGAATTATTTACCTATTATTACTACAAAATTACAAATTTAACAAACAGGTCTTTTTTTTGTAAATTAAAGAATTTTAAAGAATTTATTAATTATTTTAATTGGAAAACGCTGATATTACATAAAGGACATTTTAATTGAAAAAGAAATGTCAGCTTTAAACTTTCTGAATTCATGAAATGTTTATTGCTTTTCTTTCCAAAAAAGTACATCTATAACAACACATTCAATTAATTGAAATGTTTAACTGAATAATCCAGTAACGATCATAATTCAAACTTACACACATAATTTTATTTACAAATTTTGCTTCATGGATGCAAGTTTATAAATAATAACTTAGTACACAACTATAACACACATACAGGAATTATTTTACAATACAAATTGCATAAATACACACAAAGTAGTTAGAAATAGAAAAAGTTCAAAATGCAAAATTTCAGTTTCAGAAATAATAGAATTAAAAAAAAAGTTATTTGGCTATGCTTAATTCATTTACAGTAGCGCATAGCTGCCAACTCTTCCGATATTTTGGCCCGGAAAAATTTAATAGAAATCTCTGTCTTATTTAATCGGCAGATTTTGGCCATTTAAAATGGTAAAATTTACAATAAAATTTTTGTGGTCTGAAAAAGCGGAAGATGTTGGCAGCTATGGTAGCGGTTGCCAACTTCTGAACCTCACGAAACACTAAATTCAAAATTTGAAATCACAAGGACTTCTAATAAGAATTTTTTGACAATAAAAATGTATTTGTACAATAATTATCACAGAATGTTTATTCTATTAAAATGAAATATACCTGTTCAATAAAATAAAATTATAAATGAGGGGTGTCACTTTCTTGCCTACGTGATTGATACCACTATTTTTTAGAAATAATCACCGTCTTATTTAATCATAACAAAAAGCTTCAAAAGTTTGTTTAATTGTATCAAAATTATTAAGGCTGTTCTCAAATCCAAAAGGGCAACTTTATGACATAAGTTTTAATTCATTTTTGTTCGGAAATGCATGAAAGTAGCAGGTGTTGTTGTTCAGAAACTATGTAATCGAGCTGTTTTTTCCGTTTTTTTTTGCAAACGCAATAGATCTTTCAAAAAATAGTGTCAAAGTGAGCGTTTTGAACCGCTTTTCCGCGCGAAAGAAAAATATCCACTCAAGAAAGGATGAAAAACATGTTTGTCACGTGATCAAAATCGCTTCTAACTCAATAAGCAATATATGGATAAAAAAATGGAAAATACAGTTCGATTCCAAATCGCTTCCATGGTCAGGCTTTCCAATTTTATATCTTTCCGTTAAAAAATGAATTTGTAAATGCGTAAAAAGGTTTTGCGCTTGTTGAGCAGAGCAGTTGAGCCTTAACGTTAATTTCAATATTACAAAATAATTGAAGCTTATTTAAGAATCACGCATTTTGATGTGATATTTATTACTGTTTGTTTAAAATAAGTTCATATCATTTAAGGAATCAACGACATCGCATGAACACAGAGAGCAGTTTTTATTTCACGCTGAGACCATAGCGGCTGGAACGTCACCCATCAGATCCGGCAAGACTTTTTCTAAGAAAATGCGATAGGTATTCCCGTTGAGGTGCTGAGGTAGTAGGTAAGGGTCAATTAACATGCCACCAATAATACCGACCCAAACGTTTACGGCGGAACGTTGTTGACGTGCATGGGTAGACCTTGGGTTTTCAAGCGCCCATATGTGCATGTTGTGAAAGTTCAGGACACCGTCCTGCGTAAAACAGTATTCATCCGAAAACAAAATCCGCGATGGAAAATCCGGCTGTGCGACCCGTTATTGCAAATACCAGGGTGCGAATGCAATGCGTTGGGGATAATTGTCAACGCACAATGCCTGTACTCTTTGTAAGTGGTAGGAGTGTTGCGTGTCCTTATGCAATATGCGCATAATGCTGGAACGATGTACACTAGGGTGGTCACAAGAAACATGGGAAAAATTTTTTTTAACGTTTTCTACGGAGGGACCCTTTTAAAAGTTGCCAATTAGTTAGAAAATGAGATTGGAAAAGTTTCAGCTCAAATGAGTAACATTAACCCGTGCCTCATCGAGGTTGAATTCTTGAAAATTTGCAGTTTTTGGCAAAAAATTGTCGTTTTTCTTTCTTTAAGTGAAAACTATTTGTCTTAGAAACCTGATTTTTATTTTATTTCATAGAAACTGTTGTTGCCTTGGTCTTTTACTCTCATCAAAACTTATATTTAATAACATTTAGTATTTTTTAGGTCAGCTCGTGAACCATACCCTCAAACTCTGCATATTTGAAACATAAGTGAAAAATGACAAATTAATAATTTTATTACTTTTGATATATTTTTTTATTATTTTCATTAATAGGCAAAAATAAGTGAACAATTTTTGTAACTTTAAAAATATTTCACGAATAATTGATTATTAGTTATCTAGTTCTGTGTCTAGTAAAAAAGAGCTTTTCGGTTTGTATTGCAGTTGAACCTCTGAAATTCTCTTTTTATTACAAGGCTGTTTTTGTTACCTGTTATCGTTATCTATTTTTAGAATTGTCGAAACATCCTGTAAACCCCCCTCCCCCTTTTGATATGATGGCAGAAATGTAAGATTTTTTAAATTGGCCTCATGTCTCATCAAATCATCGACAGTAAGCTACCAAGTAATTGTCAAGTTTTATGTATTTTATTTTATAATATTCGCAAAATGAAACTGAACGCCAGAGAAGCTGCTAGACTTAGAGTACATCCACCAGTGAACCACGGACTTTAATTTTAAGTAGAAGTGCAATTGACTCCGCAAATAACTATTTCGTAAACAAAGAACTGAGCTTATCAAAAACAGATTTAAAAATTCCGGTTTAGAGAGAACTGTTGTTCACTGGGGTAGAAAACTGCTTAACTATTTTTTGAATAAAGAAATGTATAGTGGATAGAAGTTTTAATTAGTTGTGAGGATGAAGAACAGTTACTACGAGTTCCACAGCTTGACAATAGCATCGGAATAATTCAGGCGAAAGCTGTATTTGTCAGCAGTTGAAGAGTGGGAGGAAGTTGGTAAAATCCAGGCAGTATGTTTTGATACAACTGCAGTAAACACCAGTCGTCTCAGAGGAACCTCCATTTTTCTATAGCAATTGTTAAGGGAAAAGTCTTCTGTATATACCATGTCGCCACCATAATTTAGAAATTATCCTAAAAGCTGTTTTTGATTGTGAAGTGGGCATAATCACTGCCCGTCAGCCAGATATCTAAAAAAACAATTCTGTTTGGGTGGTCTAAATTAAACCAGAGTAAATTTAAAAATGCTATTGAAGATGAAATACTATATATAAATAGTTAGAGAAGAAATTTCATGTTTTCTTACGGGACCTTTTAAATATTAACAGCTCAAGGATGATTATAAAGTGTTTATCCAACTTTGTTTAATTTTTATAGGACTCCTTCCTGCAAAAGACTTTGTTTCAGAGCTCCTGTTGCTTTTAATCATATCAGATGGATGGCACAGGCCCTTTATTTTCTCAAATATATTGTTTCAGGGATAATCTCTCAGCAAACAATTTAGAAAAAGAACGTATTAGAGACCTTTGCTTATTTGTAATCAATATTTATGCAAAAGCATGCTTTAATATTCCCACTCCCACTTTGGTTTCCAATCTAAGACCTGCAAATAATAAAATCACTTGTTTATTACAGAAAAAATGATAAATAGGTTGTAGACAAAGCACTCGCTAAAATGATAAACCGCCTTTGGTATCTTAAATCGGATCAAGTTGCATTTTCATTTTTAGATGATACTTTAGAAAAAAAAAAAAAAAAAAAAAAGTCAACATAAGCATGGCTGTAAAATTAATGTCATTTGAAGAAGAAATGATGATGATGATAGGAATTTAAGAGCAACAAAAAGTTTTAACGAAGTGGATTATTTATTGAACAAAGAAGTCAATGTTTTTGTTACATCTCAAACTCTAAAAATTTTTAAGAGATTTTACATTAATAAGCATTTTTTAATTACTGATCCCAATGTATGGTGTTAAAATAAACCTTATTTGAAAGCAAGAAAACAGTGAATGGTTTTAAAGTTGTCAATGACACAGCTGAAAGCGGAAGAAAATTAACCCGAAATTTCAATTCCTGTTTAACAAAAGACGAAAAAAAAACAGTATATACTACAAGTTGTATCTGAATGTAGAAAAACTTTTCAAGATTCTCCAAAAGTAACATTATCTAAGCCATTACCATCTTAATCCTTTCCTGCACAGTGGTTCCATGTTGGGACTACTTAATTTTAATTCCAAACTTACAAACGGCACCAAGTATATTTTAATAAAATTCTCCCTTTACAATGAAAGGTTAAAGTAATGTGTTTTTAATTTATAAAAAAGTAGTTTGTTAATTTCGGTGTAGTCAATCATTTCATTATTTTACAAACAGAATTTTTCTGTCCTGGAAAGGATTAACGTGACAATTGTAAGGGATAATAATTTCTTTTCTTTATTATGCTTCCTTTCTTGTAACACAACTTTAATAATAAAATGCATTCGAGCATTATTTGTTCTCATCACTTTCTTTGCCCCCCTTTTTTTAATTCTTTGGATTTTGTTTTTTTAATTAAATCTTTTATTATGTACAAAATGAAAAAAAGAAAAACAAAAGGTGGAAAGCAGATGAAATAAAATGTTACAATTTTTTTTTCGCATTTTCATAAAAAGTAAATTTTTTGGATTCGGGTGAAGTCTGGTCCTGAAAAATGCGTATATTTTTAAATCTATACATTTTTAGAAAAAAACGGTGTGTGGTTCTTCAAAGCAAATTTTTTTTTGTAAAATGAGACCTGAAATATGTTTCTAGGTTCAATTGTATTTATTTCATGAAGGAAAAACTGCATTTTTTTCCCGAAAAATCACGTTTTTTCCAAACTTAAACCTGAATGAGGCACGGGTTAATATTATCCAAATGAGCAGAAACTTTGCCAATCTCACTTTCCAGTCTATTGGCAACTTTTTTTTTTTTTTTGGGGGGGGGGGGGGGAGGGACCCCCATAAAAAATTCAAAAATTGATTTCTTGTGACCACCCTAATGTACACCCAAGATGCGTTCGCTTGCTCGGAGACTTATTTGCGGGTTCTTATCAAATTCCCGTAGCACGGTTTGCTCTAGGACAGGCGTGCGTGTAAGTGCGTTCTCGACCGATGTGGCTACGTACTTGGAAAGCTCCTGCTTCACGCAATCTGCGGTGCAATTGTCCAAACAAAACATGACTTGGCTGAAATCTGCTTGGGAAGCGCTCAAGGTACATCCGTACCACGATTCGTGCATTTCCATCCGCGGTGCTATATACGTAATGCGTATCGGCCAATTCTGCGTTACTAAACCGATTCATCCTTCTCCTGCAACGTCCTCGCCTGAAACGATTACGCTTCCCATTCTCCCGTAAGCCTGTGCTCATCGCCCTCTAGCGGTCGCAGTTTGCATTTTCGTATACAAGTTCCTATATAAATCTTGTTTATCATGATATGACAGACCAGCATGTTAAGTTTGTAAACGACCTTTTGAGACACCCTGTATATATTTAAAGTGAACAATGGGAAATTGAACAGCTAAAACTAAGCTATATTAATTACCAAACTAAAGTTACCTTTTGTTCATATATTTGTGATTTCATCTTTATTATATATATATATATATATATATTTACAGGGTGTTCCAAAATTTAACTGACAAATTCAGAGGGGTGATAGTAGGCCTCAAGAGGATGAAAAATTGCCATAGAACATGGGGTCTCAAATCACTTATTTAGTCACAAATACAGGGTGTTTCATCGTAAATGAACTCGGGCTGACGGTAATAAGTTCGAGAAAAATAAAAACCTTGCAGTGAAAATGCAACGGTATGTACCTTGTATTGTGTGAAATGTGATAACATCACGAAAAGATCTGGAAAAACGTGTTACTCAAACAATCGATGATACCGTATGAACTGATAATCACAGTCGAAAATGTGGGGCGTCAAGTGCATACTGCTGGCTAATGCAAACTTCTACCACTTTTGTTTGGTGTTATCACATTTACAAGAAAGGAGAAAATGTCTGTTAAATGTTTTATTAGAATATACTTCAGTTTTCTGAAAGTTATTACCTTCAATCCAAATCGAGTTAGAATGAAACACCCTGTATTTTTGATTAAACACGTAGTTTACGACCCCATGTTCTATGGTAATTTTTCATCCTCTTGATGCCTACTATCATCCCTCTGAATTTGTTGGTCGAATGTTGGAACACCTTGTATACAGGGTGCAAAGGAAAGACTCTTTAACCTGAAAATACTTGCGAACGGCGGGAGCTACAGCTATGCAGGTGAGGTAACGGTATAGTAAAGCGACTACGCCCGATCTAATGCAGAAGACAACAGCGCCCCTTGTGGCGAAATTAGGAAGTTAGCCATTGCAAATCGAAAACGAACAGAGATAGAGCAAAATTTCCAATTAGAAAGACTTATAGCATCAATTAATTAGTACGAAACGACATTTGGTTTACATGGATAAGATAAATCTTGGCCTGTATACCCCAAAATGTCTAAAATCGATGCACTCCATTTTGTGTAAATGTTTGAATGGAATAGCTAGAAGTGTGAAGAAATAAACACAATTTATGGTATAAATACGTACTTATCTCAATACATTTTGATAACATCACACAAAAAAACAAAGAACACAAATTGTCTCACAGTGATAAAAAGTTAATATTCAGTATGTTCGAAAAGTCCGCCATTAGTCACGATACACGTTTGTATTCGTGACAGTAATTCTGTATCGCATTTCTCAGCATGGAGCGTCTATTGCAAGCCTCTTCAATACGACGGCATAAATTTAACCTTTCAAGGGCGGTGGATAGACGGTCTAGCTACCTAATTTTAATTCCAAAACTGACAAATGGCACCAAGAAAATTTTAATAAAATTCTTCTTTTGTAATGAAAGTGTAAATTAGAGGGTTTTTATTTACTAAGAAATACGTTTGAATATTCTGGTGTCAGTCAATTATTTCATCAGTTTACGAACAGAATTCTTCTTCCCCTGAAAGGGTTAATCTAAAATTTTAAATGCAATGGGAATTAAATTTTGACAGACATTACAGCACAGTACAACGTCGCAATCTGCAATTGTGCACTGCTACATTTCCGGAACGTGAGTATGCAAAGTAGAATCGTCGCTCATCGATTTCGGACATTTTTGGGTATACAGGCGACGATTTATCTTATCCGTGTGAACCAAATTTTGTTTTGTACTAATTAATTAATGCTCTAAACTTTCTAATTGGAAATTTTGCTATATCTCTTTTCGTTTTTGATTTGCAATGGCTATCTTCCAAATTTCGCTACTAGGGGCGCTGCTGTCGTTTGCATTAGGTCGGGCGTAGTCGCTATACTATACCGTTACCTCACTTGCATAGCTATAGCTCCCTACGTTCGCAAGTATTTTCAGGTTAAAGGCGACTTTTCTTTGCACCCTGTATATATAAAATAAACTACACAAACTACGAATTCAACCTCTACTAACCTTTGTATATTTTTATATATAAACACGAAATTATTTAAATGAATTAATTATTGAGTCTACTATGTAGTTAGGATAACCATATAGTTTACCTTGATTGCTGCTAAATTTCTGCGTAGGTAATTGAGTAAAACATTTTTATAAACAGATTAACTTAAGCATGAATTATCATGCGTAAACATATTTACACTAAATTGGAAAATCAGCTCTTTTATCATAAATCTATACTAATAAAAGAAAGTTTCGCGCTGTGTCTGTGCGTGTGCCTGTGATGGCTAGCAAAATCTACCGCATGTACAAGGCTGAAAATTTGTGTGTGGATAGTTGAGGAAGAGGATAGTTCAAGACATGTCCGAATGCACCTGGGACTGAGAATTTTCATATTTTGTTAATTATTCCAGGTATTATTTAAAAATCACAACGAACACTCATCAAAAAATCATCTATATCATCCCCGTTCGTCGAACACATTCGCGCATGCCCAGAACGGTATTTACCCATCGGCAGAAAATGAACCTCGAGAAGAAAACACATTTCTTTTTTAACTAGAAATCAATATTTTTTCAAGAATCGCCTAAAAAAATGTGCATATTTTTTATAAGATAAAATGTGTGAAACTTTCAACGAAAAAAAGTAAAAACCTCGAAAAGAAAACACATTTCTTTTTTAACTAGATATTAGTATTTTTTCACGAATTTTTACATGAGGTGTATAACCGTATTTATAACCGCTGAAAATCTCAAAAAATTCGAACAAAAACAACTATTTTTTTTTAAACTACTGAAATAGACCAAGTCGAAAAAAATGTCTTGTTACGAGCCCTTTTACCACTAAATATCGATTTCTTTTTACGATTTTTTCACACTGGCTACGAAAACATTGTGTTTTTAACTCCTAAAAATTTCAAAGAATTTGGATGATAATGACTATTTTTTAAGTCTTTAAAATACCGGACGACCCCCGCTTTCCCGTTCGTAATTTCAAAATTATGCATACTATATAAGTTCAGTGCAGATAATATGGCCACCTTAAGGATAGAAATTTTTTTGGCGATAATAGTAACTGATTAAAAACAATAATAAAAATTGTCTAAAAGAGCAGACTCTTTTTAGTACGGGTTAAAAAAATTTTAAAATTTAAATTAACGAAGATCTAAACCTGCAGGATAAAAAAAGACTAATTGATGAAGGTAATATGCCCATAGGAGAAATATAATGAAAAGATTCATATTTAACCCATGAGTAACATCAATTATTACAAAACTAAATTTAATTTTTGAAATTTTACAAAAAATAATGAAAAAATAAGCAAGAAGAAAATTTAGAAAACAATTTTAAGCAATTTTAAACTTTTTACAGTAAAAAATATTTTTATTTGTTTCCTAATTTCACATGTATGGCAAGTAAAAACTTCCAAACCTTAACTTCGTAAATCTGACGCATTCCTCGTTCACATAATTACGACACACAACGCATAATCTCATATCCACAACGTTTTCCTTCTTGCAAATACTGCAAAACCAACTGTCTTTATCACTTTTCTTTGCTAGGAACAATTTTGCACTATTCGTCACCAGACTGACGCTTTTGTTTGTTTAATAGCTGTTGTGATGTTTGAGTGTCTTCAGTATTAGTTTAAGAAGCTTTGGGAAAGAGGTATTTTTTTTCAAAATTAGAGCACGATAGTTCCCTGTAGGTTTTATGACACGAGTTGTTTTATGCTTTTTCTGTGGTGATGGCAATAATTCTTGAAATGATGAGTCATAAACAGAGGCACCATTTCTGTCATTACCTTCAAAAGATGAAGAATCACAGCTAGAGTCTGAAAAAGAGACAGGAGTATTTGACGGGGGAGGAGTATGACGACCATTATTTTTCAGAAGATGTCCCCGGCATAGAAATTTCTTTTCCGCTTTTGGCACAATTCTTTATTGGAGGTGGATTTTCAGAAACAGAACTTGGAGCAAAGCTTCCTCTGGGATTGCATTTGGGTTGAAAGGTCCTTTTAAAGCTCCGGTCCCTTTAAAGCCACCTTTAACTGTGGCAGGTGTCATAGCTTTGTCCCAAACTGGAGAAAATGTTCTTCCAAATCGAGCCTTTCTAATGTTGTCATGGTTCGTTTGTTCCAAAAACAAAAGACCTTCTTGTTTCAAAAATTGCTCAAACGACCCCAAACAGGATTTATCCAAAGGAAGCAGCTCATCGATTGTATTAGAAGGTAAACAAAATAGAAGAATGACATTTCTTTTCAGCCTCATCCACAATTGAGTAATCTAGATGGGACTTGACCCCATCAAAGATGAGAACGCAGCGTCCTTGTGGTTTAAATTTAAAAAAATGACTGATCCATTTAACAAAGGTCTGTGCTACCATACTTCCTGTTGGTGCCATTTGAAATGCAGAACCAACAGGCGAATTATCTACCCACTTTGGTTTCATTCTTTTATCTTTATACAAAATCATAGGGGGAATAATAGCCCCAGCTGCACTGCCCCAAGCCACAATTGTTACACTTTCACCAAGCTCTTTAGCAACCAAATGCACTCTTTTTGAGCCCTTTTCAGCATAAACAGTTAAATCTTTATTCAAACTAAGAGAACACCCTTTTTCGTCCATATTAAATATTCGTTCTTTGGATGTCATGAGACTATTGTCAATTAGAACATTTCGTGATTTACTAAAAATAAACGGTCAAGAACGAGTATTACTCGCGCTCAGAGGGTTCCGTACAATAAATATATGAATTATTGACTGTATTATTAAAAAAATCGTTGCTAAAAGAATAATAAAACTTTGTATAAAACTATACAACGTAGGGTTAGGTAGAACTGTATATACTGGAAAATTATGAATGAGTTATACCATAAAAGTTCAAAGAGATATGAAGCCCAAAATATCTAAAATATTGCTATTCTGTATAGCCCTTTTTTTAATCTTATCCTAATCCGTTTTTTATGAACTTTATTCGGTACTGACAATAAAAAATAGTGCACATTTAAACTTCATTTAGCATTTTATAAAACTAAATTCAGCGTAGTAATAATCTTTTCTTTTTAAAGTGTAGCTAAAACAAAACCCTTGTTTAAAGTTTAAACTTGGCATTGTGTTAAGCGCGCTTCGAAAGGAGGTCGCAAAGTTGCAACGCCGCCTTGGTCCGTGTCGCATTTTTCCAGATATGTTTTAATTAACTTTTAAAGACACGGGAGGCATATTGAGGGATCCACTCAATGCAAACTAGTCGCGAATCCCATAGTATTTATGTGTTTAATTCTAATTAAATTAGTCTGTTGTTAAGAATTTGGCGTTTATTGCTTTTATACTGCTACTGGATATTGCATTACACAAATATATCATTAAAAGTTGTTATCTAGGCTTTGAAAGTCGATGGTACGCAGAGTACCCCGCCCCTGTCATTATGTATGTCCAAACCGTCCGTGTCTTTAAGTGTTAATATCTCGGCTAATTACCGACGATTTTTTTTCGAAAATCATTATCGAAAATGCTTTTATACTTCTTTTACGATAGGTACCTCCAGCGCTCCTCAACACCTTTGCTGAATGTCCGCAAATCGAAATTTGTGTGTAACGAAAAAATGCGCTTTTCTCAAAAACTATGTGACCAAGGGTAATCGCTATAATTTTCCTGCAAGGTTTAACTTAACGTCTACTACCTCTAATTTTTTCATAATTTTAGTTTCATTAGATTCGGAAGTAGATGGAGGGGGAGGGGGGGGACATATTCTTGCACTTCATTTTCGACGATATCTCTGAAAATACAATACCTAAAATTGAAAGAAATGCATTTTGTAGTTCAGCGTTACGAATACTTTCTTACGATGTCACCCGATATACAAAGAAAAGATTTTTTTCAAGTAACTTAATTAGCCTCTCTACATTTTTCCTAAATATATTTGTGAATGTTTAATAATCTGTAAATATGTGGGTCAATAGTCTTTATTACTTCCCCCAATTTGAACTTTCCACATTTCATAGTTTACGAGTAAAATGGCTGTGACAGACAGACAGACACAAGAGTGATCTTATAATGGTTCCGTTTTTTCTTTTTAAGTACGGAACCCTAAAAATTGTCAATATTATATTTATTGAGCTTTGCTGCTCTGGCAGGATTCATTGGTTGACTTTTCCTCCTGGGAAAATTCGGATTTCTTCTTAAAAATGCTTTTAACCAGTACCGGTCAGCCATGCCTTTTCAAATGAAAAATTGTGGGTTATTTCATTTTCACTTCAAAATTTAAAAGCGCAGAGTTTAATGATTTTTGACGTAACAGGATAACCGACATCAGCAATAATAAAACATTTTGTGGGGAGATCTTTTTCTTGGTAAACTGTGAGAACTGATTTTCTACACAATAGTGATTTATTAGTCCTATTATTAACAATATAACGACAAACAGTTCGTCTGGGAATTCTGTACCTATTTAAAGCAGCATTTTGCGATAATTTACACTCTTTTATTGCTCTCAAACACCCATTTAGGCTTTCCTGGCTCCAAAGGCCTCTTTTCTTTTCGGGATTCATAGTCTAAAACAAAAACGAGAGAAAGTTTTCCAGAACGAAGTTTAGCTAAACTTCATTCAATTTTTCGTAACCTAATTTATTTTAACATTATTATATTTGATTTCTATTGTGTTCACTTGCTATGTAATATATATTTTTTAAAGTTTATTGATGTGTTATTTAATGCCAGCAGTGTAATTAATTTTTTAAACTGATTATGTATATAAATAAATAAATAAAATAAATAAATAAATGCAAAATAATTATAGAAATTTATTTATATGAATGTAATATAGCAATACGTGTAGGTAATATGGCCATGCGTGCATGTAACATGCCCAATGGGCATATTGGCAACAATAATGAGTTTTAAAAAAGTGTTCGTAATTCTGCCTGAACACTCTGATATTGAAATTCATTGATACAGTTAATAAGACCATTAAACCATCTAAAATATTATGTATAACGCTAAATACAAATACTTTGTTTAAATAAGAAAAATAACAAACTTACCAGAGAAAAATATATAACATGCCAATGTAACAAACAACAAATCAACAATAACTACCCCCCCCCCCCCCCCTATGCGATCAACGATTGCGGGCAACACGGTACTGAACTGTGTTTTTCGGACATCCAGCGACTAAATTAAGTGTGATTTTTTGTATTTCTCAGAAATTAATAACGTTATTGCGAGTTAGCCATATTACCCGAATTGGCCATATTTGCATCACTTACCTTACTAACCTTTTAGCGAGTATCGATTTGGTTCAGATATGGTCGGATTTCAGAGTGAAAAAATTAGTTTGAAAACCAAAAATGTCACTCAGGATTTCGATATGAAAAATAAATAAATAAATAGTTATGAGTAAAACAATTATTTTTATAACTAAATATCAATATTTTTGCACAAAAATAACACACAATATTTATAACTCCGAAATTTGATTCTAAAAATATAAGATGTATTGGGAGGGAAATAAGGAGTTCCAATTTCAAAAATTTTGCCATATATTCCATCCATCAGAAAGGGGGGAAATGAAAAGAAAAATAACCGAAGAAAACACTACTTTTTATAACTCTATATCAATACCTTATCATGAAAATTATACACAGGATTTGGACGACAAGAAATGTAGTTTTTTAAACGTTGAACCCCCCCCCCCCCTCCATGCCAATTGCAACGGGAAAGGTCTCGTTGCACTTATTTCGACATTTTTACCGCTAAATATCTGTTTTTTTTTTTTTTTTTAAACCGAATTTTTACACAGCCAGCAGCGAACACGCATTTTATGTAACATACCTAAATCTTTACGCATTTGGACAATTATAAGTTTTGAAATGTATTACTTTTTTGTGAAAAATAACATTTTGTAACGAAAGGTGAAATCCTGTTACTCAAAAAAAAAGTCTTCTTACGAACGCTTTTAGAACTAAAAATGAATATTTTTTCGCGATTTTTTCTTTAAAAAATATAAATTCAGACAAAATCGAGTTAAAGATATAAAATCATACAAAATTAAGGTGCATTTAAGGTTATTGTCACGGGCTCGGGCAACGCCGGCCGGGTCAGCTATTGTCAATTTTTTTTCAAGCTTTATTTTTAGGTCAAGAAAGTTTATTATATTATTAATCATATCGTTTAGACTTAATGTAAACTTCGTGGGATATAGAGTAGATAACGATGCAATATTAGAGTCAATGGAATCAAAAATTTCTATGTAACATCTATAGCTATAATAAACATGATAATTTTTAATACCTAATAAACTTCCTTTATAGTAATATAAATAAAGATCAGAAAGTATAACTGAAGTTGTTCCTTCTTGAGTTATTCATTGAGATTGTTTACAAATGATATTATTATAAATGATATAATTATGATGCAAGTTAAATAATACATAAATTATATGACTACAGACACTTAAATAAAAATATTAAAAAGAATTAAAATATAATTAAATATATATATAAATATACATAATATACATATACAGACATATACATAATATACATATACAGAAATATACATAAATATACATAAAACATATAGTTTTTTAAATGCAAGTTAAAGTTCAAAAATATTTTAAGTATCTAAGAGGACTGTAATAATTTAAATTTAATTGAGGTTTGTACTCTTTAAAAAGTAAACATATAGTTTTTGTAAGTCTTCGATATCTACATAAAATCAAATGTTTTTACTTAGTTTTCAGAATTTATGTTTTGTAAGGTATATTTATAAGCTGAAAACTATTTTTTAAGGGAGCTATATTGTTGAAATTGTAACATTGTGGATGATTCATCGTACGTATCTGTTATTCATATGAGTGTTAAATGTATTGATTTGTAAGTTATTTTTGTTTGCGTGACGAAATCATCATTTTTAACACTTTCCAACATAGTTCAAAAGTGTTTATCAATTCGGTTTGTCTGGCCGCTTGTCTGCCTGTCCGTTCTCTAAATCACGTAAATATACTCGGAATACTGTATAAATAATATATGTTATTGTGGTTTATCATTGCATAGTGGGTATTGAAAGTGAAATGTGTAGCGTTTATAGTTCGTTTACATGACCATTTAAAAGAAATACATTCTGATATACGGAGAAAATTCATTTGCAGTGTTTTTTAACGATATTACATTACTTCAAACACTAAGCTTACTGTAGAATATGGTGCGCATAGCATTTATCGTTCATTTACTGGGACATATACAAAATAATTCGGTTATAGTACTGTCTATGAGCAGTAATTGCTGGAAATGCGTTTTCATTTGTGGTATGCTTTTTTAACTTTAACTATTTTTTTGCGTATTATTTGGTGTGCAGAAATTCTACGGATTATATACAGGGCCGCGCAAAAGAATTCGAGTACATTTCCGCTTATTGGCGGAAATTGCTGAAAGGGAATTTTCAACTGTGTTATGCGTTTCCCAGATGAACTAAATGTTTGCATGGTATGTAGGATGCATACAACTCAATAGATCATATACAGGGCTGACCAAAAGAATTCGGACATTTTTTCGATTATAGATGGTAATTGCTGAAATTACGTTTGAAATGTGTTATGCGTTTTCTAAATTGTTTACTTAGATATTATCTTTCTCTATTTTAAACGGTGAAGTTTTGTTACAGTATTCTGAATGTATTGGAAATAGACCGGGAGGTGGCAGCACAGACAATCACCTAATCGGGTTCACGGCTGAAATTACAGAATTTGTTAAAACTCGATTCACATATTAAAACTCAATTGGTCTGCCAAGTCCTATCTGGGTGGAAAACACCGGAAAACCCGATTTTAGCGGTTGACTCGTAGGTTTACCATTGTAGTTTCCTGCTCCCAGTCCTCTATGTTTTTAGACCTTTGAGTGCAGGAAAACATAATGGTAAACCTACGAGTCAACCGCTAAAATCGGGTTTTCAGGTGTTTTCCACCAAGATAGGACTTGGCAGGCCAATTGCGTTTAAATATGCGAATCGAGTTTTAACTAATTCTGGAATTTCAGCGTGAAATCGATGAGGTGATTGTCTGTGCGGTCACCTCGTCGTCAAAAAGTGGTTCAAAATTTATGCTTGACGAATGTTTTTCCTTTCTTCTTTGAACAAGAAAGGGATAAATTTAGCGGTCTAACTACAAAGTGCATCGAAGCCTCAACCAAGTTCGAACCCGATTTCTCTCGACTGGTAGCCTTGTTCCAATTACTGAATCAGAAGATATATTTTCAAAATATGATTGGTAGATGATAGTTTATAAGTGGACATCAATGCATGGCCGTAAGAAGACATTTGCTATACATAATATGAGTCGATGTGACATAATTCACGGGTCTTTTACGCATCTGTTTTATTTTAAAAAACTACTTTTAAACGAATTTTTTTCTTTTGTGTGCATTTTGCTAATGCTATAGCACTCTTATTGCGTCATTTATCATGCGCTGGAAATTACTCGTTGTTACAATGTTTCAAATTTTCAAAATCGATTTGTAAATATGCGATGAGAGATGGAATAATGACGGATTCTAAAGCAATACGCTTTCATGCTAAGCTATCGGTATCCTGTCATGGATTTTATCTTTGAAATAGTTCTTCTTTCATAATCTCAATCTACTGAAGAAGAAAAAAAAAGCTAGCAATATCTTGTTACAAAATGAGATTTACAATGTAGTAGGCATCAAAAGAAATATTCTCTCCATTTATCACTCCAAGCTTGAAAATAGTTTTTTTCCCCTTCTATCTAGAGTCCCACCCCTCTACTGATAGCTCTAAGATGAGATTTATTGGGGACCATAAAATTAGCTAACAGTTCTTTGATGGGCGGGAGCATTGTGTTTAATCACATTATAAACAAAGACGAACTTACGTATGAAATGTGTGCTGCTGTCATCAATGTTCACTCATTCGGCGATTAATGCGATTGTGTTATTTCCTTCAGGAGTTTTTTTTTTCTTCTTCTAAGGCGGTACTTTTTAAATGGATGCCGATGAGCATTGATAATAGGACATTTCTTTTTTCATCGTGTCAATTGAAAAAGAAAAAAAATCATGTCATTGAAAATATGCTCTTCAATATCTGAAGAAATGACAGGTTTATTCTAATAAAACAGCAATTTTTATCTCTGCTTCATAACATATTTTTGTAATTGACAGATTTTATACATTTTCCCCCATCTTAATTGTAATTAGCACAATGCAAAATAAATAAATAAAAAGAGGAACCCGAGCAGTAACTTTAGACTGATGCAGGATCTGATGCAGGAAAATGGCATTTTAATTCATTGAAAGTACTTTTCAATTGCATATGGTTTATTTTTTTCATAAGCGGTCATCTACATATTAAAATCAGACCCAACTTTAATAAGTTCAGTAGAAATATCACATTTTTATTGCGTATATAAGTTTAGCGTCTCTGAACGTGTTTAAGTACAAATTTTCATTAATTTTGAACAATTAGATAGTGAAATATAAATCACCGAAAAATCAATGTTGAAGTGAAACGGGGTTACACATAACGCGAACAATAATTTAAGTATTTTGTAATTTATATTTTATATAATAGTTTGCAAAGATATTACTATAACGCAGTGTATAATTTTGTAAACTCTTTTCGAAACAAAAATTAGTAATGCGATGGTTAAAAATTCCAGAAACATCAGCTTTTTTGGAGAGTATTAGAATTCGTTTGTTCGAAGATACTCCAAAATAAATTTTAATTCGTTATCGATTTTTCAAGTTATTAACTAACGTGTAAATTCGAAAAATTTAAGGAGCTATAGTGTGGATTAAGTTGAAAATATATTTCCCGACGTTTCATGTATGTTAAATACTAACAAGTGGCGGAAATGGATTTCCTGATTCGATGAAATGGATTTCCCCTCTTTGTAAATATATTATATCATTATTTAAATAGTCCCGCTATCACTTAAGTTTTAAATTGTTTCTCAATATTTTCAAAGACCCCGAGCACATTTTTAATCATATTGAACAGCTTTAAAAGGCAGAGCAATGGAAATTTGTATTAGAGTAATTACGTCATGACAAATAAAATGAAAGAAAAAATATTTAGAGTTTTGCATTGAGATTTTAAAATTTCTCATAAAAATAAATGTGCATGGTGCCTCAAGAAAATATAACTATAATACTAGAATAAAAAATCATAAACAATCAACTTTTTTGAAAATAGATTAGTTGAGAGACATATAGATCGAAAGTTATGATGGAAGCAATTAAATTTTACTCCCTATTAAAGAGGTAGGAGTTTGTCAACTCGTAGTTATTTAACTCGCGCCAGTTTCTCATGGCACTCTTTTGGTTTTATTTTTACTTCACTTTGAGTAAATTTTTAATCATCAGAAGATACACTAGATTAGTCTAATATTCACCAGACCCATAACACACATATGGGTTAAAGTACCGTAATTTCCGGCGTATAATCCGCGGATCAAACAATCATTTTTCGACCCAGAAATTTTTTTAAATAAAATGTAACTTTTTAGATCGCGATAAATATTTGGCTTCAATTACTAAATAAAATTTCTGGGTCCAAACAGAGTTGTTTGATCTGCGGATTATACGCCAGAAATTACGGTACTTTGCCTAACATAGTCAGCATGCAAAGCCATTCTCTTTATATCGTTTATAGTTGAAGCGTTGAAGGTATGAACGATATGTTTAATAAATATTCGTATGAAAAGTAAAAAGTAAGTCGTAATTATGTGTCTTCTAAAAAGAGCATGTTTTCCACTTTTTTTATTTTTTTATCATTTTCGGATTTTTATAGAGCTTTTAATTAATGAAATGTTGAAAAAATTGTATGATTCACTAATAAAACTAAAAAATTCTTAATAATATTATAAATATAAGAAATGCGCAATGTCTTTTGAAAGAACTTTGTCTTTCTTTATTAGGCGCAAAGATGTGTCACCATTTTGAAGACAAGAGCAAGACTTATGGTGTTATAAGAACTTTTTTGCCTTTACTTTTTAATTAATATTTCAGTAGAAAGCGTTCAGTGTACCAAATTTAAAGCTTAAACTTACGTCTACAAAATATAATATGAGTTACTTTTTCTTCTCATTATTGGTACATATATTGGTAAAATATGTCCAAATATATCATACCAATGGCTATAACTTCTGATCTAATTAGTACAAAAATAAAAATTCCGCTTTAATCCGCATAAAATTCTTTATAATTGCACTATGAGGTTTAATTTATTATAAGGGGTAGTGTAGATATTAAAAATTTACCAGCTTTCATTTTTCTAATGGTAACACCGAACTTTAACATTTTATTGAGGGGAAAGTAAGTCAATGACGCTCAGAAGGGTAATCCCGCTCACCAAATATCTTTAAACAGAATAGAATTGGAAAGGTGCGATCGGTACTGGCACCTAGTGAACTTCATCCTAAGTTCCCAGTAAGGATTTAGTGCCCGTCGGGAGGAAAGTATTTTTGTGTTCTCAAGTTATTAGTTTGAAGTTGTTTTATTATAAAATTTTACAGCATCTAATTTGAAGGTAAGTGTATACTCTTATTTTCAAATATTAATTTACTCACTATGTCTACAAAATATATACATTTAGCTGTACTTTCATGCTTTTATTTATTTTTGTAGTGCGTTGTTACGCCAACTATAATGCAATAAAACCCAACATGGCGATGAAGGGTAATGGCGCTCGCGTGGAATTCCAGAAGAAGTGTTGCCAGTGGGCAACTTTTTAAAAATTCAAATTTGTTGATTGACACCACTTTTTTGAAATGGTAAAATTTCCCTGTTTTCGACTTTAATAACATGCTATTAAACAAGGAGAATTTTACGATTTCAAAAAAGTGGTGAAAATCAAAAAACCTAAATTTAAAAAAAGTAGCCCAGTATATGTCTAACACTATATGTTTGCACAATATGTGTAAAGCGGATGCAAAAAGTCTGCAGTGGTGTGAACAGCCCACACAACTACATATGTGAACTTTGTCTTACTTAAACGTTGTATTCAAACTCTGAGCGCAATTACCCTACCATGTCCCATGTCGGGCATTACCGCTCAATCGATGGTCATTTAAATAAAACGATAAGAAAAATTCCTAAAACCTTTATGAAAATTAGTTGATTGCAAACTGTTGCTTATACTTCCGAGTTATACTTCATTAATAAAATATTGATTTTTTTTTGTCCAAATTTGACTAGCTATTCATGTTTTCCCTTAAGTGAGCGCCATTCCCCTACTTTCCCCTAAATGTTTTGGGTCAAAGCGGACCATAAATGTATATAGTTTATGTACTTTACACCTAAATCTTCATAGAGTTAGAAGGAGCAAAGTTTCTGGATGTTAAAGTTAAAGCCACGCGACGAACTTTAATGTATATCTTTCCAAAAAATCACCCAATTGATTTTTTTTAATGAGATACAATGAATGCACCCAAACATAACCTAGGATTTTATTAATTCTAAAACATATTTTCAGTTATAGAAATTATTGAAAAATCAATAATTATGATCTACATTAATTTTCACACAAAAAGAATCAGCTCGTCAAAATCATGACTATGTGCTTTTACAGCTCATTCCTAATTATTAGTCTTCAATACTAATTTTCAAATTTTACTTTTCTGTGGTCTAAAGCAACCGTCTTTGAAACAAAATCATGGCCAAAATTATTTTACATGTTTTTTACAGTTAAAATCATTGTTGTTGACTTACGATTAGTAAATACACTTAATTAATGTTATATACACACAAAAGTATGCAGAGTTGCCAAGTCTCCGGCTTTTTGCAGGCCAGTAACATCTTAGAGAAAATGTTGTTCTTTAAATCCGCAGAATGTTCCAATTAAAGAAAATTTTCTGTATTAAAAAACGGTATCCAAAAAGCTGGACACTTGGTAGCTTTGAGTATGAATTTACTTAAAAAAATAAATATAAAATACAAAGTTTACTTAACTTTTTACTGTTTAAAGAGGAAAGTAATATTTGATAGAGTTGTTTTACTTACAAGTAATGTTTAATTAAATGTGGTTAATTACACTATATGAAGACCCCAGAAGCCAAGGGATACAAGTAAAAAAAATTACATTTGGAGTAAATTGAGTTCAAAGTTGAACATCAATAGTAATTAAAATAATACAACTTTGTAAAAAAATCACCATAAAATAAAAACAACAGAAAGGACGCGTTTCGAGCTAAAAATAGAACAGCTTGTCATCAGCTACAGTAAACACGTGGTCCAAAATGGACTGAAAGGTAGAGAATATTGCAAAGAATGCCACAGATGGCGCTACCTGAAAGGAGCACATGCGGAAGAGGTGAGTGTTGCCAAAATGACAGAAGAGAAATTGAAAGGGAAAAAATGGAAATAAAAGAAATAAACAAAAATAAAATAAAATAAAATAAGTAAATTAAAAAATATAAATAATAATAATAAATAAAGAAATAAAAAAGAATAAAACAAGAAAAAATCAAAAGATCCTTTTTTAACAAAATAAAAAGAAAAGAAACAAGAGAAGAGGGAAAAGAATTACAAAAATAATTTCCACGCTGGAGATAAGAAAGGAGATGATGAGAGATCATTGACAAGATTATCAGAATTTTTAGAAATAAAATATGCTTCATGAAAATCCAAGTGAGAGGGAGAGGCAGGGGAAGAAATAATTTCGGCCATGGAGAAATTGAAACAATGACTGGAAGACCGACAGTGAGAAGCAATCGAAGATTTAGAGATTTCTTGATTTGCAATATACCTCTGATGCTCGCCTAATCTGAATTTTAAAGCTCTCTTATTTTGATCAATATAACCTAAATTGCAAGAGCAAGGAATAAAATAAACATCCCACCGGTTCTCAGTAGGAATAGGATCTTTTAGAGAAGAGAATTTAATTTTATTCATAGGTTTGAAGATAACTTTAAAATTAAAACGAGAGAGGATTTTAGCAATTTTAAAACAGAGAGGAGAATAAAAGGGCAGAACTATAGAGTTAAAATTAGGAGGATTATTTGAATCAGAAAAAGGACGTTTAGGCTTATTAAATTTATACAAAGCTTTATCAATCAAAGAGGGATTATAACCACGAGCAAGGGCAAGCGATTTGAGATAATTGATTTCATTATTCAGAACAGAAGAGTCAGAGCAAATGCGTAACGCCTTAAAAACAAAAGTATAAGAGGAAGCCACTTTTTGTTGAGGAGGATTATTTGAAAGAGTATGCGGAGGAAGAGATACAGCGAAAGGTTTTCTATAAACGGAGGTAGAGAACCGATCTGGGTGTTTCGAAACCAAGACGTCGAGGAAAGGAAGAGAATTGTTATCTTCGACTTCAAGAGTAAATAGAATACAAGGATCAACAGAATTAACAAGAGAAAGGAGATTAGAAAGATCCAGGTCAGAAGGAATTAAAATGAAAGTATCATCAAGATACCTAATCCAGAAAGGAAATTTATATAAACTGAAGAGTTTTTCTTCAACAAAATGCATATAAATATCACATAAAAGAGGAGACAGTGGATTACCCATGGCCAAACCCTCAGATTGAGAATAGAAAGAATTATTAATCTGGAAGGCGGTTTGCCTGACACAAATACTAACTAAATCCAGGATTTCATCAATCTCATGGAAGAGTAATGAAATTCGCACAGAAATTCGCGAAATTCTTGAAATTTGCGCAGAATTTCATTACAATTCTGATAATCTTGTCAATGATCTCTCATCATCCCCTTTCCTATCTCCAGCGTGTAAATTACTTTTGTAATTCTTATCCCTCTTCTCTTGTTTCTTTTCTTTTTATTTTGTTAAAAAAAGGATCTTTTGTTTTTTTATTGTTTTATTCTTTTTTATTTCTTTATTTATTATTATTATTTATATTTTTTAATTTACTTATTGTATTTTATTTTAATTTTGTTTTTTCCTTTTATTTCCATTTTTTCCCTTTCAATTTCTCTTCTGTCATTTTGGCAATACTCACCTCTTCTGCATGTGCTCCTTTCAGGTAGCGCCATCTGTGGCATTCTTTGCAACATTCTCTACCTTTCAGTTCATTTTGGACCACGTGTTTACTGTAGCTGATCATGAGCTGTTATATTTTTAGCTCGAAACGCGTCCTTTGTGTTGTTTTTATATTATGGTGATTTTTTACAAAGTTTTATTATTTTAATTGCTTCATATCGCCAGTTTTCGGTGCTGTTTCGCTGTATCAATAGTACTTGACTGAATTAAAATATGAAACTGTTGCTTATTTCATAGTGGTATTTGAATTTCTTATTTCAATAACTGTGAAAGAAAACTGGAGTACAATATTTTTTTAAAATTTAAGTAGAGATTAAAGAGGTTAAGTAGTTAATTAGTTTAAAGAGCTTAAGAAGTTGACCTCTAAATCACAGCATATAATTGGAAAATCACTTATATTACTTTACCTCCTAACAAATAGCCTTATTTCCAGATAGCCTGTGCACTTAGCTAAGTTTTTCAATTTTGTCACTTATACCCCTTGGCTCCTGGGGTCCTCACATATAAACTTTTAATTATTTATATAAACGAATTTATTAATATAGATATTATTTGCATTTAGTAGTTAGCAAAGTTGAGTCTCCAAAGTTGAATTGTAGTATTAGTCCAACCATTAGAGACTGTATAGGGACTCTACTTAGCAAAATTAATGGAAGTTCTGAAAATAGGCTTACTTTATGATTTTTGGGTTGCTGAATCCGAATTTGTAACTTCCCACCAAAATTTCCCCCGGCAACCACCCAAATTTTGGTAAAATGCCCCCCAAAAAAGGTTTTTTATTAAAAAAAAAAATTTTTTTATTGTTTTAGGGAAAAAGTATCTAGAAATTCAGAAAGTAGACAAAATTTGCAACAAATTAGATATATGACATTATGACTTAGGACGAAAGGGAAGGGGTTATCTGCCTCGGAACATGCGCCGTGGTGCTGCGTGGACTAAGTTGCGCAATTCCACTTAACGACTCACACGTTTACATTCGCCCTCCCATCTCCCCTCCAAACTTTCTCTATAAGGTTTACTTTAATTTTTTGGGGTCGCTGAATCCGAATTTTTAACTTACCCCCAAAATTCCCCCCTCCCGAAACCCCCCCAAAATAGTTGTTTTTAACTTAAATTTCTTATTGTTTTAGGGGAAAAGCATTATGAAATTCAGAAACTAGACAAAATTTGCAACAAATAGGATTATGACGTAGGATAAACGGGGAGAGAGGGGGCTGCCTCGGAACATTCCCCGCGCGCTTTTCTGAAAAACCAAATTTTTTCAAAAAATCAATTTTTGGGGGTGTTGCCGGGTGAAATTTTGGTGGGAAGTTACAAATTAGGATTCAGCGACCCAGAAAACATAAAGTAAGCCTATTTCCAGAACTTCCATTAATTTTGCCAGGTAAAATCCCCTATTGCCTGGACTATATATAAATTCTTGTATTTGACTGTTTTAATAGATTATCAAAACAATTTATATTTTTAAGTGGAAACTATATGCGGAATAATTATAATAATAAAAAAATTAGTCTTCGAAACTGTAAGCAATACGACTGTACTTCAAAACTCGGCCGGCAAAACCCGACACACCTTTAAAAAGCTATATATTTAAATCAATATAGATAAATTAGAGCAAAAAAGGCTTAAAAAGTAACACATTCTTAATTTTTATTTTTTTTTATCATGTTAATAATAAAGATATTGAGTTCAACAATTCATGAAGTCACAAAAAATATACATTTAAACGTAATAACAAAGTTGTTTCGTAACAATAAAGCCGTCTTCTCGCAGAGTAACCTCCTCTTCAACTGAGTCTAGGAGCCGCCTGATATGACTCATGCTCCTGAAATAGACATAGAACGATACACCAGTTAGTCAGCTATTATAAAATAAGCGTTTTACAGTTGTTGAGCAAATTTTAATTTTTGCATTTTTGGTCAATCTTTTGCGTCAAATACTCCGCTGTGTGTCTCCAGTTATCGTTTACATGCATAGAAAAGAAAATCTGACAAAGTCATTGGAAAAATTATACAAAATATTTCCCTATAAACGGTCTTTATTGTTTAAACATTTAATGTTTAGAACCCATTTACAATTTTCCCGATAATTGAGTTCCCAACCTTCTTAATGTAGGATCTTAATTTTATTTACTGTTTGATTTATGGATAAAACTTGCGACATTTTCTTTTAAAATTCTATGAAGGTTTAAGGCGGTTCTTAAAAAAAAAAAAGAAAAAAAAAATCCCCGCTTAACAACGTGAAACTTTTTGCGATAATTTCTGACTTATTTTTAAGACTAAATCGTGATACTTACAGATATGATTATTGAATTAATTTTTAATCGAATCGTTTTTTTCCCTTCATTTCGATAAATGAATTGCATGAGGTATAACGATTATTGTCTTAGGAGGTCATTTTTTTCCTTTCCTTTACCGTCGAGTCTGGAAATTCGGTTCACAACGCCAACTTTGCCAGCATTTTCTGAAAAATCTTCTACCTTTACCGAAAAATGGAATAAAACAGTTCGATCACATTGTTTCTGAATAAGTGCACCTGCCAATTTGATACGTTTGCGAACAAAAATGAATTAAAAATTGCATCAGAATATAGCAAGTTTGGATTTGAAAACCAGCCTTAAGAAAAATGCATGAACTGTATGCGTTTCAGATGTCGAACCAATGAGCTCTTGAATGTGGGTGCTATCTTTTGAAAAGTGGAAATTGATGTAATTTTTAATCAACTTATGACACGATAGCACACATATTAAAGCTGATTAATACTAATTAAAACGGTATTTTCCCTTTATTATTGTATTAATTAGAACTGAAGTTATATAGCATCGTGCGGATTTTCTTTTTTTAAAGAAGAATGCAAACATGTTCTTTTTGAAGATTTGTTAATATGACTTATATAGCAACAATTTTCTTATAAATGTTATACAAACCTAAACGCCACATCTTCAAATATAAACGTACTAAGTAAGATTACATTAATAACAACTAACACTATTTCCATATTCATGATAGATGAAAAAAGACGAATTTTTCTAGATCTTTTTATGTCCTTTATCAGATTCTCTATTTTTTTAATACAATTTTTTAAAAAATAGCAACAGATTCATATTCAGGCTCAAACTTCATTTTTTTAAAAAAAAATCTTACAAATACTAATTGAGTAATAAATAACAAAGGATAAGGCTATTAATTTGTTTACAATAATCAACGTTTAATAGTCAAGCGTTCAACGCATATTATGATTCTGAAATGAATTTTCAGGCAAATATTGCCAAAATCCAGATACATTTTTAAATATCCACTTAAAGCAACTACATAATAACATTCTATCTCCACTTTTTTATTTATTTATTCTCAGAAAAAGGGGAAAGGAGGTAGAAGTGGGACAACACAAATTTTGTTTAACCTTTTCCAGCGCGGAGTAATTCTGTTTATAAACTGATGAAATGAAATGATGGACTGACACTAGAATTTATAAACAAATTTATTAGAAAATACGAATTTGTTTTTTGTCACGTACATTATAAAAGGAAAATTTTAATTAAATATTCTGGGTGCCGGTAAAATAAAAATTAGATGTCCTTTTTTAAGGACACCACCCGCGAAAGGATTAAACTGTTATTTATTTTTATTTTTACACGAGATGGACTACCTATAAATCCATTTATATATGCTAAAAGTTTTACCTTTGCAAGATCTAAAACTTTTGTAAAATAAAGGTCTCATTTTTAAAGATCAAAATAACATACAGTAGATTCCGGTTATTTGGGACGCCATTTATTGGTGCAGCCTTTTAATTGGGACATAATGTCAAAAACTAAATAGAAAAATATAAATAACTTTACTCATGATAATTGGGGCAGCTGCTTTATCGGGACAAATCGTACTAGAACCGACGCGTTTCAATTAACCGGAGTCTATTATATTGGATTGCATTTTTAAATTAATTTTTACACTTATTAAATTTGTAAAACAAAAATAATGAATTGTTACCAAAATTCCATATATCCTGTGTTTACAAATCACTAATAAATTTCAGTCTAAAAAGCAGTATGCTTATTACTTGCTAAGCCATACACTAAATAAACTACGGATGAAAGAATGGGACACTGAGAGAGATAGGGAGATATCGGGCATGATCCACATCTTTATAAAACAACTACAAATATTTAATTTAATAATTTTGAGTAATTTTTCTAATATTTGTATTGCAATAAATGTCAAAATCAATTTCAAAAAATAAAATTTACCACTTACTTTTGATCTATAAACAACAAAATTTCCCCAAATTAAATAAATAAACAAAAATAAAAATTATAACCAACTTCAGGAGATTATTTCTTACTCTTATGTTTTGTAACAACTCTGTATTGTTATCCGCATTGCAGTCTTTTAAGGCTCTGGCTATAACGCATCTGGACCCGAAAATTTTGTTTGAACCCAAGCACTTCAAGCTGAAATCTACAAGAACTCCCTCCCGCTCCCCCCCCCCCCCAATACTAATAATCCACATTTAATACAATTAATAAAAAAAATATTATCTAAATATATCCTTAATATCAATTTTATCTTTTATGTGGAAAAATGAACATTTATATGAACGCATTTGTATTAAAATATATCACTTTTCCACCTTGAACAATTGTGTGGATTTTCTTTTGAAAAAACGAGTAATCAAATCCGACCTGCAAAAAAGGAAGGCCCGAAATAGAACCTTACCCGAAACAATTAGAGTGAACCAGACGGCAGGCTGGGTGAGGGTAAATAGGATTACCAGATCTAATGTGGGATTTTAATCCATATTCCTTTTAAATTGCATTGTTGCCAATATCGCTCATTTTGACGCGCAGTAGACAATAATAATTAATTTTTTTGAGTTGTTCCTGTAAAAATACCCATACCTGATACGATTGATTTTTTTTTAAATGCAAAGTAATATTGTTTACCTTAATAATATTCTCAAAATTCGTGACTAGTGGTCCATTTTTACACAAAATTAAAGCCTGTAAAGTAAAAAAAAAAAAAAAAAAAAAAAAAAAGAATGAAAATGGACAAACATATCTTTTTAGATACTAATGATATTACTAATGATATATATAATAAAAAAAAATGAAATTCGGAACATTCTTTCAAAACTTATGCGTGGTCCTTTGTTTATGACCTTGCAAGCGAATTGTATAACCTCCTTGGTTTGAAGTCGGTTAAAAGAGATATTTCAACTACCGTATTTTATGGAAGAAACGCCGCACCCGTCGTAAACGCCGCACTCCTCAAAATTGGTCTGAATAAGCTTAAAAATATCGTAATCGCCGCACCTGTGGGAAAGATGCTTTTATCGACAGTGTCTCATTGAACTAACTTTAATCAAAGTTTTCTGAACAATGTAAGGGTGTCTCCTTTCTAAAATTTTATTTGAAATATTTAAATCGGGTTTTAAATGTTTTTATGTAATTTTTTTTAATTAAGGAGACGTCAATTGGTATTAAAACCATCCAGAGCGCGGGACGCGGACTCCTCTCCTTAGACGGTCCACATCTGATAAGTTGTCGGCGCAACTTTTTAACATGCTTTTTACGTCGCATCCCCTTTAGTCCTTTTTTAGCTTCTATTTGAAGCCCTCAAAATCCGAGTCGTCAATATATGAGTGGAAGAGTTGTAAATTTCCATTGCCCACCTGTATGGTTCGGTATCATCATCGAAAATAATGTTACAGTTTACATTATCGGCAAAGTCAGAAAGTTTCACGTACTTTATCCCAATTTTACGCGCGAGAGAAAAAAAAATCGTAAACGCCGCACTTGACAAAAAATTAAGTTTCAAACTCGTAAACGCTGCGGCGTTTCTTCCATAAAATACGGTACATATGTTTTTAATCTTTCAGATGCGTATTTTGTAGAGCTAAACTAAGACTAAACTCTGCGATGTTACAATCCACTAAAGATCATGGCCGGCAGTACCCAATTCTTCTTTCTTGATTATGAGCCCTGAGGTGGTATATAGCATGTGTCCTGGTCAGTTAGCCACCCTAAAGCGGAACCCCCTGTGTTTATTTCCCAAGCAAGCTTGGTACTCATTTTATCGATCCCGAAGGGATGAAAGGTTAAGTAAACCTTGCCAAAATCTGGCGAAACTCCAGAGACCCTCTCCGAGGCAAATCTCGGAGCTATAGCCTAGCTGAGCTGACCACTAAACTACCGGGCTTCCAAATTTTGTAAGGTTTGTTGGGGTAACTGGAACCACGAGGTAACTGGGCCATAGGCTATTTTATAAAAAACTGTTGGTGTTTTTTAAGTTTTAGCTTTTGTGAGCAATGCCCCTTTATCTCTACTTCCTAAAACAACGCATATCAACTCAATCATAACTCTCACTCAAAGTACTTTTATTACACAAACTTTTTTTTAAAAAGATTAGACATATAACTACATTAATATTATTAGGTATCTATACATATTTACAGTCTAACCCCGTTAATACGCGAATCAAGGGACAGATCAAAATTCGCGTATTAAACGGATTCGCGTATTAACCGATGTTTGTAAATTTTCGCCCAGTGGTCCATATAATAACAACCTATACGGATAAAATAGGGTTCGTACGTATTGGGGAATCAGGGAATTTTAGGTGCTTTAGTACCAGAAATTTCGTAAAGTACTGGTCGCTAGGCCCGAAGATATAATTGTTTTTCTTTAAATAAGCCAAATATTACTTTACGAAAATTCAGGTAAAAGGTGCTTGAGAGCCCTTGAAGTGTACGAACCCTGTAAAACGTATATTTGGCTAGTTCCATGGGTTTATATAGTGTAAGTCACATAGCTGGTAACTGCTATGCTTGTTGGCCACCATTATTTTTTAAAAATTCCCTTGGCCTTTTTTAATTAATGAGATAGCTCCGGTAAAGTAAATCACATTTTTCCAACAGATTCTTGTTCGCCAAGCCAGTGTTCTTCAAAACATTAGAGTGTGAAATCGGCTCTTTAGCACTCTCTACTTCCCTCGCTACTTCCAAAACCTCCTTTTCTAAAACAATTTGCAATCGTCAATGGTGTGACACTCTTCCATGCCACGGAAAGCATGTGCATAGCGCCAAGGGCTGTAATAGGACGACCTCTTAGCAAGATTGGTTGCTGTCGTATTCCATTTGGAGAAGTTATTGTTGTACAACGCGAGTCTTGTAATTTACCTTGGCGCTGTTAATGATTCTTTGGTTATTGGCTGAGTGATACTGGTCGAATTTGGAGGTAAAAATTCAATTTGGACTTTCCCAGGCCTTCTTTATCTTTCTGATGCGCAGGACAATTGTCCACAAGATTCTTTGCCCATAGGCCGGTCAATATTACGAACCCATGTTGAAAAAAGGTAGCCCGTCATTCACGCTCTTCGTTTACTTTCGCACAGGAAAGGAAGATTGTTGACGTTTTTAAATCATCGTGTTTTGCGTGATTTCTGTATAACCAGTAGCTTTATCTTTACTTAACCATCAGATTTGGCATCGTGTAGAAGAGTATGACGGTCTTTGCTTAGTTTACCCCCACGACATGCTTCTCCTTTTATAGCCATTGTTTAGTTGGATGTCATTCTGTAAAAAATCCTAAATTCGCCCACGTGGTAAATATTACGACTTGGGTAGTTTTTTACAAGCTGCCGAAGCACATTTGTTTTCCAACAAGCGACGTCTTTGTTGTTTACAGAAGCTGATCCCCACACTTTCTGAAATTTTATTCCGTGGCGTGATTTAAATCGATCCAGCCATTCATTTGAAGCATTGAAATCTAACACTACCATTTTTGCTGCGACTTCGGAACCTTTTTCTTGGATTAGCATGCCACTTATTGGAATATTCGTAGAACGCGCTTCAACAAACCACTCGTGGACTACATGTCCTTACATTTGGCGATTTTTATTTTCTTCTTCCTTGTTCCACCAACAACAGCTTGGTTAACGATGACATCCCTATTCTTCAACAAAGTACTTAAAGTTGATTACTTATGCCTTTTTCTTTGTAGAATGTTGATTTATTCGGGACAGCCTGGGCATCGTACTGATTTATAATTTGTAACTTATCAGTGATAGAAAGAGCCTTCCTTTTGATGTGTTTTGGTCCTTTTGCCAGGATAAAGACTAGACTAAATTTTAAAAGAACACGTGATTATCGTTGACCAGATTCCACCAGAAGCGACAAGCTACTCTCTTCCTTCGTACCACACACTGAGGCGACAGGAGGAAGATGAAGTGCAACTTAGGAGAAGAAACAGGTCGAAACAAAGAAGAAAGATGTTTCAAACACGTTTTAAACCTGTTTTTTCATGAAGTCAAGCACATGTTGCATGAGTCCCTTCAGTGTGTGCCCCGCTTTAGATATCACAGCACTGATCAAACAAGGAATCGGCACTGCTCTAAGTTAGGATTGGGAACAAATCGTTTATCCATCGTAGGGGAAAAGTTCGCTTTTCGCTTCTTTATCGGATAAGATTTTCACTGGTTCTTCTTGATCTGCGGGAAAGCAACTTTTTTGCTTATTTATTGTGCACTCGTTAGCAGTACATTTTCTCTCTTCTTTTCCTGGCCTGTTTGACTATACGAAGTAATCGGCGACGGGAAAGATTTCTCTATTAAAATCAGAGGTTTAAACTGATATTTTTTAGTAAAGCTATTCCTGGTTGCATTAAATTTGGACGAAAAAAAAAAAAACAAAAACATTCGTAGTTTAAAGACTTGTCTCATGTAATGCTTGTGACATTATTCCCTCTAAAACCTCCTCTATTTCAAATAAAGCTCATTCGCGTATTAAACGTAGGTTTTTCTTACCACGGGACTGATAAAATTTCGCGTCTTAAGCGGGTTCGCGTATTAAGAAGGGTTTTTTAAATGGATAAGATAGGCGTTTTTCAAGGGACCGAAGAAAATTCGCGTATTAAGCGGTTTCGCGTATTAAGCAGGGCGCGTATTAACGGGGTTCGACTGTACTTCATGTTTTAAATGTAAGCCCGGTGTCCCAGTTACCCCATAAATGTTTCAAGAATGGGGGTAACTGGGACATGTATTCGGGGTAACTGGGCCATGCTGGATCCAGTTACCCCAATAGTTATAAATAATTTTTTTGTGTTTCTCTTACTACGGGAAGTAAATTTCTCCATTGGTTTTTGCTCACAATAAAGAAAATGATAGAATACCTTATTAAAAAAACGTAATGAAATTAAAAAAAAAAAAGCATATTGAGTGGTATCAAACCAAATTTCTTGACCCCTTGAGAGGCGCACTTAATTTTAATCCTAATTGCCACATTGGCACCTGAATTTTATAATTAAAATTTAACCTTTATTAAGTACGCAAAAATATACTTTTACATGTTTTCAGATAGATTCTCTTGTAAATATTGGTGTCATTAAATTATTTCAACATTTTACGAATGCAAGTACCTTGCCCCTGAAAGCCAGATAGCCAGACCTTGAAATTGTACAATACACAGGTGTCGCATTCTATAGGCATAGCTGCCAATTTTTACGCTTTCTTGCTACCACTAAAATTTAATAGAGATTTTCGTTTTGTTTAATCATAAGATTTCGACGATTAAATAAGACAACATTTACTATAATATTTTAGTGGTAAGAGGAAAGCGTAAAATTTGGCAGCTCTGCTATAGGGAATATTTTATCGTCCCTACCACTATTTTGTAAATAATATCTTCATCGCACCTTTCTTTAAGGAACAATAAAATTTTCCCTATATAATGCGACCCCTGGATAAAGATAAAGTACTTAAGAACTTACGTAGCCTTTTGTTCAGAGATTTACCTTGCTATTTTTTCCTTAAAATACCCATGTGACTTTTATACTTATTATCTATACTAAAGTACACAAGTACTTACTTAAGTTTTATATTTTTGGTATAAATAAATCTAATATTTTCACTTTTAGTGCTTTTTTTAGGCACACTGACAGCAAAGGTTTCCCTTACAACGCTGTTTATTGACATATAATTTACATGATCTGCCTGGTTTAAAATTTTTTAAGTTGTTTACACTTTTTCAAACAGGACCTGATATCCGATATGAAAAAATATAAACGCGTGTGGAACATAGACCCCCCTGGTCCAGTTACCCCATTTTTGGGACAACTGGACCCATGAGGAAAGAAAGATGTAATATGCATATTTTTACATTTTTAAATATTAAAATGTACTTTTGAGCATTTCTGTCTGATAGAGGGAACCTAACTGAACACATTTACAGAAGTTCAGACTTTAATTGAAATGAACATTAGCTTTTTGAAGCTGAATTGTCAGAAGCTCCAGAGTCACATTGTAAAATCATGTCCCAGTTGCCCCAACTAACCTTAAAACATATAGTAGGGTGACCCCGCCAGTAATTGATACCCTTCCATTAGTTGATCAAATTTTTGAAATATTGCGCCATTTCAGGCGTTAATGAGTTTTACACGTGGCACTAGACATAATATTTTTGTTTGAATGTTGGAGCACCTGTTGTCACATTGTTGTCAGCCATTTCGTGAAATTTTTTTATTAGAAAATGTAAAAATTTAGTTTCTGATTAGTTGGAGACAATTACGGTAAGTTAGCTTCCATCTTGCTTATTTCAAATAATAGTTTTATATGAATTATTGTTAATCACAGCCCAAACTTGATATTTTAAAGATTAATTTCTGAATTTTCGACTGATTTCTTCGATGGATCAACTATTGGGAAAATGACAATTAAAGAAGCGATTTACTTACCGTAATTTCCGGTGTATAGCCCGCGGATCAAACAATCGTGTTTCGATCCAGAAATTTTAAAAATAAAATGTAACTTTTTAGATCACGGTAAATATTGGTCTTCAACTACTGAATAAAATTTCTGGGTCCAAACTGAATTGTTTGATCTGCGGGCTATACACCGGAAATTACGGTATAATTTTGTTGCTATTTAATTTATGCAGATTTTATTTTTGCCCATTATAGGATATTCATTAAGGGTTGTAGCAATCATGTTAGTTTATTTTTAAAACTTAAAAGGAAGGAAATATAATAAAAACCCGGTAGCATCAACCTTATTTGATCAACTGCTGGCTGGGTTACCCTAATAAATATAGAGAAAACATTCTTTTTAGTAAGCTTAAATCTGTGAAAATATAATATTCGTTAAAAGTTGAATTCCTCTTATTTTTCACTTATTTCTTCCACTGCACCCGCACATGAGAAGGGAGTGGGACAAAATACTCGGAATTTTACAATTGTCTGGAAGTTAAAAATTCCAAATATTTTGAATCAGCTTACATATTTTTACATTTCAAATGACACTGAACATATTTATAATACAACTGCATAACCCCCCCCCCCCCCAGAAGAATATGAGGACGTGAGTTTCAAAACTCGCCTTATCCAAAATTTTTAAAAATCGAGATTTCTCTATCAATCTTTTCTATTGGTTAACCTGCGTCAAAAAAAAAGTACAATCTGAAAAAAAAAAAAAAAAAAAAAAAAAAAAAAAACAAGAAGAAAAAAACTAGTTTTATCGTGTGTTTCTGGCATTGTAAAATCTTTATTTTCAATGAAAACCAGTGGACGCAGTCAGAGATTTTTCGCGATTTTCCAAAATTTGATTTTCTGGATAAGGCGAGTTTTGAAACTCACATCCTCATATATTGAGTAAGAATATTTTTGTATAAAAATTGTCTCTTTCTTTCCTCCTTTTTAGGTGCGTTCGTACTTATATAAATACGTAGCACCTATAGTCGTCGTTCGGTCCGTCTGTCTGTCCGTCCGCATATAACAGAGCAAAAACAATCCAACCGACTGGTCTGAAATTTTAAATATATAATTGTTGCAAAATTTTGTGATTTTGTGAAGTTTGTGAAAATCGGATGTATAGTTTAGTTCCAGGGACAGTCAAAAGTTTTCCGTTACAGTACGGCCAATGCGGGAAAAAATTATTTCAAGTGCATTTTAATGATGTTACAGCCTTTCGAACAGAATGAAATGTATATGCACTTATGAAGTGCACTAAAATATACATTTAATACAAAAATGCGGTGCAAAAAATATTTATAAAAGTAGTTATAGTACGAATGCACCTAATTTGCTATGTTTGACCTGCAATTTCCAATTTGTTATTATTATAAAAGGGAAATTCTTTCAAAAGTTTGTAGGTGTTTGATGAACACTAAGCGAAATTGAAAAATAGAAATTTGTTTGTTGGTACCACAATACAAGACAATAGTGAATTTTAACCTATTATTTTTTTAGCTGGAGGGAAGGGGTAACGCTCGGCTGTTCTTTAACCCTATAATGCATGATTTTTTATTTTGTTCGGAAAACAATATATTTTGAGTCCTTTTTTGTTAAATATCCAGTAGAAAAAATAGTGAAAAAAATTATTTATGTTTCTGTTGTACAGAATGTCATAATGTCACTCCTGAGTTAACAAAAATTGCTCAAAAAATTATAATAAAGTTATATACTTACTTTAAAGGGTTTACAATGAACAATAAAAACTATTCAAATATATAATAACTTTTATAATGCTTTTAATATCTTGCAGAATTAATAATTACTACCCTTATAATGATAGAGAAAAAACGCCAGTCGAGCACATTGCGAGCAGTATCAACAAAAGATGTTATAACCTTCCCGTAATAACAAATCAGAACAAAAACAGACTTCACGACCTTAAATGCATGTTATCACACGTAAGTAAAACATAATAGTTCACCAAAAGACCAATAGAAAACTCCAAATGGCAAAAAGATCATGTAACTCCTGACTTACACAATGCCTTTAAGGTTTAAAGAGTAAAACCAGATATTCGATTTTTTTTATTATTATTTATTCAGAGAAATCACTTATGGTTCAAGCGCCCAAATATGAAAAATGTCTAAATTTTGAAAACGATCCTTTTAAACAAGAATATAAATTTATATTTGAGAATCTTAAGCCCATGAACTTGTTTATCTTAGATAAGATCGTTAGAACAGGAATGGTTGAGTCATATATATATGTGTATGATTCTGAAAATACCTGTTTTTTTATATAAAAGATCTTGAATTTGAGCGTTATTCTGATTACCGTTTGTTCCTATTATTTTATTCGACCGAGGAAAATGAAATGACTATAATTTTGCATCTCGGAGTTTTCACTTCAAGGTCACCTGCTACCGTCAGCATAATTATGGGCGTATGGTAATGAAGGCTGTGATTCTGGCAGGTAACTCGGCCATCTTCTTTGTGTTCTGGAAACTAAACTCATTTAATATGAATTTACTTACAATAAAAGTCAAAAGCTGTAAAGTGGCGACGATTTTTTAAGCTTTTACTGCAAGATTTTTTATCTATTTTTAACGAAAAAATATTTGATACAGCTTAAGTGGCTTGGAGAAGAAAAAAATAATTGTGCTTCAAAATTTGGGTCAAAATGTATAATTGTATCGTTTGTCACATAAGAAACTCGACGCGGAATTTGCCGATTTTAAACAGCGAGAGAGATGTGGCACAGATCTCAATCAAATTTATAACTGTCATATATTAAAAAAAAATTTTTTTTCATTTATAATCTTTTAGCATTTATTAATAAGAATAGAAATAAAATCTTATCTCTGAAACTCGTGTCCCGCTTCTTACGTTGTTGAATAAAATGAAAGAATTAGAATATACGGTTAAAAATTTTAACCAGCATTTCACCAAAACTTGCTACCGAGAAAGTTGTCATCATAAGATGGGGACCAACATTTGACGCGTCGAATCCAGTGGCGGCTGACGGGCAAATGCCATAGGAGGCTGAAATCAATAGTAAATAATAATAATAATAATAATAATAATAATAATAAATCCCTCTCTCACTCTTAAAACATTAATTTAGTGGTAAACATACAAAATTTATTTTTAATACACATATTATTATTTCAATAATAAATCAATGATCATTAATAATTCCAATAATAATTTTATTTCAAAGTGTTTTGTATTCATACACTATATTTTATTACTTTGTAAAACATTTTCGGAAACTTAAAAAAAAAACAACAACAACATCTGGATAAAGGCTCCTATTACATATTTACACCGTCTTTCTACATGCAATAGATAAAAATGTTTTTCACAATGAGCCATAAAGTGGATGCGGTGGATTCAATGCGCCCGGACCCTGTCCTTATGTGAGATCGCTGCGATGCAGAAAGATATCTTCTTTTTTTACAAAAACTTATGATCCAAAAAAGTTTTGCACCAGGGGTTTTATACTGATAGGTGTCTCAACTGAAAGTTTTTTTTTTTTGTTTTATCCTTGACTTCTTTTGTTTTATCCTTGATATAGAGCTCCAAAATTATTATTGAACCTGAGTCCCTTTAAAGTGAAAGCTAGTCCTGATGCTTTAAAAAAAAGCAGCCGTGGCTGTGAGGTCAAGATGGATTCCCTATCGTTTCTATTATTATCGGAGGCTTGGCAGTTATTTGTAGCCTCCAGTCTGGATAGACGCGTAGTTGTTTTCTCAGTATGAGAATGGTAGGTATGCTTTTTGGAGTGATTTGGAAACGAATAGCATTTACCATTTTTGGATAAATGATAAACTTTCGCATGACGACGAGCTTTCTCAATCTATCGTACCCAGAAGTTTTGTTCAAAATGCCAAATTTGACAGTATTTTTTTTAAAGATCTTTTATCAACAAATGGAAATTGCTACTTGATTTCGTATTTTCTGAATAAGAATGACTGTTAATTGTATGCGTATACGAATAAAGCTGGTGTGTTAAAAAGTAGCCATTTTGAATTTGAGATCAGCTTTAAGATTTATTTCGTTTTAAAATTTTAAATGTTTTGATAGAGCAGTGTTTTTTTTTTTTTCAGCAGCTAGGCTGTGGCCCACTAATGTGTGGCATGCGAATGTCTTAAATATATATATATATTTACACGTCTTTTCTTTCCTTTTCTTTCTTTTTTTTTTGAAATTTTGAATCCTTGGTTTATTAAACTCATCTTTATATTATTCTGCAAATAAAAGTTGTAGTAATTAATTTTTTAAAATTAAAAAAAGTAATAATCAATAGCTTATAGGGCCAGGGTAATGCGATATAGCGCTTGATGTTGATGATGGGATATTTTAAATTATGTGGAATATTATCAAAACATATATTTCTTAATCCAAAATATTTAGATTACGAAAAAACAAAACAAAAAAAATTATTTAAACAAATTTCATTCCATCTACTTATTTCATTTATTTCAATTTTGGCTATAAATTAAGTGTTTATTCTGGAAAGAAAAGGACAGTACTGCACACAGGAAATACGATACTATGCACTTGGGAAAACAGCACTGTGCACTTCGATAAATTTACCGTGAAAAATAAAATTTTAATAATACGGAAGTGAAAATTTAATTCCACAAATTGTTTAGTAAACTATGCAAAAATTAAAACTATAAGCTATTATAAAAAATCTTGAGAAACAGTCTTAAAGATGAAAATAAAAGCTATATTTTGCATTTGATTTTTTTCCAATCTAATTACTTTTATATAATTATATCAGAATGTTGGGAAGCTTTCCGTTTTTGTTGTTAAACTTAATAGTAATAATTTTTAATGCATTTATCTTTCAGACTAATTATTTTATATACAAACACAATTGAATCATAAACAATGTTGCCAGTCTGCAATACTTTTTTTATTCAAATTTCTTTATTGTCACCACTTTTTCTGAAATAGTATAATTCGCCTTACTTTCGAGTTACTTAATCTGCCATTAAATAAGACGAATATTCCTACTTCAAAAACGTAGTGACAATTAAGCAATCTGATTTTTTAGGTGTGTTCGTAATTATATAAATACGTAGCACCTATAGTCGTCGTTCAGTCCATCTGTCTGTCTGTCCGTCCGCATATAACAGAGCAAAATCTACACAACCGAATGGTCTGAAATTTTAAATATGTAATTGTTACAAAACTTTGTTGACTCATTTCAAATTTTATGAAAATCGGATGTATAGTTTAATTACAGGGACAGTCAAAAGTTTTCCGTTATATTACGGCCAATGGGGAAAAAATTATTTCAAGTGCATTTTAATGATGTTACAGCCATTCGAACAGAATGAAATTGATATGCACTTATGAAGTGCACTAAAATATACATTCAGTACAATATGCGGTGCAAACAATATTTATAAAACTAGTTATAGTACAAACGCCACGTTTGACGTGTTTGCCACGTATTTGAACATTTGCCACGTTTGATGTGTAATTTCCAACTTTTTTTTTTAACCTGTGGAAAAACGGTTATTGTCCTCGTCAGGGTAGGAAATCAAAAGCATATCTGAAGGTTTTTATTGGTTTAATCATCATTTTATTCGTTTTCTGATTGGTCTATACAGTAATATGTATTTCCCTTTACTTTCAACAGAGATGGATACTTTCTGTTGCCACTATGACAAAAAAGTAATAAAAACTACAAAAAAAATTAATAGCTCAGAAACAAATTGAGATACAGCTTTCAAACAAATTTCATTTAAATGTACATTTTTTTCTCTATACGACGTTGTAAAAAGTAATATTGCGGGATGTTTAGAAGTTTAAGAATGAGATTTCATTTAAAATGGGTCGTCAGATTTCTATGATGGAAAAGCCTTTTCCCGAACTGCCAATGAAATGCTTGGATAATATGTACAAGTCGCAGGCAATTTTTGTTGCTTGGAATTTTTACGTGTAATAACACTATTAATGTTTAATTCATGGCGTACGTAATGTAGGATCAACTCCGTGCGATTTTTTATGTCTTAAATTTTAGTCTATGAAAAAATCATTTTCCAAATGGTCGTTGTTATTTGTTAAATTGCTTTTATTTATTTATTTATTTATTAAAATAGCGAACTATCAGCGCTGAATATATACACAAAGTAATAACACAATTTGCTTAAAATTATTATACAGGGTGTTGCCGAATTCGAGCGACAAATTCAGAAGGGCGATAGTAGGCATCGAGTGGATGAAAAATTACCATAGAATATGGTGTCGCAAATCACATATTTAATCAAAAATACAGGGTATTCTACCCTAACTCAATTTGGGTTGATGGTAATACTAACTTTCAGAAAACTGAAGTGTATTATAATAAAACTTTTAATAGATATTCTTACATTTCTTGTAAATGTGACAATATAAAAAAAAAGTGGTAGAAGCTTCCATTGTACACGCCAGCAGTATGCACTTGACGCTCCACATTTTGGACTGCCATTACCAGTTCATACGGTATCATCGAGTGCTTGAGAACCCTGTTTTTCAAGCACTTTTAGTGATGTTATCACATTTCACACAAAACAAGATACAGTCATGGAAAAAAAGTAAACACCCCTACTAACTCTTCAACAAATTATTGTAGAAGAAAGTTATTGGTACCGAACGATTGGAAATAAAGTCTACTTTTAAATGATGTATATAAAATTTGCTTAGAGGGGCATCTACATATTAAAACGAACCCAAACTTTGTTTTTTTCAATAGCAGTACACAATTCTGAGAGCATAAATGAACTCTACACCCTTCAATTAGCCTAAAACCATATTTTTATGCAATTCATACCATACGTTTCCAAGAAATTAATTATTTTATAAAACGAGCTTATTTTAAGGGCTGTATGCAAATTGAAGTTCCGTACTCGATTGTTAACCGAGCGAGCCCCTTTCTTGATCAAGGCACCTTAAGCGCCACTCAAGGAGTCATTGAAGCCTGTTAGATACACAGTACAACAGTACAACAGAATAAATTTTAAAATGTCTACTCACTTCCATCATAGACGGCCCCTTAAATCATCATTTTGCCATTTTTAAAGCATAATTTGAAAACTACTTGGAAGAAAAATGTGAAATTTTGGTTTTCCATAAAGCAGGACTTAATAAATCTAAATCCACCAAAAAAACTGTAGGTTGCAATTTATAATTTTTTCGAATATTAATTTCACAATTCATAATTCATATCATAAAATTATAAAAATTGCAAATTTAGCGTGTTTATGTTTGGGTATATTAGTATTATTGCTACAAAATAAATTAGCACATTAGGAGCATAATTTCAGGAGATATAAATAAAAATATGAAAATGTAATTTAACATTAGAAGCACTCAATTTTGAATGTTTATAATTCAAAAACTTATCATTCAAATGACTTGAAATTTGGTGTCTAGGCATAGTTTGAACCAAAGATTTGAGATATTTTGTTAAAATTGGGTATTGCCATTGAAAAAAAAAAGTTTGGTTTCATTTTAATATGTAGACAGCCTCCTAAGCTAATTTTATATACATCATTTAAAAGTAGACTTTATTTCCAATCGTTCGGTAGCAGTAACTTTCTTCTACGATAATTTGTTGAGGAGTTAGTAGGGGTGTGTACTTTTTTTTTTCCACGACTGTACATATCGTTGAATTTTCATGGCAATGTTTTTATTTTTCTCAAAATTATTATCACCAAACCAAGTTAGTTAGGATTAAACAACCTGTATTTGTGACTCAATAAGTGGTCTGCGACCCCATGTTCTATGATAATTTTGCATCCTCCTGATGCCTACTGTCACCCTTCTGAATTTGTCGGTCGAATTCGGCAACACCCTGTATATTCCAAAAATAGCGGGAATGATAAATTCTCTTAACTTCGAAAATACGTGATTTCTCTAATTATTGTCGTGTCCGTAAGATCAACTGGAAAATTAATCCCTGCAGGAGATCATATAAAAGAACAACTATAAGGGGATACCTTTTTCCTTCTCCTTTTGGGATTGATTGAAAAAAAAAAAAAGAGTTTGACTTTCTGTATACAAACAACTTTAGACTATCTTTTGTTGAAATTTTCTGCATTTAAAGTTTCTCAGAAAAGAAGACTTGGATATTTTCTGTTTAAAAAAAAAAAAAAAAAAACTAGTTAAATTGTTAGTTTAATTGTAATAAATTTAAGAATAACTTATTAATTATTATGATCAAGATAACCCTAGTAACCACAATTTCCTTAATAGTTTAAATGAAATTTCTCTACATGATAAATAGATATTTCTCAATTCAGGAGAAAAAAAACAGTAATTTTTCAAATGTTTTACCTAATTTTATCAAGTGATATGGCACAACGAGACGGCTGGGAGTGAATTGCCCTCTCCCCTAATAAGTGGGAAAGAATCTATTAATGTAACTTTATTTCTCAAAAAGCATTGTATTTAAAGGCCTCCCTTCGCCCCCACCCCCAAACAAAAAAGAAAATAAATCTTGGTACGGGCTTGAGTTTTTAAGGCCCGCTCTTGCACCCCTCCTATCCATTCTCTCATGACAATGGTTTGTTTTAATTCATTATACATTCATGTTCTCAATTGGGAACTTCCCAAAAATCTTTATATATATATATATGAGGACATCAGAAGCCAAGGGGTACAAGTGAAAAAATTTCGATTTGTAGTAAATTGAGTTCAAAGATAATTGACGTTAAATTTGAACACCAATAATAATTGACTGAATTGAAATATTAAACTGCTGCTTGTTTCACAGTGGTCTTTGAACTCTTATTTCAATAAATGTGAAAAAAGTAGAGTGCAATTTTCTTTAAATTTATAATTAATCAATACTGATTATTATTCGGCAAAAGGGGTTGATCTCTAAAACATAACACATAATTAGAAAATCACTTATATTTCTTTACCTGAAAAGACAAAAAAAAAGCATATTTTTAGGTCGTCTGTGCACTTAGTTCAATTTTTTCAATTTTGTCACTTATACCCCTTGGCTTCTTGGGTCCTCATATATAAGTTCCCTTAATTTTAATGATTAACCTCATACACTAAAGAATTTGAAGGCTAAATATATATTTAAAAATAATTTAAAATATATCTGGATATGTAATACATGTCGATTTCATTTCCGGATATATTTAAGATAATTATCACAATTGAAGTTAATTGTCATAAATTAATTAGCACAATGAAAATCAATTAACATAAGTTAATTATTATATTTCAGGATATCCGAGAAAATTAATGTCACATTCATAAATTATCATTTATTTTATTACCATCGCTTTTAAAAGCATTACTGTTGCGATGAATTGACGTTCCGATGAGTTGTGCACAATGAATTGTTCCGCGACGAATTGTCGAAGAACGGTTTATCAGATATAGTGAGATGTGATAAAGAGAAAAGATATGGAGTATCATTATCATGGATTTTAAATTGGGACATTTTGCCAAATAATTTGAATTTAGTCAAAAAGTATCTTCGTAAAATAAGAATAATAATTAATTCTAGTAAGAAGGGAGATTATGAATAAGTTTCTGTCATTGGCATGTCTCGATCATGCCAATGAAAGGCCAAGGGCCTGGTAGTCATCCGCATATTTAAATCTTTTATATATAGATTTCTGTTTTAAAAAAAATTATGTTACAATGCATTATTTTTTTCGAATATTAATTCAAAAAAAAAAAAAAAAAAAAAAAAAAAAAAAAAAAAAAAAACATGCAAAACAACAACAAAAAAGCATGTATTGTAACATAGAGAAATAATATCAGGAAGTGCTTCTAGGAGCTTTAAACATGCGAATAAAAAATTATACAGCTCATTCCGCCAAGTAGTTTTAAAGTTATGCTTAAAAAACTACATGCATTGCACTTTGTTTGACAACATTTAAAAGGGGATTTAATTTCAGGAGTTTAAAATTTTACATCTGCATAAATCCTAAACTACTCCATTGGTACCCGAAAGAAAAATCTACCGAGGAATCCACATATGATGTTAAAATTGGATGTTCGTTTTGAAAACTTGAAAATTTGTTCAAATTTCAATTTGGAGACGTCTGCTAAGTTAATTTTTGTAACATAAATAAATAAAAAGACATGATATCGAATGGCTATTTTGTGACAATTTGGCGATTAAAAAACATGGGGATTTCAAAATATACGTAATTCCAAAATTATTTTTCAAAAAAAAAAAATATATATATATATATATATAAATTGTAACCTATGAATCTTTTAACATAACACAATTTCTAGTAGCTTCAAATATGTGAATTCAAAATTACTGCTCATTCTGCTAAGTAGTTTTAGTAAAAATCTAACCGCATTGCAATCTGTTTCTAACGATTAAAAATGAATTTCACTTTAGCAGTTCCAAAATGTAAAACTCCATATCCCCTAAAGTATTTAACCGAATGACACCGCGTTTGGTATCCTAAGGTAAGAATTTATCCAAAAGGCTAAATATAATGAAAAAATTAGGTTTCAGAATATAAAAATTTCGAGTTTGGTAAAATTACTATATGTAGAGGTCAGCCGAAGAAAAATGTAAGTATAGCATTAGTTAGTAGGCGTTATTGCTAATCGATCGAATCAATAATATATTTATACAGTGATTTGTGGCAGACTTAGTTGGAGTTTTATCTGTTTTTTTCGACTGTACCCTTTTTCGGAATAACGGAAGCGATTTAATTTTTCGATAGTTTATTGTTTGTATTATAAGTAGCTATATTTCCCTCTTTACTCCTCTTTTATTTTTTATTCAATTTCTTTCGGTATCATTAATTAACGATATATATAGAATTAAAGATTACATCCATAGAATTAGAGGTAGAATTTAGATCGCGTAACTATTGCTTTTATTAAAATTTATTGCCGAAAGTTCAAATTTAGCTACTGCCAAAACTATCAAAAATTTATTAAAATAGCTTCAGTAGCGCCGGAAAAATATGTACTTCGATATCAGCTTTTTTCCATGCGATTTTGCAAGTTTGTTGCCTCCTTAACCCTTTATATCCCAAATTATGAATTTAAAAAACCATCTCCTCGAAACTTTTTTCCCTTGCATTACTATGATACAATAGAAGATCTATACATTTAAAGTAAAAGATTTATTTTTTTTTGTTAATTACGGCTAATTACTTGATGTGGTACTTAAAAGTACTGTTGGGTCATAACTGTTGGACAAAAATCGGGACTTTGAAAAAAAAAACTTATCCAATCTTTTCTTATTATTATAATGTGACATGTTAATGCATATATCTAGTGTATATATGGCTATGATGCATATTTTAAAATTCTGCATCCGGTTTGGAAATCTACGTACGAAAAAAAAAAAAAATCACGTACATTTAATAAGCGCATATTTAGCTTTAAGTAGGCGTCTTCTGTTTCAAAAAATATTAATATTAGGCCGTTGAAAATAATTCATGACTGGAAATCACTTCGCGACTTCAAGATTTTGTTTAAAAATTTAAACTTAATTTTGTACAATCGCAATGAAATTTTAATACGATATACTAAACTTTTAGCTAATGATGGAGTATAAATTTGGTTGAAAAATTATGAAATATGGGAGGAAAATAATTAGTCTGAAAGAAAAAGTTCCATGGGGTAATTTCGATTTAGAAATTTTCAGATTTAGAGGTAAAATAATCAGTTTGAAAATAAAAGAAATTCCCGTAGGATTAACTTTAAAAAAATCGTGTCGGCCCGCTTTTATACCACCAAATATCAGAATTGAATTTTAATAGGAATTTTTTACATGGTCATCGGATACGTTTTTTATATAACATGTAAAAATCTCAGGAAACATTTGGACGATTTTAAGTACTTAAAAATCTGCTCAATGTTTAGCTTTGCATGTGCTGTATTGGCGAATAATAATAAAAAAAATCCTGTTTCTAAATTAAAAAAAGTGTTTTATTTCATGTAGCACAAACTTCAATTTTTCTTCAACTCTATGATTTGAATATTAATATTAGCCCTTAAATTTTTTTCTGAAACTAAGTTTTCGCTCTATCGCAGTGCTTTCACGACAGGTTTTCCATTTTAATTCTTCTTGAGAACAGTTTCGTTTCTGAGCATGCGCTGTGAAACCTACATTTTAAACAAAGAGAGATATATTTCTGTGTTTAAAAGAGGGAGGCGTTGGGCCGTTTTATATTATTTAGGTTTTCTCAGGAAATTTTAGTCAGAATTGAAAGTTTAATATATCTAAACGCCAGAAATTAAAGGGCTATAACGAGGGCCTGTTAGTACGTTTGGATAGCTTTTAATAAAAAGAAAACAAAATCATGCAAATTTGAGAGTGTTCGCTGCCGAAGGTAGTGGGGCTCCCAACGTTAGTTTCGTTTCGAAAGCTTTTCCTTTAAATTCATCCAACACTCATATAAGGTATATTTAAGGTTATTTTCACCGGTCCAGGCTACGCTGGTCTTTCGTTAAAAAAAATTATAATCAAAACAGAAAGGAACGGGCATAGCACGCGCACGCCCGGTGTCTACTGCCAAAGGCAGTGGAACTCCAACTCTATGTTCGTTTGGATAGATTTTCATTTAAAAATATAAAATCATACAAATCCCAGCGTGTACGCTGTCGAAAACAGCATACACTAATGTCACTCCCTCCCTCCCAACACTAGGGTCGTTTGGAAAGATTTTCGTTTAAATATATTAAATCATTCCGCACGGATTTAAGGCATATTTAAGGTTATTATCACGGGCCCAAGCAACGCCAGGTGGCTCCAGAAAAAAATTGTCAAAAACTCAAAATAAGCAGTTACAAACCATTATTTATGTATTCTAAATTGAAACAAGACATAATTTCACATGGAATGGCTATTTCCGTTTTACTATGACACAATTTGCCAGTTAAAATGTATGGGGATGTTCTCTCTCTCTCTCTCTGTCTTTTTTTACGACTTTGCATTAAACTAACATATTTCATTATGCAGAATCAAATTGAGTACCATTTGGATAAGAGTCAAGCTACAAAGACCGCACACGCTGAAATATTGTAACAGATTATATAAAATAAATTGTCACTGTTTGCTTGTTTTTTAGGTTTTTTTAAAGCTTTTTCTTTGTTTCGAAGGCATAGCGCCATCTATGGGTAAAGTTTTGAACTAACTTTTTGTTTAAACGCAACTTTAGATCACGCGAAGGATTTTTGCCTAAACCGCACATTTGCACTCCAATAATTTAATTTTTTATTGAATCTCAAAATGTGTTAAGGAATTTTCGCCCGCCTTGAAAGATTCATTTCCAACACATTCACCACCCTATTTTCTGACACATTTTTTTACTTATTCTACTTTAGGCTTAATATCCTCAATTTTAACAGTAATATAAAAACTAGGAACTTAAATAAAATTAATACATAATTAATTATTATCAATACCAACCCAGTATTTAATAAATTAAAATTTAATCATATTGTTCACAGTGAACAATGTAAATTTCCAGTTCATAATGTAAATCTTAAAAGTACATTGAAATGCTCTATTAGTTTAGGACGTAGAATTTTTAACTAATTATTACAAATTACAAAATTATTATTATTACAAATTCTTGAAAAACACATCCATGTTAGTGCAATGAAACCCATTAAAAATATATGCACTCATGTTACTTGAAATTGCAACACCATGAAGGAATCATCAGAATTAAATGAAATTTAATACACAAACGACTGGTATTTGTACAAACAAATTATTACATTTTCAAAGCAAAAAAACAATATTAAGTGTCCAAAATCAGTATTTCATGTAGCAGCAATGCGCTGCAATAAGTGCTGCCATACGACATGGCATGAGGTTAAACAGATTTTGAATATCTGCCTTTGGGAAGAGCATTCCATATTCTTTGTATGCGTACACAAAGTTCCTCTGTAGAGGCTGTAGGCGAGCGAGACGCCGATCAACGAAATTCCACACATGTTCAGTACAGCGCTCCCAAATGGTCCGCCAACTGAATACCAATAAATTGTAACAGAAAATTTTATGGTAGGTTTGCGCTAGAATTAACTTTCAAAGGTGATTTTGGGCGGTTTGTGAGAAAAGTCTAAAAAGAAAATTTTTCTAAAAAAATATTAATATTCAGTTGGCAGACCATTTGGAAGCCCTGTCAGTAGGCGACATATCCGGCGAATACGCAGACCACGGAAGAAGCTGTATGTGTTCTGCTGACAAGAAGTCTTGAACATTCCTTTCAACATGCGGGCGGGCATTATCCTGTTGAAAGATAGCTCCAGGAATGCCTTGAAGGAAAGGAATGACTTAGGGCTCCAACAGTTTACTGATGTACCTGTTGCTGTTCAGATTACCCCCAATTTGTATCAGCTGCGATCGTGTATGATGCGCAATCGCAGCCCAGGCCATAACTTTTGGTGTTCGTCCACTATGACGTTCGATAATGGACTCAGGAAGGTAGCGTTCACCGGCATAGCGTCTAACTCGTGATAGACGCTATGCCGGTGATGCAGCAGCCTCCATGGTACCACAAATTAAAGCGTGATTCGTCAGAACAAACGACTTGTTGCCAATCTGAATGCCTATGTTCATGAGCACATTGCAGCCGCAGGCGTCGATGGTTTTACGTGAGGGGGATCCTCTATAAAGGAGTTCTTGCACGCAGTCCACAGAGCAGCAGACGTCGACGAATTGAACAAGCAGACAGTGATACATATGAAGCAGTTGGCCAATGTGCTTCCAACTGCCTAGATGAAGCTCTATGGTTTGTCAGAGCCCTGTGAACCATGTGTCTATCATCGCACGTTGACGTCATCGTTCGGGGTCCACTACCATATTTCCAAGTCGTCGGATCCTCGTCGATCCACTGCTTCCAAACTCGGATTACTCTGCTACTGTTACGCTGCGCACGAGCTGCTATTGCACGATAGGAATATCCTTCTTCACGATGGCCGATGATTCTCCCCCGTTCAAACTCCGTCAGTTGTTGAAATGTCTCCCTCTTTCGTTCAAGAAGCATAGTTACGTCTCACCTAACGTTTACCACTAGCAGATAACCATAGACAAATTTCAACGTCCTGGTAAGCCCTCTATTTATATGGTTTTAGTAGAAGTCCAGAGTGCGCTGCTAAGCCCACGCATACGTGATAACTCTGAAATTGGAATCATTTGCATAACACAGTATCTAATCAAAAACAACTCGTTGTAAATGATGCCGCCAAGCAACAAACCTAAAACGTCAGCCATAAAAAGAAGTGATATCACATAAAAAGAAGCTATATAGAAGTGCATACTCCGAGTGCCGTGTAAAAATCTATCACTACTCATAATGTTTCCAAAGGACTCGGAGTGAGGTACAGTATGTGAAAACTGCTTGGCGACCTGCAGGCTTTTATAATGTTTGTTCTTCCTGCACTTACATATATATGACTTTTTGTTTATCAATTTTCTTCTTGTATTACTTCTCCCATTAAACTGTGAAAATTCGAAGCTTATGGTGTTTACATGTCCATTCTTATTTAACATCATGGGATCGATTTGTTGATTACCATTATTTGAACGAGAAAGACCACTTTTATGAGCAGGATTTTCTAAGTAAACATGTAATAAACATTTTGAGTTTGTAAAATAGTAATAAAAAATAATGATCATATGAATATTCCTAACAATGCACCTAATAATAGACGTTAATTAAACTAAGATATATTGCAGTAAAACCTACGTAAACGAAATTGCACATGGCAGGGGAAAAATTTGTTCTAGTAAGGCTACTAGTATTATATAATATTCTTTATGTTGGAAACACGACATTTACGTTTAAGAAATAAATCTGTCATAAAGAGGATCCATTTTACAAGTTTTCCCTTTAATTTTAATACAGTGTATTATTAAACGTACTTATGTAATTAAAAATTATGTTTAAAATAATGAAAAGTATAATTGTAATAGCAGATGATTACCACAATTACATACCATTTCCTGCTTGTCTTTCAAATCTTTCTGATTTATTACAGATCTTCCTCCTGAAAATATTTATAAGAGTGATATAATGAGAAATTAAAATTAATTTTATCGACTTTCACAATTTTTCGATATTGGTATAGGTACTGCATAAATTAAATATACGCCTGCAGGTCGCCAAGCAGTTTTCACATACTGTACCTCACTCCGAGTCCTTTAGAAACATTATGAGTAGTGATAGATTTTTACACGGCACTCAGAGCATGCACTTCTATATAGCTTCTTTTTATGTGATATCACTTCTTTTTATGGCTGACGTTTTAGGTTTGTTGCTTGGCGGCATCATTTACAACGAGTTGTTTTTGATTAGATATCACTTCTTTTTGTAAGGTATTTCATTTGCATTATACATATTCCATTTTAATTCAGAAAAGAAAAGATAAACGAAAGATGATAGAAGTAAAAAAAATAATTTAATAGTGAGGCTATAAACTTTTCAAAATGTAATATATCTAGTAAGACATAATATTTGACTTTTTAAAAACAATACAAATACATTTTATCAATCCTTACAAATCTCAGAAGAAATCATTTATTTTTTAGAAATGATAAAACGTGTCGAACTAGCCAGCAATATTTTAGCTCTTGTTCTATAAGCTATAGGGGGATTCAAAAATTAACTCAGCAAGGATTTTATTTTAATAACTTTTGAAAAACCGCCATTACGTTTTCAAAGTTCGCATCATTTTACACAAAATATATAAAGACTTAAAAACAGATTGAATAATGAACATTTGTTCTATCACCGGGCGTGCTTGTAGTAATTTTTAAATAAAATTAGTTTTTTTATAATTTTGAACACAATGTCCCTCCGATAAGCGCGGCAGAAACTGAGATTATCTGATTAAGCCTCTTTTTTTTTTTTTTTTTTTTTTTTTTTTTTTTTTTAAGAAAATGTTTTCATAAGCTCCAACACTTCTTGGATTTTCTGAATTTTTAGTGCATGCACTTTCTAAATTCCTAATTGTTTTTTACGTGACAATCAGGACATACTAAGTCATATGCTTTCCAAGTATTTTCTCACATATTTCGGATCATTCATACGCTAAATTATAATTCATTTCAATAAAATATTCAGAATTCAATATTTCATCGTTATGAAATGATTTTTCTTCATTTCAGTCATATTTGTAAAATTTAAGTTCCTCTATTATCTGATTAAAAATTAACTAAAAGCTATTTATGGCATATTGATAACATTCTTTAATTACCAAGTCCAAAATAACAGAATCGATTAGTTTAATAAATCCCCTTATTAATCTTTTTAAATGAAAAGAAAAGGAAAAAATCCAATAAAACTACCAAAAATTCAGTGATCCTTAAGCTCTGTCGAATTGTTTTCATGACTATAAGTACTCTGTGATTCTCTAAAATATTTACATTATCTTTCTGAGCCCGTTCTGTGGTTTCTACGTAGTCAGTGTTTACCTAGAATCTTTCCATAATCGAGGTCTACTGGAACGTTTCTATAATCCAGTTTCTCAAATATCAGCAGAACATTCGGTGATGATTATTGTGTGCAGTACACTGTTAAAACTTTTGCAGCATTCTGGCAGGTCATTCGACCGTTTTTTGAAAAAATGGTTTCATAACCATAATTTAACTATATTCTGACCATAAAATGGCCAATAATATGGTCAGAATAGTGTTAAAATTACGGTTGTGTAACCGTTTTCGGAAAAAACGGTCAAATGACCTGCCAGAATGCTGCAAATTTTTAACACACTGTTCAAAATTTGCAGCATTCTGGCAGGTCATTTGACCGTTTTTTTCAAAAATTGTTACACAACCGGTAATTTAACACTATTCTGACCATATTATTGGCCATTTTATGGTCAGAATACAGTTAAATTATGGTTACGAAACCGTATTTACAAAAAACGGTCGAATGACCTGCCAGAATGCTGCAAAATTTTTAACAGTGCAGTGAACCTTCGTCAAAAATCATTCCGTTTTCGTGCAAAATAAAAGTTCATTTAATTGTTATCTAAATTTTGTGTACAAAAATACCCATAGTATTTGAATTTTAAAAGGGTGTGGATTGAAATCTAGAAGCATTTTAATAAAGTGTGCCAAAAATTCGAAAATTTTGAATAAATTATTTTTATTTTACGTTTTTAGCGAATTTTTGCCTTTTTTATGTTTAATCCGTAATCGCGCGAGTTCTAACCAGCTTTAAATGTTAATTACAATGTGAGATATACATGTCGTAGGTTAATTCGAGAATCATCTCTCATTTTTCAATTAGTCTAATATTTTTCAGGCCTATTGCATAGAGCCTAGACAGCGGTTAGGCTAATTGATACTTATTTCCCAATCAAGGTGATTTTTTTTAGACTTATAAACCCATAACCCGAACCGAACACAAAAAATAAATTACAACAGACTGTACGCCGATTCGAGCAAGCCCAAATAATTTCAGTCTACACGCAACCCGACCCGAACTGAAAGTTCCATTTGAAAACACCCGAAATTTGACCCGAACAAAATCTGATAGCAGACAAAAATATTGAAAATAACCGTAACCCGATCCGATCAAGACAAAATAATTTCCGGCACACGCAACCCAACAAAAACCTAAAAATTCTCTTTGAAGAAAACCAGAAATCTTACCCGAACCAAATCTGAGCCTAACAAAAATATTCCAAAAAACCATAATCGGATCCGAGCAACACAAAATAATTTCCGTCGACATAATACCCGACCCAACCTATAAATTCCCTTTGACAAAAAAAAAAACGAAATATGATCCGAACCAAATCTGAACCCGACAAAAAACTCTAAAGTACCATAACCGGATTCCAACAGACAAAATAATTTCCGTGGACATGGTACCTGATCCGAACCTAAAAATTCCATTTGAAAAAACCCCCGAAATCTGACCCGAACCAAATCTTAACTCGACAAATCATTTCATTGAACCATATTCCGAACCGAGTAAAACAAAATAATTTCCGTGGACACGCAACCCAACCCGAACTTAAAAATTTCATTTGAAAAAAAACTAAATTTCAACCCGACAAAAGTATTGCAAAGGTCAATAATCCGATACGAGCAAGACAAAATAATTTCCGTTGACACGCAAACCTATCCGAATCTGAAAATTTCATTTGAAAGTAACCCGAAATTTGAACCCGACAAAAATATTCCAAAGATCCATAACCGGATCCGAGCAAAGCAAATTAATTTCCGTGATCAGGCAACACGACCAGAAACTAAAAATTCCATTTGAAGTTAACTTGAAACCAGACCCGAACCAAATCTTAATCCGAGATAAATATTCCAAAGAACTATAACCCGATACGAGCAAGACAAAATAATTTCCGTCGACAGGCAACCCGATCCGAACCAGAAAGTTATGACTGAACTCGATCCGAAACCGGGTTATGGTCGGTTTTCGGGTTGAATTCAAATGAATCCGGTTGCGTGTCGACAGAAATAATTTTGTCTTGCTCGGATCGGGTTACGGTTCTTTGAAATACTTTTGTCCCTTCTAGATCGGGTTCGGGTTCCGGGTTGACTTTAAATGGAATTTTCAGATTCTGGTCGAATTGAGTGTACACGGAAATTAATTTGCGTTGCTCGGACCGGGGTACGGCCTGATGTATTTTTATTTCGGGTACTTTTCGGGATAACTTCAAGTAGAACTTTCAGGTTCGGATCGGGTTGCATGACAACGGTAATAATTTTGTCTTGCTCTTATCCGGATATGATTCTTTGGAACATTTTTGTCGGTTTCAGATTTGGTTCGGTTCGGTTCAGATTTCGTGGGTTTTCTGGTGGAATTTTTAGGTTCGAGTCGGGTTGCGTGTCCACGGAAATTATTTTGTATTGCTCGGATCAGGTTATGGTTCTTTAGAATATTTTTGTCGATTATAATATTTTGTTCGAGTCATATTTCGTGTTTATTTCAAACTAAATGTTTAGGTTCGGATCGGGTTGCGTGTCCACAGAAGTTATTTTGCCTTCCTCAGATCGAATTATGGTTCTTTGGTTTAGTTTATTTGTCGGGTTCAGATTTGGTTCGAGTCAGATTTCGGGTTTTTTAAATGGAATTTTTATGGTCGGGTCGTGTTGCGTCCACGGAAATTATTTTGTCTTGCTCGTATCGGGTTATGGTTTTGGGGGATATTTTTGTCGGATTCAGATTTGGTTCGGGTCAGATTTCAGGGTTTTTTTAAATGGAATTTTTAGGTTCAGTTCGGGTTGCGTGTCCAAGGAAATTATTTTGTCTTGCTCTGATCGGGTTATGGTTCTTTAGAATATTTTTGTCGGTTATCATATTTGGTTCGGGTCATATTTCGGGTTTAAAAAAGAATTAGGTTCGGGTCGGGTTGCGTGTTCACGGAAATTCTTTTGTCTTGATCGGATCGGGTTATGGTTCCTGGGAATATTTTTGTCGGGCTCAGATTTTGTTCGTGTCAGATTTCGGGTTTTTTCTACAGTAATGTTTAGGTTCGGGTCGTGTTGCGTCGACGGAAATTATTTTGTATTGCTCGTATCGGATTATGGTTTTTAGGGATAATTTTTCGGATCAGATTTCAGGGTTTTTTTAAATGGAAGTTTTAGGTTCGATTCGGGTTGCATGTCCAAGGAAATTATTTTGTCTTGCTCGGATCGGGTTATGGATCTTTAGAATATTTTTGTCGGTTACCGAATTTGGTTCGGGTCATATTTCGTTTTTTTTTTAAATTAGGTTCGATTCGGGTTGAGTGTTTACGGAAATTATTTTGTCTTGCTCGGATCGGGTTATGGTTTTTGGGAATGTTTTTGTCGGGTTCAGATTTAATTCGTGTCAGATTTCGGATTTTTTCTAATGGAACTTTTATGTTGGGGTCATGTTGCATCCACGGAAATTATTTTTTCTTGTTCGTATCAGGTTATGTTTTTGGGGGATATTTTTGTCGGAATCAGATTTGGTTCGGGCCAGATTTCAAGTTTTTTATTGGAATTTTTAGGTTCTGTTCGGGTTGTGTGTCCAAGGAAATTATTTTGTAATGCTCGGGTCGTGTTATGGTTCTTTGTAATATTTTTATCGGATTTAGAATTGGTTCATGTCAGATTTCGGGTTTTTTCTAATGGAATTTTTAGGTTCGCGTCGTGTTGCATCCAAGGAAATTATTTTGTGTTTCTTCTATCGGGTTATGGTTCTTTAGATTATTTTCGTCAGTTATCATATTAGGTTCGGGTCATATTTCGTTTTTTTATTTCAAAAAAAATTTAGGTTCGGGTCGAGTTACGTGTCCACGGAAATTATTTTATCATGTTCGGATTGGGTTATGGTTCTTTGGAATATTTTTGTCGGGTCTCAGATTTGGTTCGTGTAAGATTTCGGGTGTTGTTTTCTAATGGAATTCTTAGGTTTGGTTCCTGTTGCGTGTTCACGGAAATTATTTTGTTTTACTCGGATCGGCTTATGGTGCTTTAGAATAATTTTGTAGGTTATCATATTTTGTTCGTGTGAGATTTCGGTTTTTTTGTTATCAGGTTCTGCTCCTGTTGCGTGTCGACAGAAATTATTTTGTCTTGCTCGTATCGGGTTATGGTTTTTGGGGATATTTTTGTCGGATTCAGATTTGGTTCGGGTCAGATTTCAGGGTTTTTTAAATGGAATTTTTAGGTTCAGTTCGGGTTGCGTGTCCAAGGAAATTATTTTGTCTTGCTCTGATCGGGTTATGGTTCTTTAGAATATTTTTGTCGGTTATCATATTTGGTTCGGGTCATATTTCGGGTTTAAAAAAGAATTAGGTTCGGGTCGGGTTACGTGTTCACGGAAATTCTTTTGTCTTGATCGGATCGGGTTATGGTTCCTGGGAATATTTTTGTCGGGCTCAGATTTTGTTCGTGTCAGATTTCGGGTTTTTTCTACAGTAATGTTTAGGTTCGGGTCGTGTTGCGTCGACGGAAATTATTTTGTATTGCTCGTATCGGATTATGGTTTTTAGGGATAATTTTTCGGATCAGATTTCAGGGTTTTTTTAAATGAAAGTTTTAGGTTCGATTCGGGTTGCATGCCCAAGGAAATTATTTTGTCTTGCTCGGATCGGGTTATGGATCTTTAGAATATTTTTGTCGGTTACCGAATTTGGTTCGGGTCATATTTCGTTTTTTTTTTAAAATTAGGTTCGATTCGGGTTGAGTGTTTACGGAAATTATTTTGTCTTGCTCGGATCGGGTTATGGTTTTTGGGAATGTTTTTGTCGGGTTCAGATTTAATTCGTGTCAGATTTCGGATTTTTTCTAATGGAACTTTTATGTTGGGGTCATGTTGCATCCACGGAACTTATTTTTTCTTGTTCGTATCAGGTTATGTTTTTGGGGGATATTTTTGTCGGAATCAGATTTGGTTCGGGCCAGATTTCAAGTTTTTTATTGGAATTTTTAGGTTCTGTTTGGGTTGTGTGTCCAAGGAAATTATTTTGTAATGCTCGGGTCGTGTTATGGTTCTTTGTAATATTTTTATCGGATTTAGAATTGGTTCATGTCAGATTTCGGGTTTTTTCTAATGGAATTTTTAGGTTCGCGTCGTGTTGCATCCAAGGAAATTATTTTGTGTTTCTTCTATCGGGTTATGGTTCTTTAGATTATTTTCGTCAGTTATCATATTAGGTTCGGGTCATATTTCGTTTTTTTATTTCAAAAAAAATTTAGGTTCGGGTCGAGTTACGTGTCCACGGAAATTATTTTATCATGTTCGGATTGGGTTATGGTTCTTTGGAATATTTTTGTCGGGTCTCAGATTTGGTTCGTGTAAGATTTCGGGTGTTTTTTTCTAATGGAATTCTTAGGTTTGGTTCCTGTTGCGGGTTCACGGAAATTATTTTGTTTTACTCGGATCGGCTTATGGTGCTTTAGAATAATTTTGTAGGTTATCATATTTTGTTCGTGTGAGATTTCGGTTTTTTTGTTATCAGGTTCTGCTCCTGTTGCGTGTCGACAGAAATTATTTTGTCTTGCTCGGATCGATTTTTCACGAATCCAATACTTTCTTCTTGTAAAGATAGAAGAAAGTAAAAATTTTATTCAGGGACTTAAAAGTCAAAAGAATGTGAGAATGCCTCACATATTACGTATGCCACGTTGCAATGATAAGAAGCTAGCGGGTATTAGGATAATTCTTTTAATAAATAAAAATTATTATTCCAGGACTTAAAAGTCAAAAGATTGTGAGAATGCCTCACATATTACGCACGCAACGCTGCATAAATAAAGAGACTTTAAACTGGTATAAATCAAAAACTAATTAATATTTTTACATGAAACTTTCAAAGGTTTGAACTACTTATAAAAACAGTTCTAATGACGTAAACCGCGTAAAAATCTGATAATTACACATTGCTGTAGCCCTGTCAACAGATTTGGTCGGAACAAGAATTTCAAAAGTGCAAAAAACAGCACTTTTAAAATCGCATTTACTAAAAACCTATTGGCCGGATTTCATTTTATTTTCGTTTTCTGAGTCACGTGGCACGCCCCATTCCATAGAATCAAGAATTTTGTTTCTATCATAAATAGAACCGGAGATCTAGAGGGGTCAAAATCCCGCTTTGGTCAGTCCGGTAAATATAAACTTGACAGAGTACTAAAAAATTTTTGAAATATCGTTTGGCATTAATTGGCGGAAATTCCTTTAATTTACGGTTCATTGCACTGTTATTTCTTTTGCTTGTCGAGAAACTCTGTCGAGTTTCAATGATACTTTGCATTTTCTGAATTTTTCAGCTTAATTCCGTCATTCCGTTATGGTGTTGCAATTTTCACAAACATGAGTGTATATTAAGGCCCACCACGGATACATAACTGGTAGTTTAGACATCGTCAATCATTTTAAATTAATGCTCTATGGTACTAAGTATCGCATTCCATTGCAGTCATATCTACAGTCCATTATTCAAAGATTCACATTTGATCTGGATTTCTTCATTTACAATATAACTATAAATTATAATTAGCCCATTGAATGTTTTTCAGATTGGAAACAATCTCATTAATTTGTTACAAAAATGTTTACAGAAATTATATATACTTAAAAACTCTTTTTTTTCACCGTTAATTAACATATCCTTGAACTTAAAAAAAAATTGATCATCGTTACATATGCTGATAATGCTGCTCATAATTATGCTATAATCTGCATATATGCTATAATCAATACCTTTAAACATATGCAATAACTTCAAACAATATTTTCATAATTCATATTGTCTCATTTGAGGAAAAAAATCGATATATTTGAAGATGCATTACTTGTCGATACATTACTTGTCATAAAAAGTAAAATCTTTGATTACCCATGTATTATCATAACTTCTAAGTTCCATGGAATTTTTTTAAATTTCCGCAATGTCACTGTAGGATGCAATACTTATAATAAACGTGTTAATACGCTAGTTTTAAATATTCTTACACAAATTTATCATGTAGTTGGTTAAAAAGGGAACTCTCATTAAATAAAATAATAATTTGAATTAGCAGATAAAATGCAGGCATTAACAAACTTAAACAGTATTTTACATATGACTTCAAGAACTTATTCAACAATATTATTTTAGAGGTTTTACATGCTACCATTAATGCATTATTTATTAAATATTACCAACTTTACAATTATCTGATAATATTGACATTATTACTTCAAATCTTTAACTAATTTTTTACTATGTCATAACTATATTTTCTAAAATTATGCTATTTTTGTGCATTATCAAGGAATACCACAAGGTGCCCAGGCTTCTAGCGCATTATCTGACTTATAGTTTTATTTTGATGGAAGTGATTGTATTAACAATAATATTTTACTGCTAAGATATATCGATGATATAATTATATTTCGCCTTAAACGTGGTAATCAATCCATGTCTCTTCATGCAGATTAGTCTGATAATCTAGAATTTAGCACTACCAATTTAACTTATTCTAGCATAAATTTTATGAATGTTAATATTAATATGCCACTAATTAACATTTCAACATTCTATATTTATGATAGATAAATGGTTATTCCTTTAATGTAATTAAATACTTAACTTTAATTTCTGTCTACACATTTCAGTTTACAGAACTATTCTACTAAATCACTGTAATCGAATTAAACGTTTATGTTCTATAATATTATTATATTAAATTATCATTTACATTCATAATTCTATATATTTTAAACATAAATTACTCTCTTTCCTTTATTAACTTTAGGTCTATTACTTCTTTATCCTTCTTTAATTAAAAATCTTTTTATTTCTATCTCCGAACGGCTGCAATAGGTAGCTTTTTGTAAAGAAAGCTACCTAAAAGCGACTATATTCGTCTGTCATTGTTTCTAATCCCTATAAGAAAAGTTTCTCTACGATACAGAATTTTTTTCTGATTAAAAAAATACATTTCCATAAATAAAAAAAAAAGTTTCTGTTCTACACGGGAATTTTTACTTTTTTCAAGATTGGTTTATTAGCTGATTCGGAAAAGTTTCCGTTTTAACATGGAATACTTTCTATCCGTTCTACCATTCTACCAAAACATTTCTTTGTGTGAATGGAAAGTTTTCCTTATTTTGTCGGAATACGTTCTATTATTACAGATGAGTTTATTTATTTGGAAAAGTTTCCTTTATAAAAGGGATAGTTTTCTAACTCTACAGAAACTTTTCTTTCTACATAAGGAAAGATTTCCGTAAGAAACCGGAATTTATTCTGTGTTTACAGATTAATTTCTGAATCCAATAGGAAAAGTTTCCTGGCAGATGGAGGAAACTTTCTATTTTTTTCGGATTTTATTTCGAGCTGTTTCGGAAAATTTTCCGTACCGATAAGGGCAACTATTTTTCCGTTTCCTACAGGAAACTTTTTTGGATTTTTTTTTACAGTGTAACATCATTTTTTTAGATATTGGAAACATTCCTTTTTTCCACCGAGCTTACATTTATGAACAAATATACTGCGCCTATATTGATTGTTAACTTTCACTGTAAAAAAAATTCCGGAGGGTTCCGGACAAAAGTGGGGGGCATTAAGGTGCCACGGCTTTTTGCTGTTACGTTTCAAAACAAAGTAGTGAAACATTCCACTTTTCCAGAAACGTTCCGTAATATATACTCCGAAACATTTCATAACTTTCATGAAAGGTTTCGGAGTATATATTACGGAATGTGTCTAAAAAATTGGAATGTTTCTCTACTTTGTGGTGAAACGTAGCAGCAAAAAGCCGTGGCATCTTAATGCCACCACTTTTTTCGGAGCCTTCCGGAAATTTTCTTACAGTGTATGCTCATTTCATATGCTCATTTTAGTATTCATTTGAAGTTTTGAATTTTTAAGAAACCATCTTCTTAGTACACATTTACATCTTAAAATTAACCATGATGTCAAATTCCATGCTTCTTGTCTAGCAGTCCACCACCTCTCTGGTGTTAGTTGCACCAACATAAAATGCCTATATGTTGAAACAGAGACTGTCACCATTAATTTGCCAGCATTAACTTTGAAATCGGTTTGATATTTTCTAATATTATATAGAAAACGTAATTTAGATGTGTTTAATGGCTTTCTTAGAAAGTTTGTTGTTCCTGTCAACCATGTGGTAGTGACACCGGCATAAAGTATAGCCTGTGTAGGATCAGAGACTATCGCTATTTATTCGTAACCATTACTTTTCAATCGGTTTATTATTTCCTGAGATTGCATAGAAATCGTAATTTAGGACTGTTTTAGAACGCTTTTCGCTCCTTCCCTTCGCTTCACCCCTTTTAAATTTCGAATTTATTTTCGACTGTTCTTCGAGGGCATTTATATTTTTTAAGTAACTACCATGCCATATTTCAAGTTTCTAGCCTCTTCAATATCACAGGAATCGCAATTAAAAAAAGTGTTTTGCTCCTGCAACCCTCTTGTGTAGTGTCACCGACATAAAATATAGCTTATGTTTGAGCAGGTTCTATCGCCATCAATTTGCAACCATTATGTTTGAAATAGGTTTTGTATTTCATAAGATTGCATAAAAATCGTAATTTAGAACGTTTATACAACGCTTTTCGCTCACTTCATCCTTTTAAATTTGGAATTTTCTTTCGACGGTTCTTAGAAAGCATTTGCATTTTTGAAGTAATTACCATTCCAAACTTCAAAATGTTAGATCCCATCAGTAACACAAAAGACGCAATTTAGAACATTTTTTGCTCCTGTAACACCCAGGTGGTAGTGCCAACAACATAAATTATAGCCTATGTTGGAGAGGGGACTGTCACCATCAATTTGAAACCATTACTTTTGAAACCGGCTTATATTTCCTGAGATTGCGTAGAAATCGCAGTTTAGAACATTTGTAGTTAACGCTTTTCGTGTATTTTTAGCCCTTTTAAGTTTCGAATTTTTAAAAAACTGTTCTCAGAGAAAACTTACATCTTATAAGTAATTACTATGCCAAATTTCAAGTTGCCAGCTCCTTCAGTATCACAAAAATAACAATTTAGAAAGTTTTTTTTGCAAATGCAACCTCAAGGTGGTAGTGACGCAGACATGAAATAGAACGTATGTTGGAGCAAGAGCTGTCATCATCAATTTCCAACCGTTACTTTGAAATCAGTTCGGTACTTTTTGAGATTGCGTAGAAATCGCAATTTAGAACGTTTTTTAGAGCGCTTTCCGTGCATTTCACCTCTTTTAAATTTCGATTTTTTAGGAAATGTTCTTAGAGATCATTTATATCTTATAAGTAACTACCCTGCGTAATTTTATGATTCTAGGCCCTTCAGTAGTACAAAAATCGCAATTTAGAATGTTTTTTGCTCTGTCAATCCCTAGTTGGTAGTGACCCCGACATGAAATAGAGCCTGTGTTGGAGTAAGGGCTGTCATCATCAGTTTCCAGCCATTACTTTTGAAATATTGGGTACTTTCTGAGATTGCGTAAAAATCGCAATTTAGAATGTTTTTATAACGCTTTTCGTGCATTTTCACCCCTTTTAAATTTCGATTTTTTTAGAAAATGTTCTTAGAGATCATTCTTATCTTATAATAGTAACTACCATGCCTAATTTCAAGTTGCTAGCCCCTGCAGTATCACAAAAAACGCAATTTATAATGTGTTTTGCTCCTGCACCCCGTTTGGGGTTGTGGCACCGACATAAAATATAGCCTATGTTGGAGCGAAGGCTGTCACCATCGTTTTCACACCATTATTTTTTAAATTGTTTCGGTACTTCCTGAGATTGCGTAGAAATCGCCATTTAGAACGTTTTTTAGAACGCGTTTTGCGCATTTTCACCCCTTTTAAATTTCGATTTTTTTAAAGAAATATTCTTAGTGATAATTTATATCTTATAAGTAACTATCATTCCAAATTTCATGTTTCTAGGCCCTTCAGTAACACAAAAATACCATTTTAAAAACTTTTTTTGCTCCTGCCCCTCCCCCCCCGCTTTTTTGTATTGGCATGGACATAAGATATAGCCTATGTTCGAACAGGGACTAATACCATCATTTTGATACCATTACTTTTGAAATCGGTTCGGTTCCAAAGATTACCTCCTACAAACAACAAACTTTACTTCTTTATAATAGAAGTATAGAAGTATCGATTAATATTTCTTATAAATAACATAAAAATTGCTAACTATTGAAAGTGCAAAAATGTAAATGGCAAAAGAAAAAAAAAAAAAGAAAAAAAAAGATACATTTTAGTAACCTCGGTGCTTTATCAATTCATGACATTAAAAAAGATGGAAAAATATCCAGGAAATTTGTTTTTGAAAGAAATTTAATTATATATTCACTGAAGGGTCTTTTAATGCCTGGATGTCTAACTGATGTGTCCATACAATTTTTCAAATGAAATTATTTTCAGAACGTCAATAAAACCAAATTTTTTTTCAGCGATTAAATAAATAAACAAACAAATAAATCGAAATTGGGTGGGTGGAGAGATAAAACTATTGGGTGGGCTTGCAACCCTTGGGCCCATATAAGTTGGCGCCACTGGATATATATATATATATATACAATGGTGGCCCAAATTGTGGACATTTTTTGAAAATTTTCATGTTTTATAACTTTGTGTGCTTATAGAATATATTAATTTTTACTTAAATACAAATGTTTATACATAAAATTCAAGGAAATTTAATGTAGAATTTACTTAAAAAACAGAATTAAAATATCTGCATTACAAAAAAAGTTACGCTTATTTTAGTCTAAAATACAAACACAATTAGTTATAAATACTGAAGTGTATTGTAATAAAAACTTCCTAGCCAGTCACAATGACTGTCCTGAGAACCAAGCAAATGTCAGTAACTAAACTGTAGTATATTTTGATTTGTAAAAGCGGTATTTTTCTGGGATGAATTTTGCAGAAGGATGAATACTAGAGTAACTAAGTAGAATAATGTTTTTTTAAAAATATTTCTATTTTTTCTTAATGCAAATAATTTAAAACAATGTCATCAACAACAAGAATTGATTAGACGCCTACAAAAAGAAGTAGAATTGTCATATTAAGAGAAAATGGTCTCTCTTATGCTGAAATTGCAAGACAGTTTCGTGGATCAGTCACTTTATCTGGCATACGAAAGTTGTGCTTACGTTATGAAGAAAATAAATCAGTGATAAATAAGGCAAGATCAGGCCGAAAAAAATGCACAAGTGCTTCTGGCTACAGAAAGATAAAAAGGATATCCCTCAAACAGTGGCGTGGCGTGAAAATTTTCGGTGGTCATCGCAATTATTTAAGTTTGTGGTGAAAAATTATTAACTCTAAAATTCAATGGTTGAATGTTCAAAAAAGAAACTTTAAATCTTTCCTTCACTTATACATGAACTCCAAATGTTCTGCTAAAACTGGATCGTAGAGTTTTAAAAGCTTATTAAGAGTTTTAAAATATTGCTTGGTCATCGCCGCATCCAGCGATGACCGGACGCCACGCCACTGCCCTCAAAGAGAGAAGAATTTCATCAGATGCTGTTAGATGTGAAATGAATGCAATGGGTATTTCAAATAGTTCAAGAACAATAAGGAGAAGATTAGCAGGCTTTGGACTGAAAAGTAGAATTCCGGGGGAAAAACTATTTTTAAATATCAACGCAATAAACGAGCTCAAATTGTTCACGAACGAGTTAAAACGAGTTAAAAAATGTTCAACGCAAGAAACGGGTTCAGTGGGCAAAAGAACACATTAATTGGTCAGAAAATCAGTAGAAGCAAACAATCTGGAGCGATGAGAGTAAAATATCGCTATTTTTAGTTATGGGCAAAATATGTGAGACGTAGAGTAGGGGAAGAGTTGCATCCTAATTGCATTGAAGCAACTACAAAGAACCCAACAAATGTCACGATTTGGGCCTGTATTTCTGCAGATGGTGTGGGCCACATTCAAGTGATTGATAGGATTCTGGATGCAAAAAAATACATCGAAACTGTCCTGGAATAAAAACTGATACATTCCATCAGGGATCTCTTCCCCAATAAAGCACCATTTATCTGTCAGCAGGATTCAGCTCCATGCCACAGGGCAAAAATATGCAAAGAATGGTTTAAAAATAAAAGCATACAATTATTACTCTGGCCATGGCCAGGAAACAACCCTGATCTGAATCCTATAGAACATTTTTGACGACGTTTGAAATTCCTTGTCCAAAAAAAGCGTCTATCTAATAAAACGCAACTTATTGAAGCTATAATTGATTCTTGGCATCATTTGATGAAAAAGAATGAACTCCAAACACTGGCTTTCTCAATGAAAAGACGCTATGAAGCTGTGATAAAAAACAGGGGTTATACTACTAAATATTGAATGTGTAAGTGTGTAAGAACGTGTAACTTTAAAATATAATGAAATCTAAGATAGATCTTATTTTTTGTAAGCGTAACTTTTTTTGTAATGCAGATATTTTAATTATGTTTTATTAAATTCTACATTAATTTTCCTTGAATTTGATATATAAACATTTGTATTTAAGTGAAAATTAATATATGATATAAGCACACAAAGTTATAAAACATGAAAATTTCAAAAAATGTCCACAATTTTGGCCTTCACAGTATATATAAGTTTTTACTTCATGTTAGGTATTCTATATATAAATCACACATATGCAATCTTAACAGTAGAGATTTTGTCAAGTAATGTAAGAGAACTTGATAGTTGTCTTTTGATTTTCAAAGGTATTATATATATATATATATATATATATATATATATATATATATATGTATACATATGTGTGTGTGTAATTACCTGGGGTAATTGGTGCTGTTAATTGATGACTCGCTGACACGATTTTAATGTCTGGAGTGAGGCATGAATTATATTTACAGGATACAGACAAACTATATACAGGTTTAAAGGGGAAAGAGGGACTTCTGCTACTACACTGGTGTCCAAAATTAAGGACCAGTCACAAAATGCTAATTTTTAAGTAAGCGAATACTCAAAAGGAAATAATATAATTCAAATAATTACTATCCCTACAGCACAGCTAATCCATATAGCATCTCATTCATGTCACGCATGGTAACAAGTATCACAGTCACTATGGTGAAACAAAAAATAGGAAATTCCACATATCTTGAAAATAGCTTTAAGTGTTGCAAATATCACATCTGTACATGGTTTAAATTGATGTTAGTATTGTGAATCCTGAAAATAACATAAAAGTGTTGCAAATATGTAGGTAATTGTGTTAAAAAAAAAAAAGTTTAATATCAAATTCTAAAAACTATGCATATTTATATGTTATAATAATGAATGTTTCTCTCAAATGTAATTATAGGAGTCATCTGTAAATATTTATTGCAAACACTGTCAATAATTGTCATATATCTAACATTGTTATTTCTCCTAAACTTAAAAAAAAAAAAAAAAATCAAGGAGTTCCGTAGGTAGTAAAACTTTTCCCTGCCCTGGGCTTGGGGGTTACACCTAACCATAAGCCAAAAGCGGGTTCCCAGGGTGGGTGCTTACTTACTTACTTACGTCAGAGATAGTAATTATTTGAATTACATTATTTCCTTTTGAGTATTCGCGTACTTGAAAATTAACATTTTGTGATAGGTCCTTAATTTTGGACACCAGTGTATTTGTCGGCCGTTAATACTCCGGCGATATCAGAGCTTGGCTGGGACATCTTTCCGGGCCAGCTCCAAAGAGGAACTCTGTCGTGAATTTTTACCTTCGGTTTTCAGGCTGGAGATGCAAAATCACTAAGTCATCAAGTTTATTGTCTGTCGAGTTTTGCAAGTTTTGTTAGTTCTCATGAGAAATAGCTTAACCCTTTCGTTGCTGTCAGGATGCGGTCGGGATGTTTTGGGAAACGCTAATCACATCCGCATATATATATATATATATATATATATAACTACACTGGACAAATAATTTGTTACCCTCTGAAACATCTCGATTACCGAGTAACGCTGCCCCTTGTCTTGATCATCGCAAGCGTTGATAAACGCCTGGATTGGACGAGGAATGGCATCCACAAGTGTCTTTAGGTACGCCGCATCCATTTGACGCCATTTGTTCATGTTTAGATAGCTTAAGGTCACCAAATTGCGTATATGATGTAGATGATATCTGCGTTTTACTCGCTGTTCAAAATAGCCAGAGTGATTTTCCACGGGTTAAGATCAGGAGATTTTGCGGGTCAGTAGAGGAGCGATATTTTGCCTGAGTATTGATCAAACCATCGTGTATACATGCAGTCTTTAGAACAGGGCTGTCGCCATCTTAGAAAATGGTGGGTGTACATAGCATATTCATTATAAAGATGTTGATTGTAGGGTAACATTTGGTTACCGAGAATGTTGAAATAAACAACTGATTCACGTTCATGACAATTAGTAGACCGAAATTTGAGAACGGAAAGCATCCCCAAACCGTTAAGGACTCCAGGCATAAACTACACCCTCTAGATCTACGGGTTAAATGCTTCATTAGAACATCGTATCGGTGCACCCGACGAATTGCGCCATCCTAAAATATGCAAAATCGCGATCCGCCGGTCCAATGTTTATGCCTACACTCTTTTACTGTTTACGCGCAAGGCTTTTTGGTAATTTTTTGCAACATTTTGTAGGAAGCACGTTTCGATGCACCTTCATTCACTGACTGCATTAATTCCTGTCTGGTTTAAACCGATGTTTATTGACAGGGTGGGACACCCGTCTTCGATAATCTGGGTTAGGATTATCTCCTATTGATGCCGTGTTTCATAGACATGAGTGGTACGCCATTCCTTGTAGAACCGCTGAACGGGCATTATTTTGACAGAGCAAGAAATCGGGTAGTTTCACTCACTGTGTGGTCGTGGGCATGTCCAAACATGATAGTCCCTTTCCCCCCTCTCTGTTGCATTCTTGTATCTACCCATCTTAAGGCGCTATTTCCGAACTTCACAACAACTTGTACACTCTAAGTTATTGCTATGATCATATACAGCAGTAGCAATTTAGGCTCAGTTAGTTCACAATGTATCTCCTCTGCAAATCCATCTGTATCGGAATAACGAAACATTACTCTTTCGGCAGAGATGACTAATTTAATGTTCAGTGAGCTTATATGTATATAAAGGATCCGCCAAAAATCCCCCCGTCCGCCCCCCCCCCCCTGTAACTTGTAAAAGCGCCAGAATTTCGGAATTTAAAACACGTGTCAAATCAACTGAGGGGACCTCATTCAATTAAAATATTTTGAGGTAAGGGGGTTCCCTGGAGCGTCCAACTTTGAAGTTTAAAATGGGAAGGGGATCTTTTGTGACATATCTTTGGAAAGGTCTTCTCAAGACATATAATTTGAAAAAAAAGTTTTAAAGTGCTTTTTAAGGATGTTACCGCTCTTTAAAGTTTCAAATATGTTTTAGGGAAAAAATAAAATTTGTTTTATTGTGACTTATATTAACCCAAAATATGCTCACTTTGACTACCTTATACTTCTTGACATGTACAGAGCTGCAGTATAAATTCATGCCTAACTGCCTTAAATGTGTCTAAAGAGATGTTGCTACAGCCTACCGTAATTCTTTGTTTCAGTTCTTCGATGGAATCTGGTAGCATCTTGTAAACTATCGTTTTCACGTGCTCCTCCCCACAAAATTAATCACTAGGCGCCAGATATGGAAAACGGAGAGGCCATTCTAAAAATGATGCTCGCCTACCTTTCCATCGATTCAGATAATGTTGATCGAGGTAATCTCTGACCTGTTTTTTGTAATGAGCAGGGCAGCCACCTCTTTAGAAGTCAATCTGTACTTCTGGAACCATTTAATCTTCAGGAAAGTCAACGGAAATTTTACCGACTTCTGTGATCATTGAATCGATTGCATCCTGTAGAAATTTTAAATAACAATTGCCTGTCAAATTTTTGGTAAAAAAGGGACCAATAATATTACCTCCGAGAATTCCTGCCCAGACATTAATATTTTGGAAATATTGGCTTTTAGTTTACCTAAACATATGCTAGTTAGGGTAGCAGCAGAATCTAACGTTCTGCGTATTTGCTACGCCATTAAAGAAAAGGTACATAAATCGCTAAAACAAATGCGCCTAAGTAATTGAGAGTTTCGGGTGAGCTTTTCAAACAATTCTTTCACAAAATTACAACTTTCGATTTTGATCATTTAATAATAATTCTTGTGTGCATTTCAGTTTACATGTGTAGAAATGATGTTAAAAAAAATACGTGGAAGTTTTGTAGGAATATTACTATCTTGGCTTATCTGAGCCAAACACTGCTGAAAATCGATCTCGATCCAAAAAACTATTTCAGTGACTTTATCGGGTCATTAGATCTACCCTTTCTAGGTCTGTTTTTCTGACTGAGTGTCTAAATATATTTTTTTATTAGTCTTGAAACATTCAGACGATCAATCTGGACGATCTGGATTCGGCTCTTTAAATCTTTCGGCAGTAGCTTTGAAACTGCGTCTGCACGCCTCATTAAAAAAAAAAAAAAAAAAAAAAAAAAAAAAAAAAAAAAAATTATTCGTTTCTGAATGAACTATGTTGTTAGTAGAACCAGTTAAAAATACTTACTCCTCAATATACAAAATTAGAACAACATTCAACTAAATTTTTGATGCAGAAACATAAACAAAATTAATCATATTAATCATATAAATTAACATAAACAAATCTTCTAAATATCGGTAACGAACGCAACGAAAAAAAGGAATTATTTCGATATGCGATATTATAATCTGATCTTCTACGTACAGTTTTTACAACTTGTAGAATAAAACGATGGCGTTCTAAATATAGTACAAAAATTGACCGGTACTAAAACTGGGTAAGCTAACTAACGGTGTCTAATAAACGCAAAATTACCATTTCTTCCAAACAGTGGCAGAGATAGGTAATTCGTTTCTCGCACTCAAAACTAAAGTAGAGAAATAATATGAAACTTTAATACACTAACAAGGAGAGGGTCCGAGGTTGGTCTAACCGAATACGATGAACATTTGTGTTTCGGTAGAGTATAGTTAGTATATGAATATATGACCGCCATAAAGCACAACCCCTAGGGGGTCTTGAGAAAATAAGTCGCAAAGTTTAAGCTATAGTTTATAATCGGATAAATTTCCTTCTTTGGCAAGCAGCTCCATGGCATGTTCGGTAGCATGCTGGGTTTGAGTTTTTTTCTACCTGGGATCAAACCCGGCCTAGACTTGTATTTCGGAACGAAAATTTTTATCAATCATTTTAGAAGCGCAATTGAAAAAATGTGTATAATAATTGAAATTTACGAAAAGTATGAATTAAATGTGTGTTTTGTAGCATATAAGTGCTTTTTAACTACGATATTTTGCATGCTTAAATATATAATTGAAAAAAAACCCGCATATTTAATGTCTATAGACCAGAAAACTTTTGTTGTTATTTAAAATTATTTACAGTTATTTCAATTAATAATCTATTATTTTTCACAGAGAAATAAATTTAAACACGTGATATAAATGCGTGAATAATTATATTACTTTAATTTTGTTTTTATATGAAAATATTTCGAATAATTCATGATTTTTTTAAACCCTTTTTTAAATTCTTAATATGACTTTTTTTTTTATTTCGGATAATTGGTTTTGTAATTATTACCTACGTAATAACAATTTTCAGCAGCTCAATATCTTTTTAGAACTTATTTTTAAGCACAAAGACAATTATTCTAACTATAATCATAAGAATCTAAGATTTAAAAAAATCAAAAGTTAAAAAGCTAGTTGATAAAAAATGACACATTTATTTCACTGTGAAAAGTAGTAGCTTATTTATGTAAATAACAGTAAATAACTTTTAAAATTTGCTTAATTTTATGGTCTATAAAATTTCTAATTGATTTTTTTTTTAGTTTGTTATTATTATTATTTATTTATTTTATCTTTACTTTTCATTAAATATATAATCATGCGAAGATTCGCACTTAAAATTGTATTTATATAATTAAACTGCATTATATAAAAATATTAAACAAGAAAAAAAAATCATTTCCGAAAGAAATTACTACATAGACACTTATTCTAATTAAAAATCAAGAATCCCAGACTTTAAAAAACATATCAAAAACACAAAAGCATATTTTTCAAACCATGAAATATTTGAAGTATTTGAATGAGGAAACAAAATGAAAATAATATATTTGTTCACTTATTTTAATTTATTTCTATGTTAAAAATTGTAGATATTCATTGAAATAACTGTAAATAATTTTAAATAACAACAAAAATTTTCTGGTCTATAGAAATTAAATATGCGTTTTTTTTACCCGACTGAAAAGAAGGGTTATGTGTTTCACGCGTATCTGTGTAAGTGGATTTCTTTATACCCTCGAAACATCCCAACGGCTGAATGGATTTTAATGAATGAGGTCTCTATTAATTTGTCTTAACGGCCCGATGGTTATAGGCTAAGTTTTGTTTTTATAAATTCAAAATGGCGGCCGTAAAATACAAAATGGCGGTAGTGACGAAACAAAAAAAATTACGCACCGTATTGAGTGGCATATCATTGGATAGGTCTTTCAAAAGGAAGACGATGTTTCATTGACTATTTTACAGTCAGAAGCTCCGTTAAAATATTATACAACCTTTAAGTTGTGTATGTATTGTGGATCTCTAGCTTTACTGCAACTCTAACCATCACAGACATCTATGGACCTCATCAAAACAGTGTTTATAGATAGGAACTAACTAACAATTAAACACAACTTAAAAGTCACCAATACAAGTAAATAAAAAAAATAGGTAAGTAATATAAACAAGTAATATAAAAAAAAATATTTTAAGCCAATTCCTACTTAGGTCAATAAGATAATTTTTTTTCTCCCATTCTTCTTTCCTGTTGAGTAGGGCTTAAAATGCCTTGATCAAGAAGAGGGCTCTCTCGGTGTAAAAATACCTTGATCAAGAAGAGGGCTCTCTCGATTATTGAAAATTAATTAATTTACTTTAATTAATGAATCAATATTTGAAAAAAAAAACTGGATTAACATCAAGTGTCATCCACTACAAGTTAAAAAAAAATATTTGAGCTTGATTGGATGAATAATAAGTATTTTATTAACGATTGAAAATTTGAACAAGATCTATATAGCGAGAGTGTGAGCTAATAGTAGGAATTAAAAAAAATAGTTTCACATTGATGATAAATAATTAATTAGTACGCTTTTTACGCAGTCGGGTTTTTTGATTTTTTAAATTTAATTGTTTATTTTCATTATATATTTAAACATGCAATATTTCGTAGTTAAAAAAAGCATTTATATGCTACAAAAGATACATTTAAATCATATTTTTCGTAAATTTCAATTATTATACACATTTTCTCAATAGCGGTTAGAAAATGATTGATAAAAAATTTCGTTCCAAAAAATAAATCCGAGCCGGGTTTGATCCCGGGTAGGAAAAACTCAAATCCAGCATGCTACCAATTATGCCACGGAGCCACTTGCGATACAATGAAATTTATCCGGTTATAAACTATAGCTGAAACTTTGCGACTTATCTTCTCAAGACCCCCTGGGGGTTGCGCTTTATGGCGGTCATATATTTATATACTAACTATACTCTATCGAAATACAAATGTTCATCGCATTCGGTGTGACCAACCTCGGACCCTCTCCTTGTAAGACGACAAAAACTAAGGCGATGAAAAAGTATCATTGGCGTGATGAAATTTTTTGACAACCCTCAGAGATGCTGTATATTGGGTTGCATTATTAAACGCGCGAGTGTCTCAATAAAAAGAACGTGAGAATTTAAAATATAGTGTGTGGTTCTTTTAATGAAACAATCACCACAAGGTTTAAATTTATTATATAAATCTTCGTAATATTATGTTTATTGAAAACATGAACATCGATATTAGCATATGTTTACGTAGTTAAAATTTTCAAAATGTCCACCGCGCATATCGAGGCATGCATGCGCGAGATGTGGAATTGCTGACTGGCACACGTTGAAACAGCGTGGTGTCCACAAAAATACACGCAGTATGAACATGAGCAACTAAACGGCCATATTACCAAAATTAAAAAAAATTTAACGAAGAAACGGCCTTGCTGTCAGATTTTATTTATATACCAGAGTTGCTTAAGATTAAATAAAAAAATATATATACAAAAAATTTCCCAAAATATTTTTAGATTTTTTTTCTATCTCAGTACACCGACATGCAATAAAATCTGCAGCCAAGAAGATGATATTGAATGCATAAATGAAATTTTACTATTATTTTTTTTTATAACTAACGAAATTGCGTACAAAAAACCAAATGCTTGATTTTTAACTTTTTAAAAAATAAAATCGCACACAGAAAAAAAAAAAATATTTTTTACACTTTCCAACATAGTTGAGACGTGTTTATGAATTCGGTTTGTTCGTCTGTCTACTGTAAAAATAGTCCGAAACACATGTAATTGATATATGCTATTTGAGTTTACTATGGCAGGTTCGGTATTGAAAATTAAGTGTATAACATTTACGGTTCGTTTACAGGGACACTCAAAATAATTCCGTTACATTACGGCCTATAGGGAAAATCGTTTGCGGTGTATTTTAATGATATTAATCTATTTTAAACATATTGAAATCTTTGTATATGACTGAGTTGAACTACAAGGCGCTTATTGTAGAATACGTGTACATAGAATTTATCGTTTATTTAGAGGGACACACAAAAGAATTTGGTTACAATGCTGCCAATGAATAATAATTGCTGCAAGTGCGTTTTCAGTTATGGTACGCGTCTTTAAATGTAATTGTATATATATTACTTGGTGTTGACGAATTCTATAGATCATATACAGGACTGCATAAAAGTTCTCAAGTACATTTCCGTTTTTGAAGGAAATTAGTGAATGGGAATTTCCAACTGTGCTATGCGTTTAGCTGAACTAACTTTTACCATGCTATGTAGCATACATACAAATCTATGGATCACATACAGGGATGCACAAAAAAAAATCGGATTTTCCGAATATTGAATCTTTTACCTTAATAAACTGTGAGTGAAGTTTTGTACAGCATTCTGAATGCGTTGGAACGTGCTTCGTAATCTATGCTGGACGCCTGATTTTTCGTTCTTTATTTTAAGTTATATTTTGCCTTTATACATACATCAACAATATCTATAGGTGAAGCTAATTTTTAATAATTTCAATTATCCAGTTGACAGAAAAAAATCCTTGTTCTAAACCTTAGTAAGAGACTGCAATTTTAAAATTATCGTAAACTGTAAAATATATTGGTGTGACTTTACACCAAAAATGGTGGCAAAGTTGCTACCAAAAGTAGTGTAACGAAACACCACCAGTAAATTGATGTAATGAAACACCAGCAATCAACCGGTGTAAAGAAACACCACTTTTGGTGGCAATTTAGATGCCACCATTTTTGGTGTAAAGTCACACTACTACTTATTTCATTTATTTAAGCATCAAAATAAAAAATAATTTAAAATATTACTTTTTAAATCTAATACAGACATAAAATATATACTTTTACGCAGAGAGGTTGGTAAACTTTTATATAACTGAAATAATTTATTATAATACATATTTTAAACATTTTAGTTGGCAAACAACTAAATTTTCTGTATTTACATCTTTAAAGATATCATTTTCATGGGTGCCATAGAAGAGTAAGGGGGTGCAAATGGATCTAGAGTACCCATACATTTTGGTGTAGTCAAATTTTTGATACATTTTTAGAGCTAATATAAAGCTTTTTTTGGTATATCTGAAAGATAATTATTTACTTAGCATCTCCCCCCCCCCCCCCCAGCAAGAACTGACCTTTCCCACTAAATATAATCTAATGGGCGCCCATGATCCTTTTAATTATGTTTTACCAATTTAATAAACACAATAGGAATATGACAGTTTAATTATTTAAATATTTTTGTACCAACATTTAAAAAATTAAGTAAAAATTATGAAGTTTTCACGCATGTTCATAATGCTCCTATTACAGAGCTAAAAACTCTCTAATAAAGAATCCTTTATGAAAATATTTTTTTTAGAGAACGAACATACGTTGTAAAATAATTCTATAACAAATTATAATTACTTATAACTATCGCGATAAGTTTTAAACAAAGTTTCTAGTTTTCTTAAAAAAATAACAAATATAAGCTACATCTGATATTAAATTGCCTCAAAATTATACAATTTAAAAAACTCTTGCCTGCACGAGAGCATTCATTTATATTAAAAAAAATCACGATAAAGTTTTTCATTTAAAATATTATCTCGTATATTGGTTTGATTTCTAAATATTTATGCTTTTGATAGGAAAATGTATACAGATAAAATTCGTAAAATTATTTTCAATTACATTTGTGGAAACTTAGCCTTTTCACAGTTTCCACATATAAAAACCCTCATAAATGCTACAGAATCACGGCCTATGGAAACTCCATGTATTCGGGAGTGACACTAGAAATTTCGTCTAAGTCTCAGAGTTTGCCGGTAACTTAAAAGTAAATAACTTCAGTGCGATCGATCTTACGAAGATGACACTTTGGAACATAGTACGTAAAAGGAGGACCACTGGTTCCCACTTTGTAACACCGAAATATGCCATTAAGTGCTTTTTGACATTGCATACTTTGACAGGAGAGTTTGGTGTGCAAAAGGGGGAAGGGCCCCCGACCAGCCACTAGAAGGTCAGCTGTCAAAAGGATCTTGACAGGCGAACCAATGACAGCGGAGGTTGGAAACTCGCATTGTTTTCCGAGAGAAAAATTAAGGATATATACGAGATCTCTGAGGCGATCTAGGGAGGAGATCACTTTTAGAAGAGTTTAGCAGAAGCTAAACGGGAAAAGAGGTTCTTCAACCTGAGGGAGAGAAAAGTTTCTCTCTAGGCTTTTCACGGGATTATCTTTCGGAGGTCGCTCCGAGAAGGGAGCAGATTTGTTTCTCTCGACGGCAACAATAGCCGATCAGCTGAGCTACAGCTGGGAGCATCAGCGGGAAAGCTGAACGCACGAAGTACTGCTAGTCCGCACCTTTAACGGACATTTATTTACTTAGAAGGAACCATAGTGTTTCCCAGAGACTCTTGAATTAACTAATCTGGACTATGATTTGTTATCCGGTCAAGGACTTTTATTAGATATTCCTACCTTACAAAAACTTTATTTCATCAAATTTGTTGTGGTAGTGTAGACATTGTATTTAGCCAAGATTTCTTGTTGTTTTTACGAGAATAAAACCTTTAATTTTCATCTTAACTAAAACCTTTGTCATCACGCCTCTGAGGAGATTGCGTCACACTACCGCCCTCATCTGAGGCCCCACAACTGGTGGCAGCTAAAAAAGAACTTTGATACTAAAATAAAGTGGCGGGGAGGCAGTGTGGAAATCTGATATTGAAAGACCCGTGTGCTAAAAAGCGGACAGCAGGACGAAAAAACAACTGCAGCGAAGGACACAACAATCAAGCTCTCCAAGAAAAGGCGGACAGAACTCCAAGAGATCCACTGGGAGCCTAAAGAACAAGCCCGGAGCAGGCAGACCGGAGCCAGATCCCCTGGAAAAGGCCTAACGCGAGACGGACAGCGAGGAGGACAGGCGCTTCAACGACAGTGCACTAAGATTCAGAAGTGGCCCACAACTGATGATCAACGGTGTCCCGATCAGCCCACAACCGGCAGTTCAGCTGATGAAGAGTCGAAGCAACAAGGGAGGTAAGCTCATAATTTTTCTTTTGAGTGGCTCTTATTGTTAGAATTGTTTAAATGTGTCAAGTAAATAGCTAAAGTTTTCAGGCAAAAATTTATTGTGTCTTCAAAAAAAAAAGCATTAAGCTAAGAAGAGTTAAAGTTAACTTAAGTAGCCTAGCCGATTAATCAGATTTAGAAGCTGGGATTTATTCGGGAAGAATAAATGGGAAATTTTTTTCTAGTACTAAGAATAGAAAATTTTCAGGATTAAATTGTGCTTAGGGGTGAAAAAAAACCCCAAAGGGAAGAGCTTTTTAAATTAGATGTGCAAGGATACAATGTTATTTATAGATTCGTGCAGGAAAATATTTTATTAATTGTTGGTTATTATATAAAGAAATTTTCTGAATTTATGAAAAGTACTGGTAGCACTGGATCAGGATTGCAAGGTGTGCTCGATCTTGAGGAAATTTAAGAGTTTTTCAAAAAGTTATATGTACAATTGGTATAAAATTTTTAGATACTTTGTTTCATTTTGTGTGCATAGGGATTTCAAAGCTGAATTTATCTTGCATATTTAACAGAAAGAGAATGCATTGAAAATAATTTTATAGTATATATCAAATTTATTATTCATAGCATAATTTAAGCTTGATAGATTGAAATTTTTTTTTCTTTACATGTCAGGTGACAGGATTAAATTCTCGTTGATATTATTGTTATAATTTGAGTCAAACTTAAGTGTGTACAATATGGCAAAAATTACGGCACTAAAATATTGTAGAAAGATTGATTTGCAAAAATTAGCAGACGAGCTGGGGGTAAAAATTGAGGAAGGCGACACGATTGCAATAATCATTCAAAAAATTGAGCAGGCAAATGATTACGATGAAGAACTGGCAGTGTCGCAAGCTGGGTACATTGTTCAGGACAGGGAGAAAAATGCAGCTAGAGAAAAAGAAAATACGGCTAGAGAAAAAGAAAATGAGAGGCTAAAAACAGAGGAGAGAAAGAGAGAGTATGAGAAAGCAAAACTTGACAGGGAATTCGAGTTAGAGCGATTGCGGTTAACGCAAGGCGCGGAGCGAAGTAGTTCGAGTGCTAGCAACAGTTCCGACAGAGGCCCTAAAATCAAAATCAAATCTATCATGCATAATTTTGACCCAGAGAAATCTGACATTACGCTTTTTCTGAATTTATTCGAAAGACAGGCAGAAAGGTCTGGTATTGAATCATCCAATTTTGCTTCCGGACCTAATCGTAGATGAAGCCTTTTCTTTAAGTAAGGTGGGGAAAAAAGAATTTGCGAACGAGCAAAAGACAGATAATACCCTGAATGAGATTAACGAAAAAGCTCTTTAAAAAAAGTCGTTCTTCGAGTACAGAAACTTCTTAATAATAAAAAAAAACAACCGATCATAGAGGCTTAGAAAGATTTCAATTAGTTGTACCAACGAAGTTCAGACAGGCTATTCTTAGTGCTTGTCATGAGAATACAGCATCCCATTTGGGAGAAAAAAAAACGAAGGACAAGCTTTTGAGATATTTCTTTTGGTCAAACGTCATAAGGCAAACGGAAGAATTCGTGAAATCATGTCACCACTGTCAAATAGTTGGAAAGTCGGGAGAGAAAAAAAGGCCCCTTTGACACGTGTACCAGTCATAGCAGAGCCTTTCTCAAAGCTATCAATTGATTTCGTTGGACCCCTACCAAAGTCCAAAAAGGGAAACAAATATTTGTTAACGGCGTTATGTGTATTTTCGAAATTTCCAGAGGCGATCCCGTTAGAAAATATGCTCTCAGAATCTGTAGTGGAGGTCCTTATGCAAATCTTTTGCAGACTAGGCTACGCAAAAGAGGTACAAACAGATTTAGGGCTGTCCTTTACGTCATGCCTTACGACATCATTTTTAGAGAAATTTGGAGTCAAGCTAAGGCATTCAAGTGTATGCCATCCGGCCTCAAATAACGTTGACCGGACGCACAGGACAATCAAACGGCTGTTAAAAGTCATGTGCATAGAGAGCGGAAAGGATTGGGTAGAGAATTAGCCCCACGCACTACTAGCATTGAGAAATGCGGTCAGCAACTCAACAGGTTTCAGCCCAGCGCAGCTCGTTTTCGGTAAAAAGTTGAGAACACCGGAAACATTATTATACGAGCAGTGGACAGGTGACAGTCAGGAGCCTGAGCTAGTCACAGAATATGTTTTTGGACTAATGAATCGGCTAAAAAGATGTCAGGAGCTGGCGGACGAAAATATGGTAGTAAGCAGGGAAAAACGCAAAGCTTGGTACGATAAGAAGGCGTTCGAAAGGGAATTTAAACCAGGGGACCAGGTACTCGTATTAGTAACTAACAAAGCAAACAAGATGCCAGATAATTGGACGGGGCCAGGTAAAATTACCGCTAAGATTTCGGATACAAATTATATCGTAGAAGTCCCAGGTAAGCGCGAAAAATCGCAAAATTTTCATGTAAATCTACTGAAACCATATGTACAGAGAGTAGAAAAAATAAATATATTAACACACGAATGTGATAATTTAGAGGACTTACAAGAGATGGAAATAGCATTTCCTTTAGATGAGCCACACAGTTATAACTTTGGAGAAATTGTAGAGGATAGCAAATTAAAAGAGAGATGCAACCCCGAACAATTGCAGCAATTAGAAATCTTACTGGGGGAGTTCAGGGAGATTTTTTCGAATAACCCAGGGACTACGCACATGGTAATCCATGACATTGAAGTCACAGATAACAAACCTATAAGAATAAGACCCTATAGAATGTCGCGCAGACAGGAGGAAATTTTAGAAAAGGAAATAAAAAGAATGCTGGAATTAAATATTATAAGGGAAGGAGAATCAGACTACTATTCGCCCATGATCCTTGTGGAATCAGCTGGTAAGGATCCTCGCTGTTGCATAGACTATCGTAAATTGAACTCGGTAACCAAAGTTGAATATTATCCACTCCCTAATATTGAGGACAGAGTAGAAAGAGTTTCAGCAGCTAAGTACATAAGGGTGCTCGATCTGACTAAAGGATATTGTCAAATACCGATGATGCCCCAAGCTCAAAAATTAGCCGCATTTGTTACAAACGCTGGGACATATTTCCCACTGAAGATGCCATTTGGGTTGATCAATGCGTCATTCAGATTTTCTAAATTCATGGCAAAAATGCTGAGAGGGTTAGAGAAGTTTTGTCTGCCCTATCTCGATGATATGGTGATTTTCTCAGAGACATGGGAAGAGCACCTGGAGCATCTTAGAGCGGTACTTACTAGAATAAGAGAAGCAAAGCTAACGGTAAAAATAGCAAAGTGCAAATTCGCGCAAAAGACTGTGAAGTATTTAGGGCACATAGTGGGAGAAGGGCAACTGCGGCCGGCCGAAGCGAAAATCAAAGCGATCACCGAATTACAGCCACCAAAAACGAAAACAGAAATCCGCAGATGTTTAGGAATGGCATGTTATTATTCGCGGTACATAAAAAATTATGCTTCGATTGTAGAACCACTTACAAGGGCACTAAAGGGAAAAAGAAAAAAGCAAAAATAGTATGGAGCGAGGAAATGAACAGGGCATTTGACACTCTGAAAGAAAAACTTACAGCGGGGCCTGTATTGTATGCCCCCAACTATAACGCAGAATTTATAATTCAGACAGATGCGTCAAATTCAGGGGCAGCAGCAATACTCGCGCAGAGACAAAATTCAGAGGAGCATCCCATTATTTATTTGAGCAGAAAATTTACGGAAACGGAAAAAAAATTCAGCGCGACAGAAAGGGAATGTGCAGCGATAATTTTTGCCATAAAAAATTTGAGGCATTACATTGACGGACAAAAATTTCTGATCGAGAGTGATCATAACCCATTAACGTTCCTAAAAAACAATTCAGGAAATAATCCTCGTCTTCTCAGGTGGGCATTAACCTTGCAACCCTACCAGTATGCAATTAAATATAAGCCTGGCAAAGAAATAGCTCATGTGGACTTCTTGAGCAGGACAGAATAATATACAGAAAAAAGGGACAAATTAATTGTATATAGTAAAACTTTTATAATTTTCTTTTGTTTTGTAATGTGTATTAAAAATTGTATTAGTATATAGAATATTGTACAAAAATTTGGTAGGAAGGAATTCTGTAAAATTTTAAGAAACGGACAGGTAGGCAGTTAAATATAGGTTTTTATTTTTGTTTATGTGAGCCACTCAAAAATATTTTTTTGAGCTGCCCTCTGTGTTCAAAAGATTCAGTCCTGCGGCCAGAATATTATCTAAAAAGGGGGGGGAACTTAGCCTTTTCACAGTTTCCACATATAAAAACACCCATAAATGCTACAGAATCACGGCCTATGGAAACTCCATGTATTCGGGAGTGACACTAGAAATTTCGATTAGGTCTCACAGTTTGCCGGTAACTTAAAAGTAAATAACTTCAGTGCGATCGATCTTACGAAGATGACACTTTGGAACATAGTACATAAAAGGGGGACTACTGGTTCCCACTTTGTAACACCGAAATATGCCGTTAAGTGCTTTTTGACATTGCATACTTTGACAGGAGAGTTTGGTGTGCAAAAGGGGGAAGGGCCCCCGACCAGCCACTAGAAGGTCAGCTGTCAAAAGGATCTTGACAGGCGAACCAATGACAGCGGAGGTTGGAAACTCGCATTGTTTTCCGAGAGAAAAATTAAGGATATATACGAGATTTCTGAGGAGATTTAGGGAGGAGATCACTTTTAGAAGAGTTTAGCAGAAGCTAAACGGGAAAAGAGGTTCTTCAACCTGAGGGAGAGAAAAGTTTCTCTCTAGTCTTTTCACGGGATTATCTTTCGGAGGTCGCTCCGAGAAGGGAGGAGATTTGTTTCTCTCGACGGCAACAATAGCCGATCAGCTGAGCTACAGCTGGGAGCATCAGCGGGAAAGCTGAAAGCACGGAGTACTGCTAGTCCGCACCTTTAACGGACATTTATTTACTTAGAAGGGACCATAGTGTTTCCCAGAGACTCTTGAATTAACTAATCTGGACTATGATTTGTTATCCGGTCAAGGACTTTTATTAGATATTCCTACCTTAAAAAACTTTATTTCATCAAACTAACTTCTTAAGTAATTTGTTGTGTTAGTGTAGACATTGTATTTAGCCAAGATTTCTTGTTGTTTTTACGAGAATAAAACGTTTAATTTTCCTCTTAACTAAAACCTTTGTCATCACGCGTCTGGGGAGATTACGTCACGCTACCGCCCTCATCTGAGGCCCCACACATTAAACGTCAAGGATAAATACATCCGAGTAAATTAGTATAGTTTTAATTTATCAAAATTCTTAAGCCAATATAAAATGTTAGTATTTTCAAGAAAAGCTTTTACATTTGGATAAATAAAATCAGTTTAATACATAACATGAAGTTCTTAAACTATAGCAGCTAACACATAAACAAAGCTGCGTAAAAAAATAACTGCAACAGTGCAGAAAATTCATTGCCTCGCATTAAATTGAACCATGTGGCCATTACTTTTAGATTGTCAGTATGGATTTTGAAAGCATGACCTTATTTTAAAAAGCATGTAATAAAGACTATTTAGTCATCTCTTAAACTATAAAGAATAATAACTTTGCTTACCTTATGTTTACATCTTTACCATGTGTTTGTTCATTTTCAGAAGTTTGAAAGTGAAAAAGGACTGATTAAAAACCGGAAATTTAAAATGACGTCGTCTGCTGAATCCGTTTCGTTATCATAACACGAGGAGGATTTTGAGCACACCAGATCTGGTGTTTGTCTTCCATAATTTGCCTTAAAGAGTAAAATTACACCATTTTGTAAGTATTTGTTAAAAACCGCCTGCAAAATATTTTCAATCAATAATAATAATAATAATGGTCACAAACGCGAATTTTTGACACAATCACAGTTATTTTATACGCAAAAAAATAGATACATGAATAAAAATATGAACTAGCCTGCTTTGTTTGAGATACAGTCACGTTCGATGTGCTATTTGGGAGCGGAAAGTGGGAATATCTAGCACTTGACTTGATCTTACTGAATTTCTCACAAAGCAAGATAAGTCTCTTCATATTTTCATTGCAATATTGTCATTTTTCTATAGTTATTAAAATCGAGGAGAGAGAGAAAATACATTTTATGGGAAATAAAACTTTATTTTAAAAAAATGAAAAATTACTGAAACACTGAAATCTAAACTGGCTGCTTTCTGATATATTCACGAAGTTATTGTTATTTTAAATGCACGAAATAAGCAGCTGCTTATTCATAAGCTAAGGAATCAAATAGAATTTTTCATCTTTTGATAAAGACAAAAAAAAACCTTTCAGAATATGCCGTCCAAGTTGGCAATTTTAGTCGAATTTCCGGATTCTACAGTCTGTGAAAGATTGCCTTGAGACAACATTTAATTATAACACAATGCGATATACAGTAATCGAAAATGAAAAATGTTATTCAATTGCAAATTACCGAATCATAACTGCAAATTCCGTGCATTTATGCATAAAAACCAGTCGGTGAATGTAATCAGTTTTGAGTTGTTGAGTGTCAGAAAATATGTTTTGAAATCGCCTTAAGTCTTACAATAGTGCATAAACATTCTAATTCTAAAGCAACGCATTTCAGAGGAAAATAGAAAAAGTAGCAAGGGCACGTAAATTAGAATTGTTTAATAGTAAAGTGACACAATGCATGATTCGTACGCCTCCTTGAATTTTGCAGACCAGAAAAATTTTTGGACACCAGTATTCTTACAGAAAATCCCTTCTTAAAAGAAAGCGAAATTTTGCGCGTTTAACCTAGATTTCTTTTCCTATAAAAACATACTGGTAGTTTTCCTGGAGAAATAACGGAATTCCTACGAACCATGCAGTGTTCTCAGAAAATGGCACGAAACTGTTTTGTACTAATTATGTCTAAATTAAACTCAATGTGTAACACACCAAACATATGCATAAATATTTCCCCCCAACAGCAACTGAAATTTCTGATATAATGTGAATATTTTTTAATCATTTGGTAGTTAGAAATGCACACAAATTTTGATGTAATGATATTTGTTTTAAATGGAACATTTTTATTTTAATCGCATGTTTTATATCAAGGAAATATTATACAGGGTGTCCACTCTCAACGGTGTACAATGGCTAATTTGTAAACCGTTAGTCATAGACATATAGTTCCAGTTACAGAAATGTTTTAAATGAGGTAAAGAAATATTTTAAAAGCAATTTGGGCCAATAAAAACATTTCTTAAAAAATTACGAAATTTAAATTTTTATACGGTCCCCCCGGTCCTATAAGTTATATTTTGTAAATTATCCTGTTACACTGACAAGAAAGTCAAAAAAGTCCCATTATTCTACGATTAAAATTGACCGAGTAATAACTGTTTAAAGTTGGAACATATTTTTTTGCTGCAAATTAGGGGTCGTTCACAAATTTAGTATAAATATAATTTCGTCAGATATATTAAAAAAATGGTTGAGAATAAAATTAACATTGCAATATAAATTTGAAATCTTTAATCATTCTGACATAAAAAATCAGTTCCCTCAGACATAAAAAATCCAGTACCTTCCAGCGAAAATCATAATATTAGATTGTCATCGGATTTACGTCAGTATGTAAAATTTAATCTCGATCGGATATTTGAAAGTGAGTTAAAGTTCGAGTAAAAATTTTGAACTTGAAAAGCGTACATAAGATCGTTGAAGTTAAATAAAAACTTATAAAAATAACATAATTTTGTTAACAGAAATCATGTAAGAAACTGTCTCAAATCCTCACAAAAAAAGAAAAAAAAAAAAAAAGAAAAAGAAAAAGAAAAAATATGTTAAAATACAATGATTTTAGTACTTAATACAACTTAACTCAATGCTTGTACTTTTTTTTTCCAAATCGCAGATACACATGAAATAAGCTCTTCGAATACTTTAAGCACTTGGTATACGACCCCTCAACGCTTGCAGAAATCATCAGTGTTCATAGGCAGAAAAGTGGTATAAGTCATGCATTTTTAAAGTTTCATAACTCGGTCAGTTTTAGTGTTATATGAACGGGACTTTTTTGTCTTACTTGACAGTGTAATAGAGAAATATTACTAAACATAACTTATAGGACCGGGGGACCGTATAAAAATTCAAATTTCGTAATTTTTTAAGAATTGTTTTTATTGACCCAAATCGCTTTTAAAATATTTCTTTACCGCATTTAAAACATTTGTATAACTGGAACTATATGTCTATTACTAACGGTTTATGAATTAGCCATTGGACACCGTTGAGAGTGGACACCCTGTAACACTTTAAAATTAAAAACCTAAAAACCTAAAAACCTATTAAAAACCTAAAAATTAACTATTTTATTATTTCGATTCATTCAAACCTATAAATTATCGTCAAAATAAAGAGAATTTTTATTATTTAATAACATATCACCGATATATCTCTGTACAAACATGCTATTATCAAAATTGTTTCGACCATAATAATAGTATAGCAAAGAATAATTTTTTAATAGTAACAGAATCCAGACTAAGATTTATAATTTAATTCATATGCTGCTAATTATTAGAAAGTACCTCATAATTTATGCTCGATTCAAGGATTGGCATAATTTGAACAATGTTGTTTTAACCGTGGTTAAAACGACGGTTTAAACAAAATGTTTTTTTGTTTTTTTCTTAAAGAAGCAATTTTTTTCTTAGAAAAATTCTAATATAGTCCTCCCCCACCCCTTTTTTATAATTTAATGTTTCAAGTCATAGGATATAAATAATTTCTACTTTTAATTTAATCATCTCTCTATAAATAATTTCTCTTTCTTCTGCAGTCAAGTGAACATGAGATTTAGTGAGTCTAAGATCATGCTTGTATGCAAGTATGAAAATTAGCAGGTATTAATGAACATATCTGATTTCCTAAAGAGTTATCTTAAACCATAGTAAACGTACATTTGTAAAACTAACAGTAAATAAAATAGATAAAAAATATTCAACAACATTTAGCATAAAATATTTTCATTTAAAAAAAATGGGATTATTTACAGTAATTAATAACATAAGATGATCTTAAAAAATTTTGGTCAAGTTATAAAAGAAATTTTCTCAATTGGGTAGATTATCCTTTAACATTTCAAAAAAGGATAAGCAAGATATGGAATTGAATAAATGACTATTCAAAAATTGGATGCCAGTTACAGCATCTTAATAATACTAGTGTTGCTGAATTTAAAGGCTAAAAATGTTGACTTGGATTTAACACTGAAAAAACAAAAGTATTTAAAAAAGAATAAAATCTTTATCAACCTCAGACACTGGGATTTATATAAAAAAGTTAGCCAATCGGTTGATACTGTTTTGAAGATAAATTAGTTTATAATTTTAAAGTAATGTTTTGGTCAAGAAGAATATACACTGCTTAAAAAAAAATTAGGGGAGCAAGCTAAAAGGTGAATAGAATAGTGCAAGATAGCCATGCATATGCATAAAATTGAGAGTAGCATGTGTATCAATGCTTAATACAGAAAAAAAGACGCAAATAATCTGCAAGAGAGCTTTAATTCTTTGAAACGATGGTTAGAACGTGAAAAGATGATTTAGGGCAACAATTTGGTTACATGTAAATGACAAAAAAAAAAATGTGCTGTTAAGGATTGATGCTAGGTATTTAATATGACGTGTCATCCCTTCGAATGGATAAAACTGCCGTATACCTGTCTTCATGGATTCGATGATATTATCGATAAGTTTTCGGGGAGTACTGTCCCACTTCTCAAGAATTGCAATCTCCAAGTCCCGGACAATAAAAGGAGGCCCCAGTCTCACTGCAATGCGTCGTGCGAGTGTGTCCTAAACATGTTCGATCGGATTCAGGTCAGGAGAGCATGTTGGCTATTCCATATGCTGTATTGTTTCAACTTTAAGAATGTTCTCCACGAGGCAAGTTGCTTGCGGTGTGGGATTAAGGAATCACCGATTGCTGCAACATAATATACGATTTGAGGTCTCAGTATCTTGTCTGTATAACTTCGGACTGTTAAAGGGTAATTCTGAATGATATACAAGCCCGTACGTCCACCTATGCTGATTTCAGACCATAGCATAAACCCACCTCGTCTGTAATGTGATATTTCACGAACGAATGTGGGATTATTTTGTGTGCCCCTTTCTCTTCATGCTAAAACACATCGGATGTCACATCCTGACAGAATCGGGGCTCGTCTTTAAACAGAATTTGACTCCAACAACGTTGCCTCCAAACTCGATGTTCAGTTGCCCACCTTCTTGCCGCACAGTTGCTTGAGGTCAACGGAATACAGGCCATTGGCTTACGTGCATAGAGACCACCCTGATGAAACCTATTTCGAGCTATTTGGCTGGACATCCTTCGTCCTGTGGCCAAGAACAACTGTATTTGCAGTGAGTAGCATTGTCCTTTCCGTCTCGACTAGCCGTTAACAGTATATATCGGTCATCTGTTTCTAATCTAACCCATGGACCTTACCTTTGTCGATGTCCACCATTGCATGTGTCTTGGAATCGATTTCACAGCTTTGCATTGACACTTCTTGCGACTCCAACAGCGTCCGCTACACTTCGTTGTGATTCCCCAGATTCAACTGTCCCGATAACACGACAAGCCATGGATTCCAGTAAATCACATTGTTGTGACATTTTCAAAGTCACATTTTCTCAAAGCACAAGCTGATCAATTGAATTTTACAACTGAGACAGTGAAACAGACGTTTCTGCAAAATCCCAATTTCTGCACTTATCTCCTTTTTCTAGTTTTTGACGTCATAAACTTTGATTTGCATGTGAAGTTTTCTTCATCTGTTTTCTACTGCGCTTTAAATTATGGATGTTTTATGTTACGTTAGTTATCAGTGTAAATATTTGCATAATTTTGTTAAAACCATGTGCTCCCCTAATTGTTTTGAGCAGTGTGTTAAAATCTTCAGTGAACTAATTTTCACTGCAAAAACTTACTGTGGTCAAGGTTGACAAAATGTATCATTGGTGTGGGCACAAGAGATTGAGTATTAAAAAAAAATTCCTTTCTTCTTATAAATTTTTTAATTAAAATTCTCTTGAATGAACATCTATTTACTTCTAACTAAAATATGTAACAATATATATTTAAATGCTCTTTAAAACAGTGGAATCCCAATATCTTGAACACAAGAGAGATTTGCTTGAGACATGAAGATTTTCAAAAAAATATTGACTAAAAATATATAATTTTATTAATAAAACTTTATTAGAAAGATTTTAGCAATGTCTCATTATATGCTGAAGATAACGCTGCAACGTCCATCATGGTGTTTAGCCCGCTTGTTGTTGCCATTCCAAAAAATGTTTTCTAAGATCATTTATATCATGTAAAACAAAATGACGCGGATATAAATTATTGTAAAATAAGTTTGCTGCAAATTTGAAAATTCGTGTATTTAAAAACGCCTTATTATTAAATATTTTATAGAATCTATTGATTTGTCCCAAAATAATATTAATAAAAACTTTTCTACTTATATTTGAAAATTAGTGTGGCACGGACTGAGTACTAAAATTGAATAATTCACGTTTATCAAAGAGCTTAACCCTCTCGCTGCGCAACCCGAGATATTCTCGGGCATGCAATTTTCCGTCTAATTAATACTATTTGGTTATTCCCACCAGTTATTTTTTAGCGAAAACTTTGTCTGATTTAATCAGGACATTTTCCCCGATTACGATAGTAAAAAAATTCTGGTTTAAAGAACCGCTGATAAAAGATTAAAAATTCTGTAAAAGACGCTCATCGAAGAATTACTTATGCAGCTAGAGGGTTAATATGTATAATATTACCATAAATTAATAAGTCCAAATCCAAAAAATTATTAACATATAATCTATTGTATGATGGTTTATTTAATTTTAAACAATTAGGATAAATTTCATTAATTGATATTTAAAGCTTATCACCGAAAATAATCAAATCATCGATATAGCTACAACTTAAAATTTTTTATTAGTATGTAAAACATAATTAAATTAAAAATAAAAAGAAACAAATTAGCAGCTGTACTTTAAAAATTAGTACCCTTACCAATGCCACAACCTTCATAAAAAATGGAATCATTAAATGTAAAAAATATATTATGAAAACAAAAATTATATTAAGTAAAAAAAAATCTCTTGTAATGGCAAGTTCGTCCTCAATATAGAATAATTCGAAAATATTTTTAAAAGTGTTATAAAGTAAATCAATCGGAATATTGGAAAAGAGGTTTTCAAAAGCATAATTATGTAAATTAGTGGGATATGTAGGTAAATTAGTAGTAATTAGTGGGCGTGGCTTTAAATTTATTTAAAACTTAAATGCTATTCTCAATACACCAAAAGTAACTTGTATTTTTAAATTTAAATTAAAAAAAAAACATAAATACGTTTAAAAAAATCCGGAAGCTTAACATTAAACCTTTAACAATGCCTCTTGAATTACTTGGATTACATCTAATTGGATTTTTTTTTTAATTTAGGAGTTATAAATAAAAAAGGAAAACTATGATAATTATTTATTGCAAAATTATATGGATACACTTTTTTGAGCTTCCTCATATAAGAATTAAATTTATTGACAATAGCAATATGATTTAGGGAATCACGGCATCCTGCTGTGAGAATTTTAAGTCTTAACAAGGACTTAAGAGGACTTATCTAGTGCGGAAGAAGCAAAGTGGAATCCCACGTTATCCTGTGGGAAAAATACGTATCCTTCTTGTTCATTCAAAGTAGGAAATTTTAACAATATTTTTTTGTCAGTACGTAGATAGAAAGGTTCTTTATCCCTCTGTAAGATTAAAATATTTTAAAGATAACTATTAGTAACTTAAAATTTGTGTTAAAATTTCAAAAAATTCCGAAAAGTATAAAAACTCTTTTACTCTTTTGTAACTTTGGACTGAAAAAAGACATAAAAATTTGGAGTTTACAGAGGGATAACGAACCTCCCTATCGGCTGGAAAAAAACATTGTTGAAATTTCCAAATTTGAATGAACAAGAAGGATACGTATTTCTCCTATAGGACAACATGGAATTCCACTTTTTTTCTTTCCCGCCACAGCTCAGGTGAGAAAAGAAGCATCAGCTACCTAAGTTTAATCATTTATAAATTCAAGTGACTTCTTCAAGTAACCAGATATCAGTCGAGAAATTCTTAAGTGAAACTATAACTTTTATAGGGAGGCTTAACCCTCATGCGTACATCAGTACCTTTACGAAGTGAGAAATCTTTATGTCATCGTGAGTATATTATTCCTACTAAACTTCAGAATACTTCTAAGTATAGACAGCCAGCATCGGATGATCGCCAGTATAACGAACAATGTTATTAAAAGTAGTAGCGAATAATTCGAACTTCTGTTCGGTAGAGCCTTAGGGCTAGCTAAAGACGGGACTATTCTCGGAAAGAGAAAGTGCTGGAAATCATACTTTACTCGCTGATTGAGTGTTATCTATTACATCTGGTTGAAACCACAGCAAATCCCTATTTTTAATTACCTTGATGCTATTAATAATCTTGCTATTAACAAATTCTTTGTTATTTTTTATTAAATGCTAATTTGATTGTATTCCTTCTACCATAACATCTGAAATATAAACCAAATCGTTGCAATATATATTTAAAGTAATACGGTATATCTGATGTAATTAATTGAATTTCTGAAAAGTTGAAATACCTTTAAAAACTCTATTCACTCTAAAAAATTTAAAAAACTTAAAAAAAAAATATTTTTAATGAGCTTAGTCGTTCTGGATGTCAGGAAATCAGAAAATCTTTTAAGATTATCTTTGGAATTTTTTTCCAGGATATTTTCATGGCAAATTTTAGTTCTTCATTGGCATAACACTTGCCTTTTGTACGTATATATCTCTCATTGATATTTTCCACACGTTTTCTACTAGATTTATGTCAGATTTGTGTTGTTTTTGTGATAACCAATCCGTCAATGAGACCACATTTGCTTTAAACTATGATTTTCATTTTAGTGAGACATGAATTGGTGCATTATGCTGCTGAAAAATGTATTATTCAGATATAATGAGATGTTTCCTCCAATAAATTATCTAAAGTAATACTTTGATATCTCTTCGAATCTGTTTTATTATTTAAAAATGCTATTGGAGATGTCTTTCTACTTTCAAAACCGCTCAAAAAAAGTCACGTCATCCTAATCGAGAACAATTTGCTAAAATGCATGTGGTATATGGCAAGAATTATTAAAATGCATTTTGTCAAGATGAGAAGAAACTAAATTTAGACGAACCGAATGTTTTCCGTTATTATTGGCATGAACTTTTGTGTAAAAAGCGGTAGTATAGAAGAGAAAGTATTTTTGTTTGTGGGCGGATTTTTCATATACTGGGAGAACTCCAACAACACTTTTAAATAATTTAATAAATGGTAAAACATGTCAATATACTCTTGCTGACATTTTAGTATCAGAAGCTTCTCTCGTACGTTACGCGTATACATTTTTCATCAGGATAATTTTTCTCAGACCTCCTAAATGATTTTGAATACCAGTTTTTTTCAAACAAAAATATTCTCTTTAGATTTTTCTTGCAGACTTTGTAGAAACCTCCCCGGAAGTTTATTTTTATTGCAAATGTTGTAGAAACCTACCACAGAAATTTTCTTCGTATTTACTGGTACATATTTAAAAAAGAGCATATCATTTGGGAGCCCTACAATCCGTGTATCATCATCATCATCAAAATCATTGTTTAAAGCAAACGGGGTCTCACTGCTGGTCTCTGGCCATGACAGAGCCCTGACATAAAATCCAGTAGAAAACTTGTAGGGGATATTAGTAAGAGATATCTACACAAAAAGCAAGTGTTATACGAATAATGACGAACTAAATCCATGTGTCCAAATATCCTGGAAAAAAATTCTTAAAAGACTCTGTCGCTCTCTGACATCTAGAATGATAAAAAAGAATGAAAATATTGGTAAAATTTTTAAATATTCTTGTTGTTTTTAATGCATTTTACTCTTTCCCTATCTTTTTTGTACAAATGTATTATAAATATATAAAAATAAAACTATGTAATATTTTACCGAAAGTTTGGCATAGCAAAGATTTTTAAATGTATTTTATTTTGCAGAATCTAAATAATTTTCGCGAAATACTGCAGTACTTTAAACATAGCAATTTAAATTTTGTCCCTATCATTTTTTTCAGTTCTTTATATATTTCAAGTATTATAAATATTTTAAACTTCAAATACATTATATACAAAATGAATTATTTTTCCAGAGCTGAGACCGATCATTAGATTTTAAAATAATATTTGAAGCAACTTCTTAAGAATCTGTGTTTCTCGTTCTAGAAATGCTATTTAAGCAATCTTTTGTTGCGCTATTGGATGTTTTTGTAAGAAAAATAATATGTTCAATTGAAAAATAAAATTTTGTTCCTTTCTGAGAAAAGTGTTGAATTTCTGTTGCTCACAATAGATATAACACTAGGCTGTGTCATGGCATTTCGTAATCAAGTATTTCATTTTCTTCCATTCTATTCATGCATTATGGTTTAGTTTTAAACAACTTTCATGGTGAATTTAGACTTCATTAAATATATTTCTTTATTATCATAGGTATAGGAGAAACAGAAAATATGTACTTAAAATAGAAAATAACTGGTTATTTTCCTCGATTTTCTTTTCAAGAGCAAAGGTATTATATATGAAAGGAAGAACAAGGGGAAAAAATGATGAAATGGGGAATAAATCATTGCTTAGATGCAAAATCTGCTATATGGTAGAATAAGGCAGTAAAAGAGTTTTTAACGGAAAAGATAAGGATATGGCGTAAGGCAATAATAAAAATAATAATAATAATTATAATAAACATGAAGTTGCCAATTTAGCTGCTGATTAGTGTTAAAGTACAGTTCGTGCCTTCAAAAATCTCCTCCCACCTTCCAACAAAAAATAGTATTCTTCACGTTTTTCCACATTTTGAATGAATTGCTCTTCTTTTCTGACAAGATCTCTGGCGCAGCTGAAAACTTCGTTAGAATGAATGCAGCATTGCACTTTACAAATTCCAAGCGAAATCATAGTTTGCGATAATCCTTTGGCCTTGGCACTATACCTGCCTAACAAAAACAAAATTATGAAAAATCTCCGTTTCAGCTTTGTTTTTGTGCTTTTTCAATGTGGGTAGGGCACCAATAATAGTTTCCTTATCGCCTAAATAAGAATGTCGTAGGATAAAAGATGTTCCGATAACAACAATAAGAAAAAAAAACGCTAATCAAAATGCAACATTCAAAATAAATTCTTGCAGTAATTAATGATGAGCATAGTTTTTACCACCCGGTATGCTGTTTGCCCCAAGGCCCGAAATCTATGGGGTCCAATTGGGTACTAATTTCTTTCAACCTTATGCCAAGCAACATTTTTCTTAAGTCCCCTCGTATGTGAAGGAGGTGCGGCTTCTAATTGCTTTTATTTTCACAATTTCTCATGAGAAATGATCGGGTATTGCTTGCGAGAAGAAAGCTTAAGCAGGCGGTAATAAATAAATCACGAGAAATGCTTTACAACTTGTTCCTTTAGTTTGCTTTAATGTATAATAATCGCACTCGGTTTTCGACCTTTTTCTTCTAAATCAAGATATCGGCGAATGTACTATATTCGGTTTAGATACATTTATCTTACAAGTTGAAATCATGCATAATATTCTACATATTAAAAGTTTGTAATGTGATAATTTTGTAACGGATATCTCTCAAATTCAATAAATTACTATATTAGACAGCGTTTTTCCATTTAAAACTTAAGATCAAGAGTGGACAGATTTTCTTCCATATTCTGTGGAGTTATTTCCTCGCCTTGTCTCTCACACAGTTTAAGTAAGGTTTCTGATAAGCCATTTAAAATATTGTTATGAAGTTTAGAAAAATATATAAATATAAAATCCATACAAAGTTATATAAAAGTTAATAAATGACGCTTAATATAAGAAAATCTAAATGGATCAGTCTATAAGCCGTAAGAGAGAGACGGAAACTGTGGTACCAATATAGTCTTAGAAAAAAGTTTTCCTTTACCCAGTTAATGATTATCTACGTTGTATGCTTATGTGTGTGTCACCAAATTAAAATCCAATACTTGCATTCGCAACCGCTGACTTAAATTCACGTCATTTGGAAATCTTCAATTCCACCTGCGAGGATTCCTTTTGCATTTTATATGCTACATTACCTCTCAAATACATACACGATATCGATATTTATACAATCAGTGAATTGTGCGTAGAAATACATCCATTAAAATCAGCACCATTGCCAAATATATCCATTTTTAATATTAAAATGAATACAGAAAATATTTTTGCTAAATAATGCAACAATGAAAGAGGAGCACGATAGGCGGGGGTTAATGGTAAAAAGACAAATACACTGCTCAAAACAGTTAAAGGATATTGCAGTTTTAGGTGGATTTTGTATCTGGTAAACTGTTTAGCTGATTCATACATGGTCGACAGACATAGTAGGTTATATGAGAATAAATTACACATGTTTGGCAGAAAAAAATGCATTTTATTGCGCATTTGTGTACTAAAGGAAAAAAACACAATTTGTGCATATGAGAAAAAAAGAGTAAGAAAAGGTGTTTTCTTCAAAGAAAATCATTTTCAGTAGGGGGTATGGTTTCCACGGGCGGCCAGCAACGTTGAACACCTTTGAGGCATGGACTCAATGAGGCTATTAATGACGAGTTGGGATATTCTGCCCCACTCTTCCAGAAGAGCTCTTTCCAGTTCTTGGAGAGTTTGTGGGGGTTGTTGGCGGCCAGAAACTCGTCTTCCTAGAGCGTCCCAAACGTGCTCGATTGGATTCATGTCTGGAGAACACGCTGGCCATTCCATTCGAACGATTCCTTCCTCGAAAAGGAAATCCTCCACCAGGTTTGCACGATGTGGCCTGCAGTTATCGTCCATTAAAATGAAGTTTTCTCCGATTGCTGCAGCGTAAGGGACTACAATAGGTCTGAGGCTCTCATCCCTATATCGGCGACCAGTCAGAGCTCCATCTCGAATGATGTAGAGGTCAGTGCGCCCGTCAACGGAGATGCCACCATACACCAACACTCCTCCACCGCCAAATCTGACACTTTCGTGCACGAACGCAGGATTATTCCTACTGCCACGGTCCCTCCAGATGAAAATACGCCTATTATCCGGATGCACAGAAAAACGGGACTCGTCAGAAAACAGAATATTGCTCCATTCATTTCTCCTCCAGTTGACATGCTCGGTTGTCTCTCCCTGCGGTCGCGACGATGCCTTGATGTTAATCTAACACATACCATCGGTCGGCGAGCATACAGACCTACAGCATGGAGCCGGTTTCGGACAGTCTGAGTTGAAATCGTGGTGCCTGTAGCCGAGCGAAGGTGTTGTTGGAGAAGAGTAGCGTTCATGGTTCGGTGTCTCCGAGCTGTTAACGCTAAATACCGATCTTCATTGGGCGTTGTTGCCCGTCTACGACCTGGCCCTGGTCTTCGGCCTGCACACCCACTCTCCAAAAAACGGTTCCAGATCCTGGAAATGACACTTTGAGACACTCCAATGGCTTGCGCTACTTCGGCTTGAGTTTGGCCCCCTTCTAACCTACCAACAATTCTCAAAGCTTCTGAATCTGTCAAATGACTTCGCTGAGACGTACTCATCGAAACAAAGCAATCACTGTATGCCGATCATCCTTGTCTTCATTCTCTTTTATCCAGTTGAAAGTCAAATTTCATTCGCTGCCGCTGAAGCGATGTTTTTGACGTCGAACTCAAAATTTGCATACTCCACAGTTTGAAAACCAGAAAAATTTGCATTTGTGATTCTCTTCTTCTATTTTCGGCAAAAAAATTTCGTTTATATCTTTATTTTATATAAAACTTCAAATATCCTTTAATTGTTTTGAGCAGTGTATCTGTATATGTTATCGTGAAAGCGTTAGAACATTGCTTTTTTAAATATATTTTCGTGATACATATATAAATAAAAACACACACACATATCTCTATGTATATATCATATTTTAAATACTTATTTGCCATTATAGAAAAAAACGACTTTTAAAATGAGTTTCTCATTGACCTGCCATTTAAATTTAAATTCCATAATATTAACATTGAAAATACGTAAGATTGTCACGGTATAGTAAAATAAACGAGTAAGAATAGGAGTATTTAACCCTTTCACTTTTAAAAGGCCATTTATGTACCAAGAGGGTAACATATTAGCAGTTGTTGAAAGAAAAGAAACAAATACGATATTTATATAAGATCATTAATGGATACTAAATAGAGTAAAATTTCAAATACCATAAAATTTTATTTACAAAGGTGTCACGAAGAATTTCACTATAACAAATATTATTATGATACACTAAAATCTTATCCGAAACGGAGCCTTTTCTAATAAATTATATAAAACGCAAAAATATTACGCTTCTAATTGTCAAGATAAATCTTGCTTACTAGGATATGGGGTAATGTTTTTTAGTGTACTAATAAAATTTTGGAATTTGTTTTTAAAACAATTTTTATAAAAAACCTTGAATTAAACAGTTTTTACTATAAAGTTTGCGTTAAAAATATATGTTATCGAAAGATGTCATGACACCAATATCCTTATATATATATATATATATATATGTATGTATATCAAGTGAAATCTAATAAGATTTCGATTTATTCTGTTTTTCATATGTTTCAGAAACCAAATTTATTTAAAATCTTATTATTATAGATATTCCTTTTTTTTTTTCTAAAATGAAACTCAATCCTGAGTCAAAAGTATAAAAAATTACCTTCAATTCTAATTATACCCCAATACGAAAAATAAACATACCATTTTAATTCGTGGAAAGTGTTTTGTAAATATAGCCTTCTTTTGTCACCATCAGCGTAAAATAATTGAATATAACTTTCTCATAGAGATATAGCATGTACGAACAAATGAACTAGCTGGCAAACGGAAATGGTTCGAACCGGGCAGATTTAAAATAAACGGCGTGTTACTATTAGTCCAGGGGAAATGTGGGGCATTCTGACAATCTTTTGACTTTCATGTCCCTGAATAATAATTTTTATTTTAATACACTTTTTTGTGTTTTTTTGTATTTCATATACTAGGGAACATTTCATTGCATGATTGCACAACAGTACTAACGATATAAATAAGTTTTGGACGATGTTGGGGGTCCAAATACCAGGGAAACTCCTATACCGTCCCGTGTCCCTGATGCTGATTTTTAAGTTTGGAGCTGTCTGTATAAAATTGTCTCAATAAAAGTAATTCGATGTAATTTTTTTCCGAAACTGGGACAATTGTTTTATATAAATATGTAGCAAAAAATAAACCTGCACACATTTTTACGGTTGATATTATTTTTTGAACTCTGTCCCTGGGTTTTTCATCCTTACCGTCCCTCTTGCTAAACTTATACAGAAAATCACTTCAGATGCAGCCACAGAATTTTTTCTCATGCAGAAGTACGCTAGAGAAAGAATGTCTAAAATTCTTTGACAGGAAATTTACTGCAGAATTTAAATCAGCATTTAAATATCAATTTCAAGATCGTGGCTTTATTGGTAGTCTTACCATCCCCAAGGTTTATTCCTGCACTTTTCGAGGTAAATTTAAAAAAAAAATAATCCAATGTTAACAACTATTTCTAAAAATCAATGAACATTGTGGCTATCACTTAGTCTTAACATGATTTGCCTAAAATAGGTGGTAATTTTCCTTACCGTTCCATCCTTACCGTCCCCCTTTTTCCCATTTCTTCCCTTTTTTCCTATACCGTCCCTTGTTTTTACCATACCGCCCCTTCTTTAATACTCCTTTAAGACAATGTTATACCAAAATTTTGAACTAAAAATACTACATTGCTATTATTTCTTATTTTAATGTCCTGTGGGTGCTATGCAAATTCATTATAAGTAAAAATTTCGAAGAAAATAAAACGTTTTAGTGGTAAAATGGTAAGGAAAATTAAACTCGCAAAGTTTAATTTTCCATAACATAAGTTTAACATAAACTTTAGTTAAATAACAAATTTTTCGCTGATGACCATTTTTTCTTTATTTTGAATCATTGAGGCATTCGTCTATCAGATTAAAATGTTATTTTAGCAAGTTTAATTTCGCCAAATTTTTTCCCCCAAAAGTCAAAAGATTGTGAGAATGCCCCATGTACATTTTACCTTGCAAAAGGTGGGGTAGAAGATTTTTTGGCTGAATTGTTTATAATGGTGCCAACATGGAAAAACCAAGTTTTCTAACAAAATTTCTTAAGTCTAAATTTCCTGTGGCCAAAAAACAACAATATTTTGGGACTTTTTATTATTTTTTCTAAATATCTCGAGATTCGTTGCAGTAGCATATCATTTGTCAGTTACAATATTAAAAAGGACAAAATTCTCTACAACTTTCATACCTACAACTTTTTCAATTTTCCTAAAAACCGTGAAAAACGTAGTTTTGCAGTTTTGCCCCGATTATTCAAATGTTCCCCGCGGATTTAATCGTGTATGTCGACTTCTAACAAATGATAGAAGTAAATTATCTATTATTTGCACACTCACGTCTTTATTTTTATCTCAACAGACATTTTATAGTCAATAAATTTATATAATTTTAAAAGTAAGGCAGAGTGTAGATGAATGAGACAATTTTCATATTTAGACAGTAACTTTAAGTATATACAATGTTAACTTCAAAGCATTGTTTAAAAGAATTCTTTAATATTTAGTAACTTATTGGCACGATAGTTTCAATTAAGAAAGAATTATTGTTTAATTTTAATATTTTTTTTTTATAATTTTTATAATGCATACATATTTTTCCAGGTATCAATGGGATAGGTATGAAAATTTTCGAAAAACATATTTTACTCCACACTACAATGGTATATTTTATTTACCAATTATTGATAACATATATTTTAATGTTTTACTGTTTTAAAGATAGCAAAAATTGGATTGTTGTTCCATATAAAAGGGGGGACTCAAAAAATAAATATCTTTTGTGTAAGAAGTAGTTTTACCTAATAAAATAGCTACAATAAAAATGGCAACAGATTATTTCACTAACACTATGAATTTATCTCTTGTAAAATTTAAAAATTCTGTCAATAAAATGTTTGAGATCACTAGTTTCCTAAAAATATTTAAAACATTACTTTAAAAAAATATTGTCATTTTTTCCCCCACTTTTATCAATAAATATAACAAAAGTTTATACAATGGATAATACATTTTAGCATGCAAAAATATATAAAACTTTAAGGTTATCTATTAATTGCTCTAAAGGTCAAACAGAAAAACTTATTTTGTTTGTTGAAAAATATACTTTGTGGTATATTCTAATCTTCTATACTATGTACTGTTTTGAAACTATACCTGTTTAATGATCTCAGTGATACCATTTATCAAATGAAATACCGATTTACTTATGATTGTAGACCATATAAACATTTTGTTTTCGCATAGACCACTTGAAGAACAGAGTGTTTAAATAACACAAAGGACAGAAACTAGGGGGTGCAGGGGGCATGTTCCCCATGGCGCCAGAACGAAAGGTGAAGGGGTTGCCACATGAAGATTTTATTTGTCGATTAATATACATATATATATGAAAAATGTCTCGCAGCCGGAAAACTAACAAACAGTAAAGCTAAAAAAATAAATAAATAAGTAAATAAATAAAAACTGTAACCAAAATAGAAAACTAAAATAGAAAAAGTAAACACTAATCCGGTTAGAATTCAACAACAGCAATTCTAAGCCCCCCCCCCCCCAAAATAATTTAAAACTATTAAATTGCAAGCGAGAAATTGTAAAAAGAACGCTCCCATATGTTTAACATTAGCGTTCCAGTTTCTTCGCGTGACTAGTGTAGTCTCACGCGAAAGCATTTGAACGCTAATGTTAAACCTATGGGAGCATTCTTTTCAGAATTCTTGCTTGGATTTCAATATTTATTTTTTTTTTCTTATGATACCTGAGGTCGATATCTAACGTTGTGTATTTTTAATTTTTCGAATTTGGTTGCATTTTTTTAATGAGAATACTGTAAATTTCAGAACGGGTTCCAAACAATTTTCCAAAAAATAAAGTGTCCGAATATTAAAAAAAAAAAAAATTAAAAAAATGCAACCAAACCCGAAAAAGTACAAAAACACAACTTTAGATATTGATCTCAGGTATCCTATGAAAAAAAAAATTAAAAGTAATAAAATGCAAGCGAGATATTTGTCAAGAACGCTCCCATAGGTTTAATATTACCTTGCGCGAATGTCTTTGTGTGACTAATTTAGTCTCATAATTCATATAACTGTGACTTTAAATGCCTCAATACTGCAACTGCTGTAAAATCTTTGAAAATGAAATCTGTATATACGGAATCCGGTCTTTAAAGAAAAAAAAAAATCTTTTCAAAAGAAAGTATACGAACAATTATACCTGCTAAGATGGAAACCTGTTTAATATTTCGGCTCCTTTCGGTTCGGTTTTCAAGGTTTTAATGAATCAATATTTGACAAAGCTGATTACGTAGTTCAGCATTACGTATTTAATGATTACACACTTAATTTTTTTAAAATCGGGCTATTAGAGATTTATTAAAACTCTCGTGGTAAATATTTTCATTTAGGGGGGGGGGGGGGGTCAAAGTCCGTGTTTTCCACGGTTGCAAAAAAGGCTAGTTTTGGCCGTGAAGCACATAATTTACTTCTACCAATATATAGAAGTTGACATACACGATTAAATCCGTGGGAAACATTTGAATAGTTTGGGCAGAACTAAGTTTTTCATAGTTTTTAAGAAAATTGAAAAAATTGTCCTATTTTTGAAATGGCGTACTGAGCTTGCTATTTAGTGCATAAAAAAGTTGTAAATATGAATGTTGTAGAGAATTATATCCCCTTTATAATATTGTAATTGACAAATAATATGCTACGGCAACGGGCCCGTAGATATTTTATAAAAATAAAAAAAGGTCCCAAAATTTTGTTGTTTTTTGGCCACAAAAAATTCAGCCTTAAGAAGTTTTGTTAGAAAACTTGGTTTTTCCATGTTGGTATCATTATAAACAATTCAGATAAAAAAAATCTTCTACCCGACCTTTTTTTGCAAGGTAACCCCCTTTTTTGGTACATTAACCCTGAACTATATACTGAATGACCTTTCCAATTCCCTGCCTCACTTTATCCTAGAAGTACGGCGTCCGCGATCCAACTTTTATTCAATGAACGATCCACGAAAGATATGGTTCGATTTGTCGTCACAAGTAGTCTTGACAGGTGTCCCGCGTACATCAGTTCCCAAATGCTCTGGAAACCACTAATTTCTTACAGTTTATTTCGCAATCTTTAGTCACACATAATTCTGCCATTAGATAAGGTGAAGAAAATTACTTTTAAATACTGGTGTCTAGAGCATTTGGAGCCTCGATTTACGCGGGACACTTGGCAACACTAGTCACGAGAGACATCTTCGTTTGCATCCACCATCATTAAAAAATTAACGTCATATACAGCCATTAGAATGCAAATAAATTAAATTACTTAATATTTTTACTATTCTTATGCCTGATATTATACGCAAAATGTTTCCCTTAAAGTTATATCTTACTGAATGCACGTGAATGTGGTTTTCGATATAAGTTCTTGATGTTGAAAATTTTATATGCATATTAGAGGTATACTCGTTCTTCGCACGAGGAGAATAAATAAATAGTCATCAATCCTAAGCGTAGGAAGACGAAACGCTCCAATCAACAAAAATGACATGTATATCGGCCAATTCATACATAAACATGAATTATTTTACAATGATTGTTTAAAGCACTTTTCACTTTTTTTTCATCCTAGACTGAGGTTAAAGTCCCTCATCAGTAAGAATACCATCAGATTCCACAGATCAACCAATCTCTGAAAGAATTAAAGGTGCTAAATGACAAAAATCCGTCAATAAGACAGTCATTTCAAAAAGGAAGCATAGTCTTTAATAGATGAATTTGAAGCATTTTACTTAGGGACTGCACGAAAATAATCCACTTTCATTTAAGGTGGTTCTCAAATTCCCTCCTCAACAAAACGCGAAATTTTCTGAGACATTTTCTGACTCACTTTTAAACGTAAAGGCAAATAGGCACGTAAAATGTCAGGCCTGACTATTGAAGTAACTTTTATTCGAATATTTCTTTCTATTTTTAGCTAAATAAATTGCTTATCCAATTATAAGCGACTGTTCAATCCCATGTGAAGACAGGTTTTTCTCCTTTCCCGTGCTGTCGCGTCCGAAAATTCGGTTCAAAACGTGAACTTTGCGCTGCTAAAAAATTTTCTGTGCAATTACAGAGAAGCAAACTGGTAATCCATTATCGTAAGTCTTATGTAAAAATAGAGATTCTGCTTAATAATAGAGAAATTATTCGGTAAATTTACAGTAGACTCAGTAAATTGATATCATTCAAAATACACAGGACTATGTAAATTTGTTTATTTTTATGAATAATAACTTATTGTTTAATTTCAAATTTAGTGAATTTTTAAACTTCGAAGAATTAGAATTTTTCGAGTGAATTTGAACTGCTGTACCCTTTAAATTTGTGCCATATTTATTTCTAGCCGCCCGAGAATTTGATCCTGGGTCCTCTGAAATGGAGACGAACATCTTACTGACTGCGCTAAAGGAGCTGTTACTACTGTATGCAAAGGCAGGGATCGTACTTTTCCTAAAATTTCAAGACTAGGAAATTCTTCGGTACCAGCATTTTTAATAAATAAAAAATCTCTTCTTAAATAAGGCGAAATTTCGCGTGTTTAACCTGGATTTATTTTTCTATAAAAAAAAACAATACTAATATTTATCCTGAAAAATTCCCTCAAGCGTACGACCCCTGCAAAGGATGTTTTTTATAATTCAGCGGGGAAATACTTTTACTTTTAATTTACTTTTAATATTGCCAACCTTCATGCACATGGTGAATGAAAGAACTGTCAAGTAATTGTCGATAAAAATCCCCGCTAACTCCGCAGAGACGAATTTTCCCTTTCTAAAATATTCTAATTTTTAATAAAAAAATTTTTTTAGCCAAATTTTATTTTTTAATATTTCTAATAAAATTGTAAAAGAATGTTAAAAGTGTGTATTTTGAATTACAGGCTATACCAAAGATAGAGATATCTTAAGGGACTACTTCAGTTACGCGAAAAGACCTGCTCGCTAATGCTAATCCTTTGGAAGAAATTTATAAAGATATCTGGTTTGCATTTCAATATTTTTAAATGATTATTTTTTCATTGGATAACTGAGGTCTATCTGTACAAAGGACGTTTCTTTACTTTTTTGATTTTGATTGCAGATTTTGTTTATGAGGATGCTTTCACTTTCAAAACAGGATCCGAAAATGAAAATGTCCTCATTAAAAATACGTGTAAACGCAATCAAAAAAGTAAAAATCTCAGCTATTCAATGCATAACAAATCATTTAAAAATATTGAAATGTAAGCGTGATATCTTTATAAATTTCTTCCATAGGATTAGCATTAGTGAGTTGGTCTTTTCATTTGACTGAAGTAGCCTCTTAAAATAAAGACATGGAAACCTTACAGGGAATTTGATATAAGAAAATGGAAATGTTTGCAAAATGTCTGACCGAGAAACTCAATCAAATGCATTTAACCGAGAACTAGAGTAAATTTACAGAGAGTCGTTTTTTTCTGTGTTTTTACAGAAATGTTTAACAGTGTAACAGTATTTTCTGAAAGCTCTTTTGCATTTATCAAAAAATGGAAAACGCCATTCGATCACACAGTTTCTGAATAAGAACACCTGCCAATTTCATGCATTTCCGAACAAAAACGAATTTAGAAATGTGTCAGAAAGTATCTCCTTTGGGTTTAAAAACAACCTTAATTCTCAGAATTATAATGTGAAAAAAAATCGATCCGCTCTCTAATTGTTTACTCTCTCTTCAAATTTTGGTAGAAGCATTTCGCTACTATTTTTTTTTTAATTTAAAGATATAATACAAATTACATATTATTAACATCACATAATTTTCACCGGTTAAAACAGTTATTGCATATACAATTTAATCCCTGTAACTTTTATAGTCAAATAGGAATGTTTTCAAATATTAACTCTTGACGGCCTAATTTGAAAACACAAAATGTTTCCGTGGTGAAAATGGTGCTGTGATTAGCAGAAAGTGTGCATTTTTATCAATTATACCGAACACTTATTGACATTAACTCAATTTTGTTAAATCACCGATATATTTCTTAATTTTTACGATATTCAATTATCTTGTTTGAGCTGCTCTATAGAGTTCATTATTTAAAAAAAATAAATAAATAAAAAAATAAAAAAAAAGGTTATCGTTCGTGCATGCGCAGTTAAAAATTATTTGAAACAAATGCTCATATTTCTTCAACTATTTAATATATTTATAATATAATTGTAGTATATTGTTGTTAATCTATTTTGTCAAGTATTTTGTCAATGAATCCTAGCAATGTTTCCTAGCTTGAAGTTCTTAATCAATCTATGGATATGCATGATATTTTTACACAAATGTTGTACAAGATCCACTTACTCATGTGTTAAAGCTACTGATCATTTCGAGTACTTTTATTTTACAGGGTGATCGCAAATGTTATTTTCTTATTCCATTAGTTTTTGATCCCTTAATTACCTACGTGATTAAAACTTCTGAAAAATACGAGGTCAAACATGTTCTTTATACACCTGAAGTTCCAGAAAAATGTGTGAAATAAGCCTCTAGGTATTCGACAAAACGAATAAAATCGAAAGTATCCGGTGACTTTGCCATATATTGTAAATATAAATATATGCAGGGAGTCCTAAAAAAACTGACCTCGGCTTTTATTCCTTAAATATTGATCATAGATCAATGTAAAGTTATCTATAAGGAATTAAGTTTAAGGAATAAAAGCCGAGGTCTATGTTTTTGGGACACCCTGTATATATTTAGCATATGATACTCTATAATGTTGTGATTTGGTTTTGCTACCATTCTTCTGCCCGTTATTGGATGCGGTTAAATTTTTTTTTTGTTTAAAATGCATACGTTTAAATGCTTCAAATTATGCGCTTTATGTTATGTATTATTCCAATTTACTTTATATTAATTTATTTACTACATGTATCTGTGCTACTACTTTTCAATCGATATTTTTAAATTTATCCATGTGATCAATCACATTTTATTTCAAAATTTATTATATTTATACCTGACAGTTGGTTCAATATTTTCATTTCTTATTAACATGTAGGATTACTTATTAGTCACTTTGGTGCAATCGGTTTATGAAATTTTACTTTCTTATATATTTTTTATTTTATTTTCATTTTGTACTTTTGACTTGAGTTTGTTTTTTGCAAATCTTTCAAAATACGACTTGAAATTGTCACTGAATAATGCTTATATTAATTTTTAATATTTTTCAAAATTTATATATTAGCTTTTCTTAATTACTTGTGCAATTTTTGAAGAATTACTAAGGTTTTCCCATTGTTCTTTAAAGTATTCAGCATATGATACTCAATGTTATAATTTGTTTTTATTTTTGCTATCACTTTTGGCCCCATTATGGGCTATGATTAAATTAGTTTTTATTTAAAATACATAAGTTTAAATACTGTAAATTATGCGCTTTACTTTATATATCATTTCAATATTAATATTAATTTATTTACTGCAGGTATCCGTACTTCTTTTTCAGTCTACACTATATGAACAAAAGTCACCGGACACTTTCAATTTCAGATGTTTTGTCTAATATCTAAAGAAATACAGGAAGAATTTTTCTGGAACTTCAGGAATATAAAGAAGATGTTTGGCCTCATATTTTACCACAAAGGTTTTTAGCTATGAAGACAATGAGGGGACCAACAACAAATTGGATAAATAAATAGTGTTTGCGATCACCCTGTAAAATAAAATGCTCGAAATGATCTGAAGCTGAAATACGGAACTGTGTGAGTTTTGCACCACGCATATGTATTCATTCGTGTAAAAATAGGACATATATTCAAGAATTCTTTAGAAAATTCTAGATATTTTGGATCTTTTTTGTTTATTAGCTTCTCGGCTCGACGCGGTATTACCCAGGACCATAAATAGATAGCATGAAAGCCGAAAAACCTCTGAAAATCACAATAAAAAATTGCGAAAATTTTAAAAATCGCTGCACGAATTCCGGATAAACTTCACTGAAAATAAAACAAAATTTACTTTATTGGGCTAGAACATTGAAATTGGATTCCGTTTATTAATATGGAAAAATCGCACCTAATCGCGAAAAAACGCTAAAATATCAAAAATACCAGAGGGCGACATTTACAATACGGGGTTAAAAGATTCGAATAAGATTTCAGTTAAGAATGCAGAAAAATCTCTGCGGAATGCGGAAAAACTCTAAAAATTGCATAAGAAATTCGCAAGAAATTCAAAAATTGCTGTACGAATTTCGACTAAAATTTATTGAAAAGAAGACAGATTTTAGTATATTGGTCTAAAACATTAAAATCGGATACCTTAAAATCGTAACTGCAAAACCCACAATAAAAATCGTATACAAAATTGCTAAAAATTCAAAAATTGCTAAGTTTACTACAGCGAGGTAAACCATTGTAAAGGAAACTCGTTCACGAATGTAAAAAAATCGACGCAAAACTCAAAAAAAACGTTAAAAATCGCATTGAAACTCTCGAATGGCAAAAAGAACTATATTAGGGGCATCCCACGCTAAGGCGACACATAAGACATGTAGCTTGAATTCGCTGGAAAAACTGGTTTAAAACAGGTTTGAAACAACTCAGTTCTTTGTTTCGACCGGTTTTTGCGCTACATGTTGCGGCTACATGTCACTTGTCTCCTTAGTGTGGGATGCCCCTTAGGCTAAATGTTGGAAACCAAATTCCTTTTACGAATGTCAAAAAATTGCCACGGAACGCCAACAAATGGCACAAATCGCATTGAATATCCAAAAAACGTCAAAAATCGCGGAGGGCAAAATTTACTGTACTAGGCTAAACATTTGAAACCGAATTCTTTTTTCGAATATCAAAAAATTGCAGCGGATCGCGAAAAAGCTAAAAATTGCATTAAAAATCACTAAAATATGAAAAATCCCAAAGGACACAGTTTACGAGCACTATATTCGGCTAAAAGTTTTGAAACCAAATTCCCTTTGCGAATGTCGAAAAATCGCCTCGGAACGCGAAAAATCGCATTTAAAATCGGTAAAATTTCTAAACACGCTAAAGATAAAATTTACTATAAAGCTAAAAGTTTGAAACCAAATTCCTTTTCCGTGTGTCAGAAAATCGTTGGGGAACGCGAAACGCTAAAAGTCGCGGTGAACAAAGTTTACTCTAGTAGAGTAAAAATTTGAAGAAGAATTCCTTTTACGAATGTCAAAAAAATCACCGTGAAACGCGATAAACGCTATAAGCTGCAAAAAATTCAAAAATCGCAGAGGAAAAAATTTCCTATTCTAGGCTAAAACTTCGAAACCTAATTAATTTTATGTTATAACGAATGTCACAAAATCGCCGCGGAAGCCAAAAAATCACATTAAAAATTGGTAAGATACAAAAATCGCGGAAGATAAAATTTATTACATTAGGCTGAAAGTTTGAAACCGAACTCCTTATCCGAATGTCAAAAAATCACCGCGGAACCCGGAAAAACGCTAAGAATCGCATTAAAATTCGCTAAAATTGAAAAATCCCTTTAGGAAAAAATTTACTATATGAGACTGAAAGTGTGAAACATAATTCCTTTTTCGAATGTCAAAAAGTCGCTAAAAATCGCATTGAAAATCGTATTAAAAATCGCTACGATTTTAAAAGTCGTAGAAGACACAGTTTACTATATTACGCTAAAAGTTTGAAACCAAGTTCCTTATCAGAATGTCAAAAAATCGCCGCGATACTCGAAAAAACACTAATAATATCACTAAAATCGCTAAAATTCCAAAATCCTAGAGGATAAAATTTAGTTATATTAGGCTAAAAGTTTGAAACCAAATCCCTTTTCCGGATGTTTTAAAGGTCACCACGGTACTCGAAAAAACGCTAAAAATTGCTAAACTTCAAAAATCGTGGAAGAAAATAATTTACTATATCAAGCTAAAAGTTTGAAACAAAATTCCGTTTCCGAATGTCAAAAAAATCACCGCGGAACGCAAAAATTTGCATTCAAAATCGCATTAAAACTGACAAAATTCAAAAATCTCAGTGGACAAAATTTACTATATTAGGCTAAAAGTTTGAAACTGAATTCCTATTACCAATGTCAAAAACTTGCCACGGAATGCGGCAAAACTCTAAAGATTGCATAAAGAAATTCGTGAAAAATTCAAAAATCGCTGTACGAATTCCAAATAAAATTTATTCAAAAGAGTCAAAATTTATTATTTTGGGCTATATGATTGAAACCGGAATCTTTTTGTGAATGTAGAAAAATTCCCTCGAAATGTAAAAAAATGCTAAAAATCACATAAAAATTTAAATAAAAAAAAATCCAAACTCGGGCTTCGAGGTGCATTACAACAGATATAGAGGTACCTTTCCACCAAAATTTGTAGCTCTGCACAGAGCCGTTTCGTCCGAACATAGCACACACAGACAAATGTCTTTCATTATTATTATAGATAGCATGCAGGATTTACAATAAAATTTAACAAAACTTTAGAAATTTTGTAAAATTGCAGTAGAAAAAATGTAGCGCAATTAAAATATAAGTATATTAAATATTTAATGAAATATGCGTATTTGTAACAAATAACATTTTATTGTGCATGCGCAAAAGATAACAAAATTTTATGGCATAATTTTGTAGTCAACCATATCCGACATCTTATATACAGGGTGTTTCAACACAGCGATTACAAAATTTCAGGAGAGAAAGAGTACACCTAGACAACGGGAAATCACATAGCAATGCATGGTCAGAAACGCTTTCCTGGTGCAGTAGTGATAGTGACTACACAAAGCACATGAAAGGAAGGACACGAACAGGGTGACAAAAAAGGTTTATTATTCTTAGTACAGCAAAAACTAAGAAATGAGAACAAAAAGAGAGACAACGATCGTCATGAAATATAGTGTTCGAAATTACGACCCCGAGCAGTAATGCAGGTTTCACATCTCCAGCGCATGGAAGATCTAATTTTCTCGAAAATACTGGGCGCCTGCCGAACTTCCTCAGCAGCTGCCACGATGTGTGCAACAAGTTCCTCATCACTTTCCAGCATTGTTCCGGCATTTTTGCAATATTAAGAATTATATTTATGTTTTCTCATCCTGTTCGTATCTTTCTTTTCTTGTGTTTTGTGTTATCCCTACAGCGCCAGGAAAGCGTTTCCGACCATGCATTGCTGTGTGATCTCCCATCGTCTAGGTATACTCTACCTCTCCTGAAACTTTGTAACCACTGTGCTGAAACGTAGAAAGACCACTCGAACATTGTGAAAATTCAGACAGATATCAGAGACATATTGAGCTGAATTTCAGTTGCTTTCTGAAAGTATTTGGATAATAATGGATTTTCTACAAATCGTCTTTCTTCCTTTTTAACCGACTTAAAAAAGGAAGAGGTTCTCAATTTGAGGCGATGTTTTTTTTTTTTTTTTTTTTTTTTTTTTTTTTTTTTTTTTTTTTTTTACTTTCTTCTATCTTTACAAGAAGAAAATATTGGATTTGTGAAAATTTTGACTTTCGGTTTTTGACGGATTTACACGTTTTAGGGTAAAAGATTGCGATAAACATGTCTTTACAAAATGTCTGTCTGTGGCTCTGTCTGTCTGTATGTATGTGACACAAATTTTGTGGGCGCTCTATATTAAGAACTAATGCACGGAATTTAATAAAAAATTATATTCAATTAGTCCCTGATATAAAATGGTGCTGATTAGTTTTTGGTGTAAATTGCTCAACAGGTGCTATACAGCATTTTTCACGATTTACACAATAACTCAAACTCCAGAACTAATGCACGGATTTTCATCAAACTTCAGATTCAGTTAGTACTTGACATGAAGTGAAGTTTTATACATTTTGGTGTAAATCTCTCAACAGGTGGCGCTGCTATGCTGCATTTTTTGCGATATCCGCAATAGCTCTATCTCAAGAACTAATGCTTGGATTTTCAACGAACTTCAGATTCAGGTATACCTTGATATGAATTAGAGTTGTTTGTGTTTTGGTATAAATCACTCAACAGGTGGCGCTGCTATGCTACATTTATCAGAATTTTTGCTATAGCTCTATCTCAAGAACTAATGCTCGAATTTGCAGCAAACTTCAAATTCAGATATACTTTGATATGAATTGGTGCTAAATTGATGTATAATTTCTTGTACTATGTAAATGATTTAATTGGCGGCTTTTATATAGAAGAAAGTTTTGTGATGGCGACAACATACTAGTACAACGTACTGGTTTTAATGTATGTTTATCGATTACTCCAGAACTTCGCGACCGATTTATGTGATTTCGTTTTAAATTCATCAAAATTCCCATTTGAATTTCATCCATATTCGCTTAGCTCTTTTTTGGAAATTCAACAAAAACAAAATATAAAAATAAGCATCATAAAATATTTAATTTTCAACATTTTCATCAAGTGACGTAGCTGTATCTGTTTGGCGAGAAACTTGCTGCCCGGCGATTTTCCTCCCTCTTTATACGGTTTTGTTTCTAGGATTGCTGATTAACATAGAGTGGCCAACAATTACTGACAATTTTTAAAATTAATATAAAATCAAGTAATTATTGTTCAAGTGTGATGTTGACTAAACTGTCAATTTAATTAATAATTTTTAACTGTCCATGTAATAGGATCAGAATTTGAAAAGGTCACGCAAGCAACTGCTCCTATAGCAGTGCATTTACTTGCCAACAGAATCAATTTCGAATCGCTCACTGCCCTGATGGAAAACCGCGTGTTTTTTACCCTGTAGTAGTTTTTGAAGTCGTTTATTTTTGGTTAAAAACTTTATAGTATTCATTTATTTTTCTTTTGTTATTGATGCCTTAATTCCTTTTGGAGGAATCACTTGAATGATGCTATTCCAACAAAAAACGAGTTATAAAATCGAAATATTCGTTCCAAAGCTACACGTCGACATACATTAAATACCAACTCAGTTGCTGAAAGTCAATGAAAAATGAAAATTTGTGGAAAATCCTTTATCACCCAGCTACTTTTAGAAAGCAAAAATTTAGAATTCAGCTGACTATATCTTCTGACTTTTAAAGATATTCGTCTGGCCTTTTAATGTGAATTGCCCTGCAATTTTTTTTTATCGTTTGAGAACGCTCAGTTAAAAGTTATTTCATACAAATGCTCATATTTCATCGAATATTTAATGTATCTTTATGTTTATTTTAATATACTGTTTCTACTGTATTTTGTTAAGTTTCTTGAAAGTGACGTTAAATTTGGTTGAAACTCTGGCATGCGGTAAACAAATAACACGCAGGAATTTTTTGAAGAAACCTTTATATCTCCATGTAAATATACGTGCCATTTTTTCAAATGTTGAATAGAACACACATTCGTTTCCTAAAGCTACAGATCATTCGAGCATTTTATTTTACAGGTGATTGCAAATATTATTTTTTTATTCATTTATTTTTAGTTCCCTATTTACTCTTGAGACAAAACCTTCGCTGAAATTTATTGAGCGAAATATCTTCTTTACATCCCTGAAATTCCAGAAGAATGTGTGATATATTTCTCTAGATATTCGACAAAACATCTAAAATCCAAAGTGTCTGGGGATTTTTGGTCATATACAGCATATTATGCAAAGTTTATCCATATGATTAATCGCATTTTATTTCTTAATTTGTTATATTTACGCCTTAGAATTGATTTAAATATTTCGATTATTTTAACTATTAGGATTAATTTATTGTTAATTTGAATTAATAAATGCTTCTAGCTTATTCCTTGCTCTCCACTTTTCCAACTGCCGTTACTTGTGGACAGGGGAAATAGCGACTCCCTTCAAGACTGCCGAGAATGCAGCCCGATCACGGAAGATCTCACCAGAAAATATTAAAAGGTAAATTCAATAAGCTTAAGCCACCAGTCAGCGGATTCGGGGGGGGGGGGGGGGGGGGTGACACATCGGAAAACAGCGGCGGATTCGAGATTATTCATTGTTTCAAACGTATTCAAATAATTAGTAGTTCTTTTCATCAGAAGTTTAACAAGGTTTACCCTTCTTGTGTTAGCTACTCTGTACTTTTTTATTTGTGAGAAGGAAAGGAAACTTTATCAACACAGTCAGACTCTTCCATCTTCAGACAGTGACTACAATTACATTTTTAGCTTTTAGCTCTCCAAAATCCAAACACTGTTCAGTCTTCCTATAAAACATTATTGCATTATATATTTAAACACAGTTTAAAATGTTTATATACTTCAATGCGAGAATATTTTTTGCGAACTACTTTTTGTTCACTTATTCTATTACTACTCTATCTCAAAGAAAAAAAAAAAGTTGAAAAAAGTAACTGTTTCAAATAGCCAGAAAAAAAAAATCCCGGTCCTTTTTAGTTTTCTCTAAAAATCAACCAATGGCTTTATAAAAACTACCAATTCCATTTATATTAATAAGTAGAAATTTTAAAAAGATATGCGCGATAAATAGCTTGCGGGGGAAAAATATAGTCTCAGAGGAAAAAATTAAATAGAGCTCTGAACGTGACTGTATTAAATCACATACCTATATTTACCGAAATATCGTGATTTCAAAAATGTTCAAAACTTGGGATGCAATTTACATAATTCTGGTCGAATAAGAGAAACATACATTTATTTCCGTTATTAATAAAAATACTTATTAAAGCTGTTGCTGCAAAAGAGAAAAACTGGTTATTACTAAAACATTTTTCGCATTCCTATTTCAAAAAGAAAAAAAAAAATTCAAGAGGCAAAATATGTGCATTTCGTCTGTTCCGATAGCTAGAAATTAAAGCCAACCCTATAATTTTTTTTTTCGATTTTTAGTTTTTTTTTTTTTTTTTTACATGCATGTATGATATAAGCAACATTTTTAAAATTGCAGGTTGGAACTCATCTCATCTAGCCTGGCTCAGTATATATTTAGAATATCTGATTTGGAATATTTGGGATATCCGGATAATTACGATATTCCTGAATTCAAATCTTGTCGTGTTGATATTGCTCACGGTTAAGTTTTATCTCTTTTCGGAGAAAGGATTTTGTTATACGTTATATTTAATTAATGTGGTCTTTATTTGTATATAGAATAGAACTTGTAGGACACTATTTCGTAAGAGAAAAATGTTCAAGAAGTTTAATTTGAATCGAAGCAATTTCCGTATTGTAAAATTTTTCTGATGAAAATAATTTCGTGAATGTGTCAGAAAGTAACGAATGTGGATTTTAAAATTTCCTTGAGAGATAACAGAGCTAAAATCTAATTAAAATAAGGCCTAACTAGTCATTTTCGCTAAAGCAGTAGGGGTTTCTTTTTACACTGAAAAATAATTCGTAAAAATAGAGAAATATATTGGTAAAATACGGAATTTATTAGAGTTCAGAAATAAAATAATATGACAATAAATATGATAATTTATTTAGACAGTCAAGATTATTCACAAATCCATATTAGCAAAATTACTTTCAAAAAACACATTCACAAAATCACTTTCACTCGATTTTTTTTCCCTATAAAAGTAAGGAAATAGTACTGGCAAATGGATCTTTTTAAGTGATACAAATTGAGCAGTTATAAGCAAGTTTACACAGTTTTTATAAAACATGTAATTTTTAATGAAAAAATAAAAACGACTTCAAGAAATCTCTTCTTACCTTCTTGTTTATGTGGCCAGTTGTACTGTTATCCACATTAGAAACGTACAGTCGTGGAAAAAAAAGTAAACACCCCTTACTAACTCTGCAAAAAGTTATCGTAGAAGAAAGTTACTGGTACCACACGATTGGTAAAAAAAGTCTACTTTTAAATGATGTTTATAAAATGTGCTTAGGGGACCATCTACACATTAAAACGAACCAGAACTTTATTTTTTTCAATAGCAGTACACAATTCTGACAGCATAAATGAACTCTACACCCTTCAATTAGTCTAAAAACAAATTTTTATGCAATTCGTACTATAAGTTTCCGAGAAATTAATTATTTTAAAGCGAACGTATTATAGGGGCTGTATCCAAATTGAAGTTCGGTACTCGATTATTGACCAAGAGAGCCCCCTTCTTGATCAAGGCATCTTAAGCACTACTCAAGCAGTCATTGAAGACTGCTAGATTACAGGATAGCTTAAGAAATTTCAAAATATCTAGTCACTTCTATCATAGACGGCTCCTTAAACCATCATTTTGAGGTCTATTAAGCATAATTTAAAAACTACTTGGAAGAAGAATGTGAAATTTTTGATTTCCATAAAGAAGGACTTAATAAATCTAAATCCATCAAAAAAATTATAGGTTCCTATTAATAATTTTTTTCGAATATTAATTTCATAATTCGGATCCTAAAATTATAAAAATTGCAAATTCAACGTGTTTATGCTTGGGTATATTCGTATTATTGCTACACAAAAAATTAGCACATTAGGAGTATAATTTCAGGAGATATAAATAAAAATATGAAAATGTAATTTAACATTAGAAGCACTAAAATTTGAATGTTTAATTCAAAAACCTATCATTCAAATAAACATTAAATTTAAAAAATCAAAAAACCCGACGGCATAAAAAGCGAATTAATTAATTATTTCTCAGAAATGTGAAACTATTTTTATATTACTTACCTATTCTTTTTATTTACTTGCATTGATGACTTTTAAGTTGTGTTTAATTGTTAGTTCCTATCAATAAACACTGTTTTGATGAGGCCTATATATGTCTATGAAGGTTAGAGTTGCAGTAAAGCTAGAGATCCTACCTACACAACTACCAGGTTGTGTAATATTTAAACGGAATTCTGACTGTAAAATAGTCAACAAAACATCGTCTTTATTTTGAAAGACCTATCCAATGATATGCCACTCAATATGGTGCGTACATAATGTTTTTCGTCTCTACTGCCATTTTGTATTTTACGGCCGCCATTTTGAATTTATAAAAGCAAAACCTATTCTATAACCATCGGGCCTTTAAGACGAATCGATCGAGACCTCATTCATTAAAATTCATCCAGCCGTTGAGATGTTTCGAGGGTACAAAAAAATCCACCACAGATACACGTGAGGCGTGAAACACATAATCCTTCTTGGCAGTCGGGTAATGACTTGAAATTTAGTGTCTAGGAGTTTGAACCGAAGATTTGAAATATCTTGTTAAAATTGGGTGGACGATCAGAACGATTGTCGAGGGAAAAAACTGGTTACCTTGGCAACCGAGCAACTGACGTAAGAACGTGACGTCAGCCTTTTACAGGTACAATCTTTAAAAAAAACAAACTTTCGGAATTCGAACGGTGAAAATGAAGTATGCTATGGCGTGTATTATTCTTTGAGTCTAATATTTATTATTCGATGCGGAGTTAACAAGTTATTCACCTATATTCATTTACTATGTAATTCGTCGGTTTTAAATGACAAGTCAAGAATTCAATCGAAGGTGTTACTAATTTGACCAGCTCAACGGGATTCGAACATTTATAAGTGTATTCAACTAGAATCTACAATATACTTGCGGCTATATCAGTTCTTTGTATTATAATAAATGTGTGTCGTGTTATATATCCTGCTGCTCCTTTATTGTAAGTGTCTGCCTGAATTTCTGGGAAAATGGGGTAAGTAACGAAAATTTAAATTTAATTCTACCTTCTAACTAAAATCACAGTTTTTGTTTTAAAATCGAATCGTGAATTGAATTCTGTTAAGTCATATTCTTTCGTCAGATTATTCATATTTCTTTTCCCTAATTTAAATTCGAGCTATTCAAAATTAATCCGTAACCTTTCTATCCATAAATTTTGGTCCGTACCGAGCCTGAGCTACGATGGAATCTGTTCTCAAGTCGTAGCTGTCAATTAATTTATCTGTGCTAGATGTAACGTAAAAAAAAAAAAAAAAAAAAAAAAAAGTAAAAACGGTTGTGTTTATTTATTCAATTCTTGTTTTTTTTTTTATATTTTGTATATTATGGTGCCTTTTGTATGAGATTGTGTAATTTTCGTATTTTTATGTTATTCATTTCTTATATTGTTTATTTGTAATTATTAAAAATGACTAAACAAACTAAACAGGAGCTGTATTTTGAGCGAATATGTAAGGAAATAGATGTAATTAAGGATAAAGTTCAAAATGCGAATTCAGATGAGCATGCAAAAATTAAAGTTTTGAAATCGAAAATATCTTCTTATGAAAATACTCTTGCGCAAGCATTTGATAAACTTTCGCCGAAAGAAAATAATGAGAATTTGGATACTTTTTTGAAGTATCAGGGAATTATTTGTGATTTGTTAGTCGATTTAGAAGAGAAAACCACAGTTGATTCTCCGACGGAAATTCGTGTAGAAACTCAAAATAAACAGAATTATTCGCAAGTTAAATTGCCCAAATTCGATCTTCCCCATTTTTACGGCGATTCGGAACAATGGATTTCGTTTAAAGAATTATTTCAGTCTACGATTTTGGGGAATGAAAAGTTATCTGATATTGAGAAATTACAATATTTACATTCATCTGTTCGCGGAAATGCCGCAAAATTAATTCGAGGATTTTCTTTAAAAGCAGAAAATTTAGTTCAGTGTTGGGATTTGTTAAATCAAAGATATGAAAATAAAAGACAGCTGGCTTTAAGTCAAATAAATAAAATATTTTCGATAAAGATTATTAAAGCTAGTAATTCAAAATCCTTGTTAGAATTGCTAGATACAAGTAATGAAGCAATTCGGAATTTGAAAATTTTGGGATTAGAGTCTAATGCTTTGAGTGATTTAATGTTAATAAATTTTATGTTGAATAAATTAGATCAGCCTCTCAAACAAAGATGGGAATTGTTGTTAGACAATGATAAAATACCGGATATGGATTTATTTCGAAAATTTATTGAGCGGGAAGCTAGAAGTGTAGAGGAGTCAAAATGCACTAAAGTAGAGTCTAAATTCAATTTCGCAAAAAAGCCTCTAGATGCTAGTCGAGTCAAAACCAACGTAATGAACAGCGCGTTTGTTAGGAATGGTAATAACTGCCTATTATGTAATGAAAGCCATGCGTTATTCAAATGTCCTTTATTTAATTCAAAACCAGTGAAGGAGAGGTGGAAAATCGTTCATTTAAACAAATTATGTGAAAATTGTCTTAGACAAAACCATCAAGTAGGGCAGTGTAGAATTAATGTTAAATGCAAAAATTGTTCCCAAATGCATCATACATTATTACATGTGTATACGACTAGTCAAACTAATAGAGAGTTTGTTAATGATAATGCACCAGAAATTTCTGTTTCTAATAGTGCGCAGTGTCATTCATCTTTGCAGAATTATAATGTTCTATTATCTACCGCTCTTATTAATGTAAAATCTAGCACAGGTAATGTTATTCAGTGCAGAGCACTTATTGACAATGCTTCTCAAAATTCTTTAATCTCAAAAAATTGTGTAGAAAGGTTGAATTTGCCTGTTGGCAGAACGAACCATAGGCTTGTAGGTATAAATGGCATTTCGGCTGAAACCTGCCTAAATTTCACTGAATTTAATTACTCGCCATATTTTGAAAATAATTACAATTCCTTAAAAGCCCTTGTAGTTAATCAGGTTACTACCCCACTCCCTAACTTCAGGCTTGAAAGGCATTCATGGCCGCACATGGCAAACTTACAGCTGGCGGATCCTGAGTTTTATATCTCCAAGTCAATCGACATTCTGCTAGGAGCAGATGTTTTTGCACATCTGTTATTAGGGTCACCCATTTTTGGACAATCTGGTGAACCCGTTGCAATCCCAACTCAACTAGGATATATTCTAAGTGGTCCAGTACCCTATTCGTCTAAACCGGCCACGACCGTGGTCTGCCATTCAGTAGACATGACTGGTTTTTTCAACTCGGAGTCTGTTCCTCAAGCTAAGGAGTTTATTAAATCGGATGCAGCTAAAGAACTGTATCACAATTCAATTCGGCAAAATAAACAAGTTTGTGATGAGGAAAAAATTAATTTTCCTGTCGCTGCCAGTATAGCAAAAGATGATAGTTTGCCACATTCTTTAAAGTCAAATAACTTAACCCATTCTTTCAATCCGAATTCATCTCAAAGTTTTCTAGGGTTAGAGTTGAACCAGGAAACAGATTCCCTGCGAGTACAAGTTGTAGAAAAACCTACAGTAAAGACTAAAAGTCAATTATTATCCATAATCGCTGGCATTTTTGATCCTTTGGGTCTTTTGTCACCTTCCACTGTTATTTTGAAAATGTTATTGAAAGAAGTGTGGAAGGCAGACTTGAAGTGGGATGATCCTCTTCCCTCAGATATTCTAGAAACGTGGAATAGATTCTATTCTGAAATAAGTGCTTTTAATTCTATGCACATTCCACGATTTATGAATTTCAGCACATCATCACCTTTCGAACTCCATGGGTTCTGTGATGCCTCTATACGTGCATACGCTGCGGTTGTATATATTAAAACTTTTAATCCTGTCACGGTAATGCTAGTCGCTGCTAAAACTAGAATAGCGCCCGCCAGTGCAATAACATTGCCAAGGTTAGAGCTATCTTCAGCTCTTTTGCTAGCAAACCTTATTCAAGTTGTGCAAGATTCATTACCTAACGCTATCCACGAAACATTCTTGTGGACCGATTCGACCATTACATTAAGCTGGATTTTGAAACCTCCAACCAAAGGCAACCAATTCGTGCTTCACCGTGCCAATAAAATCAGAGATTTGACCTCAATTGAACATTGGCATCATATTCCTGGTAAACATAATCCAGCCGATTGTGCAACACGGGGTCTATATCCCTATCAGTTAAAAGATTGCGAATGTTGGTGGTCTGGGCCTACTTGGCTCTACAAGTCTTCTAATCCTTTCATTGATGATCCATCTCCCACTTCAAACTTTGCAGTTGAGTCTTTACCCACCGAAAGTTCTTGTTTAATAAATCAACTAGACAACGATATAGACATTCTTACCAGATTTTCTTCATATACAAAAGTAATCCGAGTAGTTGCTTGGATTCAAAGATTCGCCTACAACACAAAATTCCATTTAAAAAGGAAAGGGCCATTAAATGCAGTTGAACTTAACAACGCTTGTAAAACTGTCGTCAAGTGCTTACAACAGTCAGCCTTTTCTGATGAAATTAATCTACTTAAACAACACAAACCACTACCAACATCCAGTAAATTGCTTTCTTTAAACATCTTTCTCGACGCAGATAATATTTTGAGAGTTGGTGGACGCCTCAGCAAACACACCACCATGTCATTCGATTCCAAACATCCAATGCTCATCCCTAAAACCCATCCCTTAACAGAAGCTATTATCAGGTACTTCCATCTCTATAGTCTGCATGCGGGTCCTGATCAAGTTCTTTCCTTAATTCGTCAAAAATTTTGGATTCCAGATGGCAGATCAACAGTTAAGAAAGAATTAAGAAAGTGTATCCGTTGCATTCGAATATCTGCCCAACCGCTTACTCAAATCATGGGTGACTTGCCCTCTTCACGAATTAATCCTTGTAGAGCGTTCCAGCGCACAGGGATTGATTTTGCAGGACCAATCAATACAAAATGCCAACACAAACGAAAGTCAACTATTTTTAAATCCTATATCTGTCTTTTTATATGCATGTGCACCAAAGCAGTACACATTGAATTAGTTTCAGAACTTACCACCGAAGCCTTTATATGCACTTTACAGCGTTTCATATCACGCCGAGGACATCCAACAGACATTTATTCTGATAACGGTAAAACATTCGTTGGTGCAGCCTCATATCTTAAAAAACTGTTCCTAATTCTCAAAGAATCAAAAGTCCAAGACTTTTGCGCACAACGCCAAATTATTTGGCATTTCATACCTCCTTATGGTCCAAACTTTGGAGGATTATGGGAGTCTTCCATAAAGCTAGCCAAACGTCATCTAACCAAAGCATGCCAAGGTACTCTTATGACTTTTGAGGAACTATCCACAACCCTATGCCTTATTGAAGCATGTATAAATTCTCGTCCACTTATTCCTTTATCAACCGACCCTAATGACTTATCCGTTTTAACTCCAGGACATTTCCTTATTGGTGATCCATTACTTGCTTTACCTGACATGTCATCTCATAATAATCCATGTATTAGTCTCTCTTCCAGGTGGAAACAGTGTATCAAGATTCGAGATAATTTCTGGCAACGCTGGACTAAAGATTATCTCCAAGCATTGTCCTTAAGGCATAAATGGAAAAAGGGCAATCATATTATCAAGATTGGTCAACTAGTCTTGGTAAAAGAATCTTCAATTCATCCAACTCATTGGAAATTAGCCGTGGTCGAAAACATCCATCCTGGTGCTGACGGTGTGGTCAGAGTTGTGACTATCCGTACCGGTGAAGGTACATTCAAGCGTCCGATTCAGCAGATTGCTGCTTTACCTGAAGTCCATGCCGGCCCCCCGGAGGTTATGGACGATCAGAACGATTGTCGAGGGAAAAAACTGGTTACCTTGGCAACCGAGCAACTGACGTAAGAACGTGACGTCAGCCTTTTACAGGTACAATCTTTAAAAAAAACAAACTTTCGGAATTCGAACGGTGAAAATGAAGTATGCTATGGCGTGTATTATTCTTTGAGTCTAATATTTATTATTCGATGCGGAGTTAACAAGTTATTCACCTATATTCATTTACTATGTAATTCGTCGGTTTTAAATGACAAGTCAAGAATTCAATCGAAGGTGTTACTAATTTGACCAGCTCAACGGGATTCGAACATTTATAAGTGTATTCAACTAGAATCTACAATATACTTGCGGCTATATCAGTTCTTTGTATTATAATAAATGTGTGTCGTGTTATATATCCTGCTGCTCCTTTATTGTAAGTGTCTGCCTGAATTTCTGGGAAAATGGGGTAAGTAACGAAAATTTAAATTTAATTCTACCTTCTAACTAAAATCACAGTTTTTGTTTTAAAATCGAATCGTGAATTGAATTCTGTTAAGTCATATTCTTTCGTCAGATTATTCATATTTCTTTTCCCTAATTTAAATTCGAGCTATTCAAAATTAATCCGTAACCTTTCTATCCATTGGGTATTGCCATTGAAAAAAAACGAAGTTTGGGTTCGTTTTAATATGTAGATGGCCCCCTAAGCAAATTTTATATACATAATTTAAAAATAGACTTTATTTCCAATCGTTTGGTACCAGTAACTGTCTTCTACGATAATTTGTTGAGGAGTTAGTAGGGGGTGTTTACTTTTTTTTCCACGATTGTACATGGATCGGGTTATCGGTTTATACCGATCCGGGTTGTACTCCGATAGTTCTATTTGAATTCAGCCTGAAACCCGACCCGGAACTGATGCACTTCAACCTAACAGCCGAAATGAAAAAAAAAAAAAAAAATTGAATGCATATTTTAGTGCATTACGAAAAATTACTTTTTAATTATATTTCTAATATCAATTGTATCTTTCATGTAGAAAAGGGAACATATGTAAATATTCAGGGTGTCCACGTATAACACGACCGTCCTTTGTTTTCGCAACCGTTGGTCCTAGATGCATACGTCCAATTACATGTATATATACAGGGTGTCCAAGTATAACCTGACCGACCTTTGTTTTCGTAACCGTTGGTCTTAGGTGCACACTTCCAATTACAAAAATGGTTTAAATAAGGTGGAGAATTATTTTTAAAGTGATTTGGCTTAAGAAAAACATTTATAAAAAAAAAAATTACGAAATTTAAATTTTTATACAGTCCCCGGTCCTATAAGTTATATTTAGTAAAATTTTCCTGTTACACTGACAAGTAGGACAAAAAAAGTCCCGTTATTCTACGATTAAAATTGACCGAGTAATAACTGTTTACAGTTGGAGCATATTTTCTGCTCCAAATTAGGTGTAATTTACAAATTTAGTAGAACTATAATTTCGTCAGATATATTAAAAAATGGTTGAGAGTAAAATTAACATTGCAATATAAATTTGAAATCTTTTATCATTCTGACATATTAATGCAAAATATACAATTTGTAATAAACATATAAGAAAAAGAAAAAAACAGAATTTTTGTTAAATAAAATGACGAAATTTAACAGTTTTAGTTTTGATAATTAATTCTTATGTATTCTGTACGGCTGAATAAGAAAATTTACCTTCATTTTTTACCATCACCTAAAGATTTTTTGCAAATCGTAAATTTTAAAGTTAAAAAAAGAAAAAATAGCGAAAATTTGATACTATAAAATAGATGTTATTGTTGTGTTTTTAACTTTTGATAATTTATTTTTACGTATTTTTTTACCGCCGAATACGTAAATGACCTTCATTTTTAAACATCAAGTTAGTATTTTTCGCAAATTGTAAATTTCAAAATTAAAATTGAACCTCCTTCCCCACCTCATCGGACCTTTCAGCTGTTTAGCTGTAAGAATCCCAATACAAGCCAAAAAATTGAATAAATTATTGCATAAAATAAAATAAAATTAAATAATAAAAAGTTTTATATCTCTTTTATAGTATCATATTTTTGATATATTTTAACTTTGACATTTACGATTTGAAAAATATTTCTGACGTGATGGTTAAAAATGAAGGTCATTTCCAGATTCAGTGCTAAAAAGTGCATAAAAAATCAGTTATTAAAAGTTAAAAAATACATTCACCTCCTCTATTTTATAGTATCCGCTTTTTGTTATTTTTTAACTTTGGCAATTTATGATTTGCGAAAAATCCTGACATAATGGTTACAAAATAAGGAAATTTTCTGGTTGGTTGGTTGGTTGTATGAGGTTTTATGGCGCAAAATCCCTTAAGGGAAGGAAATTTTCTGATTGAGTGCTGAAAAATACATAAAAGTTAAAAAACACAACCATCGCAGTCTTGTGTTATCTAATCTAAAACTTTTTCTTAAACATCTAGGCGGTAACCTATCCGAAATTTTTTGTGTTATCCTCTAAAATAAGTAACCACCGAAAATCATAATATTAGATTTCACCGGATTTATGTCAGTATGTAAAATTTAATCTCGATTAGATATTCGAAAGTGAGTTAAAGTTTGAGTACAAATTTTGAACTGGAAAAAGATACATACGATCGTTGAAGTTAAATAAAAACTTATAAAAATAACATAATGTCTGTTAAAAGAAATCATGAAAAGAAACAGTCTCATATCCTTACAAAATAAAACATATCTTAAAATACAATTATTTTAGTCAATCTGAAACTTAATAAAAGTTAACACAATCGTAATGCTTGTACGATTTTTTTCAAAACGCAGATACACGTGAAATAAGTTCTTCGAATACTTTTAGCACTTGAAATATGACCGCTCAAAGCTTAGCAGAACTGATCTGCGTTCAGATGCAGAGTAAAGTTGTATAAGTCATGCATTTTTAAAATTTCATAACTCGGTCGATTTTAGTGTTATATGAACGGGGCTTTTTTTTGTCTTGCTTGTCAGTGTAATAGAAAAATTTTACTAAGTATACCTTATAGGACCGGGGGACCGTATAAAAATTTAAATTTAGTAATTTTTTAAGAAATGTTTTTCTTGGCCCAAATCACTTTAAAAATAATTCTTTACCTTATTTAAACCAATTTTGTAACTGGAAGTATGCATCTAGGGCCAACGGTTGCGAAAATAAAGGTCGGTCAGGTTACACGTGAACACACTGTATATACTCATTTCAGATATTCTATTCTATTCAAATCTATTCAAATATACAGTTTTTACATCTTAATCAGTTTTTCAGATTTTCTTTTTAAAAAACTGCTTACAAAACCCAATCCAAAAACGTCAACAAATATAATTATCAACCCAACCTGATCTGAACATTGGGTTGGGTTGGGTATATTGGGTTACCCGACCTGATGCAGGAATATAATTAACATTCATTTTAAGTGTAATTGTAGTCAATACCACTAATTTTGAGAAAGAGACAAGCAGACAAATATACCATTTTTAGATCTTAGACATTGAAACGAGATCATCTGCAGCAAGAGACCTTTCCAACAAAGAAAAATAGTATGAAAATCGGATCTACTGTTCAAAAGAAAAAAAAAAGTAAACACCCCCGACTAACTCCTCAACAAATTATCGTAGCAGAAAGTTACTGATACCAAACGATTGGAAATAAAGTCTACTTTTAAATGAGGTACATGAAATATTTGATTAGAGGGCCATCTACATAATAAAACGAACCCAAACTTCCTTTTTTCCAATGGCAATACCCAATTTTAACAAGATATTTAAAATCTTCGGTTTAAACTATGCCTTGACACCAAATTTTAAGTCATTTGAATGATAAGTTTTTGAATTATAAACGTTTAAAATTTAGTGTTTCTAGTGTTAAATTACATTTCCATACATATATTAATATCTTCTGAAATTATAATCCTGTTGTTACAATTCTTTGTGTGTTTAATAATACTAAAAAACCGAAACATAAATACATTGAATTTGTAATTTTTATAATTTTATGATATGACATGACATTTTTTGCCCACTTAAGACGAGCTTCTGTGTGACATTTCAGTAGTAGTGGTTTACTTTTTAATTTGCGACGAATAACACCAGCATTAGATTTCAAACTTCGCCACCGGTTGCATGTGATACCCTTTTAGTTATCTGTTGTGCTATTTTACGAGTCGACTGGTATTTTTTCTTGCTAGTTTGACAATCCGTCTATTATCGCGATCTGATAATTTCTTTTTACGACCAGATCGCTTATGCGTTCCATACAATTTTTTTTTAATTAAAACATTACGAATCGCAGTTTTAGAACGATTAAGAATCTTACTTTTTTCACGTTCACACTTTCCTTTTTCTTTGTAGAACCACACTCTTCTCTCTATTTCAGACAGCTCACTCCGACGAGACATTTTACTAATAAATTCAAAGAATCAGATACAGTTCAGAATTTCTTCATTTTATTCTTCTTTTTAAGTTTTACAGATTGTTTAGGTTACAGTTAAACTCTGAGTTCAAAACAAAATCGTCTGATTTATTAATAATATGAGAGTGGTCTTATATTTATGAAACAGCGGGTTTGCGTAAAATCGTTTGGTATGAAACAAGAAAATATTCAAACTTTTTTCCCTGAGATAAATAAACATTATAGAGTTATTTCTTTTCATTCAACTACTTTTAAATTCAAACTAATATTTTCTTTGTTGAAAAAAGGTGAAATTATAAGTGGTCTTATAATTTTGAAACAGACTGTACATCATTTAAAAGTAAACTTTATTACCAATCGTGTGGTACCAGTAACTTTCTTCTACGATATTTTTTTGCAGAGTTAGTAAGGGGTGCTTACTTCTTTTTCCCACGACTGTACAACAGTCGTGGAAAAAAAAAAGTGAACACCCCTACTAACTCTGCAACTAATTATAATAGAAAAAAAAATTATAGGTACCAAACGACTGGAAATAAAGTCTACTTTTAAATGATAAGTTCACTCTTTGAAAGAGTGACTGGCATTTTCACTCTTTTTGGAGTGAATTTTATAAAAATACACTCCTTAAAGAGTGGAATTTTCCACTCTCTAGAAAGGAGTGAAATGTCTCATTCCTGAAAGAGTGACTTACGTATGCATTGCTTATTAACCAATCAGAACAGCAAGGTGACGCCATCCTTAAAAGATAAGAAAAATGATCAATTTTTCGTCTTAGGATTAACAGATTAGGATATCATTAAAATTATTCTTTATGGAATACATAAAATAAAGGTAAGTCTTATTTAATTAAGCATTTATCCGTGTAGATATGTGGAATGTTAAGATTATGAGCTAAATAGTTGTATGTTGTATAGAAAAAGATTGATCGTTAGAGTGTTCAAAAGTGATTGTCTATTATATTTCTTCATGTAGCGGTTTGAAATATACCGTATATACTCGCGTAAAGGTCGAGGAATTTCTGACACTTTTCGGTAAGCAAATATGGGGGGTCGACTTATACGCGAGTCAGTTAAAAAAGCAAAAACAAAAACTTCGGATACTGCAAAATTATGGTTTTTTATGTGTATGAATAAAATAATATATATATAAAACATACAAATAATAATAATTTATCCTTTGAAAAAAATTCAAAGATTTCTTTTTGTTTACTTTCTACCTTTTCGCACTGGAAAGTGAAATCTTTGGTTTGATTTTGTGCAAAATCGAAGTAAAACGTTAGGGGGTCGACTTATATGCGGGTTTTTGATTTTTTGCAAAATTTGTATTTGAAAGTTAGGGGGTCGACTTATACGCGAGTATATACGGTAATTCTTTTAACAATTGAATACGCACAATGCTTAGCAAAAAAAAAAAACAATCAAAACTTCATTAGTTCGGGCAGTGTGAATAAAAAAATTGAGTGTAAATATTTTATTCTTCCCTTTCAATGCTGTGTTGCAAAATATAATACTTTTGCCAATGATCAAAAAAAAAAAAAAAAGTTTTATCTCTTTCGTTTGAAAGGGTGACTGACTCAGAAGATACCTGGATTTTTTCAATTCGTAGCAGACACATTAGAAAACATTAATTTGTCGTTATATGATATATATATATATATATTGGTTTATTACTGATTTTTGATTATTATACAGTTAAGAGTATTTATAGACCGGGCGGCGACGGCGACACAAATGACTACCTCATCGAGTTACGGGATGAAATCTTGATGCAGGACAAGATTGTTAGGAGTAGATTAAGGAATGACTATGATGTGATTCTTTTAAAATGATGTGATTCTTTTAAAATGCCCATAAAAGCAAAATAAAAAAAGAATCGACTACATAAAAAAATGAACATTCGTTCCTAAGAAAGAGTGACTATTCACTCCTACCAGGTGTGAAAAACCGCACTCCTTTAGCAAGAGTGAATAGTCACTCCTCCGAAAGACTGATTATCCACCCCTGTTTAGAGTGAATATTCACTTCCCAGGAATGATTATTCACTCTTTCAGAGAGTTAAAATTTTTACTTTTGCTCAGAGTGAATAGTCACTCTAAAGAGGTTGGGCATATTTTGACTCTGCGATAGAGTGACTATTCACTCCACTCTTTTTTACTTAGAGTGTATATAAAATTTGCTTAGGAGACCATCTACAAATCAGAATGCAACCAAACTTTATTTTTTTCAATGACAGCACCCAATTTCGAAAATATATTTAAAATCTCCGGTTCAAACTATGCCTAGAAATTAAACTTCAAGTCATGTGAATAAGTTTTTGAATTATAAAAATTCAAAATTTTGAGCTTCTAATGTTAAATTACATTTTCATATTGTTATTAATATTTCCTGAAATTATAACCCTAATGTGATAATTTTTTTGTTTAATTATAACACTAAAAAACACAAACATAAATACATTTAATTTGTAATTAAAAAATTATAATATGAATTATGAAATTAATATTTAAAAAATATGAATTACAACCTACAATTTTTTTTGATAGATTTTTATTTATTATGTCCTGCTTTATGCAAATTCTCAATTTCAAATTTTTTTTCCAAGTAGTAAAAAACATCAAAATGACGGTTTAAGGGGTTGTCTATGATGTTCAGAAAAGCATAATTTGAAAAATATATGTATATTACTCATTTTAATGAAACATTTCTGCTGGCAAGAGTCGAAACATATTAAGCGAGTGAGATATTCTGTTCATATTGGCAAGAAATAATACATTAATGGAAGTGTCATAGTGATTCTGTAGCACTTCAACAATCGAGAATAGATACAGCCCCTAAAACAGGCTCGTTTTAAAATAGTTAATTTCTCGGAAACTAATCATACGAATTTAATGAAAATTTGAATTTAGGCTAATTGAAAGGTGATGAATCTATGTATGGTGTCAAACATGGGTATTACTATTGAAAAAAAAAAAAAAAAATTTGGGTTCGTTTTGATATGCAGATGGCCCCCTAAGCAAATTTTATATACATCAATAAAAAACTGACTTTATTTGCAATGGTTTGGTACCAGTAACTTTCTTCTACAATAATTTGTTGCACAGTTAGTGGGGTGTTTACTTTTTTTCCACGACTGTGCGTAGATATACATAAAAAAATATATAAATATAATACAAACGAATCGTATAGTCTCCTTCATTGAAAGTCGTTTAGCAGTAATACCTAAATCTCAGCAACTTAAACGATCTTACGCACTCATTATTTATTTTCAATTAAAGCAGAATTTCAGTTTTCTCACGTGAAAAATTTGGAAAGACTTACATTGACCCTAAAGTAGATCCAGAATCTTCGAAAATAAGAGAAAGTCACGTATATTTGAGACACAAGTTGGATCCAGTAGACTGTGTGTAACAGAGTACCGACCGATTTTATTTCATGACCGACTCTAGCCCCCATACAAATGTTATTAAAAGGGTGCGACGGAAAACAAATCATATATGGGGAGAAGACGATATAAATTATTTTGACTTGCACCTGTTCTGAGTTCCTCGCTTGCCAAAGTTAGTCCCATCTAGTTTTACACTTAGACCGTTCAAAATATATAGAGTGGAAACTGCTTGAAATGAAGTTGACAGAAGCGTGGAAATTATTCGTTATGGGAACGTCCATTCGTTACTCTTGTGATAATTAGAGCAAATTTTCATATATAATTCCAATCATTTTATTACAAAATATAAGTAAGATAAAAATTGATATAACCAGCTAAATACCACTGTGTTCCACACACAAACATATATCTAATTTATAACAATAAAAAATTACTTATGTATATATTAAATGACTCTTGTGACACTCTGGCCACAAGAGTAACAAAATTCTGATTGATTATATAGACAAGGGAAATGATTTTTGTTACAAATTAGATATATATTAAATAAGTGGAGCACAATAGTATTTTACTGGTTATATCACTTTTTATCTTAATTATATTTTATAGTAAAATAATTGCAAGTATTTGTAAAAAACCGCACGAATGGTCACAAGAGTAACAGTGGACGTTCCCTTATAAGGGAGCTTCGTTAAAACCAATTTCCTTACAAAATTAATAATTTTATGATCATGTGTTACCTGCAATTCAACGCGCCGAACATCGTAAGCATTTTTGTGCCATATAAAGGCGTCATAATCAGTATTGCCAATTTAGTGCGATTCAAATTATACTACTCGAGTTGTCGAATAGTAATATTTTCATCATTTAATTGCGGAATTCCGTGACTAAAAATGATCACTGTTTCATAATTCTGGTACAAATTTTCAATAAAAACAGGCTCTAAGTCCTAATTCAGCCATAGCTTTTTTGCAATATTTGAAAGTTATTCTTATTTAGCAATATTTGAAAGTAATCAGTATATGGTATAGTTAATCTGTCAAGAAAGGACTAGAGTCGATCAGACTAAGAAATTAGCCACTTTCAATAGCGAACAAGAAGGTTTTTTGAATAATTTTTTTATTCTCATTTTTAACACTTTCTAACATAGTTGAAAAGTGTTTATGAATTCGATTTGCCTGTCTGCGGTCTGTCCGTTATCTAACTCGCGTAAATATACTCGGATTGCCATGCAATGAATATATGTTATTGGGTTTATTCTGTATTGAAAATGAAGTGCCTTAGCATTTAAAATTCATTTACAGGGCACTCAAAAGATTTCCGTTACATTACGGTCTATGGGGAAAAATCTTTTGCGGTATACTTTAATATTGTTACACTATTTCAAACACAGTGAAAGAGATATATATCACTGAAGTGCACTACAAGATAATTGCCACAGAAAAAGGTGCGCATAGCATTCATCATTCATTTACAGGGACACGCAGAATAATTCGGTTATAGTACAGTCTATCAATAATAATTGATGGAAGTGCGTTTTCATTTGTGGTACGTTTTTTCAGATTTAACTCATTTTTTGCATGTTACTTGGTATATATAAATTCTGTAGATCCTATACAGGGCTACACAAACAATCTTGGGTACATTTCCATTTCTTTGACGAAAATGCTGAAGAGAAATTTCCAACTGTGTTCTGCGTCTCCTAACTGAAGTAAATTTTAGATACTATGTAGTATATATATGCAAATCTACAGATTTTATGATATTATTGCTGCTCTCAAAGCTGGTAGACATTGAGGTCCTGGGTTCCAACCCGATCGTGCCCGTCGGCCTAATCGTTCGTAGTTTTCCGTGATTTTCTTCGAAACTGGGATATCCTTGCGTAAATACGGGTTAGATTCACTTAGAAAGACCCCCACGGAGGGCACCCCCCCCCCCCCTTGGGCCTGTATCCCTCGAGTAGATAATTGGGCGTCAAAAAAACAACCAACAACCAATTACAGATTTTATACAAGGCTGCGCCAAAAAATTCAGATACTATTGATGGTAATTGCTGACATTGGATTTCCAAATATGTTATGTGTTTCCAGAATTGTTTCCTTAGTTAGACATCATTTTTCACCATATTATACAGCATTCTGAGTGTGTTCAAAAGAGTTTCATAATCTATGCTTGGCGCATGATTTTTCGCTATTGATTTAATTTTTAACTATATCTATTCAACATTATATAATATTTAGTCTCACAGCAATTGCTAAAAAGAGTTTTTGGTTACTAAACTTAGCCTTTTTTTTTCATTTTTACAATTTTTTTAAACTTTTTATCTATTTATTCCACACGCAACACAATACGATTTATAAAACATTAAAATAAAATTGGTACCTCAATTCGCTCATACTTGAAAACAAAAAACTTTTTCGTTTATAAGATAAATAAAGATTATTATATTATATATTTGTATTATTTATTTTAAATATTTTAATATAGTTGCATAAAAATATATTTCTGTAATATCAACAAATATGTTACAGACATTTACATATCTGTAGTGCAGAGGTCGTACGCTTCAGGGAATTTTTCAGGACAAATAACAGTATTTTTATATACATATAAATTCATGTATCTAAATACTACAAATTGTTTTTGCAAATATAGAGCTCATATTTCAATTTTCCTGGGGTGCTAAACATCCCACCTCACCAGTTAAGAGTCAACAAGAGATTTTTTATAAGAAAATACTGGTACCTAAGAATTTCCTGGTCATGAAATTTCAGGACAAGTACGGCTCCTGGTAGTGTCCATAATTACAAAACGTTACTGTAACGTCAATTTAAATTAAGTCATTTTTAATACCCATTATATATAGTGTCAATAGAATGTGTATACATATACACTGTCGAAAAAAAAATGTCAAAAAATATACAAGTAGAGGCAGCAAGTTGCTGTAAACATCCCTGTGATCACGATTACCAGAAAAATACTTATATTTTATTTTGGATTACTTTCGTAGAGAGATAGTCGCCTTATTTAATTAAAAAAAATTTGCATTTAAAGCAGGTGAATAATACTATACAAAAATTGTGGTATTCAAAAGAAAATTTTAGTATTCGGTTGGCAACACAGCCTGTGATTTGAAGTGAATTGAAGGAATTTCCGTCTTTTGAGTGGAGAATTTCAGGAAATTTTGATCGTACGCTTGCGATTTTTCTCTCTCTTTTTTTTTGTGTGTGTGTGTGTGTTTTTTTTTTTTTTTTTTTTTTTTTGGGGGGGGGGGGGGAGGTATACGCTCGAATTCTGTTTCTAGTACGAAAAAGTTCCATGCAGCAGAGTTGCGTGAACATCCCTGCAACTTGACAAAAATGCAGCGTAAATTGAACAATTTCAGGCAGTTTTTATGTAAGTTTGGTTAATTTTGAAAGTTTTTAGGGAAATTGGGCAAAATCAATATAATTCAATATTATAATTAATATTGGGCAAATCAAAGAAGATATTTTCGTATTGTAATTGAATATATACTATATGGCCATTAATCACCGGACACTTTTAATTTTAGACATTTTGTCGAATATTTAAAGATATATTTGTCGGATTTTTCTGGAACTTCAGGATTATGAAGAATAGTTCGACTTCATATTTATCAAAGGCAATTTGATCAGAAGGACAATTAGGGGGCCAACAAAAAATCAAAGAAAAATAATATTCTTTGGGATCACCCTGTAAAATAAAATGTACGAAATGGTCTACCGCTATAGCTTACGAATATATGGATATTGTACATAATATGCGTTCATTTATGAAAGCATAGAATGTATATTTATGAAGATATGTCGATTTTTTTAAAAAGTTCAAACAATTTTTTGCCTATTTTTTGTTTATATCATGCAGGGCTTTTTACCAAATTTAATGGCAGTTTCGGAAGATTTGACAAAATGTAGTAGAAATGACACAGTGCAATTGGAATGTAAATACATTAAATATTTGATGAAATATGAGCAGTTGTATGAAATAATTTTTATCTGCGGACAATAAATAATATATTTTTTTCATGATTTGACAGTCAACTCTATGGAGCAATGCATAAAAAAAGTCAGTCAAATATCGTGAAAATTCAAAAAGAAAGCAGCAATGTAATGAGCGAATTTTTAGTTGCTCTCTAAAAACTGTTGAATGATAAGGGATTTTCCGCAAATCGTCATTTTTTATTATCTGGCTTTCGGCAAAGGAGCTTGTACTTAATGTCAAGGAGTAGATTTAGACGAAATGCTTAGATTTTGATAATTCTTTTTTTCTTGGAATAGGCTCGTTATGGCGGTTTTCTAAGAACTAAAGCATCAATAAAAAGTGAAAATTAAAAACAGTAAAAAAAAAAAAACAACAACAATTCATGGAAAACCCCTTATCATTTAGCTGCTTTTAGAGAACAACTAAAAATCAGCTCAATCTATCGTCGATATCTTTCTGAATTTTCACGATATTTTACTAGCTTTTTTTATGAGTTGCTCCATAGTGTTGACAATTAAATCTAGAAAAATAATATTTTTTATTGTGTGCGCATGCGCAGATAAAAAATACTTCATACAACGGCTCATATTTCATCAAATATTTAATATATTTACATTCTAATTACACTGCATTATTTCTACTACATTTTGTTAAATTTTCTGAAACTTGCGTTCAATTTGGTAAAACCTGTTATAAACAAAAAAGATGCAAGAATTTCTTGAACTTAAAAAAAAAAAATCGATATATCTCCATGAATATACGTTTTATTCTTCCACAAATGAATACATATATTGTAAAATATCCATATAATCGTAATCAATAGCGATGGATCATTTTCTACTTTTTATTTTACAGGGTGCTCCCAAACATTATTATTTTTCTTTGATTTTTTTGGCTCCCCAATTGTCCTTCTGATCAAATCGCCATTGATAAGTATGAAGTCGAACATATTCTTCCTAATTCTGAAGTTACAGAAAAATCCGAGAAATATATCTTTAAATATTCGACAAAATGTCTAAAATTGAAAGTGTTCGGTGATTAATGGCCATATAGTACATATCAACGGAAAAATATATGTCAATTTATAGATTTTCTTTTAAATGTACATATATTTTAAAAATAATTTTAACTGTTTTTTTAGTTCATAATTAATATATTATACACTTTAAAATTTATATGAGCGTCGCAGAAGTCGCTCCTGCGCTCTTATTGACCACAATCCTCTAGTTACATTTTTGTGAACGGGGTGGTAGCTGTTATGCGCAAAACAAATGTATCTATAATTTAATAAAACTTTTGATTATCCAACTTTACTTGAAGGTATTGAATTTTTATGATTTTGCTCCTTATTCACAACATGATAAGTTGGTCTCTAGTTTTATATTCCTTAACCCTTTGAGTGCCAAGAAGCGCGATCACGCTCCTCAATACACTGGCCGAAAATGCCACTCACGCATGAACTAATATTATCTATATTTCATACTTGCCGATTCTTCTTTATTGTTTTTTTTTTATTCCGCACGTGTATTTATAAAAAATCTAAAAAATAAGATCTCTATTTCATACTTGTCGATTCTTGTTTATTGACACTTATGTTGAAATTATAATATTTATTGGAATTATAACATTTATCTTTTGTTTTAGAAATACGTTTCGTAAATAAAATGTTCCGAATTTAACTAAGAAATATATATATATATATTTAAATTTCTACTTTCCTCTTGCAGCGTGGCACTTTTGGCTAATTCTCTAAAAAATCATGCTGGCACTCAAAGGGTTAAATTAACCTAAAGGAGAATCAATTTCCTTTTTTAATATTTATTGCAAGTGCAATGGATCAAAGTCAGATGACAATTATTTTGAAGCATTATGATGCTAAAATTTAAGGAAAAGTATTTATTCAGTTTCTTAAACCATTAATGCAGAAATAAAATAAGTGTTAATAAGTAAAGTTATTTGAACCTTTACAATATGTTATTATTATTAGAAATATTATGTTTGATAATATATAAGTAATAATGGATGAAAATCAATTTGATTTAAAACATTATCTGAAGACGATAGCTGCAAAACAGCTTTAAAACATTTTGGAAGTGTCTACGTAGCCATAATTTTTTTAACAAATGGGGTACATTAAAAAAATATTGATGTACATTTATCTATAAATGTCTACATTTCTTTATAAATCAATATCAAAGTATGACTGTGAATTACTCACTTATATATTATGAGTGAGTAATATATAGTTATATCTACCCTATATGCATAAAATCCTAATGAAACGCATTTATGAAACGATTTTGTGAAACGAATGATTAAGTTTTACGGATATTTCTCCAAAAATATGAAAGTTTTGGCGGGGCAATTAACACCAATTATCCGTATTGATCCTCGGATATTAAAATTGGTAATAGAATTTTAAAATTTGAATTAGTTTTCGAAATATTAATATTTTTCTAATTTTAATTACATTTCTGTAGTGACAATTTGTAATGGCAACAAAATTACTCCATTTTTTTGGAAAAAAATGGGACAACAGGGAAAAACTATAAGGATTATTAGATTTCTTCTTTTCGTCAATTTCAAATTGATAATTGAAATTATCGTTTATTTCAATCGATATTAATATAATATTGTGATTAAGTTATGTTTTTCAGGAAAATTTGAAATAAATAAAAATCAGATTTGTTTTTTGTTGTGAAAAGTGAAATTGTTAAAATTAGAAAGAAATTTTAAAATTAAAATTAAATGATCACGTGTTAAAAGCAGAAAATAAGGAAAATTACGTCAAAATATTTACACGTAAATTAAAAAAAAATTGCGAAAACTTTAAAATAATAAAATTATGACACTCGAAACGCATTTAAAGGTGATAATTACGTCATATCTAAAATTCCCAAACATTAAATATCGTCATAATGGACTATAATCCAAATCTGGGTTCGAGGCTGAAAAAAGTCACGTGGTACCGATAATTTACCCAAAGAATTTCTAACTGATAAGAAGGGAGGCTATTACTGCTTTCTGCATGAACCGTCCCACTGGCTGGCGGGGACTTACATTACATCTACGGAGCCTTCCCTTCTTTACACTAGAAGTTTTTACCTTGATCATAACGTAGATGGAATATCCTCCATTAAAGTGAACGGACCGTATTCTTCCATTCGGTTCGAGGCTATAAAAATTGCCATTTTACCAACTGTGACGTCAGACGAATACTGCTTATTGTACTTACCGCATGCAGACGATTACAGAAAATTTTGTTTACATTTAAAAGAATATCTAGTAGTTTAACATTTATTTACAGCTAATAATCCATAAAGAAATGAATTCTATTCTTCCTTTCGGTTCGAGGCTATAAAAATCGCAATGGAGGATATTCCATCTCCGTTTTGATCACGTGATCAAGGTAAAAACTTCTAGCGTAAAGAAGGGAAGGCTTCGTAGACGTGTAATGTAAATCCCCGCTAGCCAATGAAGCAGTTCATGATGCAAAGCAGTAGTATCTTCCCTTCTTATCAGTTAGAAGTAACTTGGGTAAATTACCGGTATCACGTGACTTTTTCAGCCTCGAACCCATATTTGGAATATCCTCCATTTTACCAATGGACCATATTCTCCTCTTGGGTTCGAGGCTTCAAAAATTCGTCTGCTTGGGAATAACATTCCTAACCGCGCTATTGAAAAGCATTGTATTTAGAAAATTTATGCTTATATTAAATTTTAAACGGAGTTTTAGATCTTTTCAGGGGCAGTTATGGATTATACATGAATTCTTTTCTCTATTTTAAAGTAATGGCATGCATATTTTTTATTTTATTTATAAAATAAAAATTTTAAATTTTAGTTAATGCGTATATATGAATTTTAATTAATATGTATATAAGTATTGATCGAAAATAATTCGTACAAAATAAATGTACAGTATTTTATGCATGCATTTACCTGTATTTTTGTTGCATCAAATGACGCAATAAGGTAAACAAACACGCTAGCCGCTGTTTTCCTATCACGTGATTCCCACTGTGACGTTACGACAATACCTCCATTGTGACGTCATAGGAATACTGTCCATTATTACACGTGTAAAACTTTTAATGATGAAAATTAGATCACATTTGAAAAGCTCAAGCAATCAAATTCCCAAACACTTTTAAAGTAAATAATATATGTACCCGTGAATCTTAAAAGAGAAAAAAAGTTTAAAAGAAATAAATTATTAAATGAGAAATGCATTTAATGATAAAAATTACGTCATATATTAAAACAATACATTTAACCCGTAACTGGAGACGGGAGTCAGAATGACTCCGAGTTGTTCTTTGGCTCTGATTATTAGGAATTTTTTTTTGTCCTTGAATAAAATCATTCCTCAGTACCGACAACTAGCTCTTTTATCATTACATGATTTCCAGAGTATATTGCGTTTCTAAAAAAAAATTCCAATGCTGTTTACAAAAGACAAAAAAGGAAAATCACATTATATCTCTGAAAGCGTAAGAAAATTCATGTCTCCAGTTACGGGTTAAGACGATTTTCATTTCGGAGAATTTTAATGTGACGTCACATAGTATAAAAGTGAGTGCGACTAGCAAATTTGTTTATACATTACATTATTTGATGCAGCGTAAATACAGGTAAATGTATGCGCAAAATACTTTCGTTCCATTTTGTACGAATTAATATTCGATAAATACATTTTAGAAAATCGGGATATTCTTATTAAATAATATAAACAATATACACTGTGAAATATACATATGGTGTATTAAAATAAAGAAAAGAATTTTGTGAATAAGCTATATTTGTTCCTGAAAATATCTAAAACTCGATCAATGCATAAAGTATAAACTTGAAAATTCAAAATACAATGCTTTTCAATACCGTGGTTCTGAAAGCTATTCCCAAGCAGATGGAGTTTTCTAACTTCAAAATTAAAAGAAGGATAGCTCCATAGAAGGATAGATCCATAGCGTCGTTATAAAAGTCAGAAAGATAACGACATTTTTAACTTAAACCTTTTATACAAGCTGATTTTCAAATGTGTATAATTGAACTTACTTATCAATCCTGTAAACCTCCATCAGTTGTTTCGACAGCAATGGATGAGGTCAATGTAATAGAAAAAATACTTCATTCAAACGGAAAAGAATGGTAACCCGATTACAGAAGATAGCCACCGCTATAATGGTAATTTCATTCAGTCTTCCGTAACCTGGTAATATTTTTTAAACAGAGCACATTACTGTGTTTTTGGAGTCTGTGAAGCCTGAACTTGGGTTGGTGGGCGTAGCTCGCAGGGGGAAGAGCCCCCTAGTATTTTTATATTGATTTAAATTTTAGTAAGATACTATACCAAGGCTTCGGAATTTCCGTTTAGGAGGGATATCATTGGGTTTTTTAATTATTAATTATAGAACACAAAGAAAAAATTTGTTTCTTTTGGAAAAGGGCAATAAATTCTTATAATTTTCTTTTTGTTTAAAGTATCATGTGTTTGTTCTACAGAAACTTATCATAAATGAATATTTGGGTTCTATTCACCATTTAAAAGAAAACATTGTAACGTAGTCGTACATGTAATTTTTGAATAATGTATAATTATCTAATTTCGATATCGATTATTTTCTAGTACGATTTTCTTAATTATACTTTGTAATATTAAATAATAATAATAATTTTAATTAATCGTAACTATAACGCATATGTGATCAGTCAACGATAAGATGGGATATTCTCTGTATAATAAAGGGATAAGTTATTTTTTATTGTATTTTTATGCGCATTCAATAAAATTTTGCACCGCACCACATATTTTCACTGTCACTGCATGCAACAATTAGATTTAACAATGAAATTATTATAGAAGAGAACAATTGTAAATAAATTGCGTGAAAGAATTGCACTTTCACGCACCGAAGTGTTGTGTATTATGAGTAAATATCAGATAATTGCCCGTTTCTGAGTCTTCCATCAAAACGATAAAATAAAAGCATTTTCTTTAAAAATACTTATTTTTATAAAATGGTTTTGGATAGCTTTTGTGACCATTGTTTTAACACGTACACTCTAAAAAAAGACCAGTTTCTTAATCGAGGAAAATACAATATAACCACCTAAGAAAATATACAGTAACATCTTTCGCGTTATCCCCGATTCTGAAAAACGTTCTTTATCTTTAGAAACCTCAGAAAACAACATATTTAAGAGATTTAAAGAAGTATTTTAAAAAGTTTCTTTTCTGCCACTGATTTTCAGAAACGTTTCCGAGTAGTTTTTATAGAGTGTTAATCACTTTTTTCTACCCTGAATATAGGTTTTTCGAATGCTATCAATTCTCAAGTAAATATTTTCATGTTCAAGAAACATGTTTTATAGACAATCGTGATCAATTAACATAACAGCATAACACTAAAATTAAATTTAATACTATTTTTTCACTTACATGCATAAATTCAATTACACAGCTGGAAATGTTTAATTGTGAATTGATAGCATCTTAAAAACAGATATTGAGATTTGATAAAACAGATTAATACACTATAAAAACTAATCGGAAATGTTTCAGAAAATCAGTGGCAATAAAAGAAAGTTTGTTTTTATAAATGCTTCTTTAAATCTCGAAAATACATTGGTTTCTAAGGTTTTCAAAGAAAAAGAACACTTTTTGGGTAACTCGGACGAGGTTACTGTATATTTTCATTTGTGATAACAAGGCGATTCGCTACCTCCTGTAAAAACTTTGAGGTATGGTACAGTTCGGTAAAACAAACATTTTTTGTACGGGGAAGATGGGTCGGTCACAACCCATTTTTCACTCATAAATACAGGGTGTCTCACTGCAAGTTGAATCCGTATTTTCGTTTAAAACTTTAAAGCTAATGAAGGTAATTTTACCAATATTTTAAACGGACATACTTTGTTTTCTATAAAATGCGATAATGCCCCAATAATTGGTGGAAATGTCTAAGATCTGCGTTAAAACAATACTGATTTAGATACTTCGTAATTTGGAATTTTGCTCCACAGTACATGTATGATAAAATTACATGTTGACTTCCCGTGATATCTATCATATTTCACACAAAGTAAAGTAAGTCTGTTGAATATATCGGTAAGATATATCTCCATTAATGTTAAGGTTGTTAACGAAAGTTCGGGTTCGACTGGCATTGAGACACCCCGTATTTATGTCTGAATAAGTGGCTTGTGGCGCAGTTTTCTTATACAAAAAAGTTTTAGGGAACTGTACCACTCCTGGAAGTTTGTAGCGAATCACCCTGTGTATTTCATTTTCAAATATTAAGATATATATATATATGTGTGTGTGTGTGTGTGTGTGTGTGTGTGTGTGTGTGTGTGTGTGTGCATGTGTATACATTCTATACTAGCGGGCATGACCGAGCTAAGCTCGGTCAAAATTAGCCTTGTGTTCAATTCGATATTTCATTCTCACTGTATAATTCTTGCTGTTTAGATAAAATTAGTATGATCCTAAGCCATAGGGACCCACTAACCAAAATTTTTTGAACATACGACCTAACCAATGCTCTTCTGGAACCCGAAAACGATAGAATACAAAATTTAGTCAAAATCGCTAAAGTCATTTTATAGATAAAATTAGCTTGACCCACGGTAACCCAAAAAGGACCTACTAATCTAAATTTATGGAACATCTGACCTATCCCAATGGTTTTCTCGTTCTAGGAAACGGTGTAATAAGAAATTTTGCCAAAATCGTTTGAGCCATTTTTTAGATAAAATTAGATAAACCTTGATCCATAGTGACCCAAAATGACTGATTAATCGAATTTTCTTGAGCATGCGACCTAGACCAATGGTCTTTTCGAACCCGAAAACGACAGAAAACAAAATTTAATCAAAATCATTAAAGCTGTTTTCAAGATAAAATTAACTTGACCCACAGTCACCCAAAACTTACCCACTAATCAAATTTTCCCGAACACGTCACTTAGCTCACTGGTATTCTCATGCAGGAACGATATAATACAAAATTTTGCCATAGAGTTTTGAGCCGATATTTTAGATAAATTTAGCTTGACCCAGAGTGATCCAAAAATGACCCACTAATTAAATTTCCTCGAAAGTGTGACTTAGCCCGGTGGTCTTCTCATGCCCAGAAAATGCATAATACATAATTTTGTCAAAATCTTTTGAGTCGTTTTTTAGATACAATTATCTTGACCCACAGTGACCCAAAATGACCCACTAATCGAATTTTCTCGAACATGTGAATTAGCCCTATGATTTTCTCATGCTCAGAAACGATATAATACAATTTTGTCAAAATGTTTGAGCCTTTCCTTAGATACAATTAACTTGACCCACAGTGACCCAAAAATGACCCTCTAATCGATATTTCTAGAATTTGTGACTTAGCCCAATGGTCATTTCATACCCGAAAACGGCATATTACAGAATTTTGTGAAAAGTGTTAGCTTGACCCTCACCCATTGTGACCCAAAATGACCCACTAATCAAATTTTCATGAACATGCGACCAAGCCCAATGGTATTCTTGCGCCCTAAAACGATAAAACACAAAATTTCGTCAAAATCGTTAAAGCCGTTTTCTAGTTAAAATTTCCTTGACCCACAGTGACCCAAAAATGACCCACTAATCGAATTTTCTCTAATATGTGACTTAGCCCAATGGTCTTATTGAAATCCAAAACGACAGAATACAAAATTTAGTCAAAATCGTTAGAGCCGTTTTTTAGATAAAATTGGCTTGACCCAAAGGGACCCAAAAATGACGCAGTAATCAAAATTCCTCGAACATGTGACCTAGCCCAATAGTTTTCTCGTGCCGAAAAACTGTTGGATATAAAATTTAGTCAAAATCGATTGAGCCATTTTTTATATATAATTAGATTTACCTTGACCCATTTGACCCAAAATGACCCACTAATCGATTTTTCTCGTACATGCGACTTAGCCCAATGGTCATCTCATGCACGGAAACGGTATATTATAAAAAAATTTCGAAATGTTTCAGGCCTTTTTTGGATTCAATTAGCTTGACCCTGATCCATTGTGACCCAAAATGACAGACTAATAGAATATTCTTGAACATGCGATCAAGCCCAATGGTATTCTCATGCCCGAAAACGATAGAATAGAAGATTTCGTCAAAATCATTAGAGCCGTTTTCTAGATAAACTTTGCTTGACCCACAGTGACCCAAAAATGACCCACTAATCGAATTATCTCTAATATATGACTTATCCCATTAGTCTTCTCGTAATCGAAAACGACAAAATACAAAATTAAGTCAAAATTGTTAGAACCGTTTTGTAGATAAAATTGGCTTAATTCATAGTGACCCAAAAATGACCCACTAATCGAAATTTCACGAACATGCGATCTAGTCCAATAGTTTTCTCGTGCCAAAAAATGGTTGGATATAAAATTTAGTCAACATCGATTGAGCCGTTTTTTAGATATAATTAGCTTGACCTTCACCCATTATGACCCAAAATGATCCACTAATCGAATTTTCTCAAACACGTGACCTAGCCCAATGGTATTCTCGTGCCCGAAAATGGTAAAATACAAAATTTCGTCAAAATCGTTACGGCTATTTTCTAGATAAACTTTGCTTGACCCACAGTGACCCAAAAATGACCCACTAATCAAATTTCCTCTAATATGTGATTTAGCTCATTGATCTTCTCGTAATCCAAAACGACAGAATACAAAATTTACTCAAAATCGGTAGAGCCGTTTTTTAGATAAAATCGGTTTGACCCAAAGGGACCCAAAAATGACCCACTAATCGAAATTTTTCGAACATGTGACCTAGCCTAATAGTTTTCTCGTGCCGAAAAATGGTTGGATATAAAATTTAGTCAAAATTGAATGAGCCGTTTTTTAGATATAATTAGCTTGACCTTGACCCATTTGACCCAAAATGACCCACTAATCGATTTTTCTCGTACATGTGACTTAGTCCAATGGTCATCTCATACCCGGAAACGGTATATTACAAAATTTTGTCGAAATGTTTTAGGCCATTTTTGGATTCAATTAGCTTGACCCTGACCCATTGTGACCCAAAACGACACACTAATCGAATTTTCTTGAACATGCGATCAAGCCCAATGGTATTCTCATGCTTGAAAACAATAGAACACAATATTTCGTCAAAATAATTAGAGCCGTTTTCTAGATAAATTTTGCTTGACCCACAGTGATCCAAAAATGACCCACTAATGGAATTTTCTCTAATATGTGACTTATCCCATTGGTCTTCTCGTAATCGAAAACGACAAAATACAAAATTTATTCAAAATCGTTAGAGCCGTTTTTTAGATAAAATTGGCTTGACCCATAGTGACCCAAAAATGACCCACTAATCAAAATTTCTCGACTATGTGACGTAGCCCAATAGTTTTCTCGTGTCGAAAAACGATTGGATGTAGAATTTAGTCGAAATCGATTAGGCCGTTTTTTAGATATAATTAGCTTGACCTTGACCCATTATGACCCAAAATGACGCACTAATCTAATTTTCTCGAACCCGTGACCTAGCCTAATGGTGTTCTCGTGCCCGAAAATGGTAAAATACAAAACTTTGTAAAAATCGTTAGAACCATTTTCTAGATAAACTCACAGTGACCCAAAAATGACCCACTAATCGAATTTTCTCTAATATTTGACTTAGCCCATTGGTCTTCTGGTATTCCAAAACGTCAGTATACAAAATTTAGTCAAAATCGTTAGAGCCATTTTTTACATAATATTGGCTTGACCCAAAGGGACCCAAAAATGACCCACTAATCGAAGTTTCTCGAACATGTGACCTAGCCCAATAGTTTTCTCGTGCCAAAAAACGGTTGGATATAAATTTTGGTCAAAATCGATTGAGCCGTTTTTTAGATATAATTAGCTTGACGTTGACCCATTATGACCCCAAATGACCCACTAATCTAATTTTCTCGAACACGTGACCTAGCCCAATGGTCTTATCATGCTCGAAAATGGCAAAATACAAAATTTCGTCAAAATTGTTAGAGCCGTTTTTAAGATAAAATTTACATACACACACACATACATACACACACAATTTTTGCTCGCATAAGATTAAATACAGAATAGCATGTTAATACTAGTTGTGGTGTTAAATTAGTGTTATCCGTATATTTTGTGTATATAAAGCTTTAATTGGGAAAAACGTGCACATTGCATAAACCTCCATTTTAACGTATTTTTTAAAAGCGGGTGTAATACATGTGAGCAAATACGGTAATTTATGTTAAAGACTTTTTTCAAGTCAGAACTTCTGAAGTACTTGTATTTTAAATTCCAGGCTTATCTGCCACATAATTAGTATACTGCACACTGTTAAAAATGCGCAGCAAACTGTCCAGCAATTCGACCGTTTTTAATGATAACGATTACTTGGCCATAGTATCAAGCGCACAGCTGACAATATTATGGTCAGAATAAAGTTAAATTACGGTTATGTAACCATTTCCTATAAAAGCGGTCGAATTGCTGGACAGTTTGCTGCAGATTTTTAACAGTGCATGCTATATGCTAGAAATGGTTTTTTTCTGTTTTTCTGAATAAAAAACTAGATGCGCATATATGTGTATTGTGTAATTATACTTTGATTGTAAACAAATAAATACAAAATAAATGATATTCTCTTTTGCGCTTTTGATGAAAACACATTATATGTATTTTTTAAGAAGCAAAATTCAAATTAGTATTTTATTTCAGAAAGCGGAATGTCTATATTTTTTAATATAATTTAAAACAAAAAACAAACATGAAAACAAATATTTTTATTAAAATATTTATTGAGTTTTAGGACCTTTTAAAACGTTTTCTTAGCTTTGTTCTTGACAAGAAAAATATTATTGAACGTATATTTTAATTTCTTCAACAGCAAACCACAGAATTTTTTGAGTGTATCAGTTCCGTTAGAAAACTAGATGGCGCTTCTAGTTAATAACCTGTCATGTCTTAAAATCATTTCATATCGATGAACGTTGTCTTGGTATAATCCGGAAGGTTAAGTGGTAGCTATTTTTCTACTTTTGCTTTTACTGTATATCAGTTTTACCTTTACCGCAAAACCCAGGAAACTACCAAATGCTTCAGAGCTTTTAAAATTGCTTCAAAACTGTTTTTAAATTTTTTGTCTTTTCTTTAAAGCATACAAAATAAAAGATTAAACTGATATATACAAGCGACAAATAAACAAAAGTATATACCCCGCGATTATTTATGGACAGGCATTAAAATTAAATTAACTTATGATTATAATAAAGTACAGTGGACTCGCGATAATTCGAACTCATCACAAAGTCTCGAAAGTCTTGAAATATAATTGATGTTAAAACTAGCTGATTAATTCGAAATGTATTTTTACCATTTCTGTTAATTTGAACTAAGAAAAATAATATAATTAATTTCTCAAAAAAAAAAAAAAAAAGAAAGGAAAAGAAAAGGAAAGAAAAAAGAAAGAAGAAAAATTCCAATACTTCTGGGAAATGTTGAACTGTTTTGTATTTCTTTATTTAAAAAAAAATAATTAAAAAAAATAAAAAAAGAGAAAGAAACTACTGCAAAATTCTAAATTTATTATCAGTAGAAGGTAAGATTTCCATCATACTTAACAATCTTAATGAATTACGGATCATCTTGAAATCTTTTACTGGGCTAGTGGTTTCAACAGACAGAAAAAAAAATATTTCATCGAAATAGAAATATTGGCATTAAAATGAAATAAAATAAAACGTAGAAATCAATGTAGACATGTAGAAATATGTAGCATCACTGGGCGTTTTTTCATTGAAATTTTAAAATCCTTATAAAGGAAAAACCTGCGAAAAGAAAACCTGTCCGTAACGGATTCCTGTTTTCCACAGAAAAATGTTACCGTCTCTTCGAATACAATGCTATACAATCATACCAGTTAAGACGGAACAGAATAAAACAGAATTTTCCCCGGTCTTCGCAGGTTTTAGTCTAATTTTTTTTTTTTGTTTCTTTCATTATGCTTCGATTTATGATAAAGGTAAGATTTTTTGCCTATTAATAGCAATGTGTTTTAATAAGTTTAATTTTAGACTGTGATATCTTTAAACCATTTCGAATTATAGAAGAGGTTATCTTTTTCTTAAGAATAGCATCAAAAGTCTTTTTTTTTTTTAATTTTTTAATCAGACAAATCGAACTTTGATATCAATCCTTTCAGCTCAAATTAACGAGTATCGACATTTAATTATATACTGCACAGAGGGGCAAGAAGCCTTCAAGTCTCGCAAAAAATCGAAAAACTGAAATTCTGGTTTGAACTTCTGACATGCCTCACTTTAATAGAGCAGATGTCAGTAAATTTCTGCCTAGTATTAAAAAGTGTGCAAAGTTATCTTGGTCGTCATTAAAGTAAGAAGTTAAACTGCATATCGCACGATGATAATAAATGAAAAAAAAAAAAAATCAATAATTTTGTTTCAACATTTGCTTGTTAATTACGCTATAATAATTTAAAAATAATATTTTTTGACTATGGAACCTTCAACTTCAGGTATCTAACAGAAATACAATAACTTTTACTTTTTTTTAATATGATTTTTATAGATAAAGTGACACTTAGAATATATAGTAGTTAAATTTATAAAAAAAAATTAACAGTGGCTACAAACATTGAAGGTTTTAGTTATCAGTTAAAGCGGGTTAAGTGTCAAGTGGTTTGAGTTTTAGGACGGTAAATATGTCAGAAAAATTTGCTCCTCCCCCCCCCCCCCTTTTTTAATTGTATAGTCATTTTTATAGTTAATCATCCTCAGTTTTTTGTTAGTGTACGTACATAAACATGATTACAAATTGTTTTTTCTTAGAGACGAATTTAAATACATTATGTATTACCAGAAAAGAACTTCTGAATATCATGAAGCGTTTCAAAGAAAAATCTTTTGAAAAACAATATGATTTTTTGGTGAAAGACCTCCAGAATAGAACAAACTGCGAACGTACTAGTTATATAGACTTAAAAAAGAAGCTAAAATGTTTTAAATTTCACTACAATTTCCGATTGGAATGGGCCTGTAGAGACAAGGAAAAAAAATTCAGAATTAATAAGGAGTGGCTTGACAAATCGCTTTCATTTCCTCGATTTGAAAAACAAACTGTAGTGGCATTGAAAAGTAAACGTGGCCGGTCTCATATTCCATTTGAAAGCTGTTCTGAACAATCAAAAAGATTAAGAGCAAAACGATTACGCGATTCTATTTCTAAATCTTCGTTAGTGTACGCGAGTTTTTGAGTTTAAAAGTTATGTTAACTCAAAAGTTTTAAACGATATAATTGCAAGTCCAAAGCAAGCTATAAGATATCAAAATGCTTATACAAAATCAGTAAAATCACAAAGGCGTTTGTCTGGAAAAGATGCTTTAGCTGTATTAATATACGCGAAATTATCTCGGGTACAGTATAATGTCATAAGAAGTGCCCTACAAGAATTCCCCTCTTCCAAAACTGTGCAAGTGGCAAAAAAAGAATGTTATTCTAAAAACATCGAAGTAACAGAAATTAGTTCATCAGTTACATTGCAGGCTGTTCTATATCACACTTCACAGTGCTTGTTACAAATACTAGACACTGTTATCGAATCACTTGAAAATGAAGAATTAAAGCAGTTGTGCCTTATAAGAAAGTGGGGTTTTGATGGGTCTTCGGGACATAGCTCATACAAACAAGTTTTTTGTGACTCGGAAGCTATAGTGATTCAGCCCTATTTATTATGTCTCTAGTTCCACTTCGAATTATATCTGAAAAAAGAGTTATATGGGAAAACCCGCGACCTGCATCAATTATATATTGCAGGCCTTTTAAAACAGAATTTGTGAAGGAATCTAACAAATTGTGCGTTGCGAAAAAAAATAAAATGGATGAACAGATAAGAAATATTCAAGATAGTGATGTAGCAATTAAATCAAGAAAAGTAAAAATAAATCACAAGTTAATTTTTTCCATGGTAGACGGTAAAGTTTGTAACGCTCTGACAGAAACAAGCTAAACTATGACATGCTTCATATGTGGCGCAACGTCAAAACAATTTAACAAAATTGATAAAATTATATCCAGAGATGTAAAAACTGAGAATTTAGAATTCGTCTATCATTGCTCCATGGATGGATACGTATATTCGAATGTCTTTTGCACATGTCTTATAAGCTACAATATAATATTCAATATTATATTGTACACAATTGTATACAATTGAAAAATATTCAATTTTTTACTTCTAAGTTCGGATCCAGTGATGACCAGCAAACAAATGAAAAGAAAAAAAAGTTAGAACATCTGCCACGAGAAGCCCTACATTTGTTAAAAACTCCATCTCTCAATGTACCTGGTGATCAGGATAATGACAGTGATGATGACTCGGATGATAGTATTCTAAAATTTTTTAAACACACTATAAAATTAATACTAACGACGTGTTTCGAAGTAATAAGTTCTTCTTCCTCAGACAAAAAGTGTGTGCTACTACTAAGACAGTAGAAACAGTTTTGCTTCTGCTGTCTTGATAGTAGTGTACATTTTGCCTGAGAAAGGGGAATTCACTCCTTCAAAACGAGTCGATGATATTCACTTTAAGGTGTTCTTAAGAATAATTAAAATTATTAATTGTGTTTGCACACCAGTTTTTTTTGTATTTTTAATGTGATATTATGGGTGATTTATAAATATTCAAGTTGTATAAAACTACCTTAATTTCTTGTTTTTAACTTATTTTTGTACAGAAAATATTTGAAAAGGCTATGTAAATTAATAAATTACTCTATAGCTTATGTAAAACTTTTAAATTTTACTACGTAAAGTCTATAAAAGAATGCATGATGGTCTTTTTTTGTTCAAAGTAAATTTTATTTATTGCCAACTTTGGGGGCTTCCTGCCCCGCTGTGCACTGGTGGAAACTGATTTATGAAAACACGGTTTCTTAACTAAAATATTCATTAAAACTGAATGAAATTTCATGGGATATGCATGGTATGTATAACAAATGAGTTACAAAAATGAAATTTCATATATAATATTAAACATAAACAAAAAGTCAAAAATTAGATTTTCATAATATGCAAACATGGAAATTGATTTATGAAATATCACATTTCATTGGCTATTCCGAAGTAACGTGACAAAAATTTGCATAAAACAAGGCAACGTGACATGCTCAGTACACATAAAAAGCGTTATATATTGAAAGCAATACTACCCTTCAGTCATACTTTTCACGACGGGTATACGAAAGATGCTGTCTGACGAAGAAAGAGATAAAATCGATGCATATCTAGAATGTGAAAAGTTTGTTCAGGAAATTAGTAAATTAATTAAAAGATCAGTTGATCTGATATGTAACTATAGAAAAGATCCAGCCAAAAAATGGCAAAATTTTAACAAAAAAGGTAACCACGTTTAAGTAAGAGAGATAAAAGAGGGATTCTTCAACTTTCATCGGAAGCCATCACACTTCAAAGCAGATTTGCGCAGATCTATCCCTTCCTGCTACTTCTAGAAGAGTTAGACAAATTTTACATTCTTCACGGAGCATGAGATAGTCGAAAATGAAGGCTGTTACAAAATTACTTCTGCGTCGCAAGCAGATACTTTTGCAGTATTGCGTGAAGTATATGGAAATCGATGACAATTGGAAGAAAGTCATTTTCTCCGGCGAAAAAAGATTTAATTTGGATGGCCCGGATGGTTTGAAGTATTATTGGATGGTTTTCGAAAAGAACCAAACTCTACATTCAGCAGAAAGTTTGGTGGCGGAAGTTTAATGATTTGGTCAGCGATCGCTTATAATGGAAAAAGTGAAATTGTATTTTTAAACGGTCGTCGGAATTCTTTTGATTACAGTTTAGTTTTAGAAAATTTACTTCTTCAATTTACATAGCAATATTATGGTTTAGAAAATACATTCATCCAAGACAATGCAAGTATTCACATTTCAAATGCAATGAAAGATTGGTTTGACGAACAAAATATTGTTCTTTTAGATCATCCACTTATTAGTTCTGATCTGAACCTCATCGAAAATATTAGAAGACAGCTTTTCCGAATGGTTTATGCAAATGGGATGCAGTACACATCACTTGTAGAATTGAAACCTTCAATCTGGCAAAATTGGAAATTACTTGATCAGAAATACATTTAAACACTTGTTTTATCAATGCCATCCAGAATAAACAAATTCAGATGAATAAAGGCGGCTTTACTAACTATTAATTCCAATTAAATGTGATATTTCATAAATCAATTTCCATGTTTTTATGTTACGAAAATCTAATTTTTGACTTTTTTTTCAGTTTATTAATATGCATGAAATTTTATTTTTTTAAATTATTTGTTGTACATAGCATGCATAATGTATGAAATTTCATTCATTTTTAATGAATATTATAGAAGTTTTTGTTAAAAAACCGTGTTTTCATAAATCAATTTCCACCAGTGTATTAAAAATATGAAATGAACAAGTTATCATTGTAATGAAGTAAAATTTACCTGATTTTTAGGGTTCCGTACTTAAAAAGTAAAAACGGAATCATTATAAGATCATTCTTGTGTCTGTCTGCCACAGCCATTTTACTCGTAAACTATACAACATGGAAAGTTCAAATTGGGGGAAGTAATAAAGACTATTGACCCACATATTTTCAGATTGTTAAACATTCGTAAACACTTTTAGAACAAATGTAGAGGGACTAATTAAGTTACTTGAAAAAAAAAAAAAACTCTTTTCTTTGTGTGGGGTATCGTGCGAAAGCTTTCGTAACGATGAACTCAAAAATACATTTTAGGTATTATAGTTTCAAAGATATCGTCGAAAATGTAGCACAGAAATATGTTCCTAACCCCATCTAATTCCGAATCTACTGATACTAATATTATGAAACAATTAGAGGTAGTAGACGCTAACTTAAACTTTGCAGGAAATTATAGCGATTACCGTAAGTCGCATAGTTTTTGAGAAAATCGCATTTTTCCGTTACACACAAATTTCGATTTACGGGCATTCAGCAAAAGTGTTGAGCAGCGCTTAGGTACATATCGTAGCAGAAGTATAAAAGCATTGCTGATAATTATTTTCAAAAAACTTTTTCGGCAATCAGCCGAAATATTAAGCCTCAAATATACGGACGGTTTGAACATACTGAACATACATAATAACAGGAGCGGCGTACTCTATGTACTATCGTCTTTTAAAGCCTAGTTAACAACTTTTATTGATATATATGTGTAATGCAATGCCCAGTAGCAGTATAAAAGCAATAAATGCCAAATTGTTAAAAACAGACAAATTTAATTAGAATAAATCGCATAAATACTATGGGATTCGCGGTAGTTTGCATTGAGAGGATATCTCAATACGCCTCGAGTGACTTTAAAAGTTAATTAAAAACTTATGTGGAAAAACGCTGCACAGACCAAGGCGGCGATGCAATTTTGCGACCTCCTTTCAAAGCCCGCTTAGCACAATGCCAAATTTTAACTTTGAACAAAGGTTTTATTTTAGCTACACTGTAGAAAGAAAGGTTATTACTACGCTGAATTTAGTTTTATGAAATGCCAAATGAAGTTTAAATATACACTGCTTTTATTGTCAGTACCAAATTAAGTTCCTCATAAACAGATAAGGATAATATTAAAAAATGTGTTATACAGAATAGCTATATTTGATATTATTTAGGTTCCATATCTGTTTAAACTTTCATGGTATATCCATTTGCACTTTTCTAGTATATACAGTTATAACCTTAACCCTACGTTGTATAGTTTTTTCAAAGTCTTTTAGTATTATTTCTGCTACGGTTTTTTTAATAATACAATTACTAAATAGTTAAATATAGCGAAACAGCACCGAAAACTGGCGATTTGAAGTAATTAAAATAATAAAACTTTGTAAAAAATCACCATAAAATAAAACAATATACAGGACGCGTTTCGAGCTAAAAACTTAACAGCTCGTCATCAGCTACAACAAACACGTGTCCGCAAGCGAACAAGGTCAAAGATGAACTGAAGGTAAAGAATGTTGCAAAGAATCCGACAGATGGCGCTAGCTGAAAGAGGCACATGTAGAACAGAAAGGTGTTGCCAAAAAGATAGAAGAGAAATTGATAGGAAAAAAAATGGAAATAAAAGAATTAAAATAAAATAAAAGAAGTAAATTAAAAAATATAAATAATAATAATAATAATAATAATAATAATAAATAAATAAATAAATAAATAAAAGAATAAAACAAGAAAAAAAAACAAAATATCCTTTTTTTTTAAAATAAAATAAAAAGGAAAAGAATTACAAAAGTAATTTCCGCGCTGGAGATAGGAAAGGAGATTATGGGAGATCATTGACAAGATTAGCAGAATTTTTAGAAATAAAATATGCTTCATGAAAATCCAAGTGAGAGGGAGAGGCAGGGGAAAAAATAATTTCGGCCATGGAGAAATTGAAACAATGACTGGAAGACCAACAATGAGAAGCAATCGAAGATTTAGAGATTTCTTGATTTGCAATATACCTCTGATGCTCGCCTAATCTGAATTTTAAAGCTCTCTTTGTTTGACCAATATAACCTAAATTGCAAGAGCAAGGAATATAATAATAATAATAATAAAAAAAAATCTTTTGTTTTTTTTTCTTGTTTTATTCTTTTATTTATTTATTTATTTATTTATTTATTATTATTATTATTATTATTTATATTTTTAATTTACTTCTTTTATTTTATTTTAATTCTTTTATTTCCATTTTTTTCCTATGAATTTCTCTTCTATCTTTTTGGCAACACCTTTCTCTTCTACATGTGCCTCTTTCAGCTAGCGCCATCTGTCGGATTCTTTGCAACATTCTTTACCTTCAGTTGATCTTTGACCTTGTTCGCTTGCGGACACGTGTTTGTTGTAGCTGATGACGAGCTGTTATGTTTTTAGCTCGAAGCGCGTCCTGTGTATTGTTTTATTTTATGGTGATTTTTACAAAGTTTTATTATTTTAATTACTTCAAATCGCCAGTTTTCGGTGCTGTTTCGCTATATTTAACTATTTGTGTGCTGCATTATTGCTTTCCAAATACAATTACTAATTCATATATTTATTCTACGGAGCCCTCTGTGCGCGAGTAATACTCGCATTTGACCGTTTATTTAATATAAGGTAACCTGGGGGTAAATTTCAGACAGAAAAAGCTGGGGTAATTAACGGACAGCCGTAATACTCTCACAGTAATTGGAGCCTGGCCAAAATAGTTTATTTTTTAATTAAATCGACTATTTTTCAATTTCAATTAGTATTTTTTAGTAAAGAATAGCTTTTTTTGTCTTGTAAAAAATAATTTTCCTAAATGCTATAATAACTCTGCTATGCTCTTTAACTTGTTGCTTCACGGATTTCAAATTTCAATTTCACGGGTGTAGCAACACTAGCACAAGTGCTACTTCGTGCTTGGATACTAGGGTATGTTATCTTTCTGAAAACAAAAAAGTAACATTATTTGGATGTCCATCTGGCAGAAAAAGGAAATTTTTAAAATTTGTAACTTTTCAGAAACACCAGGGTAATTATCAAACAGCCTTCGGGGTAGTTTCCAGACGCTAGTATGCGTTACAAAATGTCTTTTGAGAGGTCTTACATGGTAAATTGATTCTTTGTCAATGACTTATGGAGGATTCTACATTAAAATATAATTTCCAAACGTCACCTGTAAGTTAAAATGGAAATACTGGGCGGAGTTTAGGTTAAAAGTTACTGATATTTGTTTTCAAATCTTATTTTTGAAATTGGGTATGCATAAGATTTTATCTAAAATCCATTTCATAATCAAATATATATTTGATGCCATACATTATAGCCTAACATTCTATCTGGAACAGGTCAGAAAGTTACTTCACAAATATAATCATGAATAAAATCTATTAGAAATTAAAATGGAATTTTAAAACTAACTTGGAGATGATTGATATTGGTGGCCAAACAAAGATAAAGTTCAATTTGTTGTCAAGTCCTTTTAGTTTTTTGGACCTATTGAGGCTCGATCTGTTTATCTTTTCCTGACGTGAAAGAATTAAACATTTAAATGAAAAAAAATTACAAAGATACCTTTACTATCAACGAAAGCTAAACTGGTTAGGCCTTTCGAAATTAGTGCTGTTTAAAAATTTTAATGTATTGATAAAAAGCAAGTTTGGAGGCTTTTTAAAAAAAATGAAATTAGTGTCGGGTTCATGTTCTTATTTAATGATTTTTTTTTTTTCAGCCTGTCAGAGCTGTTTAAAAAGCCTGAAATTCTTTACTGATTTACATAAATTTATGTAAAATGGATTCGTAAAAAAACATTCATTAACTGGTATGCCGTTGCCATCACAAACATTTCTTCTATATAATTCTAATGTATTTATTCAAATGGGACTTTTATACACCAACAATTACGGAGTATAGCCCATTACTTTTTAATTTAACTCGTAGTTGCACTGATCAGTGATTAAAGAAGCATAGTCCAACTGTGCCACTATTGATATCAAAATACAAAATTGGACCGACCATCCATACTATAAACTTCAAATATGAAATTTGGCTCCTTTCTACCCAATAGAAATTAAGATACAGCTATAATGTTCATCGCAAAAATAAGATGGCAGCGATGTCTTAACGGAGTCAAAATTATATCAACAGAATTTTTAATAAATATTTTGCAGATTAAATTTGGTATATATATATATATATATATGTGTGTGTGTGTGTGTGTAATGATTTGGGAAAGAAAACTACAAATTCGTATAACAAAAATACATATAATAGTAATTATTATTATTAATATCTGTCTGTATTTTTAATATTTTAATGCTTATATTTCTAGTTATAATTCAGACTGAGCATCTTGTATATGTATATTTCGAAAATGATTTACACTGACAATAATGCAGAAAGAAGCCTTTTATCGAGATTTTAACCAAAATAATAGCAACAATTTTTTTAATATATAAAAAGAAATCTTATAAATTAAGATACCCTATATTAATATATACCGGGTGTCCCAGAAATGACCGACGATTTTAAAATTCAATAACTTGCAAACGGTGACAGATATTAAAAAAATTCTTGCAAGAGCGTTATGTATGATGTCAGGAGTTTTTTTTACTGTGATTCTTGATTTTAGTTCGAATTTCAAACAATAGATGGCGCTGACAGCGGTTGGCGCTCAGCCGAGGCCGAAACTGACTTCAGTCAGCATTGATGAGAAGGAAGGAGATTAATGCTATGGAGTAGTTCTCATTCGCCAGTACAATCTTGCTCATTGGCCCCGATTCTGAGCTCATTCGATATGATTTCAATGGAATGCCTTGTTGCCATGGAAACAACAAATTCTTCGATAGTGTTCTTCGATAGTTTTCTTTAAGCGTTCAGAACTGCATTGCTTTGGTGTATTTCGATTTGGCCGTGTTCCGCATGAAATAACTTTTTTAAAAATAATATTTTTTCTTTGAAATTGAGTATTTATGGATGAAAAACAAGAATAAAGTTTCATATTTAAAATCCAAATACATCGAATTTCAGTTTTTATTTTTATGCAGTCTTTGAATGAAAAATTAATTTTTCACATGGTTCGGTAATATTTTAATATATGTTCTTTATTTTCTAATATTCTGCAATTAAAATATTTTAAAATAGCCATGCATCTGATTTGGCATCCAATTTCAATGCCAGTCACGTGGATTGAGTATCTTGCTGAAATTGATTCACTATTTATGTCTCAAAAGAAAGAAAGTCTTGAGGTTAAAATCCAAATACACCCATTTTTAGTTTATATTTTTATGCATTATTTTGATGAAAAATTAATTTTCATAAGTTTGGGTAACATTGGAATATTTTAGTTTTAATTTATTATTATTTTGTAATTTAGTAAAAAGAGTTCTGTAAGAGTCAAGTAACCTGATTTTTACAGCAGAATTGGGGAGTGGTAGAGGAGGCATTCATTAGATTTTTCTGCAGATCTGCGGTTTTCTGCTTTTTGACATTTTGTTATCATTAAAAATTAATATATTTTAAGATTTTATTTTATTACTAATCTTACAGGTTACCAACACTCTCAATAAATCAACTCGATAAACATAACTCGAAAAAATATCAGCGATTTCAGAAATGTGCTCCGAGGCTCACACTTTCAATCCTTCTCCATCCACTATACGAATGTCATCATTTATATTAAAAATTTTTTATTATAATCTAAAAGTTAAAAAGAAATAAAAGTGCACATTTTTTCTGATATATTCTCACTTTTTTTACGCTTTTCTCATGGTAAATGCACAGTTAAATTTATCATTGAATTCGTTGAATCTGGTTTGTTTTTATCACAATAAGTTTTTAATTTTGTATCTGTAAAAAAAGAAAAGAGTGTGTATCTTGTTAGCAATGAGATGCTATTTGGGTAAAGTAGGAGAAGCTGCCCCCCCCCCACTCAAATTAAGAAATTTATATTATAGAAGCCATATCATGTCAGACCCCCCCCCCCAAAAAAAAAAAAAAAAATCTTTTTTAATATTTCTTAAAGAATGAGTTTATAAATTGTATAAAAATATGTCACTATTTTTTAAAACGGAAAAAAATGAGTGTTTTGAGGCATTCAAAGATTTTTTATCTGTAAAATATTACCTCTTTTCAAAGGTATTTGAAAAATTTAAAGCTAAGTATACTAAATAATACAAGAAGGGAGGGGGGTACAAAAAGACCGTATTTTGTTACTAAGAATGGAGGATATTCCATCTTTTAACCCTTACTGGCGTGGAGTAATTCCGTTTATAATCTGATGAAATAATGGACTGACACCGCAATTTATAAACGAATTTATTAGGAAATACAAACTTGCTTATTTTCATGTACATTATGATAGGAAAATTTTAGTTAAATATTCTTGGTGCCGTTTGTCAGTTTTGAAATTAAAATTAGGTGTCTTTTTTAAGGACACCGCGCCGGTAAGGGTTAAGGAAGTTCGTCAGTAGACTTTTATGAACGTTGAAAAATAATCGTGAAAATGATTAATAGTATATTGTTGTTCAAAATATTTATTTATTTATTTATTTGTTTTACACATACATCTGACTTGTGTGCTTGACATCTAGGTCCGCTTATAAGTCATCGTCAATATACAGGGACGAGATAGCACAATGAAATTTACAACACAGAGAAATTACATCCGGGAGCTCCACAAAGAGTGTGCAATGGAGCCAGCGAGAGTCGAACTCGCAGACCTCTGCCGCTCTCAATGCTTGGCGGCTGGCATCGCGGCGTCCTAAGCGTTCGGCCACCGAAGCCCCTTGTTCAAAATAACTACCTCAAAACAAATAATAGAAGCTGCCTTGTTTAACCAGTTTTGAAAGCTGTATTCTACTATCGCAGAATTTGTTGTTTCCATGGCAACAAGGCATTCCATTGAAATCATATCGAATGAGTTCAGAATCGGGCCCTAAGAGCAATATTCTACTGGCGAATGAGATCCACTCCATAGCCTTAATCTCCTTCCTTCGCATCAATGCTGAGTGACGTCAGTTTCGGCCTCGACTGAGCGCCAATCGCTGTCTGCGCCATCTATTGTTTGAAATTCGAACTAAAATCAAGAATCACAGTAAAAAAACTCCTGTCTTCATACATAACCCTCCTACAAGAATTTTTTTAATATCTGTCACGGTTTGCAAGTTATTGAATTTTAAAATCGTCAGTCATTTATGGGACACCCGGTATATACACTACTGGACAAAACTTAAAGACAAAGACGAAATGTATACGTACATGAGAATCTAGGTGAGATTGTGGGTCAAGAAGCAAACAATAGTATTAACAGTTTGTTACACAGGATTTAATATAAAAATTTTGTTGAAAGTATGTATACAGGGTTTTACCAGAGGTTCTTTTTCTGAAACGTGACTATTGTCAGAAAACATGACTGTACAAAGAAAGCAAAATACTCACAATTAACAATCGTCAGTGCCATATCAATAAGGGATGTGGCCACCGTGTAATGTGAGACAACTTTCAACACGGCGTGGCATATTCAGAACAACATGATTCAGTAGCTGTTGAGGCAAGTTGCCCCATTCCTCCTTCACCGCACGGATGAGGGTTTCCTTATTTGTGGGAGGAAATTGTCAAGCAGCAATACGTCTCCCCAAGGCATCCCATTCATTTTCAATGGGATTCAGGTCAGGGGAACGTGCTGGCCAGTCTATGCGATGGATATCTTCGGCCTCAAAGCAATCTTGTACAGGCTGTGTGCGATGACAATGTGTGTTATTGCCCATAAAGAGAAACTTTTCGCCGACAGCACCTTTAAAAAGTCGAACGTGTGGAAGCAGGAAGTCTTCAATGTACCGTCTACCAGTCATGGATCCTTGGTAAAGCACATAGAGATCCGTGCAGCCATTGAACATGATGGCAGTCCACACAATGAACTTGAAGTCGCATATCGATCTCTTTATAAAATATTTTCGCGACAATTAAGCACTACCAACCTCGCGTCATATCAGTTTACGCCTATAATCCGATAGACTGAATCTGCTCTGATCTAAGAAGATCATGGTAGACCGGTCGTCATCAGTCCAATTGCGATGCATACGACACCCCTGTAAACAGGCACTACATTGGCGTCTCGAGAGTAGGATACACACAACAGGTCTTCGGGCGTATAGTCCACCCTTTTTTCAAACGTCTTGCAAAATCCGCAAGATTTTAGTTCCTGTGGCAGCACAAAGTTGATTTGCTAAGTGACCAGCTGTGCTGCGTCTGTTCCTTTTTACCGAAATAACAATATAGCAATCTTCTTGGGACGTCGTACTGCTAGGACGACCTCTTTCCGTGCACCTAGTACATATTTCACTCTTTTGGAATGCCGCCCATAGCCTAGAAACAATACTGTGCACGTTGTTAAATTCACGGGCAACATCTCTAATTTTGCGTCCTTCTTCCAACTTTCCGATTATACTACCACGAGTGATATCGTCTAAATGATGTTTCGAAGACATGTTCAAAATTTCACTGTTCAAGCTTCACTCCATCTCCTTCAATTTTTACATCTAATGACAACTCACAGCACCCGCCGATTGCCTAAATTCTCTTATATCTGCTGTCACGTGATCGACAAAAGCGGAAGTACAAAATTTACACAAGTTTCAGAAAACAGAGTACACCCCGCATTCATGCAAATTTACACGTGCTGCTGCGGATCTATTTCTAACTGTAATCGTTGAACATAACAGTGGTCCTTAAGTTTTGTCCACCAGTGTACAAGGGGTGATCAAATGAAAAGGTACGAAACGACGTAAAAACGTAACAGTTAAATATTTGCATATTCCGCCATGGGAGAACGTAGCGAGACATCTCGGGATGCGATTGGAGTCTCTGACTGGGATCGGAGCATGCGCGGGTGCGCGCATGCGCAGTAGAGAGCAGAGGCTCTTATCAAAAGCGGCGTCCAAATGATGCGGCTGTCCGTATGAGGACAGGATGGCGTTCGCGTTGCAAAATTCGACGATTGAGGAGCAAAGAGGTGTTATCCGATTTCTGACAGCGGAAGGGTCAGAAACCGGCAGCTATTCATCGCCGGATGGTGACAGTTTACGGGGAGAAATGTGCCTCTGACAAGTCTGTCATGAAATGGAGTGCCCATTTTCGTGCAGGCCGTGAGAGTCTGGGTTATGACCCAAGACCAGTTCAAGTGGGAGACGTTGGACCATCTGCCCTACAGTCCGGACATGTCGCCTGCGATTTCCATGTGTTTGGTCTACTGAAGAAACACCTGAAAGGAAAGCCCTTCAACTCGGACGACGTACTCAAGGACGCTGTGAAGGACTGGGTCTCGTCACGGCCACAGGAATTCTGGGAACAAGGAATCCTGTAGCTTGTTTATCAGTGGGATCGTTGTGCTCAGTCCTATGGTAAATATTTTGAATAAAGTCTACATTTGTACCCACGGTGTCGTTTCGTACCTTTTCATTTGATCACCCCTTGTATATATGTATGTATATAATAAATAACCAGTAGTAGAACCAATTGAATAACATAAAATTTCACTATAAATTAAAATCTTTTCTTTTCCGGTACAATTTCCGTATTTTCACTAATCATTTTTACAGTATAAAAATTAAAATAAACTCTTCCGTCTTAGAGAAAATAATTATCTAACTAGATTATCAGCATTTTTATCTGTCAAGGATTTTATAAATTCATGTTAGCTTCTTTCGAATTCCTTAAGTTTTAATTCGTCAAAATTGAAATTAATAAAAATAATTCATGCATTTTGAAATTTTACAGTAATTTTTAATTTTCAGATCTTGAAGATTTTGATATGATTCATTTGAAAAATTTTACAAAATTTAATAAGAAAATAATGCGTTTTTGTTTAATTTTGTATTGTTATTTAATAAACATAATTTTCTTGATGTGCCTAACTTTTGAGATAAACTGCTGGTACACCAGGAAATACGTGCAAGAATTAAATTTTGGTGCTATAACTTCCAGAGAATACTGCATTCCTCCTGAGAATTCTTCTCAGGTTAATGCTGGTTTCATATCGAAAGTGGAAACGATTTAAACAATCCATTTCTCCCTTTTTTCAGAAATTTTAATTGCTTCTAAACGTCATATAATTTTAATTTTTACATCGTCGAAAAGAAAAAATATGCACTTTTAAATGAAATTTCTTAGAAAACTGTGTCTCAACTTACTGATTTCTTATGGTTTTTAAAAGAATTTTCAAGCATGAATTTTTTAATAATCTATTGCTATCGTGTGATTATGGAAAACCAAACAGCACTTAAAACAATGTAAATATTCCAGCGTTTGCCTCTGGCTGATATTCTATAACGAAATTGGAACTTCATAAACAGAAAAAAATAACACACAGTTTTAACAGATATGTAATGGAACTACTTGCTTAAACACTGAAGTAATCAGAATCAAAAAGCCTGTTGTAAGTAGCAAAATGTTTGCCGATTTCTTAGACTATTAACCTCTGTCATGTGACTAATAATAAAGTATCACTTTTAATGAATTTCAAAAATTTATTTGAATACATAATGGATATATTTTATATATAAATGCATTTTGATGTTAGTAGGTAATCTAAAAAAATATATTAAATGTAAAAAGCTGTTAGAGTTTTTAATTTTAAAAATATGGTTTTCACTTATGTTCTGTACTCCGGGCAGTGTGTTCTGTAACTCGGGAAACCAGGTTGGATACTCTGCTTTATACAAATGTAAAATATGTCGTTATGAAGAACAGCAAAAAATTAAATGTGTTTCTAATAAGTTAGCGTCTTTGAAAAAAGTCCTTACGGCCAGTGCCGGGAGGAAGAGGTAGCTTTCATATTCCTTATTTTTAAAAAGCCAGCTTATATTATTCAAACACACAAAGCTCAATTTAGTGGAAACCGATTATAGGAGATTCAATACTAATTTTTATTAATACTAAATCATTATGAATGAGAATTTCGCGAAATTACTCAGCTTAACCGAAGCTGTTTTTATTTAAAGTAACTTATATTTGGTTGCCAAATTCGGCGATATCTTGAAGTGCCTGCCATTTTAAGACAACATGGTGGATGAGGCTAACAAGTGAACTTGGTCGAGACATTAGTAATTCCAGTGCACATGCTCACTCACATCGGAATCGGTTGAGATATACGAGTGCTGTCGCAGGCAAAAAATCAGATTTTTCAAAATGTCCCCCCAAAAAGAAACTTTTTTCAATTTCTACTTTTTTGCACCTTACTTTAAATATATATTTTTTTATTTACTGGCCGCCATATTGAAACAAGATGGCTGATAAAGCTGGCCAGCGAACTTGGGCAAGACATTGCTATATACTATCCACATCCCTTCTAACATCGAAATAGGTTAATAAATACACGTGTTATCGCGTGACAAATCAGATCGTTTCAAAATGTCAGCCATGCTAGAAATTCAAAGTGCTATAATTCAGCCATTTTTTAAGATATAGACGAAACAAAAACTGCTCCGGAATCTTTGTATCAAGGTCAAACACATAAAAAAAAATCTTTTTCATTTTCCAATTTTTTGATACCTCATTTTAAATTAAAATTTTTTTTTAAATGGCAGCCCATTTGAAACAAGATGGAGAATGAAGCTGGCCAACGAACTCGGTCTAGACATTGGTATGTACTACGTACACACCAAGTTACATCCAAATCGGTCCATAAATACTCCTGTTACTGCGTGAGAAAAATCAGGTCGTTTCAAAATGTCAGCCACAATAGAAATTCAAAATGCTATAACTCAGCCATTTTTTTAGATAGAGACGAAACAAAAACTGTTCCGGAATCTTTCTATTAAGGTCAAACACATACAAAAAAAATCTTTTTCATTTTCTAATTTCTTGGTACCTCATTTAAAATTTAAATTTTTTAAAATTTTTTTAAATGGCCGCCATTTTGAAACAGTATGGCAGATGAAGCTGGCGAACGAACTCGGTCGAGACATTGGTATGTAGTATGTATACACCAGGGTACATTTAAATTGGTTCATAAATACGCCTGTTATTGCGTGACAAAAATCAGGTCATTTCAAAATGTCACCCACGTTAGAAATTCAAAGTGCTATAACTCAGCCATTTTTTAAGATATAAACGAAACAAAAACTGCTCCGGAATCTTTGTATCAAGTTCAAACATATAAGAAAAAAAATATGTTTTAGTTTTCAATTTTTTCGTACCACAATTCAAATTTTAATTTTTTTTAAAAAATTTAAATGGCCGCCATTTTGAAACAAGATGGCGGATGAAGCTGGCCAACAAACTCGGTCGAGACATTGATATGTACTATGTATACACCAAGGTACATCCAAATCGGTTCATAAATACGCCTGTTATCGCGTGACAAATATCAGGTCGTTTCAAAATGTCAGCCACGCTAGAAATTCAGAGTGCTATAACTCAGCCATTTTTTAAGATATAAGCGAAACAAAAACTGTTCCGGAATCTTTGTATAAAGGTCAAACACATAAGAAAAAAAATATTTTATAATTTTAAATTTTTTGGTACCACATTTCAAATCTTTAAATTAAAAAAAAATTAAATGGCCGCCATTTTGAAACAAGATGGCGGATGAAGCTGGCCAACGAACTCGGTCGAGGCATTGGTATGTACTATGTATACACGAAGTTTCATCCAAATCGGCTCATAAATACGAGAGTTACAGTGTGACAAATATCAGATATATATATATATATATATATATATATATATATATATATATATATATATATATATATATATATATATATATATATATATATATATATATATATGGATATATATATATATATATATATATATAGAAAGTGAAAATTTGATATCTAAGTTATTTGACAAGCGAAATGATTTCAACTTTAATACCTTAAAGCTGATATATTTTGATTCCAACGTGCATGTTTCGATTAAAAGAAATGTACTTAGAAATGGATTAATACGAATCGAAAGACTGAGTACTAGAGTTAAAGATATGTTTAATGATATTTTAGAGTGGTGTCGCTTGGGATTCAAGCATGGTTATCCTCGCAATTTCATCAGGAGAATAACTAGTGATTTTATTAAGAGTAGCAGCTACGGAACTGAACTGAACTCAGTGATGGATGAGAATGGAGGTTTTGATGAGTTGATTGATCTAATGAGTTAGAGAGATATTTTGGTGAATGTTGTAGTTCTGTTTAGTTTTTCATATTTTTTCAATTTTGGTCTTGGCGAGTGATGGGGGACGTAGCATGCGTAAAGTCTGACTTAACCCTGCAGAGCAAGTCGTTAGCCATGCCGCTCTCCTTTTGTTCTGTTCTCTTATGTTTTGCAATTATATATATTTTCTTTAGTTTGGTTATTCAGTTTGATTTTAAGAGTTAAAGTTTATGTTGGTTATTTTAATATTTTCGATGTTAGTTTCAATTTAGATATGGTGAGTGATGGATTTTGATATTTTGTTTGTGGTTTTAAATATATATCAACTTTTGAACGGAGGGTGGTTTCGGGGTCTGGGGGCCATGATCGGTGAAAATATACCAAATTTTTTTGAAATCGCTTTCCTCCGAACGGCTGCAATATGTAGCTTTTTATAATGAAAGCTACCTAAAAATCTTTTCTCTGAGACATTTTGTCTTATCGTAGATGCCTTGGTAAACTGTAAATGATGATATTGTTAACTGAAAATCTGAATGAACAACGATGTCTCAGGTACGAGCTGGTATGGCAGACTTCACTGTGAAATAACGTATAGTGAGAAAATTACCCGTTGGCAACACTTTCTATGGAGTACCGGATTTCGTCTGAAGGCCACGATATTTGTGATATGACACAAGATTCGTGATGTGTACGGAGATAATATGAGAAATAAAAAAGGGCCAACTAAAAAGGCCCCTTTTGGAATATCTTCTACCATAGTCGTGTTTCCAATTTTAAATATTTACAGGATAATTCTTGTTATACTCGTGTTTTAAGGAATATTTATATATGATTATTTCTTAATTTGATAATCATTCCAATAATTATTCAATTAATTGACATTCTTTGCATACGCTTTCATACAATTTGTTGCACTCTTATATATTATTGCGCATTTGCTTATAAATTGTGGATTCATAAATTTTATATATTATATGATATATTCCCATATTTTGTTATAGTTTTGTAATTGTTTCATGTATCTGTTTAATTATGTTTTTCTTCTTTTCATGTATAGTACTTACTTTTATCTAATGTGCTACTGTTCTAAGAATCTTCATCGTTCATAACTACATATGATCTCGTGCTCTAATAATTTGCCAAAATATCAGTGCTAGGAATGTATCTCCAATGTGTGTAATTTAATGGTAATACTTAGTCCAAGATTTTTATTTTTTCATTTAAAAATAATTTAAATATAAAACAAAAAATAATTTAATAAAGAATAACTATTACGTAATAATTAAATACAAAATAAATATTTAATAATAATGTATTAAAAATATATAATTTCAAACGACTATGCATATTACGTCTGAATCAGAATTTAGAAATTAAGACATTTAAAATCAGAAATTTAATAAAACTAAAAAATAACTGATTAATATCACATAATAAAATCAAATACAGCAGTCGTTTCAAACTCTATGGAAGTTCCTCATCACTACAAATATCAATCCAAAATCAAAGCTGTTATTAACACATGTATACGTTTAAAATATCATTTAAAATATTAAAACATCAGGCAGTATAAGTCACAAGAATTACATATTCCAAGTCGAATTGTACATTCTTATTGTATGGAACTGGTGGGATTATATACACGGTGAAATTGCATGTATTTTAAGGTGGAATTTCACAGCATGTTCAATTCCATCAGAATATTTTGTCTTACTGTAACTTATACTCCCTGGTGTTTTAATATTTTAAATGCATATTTTGAACGTGAGCATGGTGTAAACAATAGCTTTGGTTTTCGATTGGCATTTGTACTTATGAGAAGCTTGTATATAACTTGAAACTTCTACTGTATTTGATTTTATTATGTGATATTAATGTGTTATTTTTTAATTTTATTAAATGTCTGATTTTAAATGTTTTTATAGTTTTACAATTCTGATTAATACGTAATATTTTGGTTACTTGAAATTGAAATACGGGCCTTCGATGGTCCAAAATATCATTAAGGATTGTACGCCTGAATTGTCAAAACTATTTTCTCTTACGTTGTTAGACCCTAAAAGTTATTGCCTTGTCATTTAAAGTTAAGCCGCTTGTAAACTGAGTTCTTGGAAAGAAGATTGCTTTAGCCACTAGTTTTCGTTTTATTTTGGCAACTATTACCTTATGTTTCTGCTGGCCCTTTTAAATTCGAGTCGAAGATTACTGCATTTTCAACTTAAAAACCTGCTGCAGTCTATTGAACAATCTGATAGATTAACTGTGTTTTATTACCTTACGGCAACAAATAGCAACTTAAAGAGCTCTTTAAGTAATAAACATAGAGTGAAGTTCGAGGGATTAGTTTCACTCAACACAACTACTTTCTTTACTAATATTACAGAACATAACTGGACTTTGAATATATCTTCCCGTATTTTTTCAGACGTTGAATTGAACGAGTTCAATCATAGTTTGAACTTCGCCGTTCGTAGAAGATAAATAACGAATCTTAATTTATTGGCTTCACTTGAATCCCTAGTGCCTGTACAAAATAGTACCTTTAAATGTACTGTGCTAACCGAATTATCTAAAATAATACTGAGACACATATACTTTAAAACAAAAGATTTTTGTAGTGATATGCATATACTGAAAAGTTTGTCTATGGGCTGTTCAATTGTAATTATTAGAACGCATAAAGGCCTTATGGCCGTAATTTTAGATAAATCTGTTTTTTATCAATAAAGCTCTTGAATTGTTAAGGATACTTCTACTTATGAAGTTTTAGCAAAAGACATTACGCGTTCAATACAAAGAAAAATTAATATCTTACTGAGCAACTTTGAGAAATTGGAAAAAAAATAAATATTGCTGATCTTGCCGAGAAATTGAGATGTTACGTTGGTACTGTTCCTACCTTTTATAGTTTATCCAAAATACACAAAACAGGTACCCCTTTAAGGCATATAATTGACTATACGAGATCACCTCTTCACAAGGTATCAAGATATTTATCAACTTTATTGAAACCCTAAACTGATGAGTCTATTCTTAGATTAAATTCTGTCTATGAATTTTTTATCTTCGAAATTTTCATTTTCCACCGAGTTGCGCCATGACTTCACTAGATGCTGTATCTTCTATTTAAATTAATACCAATTACATGTGCATGCGAAATTATTCAGAAAATATGGCCGAATTACAACATGGAATCTAATTTAGACATTCTTGACATTATAGAACTTGTACGTTTCTGTTTAAACGTAAAAGTTTTTAACTGCTTAATTTTTAAAAAGTCCTTCCGGCCAGTGCCGGGAGGAAGAGGTAGCTTTCATATTCCTTATTTTAAAAAAGCCAACTTATATTATTCAAACACACGAAGTTCAATTAGTGGAAACAGAATATAGGAGATTCAATACTAATTTTTATCAATACTAAATCATTATGAATGAGAATTTCGCGAAATTAGTCAGCTTTATCCAAGCTGCTTTTATTTAAAGTAACTTGTATTTGGTTGCCAAATTCGGCGATATCTTGAAGTGCCTGCCATTTTAAGACAACATGGTGGATGAGGCTAACCAGTGAACTTGGTCGAAACCTTAGCAATTGCTGTGCACATGCTGACTCACATCGGAATCAGTTGATATATACAAGTGCTGTCGCAGTCAAAAAATCAGATTTTTCAAAATGTCACCCATATTAGAAATTAAAACTGCTATATCTGAGCCATTTTCTAAGATAAAGACAAACAAAAAATGCTCCTGAATCCTTATATCAAGGTCAAATACTTAAGAAAGAAACCTTTTTCAATTTCTAATTTTTTTGCACCTCACTTTAAATATAATTTTTTTTTTTTAATTTAATGGCCGCCATTTTGAAACAAGAAGGCTGATGAAGCTGGCCAGCGAACTTGGTCGAGATATTGATGTATACTATCCACATGCCTATTCTTACATCGAAATAGGCGAATACGTGTGTTATCGCGTGACAAATACAAGATCGTTTCAAAATGTTAACTATGCTAGAAATTCAAAGTGCTATAATTCACCCATTTTTTAAGATATAAACAAAAGAACAAATTTTCAGAAACAGAACTGCTCCGAAATCTTTGTATCAAGGCCAAACACATAAAAAAAATCTTTTTCATTTTCCAATTTTTTAATACCTAATTTTAAATTTTAAATTTAGTTTTTTTAATGGCAACCCTTTTGAAACAAGATGGCGAATGAGCTGGCCAACGAACTCGGTCAAGAAATTGGTATGTACTATGTACAAACCAAGGTACATGCAAATCGGTTCATAAATACGCCTGTTATCACGTGACAAAAATCAGGACGTTTCAAAATGTCAGCCACGCTAGAAATTCAAAATGCTATAACTCAACCATTTTGTAAGATATAGACGAAACAAAACTGCCCCGAATCTTTGTATCAAAGTCAAACAGATAAGAAAAAACTATTTTTTCAATTTTTAATTTTTTGGTACCACATTTCAAATTAAAATTTTTCTTAAAAATTTAAATGGCCACCATTTTTAAACAAGAAGGAGGAGGAAGCTGGCCGACGAACTCGGTCGAGACATTGGTATGTACTATGTATAAACGAAGTTACATCCAAATCGGTTCATAAATACGCCTTTTATCACGTGACAAAATTCAGGACGTTTCAAAATGTCAGCCACGCTAGAAATTCAAAATGCTATAACTCAGCCATTTTTTAAGATATAGACAAAACAAAAACTGCTCCGGAATCTTTGTATAAAGGTCAAATACATAAGAAAAAATAATTTTTACATTTTCAATTTTTTGGTACCAGATTTAAAATTTAAAATTTTTTAAATTTTAAATGGCCGCCATTTTGAAACAAAATGGCGGATGAAGCTGGCCAACGAACTCGGTCGAGACATTGGTATGTACTATGTACACACCGAAGTACATCCAAATCGGTTCATAAATACGAGAGTTACAGTGTGACAAATGTCAGATATATATATATATATATATGTATATCAATTTTGAAAGGAGGGTTGTTTCGGGGTCTGGGGGTCATGATCGATGAAAATATACCAAAATTTTTTGAAATCGCTTTCCTCCGAACGGCTGCAATAGGTAGCCTTTTGTAATGAAAACTACGTAAAATACATTTTACAAATAAATTAACGACACAGCTATAGGGTCTTCCATCTCAGTAAGAATTGTCAAAGTTATGGTGCGATTTCTTGAACGTGAAATAATTTTACTTTTAGGGTCCAAGATTTGTTTCTGGAGATTATATGTTGACGACGTTTTTCTTATTGACAAACCAGAAGACTTAACCGAAATTTCAGGAAAAGGTAATTCTACTCGTATAGGTGCAGCAATGCAGTTCACAATTGAAAAAGAAATTGAATGTAAACTCCCCTTCTTAAATATTTTGATTGAAAGGAAAGAAAAGTTTCTAGTCATGAAATGTAAACACCAGTATACCGTAAGGCAACTTTTTCTGGTCAGTACTTATATTTTAATTCTGAAAACCCATTTTCCTATAAAATCGCTGTTGTTAGAACCTTATCTCAAAGAGCAAGAAAATATTATAGCAATGACGAAGTTTTTATTTAGATTTTTTCTGCATCCTCCTCCATAAAGCACGGGAGTCCTATAAGTTATGTCTTCATTCCATATTATAAAATATTGGCAGAGAGCAAAAATCCAATTTATTCAAATCAATTAACGTTGGTTACAGCCTTTAAATCCTAGAACGTTATGAAGAATATGTTATGCAAATCCAAGCCTAAAATCTCTCATTCCAGAATACCTGTATAGTGTACAGTATCCCTTGTAAAGATGGTGACTCTGCTTATATTGGTAAAACTGGACAATAATGCACTGTAAAAAAAATCTGTAAAGTTACTAAAGTTTTTCTAGGAAACTGGGATTCCTAGAACTTTTTATGTAACGGCAACAACAAAAATTTATGTAACAGACACACTTTTACGTCGAAAATAAAAAAAAATCTGTAAGGTTACTAAGAATTTTTCAGGAAACTAGGATGCCTAGAACTTGTCATGTAACTGCAACCAGGGTTACAGATAAAATTTTAGTAAGATTACTGTAATTTTAGCAGATTCGTTTGTAAAGTTACAGATTTCTATAGCTTTACAAAAACTAGTTTTGTAGATTTGCAGGGTTTTTTTTGTACAGTTACAGATGAAAGTTTAGTAAGCATGTAACTTTACATCAGTAGAACTACAGTTTTTTTTTTTTTTACAATGTGGAACATCCGCATAGAAGAGCATAAACGCGTTTACATTTTCTGCAATTTACAATCGAAACTTGTTAATCACTGAATAGATTCGTATCAAATCATCGGTTTCGAAACTATTAAAATAATTAATTTGCAATAATTATAAAAATAGAATTTTTCTAGAAGGTTGGTTTACAAGATTATAGAAATCTCCCCTAAACGAAGCATGTAAAATTCCACCAGAATGTTTGGCCTTACTGTGATTTATACTTCCTGGTGCTTTAATACTTTAATTACTACATATTTTGAGCATGGATATGCATAAACAACTTTGGTTTTTAATTGACATTTAGGGGAGAGTAGGGAGGGTTGACCCACTTTTTACCCGACTGCCAAGAACGGTTATGTGTTTCACGCGTATCTGGGTATGTGGATTTATTTATACCCTCGAAACATCCCAACGGCTGGATGGATTTTAATGAATGAGGTCTCTATTGATTCGTCTTAACAGTCCAATGGTTATAGGCTAGGTTTTGTTTTTATAAATTCAAACTGGTGGCCGTAAAATACAAAATGGCGGTAGAGACAAGAAAATTTTTTATGTACCCTATTGAGTGGCCTATCATTGGATAAATCTTTTAAAATGAAAACGATGCTTCATCGACTATTTTACAGTCAGAAGCTCCGTTTAAATATTACACAACCTGGAATTTGTGTAGGTAGAATATTTAGCTTTACTGTATCTCTAACCTTCATAGACCTCATCAAAACAGTGTTTATAGATAGGAACTGACAATTAAACACAACTGAAAAGTCATCAATACAAGTAAATAAAAAAAATAGGTAACGATTATAAAAAATAGTTTCACATTCATGAGAAATAATTAATTAGTTCGCTTTTTACGCAGTCGGGTTTTTTTATTTTTAAATAAAAAGAGACATAATTACAAAATGATTTTTCATTTTTTAAATACTGAACGTAGAATATAGGGAACGTCCACTGTTACTCTTGCGACCATTCGTGCACATTTTCATAAATACTTTCAATTATTTTAATACAATATATAATAAAGATAAAAACTGATATAACCAGTTAAATACCACTGGGATCCACTCAAATAAAATATATATAATTTGTAACGAAAAGTATTTTGCTTGTCTATATAATAAGTCAAAATTTTGTGATCAGAACTCTTGTGACCAGAGTGTCACGAGAGTAACAAAATTTTTATTTAATATACCGATAAGTAAAATGCTCTTTGTTAAAAATTAGATAAATATTTCGTGAGTGGAACACAATGGTATTTAACTGGTTGTATCAATTTTTATCTTAATTACATTTTGATATAAAATAATTGGAATTAATTATGAAAAATTGTTCTCATTTTCATGGGATTAATGAATGGACGTTCCCTAAAGTTTTATATATAATTTTATTTGTTATACAATCAGTTATCGAAATAAAATTGCTACATAAGTGTGATATATAAGAACTTAGAAAAATGATTGATTTTAATCATGAGAAAATAATGGGTCAAGGCACCCGACATAAAGGGAGGGTTGACCCACTATATGGGAGGCTTAACCCACTTTGTTTTACATTGAAATATTTATGAAGAGAAATAAAATCCGCTTTAAAAAAGCAAAATAACTTTATGTTATATGCTTTAATCATTATTAAAAAATATTTTTGAAAATATGATGCGTAAACAAACCTGTTTAGACGCAATCGCAAATCAGAGGAGAAAATTTTTGTTTTAATTAGAATTTTGTCTGAGCAGGTATAATTGTACAGCAGGGAAAATAAAATTTTAACATTTAAGACAGTATTCCGTTAGAGACAGGTTTCGTTTTCATAGGGTTTAATGTATTATTATGTCTTGATTTAGGAGCCACTGTCCCGGTTTTTTTGTCTCCTTGTCCTACTTTTTGTGACATTCGACCTGACAACTTTAGTTGTCACACAGTTTGGCTTCATCTCACTGTATTCCCTCTGGTGAGATTTGTCCACATACCTTCCTAAAGTTTTTCGATCAATACTCTGTTCTTTTGCTTTCGCCTGAGCACTTAACTTATCATTCAAATATTTAAACACTTTCAGGGGTTAATTAGTACTTTCAGTTCTAAAATGTTGAAATAAATGACTGGCACAGGAATTTACAAACAAATATATTTGGAAATAAGAAAAAGGCTATATTCCACATACATATTAAATGTTTTCATAAACATACCACTGCCCCTGAAAGAATTAAGACGGATGCTTTCATACTTTCTAGTCTTTTCCACTGTTTCTATTTACCTATTGTGAGTAATATTTAAATGGAAAAAAGTTCCTATCAACTTTATCATTTATATTTCTTTAATTTCTTCTTGCAGTGGATACTATTGCAATTTTTCACATCTTTCTTTAATCAGTTTTAAACATTTTCTTTTCCATCATCAATTCATTTTACTGTAGCTTTATCGAATAAATTTACATTCTTTTTTATATATAACCATTAAACTTTCATTATGCACAGTGTATTATAAAAAGATTTCCAAAACCACTTAATTAAGGGAGCCTTGAGCATCTGGTCAACCCTACCTCACATTGACTGTGTCAAGCCTCCCCGCATAGCCCTTTTCTAAAGAATAGCACATTGTTATGCTAAGCCTAACTTACTGTGCAATTTTTTATGCCAGGAATGGAAGCTCAATATTTCTGAATTACTTAAAACCTACTTACTTAAATTTCTATAATATTTTTTATCTGAAAAGAAGTTTACAAAATATTTCTAAAAAACACAACATTTAGGTTGAAAACGCCTCACAAATGATTTTTACCACACCTATTTCGATTATCTGTATGAAACAAAAACTGCTATTTGAGTATTCCAGTAGCTTTGGTTGACACCCATTGATAAAACTCTGAAATTCTTTTAAATATGAAAACTGAGGGGTGGGTCGAGCCTTCCTTATCGTCAACCCTCCCAAGTCTCCCCTATACTGATAGGAACTTGGATAGAGCTTGAAACATCTACTGCATCTGATTTTATTACGCGATATCAATGTGTTATTTTTTAGTTTTATTAAATGCCTTTTTAATTTTAACAACATATAATATAGTTTTTAAATTATATTTATTTATTAAATGCTTATTAATATCAGTTTTTAATTAAAACTTAATTATATTAAAAATTAAAAAATTTAAAATTGTTAATTTAAAAAATTTCGGGCCATTTTGTTGAAATGTGCAATAAGATACAAAATCATTATTTGTGGATGATTTACAATAAAATCCAATTAAACTGCGACTTATACTCCCTGGTGTTTTAATACTTTATTTACTACATATTTTGAGAATGAACATGTATAAAGAATAACTTTGATTTTCGATTGACATTTATTTTGATGAGGAGCTTGTATAGAGCTTGCAATGTCTACTGTATTTGATTTTATTACCTTATATTAATATGCTATATTTTAGTTTTATTAAATGTCTTATTTAAAATGTCTTTTTAATTTTAACAACATATGATGTAGTTTTTAACTTATATTTATTTATTAGATATTAATATCAGTTTTTATTATAATTTAATTTCATCTCAAATTAAATAATTTATAATTATTAATTTTAAAAATTTCAGGAAATTTGGTTGAAATATACAAAGCGAGACAGATGTAATAGTTGTAAAGTAATAGTTGTAATAGTTGAGATAAATATACAAAATCATTATTTGAGAATGATTTACAGAACAATCAAATTACAGACATCCATTCTCTTTTAATAAGACACTTGTTATTATAAAATAATTCGAAATGATACTTTTATCAAAACTGCAGAATTTTGTTCAAGTACAACAATGATTAGATGAGATATGAGAAAAATCGTATTAAGGAATTTCCCATAAATTTATAAATGTTAAAGTGAGAGACTATGAGAAAAAAAAATTTTTGGATTATATTTTCTTCTTTTATACTCTGGGCAATTATATATCAGCCTTATTTCATGCAAGGCACAAATTCCCATTTCACTGTAGGCACTTTAATTCTAATTGACATTTTTCGAAGATCGACATGCATCCATTCGCCCTTTACAACAAGCCGACACAAACTCGTCCTCACACTGATCACAGTCTTTTAAGCAACAAGTTGGAATCTGAGTGGTGATTTTCTTTAGTGATTAGATTTTCTTTTAGATAAACATGCAAATTTGCTTTTTAGATGCAAATCTTTTCTGATTAGTTTCTAATATAAAAAATACTAATGTAGTCTTAATTTTTCTTAGATTTTATAATTCACTGGATAGAAAAGCATATGCGAACTGCAGAAATTATATCAGTTGAGCATTTTTTGCTGTATGATGTATGGAATTTAAATTCAATAAATATGCGTGGTTTTTTTTTTGTTTTTTTTTACTCCTGATTAAAAGTTATGCAATAACGTTTTTGATATTGGTGGTAACTGTAACTGATGATGCAATAATTAAACAAGTATATATTGCAATAGAAAATATCTCGAATTCATTTGGGAACATTCTACTTCCTGAACAAACGATAATGATGTAATTATAATACAATTAACACACGTGTGGTGCAATGGAATATGTTCAATACGTGCCGCCTTTAATGTATGGAATTTTTTAAACTTTCATAAGTCACGTTGTGTCTTTCCATGTATTTTCTTCTAACTAGAAAACATATTCAATTGTCAGCTCCAGATTTCGTCAACAGTGGTATCCTTGGTCTTGCCACGAGGATAAAGTAAATTATAGACTTTTCCTGCCCGAAATCAACCGTTTACAAACTATGCGTCCATTCATTCCAGGATGTCATACACAAAGAAGCAAATAAATAAATAAATAAAATAAAAAGAGCGAGAAAAATACTATAAAAAGCTATAGTTAGAATATCTTTTTTATATAGCTAGTTAGCTAATCGTTAGTTAACTCTCATGAGTGATTGAAGAGATATAATATTAATAATAAAAAAAAATGCAATTTTCTTTTCATTTTTTCAGTATGACGTCACAGATGAAATTGGCCTTTATCTTGAGAAATGTTCTATTCAGACGAGTAGTTTTCTATATTTTTTCATCATCTTTCGAAAAATACCACTCTTGACAAAATCCAGAACTAATTATTAACTGTGTCCCTTAGTAAGACCATGGGTTACGTGCATCTCTGAGGGGTCTTGAATCAACCTGGCTTCGGTGCAGACGGGTGCTGTTGTCGATGGATCTCCACGTCCGTTTCGAGAGCAGGTGTGTCCGTCATTGGGACATCGTGTGGACTACACTACACATTCTGGGACAATCGAGGCGTCCTCGCGTGGTTGAGAATAAGGTGGCATCCTTGGTGGCGGATGAGCGAGCGGAGAACAGACGGCACCACCGACACCGGGTCCGGTCGACCAAACCTTTTTGCCGTCATTACACTGTAAAGAAAAAAAAAAAAATTGTGTAAGGTTACTAAGAATTTTGCTGGAAACTGGGATGCCTAGAATTTTTTATGTAACCACAACAAAAGATAATCATGTAAAATTACAAAATTTTGTTCAGTAACTGTTACTAAATATTGCTTAGTAAACGTACTAGTGATTTTTTAGGGAGTTGCCCAATAAAATTCTTGTAAAATTACTAAATATTGTTTAGTGAACTTACTAATGCTTGATTAGGGAGTTTACTAAATAAGTTTTAGTAAATTTATCAATGAATATGTTGTAAACGTACTACCCATTTTTAGGGAGTTTTCCAAAAATGTTTTTGTAAATTTACTAAATATTGTTCTGTAAATTTACTAACGGTTTTTCAAGGGAGTTTCTGTAATTAGTTTTGTAAATTTACTAAATATTTCTTAGTAAACTTACTAGCGATTTTTTAGGGAGTTTACTAAAGAATTTGTGGTAAATTTTCCAAGGATAGTTTAGTAAACGTACTAAGGATTTTTTAGAGAGTTTTCCAAAGAATTCCTTGTAAGTTTATTAAATATTGTTCAGTAAACTTACTAACGATTTTTTAGTGAGTTTACTAAAGAATTTTTCGTAAATTTACCTAGGATTATTTAGTAAAGGTACTAACGATTTTTTAGGTAGTTTCCTAAACAATACTTTGTGAATTTTCTAATGATTTTTTAGTATACTTACAAAGGAATTTTTAGTACATTGACTAAGAATTTTTTTGTAAATTTGCGAAGGATTTCATAGTACATTTACTATGAATTTTTTTAGTATTGTACCCAAAACTTTGCGTATACTTTAGCAAAAAATTTTTGGTAACTTTATTAAAGTACCGTCAGAAAAGTTACCAGTGATTTTTTAGTATTGTATCTAAAACAGTTTTTGTATTCTCGCCAGAAAGTTTTTTTAAACCGTGCAAGAGATGCTGCAGTAAAGTTGCTAATGATTTCTTTCTGTTTTGTCTAAAATATCTTATTTACACTCACCAAATGTATTTGTAACTGTACAAAATTTTTGCAGTAGATCACTAATGGTTTTTCAGCAGTATTCCGAAAATATTTTAGGTAATTGTTCTTGTATGCTAATACTTATATTATTTAGAGTTATTGTTATGGTATTCTTTCAATATGGAGTTGAAGTTTTACAGTTTTAGATATCTAGAGTGGAATTTTCCTCATTAATCAAAATATTTCGATGCAAAATAAGTAATATCATCTGACGTGTTTTTCAGTAATACCACAGCAATTTCCAGAAATATTTATATATTATGCATTAGAAAACTGACTGAAGCTTTACTGTTGATGTTCAAATAGGTACAAAATCATTTCGATATTAAATGAGCATTATAACAACAGCAGTAAATGAGCAGATAAGCAGAAACAGATCTTATGGTTTTTAGTTAAATTAAAGCGAATAGAAACAATAATGAAAGTAAACTATCATTACTGAGTTTATAAAGTATGCCTAAATTAGAAAAAAAAATGTTATCGATACACTTAAAAATAAAGTGTGATGTTTCACCAAGAAAATGGTGAAAAGTCGCTGAAATTTAGCTGCAACCAAGATATTGGTGATAAGTTTCACCAGTTTATTGGTGCTTTCACAAATACCATTATATTAGTGAAATGTTAAACCATAAATCGAGGTTTTTTTTAAATCCAATTTTCTGGTGAAAGTCTGAACCATAATTTAGTTTTTTTTTAATCCAATTTTCTGGTAAAAAGTTGAACTACGAATCAGGATTGTTTTTAAATCCAATTTTCTGGTAAAAGGTTTAACCATGATTCAGAGTTTTTTTTTAAATAAACTTTTCTGGTGAAAAGTTAAATCATAATTCAAGGTTTTCTTTATTCCAATTTTTTGCTAAAAGTTCGAACCACGATTCAGGATTTTCTCTCATCTTTATGGGGAAAGGTTACACCGAATTGTAGCTTTCTTTTTTTCCCCCTCACTTTGGTTTTCAATTTATCATTTTATCGTGTAATAATAAACAAAATTTCAGATTATGCGAGATTATCTTGCAGCAGGAAACTTTTTTTTTTTTTTGTTTTCATTAAACCGAAAATTATTAAAGTTTTAATTATTAATCCTATTGTCTTTGAAATATATTTAAAAAAAAATGTAAACCAGTTTGATATAATTTCATAAAATAATTGCATTCCCCCCCCCACAAATATTACCATTCTGTCCTTGTACATTTTGGAATATTTCTCTGCACTCGGTTACACTTGTAGTCCATTTAGTGTTTGCTTCACAAAGAAAACATAAAAAAAAATAATTTTCTTAGATTTAAATACATACCTGTTTTTATTATTATTTTAATTTAAACTATGGCTGAATGAATTTCTTCAACCAGTATTGATTTTTGCACGAGTTTGAAAAGGTTTTTTCCATAATGCACTTAGCTGCTACTTTCATGATCTGTTTTTTTTCCTTTAATTGTTGTGAATCTATAGATGCTGAAATTTTTATATTATACAGTTTTCAAATTTTTACCTTCTTTTCACAAAACAAAAAATAAAATAAAAATATTTTTAAAATTTATATTGCAACACAGCTTAATTACGCAAAATTAATTCATTTGAATATAAAACAACAAAAAAAGTTCAGCATTTGTTTCTGTTTAACGTTCAATAATGCATTCTTGAATAAACAAAGCACAAACATAACGGATACATAATCAAAGTACATGCGTCAACACTGAAATAATCAGCATCAAAAAGGCAGCTATAAGTAGCAGAATCCATTTAACCTCTAATATCAGCTAATACAGAAGTATTACTTTAAACTTTAAAGCTTTTTTTAAATACACAATGCATTTCTATAGTATATTAAATACTTACTTTGAAGGGTTAATTTAATAACCACCAGTCGCCACCAAGCGACTAATTATTGTTACTTATATATGTATTTTTTCAGTATTCCTAAATGATAATCTATGACGAAGATTTATTTATTTTTTAACAATACTCGTAGAAAAGAAAAATATTCACTAACAGCAGCCTTGCAATAGCTGAAAAAAGAAATGGCTACAGACACAATTAAATAGCAACATATATAAGTTGGTTTGCGGTATGCCGCTCCATTTATTGAAAATACAAATTATACAATTATTAAATTATATGTATAGTATGTCAGACTAATATTTACTGTAATATAATATAATTTTACATACAGTTTCTCTCAGACAGTTTTAGGAGGGTGCTGCACCCTCTCTGTCCATTCAGGTCATCAAATATAAAGAATTATTGAAGCTCAGTATGCTCTGAATAAGAATATCAAGTCAGGTAAAATGGAATAGATCCAAGCATCAGGTTAATTTCTCCACCTGTTTTAAATGGAAGAGTAAATATTTTAAGACATAAAATTGTTTCTTGTGCAGACATAACAATAATCAAATTTCACACAGGGAAAATAATAAAAAAAATTAAACTGTATATCAATTCAAATATCTTTTACAAGGAAATCTTCAGCATTTGAAAAATCAATCAGTGTTCGAAATCATTGGTGGTCCGCTGGTCCGAGAACACCAAAAATTCATTTGGACCACTAATTTGAAAATTTTAGTGGTCAGCAGGAACAGTAACTTTTCCACCCTCTCTCACATGGTCACAGGTAAACTTAAATTTTCCCGTCCCAGAGAAAACCGCAACCAAACACAAATCACACAATTTTATTTATTTAAAAAAATAAATAAAACTGCATTAAACCTTAGTCAATCAAAATATTGGAAATAAAATATCTAAATTAATAATTTTATAGTTTTTCTTTATGTGCTGTTTATTTAATTTTTAGTTATAATTTTACATTTTATTATGCTGAAAACTTTGGATAACTGCAAAGGAAGTTCGTAACAAAAAGCTTCAAAATTTTCCAATTGTTAGGTAGGAGGAAAATATTGTGAAATTCTTAAATCAAATATGGAAAAATATTGCAAAAAGCGTCAGTTGGTTGAAGGAAAAAATTCGTCAATCAATCGAGATTAACAAAAACTCATGCTTGCCATTTGGCTGAAATAGGGTGTTAACGATTTTTATCAACGATTAAAATCATGATTTTAATCAACTGATTTTTTTTTAAATCATTGATTAAAATCACAAATTTTCTATGGTCTATTTCAATGGTCTATAGGGGAAAATCATTTGTAGTATATTGGAATGATATTACACTATTTTAAACATATAGAAATTGATACACATCACTGAGGTGTACAAAAAGATGCTTACTATAGAACATGATGAGCATAGCATTCATCGTTTATTTATGGGGGGACACAAAAGGATTCGCTTATAGTACTGTATAAATAAACAATTGCTGGATGTTCGTTATCTGTTGTGGTACGAGTTTTAACTAATTTAGTTACTTTGTATGTATAAAATCTGTAAATCATATACAGGGCTGCAAAAAAGATGTATACATTTCCGTTCATTGACGAAATATGTTGAAGGGGAATTTCAAACTGTGCAAATGCGTTTCTTAACTGAACTAATGTTTAGCATACTACTTAGTATATATTCAAATCTATAGATCATATATAGCGTTGCAAAAAGGAATTCGGATACTTTTCCGATGACTGATAATAATTGCTGAACTTTAATTTTGAAATGTGTTACGTGTTTTGTAATTTGCTTACTTAGCCATCATATTTAACCTTATTAAACGTTGATATATTTTTTTTTTTCTTTTTACATAATTCTGAATGTGTTGGAAAATTATAATTTATCGTTGAAGCTTGATTATTTTACGTTCTTGTTTAAAAATATTTTTATTTTGTGTATGCATATATATATATATGGGTGAGTTGTACAAAACAGGGTAGGCGAGTAAAACCGGGTAGCGCCTATCAGCCAACACGAGAAATTACTTGTCGGTAACCATTATGGCATTTATAGCCGATTAAAACGTCACTGTGTGCGGTTCTTTTTCGTGTGAAGGATTTAGTTTCAATTACTCATAAAAAATTGTTTATTTGACTCTATATTTTACGTGTATAACAACTTTTTTCAGCATATTAAATATTCCTGAGTTCTATATCTAATTCTTTCCTTTCCTGATAATATTTTAATATTTTTACTGATCTTTTGCTATAGGATTAAGAGTAGTGACGCCATATTTTAAACTGTGCCATGTTGGGGTAAAACCGGGTACTTAAGAGTAGTTCAAAACTGGGTATACCTGGTTTTGTCCGACACTCATAGAATGGTTTTTTAGTATAGTTAATAAATTAGCATGGAACTTTAAATTGCATTCTTAAAGCTGTTAAGTTATAATTCTAAATCTATCTAGTTATAATGAAAACTTTAATTTTGATTTTGTTTTATATTAAAAAGTGGGTCCAATTTTTAACTTACATTTATGAAATTAAATAATTTGCAATTAATAATGAACAAAATAATGGTACTGATAAAGGCATAATTTTATATTATGCTTATTACATTTTAATAAATAACTTTCTAATCGGAGGTTTAATAACTTGCGTTATAGGTCTACTTAAAATGCACATATATTTCGTGACTTGTAACGTGTTGACTAAATAAAATAATTTGCCCAAATTGATAAATAATCTTTAAAATCTCAATCCTATATAACTAGACTACCTAATCTATAACAAGATTTTTTTCTCAAATATTAAACAGGCAAGAAAAAAACATTCTCTTGATGAATGATGCTTTCCCAGACTCATTTGCTGTATATAATAGGAGTGGATGGATTACGAAAGAGGTTTTTATTTTATTTGGTTAAAAATTGTATAGATTTTTTCCAATCCTTGTCCTGAAAAGCCTGTTCTTTAAATCCTTAATAGGTGTTCAACTCACACTAAAAGAATCCAGTTAATCTAGTAAGAAAAAGCAATGTATTTATATACTTCTTTCCTTACGCAACGCATCGATTTCAGACCCTTGATGCATCATTCATGCACCTCTAAGCTCATACTAAGGTCAAGAGGTGAGGAAGTGGTTATTTTCCAACCCGGCGCAATCCGTAACAATTTACCAAGTTGGAAAATTATTTAAAGCTGCATTTTTGAGAGCAGCAATTGTAAATACTGCAATCAGAAGGTTCGAGAAAACAGGGATTTTCCCCTACAACAATGATGTTTTTTCAGACCATTTTATTGCTCCTTCGGAAGTGAGAGAGAAACCCATGAAAGTCATGATAACATACCTAGGCCAATCCAGCCACAGGTTAGCATAGCGGCAGAAATAAATATTTCTGAAACATCACAGGATAATGGAGCTCAACCTTTCGAACATAAACGAGTTGACACCATCCAGCATCTTTCACGTCGAGCTGCTTCCAGATGCAGCAGTTAACATCACAATCACAGACGTCATCACTGATTCAAAATGTTACATCTACAGAATATATTAGCAAAATTATCCATTCGACATCTTCAGAATATATAGTCCAGCAATCTGAATATCAAATTTCGCCTAAAATATTATTATCCTCTTCTAAGGAAGGCTTCAGAATTGAGAAAAAAAAGGAAAAAACCTTTGATTTCTTCTCCCTGTAAATTGCAGATCGAAACAGATATTAAGGAGAAACAAGTGGGTAAGTGTGATCACAGATCGCACAGAGGATTTCGTTTAATATTCCTTTCAAAACACTTTATCCTTTTAAAAAATCTGTTAGTTCCACATTTCGCAACCAGGGGCGCACTCTATTCTAAACAAATCTCTATCCGAACGAAACTCCGTTTTACATACTATCCGTCTATATGTTTGTCGAAGGGAATGGGCCCATAGCACCCGAGATAAGTAGGCGCCCCTGGCGGTAAAAAGTGGAACTAAAATATGTAATGCTATTGTGCATAATATGAAAGAATGGTCAAAGGGGTGTCGACAAAAGTTGGAAAAGTGCTCCCCGGGTGAAAAGGGCGGAGCTTAGAAAAATTGCTTAAAATATACAAGTTAGAGCACGGAGGAGTAAATAATATAAGACTTTTTGAAAATTTTATGATTTGTCGTGTGGTCTGAGGTATTCAGCTGTACGTATGCAAAAATTCATGTCTCCAACTTAATTAGGGGCTCTCTTAGAAAGAATTGCTTAAAATACATATGTGGTAGCTCAAAGGGTTAAACGTAAGACTTTTTCAAGATTTTATGATTTATCGCCTGGCCTCAGGTGTTCTGCTATAAGTATGCAAAATTTCAAATCTCCAATTTAATAAGGGGCTCAGTTAGAAAGAATTGCTTAAAATACGCATGTGGGAGCCCAAAGGGTTAAATGTACGACTTTTTCAAATTTTTATGATTTGTCGCATGATGGTGTTCAGCTATAAGTATGCAAAATTTCACGCCTCCAACCTAAATAGGGTGTCACTTAGAAAGAATTGATTAAAAGACACATGTAGGAGACCAAAAGGTTAAATTTACGACTTTTTCAAAATTTTATGGTTTGTCATTTGATGTGAGGTGTTCAGCTATAAGTATGCAAAATTCCACACCTCCAACCTAATTAGGGGCTCACTTAGAAAGAATTGTTTAAAATACACATGTGGGAGCCCAAAGGGTTAAATGTACGACTTTTTAAAAAAATTTATGATTTGTCGTTTGATGCGAGGTGCTCAGCTATAAGCATGCAAAATTTCACGCCTCTAAGCTAATTAGAAGCTCACATAAAAAGAATTGTTTAAAATACACATGTGGGAGCCCAAAGGGTTAAATGTACGACTTTTTCAAAATTTTATGGTTTGTCATTTGATGTGAGGTGTTCAGCTGTAAGTATGCTAAATTTCACACCTCCAACCTAAATAGGGGCTCACTTAGAAAGAATTGTTTAAAATACACATGTGGAAGCCCAAAGGGTTAAATGTATGACTTTTTGAAATTTTTATTATTTGTCGTATGATGTGAGGTATTCAGCTATAACTATGTAAAATTTCACGCCTCCAACCTAATTAGGGGCTCACTTTGAAAGAATTGTTTAAAATACACATGGCGGAGCCCAAAGGGTTAAATGTACGACTTTTTCAAAATTTTAGGGTTTGTCATATGATGTGAGGTGTTCAGCTATAAGTATGCGAAATTTTACACCTCCAAACTAAGTAGGGGCTCACTTAGAAAGAATTGTTTAAAATACACATGTGGAAACCCAAAGGGTTAAATGTACGACTTTTTAAAAACTTTATGATTTGTCGTTTGATGCGAGGTAAGTATGCAAAATTTCACCCCTCCAACCTAATTAGGGGCTCACTTAGAAAGAATTGTTTAAAATACACATATGGGAGCCCAAAGGATTAAATGTACGACTTTTTCAAAATTTTATGGTTTGTCATTTGATTTGAGGTGTTCAGCTATAAGTATGGAACATTTCAAGTCTCCAACATGTATAGTTTCTGAGAACGGGCTCTGTGACGGACAGACAGACAGACAGAGGAGCGAGACGAATAGGGTTTCGTCAGATGAACGAAACCCTAAATAAGTCAAACAAACTGCAAGACGAAGAAAGAAGAAGATTCTTTAAAAAGAAAAAAAGAAACCAAAAAAAAAAAAAAGATTGCGGACACATCATCAGAAGAAGAGGATAATGAAAGCTGTATGTTTTGCTATGAACTTTACTCAAATTCTAAATCCAAATACGATGTTTGAAATGCAACGGATAAGCAAACGAAGCATGTAAATGCAGAAGAATATGATGACAAATTCATCTGTGATTTTTGAAGCTAAAAGAACTCTAAAATGTACAGTGTAAAGTAAGCAGGCCTATACAACGTAGAAAATTTGCCACCGATTTATTTTTTTTTACACATGGAAGAACACATGTGCAATTTCGTTTTGTTTAAAATAATAAAAATGTATTTTTTACTATATTAAACAACACATTTTTGACCAAAATGAGTTTTCCAGTAGTTTTAAATTGATACCCGGTTTTACCCAACCAGCGAGGTAAAACCGGATATTTGCATACGTGTGAAAAAAGCTACTTTTTTATATATACAATTATATATATATATATATATATTTAAAAAAGAATGTTTTATTATAGCCAAGGATTCATTTTACATTAAAAACAGTGTTCAAAGTTTGTTTTCCCATTTCACAGCATTTCAGACTAACAAACTTTTATGGTACCTGATTTTGCCCCACCTTCCCTATATATATATATATTTAAAGGATGCTGTAGGAGAAAATAGCATGAAAAATTTATTAGCTCCTTTCTACATCTGTTTCTACTAAAATTTTTGGTAACATGCCATTTATCTTTTAAAATAAGCAATTTTTCTATTCGCATACACTTTACGGTAGTTATCGCGATATATCACCAATATTAACACGTTGATATATTCCGATATTAAATGTACGATATTCTCCCCAACTAGCAGTTAAACTTTTGAAAAAAAAAAAGGTTTTCTGAAAACTTGTACCAATTTATTCCAGGATGATATTTTAGAAGTATCGGCAATATATATATATATATATATATATATATATATATGCTCTAAAAGTTAAAATCTTCTAGCTGATAATGCAATTGATTTTTAAAAACATGAATTTTAACTCTTTCAAATACATTGGTGAACATATAGTCTGCGAGCTAGCAACAGATTTTGATGACCAAGTTCCTCTAGGCCGATAATTTGTAAAATGCTTCAGAGGTTTGTATCATGAAGCTCCTTGAACATCAGCTACGGTTCCGTGGGTGGGTGTAGCAGCGGTAACCTCCCACGCACGTAAAAAAAAAAAAAAAAAAAAAAAAAAAAAAAAAAAAAAAATTAGTCATTTCCTCCCTATTGAAAATTTGTCAAATTATAGCCAACCCAATATCTTGAAGGGAAAAAAAATTCAGCTGATTATAAAGTGATGGTTAATACGTCAGCTGGTCACACGAACATGAAAAATATATACAGGGTGCAAAGGAAAGGGCCTTTAACCTGAAAATACTTGCGAACAGAGAGAGCTACAGCTATGGAAGTGAGGTAACGGCATAGTAAAGTGACTAAGCCCGATTTAATGCAACCGACGGCAGTGACCCCTAGTGGCGAAATTTGGAATATAGCCATTGCAAATTTAAAACGAAAAGAGATAGAGCAAAATTTCCAATTAGAAAGTTTTAGAGCATCAATTAATTAGTACGAAACGACATTTGGTTTACATGAATAAGATAAATCTTTGCCTGTATACGCAAAAATGTCCAAAATCGATGCACTCTATTTTGTGTAAACGTTTGAATAGAATAGCCAGAAGTATGAAGAAATACGTACAATTTCTGGCATAAATACGTGCTTATCTCAATGTATTTTGACAACAACACATAAAAAAACAAAAAAGACAAACAGTCTCACAGTGATAAAATGTTAATATTCAGTATGTTCGAAAAGTTCGCCATTGCTCACGATACACAATTGTATTCGTGGAGTAATTCTACATGCACATTTCTCAGCATAGAACGTCTATTTCAAGACTCTTGAATACGACGACATAGATTTCAACCTTTTAAGGGCGGTGGCTAGACGGTCTAGCCACCTAAGGGGCCATCCACAAATGATGTCACGCTTGGAGGGGGGAGGGGGTACATGAAATTGTGACAGTTTCTGACAAGGGGGTGGGTGCAGGTAAGAATAAGTGTGACAACACACATTTTGGTTAACATAAAAGAACTAAAAATGAGCAGATTAAATTTTAAAGTTATTTTGAAATTAAAGTATTTTGCGTTCATGCAGTAAACATAACATTTAAAAAGCCCAATATATTAAATTCCATTTCAAATTACAAAATACTACTGTTTTTATTTGTTCTTTCATATTAATATTTTATTACTATTATATATTAATTATGTTTTTTGTTGTAAATCTTAATCTTATTTCATACAAAATAAGTACATGAATCATTTTTATTATTATGCTCACAAAGGTCATTAAAACACATAGTTAACAGTTTCAAAATGAAATTTGAAATATGATCTATAACATACTACTTTGTTTTTGAACTGCAAGTATATGTTTATGTAATATAGCGTGACATGTGACAAGAGGGGGGAGGGAGTATGGTGAAGTGTGACATTTTGTGACAAAGGGGAGGAGAGGGTTCAAAAATATAAAAAAAAAGTGTGACATCATATATGGATGACCCCTAATTTTAATTCCAAAATTGACAAATGGCAGCAATAATATTTTAATAAAATTTTGCTTTCTTAATGAAAGTGAAAATTAGCGAGTTTTTATTTTTTGTGAAATTCGTTTGAATATTCTGGTGTCAGTCAATTGTTTCATAAGTTTACTAACAGAATTCTTCTGCCCCTGAAAGGGTTAATCTAAAATTTTAAATGCATTGGAAATTAAATTTTTACAGACATTACAGCACAGTACAACGTCACAATCTAAAATGCAAAGTAGAATCGTCGCTCATTGATTTTGGACATTTTTGTGTATACAGGCAACGATTTATCTTATCCGTGTGAACCAAATGTCGTTTCGTACTAATTAATTGATGCTCTAAATCTTTTTGCTCTATCTCTTCTCGTTTACGGTTTTCAATAGGTAACTTCCAAATTTCGCCACTAGGGGCGCTTCTGCCCTTTGCATCAGGTCGGGCGTAGTCGCTGTACTATATCGCAATGTTGCCAGGTTGGGGATTTTGTCCCCATTTTGGGGAATTTTGAACCTCCAGGGGAATTTGTTGTGGAAGTAGTTCGTGGGGAAATGTTTGGGGACATTAAAATTTTTGGGGAAAAACTTGGGGAATTTTTTTCACTATTTCACGTAAAATTTACGAAAGTCATCTGACAGCACTGGATCTGCCTCGAACTCGATTAAACGTAGATAGAGCTATCGTCAAGATACGCCAGCATCATCCATATTTAAAAAGAAGCGTAACTGAACTTGTCGTTGTAAAATGTATCTCTCATTCTCTTCGTTTTGCTGCGAATATGCATGCAAAATTCTACCGAGTTTTTTTTCTTTTCTTTTCTTTTTTGTATATGGGGAATATTTTCAAAAAAAAAAAAAAAAAGCTTGATTTGGGGGGGGGGGGGGGATTGAGTTTAAATTAGTTAAACATTTTTTATGCTGGAAAATAGAAAATTGAAAATTTACTGTTTTGAGTACAAACTGCGTTGGGGAATTTTACGGAAAATAACACTGATTTGGGGAAAATTTCAGAAATTTTGGGGAAATTGACTTTCGACTATCTGGCAACACTGCTATATCGTTACCTCACTTGCATAGATGTATCTCTCTCCTTTCGCAAGTATTTTCGGGTTAAAGAGACTTTCCTTTGCACCTTGTATATTTTTTTCATGTTCGTGTGACCAGCTGACGTATTAACCACCACTTTATAATTAGCCGACTTTTTCTTTTTCTTCAAGATATTAGGTTATCTATAATTTGAAAAACTTTCAATCGGGAGGAAATGACTAATTTTTAATTTTTTTTTTTTTTTTTTTTTTTTTTTTTTACGTGCGTGGGAGACTAACGCTGCTCAACCCACCCACGGAACCGCAGCTGACGTTCACGGAGCTTCAAGATACAACTTTCTGAAGCATTTTACAAATTATCGGCCGAAAGGAAATAACTGACGAAATTTGTACCTGGCTCGGGGACTAATAGATCATTTCGCTCCTCACAAAGACTATATTTTTTCTACCCTAAAACTAACTAAACATCCGTATTTTAACACAATCTATTCAGAGCAACAGGCCAGATTTACATTTACCTACGAAAATTTCGAAATATTCGGACAAATAAGAAATATTTTTTACTAAATAAAATGTGCAAAAACTTCGACAAAATTAGTAAAAACCTGAGTGTTACATCGTGGTAAAAATCTTACCAGCCTTTTTCCACTAAATATTAATATTTTTTCACCCGGGCTACGAAAACATTATGTTTTTAACGTCTAAAAATTTCAAAGAGTCTGGATGATAACGACAAACTTTTTAAGAATTTAAAATACTGAAAGAACCTTGTCCCCCCCCCCCTCCTTTTCCAAGCATATTTCAAAATTATACATAAGACTCCTAAAAATCAAATTATGCAGAATATTAATACCAAATAATAATAACAATACCAAAAAGCATATACTTTCAATTCTCTTTGAAATACTGCAAAACATTAAAAAAATACAAAAATTAATTTTTTAAAAAAATTCATCGTCCGAAGTCACTTTTCTGTTTTTCTGCGCATTTTACTGTACGACCCACATTACGTATATATTATTTAAAAATACACACTTGATTTTATACACTAGCTTTGAAATGATCGAGTATTGATTTGGTTCAGATATAAATGGATTTAAGAGTGAAAAAAAATTATTTTAAAAAGAAAAAAAAACACTAAGATTTTTTATATGAAAATAAAATCTATATCTATCTATATTATAAAGGACAAACATATCTGTGCGTAACGCTGACATCATTTTGCAAATGGCAGCACTTTGAAATCTGAAATGAAATTTAGGTTTTGCAATTTTCATGTTGAGCTCGTCGTCAGCTTTTAAAATTCAGAGTAAAATGAGAACTACATTTAATATTTTTGTTGAATATTGTCACAATTCTATTTCAAAGCCTCGTGATCGGGAGATGTAACTCACAATTATGTGGGTGGGAAACTGGAAATTGTTTTAATCCCTTTCATTTAGGTCTAAAATGAAAGTACTAAGTTTTATCTCTCGTACTAGGTGAACATTAGAAAATATGTACATATTTATTGTTGAAAAACCCTTTTTCTAAATTATCTTAATATCTCAGAACATTTAATTCTTTCAAAAATACTGTCAATAAAATGTCGTAGAATTTGAAATTCTGAATAAAATGAGTAGGGGAGACCGGGGGAATATCGCCAACCCGGGTTATGCCGCCACCCCACCTAGTTTAAAAACTAAGGGCAGTTTGCGATAGTGAATGTGCCTGCACTATAGCGGGCAACAATATAAACAGTGCCTAAAGTGAGAGTGACTTTGTTGTACGTCGTTCGTTTGTTCTAGTGAAAAATGTAGTTTTCCTCTAGTTGCTTATTATTTTGGAGCTTCAAATGAGTAGAGATAAGCACCTTTTATTGTAACATTAGGTATTTAAGATAATATGACACGTAATCTACATGTATTCGCCGACATTTTGATGCAATGTGTTGAACAAGTTCGGTTCTTCTTTCGGCTTTGCTTGGGGATTTCCACCGTATTGTCCTCTCGGGGTAATGCCGCCGCCATGCAAATCGGGTGAGAAATGGCCTCATTTTAATGTAGTGGAGCCGATTCAGCAGAGTGACTTTTGCAGCATGAAGTAAATTGTAAGCTTAACCATTATTCTGCTCAATTACATTGCTTTCTAACTATTTTCAGTAGGTTGTGTGTCTCCTAGTATCCATTTGATGCATGTACTAGGTCATTAAAGAGTGGCGGCATTACCCCGGTACAGTGGCGGAATTACCCCAGTGTCCTGGGTAATCCCGCCATTGTGCAGAGGTTTAAAAAATATTTTTTTATGTATGCTTACTTTACAGTTATGATTACGGTTAAATTTATACAGATACTAAAGATCATGATTCAGCTTTAGAATTTTTACTATTAAAAAATAAACATGTTTTCGAGGTGAAAAAAATTAAATTCCCTTAAGGTGTCGCCATTCCCCCGGTCTCCCCTACCCATATTAATATTTTTGCTGAACATTAAGGCCGCGATTCTATTTCAAAATTTTGCCTTAATCGCTAATCAAGAGAGAGACAGAGTTATCAATTCGCCTGCCTCCGTTTATTAGATACATGTATTTTCTTTAAGTTATTGAGGCCCTCGCGATGTTTCTGAAATTATGTTAATGCATTATTTTGTATATTTTGAGGATTATAATTTAGTAGTTATCGAGAAAGAGGTACATAATTGACAGCCGTTTTACATGCCATTTCCCAACTGATATCATCAACCTTAAACCTTAGTTTAAAAAAAAAAAAAAAGTAAAGATTATAATTTTTTTTTTTTCAATATTCCAAAGGTTTTAAAATTTTATGAATTTAACTTAAGATGCTCGTATACTAGTCGAAAATAATTTTTATTAAAACCATCTTAGTCCTTTTCGCAAAATATCGAAGTTTAAAATCGTGCTATTGGTTGACCTATAATTCCTCTAGCGACAAGGCTCCTGCACACTCATTTGTTCCCTCGCTCCTCCCCACTATTTTCGACCTCCTTAAATGTGAGGCATACGCACTGTTATTCACTATATATTTCAAATTAAATACGACGCATAATTTAAATACAATATCAGAGATCATAAACAATATTTCCCATCATTTACAAATCATTTTTGAAATATGCTAAAATCATGAAATAATGCACTTTAAGTTATCTATTTGTTCGTAGAGTCAAAACCGAAGCTAGTAGGACGGGGAAAATTAGTACGTTTATTTCTGACCTATGTCGAAGGGATTAAAACCATTTCCAGCTTTCCCGTATTTAATTCCGAATTCGGCCTTTTTTTTTTTTAAATTTCCTACCACTGGGCTATAATCCGTATTCAAGAGGTTAAGCCATAATTCTGAAAATATCCAAAATAAAGCGTAAAATAATTACAAAATCCTCAAATAATACCTCAATAAATTAAAAAATATGTATAAATTAGAAACAGGGTGAACTGATAACCTCGTCTGTTCTGGCTTAAGAACTTGATTAACGAATTAGGCAAAAACTTTGAATTATAATTGTAAAAATTCAACAAAAATATTAAGTGTAAGTACACATTTCAATCAGAATTTTAACCTCTACAACATCTGTATTGAGAATGTTTTTGATAGAGTTAGTTTTTTTTTTAGTTATTGTTATGGTAATTAATAAAAATGTGTTTTTTGACTTATAAATCTGTACACATCTTCAACCGCTCACCTAGTAAGAGGGGGAAAACTTAGCACTTTCATTGTAGACTTAAAGGGATTAAAACAATTTCCAGCTTTCCCCTAATTAATTCCAAATGCAGCCCTTTTTTCCTCATCTACCACTCGTCTATAAAGAGTTTTAAAGACACTAGATTAATTTTAACACAATTATTCCAATTGGTAAACAAATCATATTAGATGTAAATTTCCAACTGGGCGAAAAATGTCCGGACCAGGATTCGAACCCGGGACCAAAAGGATGCCAATTTCGAGTGGGAAGAAAAATCTTGATTATTTATTGTGACAATAAAATGACACAGAGCAGATTTTTTTTTAAATTTTTTTTTTAATTTAAGCAGTTTTAAAGAGTTTTTAAACTTTAAGTACTATTACTGTGAGAGGTGAAGAAAACGGGGAAACGAAATTTTGAAGGTGAAATTCAGATAAAATTTTAATGAAATGAATTTGATGGAATGAATAGTTAATGAAATTTAGGACTGATTATTCATTCACTATAAAGTAACAAATAGAGTAGAGCAATTTTTTTAACCTTTAACTGATGTCTCAGAAATTGTCACATAACTAGTCTGAAACGGTCTGTAAGACCGCTCCATCGAAAGATGAATAAAAGCCTCGATAAACTCATAGGATGTTTTTGTATTAAACTTTTTGCACAGGAGTGTTATAATTAAAATTCACCTATTCAAAAGTCTCTGGTGTTAGTACTAAAGTTTCAAACGAAAAATAATTTCAGTAGTGTTTGTAGATAAACTGAAATTTGCAAGTTAAACTATGAAAATTGAAAAAAGCACCGGTCTGTGAGATCGGTAACATCAGTTAAAGGTTAAAAAAAGTTTTAAGCAGTTTAAACTCTTATTATGGAGCAGGGAGCAAAAAGGGGAGGTGAAATTTCAGAAGAAAGGTTAGCAATGGCGGTTTTTTTTTTTTTTTTTTTTTTTTTTTTTTTTTTTTTTTTTTTATCAGAAATGAAAAGAAATGCAGAAGAGTTTCCCCCGATTAAGAAATAATATGACAGTAAAGCACTTTTAAGGACTTAAAAAAATTGTATGAAAATAAGCACTTTCAAGCACAAAAAAATTCTTTTGAAAAATGCAAGCACTTTTAAGGACCGTGCGAATCCTGATATATATAAAATTAGCCGACTACAGAGTAGTCCTGCATGGGTCAAGTTGCATCCGACACAAAACTGAATATTATACTTAAGTTAACCCGCAAATCGACCCGAACACGCCAAAAATATTGCCTCGATCCACACACTGACCAGAATCAGCCAAAATAATTTTCGGCAACCTGCAACTCAACCCAGACTTATTTCAACCCGAACCCGAAATAAAAGGAAAGTAAATCAAGTTTTATTGGTATTATGAAATGTAATCTACAATTACATCTCTATTAACAATTTATGTTTTATGTAGGAAAATGGACAAATGTTTGAACTTTAATATTCAAACATATGTGGGTATCATGCCCACAAGTATTTGAAGTGAGGACATCTTGTTAAAAAGCGCCATCGATATTCACCATCATGGTTGATCTCAATGGCGCTTGGTGACAAGTTGTCCTCAACATGGCTCACAATCACATGACACACCTAAGTGATATAGGGTAGGTTGGGGGTAAAATTACGCACTTATCATTAATTTTGATTCTTAATGAACACATTGATCTAAACTTATACGACGACTGATTAAAATGTTGTATTAAAACCTTAGGCACGTTCCACTATCATACGACATTCTGTCAAATTACAATTCCGTGAGAAATCGTAATTTTTAAAATACATTGCTCTGCGTATCTTTGCCCCATTGGTTGGGGTAAAAGTACGCAGTGATGAGGCAAAGATACGCAGTGCGTATTTTTGCCCCATTACGGCCGGTTTTTGCTCCATTTCCACTAAAATGAATGAGTAATGTAAAAGCTTTAGTAAATTTCGATAGTATTTAAACTGAAAATTGCAAACTAGATCATGAAAAAAACAGCGGTCTGCGAGATCGCAAATAGCAGTTAACTTCTAACTGTTGTGACAAAAAATTTTCATAAATACCGTAAGCGGTCTCCGAGATTGCTTAATCGTAGATTGAATAATATGGTTTACTGACTCATAAGAGGCGGTTTCTGCGCTAAACTTTATGTAAAGGGCTATTATAGTAAACTTTCACGCATTCAGAAGGCTTCAGCTATACTTCTAATTTACCAAACGAATCAAAATTAAACAAACATTAATACTTAAATTGAAAATTACAAGTTAAACTGTAAAAACTGAATATTGCAGCGGTCGGTGAGACCATTAACAGGAGTTAAGGATTAAGGTTTAAAACAAAAGCGATTCATGAAACAAGAATATTGATTTTTAAAAGTAGGTAGGTAGGTACATACGTTCTATATTAAAAAAAAAAACCTTAATTAGAAAAAGGAAATTGTAGTTTACTAACTTATATTAATTAAGTAGCTATTGTATTTTATATAATACAAATTTAGAAATTCTGGAAAGCTTTGCACCTAGCTAAAACGATAGGGCAAAGTCCCGTATCTTAAACATGTGCGTATCTTTGTCCCAAGACGGATGCGTACTTTTAACCTATTCTGCAGTATTTTGCTTAACCGGCTACCTATAAGTATAAACAAATGTGATCGAGGTAAACAACGGCATTTAGAAGCTAAAAAAGCTTTCGATCTCCACTGAATTTTTGGATTTGTAAAAATTCCAGGTATTGTCAACTAAAGAATAAAGTGAAATTTTAAAAATATTAGATCGAAATTCGAAAATTTAAACTTACCTCATTTTCTTACCACAAATTGCTACTTTTATCAAAAGGTTTAAACAAATGACTAGTACACTTGAAACCAAACTGCCAGCTATTGGTCATGATAGCCGAAACGTTGCTTCATATGAAATCAGCCGGTGCGTATTTTTGCCCCGTTCGTATCTTTACCCCTACCTACCCTATATCTCTCTTTGAATGAGAAAGTAAAAACTCAGCCTTTTATTGCTCAGAACCTCACGTAAAATTAAAATGCAGATGTTTATATTTAGGTTTTTTCCAAGTCTTGTTAAGATTTTCACAAAAAGTTTGAGCAGAACAATTTTTTAGATAAAATAAATACATATTTCAATATACTGCTTAACCTTTAACTGATGTCACAGAAATTGTCACATAACTTGTGTGAAGTGGTGTGTGAGACCATTTCATCAAAAGATGAATAAAAGGCACGATTAACTCATAGGATGGTGTTTTTGTACTAAACTTTTTGTACAGGACTGTTATAATTAAAATTCCCCTATTCAAAAGTCTCTGGTGATGGTACTAAAGTTCCAAACGGAACAAAATTTCGGTAGTGTTTGTAGGTAAACTAAGAATTGCAAGTTAAACTATAAAAATTAAAAAAAGACGCGGTTTGAGAAACCGGTAACACCAGTTAAAGTTTAAGAAATAAAAAGTATATAAGAAATGTGATAAATTCTTTTTATTTACGGCACAGTTAAGAACCCTTTATTCTTCTCTAGGAATAGGGAAAAATATTACCAACATTTCATTTTTCATATACACGCAAACACACGTATAATATTTCTGATAGTTTTAACACACATACCCATGATACGTGTGTAAGTGTATAGATAGAGAAGTGCCCAATATTCAGAGTTAGAAGCATAGGAGAGAGAGTGGAGGAATGAGACACCTTTTACAAAAATAAGAAAATTAACTTTGTTTGACACCAAAACAATATTTCATTTTATAGAGTACAAAATGAAACACTTTCTAATGTCCTTGAACAATATAGAAACATAATTTTCAGAAACAATTTTACAATTAAAGAAATTGCAAGTTTCAAAATTTGTCCCATGCTTAGTTTAATCCATACTTAAAACCATGCTTGAAGACTTAGTTTATATTATGGATAATATACAGTATATTGTTCCATAAATAGGGAAACTATTACATCTATGAATAAACAAGTCATTAATATTCAGAAAGCATAAAAATTATATGAAGCAAAATCACTTCTGATTCTTGAAATAATCTTTTACTTTATACAATTGAAATCTTATGCAACTTTTTTCAATTAGAGTTTGGGCTACCATTGCTTCATCTAGTGTGCGATTGATGAAATGTCCAGAATGATCATATTTAAAAAATTTTATTACTATCAAAACAAAAACAAATTTTGCAGGAAAGTAAAAGAATATATAAATTTATTAAGTTAAACCAGCTCTCTGCATGTTCGCCAACATAAATGAAAATCAGTAGAACTTCGAAGGATCACTTTTTGCTTCCTAATTGGTTTGATTAAGAGTATCAACAATAACACAGATTATAAAACATGTAAGGGGGGGGGGGGTATGAAAAATAAAATTTTTATTGTTTAATTTTATATATATATATATATATATATATATAAACAAAAAAACGTAGAGGTTTGTCCATTCCTGGCACATCTGCCCTACACCTAGATGTTTAACCTGAAAAAAATATTTTGGACATTCTTTTGAAAAATCAGTCAACCCGAACCCGACACGCAAGATTCAAAACCCAAACCGACCCGATCCGGACCAAAAAACTAAAGTAAACCCGACCCGATGCAGGAATCTAGTACAATAAATACCGATTACTCCGCACGACTCTAATATTAAGAAAGGGAATTTTGGTATACATTTTAAGTATTGTGCGAAATAACAGTTGAATATTTTGGCCTTCATTATCAGTCAAAGAGGGGAGTACTATTCATTGCATCACTAATTAAAAATAAAATATTTAATCTGCTAACCATATTACAATAAAATTTGATTTATTACATAAAACATTCGAAATTGCACCCATGTAATAAACACTGATGTAAAGAACAGTCATTTGACTGAAAGACAAATATTTAACAAAAAATAATAGGAAGATTACGCATTAATACCTGCTAAAATCATGTTACATTATAATTTGAAATCAAACAGTCTTACTGTGTAGTTTATTTTTACTTATTAGGAATCAAGTAGAATGGAAATATAACAAAATTTAACTCATAAAGAAGAAATATTTACTTACATCCTAATTTGAAATCATAATCAAGATGGATACCTTGAATGCCTCTGTGGATGCGTGAGTAGTCATTACGTCACCATTGAAGTCCTTTCTCATTGGCTGACAGGTGCAACTAAGATATTTCATGTATTTGTACTATGCGAATGGTAAATATTATACCCCGGTTACAGATAAAATTCTAGTAAACATTCAGATTTCTGTAGTTTTACAAAAACTATTTTTGTAGATTTACAGATTTTTTTTTACAGTGTACCTACTCCGTAGCCTTGACTCCTTAGCCTTGACCTACTCACCCAGAGGTGCGCAGGATGCGGGAGGGATAATTGTCTTAATTTTTTTCTATGTTTACTAATCTTTTATATTTTTGTGTTGTTTTGTCAACTGGCTCGGATCGCAGAGGTAGCCTGTTATAGGAGATCATCATTCCTGTAGATCAATTCCATGGTTGTGCTCCTCACTAGTTTCCAAAGTGTAGTTTGCTGTTGTGGACTGCCACACGCCATTCGGGGGCGATGATGTGCTGGCCTAGCTGCGGGATCGGACCTGCTCCGTCCTATCTCATGGTATTGAGTTGGATTCTATTACAGCGTGTCCAGAGTCCAGTGGCGTAGCCAATGGGGGGTCCAGGGGGCCGGACAACCCCCCCCGAACCCGAACGAAGGACTAGTTTACTGGATCATGGATACAAGAGTAAAAACGGCTGAGACGGAATCACAAAGAACCTATGAAAAATTCCACTTTAAACAGGTGTTCGTCTTAGAAGTTATAATTCAAAGATATGTCTTTTGCCGGGACTATGGACATTTCCGTTTTAGACAGGTTTCCGTTATAAACACTTTCCGTTTTCACTTATCCATTAAAACTGTTACTCACTTTATAGTACACCTCTGAAGAGCATAAATGTATTAAAGTGAAATCTGTGAAGTTGACCTATCTCAAAGGGAAAAAATTCAAGATTCGTCGTAAACAACACTATATATTTATGCTTGCTAACGTTTGAAATCCCCCTGAAATGAAACTTGTTATATTGTGATTCCTTGTTGGCAGGTTTTCTGTGAACACGGAAACCTCTCGTAAACGGAAACATTTTAATGTCTCGAGACGGAAGGATAACTATGCAAGTATACCTGCTATTCCATTTACACAAATTTTATGTAACCAGATTAAACGTAAAACTTCTTTATCTTGAACTTCGATGGGACGAACTGTTGCCGACACTTAAGGGAAAAGACGAGTTTACACGAACGCAATAATGGCACATTGGTTGAGCCTCGTGACCCTTATCTTTGTTTACCTTATAACGGGCAATATTATCCATTATTTAAAATCTGCTGCAAGCAATTAATAAAAGTTACTTTATTTCTGGGCTGGTCATTTGTCAGCACTTTCAAAATACACTGGCGAGAAAAATTAAAGGAATAACCATAAAAAGGTGCTTTGTGTTAATTCTATTAAGGGAACTTCAATGAGAGGTAATTGATTGGTAACTCAATGTCAACGTTATCACGTAGTCAAATAGGATTAACCTTCTCTACAGAAAAATATGCAAATTTTTCAGCCCGTTCCTTCGGTTCACGTGTGAAAAGATTACACGTGGGTGATTTGAAGTCTAATTTCAAGGATTGTACGTGTAGTTGGGTAAAATTTTCGCTTAGTAGGTTGAATATGTCGTCCAGATGACATCTGACTGATTGCAAGAAATGGCTTGCGATAGGTAGAATGGAAGCAGGAGAGACACTGTCAGGGGTCTATAAATACTTAAAAATATCCAAAAGCGTCATGTCAAGAATATGGAAACGGTTAACAGACACTGGTAATGTGCACAGTCAATCCGGTTAAGGTAAAAAAAATGCTACAATAGATTCTCAAGATCGTTATTTGCTAACGATTGCAAAAAGAAACAGGCAACTGACGTCAGTTCAGATTGAAAGGGAGTTCGCTGCAGCAACAGGAATTCGACTATCCAGATTCACTGTGAGTAACAGGCTGTATAAAAAAGGGCTGCATACAAAGAAACCCATTATTTGTATCCCACTAACTCCGGCAGCGAAATGCGCCCGGTTAAAGTGGTGCAGAGATCATCGTCATTGGAGTAACACGGGGTGGAGCCGAGTTCGCTTTACCGATGAATCCTGATTTTGTTTGGAGAATCGTTGCAGACGTGTTATCGTATCCCACTAACTCTGGCAGCGAAATGCGCCCGGTTAAAGTGGTGCAGAGATCATCGTCATTGGAGTAACACGGGGTGGAGCCGAGTTCGCTTTACCGATGAATCCTGATTTTGTTTGGAGAATCATTGCAGACGTGTTATCGTATGGAGGGAAAAACACATGCAATAAAGCTGCAAACATCCGTGAAAGAGATCGATACAAAGGTCGTGGAATCACGGTATGGGTGGGCATCATTTTGAATGGCTACACGACCTACACATTTTTACCAGTGCAACTGTGAAAGCTGACATACACTGCTCAAAACAATTAAAGGATATTGCAGTTTTAGGTGGATTTTGTATCTGGTAAACTGTTTAGCTGATTGATACATGGTTGACAGACATAGTAGGTTATATGAGAATAAATTACACATGTTTGGCAGAAAAAAATGCATTTTATTGCGCATTTGTGTACTAAAGGAAAAAAACACAATTTGTGCATATGAGAAAAAAAAGAATAAGAAAAGGTGTTTTCTTCAAAGAAAATCATTTTCAGTAGGGGTTATGGTTTCCACGGGCGGCCAGCAACGTTGAACACCTTTGAGGCATGGACTCAATGAGGCTATTAATGACGAGTTGGGGTATTCTGCCCCACTCTTCCAGAAGAGCTCTTTCCAGTTCTTGGCGAGTTTGTGGGGGTTGTTGGCGGCCAGAAACTCGTATTCGTAGAGCGTTCCAAACGTTCTCGATTGGATTCATGTCTGGAGAACACGCTGGCCATTCCATTCGAACGATTCCTTCCTCGAAAAGGAAATCCTCCACCAGGTTTGCACGATGTGGCCTGCAGTTATCGTCCATTAAAATGAAGTTATCTCCGATTGCTGCAGCGTAAGGGACTACAATAGGTCTGAGGATCTCATCCCTATATCGGCGACCAGTCAGACCTCCATCTCGAATGATGTAGAGGTTAGTGCGCCCGTCAATGGAGATGCCACCATACACCAACACTCCTCCACCGCCAAATCTGACACTTTCGTGCACGAACGCAGGATTATTCCTACTGCCACGGTCCCTCCAGATGAAAATACGCCTATTATCCGGATGCACAGAAAAACGGGACTCGTCAGAAAACAGAATATTGCTCCATTCATTTCTCCTCCAGTTGACATGCTCGGTTGCCCACTCGCTGCGGCCGCGACGATGCCTTGATGTTAATCTAACACATACCATCGGTCGGCGAGCATACAAACCTACAGCATGGAGCCGGTTTCGGACAGTCTGAGTTGAAATCGTGGTGCCTATAGCCGAGCGAAGGTGTTGTTGGAGAAGAGTAGCGTTCATGGTTCGGTGTCTCCGAGCTGTTAACGCTAAATACCGATCTTCATTGGGCGTTGTTGCCCGTCTACGACCTTGCCCTGGTCTTCGGCCTGCACATCCACTCTCCAAAAAACGGTTCCAGATCCTGGAAATGACACTTTGTGACACTCCAATGGCTTGCGCTACTTCGGCTTGAGTTTGGCCCCCTTCTAACCTACCAACAATTCTCAAAGCTTCTGAATCTGTCAAATGACTTCGCTGAGACATCGTACTCATCGAAACAAAGCAATCACTGAATGCCGATCATCCTTGTCTTCATTCTCTTTTATCCAGTTGAAAGTCAAATTTCATTCGCTGCCGCTGAAGCGACGTTTTTGACGTCGAACTCAAAATTTGCATACTCCACAGTTTGAAAACCAGAAAAAATTGCATTTGTGATTCTCTTCTTCTATTTTCGGCAAAAAAAATTTCGTTTATATCTTTATTTTATACTAGCAAACCCCGCGGCTTTGCTCGCGTAATATTTGAAATATGCCAAGTGATATTTATATGTCTAATTTTCATTAAAAGGTACTAACTAAATTTTTATTTTATTAAAAGGTCAGTATTCATTTCAGTATTCATTTGAAGTTTTGAATTTTTTACAAACCATCTTCTTACATCTTAAAATTAACCATGTCAAATTCCAAGTCCTACCACCTCTCTCAACATAAAGGGCTATGTTGAAACAGGAACTGTCACCATTAATTTGCCAACATTAATTCTGAAATCGGTTTGTTATTTCCTAATATTCCACAGAAACGTAATTTAAAAAGATTTTAAAGCCCTCTTTTAGAACGTTTGTTGTTCCTGTGAGCCCCAGGTGGTAGAATCACCGGCATAAAATATAGCCTGTGTAGGATCAGAGACTGTTACCATTGATTCGCATTGATTACTTTAATAACCGGTTTATATTCCCTGAAATTGCATAGAATCGTAATTTAGAACTTTTTTAGAATGCTTTTCGCACCTCCCCTTCGCTTAACCCCTTTTTAATTCGAATTGATTTTCGACGTTCCTTCGAGGGCATTTATATTTTATAAGTAACTACAATGTCATATTTAAATATTCTATGCTTTTCAGTATCACAGAAATCGCAATGTAGAAAGTTTTTAGCTCCTGCAACCCTCTAGTGGTAGTGGAACAGACATAAAATATAGCTTATGTTCGAGCAGGTTCTATCACCAAAATTTGTCATCATTATTTTTTAATCGGTTTGGTAATTTATAAGTTTGCTTAAGAATTGTAATTTATAACGCTTTTCACTCACATTTTTTTAAATTTGTAATTTTCTTTCAACTGTTCTTAGAAAGCACTTGCATCTTGTAAGTAAATACGATGCCATACTTCAAAGTGTTTGACCCCTCAGTTCTGCAAAAAACGCGAATTAGAACATGTTTTGCTTTTGCAACCCTCAGATGGTAGTGACAGGAACATAAAATATAACCTATGTTATAGCAGGGACTGTCACCATTGATTTGCAACCATTACTTTTGAAATAGCTTTGGTATTTCCTTAGATTGAGTAGAAATCGCAATTTAGAACGTTTTTAGGACGCTTTTCGCGCATTTTCACCCCTTTTTAAATTTCCAATTTTTTCGAAACTGTTCTTAAAGATCATTTATATCTAATAAATATGTACCTTGCCTAATTTTAAGTTTCTATCCCCTACCGATCACAAAAATCGAAATTTAGAACGCTTTTTTGCTCCTGCAACGTCTTAGTGATAGTGATACCGACATAAAATAGCGTCTATGTTAGAGCAGAGTCTGTCAGCATCAATTTCCTACCATTACGTTTGAAATCAGATTCATTCTTCCTGAGATATTGCCGACTAATCGGCATTTAGAACGCTTTAGAACGCTTTTCGCGAATTTTGCTCCTGCATCTCCTCTGGGGTAGTGGAAACAGATATAAAATATAGCCTATCTTGGAGCAAGATCTGTCACCATCATTTTTGCACCATTATATTTGAAATCGGTTCAGTACTTCCTGAGATTGCATAGAAATCGCAATTTAGAAAGTTTTTTACAACGCTTTTTGCGCATTTTGACCCCTGTTAAATTTCGATTTTTTTAGGGAATGTCCTTAGAGATCATTGATATCTTATAACTAACTACCATTCCAAATTTCACGATTCTAGGCCCTTCCGTAACGCAAAAGCCGCAATTTAGAACGTTTTTCTCCTGCACCCCCTTTGGGATAGTGGCACCGACATAAAACATCGCCTATGTTGGAGCAAGAGTTGTCACCATCATTTTGACGTCATTATTTTTTAGATCGGTTTGGTATTTCCTGAGATTGTGTAGAAATCACCATTAGAACGTTTTTAGAACGCTTTTCGCGCATTTTCACCCCTTTTAAATTTCGAATTGTTTAAGAACTGATCTTAGGAATCCTTTATATCTAGTAAGTAGCTAATATTTCAAATTTCATATTTCTAGGCCCTTCGGTAACGCAAAAATCGCATTTTTAGAACGTCTTTTGCTCCTGACCCCCTTTCGGGTAGTGGCACCGACATAAAACATAGCCTATGTTGGAGCAAGGGTTGTCACCGTCATTTTGACACCCTTATTTTGACACCATTATTTTTTAAATCGGTTTGGTATTTCCTGAGATTGTGTATAAACCACCATTTAGAACGTTTTTTAGAACGATTTTCGCGCCTTTTCACCCCTTTCAAATTTCGAATTGTTTAAGAACTGTTCTTAGAAATCCTTTATATCTAATAAGTAGCTAATATTTCAAATTTCATATTTCTAGGCCCTTCAGTAACACGTAAATCGCATTTTTAGAATGTTTTTTGCTCGTGCACCCCCTTTGGAGTAGTGACACTGACATAAAACATAGCCTATCTTGGAGCAAGCGTTTTCACCATCATTTTGACACCAATATTTTTTAGATCGGTTTGGTATTTCCTGAGATTGTTTAGAAAGTACCATTTAGAACATTTTTAGAACGCTTTTTGTGCATTTTCACCCCTTTTAAATTTCGAATTGTTTAAGAACTGTTCTTAGACATCATTTATATCTTATAAGTAACTAATATTCAAAATTGCATATTTCTAGGCCCTTCAGTAACGTTAAAATCGCATTTTTAGAACTTTTTTCCTCCTGCACCCCCTTTGGGGTAGTGACACCGACATAAAACATAGCCTATCTTGGAGTAAGCGTTTTCACCATCATTTTGACAGCAATATGTTGTAAATCGGTTTGGTATTTCCTGAGATTGTGTAGAAACTACCGTTTCGAACGTTTTTTAGGACGCTTTTTGTGCATTTTCACACCTTTTAAATTTCAAATTGTTTAAGAACTGTTCTTAGACATAATTTATATCTTATAAGTAACTAATATTCAAAATTTCATATTTCTAGGCCCTTCAGTAACGCTAAAATCGCATTTTTAGAACGTTTTTTGCTCCTGCACCCCTTTGGAGTAGTGACACCGACATAAAACATAGCCGATCTTGTAGCAAGCGGTGTTACCATCATTTTGATACCAATATTTTTTAAATCGGTTTGGTATTTCCTGAGATTATGTAGAAACTACCATTTAGAACGTTTTTTAGAACGCTTTTTGTGCATTTTCACCCATTTTAAATTTCAAATTGTTTAAAAACTGTTCTTGGACATCATTTATATCTTATAAGTAACTAATATTCAAAATTTCATATTTCTAGGCCCTTCAGTAACGCTAAAATCGCATTTTTAGAACGTTTTTTGCTCCTACACCCCCTTCGGGGTAGTGGCACCGACATAAGATATAGCCTATGTTCTAAGTTGGACTAACACCATCATTTTGATACCATTACTTTTGGAGTCGGTTCGGTAGTTCCAGAGCTTACCTCCGACAAATAAACAATTTTTTCCTCTTTATAATAGGAGTATAGATAAAACTTCAAATATCTTTTAATTGTTTTGAGCAGTGTATATAGAGATTAGGTTTTTTTATCCCCATGTCAAGTTGTTTAACCTCTCTGGGGCCATGGGTGCATATATGCATCTTCAAAAGATGCTTACAGAACTTGTTTTTAATACCACTAAAAATTAAAGGTAAAAATTTCCTTATTTAATTAAGACATTTTCTCGATTGATAAACTAAATTTAATTATTTGACAAAAAGTGGTGTCAAAGGAATAAAATTCATGTAAAAGATTCTGGTTCTGAACGGGTTAAGGATGCAAACGAAAGTTTTGGGATTTCATGTCTAGTAATGGTCTGGAAGTGCTACCCCCTCCACGGAACTCCGAAGTGTCCTTTCCAGAGCTGCAGAAATTCCACACGAAAGAAATGTCTGGATTCATCATTTCCTTTGACCCCAGTTACTAATTGTGAACGCCCAGTTTAACATTGCTTCAAGAAATTTCATGGTGGCAATAACAATTTTGTGTATGGAGAAGGTCTTGGGTGACACTTTGTCTGTAACAATAAGAAATCGAATTTGAAGCTAATCCACGTACCAAAGTCCGGAGTTTACTGCGGAAATTGGAGAATGCTCTAAAACTGTTTCGAAATATCTAAAGTAAATTGGTTTAGAAGTACAATAGCAGAAACCACCATTGTTTGTTACATCTCCTAATACTTCCAAAAGCGTGCTAATCCATCACAAATAAATTTGTTACAAAAATTTAACTTCCAAAGACGACCAGATATCGGAAGCAACTATTAGATCGAATATGGTATCAAAAATGGCGAAACATAGAAACCAAAAAGAATTATGGCTGTTTTAGGCAATTTTAACAAAACTGTTTTTTCCAGCATGAACCAAGGTTGGCAGTTTGGCCTCCATTTTTATTAAGAAAATTCAAATTCGCACCAGAAAATAAAAATAGCATTTTTTGCTTTATGACAAAACTTTTGTGATTACAAAAAGTAAAGATTCTTCTTTCAAAATTTCTTGTGTGAATTTGAAATTTCGAATTAAAATGGAGGCCAAACTGGTAAGCCTGGCATGAACAATATTTGATGCGCGTGCTTCTTACATTACTTGTTTCTGTAGCTGAAATTGCAAGATCTTTTTCTTAAAGATTAAAACCTTATCTCAAAAACTTGCAACTAACGGTTCACTGAAACTTATGAGAAATCATTATCCAGTATTTATTACATTGCAAGTTCTTAATTCAATGGCAAAAAATTAAAAATGGAAATTTCTGTTTTAAACTTAACCACTTGATCGTAACTTTATTGTAGGCAAATGTTATGTATTATGAAGCTTGATTTAAATAAATTACTAATAATTGCTGAATAAATTATTACTCTTCATACGCGATCAGCTTTTTACACCATAGTATTTGTAAAATCTTTTTCACTGATAAATATTAATGTAACTTCAATGTATTATTAGCTACAGTTACAGAGATTGATCTTAATTTTTTTATCCGTGCTTTTTTTTTAAATTAAGAAATTAAATAAGGATATACCTAAATTCTTAACCCTTTCGGGACGAGCGTCTTTTACAGAATTTTTATTCTTTAGTCACCGGTTTTTTAAAACAGAAATTTTTGCCTAATTGAATCGGGAAAAGGCTTGGATTAAATAAGGCAAAATTTACAATAAAAATTTACTGGTGAGAATAATCACCGATTCTGAGCACCTTACGCGGCACGAATACCGGTCGCTCGTCCCCAAGGGAATAAAGTTACTCGAAATACTTCTATTATACATACACAGTCGATCCTGTCAAGACGTGATCAGAAGGGACTGGAAAAAAGTTCCATTTTAGACAGTCTTCCGTTTAAAGAAGTGTAATTAATTATACTTCTAAGATACACTGCCTCAGTAAGATCTATTGCTCGTTTCATCGAGATCCTGAAACTCTTCCGTTTGAGACAGGATTCCGTTATAGAAATATTCCGCTTTCAGAGGTTTTACTGTGTTTCACTAAAGAGCGGTGAAAATCCTCTTTCAGACAGTGGCGCAGCCAGAATTCGGCTCTAGGGGGGGTTTTGAGTTTCAGATAAAGGTGTTTGCCGGTTATATGAATCATCGTTTAATGTAATCGATCTTTTTAATTGATCAAATCATAACGCTTTTTTCCGCAGTTACGTTGGCTATATTTCATTTAAACAGCGTTGCGTTTATAATATTAGAGTTAGAAAACATAAAATTCACTAATGAATTAACACAAAACTAAGTTAGATTTATAAAAAGTGTTTAAAAATGATGAGGCAAACTTTAAGAGATGGAAGAGCACAATCCAGCAAATAATTTTTGCATAGAAAATAATAGAGTTCCAATCTACTTGTCCAATCAAAAGTACACAGGGTTTCATTCCAAGACAATCCCGAATTCTTGTTCTTAACTTTAACCCTTTGCACTCCGTTGTCGCCGTTGCGGCGACATTATCTTTCTTTGGTACATCCAGCGCCCTTAACTTCAACGCTGAACGCCAGCAAAATAACACACACGAATGATCTCATAATAGTTCCGTTTTACTTTTTAAGTGTGGAGTGCAACCGTAATAATGTTGGCAAAATGCTGGTGACCAACTCTGCTCCAACATAGGCTATATTTTACATCGTTACAACAACATCCAAAGCGGTGTAGGAACAAAAAACGTTCTAAAATTACTTTCTGGGATATTGTTGGTTCTAGAAATTTGAAATTTTGTCTAGTGGTTTTCTTTTAAGATATAAATGCTCACTAAGAATGGTTTCTAAAAAATTAAAAATTTAGAAGAGGAAAAGGAACAGGAAACGTTCTAAATTACGATTTATTTGTTACAGTTAGAGCTAGAAACATGAAATTTGGCATGGTTGTTAATTTAGAGACTTAAATGCTTGCCCAGAACAGTTTTTTCTTAAAATTCGAAATTTAAAAGGGTGCAAGAGCAAAAACCGTTCTAAAATTGCGATTTGTATGATACAGTTGGTATAGAAGGTTAGAATCTGGCATGGTGGTAACTTTTGGGATGTATAAGTGCTCAAGAACGGTTTCTAAAAAAAATTCAATTTAAAAGAATGAAATGAGCAGAAAACGATCTAAATTATGATTTATTGGGAATTTTTAGGGCTAGATACCTGAAATTTGGCGCGGCTGTTACTCTAGAAACGTAAATGATCAGAAAGAACAGTTTTCCAAAAATTCGAAATTTAAAAGGATGCAAGGGCAAAAAACGTTCTAAAATCGCAATTTGTGCGATACAGTTGGTTATGAATGCTTGGTTTTCAACATGGTGGTTACTTTTATGGTATAAATATTCGCTCAAAACAGTTTTAAAAAATTCGGAATTTAAAAGAGTGAAATGAGCGGAAAACGCTCTAAAAAATGTTCTAAATCATAATATACTTAGAACTGTTAGGGCTAGAAACTTGAAATTTTACATGAAACTTAAAATTTCACATTACTTAAGAGACGTAAATATTCGCCCAGAATTTTTTTAAATTCGAAATTTAAAAGAATGCAAGAGTAAGAAACATTCTAAAATTGCAATTTATGTGATAGTTGACATAGAAGCTTGGAATTTGGTACGGCGATTACTTTCATGTAGTAAATGCTCCCTTAGAACGATTTTTAAAAATTGCGAAATTTAAAAGGATAAAATGAGCGTAAAACGTCCTAAAAGCGTTCTAAATTATGATTTTGTTGAAGATCTTAGAGTTATAAACTAGAAATTTAGTATAGAGATTATTACTCTTAAGATGCAGATTCTGGGTATAAACAGTTTTTTAAAAACTAGAGATTTAAAGATGTGAAATGAGCTGAAAGCATTCAAAATTACAATTTTTTCAGAACCGCACGTCACTTCGCGCCTTTCGAAGACCCTTTCGAAGCGCCTTTCGAAGATATTTTTTCTAAGCTAAAAGTAAGTAAATGTCTGTATTTCGACACAATCTTTTAAGAGTATCTCGGAAGACCAAATTTACAACGCCTACAAAAATTTCGAAACGCTCTGATGAATAAAAGTATTTTAAAAAATCTGAAAAATTTTCGATGAAAATGCTAAAAAGATAAGTGTTTCGGCGGGGGTTTGCTCGGCTTTGGCTCACGTTTTCACTATTAAATATGCAAAAATTTTTTCACAAAATTTTAAAGAAGGATTGGATACAGTTAAACATTTACAATCATATAAAATAGAGTAAGAGAATTCAGACAGTAAGATTTGTTTTTGTTGTTGTTATTTTTAGAATCCGACGCAAAACAGAATAAAAAAGAAAAGTGCCCAGCTAAACTGATGGCATTGAGCTCACAGACTATTGACACTAATTGTATATTATACACTTATTTTAAAGAATAATGCCCCTCAAAAAAAAATAAGTGAGGAGGAATTAGCCCCCGTTTCCCACTTTATACTTAACCAGTGAACCTCCAAATCTCATCAGGGCAGCCCCTTATAATAAACCGGTATACCAAATTTGGAGCAAATCGAATAATCCTGCAAAAAAAACATTTATCTAAATTAAGGGGGTGGACTAGCCCCCCTTTATCTTTAACCAATGAATCGCCAAAACGAATCAGGGAAGCTCCTTAACATAATAAACCGGTATACCAAATTTGGAGCAAAGCGAATAATTCTGCATGAAAAACCCGTTTATATAAATTAAGGGGGGTGGCCTAGCCCCCCTTCCCCCTTTATCTTTAACCAATAAACCCCCAAAACTAATCAAGGAAGTTCCTTAACATAATAAACCGGTATACCAACTTTGGAGCAAATCGAATCATTCTGCATGAAAAACCCATTTATCTGAATTAAAAGGGGTGGACTAGCCCCCTTTCCCCCCTTTATTCTTAACGAATGAACCCCCAAACTAATCAGGGAAGTTCCTTAACATAATAAACCTGTATACCAACTTCGGAGCAAATCGAATCATTCTGCATGAAAAACCCATTTATCTGAATTAAAAGGGGTGGACTAGCCCCCTTTCCCCCCTTTATTCTTAACTAATGAACCCCCAAACTAATCAGGGAAGTTCCTTAACATAATAAACCGGTATACCAAATTCGGAGCAAATCGAATCATTCTGCAGGAAAAACCCAATTATCTGAATGAAGGAGGTGGACTAGCCCCCCTTTTCCCCTTTATTCTTAACCAATGAACCCCCAAAACTAATCAGGGAAGTTCCTTAACATAATAAACCAGTATACCAAATTCGGAGCAAATCGAATAATTCTGCATGAAATACCCATTTATCTGAATTAAAAGGGGTGGACTAGCCCCCTTTCCCATCTTTATTCTTAACTAATGAACCCCCAAAACTAATCAGGGAAGTTCCTTAACATAATAAACCGGTATACCAAATTCGGAGCAAATCGAATGATTCTGCATGAAAAACCCATTTATCTGAATTAAGGGGGGTGGACTAACCCCGTTTTCCCCCCTTTATCCTTAACCAATGAACTCCCAAAACTAATCAGGGAAGTTCCTTAACATAATAAACCGGTATACCAAATTCGGAGCAAATCGAATAATTCTGCATGAAATACCCATTTATCTGAATTAAGGGGTGGACTAACCTCCCTTTACCCCCTTTATACTTAACAAGTGAACCTCCAAATCTCATCAGGGCAGCCCCTTATAATAAACCGGTATACCAAACTTGGAGCAAATCGAATAATCCTGCAAAAAAACATTTATCTGAATTAAGGGGGTGGACTAGCCTCCCTTTATCTTTAACCAATGAATCGCCAAAACGAATCAGGGAAGCTCCTTAACATAATAAACCGGTATACCAAATTTGGAGCAAAGCGAATAATTCTGCATGAAAAACCCGTTTATATAAATTAAGGGGGGTGGCCTAGCCCCCCTTCCCCCTTTATCTTTAACCAATAAACCCCCAAAACTAATCAAGGAAGTTCCTTAACATAATAAACCGGTATACCAACTTTGGAGCAAATCGAATCATTCTGCATGAAAAACCCATTTATCTGAATTAAAAGGGGTGGACTAGCCCCCTTTCCCCCCTTTATTCTTAACAAATGAACCCCCAAACTAATCAGGGAAGTTCCTTAACATAATAAACCTGTATACCAACTTCGGAGCAAATCGAATCATTCTGCATGAAAAACCCATTTATCTGAATTAAAAGGGGTGGACTAGCCCCCTTTCCCCCCCTTTATTCTTAACTAATGAACCCCCAAACTAATCAGGGAAGTTCCTTAACATAATAAACCGGTATACCAAATTCGGAGCAAATCGAATCATTCTGCAAGAAAAACTTAATTATCTGAATGAAGGAGGTGGACTAGCCCCCCTTTTCCCCTTTATTCTTAACCAATGAACCCCCAAAACTAATCAGGGAAGTTCCTTAACATAATAAACCAGTATACCAAATTCGGAGCAAATCGAATAATTCTGCATGAAATACCCATTTATCTGAATTAAAAGGGGTGGACTAGCCCCCTTTCCCATCTTTATTCTTAACTAATGAACCCCCAAAACTAATCATGGAAGTTCCTTAACATAATAAACCGGTATACCAAATTCGGAGCAAATCGAATGATTCTGCATGAAAAACCCATTTATCTGAATTAAGGGGGGTGGACTAACCCCGTTTTCCCCCCCTTATCCTTAACCAATGAACTCCCAAAACTAATCAGGGAAGTTCCTTAACATAATAAACCGGTATACCAAATTCGGAGCAAATCGAATAATTCTGCATGAAATACCCCTTTATCTGAATTAAGGGGTGGACTAACCCCCCTTTACCCCCTTTATACTTAACAAGTGAACCTCCAAATCTAATCAGGGAAGCTCCTTATCATAATAAACCTGTATACCAAATTTGGAGCAAATGGAATAATCTTGCAAAAAAACCATTTATCTAAATTAAGGGGGTGGACTAGCCCCCCTTTATCCTTAACCAATGAATCTCCAAAACGAATCAGGGAAGCTCCTTAACATAATAAACCGGTATACCAACTTCGGAGCAAATCGAAACATTCTGCATGAAAAACCCATTTATCTAAATTAAGAGGGGCGGGCTAACCTCCCTTTTCCCCCTTTACCCTTAACCAATGAACCCCCAAATCTAATCATGGAAGTTCCTTAACATAATAAACCGGTATACCAAATTCGGAGCAAATCGAATCATTCTGCATGAGAAACACATTTATCTGAATTAAGGGGGGTGGACTAACCCCGTTTTTCCCCCTTTATCCTTAACCAATGAACTCCCAAAACTGATCAGGGAAGTTCCTTAACATAATAAACTGGTATACCAAATTCGGAGTAAATCGAATCATTCTGCATGAAAAACACATTTATCTGAATTAAGGGGGGTGGACTAACCCCGTTTTTTCGCCTTTATTCTTATCCAATGATCTCCCAAAACTGATCAGGGAAGTTCCTTAACATAATAAACCGGTATACCAAATTCGGAGCAAATCGAATCATTCTGCATGAAAAACCCATTTATCTGAATTAAGGGGGGGGGGGGTGGACTAACCCCGTTTTTCCACCTTTATCCTTAACCAATGAACTCCCAAAACTAATCTAGGAAGTTCCTTAACATAATAAACCGGTATACCAAATTCGGAGCAAATCGAATGATTCTACATGAAAAACCCATTTATCTGAATTAAGGGGGTGGACTAACCCCCCTTTTCCCCCTTTATCCTTAACCAATGAACCCCTAAAATTAATCAGGGATGTTCCTTAACATAATAAACCGGTATACCAAATTCGATGCAAATCGAATGATTCTGCATGAAAAAACCATTTTTCTGAATTAAGGGGGGGGGGTGGACTAACCCCGTTTTTCCCCCTTTATCCTTAACCAATGAACCCCCAAAACTAATCATGGATGTTCCTTAACATAATAAACCGTTATACCAAATTCGGAGCAAATCGAATTATTCTACATGAAAAACCCATTTTTCTGAATTAAGGGGGTGGACTAACCCCCCTTTTCCCCTTTATCCTTAACCAATGAACCCCTAAAATTAATCAGGGATGTTCCTTAACATAATAAACCGGTATACCAAATTCGGTGCAAATCGAATGATTCTGCATGAAAAAACCATTTTTCTGAATTAAGGGGGGGGGGGGTGGACTAACCCCGTTTTTCCCCCTTTATCCTTAACCAATGAACCCCTAAAATTAATCAGGGATGTTCCTTAACATAATAAACCGGTATACCAAATTCGGTGCAAATCGAATGATTCTGCATGAAAAACCCATTTTTCTAAATAAATGGGGGGGGACTAACCCCGTTTTCCCCCCTTTATTTTTAACCAATGAACTCCCAAAACTAATCAGGGAAGCGCCTTATCACAATGAACCTAGGAAAAAATTTTGAAGCAAATCGGATGTTTCTATCAAGAGTTATCGCGTTACGTACATACATACATACATACGTACGTACGTACATACATACATACATACATACATGCATACATACATACAGAACGGGCGGGCACATTAGCTCTCAGGCTTTGATAGCCTGTGAGCTAAAATTGTGAGGGGGGAATTCTCTTTATGAAAACAATGTCCTCATATAGAGCCACCAGCATGTCGTCCAGATATCAATTCTATCGAAAATATAATGTGTATTTTGGAATCTTTTTTTAGCTCACAGGCTATCAAAGCCTGAGAGCTAATGTGCCCGCCCGTTCTGTATGTATGTATGTATGTATGTATGTATGTATGTATGTATGTACGTACGTACGTATGTACGTAACGCGATAACTCTTGATAGAAACATCCGATTTGCTTCAAAATTTTTTCCTAGGTTCATTGTGATAAGGCGCTTCCCTGATTAGTTTTGGGAGTTCATTGGTTAAGAATAAAGGGGGGAAAACGGGGTTAGTCCCCCCCCTAATTTCAGAAAAATGGGTTTTTCATGCAGAATCATTCGATTTGCTCCGAATTTGGTATACCGGTTTATTATGTTAAGGAACATCCCTGATTAGTTTTGGGGATTCATTATTTAAGGATAAAGGGGGAAAAGGGGGGTTAGTCCCCCCCCCCCTTAATTCAGAAAAATGGGTTTTTCATGCAGAATCATTCGATTTGCTCCGAATTCGGTATACCGGTTTATTATGTTAAGGAACATCCCTGATTAGTTTTGGGGGTTCATTGGTTAAGGATAAAGGGGGAAAAACGGGGTTAGTCCACCCCCCCCCCTTAATTCAGAAAAATGGGTTTTTCATGCATAATCATTCGATTTGCTCCGAATTTGGTACACCGGTTTATTATGTTAAGGAACATCCCTGATTAGTTTTGGGGGTTCATTGGTTAAGGATAAAGGGGGGAAAACGGGGTTAGTCCACCCCACCTTAATTCAGAAAAAGGGGTTTTTCATGCAGGATCATTCGATTTGCTCCGAATTCGGTATACCTGTTTATTATGTTAAGGAACATCCCTGATTAGTTTTGGGGGTTCATTGGTTAAGGATAAAGGGGGAAAAGGGGGGTTAGTCCCCCCCCTTAATTCAGAAAAATGGGTTTTTCTTGCAGAATCATTCGATTTGCTCCGAATTAGGCATACCGGATTATTATGTTAAGGAACATCCCAGATTAGTTTTGGGGGTTCATTGGTTAAGGATAAAGGGGGAAAAACGGGGTTAGTCCACCCCCCCCTTAATTCAGAAAAATGGGTTTTTCATGCAGAATCATTCGATTTGCTCCGAATTTGGTATACAGGTTTATTATGTTAAGGAACAACCCTGATTAGTTTTGGGGGTTCATTTGTTAAGGATAAAGGGGGAAAAGGGGGGTTAGCCCCCCCCTTAATTCAGAAAAATGGGTTTTTCATGCAGAATCATTTAATTTGCTCCGAATTTGGTATACCGGTTTATTATGTTAAGGAACATCCCTGATTAGTTTTGGGAGTTCATTGGTTAAAGATAAAGGGGGGAAAACGGGGTTTGTCCACCCCCCACCCCCCTTAATTCAGAAAAATGGGTTTTTCATGGAGAATCATTCGATTTGCTCCGAATTTTGTATACCAGTTTATTATGTTAAGGAACATCCCTGATTAGTTTTGGAGGTTCATTAGTTAAGAATAAAGGGGGGAAAGGGGGCTAGTGCACCCCTTTTAATCCAGATAAATGGGTATTTCATGCAGAATGATTCGAATTGCTCCGAATTTGGTATACCGGTTTATTATGTTAAGGAACTTCCCTGATTAATTTTTGGGGGTTCATTGGTTAAGAATAAAGGGGGAAAAGGGGGGCTAGTCCACCTCCTTAATTCAGATAATTGGGTTTTTCATGCAGAATGATTCGATTTGCTTCGAAGTTGGTATACCGGTTTATTATGTTAAGGAACTTCCTTGATTAGTTTTGGGGGTTTATTGGTTAAAGATAAAGGGGGAAGGGGGGCTAGGCCACCCCCCTTAATTTATATAAACGGGTTTTTCATGCAGAATTATTCGCTTTGCTCCAAATTTGGTATACCGGTTTATTATGTTAAGGAGCTTCCCTGATTCGTTTTGGCGATTCATTGGTTAAAGATAAAGGGGGGCTAGTCCACCCCCTTAATTTAGATAAATGTTCTTTTTGCAGGATTATTCGATTTGCTCCAAATTTGGTATACCGGTTTATTATGATAAGGGGCTTCCCTGATTAGATTTGGAGGTTCACTGGTTAAGTATAAAGGGGGAAACGGGGGCTAATTCCCCTTCACTTAGTTTTTTGAGGGGCATTATTCTTTAAAATAAGTGTATAATATACAATTATTGTGAATAGCCTGTGAGCTCAATGCCATCAGTTTAGCTGGGCACTTTTCTTTTTTATTTAAAGCAATAGCCGAAGTCAACAAATGAAATAAATGACTAAGTGCAAAAAGAATGGGCAGCAACCACTGCAACAACAATCAACATCCAAACAACTGCAAAGATCGTGTTAGTTTTATGCCTAGCCGAACAAGTCAAAAGTTTCACCAAGTCAAAAGTTGTAAACAACAGGAATTAATATGTATTTTGAGAAAACATTCCAAACTTTTTTCTTAGAAAAGACGTGATTCCAAATATTTTTCCAAGAGCATTTAAAGAAAAAAAAAATATAAAAAATAAATGCATAGACATTTATTTCCTTTTAATCTATGTATTCTAGCTATAGAATCTAGCTATTGAATCTTTAATAACGAACAAAGTTTCACCAATTTAAAAACTACATAAAAATGGCTCACATTTCATTGCTCGTCGGAAAAATTAGATGCTGATTCGGCACTTTTTGCTACGGGCAGTAATATTTTAAAAGCATATTCCTGCAATTAAGAGCTGTTAAATGCAACATTTACTGTTTACATTCTCAATTGTACTACAGCTTATAGAAATTCGTAAAATACATAGTTTCAGATTTGAAAAAAAGAGTGTAGAAGAAAATAGGGTAAAACCGTATACCGGCATACCTTATTATTAGTTACTTTTTGAAGCCAGAATTTCCAACAGAATTTAGTGTTATTCTCTGCACTTATCCTTGCACCGTAATGTCCTTTTAAATATATGATTGGCTCCTCACATTTTTTAAATAAATGATTATTTATAAAATGTCAACCAATATGGCCCACCAGTCGGGTAAAAGCGTATTGGTATGTTAATCTGACAGGAAATGAAAAAGTTTAGACTTTGTGTTAAAAAGGACCAATATATTTTATTTTACAATTTTAACTGAAGAGCCAAATTAATAATATTTTAAATATAAGTCTATTGATTTAATAAATAAATAAATAAGTGTAATTATTTTATTAAATATTAAAAATGGCACAAAAGACCTCTTTATTAGCTTTACCTCTTTATTAGTTTTTAAAAAATCACATCATGTAATTTTGACTGCCTTTATCTTTAAACATGATTTACAAGCTTTCAATTACTGTTTTCCAATATCCTTTTTTATACTACGTAGGATATACGGTCCCCCAAGATATATCCCCCAAGAGAATGTGGATCGGAAATCAAGCCGTAAAAATGCCCCTTTAAATGTTAGCAAAAGTTTCATTGATGGAAATAACTCCTTTTTAAATGTAGTACACATGCTAATATGAAAAGTTTCAGTGGCTTTAAATGTGTTTGCATTTAAGAATTAAAAAAAAACAAAAATTAATATATATATATATATATATATATATATGAATTTATAAAAACAAAAGCTATCCTATAACCATCAGACGGTTAAGACGAATCGATAGAAACCTCATTCATTAAAATCCATCCAGCCGTTGGGATGTTTCGAGGGTATAAAAAAAATCCACCTACCCAGATACGCGTGAAACGCATAACCCTTCTTGGCAGTCAGGTAAAAAGCATTCTTTCCTTTTATGAGATATTTTTTTTAAACTTTGATTTTGACCAATATTTCAGTAGTTTTAAAAATACTATTAAAAAACAGATAAATCTATAATAAACACACTATGTAATACAAAAACATACGTAGATTTCAGATTTTTAAAATTTTTTTTGTTTTTGATGTATTAGTTCGAAAATTATGCAAGATTTTTCAAACGCATGAATTTTTAAAAAACTGTAAAATCGCAATTTTTGACCCTCTCTACTGATAAAGATTTTTTATGAGGGAAACTTTTTCTAAATAGATTTTAACTTCCTTTCTATATAGATCTCCATATGCAAAGGATAATGAAAAAAAAGTGATGCGACAACCCATGTTTGTCGCAATTCTGTGGAATGGATCTTCATCTATTGATCTACTATAAGATAATGAAAATTTAAGTTAAAAAAAAATCAAGAGCATTGTTAAACTTAATAATAATTATATCGAGTTTTAGGAAGCTTAAACTTTTTCAATGTTTGGATTCTTGTAATTATATGTTCATGCTCGGTGTATACATATATCTTTTTAGAGAGGGGTGTTTTTTTTTTTTTTTTGCAAACAATAAGAATTGTCGAAGAATTGTCAGAAAAGCTGTTGTATTTAAGAATCTGCCTGCGTTGTATTTAAAAATCACTAATATGATAGTATATATAAAGAGAAATAATATGAAAAAGTCCTTCCGGCCAGTGCCGGGAGGAAGAGGTAGCTTTCATATTCCTTATTTTTAAAAAGCCATCTTATATTATTCAAACACACGAAGCTCAATTAAGTGGAAACCGAATGTAGGAGATTCAATACTAATTTTTATCAATACTAAATCATTATGAATGAGAATTTCGCGAAATTAGTCAGCTTTATCCAAGCTGCTTTTATTTAAAGTCACTTATATTTGGCTGCCAAATTCGGCGATTTCTTAAAGTGCCTGCCATTTTAAGACAACATGGTAGATGAGGCTAACCAGTGAACTTGGTCGAGACCTTAGTAATTGCTGTGCACATGCTCACTCATATCGGAATCGGTTGATATATACGAGTGCTGTCGCATGCAGAAAATCAGATTTTTCAAAATGTCACCCACTTTAGAAATTCAAACTGCTATATCTGAGCCATTTTTTAAGATAAAGACAAACAAAAAATGCTCCTGAATCCTTATATCAAGGTCAAATACTTAAGAAAGAAACCTTTTTCAATTTCTAATTTTTGTGCACCTCACTTTAAATATAATTTTTTTTAATTTAATGGCCGCCATTTTGAAACAAGAAGGCTGATGAAGCTGGCCAGCGAACTTGGTCGAGATATTGATGTATACTATCCACATGCCTTCTTCCATCGAAATAGGCGAATACGTGTGGTATCGCGTGACAAATACAAGATCGTTTCAAAGTGTTAGCCATGATAGAAATTCAAAGTGCTATAATTCAACCACTTTTTAAGATATAAACAAAAGAACAAATTTTCAGAAACAAAAACTGCTCCAGAATCTTTGTATCAAGGCCAAACACATAAAAAAAATCTTTTTCATTTTCCAATTTTTTAATACCTCATTTTAAATTTTAAATTACATTTTTTTTTTTAAATGGCAACTTTTTTGAAACAAGATGGCGAATGAAGCTGGCCAACGAACTCGGTCGAGACATTGGTATGTACTATGTACAGACCAAGTTACATTCAAATCGGTTCATAAATACGCCTGTTATCGCGTGACAAAAATCAGGTCGTTTTAAAATGTCAGCCACATTAGAAATTCAAAATGTTATAACTCAGCCATTTTTTTAGATGTAGACGAAACAAAACATGTTCCGGAATCTTTGTATTAAGGTCAAACACATACAGAAAAAATCTTTTTCATTTTCTAATTTTTTGGTATCTCATTTTAAATTTAATTTTTTTTTAATTTTTTTAAATGGCCACCATTTTGAAACAAGATGGCGAATGAAGCTGGTCAACGAACTCGGTTGAGTTATTTGTGTGTACTATGTACACACCAAGGTACATCCAAATCGGTTCTTAAATACGTCTGTTATCACGTGGCAAAAATCAGGACGTTTCAAAATGTCAGCCACGCTAGAAATTCAAAATGCTATAACTCAGCCATTTTTTAAGATATAGACGAAACAAAAACTGCTCCCGAATCTTCTTATCAAGGTCAAACACATAAGAAAAAAAGATTTTTTCAATTTTCAATTTTTTTGCTACCACATTTCAAATTTAATTTTTTCTTAAAATTTTAAATGGCCGCCATTTTTAAACAAGAGGGCGGATGAAGCTGGTCAACGAACTTGTTCGAGACATTGGTCTGTACTATGTATAAACGAAGTTACATCCAAATCGGTTCATAAATACGCCTTTTATCGCGTGACAAAATTCAGGACGTTTCAAAATGTCAGCTTCGCTAGAAATTCAAAATGCTATAACTCAGCCATTTTTTAAGATATAGACGAAACAAAAACTGCTACGGAGTCTTTGTATAAAGGTCAAATACATAATAAAAAAATATTTTTCCATTTTCAATTTTTTGGTACCACATTTCAAATTTTAAATAAAAAAAAAATTTAAATGGCCGCCATTTTGAAACAAAATGGCGGATGAAGCTGGCCAACGAACTCGGTCGAGACATTGGTATGTACTATGTACACACCGAATTACATCCAAATCGGTTCATAAATACGAGAGTTACAGTGTGACATAGGTCAGATATATATATATATATATATATATATTGATATATATATATATATATATATATATATATGTATCAATTTTTAACGGAGGGGGGTTTCGGGGTCTGGGGGTCATGATCGATGAAAATATACCAAAATTTTTTGAAATCGCTTTCCTCCGAACGGCTGCAATATGTAGCTTTTTGTAAAGAAAGCTACCTAAAACCTGAGTTTAATATGACAACATTAAGTGAGTGAGAAAATGTTATGTAAAAAGTAGATAAGAAATAAGGAATAATAACAATGGCTGTTTAAGACATGTTTTAAAATGGAAAATGAAATGAAGGAGATAGAATATACCAGTATATACACCCAGGTAAAAAAGTCAGCAAGAAACCTTAAAAAAAAATCTTCAGGGAAACTGAAGGTATTTGGAACTAAAATTACCTTCAGCTTACCTTTAGGTAAAAAACATGTATTTTCCCTTAACCTTCTGAGTTCCAAATACCTGCTGTTTTCCTTCAGGTAAAAAACCTGTTATTTCCCTTCACCGATTTTGGCAGAAATATCTGCAGTTTTCCTTTAGGTATAAAAGCTGTATCTTCTCTTTACATTATATCGTTGCACCTGCATGCGGACAGCCATCTGTGCAAATTCGCATCAGATCAATACATAATAATGATTACATATCCAGTTCGACATTGATTTGATACATATTAATAAACTAAACATATTAATAAAACATATATACATATTAATAAAAAAAACTAAAGGGGGGAAAGCACCGGAGGTGCGTAACATGAATAAGTGGTAACAGGACTTTCGAACGATATGTCACATGATGTGTCAGCAAAATTTAGAAAAGTGCCCCCCGGAGGGGCAAAGTAGGGGGCAGGGGCATTAGAGGTGCATAACATGAATAAGTGGTCAAAGGCCTTTTGAACGATATGTCACATGACGGGTGTTGGCAAAATTTAGAAAAATGCCCCCGAGGGGGGGCAAAGTGGGGGGAGGGGCAATAGAGGTGCATAACATGAATAAGTGGTCACAGGTCTTTCCAACAATATGTGACATGAGGGGTGTCAGCAAAATTTAGAAAAGTGCCCCCCCCGGGGGGGGCAAAGTGGGGGGAGTAAAGCCGATGTGCATAACATGAATAAGTGGTATTAGGCCTTTTGAACGATATGTCACATCAGGGATGTCAGTAAAATTTAGAAAAGTGCCCCCCCCGGTGGGGCAAAGTGGGGGGAGTGACATTAGAGGTGCATAACATGAATAAGTGGTCACAGGACTTTCGAACGATATGTCACATGATGTGTCAGCAAAATTTAGAAAAGTGCCCCCCGGGGGGGCAAAGTAGGGGGCAGGGGCATTAGAGGTGCATAACATGAATAAGGGGTCACAGACCTTTTGAACGATATGTCACATGACGGGTGTCGGCAAAATTTAGAAAAGTGCCCCCGAGGGGGGGGCAAAGTGGGGGGAGGGGCATTAGAGGTGCATAACATGAATAAGTGGTCATAGGCCTTTCCAACAATATGTGACATGAGGGGTGTCAGCAAAATTTTGAAAAGTGCCCCCCCCCCCCCCCCCGGTGGGGCAAAGTGGGGGGAGGGGCATAACATGAATAAGTGGTCACAGACCTTTTGAACGATATGTCACATGAGAGGTGCCGGCAAAATTTAGAAAAGTGCCCCTCCCAGGGGGGAGCAAAGTGGCAGCATGGATATCGGATGTGTATAACATGAATAAGTGGTCACAGGCCGTTCCAACTGTATGTTACACGATAGGGACAGGTGTTGGTAAAAGTTAGAAAAGTGCCGCACTTTGGGCTTTAGTATTGTGCCCCCCCCCCCCTTTGAAATTTTTATATATTACAAATAATATTTATCGGAAACCTCCGATGAAAATGCTGCAATTTCAAAAAAAGTCCGAAAAGTAAGAGATAATGAAATCCCCCAAAGCAGATTATGCTTATAAATGCGACGTACATCGCAGAACAACGGATTTCACTGAGAACATTTCAAATTTTCATTTTCAAGAAAATTCACCATTCAATGTAGGAAAAATCGCAAAATTTGTCACTCATTGGTTAGAAAAAAAATCTCCAAATTCTTTAATCGTTCATTTAAAAAGTAAAGATGAAAATAAGCAATCGCCAGTCGCCACTCAACGAGTAAATGTGAAAAACTGACGATTAAAAATATGGAAAGTACCAGCCAAACACAAGATTTTCCAAAAGGAATTTCGTAAAAGAATTGGGAAAGAAAAAAATGTGAATTTTGTCAAAAGATCGCGAAAAAACACACATTTCGTCAGAGGATTACGAAAAAAAAAATGTAAATTTCATGAAAGAATCACCAAAAAAGCGAATTGTATCAAAGAATCGCAAAAAAGCGAGAATTTTGTCAAAAAATCACAATAAAAACAGCACATTTCGTCAAAGGATCGTGGAAAAACCCGAATTTCATCAAAGGATCGCAAAGAATCCGAAATTTCGTCAAAGGATTCTGGAATAAATGCAAATATGGTCAGTGGATTGCGGAAAAAAACACAAATATCGTTAATACATCGCAGAAAAAAAAAAAAAAAACAATTTCGTCAAAGAATCGCAAAAAACCCACACATTTCATCAAACGATCTCTGAAAATCCAAAATTTCGTCAAAGAATCGCGAAAATACGCAAATATCATCAATAGAGCAAAGAAAAAACACAAATATCGTCAATGGATCATGGCAAAAACACAAAATTCGTCAATAGATCGTCAAAAAACACAAATTTAGTTAAAGGATCGCGGAGGGGGGGGGGGGATGAGAATTTCGAAAAAAAACCCCGAGAATTTTGCCAAAGAATTGCGAAAACGAATGTGAATTTTGTCAAAAGATCGTGAAAAAAACGCACATTTTGTCAAAGGAACGCCAAAGAAACGAAAACATTGCCAATAGATCCGGAAAAAACGTGAATTTCGTTAAAGTATCTGGAAAAAATGCATAATTAGTACCAGGAGGGATCCCCTACCAACCCTCCCTTTACATTTCAGAAAATTTGCTGCAAATTTCAGATTTTTTAAACCTACTTTTTTCAATTTTGAATCATACCTACTACTCAGTGGATAAACATACCTAAAATATACCCATAAATTAAATATTCACTGACATAAATGTACTTACTGGCTACTAAAGAAATTATTCTCACTCGCTAGTAACTGGCTACTAAATAAAGTCAACCTACCGGCCAGTGGCTACTAAGCAAAATTCCTTATTTTCATCTTTATTGTGAAATTCATCAATGGGTCACGAGAAAAACTCGTACAGTTCATCAGTCATGGAGAACAAACCATGAAATTCTTCAGCCTGTTGTGGAAAAATATACAAAATTCGACGAACAGTTGCGAGAAAAAATCCATGATTTTTGCTAATCAGTTGCAGGTAAAAAACTTCGTCAGTGCACTGCCAGAAAAAACCCACGATCTTCTCTAATCGGTCGCAAGAAAAAGTCTCAAAATTCACCTATGTGAAAAGAAAAAATCCAGAAAATTGCAAATTGGTCGTGGCTAAAAATAAATCGCGGAATTCGTCAGTAGATCGACGGAAGAAACTGCAAAATTCGTACATCAGTAGCGGAAAAAAACTCTCTCCAATCGGCCTCAAGATATACTTACTGGTTCAAGAGAAATATAGCAAAATTTAAAAATCAGTCACCGGTAAAAAAAAAAAAAAGCGAAATTCGTCAGTAGATAAGAGAAAAAGTGGAAATTCGTCGATCAGCCATGCTAAAAAAAGCCCTCGAGATTTGGCCAATCAGTTGAAAAAAAGACACAGTTTATCATTCGACTGTGAAAAAATATCACAATTTTCACTGATCTGTCACGAGTAGAATGCGAAATTCGTCTATCGGTAGCAGAGAAAAATATTATCGTTCGCAAAAAAGAGAGAAAAAATTTGCTGTCAGAAGTGGAGGGTATACAGAGGTAAATGTCGTATACCTTCTGGTTCTTTTTCAGTAACACTGCTTAACTTCCGTTTCTCAAAAAAGCTATTGTATATACACTCTAAGGTATACCAGAGTTTCCCGTAGACAGTGTCAGGAGGGTGCTGCACCCTGCCTGCCCTTAGGTTTACAAAACAGCAGCCCTCTTACCCCTGATGGAAAACATTAGCACCCTTGTTGCCCCCAGCTGAAAAAAGTGCCTTTACTCCTTTCTTTATTAAAAAATTTACTTGCATAGTAAAAATTGCCTCATTGCTGTCTTTAAAATAGCGTCCTGTCTATTAAATATTAAAAGTAATTTTAAAAATCAAAAGGATGCCTTTAAAAATTAAAAAAAGTGTCCTTAAAAATCCAAAACATGCCTTTCGGAATCCAAAAGTGCCCTTTTCCTACAAGAAGCACCCTGCCCTTTTTTAAACATGGGAGAAACTCTGAATATACCCTCTGTTTGTTTTTTTTTACGTTTACATCGCTGCATACGAGTGCCCTTTTTTCTAGAAGTTTACTGTAAAAAAAACGGGTCAGTGCCCATCAGGCACAGATTTTTTTAATAAAGGACACACTTGTACCTTGTAAATAAACGGGAAAAAAAAAAAACAATATTTGGAACTGGCTTGTTTAATGTTCCCATTTCTCAACAGAATTTTTTGATATTTTCCCACGACTGATTGAAATTTGTCAATTGTCCTCTCAAGCAACAGACGAATGTCACAATTTCTTTCTCCGGTAATCAAATGAAGAATTTTGCTAATTTTTAAACATTAAGTTTCATCATTAGGTCAGGGGGAAGCATCATAAACTTGTCAACTGGTCATATGAAAAAGAAAAAAACCCCAAGAAATTTATCAGTCAGTAAAGGGTTAAAAAAAATCACACAGTTCTTTGATTGTCATGGGGGGGAAAAATTATTTAATTCATCCATTGATCGCATGAAAAAAAAATGTTTTGTTAGTAAGTTGTGGGGGGAAAATATGGAAATTTATCAACTTTTTATCAGAAAAAACGAGATCTGTTGATCAGCTTAGGTAAGGGAGGGGGGGGGGGGATCGGCAAAATTCATAAACCGATTGTTATATCAGTCGACTGTTATGTATATATATATTCAGTTCCGCTAGTTGCTCGCAAGAAAAAATGCAATATTTGCCAATCAGTACAAGTAAAATACCCCAAAATTCGTCAATTGGTTACAAGAAAAAATTGCAAAATTCTTCATTCAGTCATCAGGGGAAAAAAAAAAAAAAATCTGAGAAATTCACCAGTAATCTCTTCAGTGTGTTGCTTTAAAATATTGTGAAATTTGTCAATCTGTTATGGAAAAAATAATGAAATGTAGCGGACAATCAATCGTGAGAAAAAAATCATGAGATTCTTCATTCGGTTGCAGAAAAAAATGGAATGCAGAAAATTAGCGAAAAATCACTAAATTAATCACATTAAGTGACAATTGAATATTATCGTTGAATAATAATTATTGAACATCAATGTAAACAAAAAAGAATGCATAATTATATAAATTCACCAGTCAGTTACAATGAAAAAAAATCACATTGTTCTTCAGTTGTAGCAGGGAAAAAATTGCTTAATTCACCCAGCGATCACATGAAAAAAAAAAAAATAAGAAAAAGAAAAACCTCACAAGTTTACCAATTGGGTGCAAGAAAAAATGCAACATTTAAATGCAAATTGGTAGAAATAAAATATTGCAAAATTCATCAGTTGGTTGCGGGAAAAAATTGCAAAAATTCTCCTGCACTCATCTGAAAAAAATATTGCTTTAAATTTCTCTTTAACTGTTTTTTCATGAAAAAATTACTTTATTTAAAATAATTATACACATGTAAAATTATTTTTGGTACTTTTTGGTTAGCCGGGCACCAGTGTTATATATACATATATAACACTAGCGCCCGGCTAATCGAAAAGTACCTTATTTTTTCTATATTTCATATTCTACATAATGAATTAATCTACAATATATAAAAATTCTTTTAATTATTTGGTACTTTTCGGTTAGCTGGCGCCAGTGTTATATATACATATATATGTGTATATATATGTACACATATATGCATTTATATATGCAATATATGTATGTATATATAACACTGGCAAACAGCTAACCGAAAAGTACCAATTATTTTTATGAGTCGAATATTGCAGCCAAAGATATTGAGCCCTGCTAAATGATTTGCAAGAGACATTACACCTTCACTGTGCATTATTAATCAAGCAGTTATGTTCCTAAAAAGATTATAGCTGCTCAATTCATAAAGGAAACTAAATCAGGTACTTACTAGTAAAATTTGTATTCCAATACATGGATCTATTAACTTGGGTCCTTTAAAGGACCCTTCACAAAATTTTATCACCTCAAAACAAGGAACCTTCATCAAACTTTTCACCTGCAAACAGGATCCTTCACAAAACTTTCCCACCTCCAAACTGAACTTTTTACAAGTTTAATTATTTAGGAGTAAAATCAGTCTTTCACTTTTAAACATAATGGAAATATATGAATATATTTTTCGCTATTATTTAAAAAAATAGTGAAATTTATCTTTAGTTGTACACGAAAATTTCTTATAAAAAGTTTTCCCCATACCACAGCATTTCTAAATTAATGTGGCGATATTTTTTACCGAACATGATTCTTGTCGAATGCGTAGTGAATACAAAGTGCCGAATATCAATATTAATATTAAAAAGAAGTGTAATACAGCCCTCTTACGCTATATATATCAACTTAAAAATTAGTTAAAATTCGACTACTATACTGTTGAAAAACTCCCTGCAAAAAGAAAAAAATACAACAACACGACAACGTGACGATTAGTCCCGCTAATTTTCCGAATGGCGGTTAAAACGTAAACACACGGTCTCAGAGTTGAGTTGGGTACTTCCTTCTCATTCTCCCGTGACATGGAGTCAGAAATAGAGCTCTGTAATCAAAAATCAAATGTTCCAACGAAAATTTGAAATAAATAAATTAATACGAATTATACATTTTTCATTTGTTTTTGAAGAAGTAATTTTTATAAAAACTGGAAGTCACGCCTGATAGAGAATAAGGGCAATAACCCCACCTATATTTTTCAGCTTTAATCGGGGACGCCACCAAAATGAGGAGAGGGGGGGGGTCCCTTTCCCTCCATTGATTTTGAAATTTAAGTGACTACAGTGAAACCTCCCTGTGTGACCACCTCCATTAACCAACCACCTCTCAGAACGACTATTTTTTTCATGGAACGAAATTTATTCCTATAGGCTCAATACTAATTTTACCTCCATTCACAGACCATCCCTGTTGAACTCCCTCCATGAGCGACCAATTTGTTTGAAGAAAATGAAACAAATTCCGTTTTCTCCTGGTCGCTTGAAGAGGGTTTTATTAGAAAAATAATTCCGGAGAGCGCATTATTCATCAAACTTCTAAACTAAATTTAGATTTTTTTTTTATTATTATTCCGGTAACTTTTAAGTGTTTAAACCCCTTTATGCCTTTTTTAGGCAATGAATTTAATTCTGATGACAAATTAAGAATGACGGTCAATAAACTCCCTTGCCCTATTCTGTCAGGAAACTCTCAAAGAAATAGATAATAATAGATACAAATTAATGAAATCTTCATTATTTATTGCTCCCCCCCCCCCCAAAAAAAAAAAGCATTTATTTACTGAACTTCGAAAGGACTTGGTTGGATAAGTTATAAAAGATAAAACCGTATTCATTTTTTAAACTTTGTAGTAATTAACTTATGTTTTGATACTTAAATTTTTAAATTTTTTCTTAATGTGAAAGATAAATGTTAGTAACATTGTTATCTTTTTTCAACAATTAAAATCTAGATTTAAACAAAACCTCCATTAAGAGACCACCTCTCGGAGTGACCAATTTTTATTGGAGCGGAACGTGGTCGCTTTAAGGAGGTTTTACTGTAATTAGCTTTTGTTTTGATACTTAAATTTTTATATTTTTTCTTAATGTGAAAGATAAATGTTAGTAACATTGTTATATTTTTTCAACAATTAAAATCTAGATTTAAACATAACCTCCATTAAGAGACCACCTCTCAGAGCGACCAATTTTTATTGGAACGGAACGTGGTCGCTTTAGGGAGGTTTTACTGGACATATTTTTTTATGTTTTCAAAAACAATATAAAATTTATTATTAATGAGTAACTAAATTAAAAGAGCCTCTTTTATTTTAGCAAATATATGTAGATAGTGTAATATAGTAGATGTAATATAGATTGTATGTGCAAAATTCTTAGTTCCTCTTTTTTAAAGAGCTGTTGTTGGTGTGTTTTATGACGGTCAATTATCTACACTTGGGATATGGGCCCAAAGGGGAGGGGAGGGGGTGCTCTGGCGTCTTTCTAAGAGAAAGCAAGGAAATCCAAGGTTCGAAGAAAATCGCGGAAAACTCCGAACGATTAGGCCGACGGGCGTGATTGGAATCGAAACCAGCACCTCTCGTCTACTAGCTTTGAGAGCAGAACCTCTCGGCCACTGGTGGGGCGGTTTTAAAGAGGAACTATGACTGTCGCGCTTGGATGAAAGAGCGGCATGGTGGGAGGGGTGAGTGCCATTGTCCCTTCTGTATTTTGAAATTTAATTAACTAAAATTTCTTTTTTTTTGACAGATTTAGAAAAACACAGTAAAATTTATTCTTTTGGGAAAACTTAAAATGAAAAACTAAATAAGACATTTACAGAAAGGGGGTGGGGGAAATTGGGGCCCCATTATCCATCGTTAGATACTAAAATTTAACTAAAATATATTTTTGTGCGTGTTTGAATACGATTTTAAATATTAATGAAAGGGGTTTTGAAATAATTTGGAGATTTTTTTTAGGGGACAATTTTTGTTGATTGAAATTTTTGTATGCGTTAGAGTTTGAGGGAATATGTTTACTAGTGGTAATTTAAGAGAAATTTATGAAAAATTTTAGGATAAAAAGGAGACTTTGAAATAATTTCGTGATTATTATTTTATTTATAGAGGGGGATATTCTGAGATTGAAATTTTTGAGCGTGTTAGAGTTGAAGTGATATTGTTCCTGGTTATAATTTTAGAAAAAAATTGTGACAAATTTAAGGTCAAAAAGGGCTTCGAAATAACTTTGTGATTTGTTTTTCTTTTTAGGGGGAATTTTCTGAGATTAAAATTTTTGAGCGTGTTAGAGGTAATGTTACTTGTAATAATTTCAGAAGTTAAAATTTTTTTATTATACGGATGGAAGACTTGTCATTGACTTAATGATTGGACTTAATGATTTCCGTGTATTATCTAAAATATTAATTTAGAAATTTATTAAAATTATTAATGAGGAAACACAGGCATATCAAAATCTTAGATACCATAATGTGCAATAATAAAACTTTCAAGTAAAACCTCCATATTACCTGCATGAGAAACAGTTTTCATTTTCCCTGAAAATATCTCAAGCGATTTCACGAAAATTTTCTAAGTCATTGAAGATAATTTGGAGGTAATAACTTACAGAAATAAACCTGTATGAAATCTTTTAAAAAGCGGTATACTTCTCTTAAGAGCACCTTTAGTTTTCATTTTCCTTAAAGATACCCGCTGAAACCTTCAAAATGGCTGCAACATCTCAAAAATTTTAAAGGTTTGTGTCTGATTTTTTTACCTGGGCAGTGTGGGTAATAAATATCGGAACGATAGGCTATTTCCTTAAATATTACCTCCAGACATATGCATGCAATTGCAAAGTTTCATAAAAATAGGTGCAACATTTAATGGCATAAGTTGCAACTCCATGGGGGGGGGGGGTCTAATTGAGAAAATACAAAAACTAAATTTTTATACAGCCCCCGTAGAGTAAAATTCCCAATTAGGAAAATTTCCCTTATCCATTCCTGAATTAAACACAAACAAAAATCATCTCGATATCTTCAAAATTCGCAGACATTATTAAAATCCAAAATTCGTGACTTACACTTTTATCCATGCCTCTAAGCGACTAGTTTTTGACTCATTTTGAATGCAAGATAGGGATCATCCACAACTTGTGCATTATTAAATGTCGATTTAAGACAGTGCCTCTGCTTTTGACATAAAATAGCAAGCGTATAGATTTTACGTTAAACCATGCTTTCAAAATATGCTGGTGGTCTGCACGGGTCGAAATATCTAGGTCCGGTCACGAACCGACCCATAAGAAAAAAGTTCGACCCGGCCTGGAAAAAGGTTCAAATCATATCCCGGCCCGGCCTGACTGAATTTCTACATAGTTTTTTACATCGATATGGTTAAAAATTGTTTTGTATGGAGGAGTTTTGACCAAAAATACTTATTATAGTTTTTCTTTTTTCATGTTTATAATTATTATTTTTAAAGAAGCGCCAAAAGCTGTGGTTATAGTTTTATTAATGAATCTCTATTTATATGTAAATTTTTCACTTATCCTTTAATATCATTAATACATATTCCATGTGTTGGAAAATTGAATTGTGACTTTGAAAAATACTATACAGTAAAATCTTTTAAGACGGAATCACATAAGAAAGAAAAAAAATGCGTTATAGACAAGTTCCCTTCTTAGGAGTTGTAAATGTAGTCTATTTTTTTCTCAGGTATTATTATATTCATTTTGCATGGGTCAACAGATTTTTTCCGTTTAAGAAAGGATTCTGTCATAGGCAGGTGCTTTTTCACTAGTTTTACTGCATTTTAATTTTTTTGCCTTTAAATCTACTATGCTTAAAAAAAAATGAATTTTAAAGTTTTATTGTAAAATAATGGTCATTTAAAAATATATGCATTTTTTTTTTTTTTTTTTTTTTTTTTTTTTGTAGAAGTTTTTGGGCTCAGCCAAATTTTACTTACTTATGCACTTATTAGGTCAGTCAGAGACAATGATTTTAATACAGGTTGTGTCGAGACAGGGATTGAAAATTTCGCCCCGTGCAGACTTAGGAAGAAGGAAGCCAATCCCGGTTCGATATGAAATATACATTAGGGGCGGCCGGGCCGAGTATTCAGAAAAAAGTCGCCAGTCCCGGGCCTGGCTCGTCCGGGTCCCACAATACAGACTTTTTTTAACGGCCTCGCCGGGACGATAAAAAGCCTGAAGTTGTGAGGGCTAAAATTATGAAAAACCCTTAATCGCCATGTTAGAAAAAGCATTGTTTTAAATTACACATTTAACACTTAAATAATACAGAAAGGAGGTGTAAAGGGCAAAATTTAAACTGAATCGGAAGTTTAAGCTGCAGAAAGGTGTTACTTTTTCACGTGCAATTTTTTAAAAAGCATTTAAACATTTTATTAGGAGCCAATATTTGTTTAAAACTTTAAATGCGTTTTTCTGCATGATGTTTTTTTTTCTTTTTTTTTTCTTTTCTTTTCTTTTCTTTTTTCTTTTTTTTTTTTTTACCATTTTTCGCCTTTAAATTATTATAAAACAAGAAACTTTAAATAAAAAAGGTGAAAACTTGGAACATGTCTTTTTTGATTATTTTACATTAATTTTGTTTCGGCAAATTAAAAAAATATTTACTTTTAAAAATACGTTTATTTTAAAAAATAAGTTGCATCATTTTTTAAATAAAGATTTTTAATATTTTTAAAATTGATATTTAAAAAAATCCTGAAACAAAACTAAAATTATGCTTTCCTCTTTAATTAAATAGAAAATATTTCAAATCCGATGAGTAATGTTTCGAGTTATAACGATTTTGAATTACCCCACTTAAAAAAATACTAATCTTTTAAATTTTTTAAAAACTTTATGAGAAATTTCAGGATGTAATTTTGTTTGCAATTTGTATGGTTAACCATCGCAAAGAAAAGAGAAAAAAAATCAAAATTCTAACTCAATAATTATATTTTTAACATGTTTCCTAGAACTCTTAAAGTAACATTGTTTCTTGAATTGCATGCATTTCAATTTGTGTCTAATCCCTTAAAACCTGATGAATTGTTTAAACGGTCATAACTCTGTGAGTTTTGCAGATATGAAGATGCAATTTTTTTGTGTTTAATTCAGGAATGGATAAGGAAAGTTTCCTAATTGGAATTTTTACTCTACGGGTTCCGCATAAAAATTTAATTTTCGTATATTTTTTAAATAGATCCCCCATGGAATTGGAAGTTATGTCATCATATTTTGCACCTTTTTTTATGAAACTTTGCAATTGGAAGTATGGATCTAGGGGCAATATTTAAGGAAATAACCTATTGTTTCGATATTTATGAACCACACTGTATACAGCCAACTTTGAAAAATTATAACATAGCAGATTGAATAGAAGTCTACTTTTTATTGAATAGAGATACATTTAAAATATAACCAATACGGTAGATAAATTTTAAAAATACAATTATCATTAAATGAATAATCATTATGAATGAAATGATCATTAAATGAATAATAATAATAATAAAAACTAGTATATCTTTTGTGCATGACTGTAATCAAAATGTCGTTAACAATAATACAATCTTTATCCCTTCACCTCTATGCCGTAAAATACGTACGCCATGATTTTATGATAGATAAAAGATCTGGAGGTGAAGTGAATAGCAGAAATAACATGTCTGCATATTATTACTTTTTTGTATCATAGCATATAGTGAAGCTTGCAATTTTTCACTTACAGATGAAAACTTTTTAAATGCCTAGTTTTAATAAAAGTTACAAAAGATCAGACTTATTTTGACTTTATGAGAAACCAAACACATAAGTAGTTTAGTGTGTTTGAGCTCATAGGTACGACGTTTAGAGATCTGCACGGGACGCCCCGAGGCCCGAAGCTCTAGCCCGGTCCGGCCCGCGGGCCGGCTCGGGCCTATTTTCATTCACGGCACTCGGGCCGTGCCTAACTTATTTTTTTCTGTTCAGAGCCGGGACTGTTTTCATTCCTAGTTTTCACGGGCCAAAATTTCTAGTCTTAGTTTTGACCCAGCCCACATGAAAATCATTGTCTCAGCGTGGCCTTGTCCATTCAAAGGTCAGTAAAATTAGACCTGGCCCAAAAATTTTTGCAAAAAATGCATACATTTTTAAATCGCTATTATTCTACACTTTAAGCATTAAAATTTATTCTTTTTTAACAATAGTATATTTCTACGCTTATTAAAATATAGCTAAATTAAAATATAGTAAAACGAGTGAAGAAGAACCTGCCTATGTCAGAACCCTGTTTTAAACTGAAAAACGTGTTGATCCATGCAAAATTAATATACTAATACATAAGGAAAGAATATATATATTACATTTACATTTGCTAAGAAGGGAACTTGTCTACAACGCATTTTTTTGTTCTTTTCTATGCAATTCCGTCTAAGAAGATTTTACTGTATAGCACTTTTAGATTGTTAACACTTCAATACATGGACTATGAATTAACAATATTAGTGATAACTGAAACATTTACATACAAGAAACAGAGATTCATTAAAAAAATTAATATCGCAGCCTGCGGCGCTTCTATAATAATGAAGATTATAAACAAGAAAAAAAAAAGTTAAGATAAATATTTTTGATCAGAACGCCTCGTACGAGACAAATTTTTAACCAAATGGACGTAAAAATCAGTTTTGTAGAAATTTACTCCGACCGAGCCGAACTTTTAAGTTTTTTACCGGGTCGGGCCGATTTTTTTCTATGAGTAGGGCCGGGCCCGGGCCTGGAAATTTCGGCCCATGCAGACCTCTAACGACGTTCTAAAATTGAATCGAGTGATAAAAAAGTGATCATTCTTATGTGAGCAAGTTTATACAGATTGATGATCACAGTATTATGGTGTATATGAGCTGTTGAGTAAGACGGTCTAAAATTGAATCGAGAGATAATATGTTCGTTTGTAATGAAATTTCGAAAAATAATATCCATTCATTTCATACTAATAATAATTAAAAATCGCATCTGAATTTAAATTTATCAAGTAGGGGAAAGTCGTTCACAGTGAAACAGAGACGCTTTTAAAAAGATGTTTGTGTTTTGTACTGCTAGATGTTAGGATCTTCAGTGATGCTTTGTTTGGTGTGTTAGACAATAAAATTTCTATGGTGGATTTTTCTTCTTTTGGAAGTTACAAAAAGAGAATTTTTCTTGGACCTGGATGTTATTTGTTTAGCACTCTTACAGATCACGTATCTTCAGTCTAATTATATGTTGTATTTAATTTCGAATATCATACACATTTTTCCATTTAACACCAAGAAGTTAATTATAGTAAAGTCGAAGGAACCGATGTTCCTTATACAAGAAATCGATTTGATACACAGTGAGATATGGAACGCTGGTACGCAGTGAAATAGTGTCTAAGTGTCAAGCATTAGAATTATATTTCTCGCATTAAGAATAATATGCATTATTTGTTACTGTAATACGATTTTATGCATTTGTGACATGGCGCCAAGCATAAAGGCGATGTTCTCTCCTTGTCACCACATGGCAGCCACTAACTCCAGTACCCCGATTTATCAGGTTTTGCTCATTTTAAAGCTTTCTACACTGCGGTTATTGAAATATGGATGCTAAAAAAATCTATTCATAACTATTTCATACACTAAAATACTGAATGTGTTGCTGAAGCATAAAAAATCAGCATTGTCGTACTGCGTATTAAGTGTAGTACAAAGTGAAATGAATACTAATATTATTTTAAAGATATTTTTCCTTATTATACGCATGTGAATTATTAAATTTAGTATGCAAGCTGTTTGCAATAAGCAGCTTCATTTATGCAATGGCTAAAACTTCTTCAGTCGAATATATAGCTCTTAATTAATTTGTTTAAAAAAATCTGTTTCACTGTGTGCGATTCTCCCTACAGATATTTTTATGCTAACAAATCACAACTGAGTATTATATGGTAATACACTATATGGCCAAAGGTGACCGGGCACTTGCGATTTTTTATGTTTTGTTAAATATCTAGAAAAATACATGAGGAATTAACTTGAAATTGCAGGTGTGTAAAGAGTATTGTATAGGTCACATATTTCCGCGAAGAATTTTTCCCGAAACCCCATAGGGGACCGTCAAAAAATTGAAAAAGAACGAATATCTTTTGGATAACCCTGTAAAAACTAATGGAGCAAAAGCGTTTAAACTCGAGATTATTAATAATTGGCTTATTGTAATATACTGTGTTCATTTTTATGAGGATAGCATGCATACTCGTACAGAAATTAAGGTTTTTATAAAAACAGTCCCAAATTTTGCCAAGTTTTTTGCTTATAATTTGCAGAGTTCTTAATATAAAAAAAATTATTTTCAGAAAATATGACGAAAAACATTGTACACAATACCCCGCAATCAGAATGAAAAAATAATAAAAATTTGATAAAAAATGATCAGGCTTACTAAAAAAGGTTTCACTGCGCATGCGCCAATGCAATTAAAATATAATGTGCATAATATGTTAGCTGAGTGTATAGAGCAACTTTTGTAAAAGTCTCAAAAACATAGTTTGAAAAGTGTGATAATAATCGTTTATAGAATAAGCTCAAAATCCGCTGTTCCCAAAATGAAGCAAAAACATAAGGGGTTGTATCCATATATCCATTGATTAGTGCCAATTTAGCATACACAATATTGCACGTAATAATTGTGTTTTTTTATTTTTTTTCCCAATCTGGCTTTCGTTAGAGTCTCTTTTACTCGGGACGTAGCTGGGGACCTACGAAACTTACTTCCGCAAAAGATTCGGAATAAGTTGAAGAATAAAGGGCTGCGGACGAAGAGGGGCCGCCTGCCGCTGCGGTTGACCCCCCTGCCCACCCTCAACCGCCGACCGAGTCTAATAATAAGCTAGAAGCAGCAGGAGTCGTTCGGTAGCTTCATCGCCCCGAGCGCCATCAACCGCCGGGGCGAGCGTCCTCTTTTCGTCCGCAGCCCTTTATTCTTCCACTTTTTCCGACTCTTTTGCAGGAGCAAGGTTCATAGGTCCCCAGCCACGTCCCGAGTGAAAGACACTCTAGCGAAAGCCAGGTTGAAAAAAAATCAAAAATTGAAACCGGACAAATTTAAAAGGAAAATTGCACAAATTAAAGACACCGAAAAGCGGGAAGGGAGCACTTGGGGCGATGAAGCTACCGAACGACTCCTGCTTTTTCTAGCTTATTATTAGTCTCGGTCACCGGTTGGGGGTGAGCGGGTGGGTCAACCGGCGCGGCGAGCGTCCTCTTTTCGTCCGCAGTCCTTTATTCTTCCACTTATTCCGACTCTTTTGCGGAAGCAAGGTTCATAGGTCCCCAGCCACGTCCCGAGTGAAAGACACTCTAGCGAAAGCCAGGTTGAAAAAAAAAAATCAAAAATTGAAACCGGACAAATTTAAAAAGAATATTGCACAAATTAAAGACACCGAAAAGCGGGAAGGGAGCGCTTGGGGCGATGAAGCTACCGAACGACTCCTGCTGCTTCTAGCTTATTATTAGTATCGGTCGGCGGTTGGGGCAACTGCCGCGGCGAGCGGCCTCTTTTCGTCCGCAGCCCTTTATTCTTCCACTTATTCCGACTCTTTTGCGGAAGCAAGGTTCATAGGTCCCCAGCAACGTCCCGAGTGAAAGACACTCTAGCGAAAGCCAGGTTGAAAAAAAAAATCAAGAATTTAAACCGGACAAATTTAAAAGGAAAATTGCACAAATTAAAGACAACGAAAAGCGAGAAGGGAGCGCTTGGGGCGATTAGCAGTGGAACAGTATTACCCAAAGTCTTATCGATAACCTCATCGCATCCACGGAAAACAGGTGTGCAGCAGTCTTAACTGTTCGAGGAAACCATAAGTCATATTAAAAATCTTGCATCATTTCTAAACAATACTTTTTTTATCATTTACATGAAAACAAATTGTTGCCCTAAACCATCTTTTCATGTTCTTTTCATCTTTTCAAAGATTAAAAGCTCTCTTACAACATTTTTTGCGCCTTTTTTTCTGTATTGCGCATTTATACACGTGTACTATCCATTTTATGCCCATACATGGCTGTCTTGCACTGATCTCTGCACTTTTTTGCTTGCTCCCCTAATTTTTTTGAGCAGTGTAGGATATTGAAGCTGTATATTTATCTAATGTATACCATATAAATAAAGCATGCATTATTACAGTCAAAGAATTTTCTCATCCTAATACAACAAATATTGTGTAAAAAATACCCTTTATGAAATTTGTAAAAGTAAACTTTGCTAACCTTATTAAACCGAGTAAGTAATACTATGTAGCAAATTATGGAATGCATCTAAAACGTGAAAGACGGCCTAAAAATCAGGGATGAGATTTCCGACTTTTTGCATACCAGTATAATTTTAGAGAAAAAGTTATTTCATTTAATCGGATCATTTTTGCGATTTAACAGAACAACATTTTCTCTAAGATTATACTGGTATGAAAAAAGTCGGAAATTTCATCCCTGAACATGCATTGTTTATCATTTCTATAGTGTCTCGTATTGCTATAAATCAATTGAATATTTATTTTATGATAAACATTTTCTTGGATTAAGCAAACAAAAAACCGCGAATTTTTTCATATCCTCGTGGGCAGATAAAGATTTCCCCGTCTTTTAAAGGTGTGAATATAAGAAAACTTCTTAAAATTTGAAGGAAGAATTCATTTCTATCTTCTTTAGTTCAGCACTATTCAACAAGAAAGGATTTTAATATTATACTAGTAAAATTTGCAGGCAGAGAATTACTAGATCGTATTGTTGAAATCAATCCTGTATTGTTATTCTTTACTTCTTGCATATCAGAAATGGGATCCACAGTACCCTATTAGCTACTAATGAAATCTAAATATATAGTTTTCGTATTGATTTCTGATATAGGCGAAAAATCACAAATTGTGTGTATATATATATAATTAGGCTTAATCAACGAATTTTAGTAAATTTAAAAGTATTGTATACATTCTCCAGTATATAGATATATTCCCATTTCCTACTTCGCCTCATGAGAACACTTTCTAATTCTTTTTACTTTCAAAATCCAAGAGAAAAGATTAACAAAGTTTTTAAGGTAAAAGTCACACACAGAAAAAATTAGGACTCAGGTTGCAATTCTGAAATCAAAGCATTGGTAATTTCCTGCATATCAGATGTCAGACTTGCGGCGCCATGACAATTAATGAAATATAAACATTTAAAGTTTGCGGTTGAATTCGCATTGAACGATGAAATGGATATCTTAATTGGAGCCAATTATTTCTGGTCTATGAACATGAAAGAAATAATTTAAATTAAACTACTGGATGTAAACAGTTCTAACTATTTTAGAATAAGGTATGCATGGCAAAACATGGCATTTAGAAAATTCAGAAGCTAACCCTGCTATTATATTAAGACTTATGTAAAAAAGAACGTTAAATATGAATACGAAGAATCAAACGAATAAAGTTGATCAAAATTAAAGCAACATTAAAAATGTAAAGAACCATAAACTTCATTCTAAGTATTAAAAAACTTTATGTAGAATGTATTTTTATCCAAAGAAAACTGTCTTGCTCCTTTTTATTAAAACATAATATTTATATATATATATATATATTTAAAAATGAAATAGTATTACACAATTTTAAATAGTAATAATTAAAAGGATACTATTTCTAAGTTCAAATTGATACGATTTTAATAAAAAATGTAACTACTTCTTATTTCGAGACACTTAGCAATACTATTCGATATGATTGGAACAAGTGTTGATAATTATGATGTGGATATAGTCGTACAAGGATTGTAATTCTCAAGTTCTCTAATGCATGAATATTGTCTGCCGTTTACATAAAAACGTTCATCATCGCGCTTCATTTTTTTATGTTCATATTGAGTAATTGAGGTGGTCAATCAACTTATTTGATATTGTTATCATTGAAAAATATTTTCTTAGCTTTTTCTGCATACCACGATGTGGCATCTTAGTGGAAAATGATTTTTCATCTCCTAAAAGCGATCATATTCCAAAATGTGTGCCTCTAAAATACTGGTGTACACTTTTATGCCAATTTTTTTTAAAGAAAAAGTAACTTTATTAATCTTATTATAAGCTGACACAGCATCTTAAATTATGACTGATCCTCCTTTATTTTAACGACTTCATACAAAGTTTCTATTCCACCACAAATTGTGCCAGTATTAACGTATAACTTTAGATCCATCGAAATTGATTGAACCGCTTTTCATACGCATGAAGTTATGCGTTAGTAGGAATTTAAACGTTGCATGGAGTCGGGAAAATAAAGAAGGATCAGTCGGCTCCGTGCCGGAACAGAATGACTAATCAAGTTACTGTTTCCAAAAAAGTGATATTAAAAGAGTTCACCCTTATTTTAGACACAAATTAAGGCAGATTTTAATATGAGAATCCTTCCAATAATACCTCGGTTCAAAAGTTCGCCATCCCACAAAATTTAATCTTGAAGGGCCTGATAGATAATAAGATAAAATTCGGATATCATCTTGCTCGTACATTTTGACTTCCTGTAGACAGAAGTGCCACATTTTTTTATTAATGACTCATTTTCATGTTCAAAAATTCACCATCCCACAAATTTTAAACTTAAATGTATTGATAGAAGTTCAGGTACAATCTTGTCCTCTTTACTAGTGAAATTTTTAATTAAGAATCCCTTTAACCTGCCTATGTTCAAAATTTAACTGTCTCACAAATTTCATGATATAAGGCCTGATAGATCCCGAGATGTGATTTGCACCCCGGAGAGCAGATGGGAACAAAATTTTAATTAAGAATCCCTTTACCCTTATACTAGCTTATGATTAAAATTCACGACCCTGCAAAATTTTATTTTAAAAAGTCTGATGGAATGCAGGGTTTAGTTTCACACCCTGCTCTCCCACCTCCGAGGAGCAGAGGGGATAAATTTTTAATTAAGAATTCCTTTACCCTTGCCTGTGTGAAAAAATTGCTATCCCACAAACTTTAATTTTAAAGGGACGGATAAATCCAGAGGTATGGTTTTGAGTGCCTAAGAGGGAGTGCTTAGGGTAGAAAACCAAGTCTGTAAAGCATAGATGTCCCTCCCGGTTCACTTTATTGAGGTCTTACAAAAATACACTATTCATCCGAAGTTAAACCCACCGTTAAACTCGTTAGGGGGTGGGGTGAAAATTAAGTAAGTGGAAATAAGAATAAAGATAATAAAAGAGATATACTATCGTCAACCAGCGGGTTCCCATATGCGCGATAGGGATCAGAACAATAGATGAAATGAATATAGACAGAAATCATGAAATTTAAAAAAAGAGAGGAAAAGTCCACAGCCCTAGACGAAGAGACGGAGGATAAATTTAGTAATTAATTAACATTAAATAGAAAAAACTTCTGATATTTTTTTTTAATTTTGAAATTAATTGAGAACAATCGTCAATATTTTTACGTTGAAAAAAAAAATGGATGATTTAAGTGAAAATAGAAGCTGCAAGAGGGTTTATACGTAATTATTTATAGTTTTAGCTAGAATTATTTACTAAGAAAAAGGCAACTTACAAAAATAAAGTAAAACCCGTTCTGGGCAATGGATCCCCTCTAGTAGCATATTAGTGATATAGGGGCACCGAAGCTTACTAAGCACCTATTTGAAGGTAACCCTTGCACTTAGACGTTAGCCAACAGTAGGCGATACAAATACAAATTTAAACAAACAATAAAAAGTGGCGAATAAGTAAAAATCGATGTAGAAGTTCTTAGTGATGAGATGCAACAATTGAGTAGTGATGAAGCAAAACAATTTATATAGAAGACGAGATGATACAAGATATGCTAATCATGAGATGAAAGAAAAAATCACTGAAAGTCACCAGTTGGTTCATAAAGCCATGGTGGATATGTAGGTGGCATTGGTTGGTACCACTCAGAAAGCCACGGAGTAGGAGGTGAAGTACATTGATCAAATAAAGAACGACCTTAAAATTCAGAGGCAGGATGCTGAAGAAAGTTTATTAATTAGAGGACAGACGGAGCTCATTCAAACGAGATCTTTCCTTAGTATACGTGTTTCTGAAGAAAAGACAGTTTCAGTCTGATGACTTATTTGATAAATAATAGGCAGTTTTATGATTGAGTTATGATTGAAGAAAACCATCTGGAGCAACATGATGTCCTACAGCAGGGTGTTTAAGATCCAAGTTATCACAATGAACTTTGTACGGCCAATCTTTCACTAGAAAAAACGCCATTCGATTACATAGTTACTGAATATGCGCATTTACCGATTTCATGCATTTCCGAACAAAAAGAAATTCAGGAATGTGGCAGAAAATAATTATTTTGGATTTGAGAACAGCCGTAAGTTCACGTATTCTAGCATTTAACATGTATTCCAGCATTAAGTCCATATGAAGACCCCAGAAGCCAACGGGTATAAGTGACAAAATTAAAAAAATTGAGTTAAGTGCACAGGCTATCTGGAAATAAGTCTATTTGTTTGTAGGTAAAGAGATATAAGTGATTTTTTAATTATGCGCTGCATTCTAGGGGTCAATTACTTAACCTCTTTCTCGAAACGGTGAAACACGTGGATGCCAAGGGGTATAAGTGCACTTGTATCCGGTGACATACACATAGCTGAATCGAGAGTAACGACATGCAAGGCCAGTTGATGGCTGTTAAAACGCCACTCGAATTTAATGATCTTTAAACGGTGATTGGCTCAAAAAGACGAAGATGTTTCTAACAAACGGTTGCAGAACATAGTAAACAAAAAGGAAGGAACAGTTTCTGCCGCACCTTCTCGCGATGAAAGAGGAAGAAAAGGACGATCGAATAAAATTCCACAAGACCGTATTGATGTCACCAAAGAACACATAAACAAGTTTCCTCGATACACAAGCCATTACACTAGAGAAAAGACCCCCAACCGTAAATACCTGAATCCAAAACTCAATTTAAAGGAGATGTACAAACTCTGTGTTCACATTTACCTAGAAGAAAAGCGCGTACAGCCGGTCAAGGAAAGTTTCTATAGACACATTTTTAACATCCATTTTAATCCCAGTTTTTACCGACCAGAGACTGATATATGTGTTATGTGTGACAAGCTACAATTGAAAATAGACCATGGAAATGCAGATGAGAAACAATAAGCAGAAACTCAAAAGGAACTACATCCCCGCAAAGCAGAAGCTGCCAGATTAGCCAAAGACACATTCAAAAATTTAAAGGATGATTCAAAGGTCGCGATATGCTTTGACTTGAAAAAGATCATGCCAACTCCACATGTAACCGATGCTAACGTTATTACCTACGTCAACTTTGGACGTACAACTTGAACATTCATAACCTTAAAAGCGGAACTGCCCACACGTACATGTGGAATGAAGGTCAGGCTTTTCGCTGATGTCAAGAGATCGCATTCTGTCTTTTGAAATTTATAAAGACTCTTCCTCTCAAGTCAGGTGTATTACAGCTTTTAGTGGCAATTCTAGAGGACAGAATAAAAGCCACTTGATTGTGCAGTTCTGGCTGTACATCATAAAAAATACACACATAGAAACAGTCGATCACCACTTTTTGATTTCAGGACACTCCTACAATGAATGTGACCAAGACTTTGAGCTTATAGAAATCAGAAAGAAGAGGAATAAAAGGTATCTGTATGTTCCAGAGCGCTGGGCTGAACTTGTAAATGATTCTAGCTAAAACTACACTAAAGAAGTGCTAAAAGATGAAAATTTTATTAATCGAGTCACGTGCACCATTCTTTATAAAGTCAGTGAAACGTATCTCGAAATATACAGTGGCTGCATTTTGAGAAAAAAATCCCTTCACATTTTTCTACAAAGAAACTGCTGGTGGTGAATTAGAACCTTTCCACGAGCTAAAGGTGAAGTCCTGCCGTGGAGGAAGATTCCCTACAGTTCTGCCTGAGCTTCCCATAGCACAAGAAAAGCCGAAAACCAAGTAACTTTATTTTAAAAATCTCATTAAATTATTGCAGTTTGTACCTCGAGTGTACCACTTTTTCTACCGAGATCTTCCTCACCAAGTGGCACCAGGACAGACTGAAACCCCGCATGCTTCTGAAGATCAGGCTGATGAGCCTAATCGTGATTATGAAACTGATGAGGATGAGATAATGTAGATGTGTTGTTCCCATGTTATCACTAGAAGAGTATTGTTCCATATTTTAAAACTGTTTCGTGTCTTTTTTTTATTTTTAGAATTTTTTTCTTATACGTTAAATAAATGCATTTTAACGGTTAAAAAATTAAAAAATTTCAATGTTTCAAAACTTATAATGAAACTTTGAAACTTATTTTAGAACAAAATTTTGTCATTTCATTCATTTGTATTAACATTGTCCTTAAATTTTTCATCAATTCTTTTTTTTTTAATTTCATAATTTTTTATTTTTAAAACTTATATTAAAACATGATTTTGTTCTTTAATTCATTTGTATCAACATTGTTCTTAAAACTTTTATAAATTCATTTTTTCCTTTCATAATTTTTTATTTCTTGTGTACCGCTTGGAAGCCAAAGGGTACAAGTACCGAATGATTATAAAGATTGCTTAGTTATAAATTTAAAAAAAAAATTGTACTCCACTTTTCTTTTCTCAAGTTATTGAAATAAGAGTTCATAGACCACTAAGAAATCAGCAACAGTTTCATATTTCAATTCAGTTAATTACTATTGATGTTCAACTTTGAACTCAATTTACTCGAAATCTAAATTTTGTCACTTGTATCCCTTGGCCTCTAGGGTCCTCATATAGCATTGTGTAGAGATTTATACATTGTGATTGAGAACACTAAAACTCTTAATTTTTTATCAATAATAATGAAAAAATATATTTTTCATGTACTCTGAACATTTTTGTACTCATGCAGAATGCTTTTAAGCGCTTATAAACACCTTTTTTAATAAATTATGTTCGTTTTAAAAAATCATGTCTCACGTGAAAGTGACTTAAACATTTTTGCTTAAAACTTTTTAACAAATTTGGATATGAAGTAAGTTTCCGCAGAAATTATCTTTTTATTTAATGCTCTTTCTAAAAATATAAAATTAAAATTTTAACAAAAAAGTGCAAATAAATTACTTTGAGATAGAAACTGGAAATTGAGCGGTCATCCTGGTTTTGTTACAGACAACAAGTAAAAGGGCATATGGACTTGGCTCTTTATTATATTAATAGTAGTTTGTTTACTGTAGGAGTTACGCTTTTTTACCCGACTGCGCGCAGAAAGAAGGGTAATATTTTTGAATGTAGAAAATGTAAGATTCTTTATTCACTGATAAAATAGGATCGGATAAAATGGGTTTTAATAAATGTAGAACCAAAATGTTTGTCTTCATTCTCAGAGTGTCATAGGCTGTAGTTATACAGCCTATGTTTCCTGGAATAGCCGGCAATTTCCAAAATTCTTAAAAATTGTTTTTCTATTAAAAAGTATGGATTGAAGTTAGGAAAATTTAACAAGAATCATTGCCAATCATAAAAAAATGTTACTAAATAAATAATAAATTAAATTAAAAATTAGGATAAATTACACTACCCAACATCCAACATCAAAAATGTTTCGGGCTCAAAAATAGTTATTTCCGAAGTATTTTGTCTCGCTAAACACGAAAATCAACATAAAAAGTTGATATTAGCTCTTGTTTTCAAGATATGAACCAACTTGAGAAATCTCACTACGGCTGTTTTATGGGAAATCGAATGTTCTGAAGTTGGTACTCTTAATAGCTGTAATTCCCCTCAACATGATTTGGCCCGAGCCAACAAACCACGTTGACAATTGTTATTTCTGCATGACACCCTCCATGAATCGAGGTTGGACAAAAAAGAAGGAATCGGTACAGTATCCCAGTGTTCCATCAGCCATTCGGCCCGTTCCTCACTCGGCTAATCTGCCAATTCCTGAGCCACCTCAAAATTATGAGATTAAAGAGGATGATGCTGTAGAAGTCACTAGACCTGGGACTTTCCATGACCGAGATTTCGAGGCAGAAGATTTGAATGAGCCTCACACACTAAATCAGGCAGAATTGTCATTTGCCAAAGGAGAAAGCAGAGCTTCTGGTATCAAGACTGAAGCAATGGCATCTACTCCAACTAGAAGTCAAGATCACAGAATACAGGACTCGTCACAAGAATCTTCGTGTCTTTAAGAAGAAAGAACATGTTGTTGCTTGTACTGATGTGAATGGTTTGATGAATTCCATGAACATAACTCATGATCTACGGAAGTGGAGGTTATTTATAGACTCTTCCAAACTTAGTTTGAAAGCAGTCTTACTACACAACGGCAACATTATTCTTTCCATTCCCATTGGACATTCCGTTCACATGCAGGAAACTTACGAGAATGTGAAATTACTTCTCGAGTTAATCAAATACCAGGATCATAAATGGCAGATTTGTGGTGATTTGAAAGTAATTGCTTTACTCCTGAGAATGCAATTAGGCTGTACCAAGTACTGCTGTTTTCTGTGTTTGTAGGACAGTCGAGATAGAAACTCTCACTGCATAAAAGACAAATGGCCTTCAAGAAATCTAAATCCCGGGGAGAGAAATGTCCAAAATGAGCCTCTAGTTGATACAAAAAACATTCTGCTTCCACCCCTGCACATTAAGCTGGGATTAATGAAGAACTTCGTAAAAGCCATGGACAAGGATTGAGAGGCTTTCCAGTACCTTAGAGCGAAATTTCTAGGACTGGGTGAATCAAAGGTTAAAGAGGGAATCTTTGTGGGCCCTCAAATACGCACAATAATGAAGGATCCTGCTTTTGATAAAGTTTTGGAAGGGGGAGAGAAAGCAGCCCGGGAAGCCTTCAAAGGTGTGGTACGAGGATTTCTAGGCAACAGAAAAGCCGAGAACTACCAACAGTTGGTGAAAGAACTCCTACAACAGTTCCATGACCTTGGATGCAACATGTCTCTGAAACTTCATTTCCTCCACTCCCATCTAGAAATTTTCCCTAAAAACTGTGGAGATGTAAGCGATGAGCACGGTGAAAGGTTTCACAAAGATATCTCTGTAAAGGAACCCAGATATCAGGGTCGTATGGATGAGTCAATGCTGGCCGACTACTGCTGGACTGTTACAAGAGATGCTCCGGCGTTGACATACAAGAGGCAATTCAAAAGGAAACGTTTTCAAGAATAGGCTAGAAACAACTACTGCTTTCTGAAAAATGAACATTGTTTAATGAAACATGTCTATTGTATTGTATTTATTACATAGGAATTTTTTTTCTTCTTCAATTTGCTTTTAAATCGATGTGTGGGATGTTGTGTGTCAACCTCCAGTGGGCTGTATTGTATCTTGAAAACAAGAGCTAATAAAAACATTTCATTTACATATTCGTTTTTTTCAACCCAAAATTAGTAAGAATTGACTATCTAGAACCAGGAAACTGACAAAAATATTTTTTTTGTTGGGTAGTGTTATTGATGAAATCGTACGGTTCTAAATGTTGAAGCGATTTGATTATATTATTACAAAGCAGGGGCGAATTCAGGGAGGACAGCAGTGTCTAGAATCTTGTGCCTGTAAAAATTTTCACAATTTTACCCTTCTTTTTTTAATGAAAAGGGCAAAATTTTGCTATTAAAGATTTTCAAAAAATCTTAGAGCTAATTAAATTACCTTAATAGCTAAATTAAATACTTTGTTCAGAAACATAACAGTATATACTTTCTAACGTAACAACAAAACATATTAAATGTGACGTTTAATGTCATTTCAAGTTTTGCCGAACAAGATGCGGTTTCAGATTTTTTTTATTCTCTCTCTGTCGGGGTCGGCGTCCGAGTTCTCAACATCGCCTCTTTTTATTCGAAGGCTGCATCCAGACCAAGCGCAACGTATTCGAGTTTGTTTGATATAATTATTGTCGGGACTTTGATGTGGACGTTCCGTTGTCGCTCGCGACAAGCTAACGACTGTCACCAAGGAGCGTTCTTAAGATGTTTATCACATCCCCTGAAGAAAACTTATTTTGTTAATTCTTTGCACTTTGGTCCAAAAACTTTGAAGAGTAATAAAACTAGTTACAACTGACCACAGAGCATTTAAAAATTATAATCCAAGGAAATACTTTATAACGCGTCGCGCAGTTGGTTCTGAAAGCTAGATCAAGTAGCTGAATTAGCCGTTTAATGTCCCCTGGTCTCCGCTGTGATATTTGGAAAAGGAACAACGGTTTACTTCCCCCGCCAGCGTGCTCACTCTGTTTTCAATTTACTACCTTCCGAATGAAACTCCGACACGTGTCCCCGCTGCCTCTGGCACGGTATAGTAGGCGTACTACGCACGCCTGCAAACCCATTTCGTTCCATCTTCCACCGCCTGCGGACGAAATATGTTCTATACGAGCATCCGACACGGGTCCCCGTTGCCTGGGGCACGGTATAGCAGGCGTGCTTCTCAATCTCCGCAAAATCCATTAGTTACACTTTCCACCGCCAGGGGGCGTACTCTATTCTAAACAAAATTCAATCCGAATGAAACTCCGCTATTTAACTTATCTGGAGATATATTAGTTGAGGGGTTGAGTACTCAAATAAGAGAAAAACCCCTGGGAGACAAATTGGCGGAGAGGCGGGGGTACATAATATGAAAGAGTGGTCAAAGGGCTATCGAATGATATATCACATGACGGGATCGGAAAAGTTACAAAAGTGTCCCCTCGAGGGGGGGGGGGGCAAACCAAGGGCAGAAACGGTCGCCCCGTACCGAATTACCCCTTTCGTCTTGTTTTCAAGAAGTTGCGATATAACGGGCTCAGGTAATTAGGAGACAAGTTACTTAACCAATGATTGAAAAATGAAATGGGATGCAATAAGGGCGGGTGGGCGGGGGATACATACTATGAAAAAGTTGTCAAATGGCTGTCCAATGATATATCACATGGGGGTTGGAAAAAGTTAGAAAAGTTTCCTCCTGGGGGGCTTCTACCCTATTAGTAGTAGGGTAGACCCAACTACTCTAATGATTGGGAGGCAAACCGAGGGCGTACCGAGTTACCCCTTTGGTCAAGTTTTCTAGAAGGCCTCCAGAAGATTTTATATAAGGGGCTAGATAATTAGGGGCGAAAATAATTAAGCGTTTGGTCAACCTTTCAATTTTTGAATTTCCCTCTATCTGAGCATTCCCGCCCCCGGAATTCATTCCCCTCTTTTTGAATTTTTTATAAGTTATAGAAAAGATGTATCCGAGGGCTTCCATAACAGAAATCTGACTCAAACCGATGATATTTTGTTAAAAAAACGCTCAATTTAAATTTTGCGATAGGATTAAATGCAGAATACATTTCTTTTTCCGTATAAAAATCAGTTTTTTGATAAAAAAAAGGTTATTGGAGGATTTTTTTCAATATTTCGAATTTATGAAATATAATATTATTTTGCATATGTGTACCAATTTTCAAATCCCTACCTGAAATAGTTTTAAAACTTTTGATATGCCTAAAAATTTCTGACTGGCAGTTTTAAATATATTTCGTATTGGAACATAGTTGAATGTACGTATAAAAGGGCAGAAAAGTAAATTCAATACGACCCCCTCGAATGTGTGCAGGTGTGCTCATGAAATAAAAAGTATTCATTTCATTAATGAGTTTTAAATTAATATTTCAACAATTTATGGATAGATTTTTTTCATTTTTGGAATTTCTGAAGTGGAATATTATTTAGCGTATGTGTGCCAATTTTCAAATCCTTATGTCAAATAGTTTAAAAATTTCCATATGCCTTAAAATGTCCAATCACATATCTTTCTGGCAAACCCGGATTTTTCTGGCAACCATTTTCATTTGGAAATTCCGAATTCTCTACGGAGCGTTTTTATTGGACCGTCGCGCTAATCTCGCAGTAAGGGTCCAGATCTAGTCAGCTTGTGATTTTGAGGAAAGAAATGCTTTTTTTAATGGGGCCGTTTGATGAGTTTGTAATTAATATCTCGGCTAATTATTAAAAAAAATTAAATTATGAGCGTCAGGTGCATCAGGACATGCATTGGACTACCCTCGTCTAAATTTTCAGACTTGTACGTGAGGTAGATTTCTCTAACCATCGCAGACATACAGACAGAGAAAAACTCTCTGTTATTAATGTAGATTTATAACAAACTGGTGTCATTAAACCTTTATAAAACAGACAGAAGTCTCATTTTCATTTGGGTTGGTTGGTTGTATTTATGTCGGCCAATTATCTGCACGTGGGATATAGGCCCTAAGGGGGAGTGCCTTCCGTGGAGGTCTTTCTAAGGGAACCTAACCCGTATTAACGCTTGGAGAACCAAGGTTCGAAGAAAACCACGAAAACTCCGAACGATTAGGCCGACGGGCGCGATTGGGATCGAACCCAGCACTTCCCGTCTACCAGCTTCGAGAGCAGAACCTCTCGGCCACTGGTGGGGCCATTTTCATTTGGGAGACTCTTATATCATCTAAAAAAAGAATACAGTTTTCAACTTTAATATATGTATGATAATTTAGTGTAAATAGATTTTTATAAACACTTTGCAATTCTTAGAAAAAACAAATCTCGAAAAAACCTTAAATACCAAGGCTTTAAAATAGTGTTACCCCTTAACCCTTCTTTTTTTTCAGATACAGAGAAATGTTTTTGTTTCACAATAAAGAGGGGGGGGGGGGGAAGCTACCCAGCAAAGAGGAAATTACTGGCCAGCAGCAAGATAAGTGCTGGCAATGATGGAGAAGTGCTGGCTAATGGTCTAATACTGCATGACCACTGCTGGACAGCTTCAGTGAACTTTGCTGTTGGAAATCATCCGATAAAATTCTGGTGGGCTTCCGTTTTATCTCATGCGCTGGCCCACCACTACATGGAAGTGCACGAACTTTTGCAGTATTATTGCTGGGAACCCTTACGCTAGGTGGCGTTGCGAATATCGAAGACATTGAGTATCTGAACACAAATCTGAAATGAATATCTTAACACAAATTAAGCTGTGAAGCTAATTTTTTTGGAAACTGTAAATAATATAGCACCACTGCCATCAACAAAATAAATAAGTAAATGAATAAATAAATAAATTCTTTATTTCAACGCAATTTTTTTTTCTCCTTAAACCTGGTTTTACTAAGTTACAAAGGATTTCGGTTTTCATAATTTACACAGTTGAGAATCAATAATAAAAAAAAAAAGCGTATAAAATATATAGAATTTCTATACAATAATTTCTATAGCAGTTTAATGATCGGGAACGTAAATCACAAAAGAAACAAACTTGAAATAGTGTAATGAGAATTTGGAAACTACGAGCGGTCGTATAGTACGCTGAAAGTACTCGTTCATGTCCGATCACGAAAACCAAACAGCATCGATCGCGGTTAGAACTAGGGAGGGTGACCACATGGAAACCGCTGCAAGTTCAAATACAGTCGAACTCGCTTATAGCGGGCGTGAAGGGACCGTGATATTTGCTCGTTATAACCGGGTGCTCGTAAAAAATTATAAAAATTCATGCATACTTTCTTTATTATAAATATTTATTTTTTATTTCTGTACAGTAGAAAAGAAGTTGGTTAATTTTCTTTGAACTGTCTTATTGTCTCTTTCTCATTCTTCGGAGAAGACTCATGGCCCGAAAAACATCGTAATTTGACCCCTGGCTTCGAAAAAAATTTAAGTTTTTCTGCGCACTCAAAAGCCGTTGAATATGCTGAGGTCGGTTCAGCTTGAAATTCTTCACATTCGTCGTTATCATCGTCGATTTCAAGATTTATGACTCATTGCTAACTTTCGGTTGACTTCGAAATGTTAAAGGAATTTTTCCAAGAAACGAAGAGCTGAGCTGGAGAGGTGGAAGTCAATAGAAATTTTAAGAATCACAAGAATATTACTCGCTATAAGCGGTGTTTGCTCGTTAAATACGAGTTATGATTCCATAGACTTAACATTGCACCAACTAAGTATTTCTGATTTCCTCGTTAAATCCGGGTTCTTGTTAAATCAGGGCACGTTATAAGCGAGTTCGACTGTATTTTTATAGGCATTTCTATTATAGACACTTTTACAGATAATTCTATAGCTCTTGGTGAAACTAGCTTATAGAAAAAAGGGCCATAATTTTATAATACTTTGTCTTTTTTATAGAATTCTATAAGAAATTTTTGTAAGGGAAAATACTGGGCCAGAAAAGGAATAGCAGTAGGATAGGTGCTAGCACTGCAGGAAAAGTACCGGATTGGAGTAATGTGATGGCATATCAATGCTGGCCTGCTGCTGGACATCACTGATGGGCCAGCTGCATTCAGCACGGACAGTTTTTTACTGGTTTAAGTAATGACACAATTGCACTGTACCGCTGTACGATGGCAGTGCTGGCTGCCATATTTTTTCCATCTGATGGCCCACTGTTTCTTTCTTTGCTGGGTAAAGTCAACCAATTTAAAAAATCTCTGTAATAAAAGGCAGTGTAACGCATCCGGGGCGAATCCATCAATCTTACCAGTCTCCAAGGAAGAGACTCAAGTGTGAAAGGTTCCATTCTCCCATTGATTGACAAGAAACAAGAATCCCGCGATTACTTCTCAAGGTCCTGATAATTGAGCAGTGGTAGACACTTCTTCCTAACAAATCAGAGGGCACATCGCAATTCACCACCAAAACAAATCGCCAAGTGTCACTTGAGGTTATTTCAAGTATTAAGTTGCAATCATATTAAATTTTCTTTGCGACATGTAAGGAATTTTAATTTATTTCTCATATAAAGTGATTCACGGAAAACAATGATATGGTATTTTTAAAAATATCCTTTTTTCCCTGCAAAAAATTGATAAAACTGACTTTCTTTTAAAAAAGTAATCAATTTAAATATTTTAGACTTATTATTTTGCAATTTATTTTTAAATTACACATTACTTATATTTTCCTTTTTTATATACAGGTGTATGTAAATTTAAACTTAAACATATTCCATATTTTAAAAGTAAAAAGTTAATATCTATACGAAAAGTAAAATTAATAATTTTTGGTTTATAGCTTTGCATCAGGAGGACAGAAGTTTAGAGGATTAGACACCCCCCAATTACACATTACTTATATTTTCCTTTTCTATATACAGGTGTGTGTAAATTTAAACTTAAAAAAAAACATTCCATATTTTAAAAGTAAAAAATTAATATTTATACGAAAAGTAAAATTAATAATTTTTGGTTTATAGCTTTGTATCAGGAGGACAGAAGCTTAGGGGATTAGACGCCCCCCAATTACACATTACTTATATTTTTCTTTTCTATATACAGGTGTATGTAAATTTAAACTTAAACATATTCCATATTTTAAAAGTAAAAAGTTAATATTTATACGAAAAGTAAAATTAATAATTTTTGGTTTATAGCTTTGTATCAGGAGGACAGAAGCTTAGGGGATTAGACGCCCCCCAATTATACATTACTTATATTTTCCTTTTCTATATACAGATGCATGTAAATTTAAACTTTAAAAAAAAAAAAAAAAAAAAAAAAAAAAAAAAAAAAAAAAAAAAAAAAAAACGTATTCCATATTTTAAAAGTAAAAAATTAATATTTATATGAAAAGTAAAATTAATAATTTTTGGTTTATAGCTTTGCATCAGGAGGACAGAAGCTTAGGGGATTAGACGCCCCCCAATTATACATTACTTATATTTTCCTTTTCTGTATACAGTTCTATGTAAATTTAAACTTAAAAAAAAAAAAACATATTCCATATTTTAAAAGTAAAAAGTTAATATTTATACGAAAAGTAAAATTAATAATTTTTTATTTATAGCTTTGCATCATCAGGAGGACAGAAGCTTAGGGGATTATTTGGGATTCAACCCGAGATACTTATTTATTAATCAATATACATATTAAAAAAAATTGGAAGGGGGAGGAAGGGGGGGGGGGTAAACGATAAAATACAATTTCGAAGTGTTATTTAAAAAAAAATAGTATTATTTCAATAGTTGCAGCAGACTGTTTTAAATACGCACTTTTATTGCATGTTTATTAAATTTTTGTTTCATTAAGAAATCTTAATTTTGTTTTAGTATATTAGCCGGAAAACCTGGTTTACCCAGAAATATTGTAAATGCTAATTGTGAACATAAACTGCCGAACTTTGCTCATCTAAACGCTTCCATATTGTCAATTATTTTTTTTTATCAGTTTTTCAAATTTTAAGTGAAAAACACAATTTTTACCCACCGTCCTAGGACGGGCACTTACACTAGTAAATAAATAAATGATAAATAAACTCTCTACAAAAAATAAACATTGTTTTTATCTCTTTTCGAAAAGGGATAAATGAAAGGCAGTTGATAATCAACAAAGTGAATCAGGGCTTTTAGGTGGGGGTATAACCTGAGCAGAAAAGATGGAAGAGAGCCACCAAAAGGACCAAAAAAATCTCGAGATAAAGACAAAGATTGCTGTATCCTGAGCCTCTAAGCATTAATGTCTTAAAGGATCAGGTAAACTGTTACAGTATCTACTCTACTTTTTAAAGTAAAAAGAGTATGATATATATATGTATATATATACATATATATATATATATATATATATATATATATATATAATTTTCCCTCTAAGTCTGTAATTTTCAAGTACAGTGAAATACGCTTAACACGAAACTGAGGGGACCGAAAAAATTTTTCGTGTTAAAAGAATTTCACGTTAAAAGATTCTTAAACAAAATAACAAAACTCACAAATATTTTCGACGTCATCAAATTTTATTTCGATTTCCTGTTAAACTACTAGTAAGTTACAACCATAGGATAAAAAACAAGTAAACAAAATATTGTTTCTTTTTGTGGAAAAAAAATCAGATATCTTTTTTTGAAGTGTCTTTTTCAACATTCTGAGATCTAGCTTGTTTGGACCAAATAAGTTAAGCTGTCTCTAAATCGTCGTGCTTAGCAGTTCTCATACGTTTTCTCTCAGGTTTAAACATACTGTGCTCAAAGATTAACATAACGGGATCCCTTTTTTTATTAAAATATCATAAACATACAAAAGATCAAATGGATTAATGATGCCGGAAGCTTATAAAGTATTTCACTTGTTCACGGGTACATAACATACATTTATAAGCAAAAAACATAGTCGATTTCTGTAACGGAATTCAGCAATAAGCAAAAATTGAATTCCGTTATGTACCCGATCGACTAATCACCAGAAATTATTAAACCACCATGTAAAATATTAAACAATGTGATATCCGCAACAATAAATAACTTTAAAAAATGAAACAAATTAAATCATAGACAAACCCAGCGAGAGAACAGCCAAGACATATTGACCATGACACAAACATATAAAGGAATTTGGTAAAGTATAAAAATCCCGCTTAAATAACTTGCATAGTTAAAAGCTTATGCCACGGTTGCCGCAGTAAATAATCACAAGCATAAAATATAACAATTATAATTAACATATAGTCCATATAATAATTATCATTACATACTACAATAATGATCCTGGAAAAAATTACAAGAAATTGTTTAAAATTAAACAATTAATAATTAAGAGATAATAACTAATATAAGAGTAATTTAAGAGTCCATGGCAACCTTATAATATTAGAACAAAATAAATAATTATTTAATGCTGCCGTCTAGCGGATCTATAAGAAATAAAATTTAAGATAGTCAATATATGATTAAGTTCAAGACTAAAATGAGATGTAATAGCGTTTAGTGCTGCCATCTATGACAGTATACTGAATATAACAGTAGAAAAAATGCATTTTTTTAATAAAAATAGCAAATAATTTAACCTAAAATGTCACTGAGACTGCACAAATATATTATTCTAAAACAGTGCATCAGAATGTTGATAACAATCAATTAACATTTTAATATAATGTGCTATAATTGGTTATAATTGTATTTGTTTTTTAATATTTACATTTAAAATTAAGTAAATTAATAATTTCGAATAAGTAACTTTATTAATAATATAAAAATTTGTTTATATTAATCACTTAATAAAATTAATGTATCATTACTAATATGGGGGGGGGGGGTAATATACCAACAAAATACAACATCTCTACAATCCTATAAATACATATATATAAACTGTGTAAGCGTATATCATTACAAAGCAAAAAGAAATTGAAATAAATCAAAAATAGTAAATTAAAATGATACAAATTAATTTAATTTAATTTATAGATGGTTATACAGTAGTTTAAAATTGAATAATTAATAATTAAGAGATAATAACTAATATAAGAGTAATTTAAGAGTCCATGGTAACCTTATAATATTAGAACATAATAAATAATTATTCAATGCTGCCGTCTAGCAGAACTACAAGAAATTAAATTAAGATAGTCAATATATGATTAAGTTCAGGACTAAAATCAGATGTAATAGCGTTTAGTGCTGCCATCTATTACAGTGTACCGAATATAACAGTAGATAAAATGCATCTTTTTTTAATTGCAAAAAATTTAACATAAAATGTCACTGAGATTGCACAAATATATCATTCTAAAACAGTGCATCAGAATGTTGATAATAATCAATTAACATTTTAATATAATATGTGCTTTTAAAATTAAGTGAATTAATAATAATTTCGAATAAGTAACTTTATTAATAATATAAAAGTTTGTTTATATTAATCACGTAATAAAATTAAAGCGTATATCATTACAAAGCAAAATAAATTGAAATAAATCAATAAAAGTAAATTAAATTGATGCAAATTAATTTAATTTAATTTATAGATTGTTAAACAGTACATATGACAGCGGGACCAAAACAAAACATAGAACCACGAACACTCAACGTACCAATCCTACATTTTTTTAAAATAATAAATTTATATATAATCAACATTTGCGTATAAATTATCCAGACAACTCCGCCCTCCTCCTTAATTTAACATCTACCCACCCAGCCATCCCATATAAATTTTTTATATATTTTGTATTTTTAATTTTTTTTTGTTTATTTTTAGTTTTTTGTAATTTTTTTATATGTTTTTGTATATACGCAAAATGTGAATAGTAACATACAATAAATCACCAAACTATACATTGTTTAGATCATAAATTAATTGTAGATTAAGGAATATATGAATTTCTTAGGAAAACCATGATTTAAAGCATCAAAAATTAATTGTTTAATGTTTTTATTTATAACATGTGATGAACATAAACTTTTGATTCTATACAAATGATTAATTAGTATATTACGGTAAACTGAAATGTGTAGACAGAATTTAAAATGAGTAAATGTATTAACTTTGAATTGAAAGTCTTTACGTTTGTCATAAAGATCAGTAATTGTTTTGTTTTGTGCTATTATGATTTTAGATCTAAAAAGTTAATAGTATTATTTGTTAATAGGTTTTCTGTCAATTCTAAATTAGTTGGATAATCAACTGGAAATTGAGCAAAATTTGATTGTTTAGTATCAATTAAAATAATGTCATCAATATAGCGATACATTAGTATATCATCATTACAAAAATTACGTTCATATTGATATAAATATAAATCAGACATCAAACTGGATGTAGATCCGCCTTGTGGCATTCCTTCTATTTGTAGATAAATAATATTATCTTGTAAGATATAGTTATTGTATATTATAAAATTAGTTAAAGTTCGAATTTATTTTATATCCATAAATGAAGGTAGAGTTAATTTATTTTTATATGTTTCAAAAAGTGTGTTAATTATATTATGCAGATCTTTAAAATTTATATTAATAAATAGATTTTTGAAATCATATGTACGTATATTTTTACACATTTAATGTTTTTAAGTACATTAACCAATTGATAACTGTTTTTAAACAATGTTTATTATCTGTTTCTGTTGTTAGATCATAAATTTGATTCAGAATTTTTAATAAAATATTTTTAGCATAATTATTATATGTATTACATCCAGTTGTAACTGTTCTGAATTTAAGTGGTGTCTTATGAAATTTAGGAATGAGTACTAAATATGGATAGTTAAAGTTAGTAGGAATAAAATTTAGTAGTTTATAATAAGCAATAATTTTACGATTGTTAACAATAATATCATCATTAGTTTTTGGGAAAGACTTATTTGATGAGATACAAGATGTAAGAAGATGGTGATAATAGGATTTGCATATGATTGCATAATTATTAGGGGATTTGTCAATATATGTGATTACATAGTCTTTTTGAATATTTTTAACTTGTTGGAAAATGTGTTTGGTATTGACTTTAACAAGATTAGATACATTTGCCCTAAGAGCATCAGTTAACATTTCAATTATCAAAATTTTCCATTGATTAAAATATGCAAGAGGTTTATTGTAATAAATAGAAATTTTATATATAAACAAATCAATATCAAATGTAAATTGCTTTATAATTGTAGTTATATTAAGTTTTGATAGAAGTCTATATTTAGTCCCATATCCCATTAATTTTCTTTATGTAAAATCTTTAACTATATTAAGATTACCAGTGATTATATGACCATGATCTTTATTAATGTATTGCTGTAGTGAGGGGTCGTTGCAGTTACAAGGGAAAGTACTTGTAGCAGATGTATTTTTTGAGAAAGAATTATAATTAAAAATATTTCTACCTAATGGAATTGGATATTTAAATGTTCTAGATAATTGAATATTATGAATAGGAAATTGACATTTTTTGTCATTTATAATAGAATTAATATTAATATTATTGAATATTTGATTTGTATAAGTAATTAACATTTGTGTATTTGTATTTTTAAGTTTAAATTTTTTTAAATTAATGTTGAATTGATTTACTCTTGTCATAATAAGATCAAAAAATATATCTGAGAAATGTACCGAGAAATTTTTACCAAGAAATATATTTAAATATTGTACAAGCTTTTTCTTTTTTACTGCGAAGACATATTTACGAACTAATTTCCAATTGTAATCAATTAAATATTTATTATGTAGGTTATTTAATTGTTTAATTATAGTATTTTTAGAGATAATTATTGAAGAAGAACATCTACCACGTTTATTACGTGTTGTTTGGAGATTTAAATGATGATTTAATGTAGGATAAATTATATTATAGTCAGTAATATTGTTAATGGATGAAAAAACTAATATTCCTATTGAATACTTCGGTATTAAGTCCATATGGATAAAAGGTATTAAAATACTGCATGAATGAAGACTCCAGAAATAAACGTTCTGATATGTTTTTTTGAATTTGTAAGATTGATGTTGTAGTATTTTTAAATTTATGTTTGTGGAAATGTTGAATTTCAGCAGTGGATTGTTTACTCTTAGCCTTATTTTTAATCGAATCTGAGCGATGTTGGTTAATCCGCTTATGTAGTGGACCAGATGTTTGTCCTATATACTGCATATTACAAATATTACATTTTATACTATATACTACATTAAATGCCTTACAAAATGAAGATAAACCAGGATCCGAAACAATTTGTGATTGTGAAGCAAAGGGACATTTCTTGCATCTCTTATCCATACATTTTCTAAATAATAGAGGGGGTGGAGGCGAATAAAATAGGTGACTGGTTGTCGGTCCAGGAACAACCCTATTAATGTAATATAACTAAATAACTAAACATAACTAATAATAATAATAACTAATATAATAATAACTAATAATATAATAACTAAATAACCCCACTACACTGCGAAGACGCTAAATGTATTTGCCAGGAACTAATATCTTACTAAGAACAGCCATTGTATTTGTTTTATAAGACATATAACAAAATAAAATAACAGAAAATTATAATAAAATAATTAAGTAAGCTATCTAATAAAAACTAGATTAAAAATAATATTTCTTGATTAGCAATAGATATATATACAAAATGTACAATAAGATAAATAAAACAATCGAATAGCTTAATCTAGCAATAAAATAATATCATCATCATTAACTACAAAGCAGAGACACCAATAACTACCATACAAAGACATTCCCTTAATAATCAACGTACTTTTTTAGATTATAACATAATATTTATTTCATAATGCCAAGCAAAATGTAAATATACAATACATTATACAATCCGAATAATATATGTATATATATACAGAGCTCCCAAATGTTCAGCTTTTTAATACAAGCATTTCTTATGAAAATGTTTCGTGGTAGGTTTCTACAACGTTTTCAACAGAAATAGCCTTCGAGACAAGTATCTACAAAATTTGGAAATAAAATGTTAGAAGGCAATTATTATTAAAACTACTGGTATTGAAAAAGCGGATCATTTTGGAGCTCTGTAATGATACCACGGACACTTTCTTTCATTGACGGTACTTTATAACATTTATATATGAAAAGCAATCAAATGCTTTATTATAACCGTAGAGAAGCACTCCTAATACAAATGCGCTTATGAGTTGTGTCATAATGTGCTTTAGAGTCGACCCTAAAAACGGAAGTCAAGTGCTATACTGTCACATTAGTAAACTACCTAAAAAGATGAAACGTTGTCATGTTAGTATAATTATTAAATATCTATCTTAAATATAAGAAATATGCTGTATGCTTTGAGGAAGCACTAAAATGTCTTGGCAAAATTTCAAAACAAACTTTCATCTGTTAATTATTTGTATACCTTCCTCCTTCAGTAATGCGTGAAATGCAAATTTAATCTTTTACAATAGGAAATAAACGATAACTACGTATTCTATGGTAATCGAGCTAATCAACTGTATAAACACACCATACACTGGAATGCAATAAAACGTAAAAAATGAAAAAAAGTGTTGGGTTGATAAATCTGAAACTTGGAACCCCCTCCCTCCCTGACAGAGTAAGTCCCCTTTTTCTGAGATGTTTTGACTATTTTAATATAATTTGGGATCTGTATTTATCACTTCTCTGATTAATTTTTTTAAATATTGTTTTAATGTGTTATACAAATTATAACATATTTTAATTATCAATTTGATATATTTTTTATATGAAGCACTCACAATACAATTGTAGATTTTTATAAGTCAATATATATGAACGTGAGTTTCAAAACTCGCCTTATTCAGAAAATCAAATTTTGGGAAATCACAAAAAACCTCTTTGCGTCTATTAGTTTTCATTGTAATTCAAAATTTTACAATGGCAGAAATGCAGGAAAAAAACTTTTCTTTTCTTTTTTTGTAGATGTTTGTGCTTTTTCGGTGCACGTTTACCAATACACGTTTTTTAAAATTTTGGATAAGGCGAGTTTTGAAAATCATGTCCTCATATGTATCTTAAAGCAAAACTTATTAAAAAAACTACGATGGTGTTATATGAGCGCTTCATATAGAAAATAGTATGAAATTGATTTAATCGAAATGCATTATAATTTGTCAGATAAATCTAAGTTTCCGATCTCGTATAACAGTATTAAACAATCTCCAAAGAAATTCAACTAGAGAGACGATAAATAGAGATTTTAAATAATATAAAACAGTCAAAGCATCTTAGAAAAAGCCTTTTTTTACTCTATCAGGGGTGTGGGTGGAGGCAAAAATCAACCCTTATCTATCCAACTCCTTTCGGTCAGAAATTATCGACCATCGATGTGAATGATTTTTGGTGCAATATCTTCCAAAAACTAAGTGCTAAAAATTTACAGAAAATAAATTGCCACTTGATTGAAAATTCAGTTATTTATAACAAAAATATAAACCTAGTCTCAGGTCACTGAAATTAATGAGACGTATGCTTAATGTAAATTACTGTTTAATAAATTTAATTTTCTTTATGTACATTGCTTTTTATCTGCATATCATTATCTACGTACTTGATTTATGGACACATCCTCTTATCTATGAGATTAAAATGAGTGAAATGTATAAAAGGAGTTTTCAATAAAGTGACTACTATTGTCCAGTAGAACAAAGATAGTACAATAGACAGGCATTTGGCGATGAAAGGGAGAGTTGTGAACAAAATATAATCTTCTTTGATGACCTGTTAGTGAAAAAACGGGCAGAAGGACACGGGAAGAAGGGAGAGTGATTAAGAGTTCAGTTTTAAATTGAAAGTTTTAAGTGAGAATTGAAGAGTGCTAGTCGTCTGCTGTGGGCACAAGGTGTTTTCTTGAGAAGTGTATGTATGTGCCGAGAGTTTGGATAGACCGGTGCACTCTCAGTGTTGGATAAATCTAGCTGAATATGGTCAAGAGAGAAGGGAATAGTATGTAAATAGTGATAACATAGCACGTAGATAACAACTCAACATGTTATTTAACTTAGGGCTGGATCTGCTATATCCAGGCCTATAAATGAAAATATTTGTTTTAATATAAATATTTAAGTATATTGTACATAACTATTCCATATAATATTACACTGCTCAAAACAAATAAGGGATATTATGATTTTTGATAGAAACTGCTGATGAGGAAATGTTTTGTTGGCTGTTATCTGACCTATATGTGTTGTAACGTGTGTGAAAAGAAAAATAAGCAACGAACATGGGATAGTTAAATGTTTATTTGTCAATAAACAAAAAATTCGCAATTGGTGCCTAACATACGAGCAAACAAAAAATGTGATTTATTGGATATTAATGAGTTTCAATAAAGAGTATGGTTTCCCTTGACCGAAAGCAATGTCACACAACTACGAGGAACGGAATCAACGAGGTTATCAAAGCGGCATTAGGGTAATCTCTCCCACTTCTGTAGAAGAGAATTTTCCAACTGCTGAATTGTTTGTGGGGGTGATGACCGATTGGTAATTCTCATTAAAAGGTCCCAAACATGTTCTATGGGGTTTATGCTTGTGGAATATTATGGCTAATCCCCTCGAAAGATTCCTTCGTCGAAAAAGAAATTGTCCACTACTCGAGTCCGATGTGGCCTGGCGTTATCATCCATGAGAACGAATTCATCCCGGATTGCTGCAGCGTAAGGGACCACAACAGGTCTGAGGATCTCATCTCTGTATTGATGAGCCGTCAGTGCTCCATTCCGGATAATGTATATGTCGGTGCGGCCATTGATAGACATACAGATCCAGATCATCATTCCGCCTCAGTCAAATCAGACACTTTCGTGCACAAATGTAGGATTTTTCAGAGTGCCACGTTCTCTCCAAATCGTAGTCAGCCTACTCTCGAGTTGTACACTAAAGCGGGACTCGTTCGTGAAGAGCACATAGCAACACTCATCACGTACCCATCTGAGATGCTCTTGTGCCCTATTCTACGGGCAGCAAAATGGCCCGCTGCTAAAGAAACACAAACCATAGGTGCGAGCATACAAACCAACATGATAGAGTTGGTTTCGAACAGTTTCAGTCGAAACTCTGATACCAGTAGTCTTCTGAAGATGCTATTGCAATAGAGCGGCGATCATACTGCGGTTTCTTCTGGAAGTTAATGTTAAATACCGATCCTCATTTTGTGTTGTTCCACGCGTACAATCTTGTCCTGTTCTTCGGCTAACATTTCAAGTTTCCAAAAATTTCTATAGTCTGGAAATGACACTTTGCACTGCTCTAATCGCTTCCGCTACAACGGATTGCGTTTGATCAGCCTCTAAATGACTGTTGGCCCCAGGCTAACAATTCATCTATGTTATGTTGTTGAGACATCGTATTCACTGTTACAAAACATTCAACACGTGCCAATTATTTTTAGCTCACAGGCTATCAAAGCCTGAGAGCTTATGTCCCCACAAGTTCTGTATGTACGTATGTACGTAACGCGATAACTTTTGATAGAAATATCCGATTTGCTCCAAAATTTTTTTTCTATGTTAATTCTGACAAGGCGCTTCCTTGATTAGTTTTTGGGGTTCATTGGTTAAGGATAAATGGGAAAAAGGGGGACTAGTCCCCCTCCTTAATGTAGATAAATGGGTTTTTCATGCAGAAATATTCGAGCTCCACATTTGGTATACCGGTTTATTATGTTAAGGAGCTTCCCTGATTAGTTTTGGAAACTCATTACTTAAGTATAAAGGGGGAAAGGGGGGCTACCCCCCATAATTTAGATAAATGGGTTTTTCATGTAGAATTCTTCGATTTGCTCCAAATTTGGTATAACGGTTTATTATGTTAAGGAGCTGCCTTGATTAGATTTGGAGCTTCATTAGGTACATATAAAGGGAGGAAAGGGGGGCTAGCCCCCCTTAATTGAGATAAATTGGTTTTTCATGCAGAAATATCCGATTTGCTCCAAATTTGGTATACCGGTTAATTATGTTAACCATCTTCCCTGATTAGATTTGGAGGTTCATTAGTTAAGTAAGATAGGTGGCTAGCCCCCCTTTAATTTAGATAAATGGGTTTTTTATGTAGAATTATTCAGTTGCTCCAAATTTGGTATACCGGTTACTATGTTCAGGAGCAGCCTTGATTAGATTTGGAGGTTCATTAGTTACATATAAAGGGAGGAAAGGGGGCTACCCCCCTTAATTTAGATAAATGGGTTTTTCATGCAGAGTTATTCGATTTGCTCCAAATTTCGTATACAAGTTCATTATGTTAAAGAGCTCCCTTGATTAGATTTGGGGGTTAATTGGTTAAGTATGAAGTGGGGACTGGGGCTAGTCCCCCCCCCCTTTAATTTAGATAAATATGTTTTTCATGCAGAATTATTCTATTTGCTTCAAATTTGATATACCAGTTTATTCCGATATGGCTTTCTTCATTTGATTTAGAGGTTCATTGTTTAAGTATAAAAGGGGGAAAGGGGGGAAAGTGTCCTCTTCCCTTAATTTAGATAAATGGATTTTCAAGCAGAATTAACTAATTTAGTTTAATTTTTTTCTAGGTTCATTCTGATAAGGAGCTTTTCTGATTAGATTTGAAGGTTCGTTGGTTCAGCATAGGGAGAAATGAGGGAACTAATACCCCCCTTAATTTAGCAAAATGGTTTTTCATGCAGAATTATCTGATTTGCTTCAAGTTTGGTATGCCAGTTTATTATGTTAAAGAGCTTCCCTGATTAGATATGGAGGTTCTTTGGTTAAGTATAAAGGGGGGAAGCGGGGGCTAATCCCTTTGTTTATTTTTCGAGGGGCATTATTCTTTGAAATAAGAGTATAATATACAATTAGTGTGAATAGCCTGTGAGCTCAATGCCATCAGTTTAACTGGGTAATATTCTTTTTATTAATCTTCTCCTTATAAGGAATGCTGCAAGGTCGCTTTTCACTCCTTATCTAGAATGCACAGTTTTCTACGTTACAGAAAAAATGTGCATATTCCCAACTTTGTAAACGTTATAATTTTCCTTTTTATCCTCTTTTCTTACATTTTTGTTAAAAGAGTTGTCGATTACATCGTCGTTTCCTGCCAAACTCACAATATCCCCTAATTGTTTTGAGCAGAGTATTTGAAGTATCGTGGTGACTAATTCTCAAATTTCTTAGACCATGTCCGATATCACGCAGTGGTTGGTATACCTTTATATCTTTACGTGTTGTGGATTAAAATCGGAGTGATAATTATCACAATATCGACAGCGTCGATTACACATACTATGCAGTTCAATATCGTAGTTAGGTAAGCTCTTACAATTTTCACGCCCTTAACTTTTGAATGGTGACAGATAGAGTGGTAAAAATGGTGTTTAGCTGTAACAAAAAATGGTTATGTGCTCTTCAATAACACTACTTATAGGTCCCTTAGAAGTCAAATTCGGAGTTAGTGTACTAATCTCCAAAACTATACGAGATATGGATAAACAGTTATTTACAAGGTATCTATTTACACTCATGTCCAAAATTAAGGTCACAAACATAAAATCTGTGAAAACTGATGAACCATTCACCGTCTTGCCACGGAATTTGGCACATATGTATATTAAAATGGGAGAAAGAATATAGCAGCATAAAAATATGGAAAAGATTTTATTTGTGAATTTAGAAACAGGGTATATCAAAAACTGTTAAATCATTAATCAGAGATAAAGCATTTATCTCGGGAAAAATCTGTCTAATATGGAGTGTGACCACGGTACACTGCTATACAAGCCTCAAAACAAGCTCTCGTACTGTTTATGAGGGTATCAGTAAATGTTTGGGGCAACAAAGTTCATGCTTCCAAAAGTGCGGCTTTTAAGTCCTGGCGGGTCCTGGGAGGGGGGTTACGCCTAGCAATGGCTCTTCCTAGAGCATCTGAAACATGTTCAAAAGGATAGAGGTCAAGAAACCTCGAGGGCCAATTCGTACGGCGAATATACTCTTCTTCAAGAAAATCATCAACAATGTGAGCCCTGTGTGACTTCGCGTTATCATCCAAAAACATGAAATCCGGGCCTACAGCACCCCGGAAAAACCTCACATAGGCTTCAAGGACATCATCCCTATGGCGATGTGCGTTGACAGTACCCACATCGAAGACGTGCAGTGGTGTACGACTGCCCAACATTATACTGCCCCAGACAAGGGTTCCTTTGCCACCAAATCTATCAATTTATTTTATGTAGGAGGGACGATAGCGAGCTCCACGTTCTCCCCAGATGAAGATTCGATGAGAATCACTCTGCGTGGGGAATCTCGACTCATCACTAAAAAGAACACGTCCCCATTCATGTTATGTCCAAGAATGATGTCTTCGGCTCCACAACAACCGGACTGTCCTGTTGGATGCAGTGAAAGGGACACGTACAACTGGACACCGGGCGTTAGGGATGAGGTCCTTGATGCCTATGTGAGGTTGTTCCGTTATGCAGTAGGCCCGGATTTCATGTTTATGGAAGATAACACGAAGCCACATAGAGCTCACATTGTTGATGATTTTCTTGAAGAAGAGGATATTCGCCGTATGAATTGCCCCTCGAGATCTCTGGACCTCAATCCTACTGAACATGTTTGAGATGGTCTAGGAAGAACCATTGCATAGCGAAAACCCCCTCCCAGGACCCGCCAAGAGTTAAAAGCCGCGCTTTTTGAAAAATGGGCTTTGTTGCCACAAACATTTATTCAGACCCTCATAAACAGTATGAGAGCTCGTTGTCACACTCCATACGATGGTCACACTCCATATTAGACATCTTTTCCCGAGATAAATGCTTTACTTCATGATTTAACTATTTTTTATATACCCTGTTCCTTAATTCACAATTAAAATCTTTGCCATATTGTTATGTTGCTATATACTTTCTCCCATTCTAATATACCTCTGTGCCAAATTTCGTGGCAACACAGTGAATAGTTCATCAGTTTTCACAGATTTTATGTTTGTGACCTCAATTTTGGACATGAGTATAGTACGAAATGACATATTGGGCTCATAAATACTAAGAATAAATGCATAAAATACTCTCTTGTTTGTTCGCGCTTTTGAAAATTGCCGCTGTGATACGAACGAAACCTGTTAAAAGAGGAAAGAACAAATAATTTCACTAGATACATTTATAGTCAATTTTTAGTCTGCCCGTCTGTTCAATCAGTCAATGCTCTGTCAGCTACAATACACATCTGAAAATTTATTTTTTAGTTTCACGCTGTACTTTTCACAATATACCAGACGACGCGACAAAGGTCCAATTCTTAATATTTACGGTCTTAATGCGTACTAAATCGATGCTGATGTATAACTTTGTATTTGACTGTATTCTTGTACCTCATATAATTTTCCGGATTACTACGCTAACTCATGATTTTGACAGTAGGAAGCACTGTAATCATTCCAATCGACGAGCGCATAGTCGTTTTACCATACTTATACATCAGTTTTATTACAATAGCTGTCGGAGTTTAATGATAGCTGTAGAAATGTAAGACATTTCTTCATATTTTTGTTATAAACAGTTGAATTTTCAATTAAGTGGAGAAGTTATTCAGTAACTTTTTAGTATTCATTTTTTAGAATATATTGCATCAATGATCAATAAAATTGGTGGTCGGTAATTTCAGTCCGAGCCAGGACTTGAGCAAAGATAAATTTAAGGGGAACACCATTGCCAATTGCAATAGATTTGAGCAAGTGCAATCTCATCGTAACACCAAATATGGACACCCATTTGTATAATGCATTGCAGAAGTTTTGTTAGTTTTAAAATATAAGAAACAATATTTTTCACAATTTTACTTTATAAAGTTTCACAGACTTTTGTTAACAGTCCTATATTTTACTTATTGCAAATCTTTTGTACAGGATTTACAAATAAGTTGTCCTCATTCTACTTGTGTTGCACTGCCTAGAGCTCTCCTGGAAAACGTCTTGGCCCCGTGCTTTTATATCTTTTTCTGTATAGCTGGGTTGTTTCTACGAGTAACTGTAAACAATGAAAACTCTGTTTTTAGAAACTTTAATACTATTTTTAAAGGTTCAAATTCATATTTTTTATCTGAAAAATTTTAATATTAAAATTTTGATTGTAACGAATAATGAATATTTTACAATTTAATGTTACGGATTTGAAGGCTTCTTATGATCTGTGAACTCTGGGTTAAGATCGGTTTTCTTATGTCATATTATAGTCCTGGCTCGAACTAAATATGTTATTGCACTCGAATAATATTCATTGATGATAATAAAAACGCTCCATAAAATTCCATCTTATTCAGAATAACAAATATTTAAAAAAAATCACTATATTTGGCTCTTCATCCGTAGCGTAGCCAACATGTCTTTTTGGAGAGGTTTCAAAAATTTTCATTTTTATGAAAACAATTTTCGTAAATTTTAACCTCGTTCAAGTAGGAAAGCTCTTTCAGCTTAACACGCTGCAGCGGGAAGGGTTTAAAAATTTAGAAAATACATTTTAATCATAAAAGCATTCTATTTTTTAAGTGCCTTTATCGTAGAAGTTCCAATTTGATACGATTGTGGGCGATTTTTGTAGTAATAATGAGAGATATAGCGGTTGTATCTTACATAACAAGGGCTGTCTCCATAATCCTTAGAATACTATTTGTTTGGCATTGACTAGTACAAGTTCGTTTCAGGCGATTTTTTTTACTATTTTTTGTATCACTATTATTTCCATACAAAAATTTTTGTGATATTTTTTTAGCAGAAATTTATCATGAAAGTTATTGCTTGTAATTAACGTTATGAAAAATAATGAGTAAAAAGAAAAACATTTGTTTTAGCCAAAATATGTGGTACGCATGTGCATTTTTGACAATCAATGGATCAAAACGCATTCTGAAAAAAGAAATTGAAAAAATGTATCAGAATCTAATGTATGTATGCATATAATAAAAGATCGATTTAATTTAGCGGTGGAATCTCCGCAAAATTTCACTGAATAAAAATGATAACTTTGGGTTTTAGTGCCAAAGTTAAGTACTTTATATGATTTGGTGAACATTATGTTGGCACGGTTTACGAGCATAAATCTGTGAGATGTTTATTAATGTAGTGATTGCGAGCATGTTTTTTAAATGAGTAAATTTTACAATTTCTTTGAATTAAAACGTATCTAACATATATTGTTTATGTGGGTTTTAATAATAAAAATAGGTCGCGTGAATTAATTATTTCATATTATCATTGAATTTTCTTTTAAATGTTTTCCGCAAGCTGTAAGGATTTTCATTTTACCTTGCAAATACGATTAACTTCAAGCATTCAATTTTCGATCTGACGTTCTTTTATTTATCTCCTTACTAGATTTTATAGCTATGCATATCGGTGTAAACACGTACAATATCATATAAGTAGTAACTTTTCCAACTGATTCAAAATATGTCCAGGCCTGCACAATCCAGAACCTTTGGATTTAATTGCGATAGCTTTTCCAACTGAACTATCTCGACATATCACAGCCAATACAATTCACCAACCATTTGGTTTTGACATCTGTTCTGTTATTTATAAGAGATCGGCAGAACAAACCGCAGGTAAACGAACTCCGTTAGACTATTGATACTTAATAAATACTTTTACTCTTTTAAGGATGTTCTCAAATCAAAAAGGGCAACTTCCTGACATAAGGTTTTATTTATTTTTGTTCGAAAATGTATGAAACTAGCTGGTGTTGTTGTTCAGAAACTATGTCATCGAGCTGTTTATTCCATTTTTTTGCAAACGCAATAGATCTTTCAGAAAATAGCGTCAAAGTGGACGTTTTGATCCGAATTTCCGCGCGAAAGTAGAAAAATCACTCAAGAGCGGGAGGAAAACGGGTTTGTCACGTGATCGAAAATGCTTATATCTCAATGGGTAATAGATTGATCCAAAAATGGAAAAAACAGTTCGACTCCAAATCGCTTCCATGGCCAGGCTTTCCAGTTTTATATCTTTCTGTTAAAAAATGAATTTGTAAATATGTCAGAACGTTTTACGCTTGTTGAGCAGAGCAGTTAAGAACAGCCTTAACACAATCAAACTAATTGGTAATTAAATCGTACGAGTAGTAATTTTTGCAAATGAGTGAAAATGTGTCCAATCCAGGCTTGAATCCAGAACTTTTCATTTTAATTGCCACAAAAGTGTAGTTATGTATCCTTAGTCTCTTAGAGTTCCTTTATCCGCGGTTCAATGTGTCTAGTAATTTCAAATAACAAACCAGATGTCAATACCAAATGGTTGTCTGAGTGAATTGTGTTAGCTGGAATATCGTTCAAATAGCTCAATTGGAAGAACATTGGCAATTAAAGCCAAAGGTTATGTGTCCGAGTAATGAACAAAAATTTTACTCAGTAGAAAAAATGAATAGTAGAGGAAAAGGTCTAAATATGGGCTTCATGTTTCATTTTGAGGTCGAACCATTTTATTTTTAAGAAATTAATATTTTAATATAACCTAAAACATGTAAGGATCAGGATGAAAAGTAAAATTTGCTTACAATATTTTGTGTATTTTTGACTAAATTTAAATGCAAAAGTTGTGAAATTAGTAGTTTTTCAAATGGTGGTCTAATTATAGGCCACTCATAACATCTGTGTAAAAAAAACAAAAAACAAAAACAAAACAATCAACAACCTTGAAAATTCTATCTTTTAACTTTATTTGCTGCGGTCGCGCATATATACATCCTTTTCTGCCCATATATTCGTCGTGTGCCCCATAGACTTCTAATATAACCTCAATAAATTCAATTCCTCCTCTAAGGTGTGCTCACATTTGTCATTGAGAAAGTTGCACTCTTTTGTGTCAACAGAGAAAATTCCTTCATTGAAGGTGCAGGTCGCATCGCTATCATTAGGACAATCTCCCGGGAGAGCATTTATGCCTCTGTCACTATCATCGAACCAGGGTTCACAATTTTCTTCTTCGGAGTCAGTTCTCTTTCTTAGTAGCCCTCATTTCCTCAATTTTAATCACTCATTTTTATGTACTTTCTTTGTTTTTTAAGGCTTCTCCATAACTCAAAAAACCTAGAGCAGTTTATTTTAGTGTTGATTCGCAAAAGAAATGAGTCGGTAAAGTGAACCCTTCTTAAGACATGACTTTGGGGACTTGCGACCTCGAATGGTCTTGTTCTTGGAAGTAGTTGGCACTGAAGAGATATGAAATGGCTCTAATGTGAAGATGACTCAGTAATGGGCTCAGTTGTAAAGGTGGCCTACCAGACTGATTGGAGGATTACAGCTAGCCGTTTATAAATTGACTCTCCTAGATCATTTTTAGACCAATAGTATGTTCAGCTTTTACTGAAAGGCAGCCATTATCAGTTAAAGATATCCTTTTATAAAAGATCTCAAAAGATTGCTTATTATCGTATCGGTGATATGGTAGCCAGAAACATACAATAGTTATCAATTAAAATGTACAGATATGCGTATTCGTATACTTGGCATGATTTCGAGATCTGAAAATAGAGATCTGTGATTTAAAAATTAATTGCAACTGCGAATGGCAGTGATTAAGGGTGTTCTCAAATCGGAAAGGGCAATTTTTTGACATAAGTTTTAATTTATTATCGTTCGGAAATGCCTGAAACTAGCAGGTGTTGTTGTTCAGAAACTATGTAATCGAGCTATTTTTTCCGTTTTCTAGCAAACGCAATAGATCTATCAGAAAATGGTGTCAACGTTGACGCTTTGAACCGAAGTTACCGAAGAAAGCAGAAAAACAAGTCCGTGAAGGGCGAAAATCGTGTTTGTCACGTGATCAATATCGCTTATAACTCAATAGGTAATTGATTGATCAAAAAATGGAAAAACAGTTCAATTCCAAATCGTTTTCATGGCCAGGCTTTGCAATTTTATATCTTTCCGTTAAAAAATGAATTTGCAAATATGTCAAAACGTTTTTCGCTTGTTGAGCAGAGCAGCCTTAATCAACTGTTCCTTCTTCCTTCTATCCTCTTCCTTACCAAAATGTGATAATTTCACGTCCAGATGCCTTACCTCCTAGCTTCTTATTTAACAATTAGACCTTTTTAGACCCTAGCCTATGTTTGGACCTTCTACTCTATGATTTATATACCTTACCAATCAGTTTGATTGTGTTAAAATAATGTAAGTGTGATATAAAATATCGCCTGCAAGTTATTCAGAGAAAATATTGCAAAAAAACTGGAACTAATTAATTTACTGAAGAGCAAATTAAATTACGTGTATATATTACGAATACTTAAAACACTCTGAATATCCAATACACATTCATATGTATGAAGAATGTGTGGTATTCTTTGGTGGAAAATGTCCTTCTTTCTTATCAAATTGTGATAGTTTCATGTCCTTGCCTCTAGATGACCGAACCTTCTAGCTTCTTATTTAACCACTAGATCGTTTATAGACCCTAGTCTATAGTTGGACCTTCTCCTTTATGATTTATTTACCTTACCAATCAGTTTGATTGTGTTGAAATAATATAAGTGTGCTATAAAATATCGTCTGCAAGTTATTCATTAGAAAATAAACTAGTAAAAAATTGGAGCTAATTAATTTACTATTTAGAAGAGCAAATTAAATTCATGCATATTATGGATATTTAAAACACTATGAATATACAATACACATTAATGTGTATGAAGAATGTGCGGTGTTAGTTGGTGGGAAATGTCCAAATAATTCTATCGCTTTTTTACTAAAACTAATCTATATTTTAATAAACGCATTTGCAATGAATGAATAAACATGATTGCAGAAATAGGGTTTCTTTTTTTCACAAATTTCTCTTTCTCCTTCTTTTCCTGTCGTTGTTTATAACTTTCATTTTTCTATGCTTTTACACCGAAATGAAATATTTTTTTAAGTATTGTTAATTAACCCTCTGTATCACCACTTTCCATATCTACAAATTACCCGAAAATCAACGTTACTTATACAGCGGACTCAAAAGACAATTTTATTTATTACTGTTATCTCCCAACACAGCGGTTAATAAAAATTGTTCATAGATTTATCAATAGACGGCGATATCGAGTTTATTTTTCATTCCAAAGTTTTATTTATCATTTGAGCAGTTTTGCATCGCTATTTCTAAAATGAACTTCGTAAATTTTGTAAAATTAAAAAGGCTGGAAAAGTCCAAAAATAGATATGTTACAAAGATAATTTCGTATACTTTACAAATTTGTATTAGAATATTGACAAAATTTAAGAGAACATGTAATTATCTGTTTATCGCAGCAGTGAAAAAAGTAGCATTTAGTCAATATTTTTTATTTTATGTTGCAAACTTTTATTATTTTTTACATTCTTAAAACGATGTATTCTAACATCTGAGTAAATATTTTTCAAATCGGTGTTGTTGAGTCACAAGGGTTAAATTTTCTTTAGTACGAAGTTTATTTGTCATATTTCTTTCTGACTGATGATTTACCATTATCATTTTACATAAAGAAAATATTTTTTTTTTTTTTTTTTAGAAAAATTTTCACGTCGTATTAATACATCATAATCATAGTGAAATGCTCATAATTTTTTAGCTAACGGTGCATAGAATTTCCGCTCATTTTTTTTTTTTTTTTTTTTTTTTTTTTTTTTTTTTTTTTTTGTCATTGTGTATATTTACATAACCGAGAATCTTTAGTATTTTCTATAAAAAAATCGTATATCAGGGCTCTCAAATGGCCCGCATTTTGAATACTAAAATTTATTTATTTATTTATTTGTAAGTTTTGCTAAAACCGCCTCCGAAGGTTATTTTCATTGCAAATGTTATGGGAAACTACCACGATATTTTTTCTAAGTACATTAAATAGTAATTAGTAAATAAATTAGTAGTTAATTCTGGTGTTCAAAAGTTGTCCATTTAGAAGCCTTCGTCTATGCACTTGTGGAAATATTCCCTGTAAGACTAAAGAATTAAGAAAATTAACTTTTTATATTTAGAACTCAAATAAGTAGAATCTAGTACACCTTCTACTTTTAAAATGCTTGGTTTGGAAAACATGCGTATACATATATAAATATCAAAACATTTGATTTTTTAAAAATGTTCATAAAAAAGCACATTTTTTAACCTTTATTTTTGAAGGCAGGTTAGAATAACATGATCTAAGCAGCTTGACTACGCAGCTGTTCTTCAGTGTAAAACTCTAGCCTGTGAGATGCAAGAAAAAATTAAATGTAATGAAAAACATTTATGCAAAAGAAGAAATCAAATTTCCTGTGCAAATTAAAGAAAAATAAAATCATCATAACAATGAAGAAAAGAACACGATTTGAAATAAAATATAGGATGAAAAAAAGAAACATCGAAGCGTAAAATTTGTCTGCTGTCAAACTGTTTTCGTAAAATATCTGGCCTCTCAGTTGCAATCAGACGCTCATTTGTAAGTGCAAGACATAAAGGTAAGTTTTTACACGCTCGTTGGAATTCCTCCATCACAATGATTAGAATGTGGAATATCAAAAAGCTCAGTGGCTGTGATCTGATTTGAAAATATCCTTGAGTTGGTCAGAATAGCTTCTCGTTTTTCACCTGATTCAAGACTGACGCATTGTTGTGATTCTCTAATATACGATCTTAATTACTTCTGCAATTTTTCAAAGTTTTTGATGCGTATTATTTCCTATGAAGGTCTTTAATTTAATCATCGTTCATGATATTTTATTAGCTAGGCTATTGGTGACCGCGATTCTCATTCTATGAAACTTCTTTTTAAAAGTCACATGATATTATTTGCCGCATTTTTATAAGGCATCGCATAAATCTCGTTTTTTATGTGCTCAAAGTAATAACATGAATAAACATTTATTTATATTTATTATTACTACCGTATCAGTTGGTAACCTTATTATTTTGATATCTTTAGGAAATCGAACTATTTCAATCATTTCCTTTATATATATATATATATATATATCTATATATAATCCAAATTTTGTCATCCCGATAACGTTCTAAATACTAAACCAATTTTAACCGAACTTGGACAGTGTACGGGTTTTACCAATATATTGGATGAGGTCTTTAATAAAGTATGTATTTCTTATAATTCGTTTACAGCTCCCCCCTCCCAAACCCCTCCTCCCCCTCCCAACCCCCCCCCCCCCCAAAAAAAAAAAAAACATGCAAATATTTTGTCTCGATAATGTACGAAACATTGAACCAATTCAAACTTATTTGGGACAGTGTATTCATTTTATCAGTATTTTGTATGAGTTTGTTAATGAAATATAGCTCTTATAGTTTGTTTACAGGGACACATAAATTAAAAAACATGCAAAATTTGTCTTCTTTATAACGTCCAAAATACTGAACCAATTGAAATTAATTTGGGACAGTGTATTGATCTTGTCAATATCTTGAATAAGTTGATAATCAAATATGAAGCTCTTATAGTTCGTTTATAGAGACATATAAAAGCAAAAGGCATGAAAAATTTGTTATCGCAATAGCGCCTGAAATACAAAATCAATTCTTACCTAATTGGGACAGTGCATTGATAGTGCCAGTATCTCTGATGAGTTCTTTAATCAAGTATGTAGCTCGTATACATCGTTTACAGAGACGCAAAAAAATGGATGACTCCTCATCACGATAATGTCCAAAATAATGAACCAGTTCGAACCTAATTGTGATACTGTATGGATCTTGCCAGTATCTCTTAACAAACAAACAAACGAACAAAAATAAATAAATAAAAAAAATAAATAAATAAACCTTCTCTTCCGGCTGAGGGAGGGAGGGGTTTTGTTAATCATCGGGTAATTTAGGCCAAATTGCTGTAGGAGGATGCCTTCAGGGAGCACTTTGTAGGGAAATGACTGGAACTATCGTTCTCGCAACATGGAAACCCTGAAAACATTGTACAGACCCCACTAGTATAGAACCCGCGAATACCGTCCTAAGCTCCTCATTTTGTAATCAGCATGTTAACTACTGGGCTGAGTGGGTCCGGTCCCTCTTCCGCCTGAGACGGAAGGACTTGTTAAGAGCCTACACTAGTCACGCGGAGAAACTCGAACGCTAATGATAAACCTATGGGAGAACAGTTTTATATAGTTTTATATACAGTTTTATATACAGTTTATATATATATATTATATACAGTTTTATACAGTTTTTTTATATATATATTAGAGGATAGTTTCACTTACAGAACCGGTTCTAACCGGCTCCAAAAGTTAAGTATCCGCATGTATAAAAACTGCAAATAAAATCGGAAAAGTACAAACGCAGAACAATAAATATCAACTTTAGGTACACTACGCAAAAAATCATTTAAAAATATATATTTAAATACGAGCGATAAATCTGTAAAGAACGGTCCCATAGGATTAACATTAGTTTGACCGTTTCTTCCCGTGACTAGCGTAGGGTCGTAACACAGATATTTTTTTTTTTTTTTTAGCATCACTGGAATTGCATGTTTTTAATCCTTAAGTTTGTATCAGAAATAATATGTCAATACATGAACAGGCTCAATACAATCTTGCTCTTTTTCTCAAAGAAAGCTTAGCTAATTTTCCAGTCCTGAACCGAAGTTTTTTTTTATATAAATTTCTGAATTTTACTTATAAACAAAACAAAATTAGATTTTTTGTTCAAAACTGATTAAATTTGACAATCCTTCACCTGTTAAAACTTCAAAATTTTCCAAAAAAAACATCGATCAAATAATCGAAAATTATATTTTTAACGTGCTTTATTTTCACTGGTTTCAAATGAAAACATTCACGCTAATTTACTTATCATTTTCTATGTCCAATGATATTTTCTATTAAACATAATTTTTAAAAAATGTATGCAATGATTCTGAACTTTAATTATGGATTCACGGGTGCCCGAAAGGGGGACAAGGGAGGGCAATTGCCTGATTCTATATTTTCAGATTTAATTATCTTGATTTTCTTTTTGTTTCGAGCTTTTGAAAAAAAAATATTTTTTTTCTGATAATTCAAAATACTTAAACTCTAAGAGAAAAGGTAACTAGGGATTTTTCCTCGGGGAGTGTCTGACCGTTCTCAACCTCCTGTGGTAGATTTCTTTTAGTTCTAATTTTACTTATATGTTCATAAGTTTAGCAATTATGTTTAAGGGGGGGGGGGGGGATAAGAAGGGCAGAGTCCCTACGATGATAAAAATATTAAACTCTTTCAATTCTTTATTTTGATAAAAGCAGAATTCTGAATAGAAGCATGTTTTTGGATTTTTAATATGTGCTATAAGTTACATTTCTGTATTGCTTCTTCTGTATTGTTTGCTATATGCTAAAAACTGTCTTGCACGGCTGAAGTTTTGACAAAAATATGTTATTTTTGTATATATCGTGTCTTTATTCTCCATTAAAAATAATTTGTGGCCTTACAGGGAAATCTTACCCCACCCTCAACCACTTTAGATTTTGTTCAGCAGGCTCTCAATTATGAATTTTATTTTTAAGAACACTCTTCAAATTAGCCCACTCATTGATATTAAATATTGCTGGAAATATTCATTGGAACTTCATGAGAATTTATGTGTAGGCTAATTTGAGCATCTACATTTGTATTTTTGTGTCTAAATGAGGAAAAAAAAGAAGTTTTTGTTAATTTTAATATGGAAATCAGACTTTCAGAAAAAAAAATAATTAAAGTAATAAATATCAGTAGGTGCTTTTCCTAATTAAATAATAGTAGTAAATTTTTTCTCTGTATCCTGGATAATAAAAATTTCCTCATGGTGTACGATAAATGTTAATAAAATTACAAGTTTCTACTCACAAGTCCGTAATTTTTTTTTCCGTACTGCACTTCATTAGTACAATCCTCATAACTATATTATAAATAGTTAAAATTTATCACCAATATTTAGCCCCACAAGTTTATACAAATAATAATAATAAAAAAAACACCAATTGTGGACAATGGTGGACTTTAAAGTAAACTTATGTTTAAGAAACATTTTTTATGCTCCGGTATTTGACTCAAATATTGGTTTTAATGTTATAGAATCAGTTTCAGAATTTTTTTGAAAACGTGTTTTCATAGCGTTTTTTAAGTAAAGTTTAAAGGAAATTTCAAAACTATTCTTTATCTACAGATAAATATTTTATTCTATTTTTTTCATACTGTTATTACAGGCATTTTCTATAACGTTAAGGATCAGATTTCTGTTTGAGTAAAAAAATTAACATAATGTAATGATATTACGGTTTAAAACATTTTATTTACTTTTAAAAATTAAACTTCTTATATTATTGCAAAGCTTATCCTTAACTTTATAAAACTTCTTTAAAAATATTATTTAACCATTTATAAAAAATAAAATAAGTTGGAAAATATATATTGAAGTTTTAACATTTTGAGAATGCTAATTATATAGAAAAAACACAAACTGAGAAAAGTGAAATCAAAAATTTGAACACTGATATTTTAAAGGAACATGGATACCGTACATTCTAAAATTGGGTGGAGTGAAAAGTTCACTCTTTGAAAGAGTGACAGGCATTTTCACTCTTTTTGGAGTGACTTTTATAAAAATACAAAGAGTGGAATTTTCCTAGAAAGGTGTGATATATCTCACTCCATTGTCGAGAGTGAAATATGACACTCCGTTGTCGAGAGTGAAGTATCGCACTCCGCTGACGAGAGTGAAAGCCTGGCATCATACACATAAAAAAAAAAATTCCGTTCGAGTTTGAACCACAGACTTCTCATATACTTCTCATATCTCCTATCTTTCCTCTGAGGTTTGAACCAATATATGGAGTAAAATAATGGAAAGTACCAAAATATGCCACTTCTTAATTTTCAAAAACTAACCTTCATAATGTAGCCTTGGAAATTACGCTGATTTGGTACAAAAACGAACTCCTTTTCAAGAGTGAATAGTCACTCCACTGAATGAGTGACTATTCACTCTAAGTAGGAGTGAGTATTGTATGGGTATTATGCATCAACCAATCAGAACAGTCTTGTCTACAACGCTTTTTTAAGATAATAGAAAAATGTCCGCCCTTTTAGAACTAAAATATACTGGTATTATTAAAGTGATTATTTATGGAACTTTTTATTTTCATATAAAATAAAATGTAATTAATTCATAAAGGAAATGATAGAACCATTTCAAAGAGCATTTGAAACGAAACACATCTGCGGTTTCAAGTATTACTGTTAAGTTTGAAGTTTTGAACGAGCGCGAGAAAATATCTTAGACGTTGAGTCATTGGATGCATTGCTTGCTTTATAATTTTCTCTCCCGTATTGCTGTCATAACTGATAATTACACGCAGTTAAATTCATAGCAATAAATAAAGAGAGTCTCATTTGAGCCGATACAGATCAAATCAATGGCTAATGTTGAAAATTTCCGAAGGAAGAAACGAGATTTCTGGAATACAGATAGTTTCGTCCGGCCAAATTTTGGGCGGCATTTTCACCGAAACTCTGATTTTGTGACGAAAACGAAAACGAATTTTTGGTCGATCTCTAATTGTATGTATTGGTATTACTCATCAGCTATAATCAGAACAGAAAGTCTACGACAATTTTTTTTAAGATAAGAGAAAGACGTCCGAATTTTAGGATTAACATATACGGATATTATAAGACTTATTTAATTTTAATATTTCATTCTATAGACTTTGTATGTTACGATTATGAGTTAAATAGTTTTATGTTATATAGAAAAAGATTGATCAGTAATTGTTTTCCTTTGAGATTTGTTGAAAATGTTGAGATAGTGTGCTGTTTGATTTTTTTACTGTTTTCTGATTATAAACACTTACAGTATTTTCCGTTATTATTGTTGTTGTTTAATAGAACAAATATAAAATACTAATTACTATTTTTAGTGTTTTTCAAATTGGCATATTTATGTTTTAAAATTGTATGTAAGCATTTTTCTGCTGTTTATGATTTTAATCAAAACATTTAAATATAGATATTCTGAATCAGTTATTAAATTTTCTTCTATTGTAAATTCATTTTCTACGTTTATGCTACACATAATTATTGGCCCTAAAAAATGAAACATGATTTTTAAGCATTGAAGCATTTTTTTTTTTTTTTACATTAAAAGTGTTTTTCAAACAATAAGAACGGTACATATTCAGTCATTTCTTTTCTTTTGATATTTCCATCTTTATACTATTTCTTAGATCAATCTTTTCCTATAAAACATACGAAATATATTTAGCTCATATTTGCAAACTACAATATATACGGGAATAAAAATTTTAAATTAAATATGGCTTATCATATGTCGTTCCATAATTACACATGAAAAAAAAGAACATAATTAACGCACATCACAGGAATTATTAAAACACTAAATGGGTATCTGAAAAGAAAAAAAAATAACATTAACTGGTTAAGATTTCGGTTAATTACTTGCCCTCATTGGCATTCTAAAATTATCATATATTTATTAGGCATGCAATGAAAGCAAACACAAGGGATAAGATTGTAATAAAATATTTTAGTTTTTTTTTCTGTCAGTAATCTATTTTAATTTATATGTAACTTTAACTGAACTTTCCTTAAAAGTTCAATTAGTGTTACAAATTATGAATTAAATACATATTGCTAATAAAGTATTTTATTCCAATCTTTACCACGCTTGTGCCTATTTTCATTGCATGCTGTATAAGATGTGATTCCGTTAAAACACCCATAAAAGCAAAATAAAAAAAAAACCTTTGCCGGCTCGGCCTACAGGCGGAGGTAGATTAGATTTCGAGGTCAAGCACTAATTTCATCAACAAAAACTACATCAAGATTATAGAGATAAATTTAGCTTAACAATTTTATCTGGCCGCTTTTGACAAATTTTTAATTTCATTTTGCGTAAGAGCTCGTTTTATCAAAATCATATTAAGTCATTATCATATTAAAAATCAAAATCATATTAAAAAAAATATTTTCCAACAACTCGAAATTTTCTGACACATTTTTAAAAGTAAAAACGTGAAACTTTCTGACGTGATTTTTTGAAGAGATTTATAAGCGACCTGTGTTTTTATTTTCCGTTCAATTAATTAGAACTTGATTTACAATTATTTTGTCAGTACGACCATTTTTTACGTTTCCAGCACTATCACTTCGGTAAATTCGGTTTAAAATGCCCACATTGACAGCATTTTTTGAAATATTATATTCTGCCTTTATCAAAAAATTGACCAATACAGCACTTTATATAGTTTCTGAATAAGAGAACCTGACAATTGGATGCGTTTGAGAGCGAAAATGAATTTTAAAATGAGTCAGAAAATAAGCCGTTTGAATTTGAGTGCACCCTTAATAAGATAATTTTTTCGTCAACCCCTATTTTTGTTTATTTTTATTTATTTATTTATTTATTTTTGCTGTAAGAGTTGATCCTATCAAAAACTTGTCAATATGAAAGTTGTAGATAATATTGATAAGATGTATAATAAATTTAAGCGGATTGGATATCTTGTGAATTGACGAAGTTATGAATTGGTTTCTTCTTCACCCCCAGCCTATTTTTTTTTCGTTTTTATTTCCTTTTTATTTATTATTATCATTATTTATTTTTTTTTTGCAATAAGAGTTAGTCCTATCAAAAACTTGTCATTATAAAAGTTGTAGATAATATTAAGAAGATTTATAATAACTTTAAGTGAATTTGATATCTTAAGAATTGACGAAGTCATGAATTTTTTTCTCTCAAAAACCCTATTTTTTGCACCCCTTGAACCCATTTTTAATTTTATAAAAAATCTGTGGTACATAAATTCTTTGCCTTTTTCCTAGAAGTAATAATAACTTTAAGCTGATTTGATATGTATAAAGATTAAGAAGTTATGGGGTTTTTCCGGTTTTCACAAAACCCCTCCCTATTTCCACCCCCTTGGTCCGATTTTGCCCATTAACGAACTCGACCGAGATTTTCTACCCCTTGATTTTATGTATCGGTTTGGAAGAGATTTGTGGAGAATTACGGAAGTTATCGTGTCCATAAAAAAGTGATATATATATATATATACTCTCGTAGATAGATAGATAGACATATAAAGTTTTTTAAGGAGGGTGGTTTTGGGTTCTAAGGGTCATGATCGGTGTAGATCTGTAAAACATTTTCAGAAATTCCAACATAGGAGCGATCGCAATAAGTAGTAATATTTCATACGATATCTACCTAAAAGAATTGGCTCCATAAAAAATGAACATTCACTCCTATGAAAGAGTGACTATTCACTCCTACCAGGGGTGAAAAAAATGCACTCCTTTAGCAAGAGTGAATAGTCACTCCTCCGAAAGAGTGATTATCCACCCCTGTTTAGAGTGAATATTCTCTTCCCAAGAGTGACTATTCAGAGTGACTCTTTCAGAGAGTCAAAAATTTCACTTTTGCTCAGAGTCACTCTAAAAGTTTGGGCATATTTTGACTCTTCGATAGAGTGACTATTCACTCCGGAAGAGTGAAAAGTCACTCCTTTTTATTTAAAGTGTAAAAAGCTTTTTTCTCATAATTATAATTCTCGAATTTTTATGAAACTTCGGATTTTTAACATATAAAGTGCAAAAACTATATTTTTGTCTTTTCTTGCCGAATGCAAAGTAACGAGTCCCATTATAAAGATGAAAAAAATTATCTTATAAAATTATATCAGAGGACAGAAAAATAGTTAAATAAGACAACATACGATGAATTCAAACTGAGTAATTTCTAAAATTAAATATCGACGAGAATGCAGTTTTTATAAAACAAAAATAGCAATGTACATTTTCCCTTAAATTCGTAGAAATCATTATGATCCAAGGATGTCAATTTTAAAGGAAATGTGGTATCTTTCTATTACTGCTATTTTAAACTTGACCGAATCTCATTTCACTAACAAAATACAGAGTTAATTTCATGCTTTATAACACTACTCATTGGAAACAAATTGGTTTCTAAATTATATATATATATTTTTCCTTCACACATTTTTCTCATATAAAGTTTTTTAAGTGCCACTTCTGGATATATCTTATGTGCTTCTTCATTATTTTCTTGACCTTTCTGTTATTTTTATAAGCGAAATTACTTCTGTATGGAAAGAAAGGGAATAGTAAAAACGAATGAAATATGTTTCGTAGTTTTTTTCCCTCTCTCTTTTTAAAATGCGTGGATTTTTAAAACCAGTTTAACAGCAGAAAATAAGTCTTCTGCCTAATATTTCTCGCTTTGAAAGTTAACGTTCTACTTCGTAATTTCGTCTATCAAGATTTTACAAATTAATAGAATCGTACATTATAGGATTTATTTTATAATATAAGATACAGTTTAGTGTTATATATTTGATGCTTCTAGAGATCGATTTCTGTTAAAATATTTTGCATTGTAAACTGAAATGTCTGAAATTCAGAAACTTGCGTATCTGAAACTAATGATTCAATTTTTGGACGTTTTAAAATGTCTTTTTTTTTTCAGATCATTTTTGCGTCTGAATATCAGATACTTGGAACGTCTGAATTTCAGACACTAGGAAGATCTCAAAATTAGACACTTGGATCACCTGAATTGTGCCTGTTTTTTACCTTTATTTTTTCAGCAACAGGCAGCAATTTCTGACAACTTTAAAAAAAAAAAAATTACATGCAGTCATGATGAACCGTACTGAGTCCTCTTTGGAACAGATTCCTGTTTGGTAATGGGAAAATATTTGACCACAAAGCAGGGTTGGTTGAGGTAGGGGCTCAATTTGCCCAAGCTCTAATCAGGTCTTGCTTCTGGAAAAAACTTAATCCTGCTTTATAGTTTGCTAAAAGAGGTGTCAGCTATTCGAGAGTGTCCGTTATGAGATTTTAATATATATAGGGTAGCCCGACCAGTAAATGAACACTTAAGCACATTTAAAGAGAAAATGATTCATTATATTTTAATAAACAGTGCCTACTGGTGTTTGACAGTGCAAATACATTTGTTGGTTTACAAATAATAAAAAAATAACAAAAGGAATTTTATATTTTACTTGTTTGGGATCCTAGGGGTGCCTTAATAGGAATCGATACAAAAACCAAGTAAATGAACAGCTGTTACCTGTGAATGAACGTAAAATTTTCCAGTGAATGAACAAGCAGCAACTTAAAAATACTTAAATTTCATAGTTCTTTACTTATTTTACGACTTGTACAATGATTTTACTGAATAACGGTTTTTTAAACCCAGAGCGATAATTAATTTGATTGAAAATTATCACTTTTAAGTTTTGAAATTAATCATAAATTACATATTTAAAAAAAACTAATTCTATTTCCTGAAATCAATAGCCCTGCATTTCTCTATTTCAATAATAACTCCAGATTAATGCAGTGGTGGAAAATTGGCGCAGAGGCGGAGCCTATTGACACCACTAATATTTTATGGAATTCTTCATCTTAATAAAAACTGTCATTAGATAAGACGAAAAATTCTACTAAAATTTAGTGGTGTCAATAGGCTCCTCCTCTGCGCCAATTTTCCACCACTGTTAATGGGAGCATGTTGCAGAAATAAGTTCGGGTGTTTTTTTTATGCCTTTCGTATGATCCTTAAAATACCAGATCTTATACTTTACTCCAGGCCACTTCCAATTCCACCACATGTGGACCTGCGGTCCACATATTTTTCCGTGATTACTTCATATTTCCAACCTTGGATGCTATTTTTAAAACAGAGCCATCCATTTCTCCCCTGGAAGTTTATCTATAAATGGATTTTTCCTTCCTGTTTGTTTCATGACATTGCAAACATCGCCTTTTACTTCATCCTTATGAATTGTAAATCCAAATTTCCTTTCCAACTATCCAATGTTCAAGGAGTTTTCCTTCTTCGAAGGACAATACAGGCAATGTCCCATACGCTTACTTTCAATTGTTTTCCCTCGCAGTTTCATAGACAACGTTGCTTTTGGAATATTAAAATGAAAAGATGCCTTCTTCAAATTGAGCTGACCTGAGCCTTACAGCTTGTACAGCATTTTCGAGGTCCTCTGTAGAGTACTTGAACCTCCCATATTTCCTCTTTGAGGAAAATTCTTGGTCACCAGTGAGAATAATTTTATCAATCATCTAAAAACATTAGAAAAAGTAAGATTTGAAAGTTATCAATAATTATTACTTTTAAAAATGTGCGTGTATATGTTCTTTTGTTACGTTCTTATATCTGTTAAAATTTCATTTGTTACCATTGTTGAAAAATCACCTAATTCAAAATATAGGTGCAAAAGAAGTCACAAAAACATAAAGCCTAAAACAGTTCATTCACTAGGAAAAGTAGCCTAATGCATTCCTTCCAGTGAATGAACAGCTGTTCATTCATTGGATTTTTAACATTTGCCTAACCAGTTATTAATCATCCTTATTCTCAAATTGTACATATTCTACAATGGTTAAAATAATTATTAATATGGCTGTAATATATATATTTAATGTATGTACAATAAAAGTATTGCATAATGCAAATAAAAACACTAAATTCTTATCAAACATATGAAATGATATAGCACTTACCTTATTATTTCAGCAAAGAAACAATGTGTTTCTCAGACATGAAAAATAAAACATGCTCTCAAAATAAAGTAATGTGACTTTAGTAACAAATCAGGAATGCGATAGCTTCCTATTGAATAGAAATAAGGCCATGTTGTAACCTCATCTAGTGGGAAGGTTTTCAAACCTTATTCTATTAAAATATATACAAATTGTTCATTCACTGGGGCTGTTCACTTACTGGTTGGACTACCCTATTTATAGTAAAACGTCCATAACGGACACTCCTGAATAGCAGGCATTTCTAGTTCGAAAACACTTTTTTCAATCTACAACACATACATATTTATATACTTTTGCTTCTGAGAAGCAGACACCTCGGAATAGCGGAATTAGGAAATTGAAAGAAGAAGGATGAAAAGCGCTCGATTCGCAGGAAACCTCAATCTGATGAGACATGTAATGATAAAGTTAGTTTAAGAGGGCGTGATAATGTTGAATGGTTACATTTCAAATGATAGTTGACACTCTTTAACCCTCTAATGCATGATTTTTTATTTTTTCTTAAAAAAATATATATTTGCTTCCTTGACAGCCATAAATTGCAGGAAAAATATTGAAAAAATTTTCACTCTTACATTTTTTAGTATTTTGAAGTTTTTTTAATTGTTGCCAAATGGCGACACCATGCATTAACCCCCCAAAAAATTTTTTGAGCTTTGCCAACTAGCAACACTGTGCTGTTTTATTGCCATTTTTTTTTGTAAATTATACGATTTTAAATGCATACAATACTTTACATACACTTAGAAAAATAATATTATATATATGTGTGGTATGTATGCATATACGTGTATATATATATATATATATATATATATATATATATATATACACATATACTATATATATATAATAATTTTAAACCAAATTTAACTTACAAGTCATATAACAATATTAGCCAAAAGTCTAAATAAAGACGGCATGTAATAATATTATACATTAATTGTTATCTATCAAGAAAATAATAATGGTAGAAATTATAGTTCTCAGATATTAAATGAACATATGAAGAATGAAATATGATATGAATGAACATATGAACATGCTACAATAGAATAATTTTTAATTTATAAATGAATAAGAAGATATGCTCTCCTGATACAGAACACAACAGAAGTATTGTAAACAATATAATTAAATAAAAACATAATAAAATGCGGAAAAGCAGCCATATTTATCCTGTATTTTAAACAAATTGAAATCATTTAAATTTTAAAAACCAAAATGGGCTTATAAATTGTAATATCACATGCAAAATACAATGAAAAAATCATAGGCTAATAAAATATACTCTATAAATATACGGGCAATGCTGCAGAATACCATAGAAATTTATATCCATAATATTTATCAAAGTTATGAATGCTAACCAATAGAACATTTATTGTTTTTGTTTAAACGTAGAGGTACCAAACACATAATTCATTTTACCCTAGTGTAACCTATACAGCCCAGAACTTTACACCGTTGTTTTTTATCTAAGTGTTGTGGACAGGGATCAATTTTATCCTCCCTGACATCTTTAGAAGTTTCATAAAGCTGAAAACAATGGACTACTATAGTGGTGGTCAAAATTATAAGGACAAGGTAATAATTACAAGGCAAAAATTGCCAAATTTTGGCTACATTTGGCCGGAAACCTATGCAAATTTAATGGATGGAAACTAAAAGAAAAATGAAAAATATTTTTATAAGATTTTATGGAAATATGTGGAAAATTTATATTCATAAAATGTATTATGGATTTATACAGCCATCTGATATGGACAAAATTATAAGAAAGACTGTATTTGTGTGTTCTGAAAAGTAAAATTTGCATGTTTTTTGCTCTGCACACGGAACTCAGCGACGATATAAATGCGTAGTAAGCGTTTGGGATCATCCTATTCTGTTTTTCAGTCATGCCGCTAGGTACATAGCATACGGAGTTTGAGAAAGGGAAAGTGGATGCATTTAAAAGTTCAGGACTTTCTGTACGCCAAATTGCGACAAAGCTTAATAGATCAAGAACGGTTATTTACAATTATCTTAAAAATCCCGGTAAATATGGACGGCAAAGACCTACAGGTAGGCCATATTCTGTTTCTGTATTGGAGAAAAGAATGATAATAAGGCGAGCTTGCTCCAAAAAACAAATGTCAACAGAAATAAAACGTGAATTGAACTTATTGCTCGAACTATTCAACGTGTTTTACAAAAATAAAAAAAGGTTCGCTATGGTAAACATATGTCACGACCGCCTCTTACAAAAGTTCATAAGAGACTGAGGATGGAGTTTGCCAAAAAATGCATTACTATGGGAAAAAAGTGGGATGATGTTGTCTTTTCAAATGAGAAAAAGTTTAATTTGGATGGACCAGATGGTTTTCGCTACCTCTGGTATGATCTTCGTAGAGAAAAAGAAATTTTCTCAAAGCGTACATTTGGATGTGGCTCAGTAATGGTCTGGGAGGTTTCGCAACTGGTGGAACTACTCCAATAGTTTTTGTGCAGGGTAGAATTAATTCTGAGAGTTATGTTGATGTATTGGGCGATAATCTTTTACCGGAAGCACCGTTAATAACGAGTAGAGACTATTTTTTCCAGCAGGACAATGCCTCAGTATATGTTTCCTAAACTTCAAAATCGTATTTTGATGCTAATTTGGTGAAACTACTTCATTGGCCGACCAGAAGTCCTTATCTGAATCCAATGGAAAATCTGTGGGGTATTCTGGCGCACGAAGTATACAAAAATGGTATACAATATTAAAACAAGCAAGAGCTCATGTCCTCTATCGAAAAAGCCTGGTCAAAAATTTTCAAGAACGTTCTTAAGGAACTGTCAAACTCCATGACGTCAAGACTGATCAAAGTGATTGAGAAGAAGGGGGAAATTATTAATTATTAGTGTCATTCAGGCAAAAACATTCATCGTCCTTATAATTTTGTCCAATTTTTACAATGGCATATTTTGTTAAGTATGGCAAAATATTCATATTTTGCATTTTCCAATGTTTTGTATTCTACAATGATTTCTAGCGTAAAAAAGCATTTTATGTATAAATTTCACTTTATTTAGTGCAGAAATAATTTTTTTCTGTGCAATTTTCAATTGTTCTTATAATTCTGACCACCACTGTAAGTTGCCACCATAAAATTTTAATCATTGGCTTTCTTTGATGATGTAACTGGTACCTTCAGGAGGGCAGGGACACGGAAGCACAAGGGAAGGAGAATAGAGCTCCTTTAAATCTGAAAAAATGTATTTTGGCCATTTTTTATCATTTGGCTCCCGTTTAACAAAAAATTTATATCTACCATTATGGGGGACCCCTCAAATCGGGAGTCCCAGGGCAGCTGCCCGCATATCCCTGCATTAGTCAGGCCCTGGCTTTACAGTAAACTGAGAAGATTTTGTATTTAATAAGAGTCGTTTATCGAGTTAGGGTGACATATGGTGAATAAAGTGAAAGAAATTTAAATATCATGCGAACCAGTTATGAAACAAACAATGCTCAAAATGTTTACAAAAGCGGAACTCAATTCATGGTGTTGCCAAATGGCAACAAATGTATATTCATGTGCATGCAATTTTTGTTCTAATAAACATAACTGAAAATTATTTAAAATAACTTTTAAAAGTATATTCTTTTCAGAAATATTTTTTTCAAATGAAATTTTGCATGTTAAATATTTTTTATATGAGTTAGAAATCCAACTATGGCTAACAAAATGGAAAGTATCAAAAGTTGCTTTTTATTTGTAATTTATAAACAACTATTGCCAACTATGATACTTTTTATGAACTAAATCTAAATATAGGACCAACATGAATACGTAAAGCATAAAGTTGTCAAGAGACAACGGTAAATAAACAATAAGGAGGGAAATTTTAATATGTTGCCAATTGTCAACGTTATGAACTAGAGGGTTAAGCAGAACTTGAGAAAAGGTCAGTTGTTACAAACAGTTTGGCAAAGAATTTGGTACCATTACGAGTCTTTGACATTTTGCAAGTGACTACGTGAAACGGACTACAAACACTTCATCCAAACGTTGACATTTTATTAAGAATGCTTGGCTGCGCCAGTGTCGAATTCCTTGAATGATGTTTTCTATTACAACAAAAATCAAAACTCGTTTAAGATGCACGATGCATCTAAATAAGCTGAATGCCTATGCACTTCTTCGCATTGAAGAAGATTTAATAAGATTTGTCAAGTTCAATGAACAACAGCATGCGCCTCGTTGCAAGAAGCAAACCCGCAGTCACCACATCGCAGTCCACTTTACTTAACTCCGCTTATCGTTTCTGAATGATTAAAGATATAAGCGTCTAAATTTCTGAAATGTCTGAATTTCAAAATGTCTAAATTTCAGACATAGAGTAGGTGGGGGTAAAGATAAGCACAGGGCAAAGATACGCACTGCTTGATTTAATATGAAGAAACATTTCTACAATCATGACCGCTAGTTTGGTCTAAAGTGTAGTAGTTGTGTGTTCAAACCTTGTGAAAAAAGTAGTACCCCGTGCCAAGAAAATGGGGTAAGTTTAAATTTTCGCATTTTGTTCTAATATTTTTAAATTTTCACTTTATTTTTTAGCTGAAAATACTTTAAATTTTTACAAATCTAAAAATACAGTGGAGAACGGAAGCTCTATAGCTACTAAATGCCGTATAGTTTATCTCGATCGCATTTGTTTAAACTTGTCAGTAGCCGGTTAAGCAAAATACTGCAGAATGAGGTAAAAGTACGCATCCGTCTTGGGACAAAGATACGCACAAGTTCAAGATTTGGGCTTTGTCCTATCGTTTTAGCTAGATGCAAAGCTTTCCACAATTACGTTGTGGAAAGTTTTATTTTTTATATTGTATAAAATATAATAGCTACTTAAGTATTATAAGCTAGTTAACTACCTTTTCCTTTTTTTAGTTAATTTTTTTTCAATATAGAACGTAGGTAATCTAACTACCTACTTTTAAAAATCAATATTCTTGTTTCATAAAATGATTTTAAGTCTCATCCCTTACGCTGCTATAATCAGTTTTCATAGCTTAACTTGTAATTTTCAATTTAACTATTGATGTTAGTTTAATTTTTATTCGTTTGGAAACTTAGTAGTATCGCTAAAGACTTCTAAATGAGGAGAATTTTTATTATAATAGGCCTTTACATAAAGTTTAGCGCAAAAACAATACCTTAAAAGTCAGTCAACCCTTTTATTCATTCTACGATCAAGGGGTCTTTGGGACCACTCACAGTATTTATGCAACAATTTTTGTCACAGTAGTTAGAGGTTAACTGCTATTTGCGATTTCACAGACCGCTGTTTTTTTTCATGGTTTAACTTACAATTTTCAGTTTAACTATAAATACTAGTGAAATTTACTAATGCTTTTGCATAACTTGCTTTATTGAAAATAGGGAAAAAAACCCACAGTAATGGGGCAAAAATATGCACTGCGTATGTTTGCCCCACCACTGTGTACTTTTATCCCAACCGATGGGGCAAAGATAAGCAGAGCAATGTTTTTTTTAAATGCAATTTCTCACAGGATTATAATTTGACAGAATGTCGGTTGATGGTGGCACTTGCCTAACGTTATAAAATCTAACATTTTAATCACTCATTGCATAAGTTTAGACCAATGTCCAAGATAAAAATCAAAATGTATGGAAAGTGCGTATCTTTACCCCCCACCTACTCTATTTTATTCAGAGATTTTTGTCAGTTCGTTTATACCACGATCATACGTGTCTTTAATTTTTTCTACGATGTATGGAAGTTTTATTTTTTCTGAAACAATTCAAGATTTGCCGTTATTTGCCTTGTATAGATAACAATACATATTTTATTGAATATATTTTTTTTCGTAAAATATACAATGTGAACTATTAAATGTTTAACAGAAATCGATATCTATGAGCTTCATAAAATTTTACAGCTCATTGCACCAAATACTTTTTGAGTTATACTGAAAACGCTACACACATTGCAGTTTGTTTTACAACTATTAAAAATGAATTTAGCATTAGGAGTTCAAAACCTAAATCTGCATAATTCCTAAACTATTTCACCGAATGCCTTTTCGTTTTGAATCATAGAGTAAAGTTTTGTGAACAATTCAAATATGATGTCGAAATCGGGCTTTCGTTTTGACAATTTCAGAATTTGATACAATTCCTCCATGAAAACCACACCCTAAACCTTTTTAATGAGGCATAAATTGAAAGAAAACATAAATACCAAATCGAATGGTTATTTTTGCTTTTTACACAATAATTTGGAATGTAGAGTAGGTAGGGGCAAAGATACGCACTTTCCATACATTTTGATTATTAACGCACACATTGGTCTAAACTTATGTAATGAGTGATTAAAATGTTAGATTTGAACCTTAGGCAAGTACCACCATCAACCGATATTCTGTCAAATTATAATTCTGTGAGAAATTGCAGTTTTTAAAAAACATTGCTCTGCGTATCTTTGCCCCATCGGTTGGGGTAAAAGTACGCAGTGGTGAGGCAAAGATACGCAGTGCGTATTTTTGCCCCATTTCCAATAAAACGAATGAATTATGCAAAAGCGTTAGTAAATTTCAGTAGTATTTATAGTTAAATTTAAAATTGCAAGTTAACCCGGGAGAATTCGCTGCATGAGATTTTCTCTCACAGTCGTACTTTTTTAAGACTTTTATTTAAATCATTTTTCATTTTAATTAAAATTTCAAAATGTTTTTCAATTATTTTACCTATTTTGTGAATTAAAGTACTAAGCCAACCAAAAAAAGTTGATATTATATGAATGTAAAGTAAAAGAAAAGCAATTGGGCATTCTCACTAGCGAGTTCTCCCGGGTTAAACCACGAAAAAAAAAAAAAAAAATACAGCGGTCTGTGAGATCGCAAATAGCAGATAACCTCTAACTACTGTGACAAAAATTGTTGCATGAATACTGAGAGCTGTCTCAATGACCCCTTGATCGTAGAATGAATAAAAGTGTTGACTGACTCATAAAATACTGTTTTTACGCTAAACTTTACGCAAAGGCCTATTATAATAAAAATTCTCCTCATTTAGAAGTCTTTAACGATACTACTAAGTTTCCAAACGAAACAAAATTAAACTAACATCAACACTTTTAAATAGTTAATTTAAAATTACAAGTTAAGCTATAAAAACTGAATATAGCAGCGGCCTGTGAGGCCGTTAACAGGAGTTAAGGGTTAGGACTTAAAACAAAATCGTTTTATGAAACAAGAATATTGATTTTTAAAAGTAGGTAGGTAGATACCTACGTTCTATATTTTAAAAAAAAATTAACTACAAAAAGGAAAAGGTAGTTAACTCGCTTATATTAGTTAAGTAGCTATTACTGCTTGATCAAGCAGGACGGTCGTTCTGCCAAGCCAAGCTGAAAAAAAAATGCTAACTTCGCCAAACAAACAAACGCCAAGAATAAAACGGCAAGACACCGTAACTGCTTATTATACTGAAGACAACTTCTCCATGTTAAATCGACCAAACATGCCAGCGTAAATTTTCCCATATCAAAAGAACCAATCATCGCAGAAAAATAAAACCAAAACCAGAAGGACCTAATGGAAAAGGTCTTCAATTTGAGACCAATTGCATCCTCATAAATTAATTATAAACTGAGATATAGATTTTTTAAAATAACATCGAGATACTGGAAATGACTGATTTATTTTCTTCGTCACACCTTATGCTTCAATCGAGGTAGAGACTTAAATAATGGACATAAAAAAGTAAGGATTGCATTTTTGGACAGATATTTACTCAATCTACGTGCTTTTATAAAATCCAGCTTTAAAAACACAAATTTTCTATTCTTAATTAGCGAAAAACTGTTAATTAATTCTAAAGTTTATAAATTATGCCAAACAGCGATAAACCCGCCAAACCATTTTAAAAGTCTTATACTATTCTTTTATATTATCTTTTTGCATTGATTTCATCGAAGAAAACTATGGCCGAGATCCAGATAGATTTTTCGCTGTTAGCGAAATGAGTTTGACCAATCAGAAGCCAGAATGTTTGAGAATTTTTGCTGTTTCTGGATTCCGGCCTATGTCATAAAAGTTTTGAGTCATTTTCTTAGTGCCATGGATGAAGAGCAATGTTTACACAAATCTAGGTTGGTATCCAGATAGATTTTTCGCTGTTAGCGAAACGAGATTCACCAATCAATAGCCTGCATTTCTGCAAACAGCGAAAAGTTCGCATAAGTGCAAGCTTCTGATTGATGAATCTCGTTTCGCTAACAGCCAAAAATCTATCTAGATTGTGGCCAATTATGTTGAACACAATTTTGCATTTCCACATCCAGGAAGGGTATTGATGTCATAACAACAATGCATATTCGAAACTATTTAAGGCATTGATTCTGAACTCCTTTGCTATACATTTCAATATTAAAGAAGTTGTTGTTTCAATAGTTTTAGTACTTTTCTCTATTGCTCACTCTAAAACACAAATATCGAAATTTAACCAACAGCGTTCAGAAACTATAGCGCCTAGAATATATAGTTTTGAAATCGGCTAACCCTGTAATACTTAAAAAAGCGCTAAAATATTGTATCCCTTAAATGTGCAATGATACTGCTGCAATATGCAGATCGCAGTGACATCTGCAGGATATTTTCTACAACTGCAAGAAATTGCTAGTCTATAAAATGTAATAAAAGTAATACGAAAATCCCGCAGATGTCGCTGTGATCGACAATTGAAATTTTAGCAGTATCGTCGCACATTTAAGGGATACAAATTTTTATAACTGTTTGGATAGCATATTTCCACACTAGGTATTCTAGGCGCTGTATCAGAAACAACACCATAACAGAGAGCCTTTATACATAAGAGTGGTGATATATGCACAGGAGGCATGCTCACTTCAAGTTTTTGTCGAAAGTACGGCTACAGCGCCTAGAAGATACAGTGTGGAAAACGGCTACAAATTAGTGCTAAAAAATTGAATCCCATAAATGTACAACGATGCTGAATAACAAGATGTCGATCGTAGCTCCATCGTAGTGATTTAAAAACGATAGTCATTCTAAAAGAGACTCTTTAACCTATTTCACGCCATCCCTTAACTAAATTAGCTTATAATAGACCAAAATATCTTATATTTATAGTTTCCGATATTTAACATTCTATAATTTTTGAAAACACAGTGTTTATATTGAAAAGAGTTACGAGATGGCGCTCGTATCAGCATATTGCCGCAGAGCATTGTTGGAGATATATGGGATACAAGTTTTTAGCATTTTTTAAAGCATTATAGGAATAGCCGTTTTTCACACTGTACCTTCTAGGACTGCTTTATACAAAATATGCAATTTTGCAAGGAAATGATAAAAAAGATTTTCATGATTTATAGAAATTAAAAAATAAAACAAAATTTAATTCAAATGATACAGCTTGAAAAAAGGTCAAATTCAAGTGGCTTAGGCATAAATTTTTTTTCAGGTGTTGCTGACAGAGAGGTAATATATCTGTTGATAAATTTTTCGTTTAAAAATAACTAAGATTATTTTTCTAATTTTAAAATGTTTAAAAAACTTTGGTGATATGAATAAAACTGCATGTTTTTTATTTATTAATGTTACAAAAATTTACTTGATAATGTTAGTTACTTCATTTTTCAAAATGAAATTTTGAATTTTATCGCACATAAAATAAGTGGCACACTGATTTGTCTTTTTAAAGCAGTTTGACAGTTATGGCAGGAAGGTAACTCAAATTTATAAGGGATGTTAATCAATTTGCCTTTTCTACACTTTTGATTATTTATAATTTAGAATTAAAAGGAAGTCATGTTTCTAACGCTTGATTCCCACTAATTATATTAATATAATTATATTACTGTGAAAAAATACAATAATTAGCATAGCGGCATATCAAGCAAACATAACGACTAGTTACTCCTCAAGTGAAAAAACACTTGCTTTGTGTAAATTTATGGCACAGGCACATGGGGAAGTATGTAGCATTTTTAGGTAGCTTTCTTTACAAAAAAGCTACCTATTGCAGCCGTTCGGAGGAAAGCGATTTCAAAAAATTTTGGTATATTTTCATCGATCATGACCCCCAGACCCCGAAACCACCCTCCGTTCAAAATTGATATATATATATATATATATATATATATATATATATATCTGACCTATGTCACACTGTAACTCCCGTAATTATGAACCGATTTCGATGTAATTCGGTGTGTACATAGTACATACCAATGTCTCGACCGAGTTCGTTGGCCAGCTTCATCCGCCGTTTTGTTTCAAAATGGCGGCCATTTAAAATTTAAAAAAAAAAGTAAAACTTGAAATGTGGTACCAAAAAATTAAAAATGGAAAAATATTTTTTCTTATGTATTTGACCTTTACACAAAGATTACGGAGCAGTTTTTGTTTCGTCTATATCTTAAAAAATGGCTGAGTTATAGCATTTTGAATTTCTAGCGTGGCTGACATTTTGAAACGTCCTGAAATTTGTCACGCGATAAAAGGCGTATTTATGAACCGATTTGGATGTAATTCCGTGTGTACATAGTACATACCATTCTCTCGACCGAGTTCGTTGGCCAGCTTCATCCGCCATTTTGTTTCAAAATGGCAGCCATTTAAAAAATTTTTAAAAATTTAAAATTTGAAATGTGGTACCAAAAAATTGAAAATGGAAAAATATTTTTTACTTATGTATTTGACCTTTATACAAAGATTTCGGAGCAGTTTTTGTTTCGTCTATATCTTAAAAAATGGCTGAGTTATAGCATTTTGAATTTCTAGCGTGGCTGACATTTTGAAACGTCCTGAAATTTGTCACGCGATAAAAGGCGTATTTATGAACCGATTTGGATGTAACTTCGTTTATACATAGTACATACCAATGTCTCGACCGGGTTCGCTGGCCAGCTTCACCCGCCATCTTGTTTAAAAAAGGCGGCCATTTAAATTTTTAAGAAAAATTTAAATTTGAAATGTGGTACCAAAAATTGAAAATTGAAAAAATATTTTCTTCTTATGTGTTTGACCTTGATAAAAAGATTCGAGAGCAGTTTTTGTTTCGTCTATATCTTAAGAAATGGCTGAGTTATAGCATTTTGAATTTCTAGCGTGGCTGACATTTTGAAACGTCCTGATTTTTCTCACGTAATAACAGGCGTATTTATGAACCGACTTGGATGTACCTTGGTGTGTACATAGTACATACAAATATCTCGACCGAGTTCGTTGGCCAGCTTCATCCGCCATCTTGTTTCAAAATGGCGGCCATTTAAAAAAATAAAAAAATTTAAATGAGATACCAAAAAATTGGAAAATGAAAAAGATTTTTTTTGTATGAGTTTGACCTTAATACAAAGATTCCGGAACAGTTTTTCTTTCGTCTATATCTAAAAAAAAATGGCTGAGTAATAGCATTTTGAATTTCTCTTGTGGCTGACATTTTAAAACGACCTGATTTTTGTCACGCGATAACAGGCGTATTTATGAACCTATTTGGATGTAACTTGGTCTGTACATAGTACATACCAATGTCTCGACCGAGTTCGTTGGCCAGTTTCATTCGCCATTTTGTTTCAAAAGGGTTGCCATTAAAAAAAAATTAAATTTAAAATTCAAAATGAGATATTAAAAAATGGGAAAATGAAAAAGATTTTTTTTATGTGTTTGGCCTTGATACAAAGATTCCGGAGCAGTTTTTGTTTCTGAAAATTTGTTCTTTTGTTGATATCTTAAAAAATGGTTGATTTATAGCACTTTGAATTTCTAGCATGGCTAACATTTTGAAACGATCTTGTATTTGTCACGCGATAACACACGTATTCGCCTATTTCGATGTAAGAAGGCATGTGGATGGAATACATCAACACCTCGACCAAGTTCGCTGGCCAGATTCATCAGCCATCTTGTTTCAAAATGGCCAGTAAATTAAAATATATATATATATATTTAAAGTGAGGTGCAAAAAGTTAGAAATTGAAAAGGGTTTCTTTCTTAAGTATTTGATCTTGATATAAGGATTCAGGAGCATTTTTTGTTTGTCTTTACCTTAAAAAATGGCTCAGATATAGCAGTTTCAATTTCTATTGTGGGTGACATTTTGAAAAATCTGATTTTTTGCATGCGACAGCACTCCTATTTATTAACCGATTCCGATGTGAGTGAGCATGTGCAGTGCACAGCAGTTACTAAGGTCTCGACCAAGTTCACTGCTTAGCCTCATCCACCATGTTGTCTTAAAATGACAGGCACTTTACGAAATTGCCGAATTTGGCAGCCAAATATAAGTTACTTTAAAGAAAAGCAGCTTGGATAAAGCTGACTAATTTCGCAAAATTCTCATTCATTATATTGATAAAAATTAGTATTGAATCTCCTATATTCGGTTTCCACTAAATTGAGCTTCGTGTGTTTGCATGATATAAGTTGGCTTTTTTTAAATAAGGATTATGAAAGCTACCTCTTCCTCCCGGCACTGGCCGGAAGGACTTTTTCTTATGCTGCAGTTAGGCTACACCGTGCACTAAAAGGTTAAAAAGCCGTGAAAAAAAGTCTTTGATCAAAAAACTATCGATGAAAAAGCTTACGTGTATTTTTCAACACAGTTTTTAAAGTAATTTTAACGATTATTTAGCGATATTTCTGTAAAACTGGTTAAAATTGTTGTCTAAAGCATTTTTTAAATATACAGTGCGATCGATCAAACAGGGTTTTATTATTATTTTTTTAAGATCTTACTCTGGTTTTGTATTAACATTAAATAATGAAATATTTTTTTATTACATATAAGTTCAAAGCAGCGAAACCCGTGGATAAAGCGTTTCGGAAAATCTCTTGAGCACAAAAGACAGCAATAAGCAATACCACCTTCTTGGCCTCTTTCGGAACACGGTGGCACAGTGTTGGAGTCTTATTGAAAAGAAGGGATTTCTGATAACACCCGTATATTTTTTCATCTTTCCGAAGTGCTAAATAATTTCATAAAAGGCGAAAATGTCTCGTATTTCTGAGGTAAAAGTAATTCATAGGCGAAATGCGTGATTAAACAAAATTCGAAGGCAACTCAACTCTAATTCCAAATTTCGCAAAAGGAAGTATTATTGTCTCATATTCCTTTTGTATGATTGATTGTGTTTATACATTTTGTATGATGATGTGTTTATATATTCGGTTTGTCTGTCCGTCTGTCCACGCTCTAACTCCTGTAAATATAGTCGGATTTTCATGCAATTGATAAAGGTTATTTAGGATCATCAAAGCATGTTTGGTATTGTGTATGAAGTATGTAGGCTTAATAGTTCATTTACAGGGGCACTCAAAAGTATTCCATTACATTATGGTACATGGGAAAAATTCGTTTGCAGAGTATTTTAATGATATTACGCTATTTCAAATGTATTGAAACTGATATAAATCATTGAATTTCACTACGATCACGTTAGAACAGGGCATTCATAGCATTTTTTATTCATTTACAGGGACACACAAAAGAAATCTGTTGCAGCACTGTCTTTGAGTAATAATTGCTGGAGTGTACGGTTTAAAATTCGGTATGTGCTTTTAAGTTTAATTAATTTTTTGCATGTTACTCATTATATATAAATTCTATACCCCATATACAGAGCTGCACAAAAATATTCACGTACCATTCTCCTTATTAAAGGAAATTGCTGAAGGGGAATTTTCAACTGAAGTATATGTATTTCTTAGGTGAACTAAATTTAGTTCACATATGTAGTTAATAGATACGAATCTATATATCATATACAGCGCTGTTCAAAGAATTTGGATAATTTTGCGATTGTAGATGGGAACAGCTGAAATTGGGTTTTGAAATGTGTTATGAGTCTCCATATGGCTGAATTAGACGTAATATATATATATATATATATATATTAAACGGTGCGTTTCTGTTACATTATTCTGAATGTGTTGGAAAGTGTTTCATAATCCATGCTTGACTCATCATTTTTCTTTCTTGTTTTATTTCATTTGTCTTTCTTCTTTTGCCTTAAATATAAATTTTTATTGCTCTGTTTTGAAAAACGCGTAAAATGTCATCTAGGTTTTATTGCGGAACTGTGTAAATATGGATAACATATTTTGAAAGTTAGTTGAAAATGGTTTTTCTACCTATCTATCTATATTATAAGGGACAAACGTGTTCGTCCGCAACGCTGACGTTTGATGTTGTCAACAGCAGACGATTAAATTTCGCTTTTACTGCAATTTTTCAAAATTCTAGCATCTCACGTTTTCAATTTTTACACCGACAGATAGAGGGAAAAATGTACAGTCGTGGAAAAAAAAAAAGTAAACACCCCCTACTAACTCCTCAGCAAATCATCGTAGAAGAAAGTTACTGGTACCGAACGATTGGAAATAAAGTCTACTTTTAAATGATGTATATAAAATTTTCTTAGGGGGTTATCTACATATTTAAACGAATCCAAACTTCATTTTTTTCAATGGCAATGCCCAATTTTAACGAGATATTTCAAATCTTCCGTTCAAAATATGCCTAGACACCAAATTTCAAGTCATTTGAATGATAAGTTTTTGAATTATAAACATTCAAAATTTAGTGCTTCTAATGTTAAATTACATTTTCATATTTTTATTTATATCTCCCAAAATTATGATCCTAATGTGCTAATTTTTTTGTAGTAATAATACTAATATACCCAAACATAAATAAGCTGAATTTGCAATTTTTATAAATTTATGATATGAATTATGAATTATGAAATTAATATTCGAAAAAATTATGAATTGCAACCTACAATTTTTTTGATGGATTTAGATTTATTAAGTCCTGCTTTATGGAAATTCAAAAATTTCACATTTTTATTCCAAGTAGTTTTCAAATTATGCTTAAAAAACTGCAAAATGATGGTTTAAGGGGCCGTCTATGATGGAAGTGAGTAGACATTTTGAAATTTATTCTGCTGTACTGTAATCTAACACGCTTCATTGACTCCTTGAGTGGCGCTTAAGGTGCCTTGATCAAGGAAGGGGCTCTCTCGGTGAACAATCCAGTACGGAACTTCAATTTGGATACAGCCCTTAAAATAAGCTCATTTTAAAATAATTAATTTCTCGGAAACTTATGGTACGAATTGCATAAAAATTCGTTTTTAGGCTAATTGAAGGGTGTAGAGTTCATTTATGCTGTCAGAATTGGGTACTGCTATTGAAAAAAACAAAGTTATGGTTCATTTTAATATGTAGATGGCCCCCTAAGCAAATTTTATATACATCATTTAAAAGTAGACTTTATTTCCAATCGTTCGGTACCAGTAACTTTCTTCTACGATAATTTGTTGAGGAGTGAGTAGGGGATGTTTACTTTTTTTTTTCCACGACTGTACCTGCAAATGCAATTTGTTTCAAAACTGTATTGTAATTTATTTTAAAACTGCATCGCAATTTACTCATTTTTTTGTGTGGTTTTTAAAATGATTTCCAATCATGATTTTTTAAAAATCTATCTATCGCGTGCAGACGATTTTGAAAGACAACTCCGTTTGCAATCAAATTGATATAAATATTTCAGCGTTTTTTTTTTTTTTTTTTTTTTTTTCGGCTGATAATACAGAGCAAAATCAAAACATCATCACTAAAATAAAATAACATAAATAAAACAGAAATTTAAGTGACACGTAATCAAACTACGCGCTAAAATAACTAAAATGATCAGAATTAAAAAGAACTACTGTAAGTAACGAAATCATTGGGGGTTTCTTGGGCTAATAACTTAGAACGAAAATATCGCTTTTAATAAATTTCAAAACTGTATTTGAATGCAAATTTGATACTTTTCAAATAGTAGCTTTTAGGTGGTGTTAGTAGACAATCTTAAATATACATATATTATTATAAAAAATTGGTTTCACTTATAAGATGTATATATATATATAATGTCATATACATGTCATATATATATGCAGGACTCCCAAATGGTCCGCAAACTGAATACCAATAAATTTTAACAGAAAATTTTGTGGTAGGTTTGCGCTAGAATTAACTTTCAAAGGTGGTTCCGGGGCGGTTTGTAAGAAAAATCCAAAAAGAAAATTTTTCTAAAATAATATTGGTATTCAGTTGGCGGAGCATTTGGGAGCCCTGTATATATAATTCTTTTCACTTATAATATATTATTATTATATATCTCCCTGAGTTAAAACCCGGGAAGTCCTGTCATGATCCCTCAGTTAAAATAAAGGTGAAAAAATTATTTTTTACATAGAGCAAAGTTGCTTATGAGAGAATCCACAAATAAAATTTGTTTCTAATACTTACCGTTATAAATCAGCAGAATATCGATTTTAAATTTTAATCTATTATGTGAATTCTTAACGTTCCCATTTAAAATTTTTTTCTCGTAATATAGCAGCCACAAGTCAGATTGTAAAGGAAATTGTTAAAGAAACTTTTTTTTTTTTTTATATATTTCGGGATAGGTTGCCACCACATTTGCCATGGAAATAACCTTCGGGTGCAGTTTCTCCAAAATTGACAACAAAAATCTAAAAAGAAAAATTTTCTTAACAAATACTGATATTCAAAAAGCGGACCATTTTTGAGCCCTGCAATCCTCTCTAAACGAGTTTACTATTTTGTTTTTCTCTGTCACAGAGGGAATAAAGGCATTTAACACTATACAGGTGTTGCCAAATCTGGCGGGTTTTTTATTTAGAAATTTCAAGTTTACGCCAGAAAATTTTTAATACTAATTTTCCTTTATTTTATTTACGAAATATCTGTCATTATAATAACCAAAAATAACTATTCGAACATTCTGTGGAGAATTTAGAATTATTAACGACAGTTTTATAAATGACGCATAAATGTGTCAGCGGCCTGTATAGTTTTAATATATGTTTGTGTTAAGTGTATAAAGATTTTTAAAATATTAAAATAAAATTGATATATGAATTCTCTCATACTTATAATAACCAAATATATTTTCCAAATATTTTTTTTTTATTTTCACAATTTATCTATTTATTTGAAAAAGAGCGACCAAAGGCACTATTTTCATTTTCATTTATATTTATGTCAGGGTATAAGGATTCATAAAACTTTAAAATAAAGTTAGTACATCAATTCACTCATACTTGAAAAGCTTTGCATTTTCAAGAAAAATATGTATTATTATATGTTTTTATACAGGGTGATTCATAAAAGATGGGCAGAACTTTAAGGGGTTATAGTACACTTAAAGACAAATAATATTAAATAGGAGACTAAGGGTCCCAGACGTATTCCCAAGGAGATAGGGGGCATTAAAGTTTAGGGTCCGAAATTTCAAATGATTATAAAACATTGAAAAATTGGTCGATTCGTTTGCGGTTTTTGCAAAAAATTTTCTTTATGCCAGTATTTTCTTGAAATAAAATTTTAAAGTTCAATTTCAAAAAATGCCGATAGGGGGCGCTTTAGACTCTGGAGTAACAAACAACTATTTTTTAACGTTATTTTTTGTATTTCTTTAAATGATTTCGAAAGCTTAGACTTAAACTTAAATTTTGATCTAAAAATCTGAGTCCTAACGAGTAGTTAAGTAGCGTAAACTGAAATTTGAAATTTGAAACCCTTCTCCCCCCAGAACAAAAATCAGTTATTCCCGATCTTTGTGTCGCAGATTAGGCTCTAACTACTGCCGCGTTTTGCTAAAATTATTCTTTATGTCAGTATTTTCTTGAAAATAAATTTTAAAGAAAATTTTCAAAAAATTCCGATAGAGGGCGCTTTAGACTTTGGAGTAACGAACAACTATTTTATACCGTTATTTTTTGTGTCTCATTAAATGCTTTCTAAAGCTTAGACTTAAATTTTCAGCCCAAAATCTGAATCGTTAGACGTGGTTAAGTTTCTGGGGAGAGGGGTTTGAAATTTCTACTCCTGAGCACAGTTCAGTTTACCATGTCCACACATTGTGTGCTGTGATACGAGGTAAAAAGACACAAATTAGGATTATGTTACCAAAGCATATTTATTAACATGTAATTACAATAAATGTTCAAAATTGTGACCACCAGAGGTTATGCACGCAGAACAACGGCGAAGAATGGAACGGCGAACATTCGCGAAAACATCAGGCTTTTCGAGCACTTCCTCTACAGCGGCGGAAAGTCTGGCGACCAGTTCCTCGGGGGATTCAATGGGTGTCTCATACATAAGAGCCTTCAATCGTCCCCAAAAAAAGAAATCGAGGGGTGAAAGATCTGGCGAGCGAGCAGGCCAAGCAACAGGACCACCTCGACCAATCCATCTGTTCGGAAATGTGATGTCCAGAGAGTTGCGGACGTCTCGTACGTAATGGGCTGGCGCTCCATCGTGCTGGAACCACATGACCCGCCGGATGCGCGGAGGAACAACGTTTAACAGGTCTGGCAGCACATGTTGCAGAAATGTGAGGTATGTTTTACCGTTGAGGCGTTCAGGAAGAAGGTACGGTCCGATTAGGTGGTCTCCGAGGATTCCTGCCCAAACATTGATGGAAAAGCGTCTCTGATGAGCATGTGGATACGTAGCATGTGGATTGACATCCGCCCATACATGTGCATTGTGTGTGTTAAATGTACCTTCACGTGTGAAGGTACATTCATCGGTGAAAAGCACAGTTCGTCCAAAATGTGGATTTAGCGCGTTCTGCTGCAGAAACCAGCGGGCGAATTCAATACGATTTGGATAATCCCCTGGAGACAGTTTCTGGACTCGTTGCACATGAAACGGGAGCAAATGTTCATCCTTCAGTACCCTCCAAGTCATGGACTGTGAGGTATCCACCTGCCTAGCCACTGTTTGTGTACTTGTACTTGGCTGCGCCGCTACTACATCCAGAATGGCTTCTGCAACAACTACTGATTCGTCCTTTTTTGCACGACCTGCATTCGACCGGGAAGCGAGAAATGATCCCGTCTCACACAACTGTCTGTGCAAGCGCCCGAAAGTTTTGCGGTTAGGCAACCGCCTGTTGGGAAATCGCTCTCCGTACATTCGTTGTGCCTCTGCACCATTTCCATCTGCCGCTCCGTAAATTAAATGCATCTCAGCCTTTTCCTTATTCGTGAAGGGCACCATCTTCCGATTCATTACTACAGCGACTTACACTTGACTCACCGTTCAGTGGTTTTTATGCCTGAATCGTGTCGAAATTTTGCATACGTGTTCTTCTTCTTCCCCATTTGACATTTGCATACTTTCTGTTTCCTTCTTCACCCGGTGACTAGCGTCAGGAATGGAGCTTTAACGTTTGCATGAGCGACGTTTCCAACTGTGCCAGTGCCTTTATGAGTGAATTCCGACTATGCAATCCTTGACGAAAGTTGTATTTTTGCCTCGTATCACAGCACAGAATCGTTGGGCATGGTTAAGTAGTGCAAACTGAACTATGTTCAGAAGTTGAAATTTGAACCCCCTCCCCTCGCTACTGAACCACGCTCAGCGATTCAGATTTTGAGCTGAAAATTTAAGTTTAAGTCTAAGCTTTAGAAAGCATTTAATGAGACACAAAAAATAACGGTATAAAATAGTTGTTCGTTACTCCAAAGTCTAAAGCGCCCTCTATCGGAATTTTTTGAAAATTTTCTTTAAAATTTATTTTTAAGAAAATACTGACATAAAGAATAATTTTAGCAAAACGCGGCAGTAGTTAGAGCCTAATCTACGACACAAAGATCGGGAATAACTGATTTTTGTTCTGGGGGGAGAAGGGTTTCAAATTTCAAATTTCAGTTTATGCTACTTAACTACTCGTTAGGACTCAGATTTTTAGATCAAAATTTAAGTTTAAGTCTAAGCTTTCGAAATCATTTAAAGAAATACAAAAAATAACGTTAAAAAATAGTTGTTTGTTACTCCAAAGTCTAAAGCACCCCCTATCGGCATTTTTTGAAATTGAACTTTAAAATTTTATTTCAAGAAAATACTGGCATAAAGAAAATTTTTTGCAAAAACCGCAAACGAATCGACCAATTTTTCCATGTTTTATAATCATTTGAAATTTCGGACCCTAAACTTTAATGCCCCCTATCTCCTTGGGAATACGTCTGGGACCCTTAGTCTCCTATTTAATATTATTTGTCTTTAAGTGTACTATAACCCTTTAAAGTTCTGCCCATCTTTTATGAATCACCCTGTATATTTGCTTTATAGATATTTATAGGTATTCACGTAAAATTATGTATCTGTAATACAATTAAATTAATTATAACGTAAAAAAAAATTCTGCAAAGTTACTAAAATTTTTCTAGGAAACTGGGACTCCTAGAACTTTTTATGTAACGGCAACAACAAAAATTCTGGTAATAGATACACTTTTGCACCGTAAATCAAAAAATCTGTAAGGTTATTAAGACTTTTTTAGGAAACTGGAATTCCTAGAGCTTTTTATGTAACTGAAACCCGGGTTACAGATAAAATTTTAGTAACAGTATTGTGATTTTAGTAGATTCTTTTGTAAAGCTACAGATTTCTGTAGCTTTACAAAAAGTAGTTTTGTAGCTTTACATCTTTTTTTGTACAGTGCTTACAGGTAAAATTTCAGTAAACATACAGATTTCTGCAACTTTACATCTGTAGAATTACAGATTCTTTTACAGTGTATGGTTCCAATAACTAAATTATTTTACGGTAGTATTGATTTATGATACGGAATTTTTTAATATTCAGTATATATATATTTACTTAGCGCTTCTTAAACAGGTTTTCGTTAAGTATTGTTAGTTAATAATTGTTCTATGTTAAAAGGGCGACTTTTAAATCCTAAATGACCTAGTCCTTTATATACAGGGTGTCCGGTCTCAACGGTGTCCAATGGCTAATTCCTAAACCGTTAGTCATAGATATATAGTTCCAATTACAAAAATGTTTTAAATCAAATAAAGAAATATTTTAAAAGCGATTTGGGTCAATAAAAACATTTCTTAACAAATTACGAAATTTAAATTTTTATACGGTCCCCCGGTCCTATAAGTTATATTTAGTAAAATTTTCCTTTTACACTGACAAGTAATACGAAAAAAGTCCCGTTGTTCTACGATTAAAATTGACCGAGTAATACCTGTTTAAAGTTGGAGCATATTTTTTGCTGCAAATTGGGGGTCATTCACAAATTTAATCGAAATATAATTTCGTCAGATATATTAAAAAATGGTTGAGAGTAAAATTAACATTGCAATATAAATTTGAAATCTTTAGTCATTCTGACATATTAATGCAAAATATACAATTTGTAACACACATTTAAGAAGAAAGAAAAAGACAGAATTTTTGTTAAATAAAATGGTGCTAAATTAACAGCCTCAATTCTTTACAAAATGACACGTATTTTAAAACATTATTAGATTACACTAGCCTGAAAAAGTTGGGTTATTTCATGTTATTTAGCTTTTGATAATTTTTCCTTATGTATTCTGTACCGCTGAATCCGGAATTGACCTTCATTTTTAGCCATCACATCAAGATTTTTCGCAAATTGTAAATTTTAAAGTTAAAAAGTTAAAAGTTAAAAGTTAATCTCCTCCCCCATCTCATCACACCAGCCAGCTGTAAGAATCCCAAAATAAGAAAAAATATCGAATAAATTATTGAAAAAAAATATTATAAAAAAAGTTTTACATATGTTTTATAGTATGATATTTTCGCTATATTTTAACTTACACATTTGCAAAAAAAATTCTAACGTGATGGTTAAAAATGAAAGTCATTTTCAGATTTAGTGCTAAAAAGTATGTAAAAATCAATTATCAAAAGTTAAAAAATACAACCATCTCCTCTACTTTATAGTATCCGATTTTTGTAATTCTTTAAATTCGACAATTTATGATTTGCGAAATATCCTGACATGATGGTTAAAAATTAAGGCAATTTTCGGAATCAGTGCTAAAAAATACATAAAAGTTAAAAACCCAACAATCTCCGTGTTGTACTATCTAATCTAAAACTTTTTCATAAACTTCTTGGCGGTAATCTATCCGAAGTTTTTTGTGTTATCCTATAAAATAAGTATAAATGGTGACCACCGAAAACCATAATAATATTAGATTGTTATCGGATTTGCGCCAGTATGTACAATGTAATCTCGTTCGGATATTTGAAAGTGGGTTAAAGTTCGAATACAAATTTTGAACTGGAAAAACATACATAAGATCGTTAAAGTAACATAAAAACTTATAAAAATAACATAATTTTATTAAAAGAAATCATAAAAGAAACAGTCTCAAAACTTGACAAAATAAAACATATGTTATTTCAGCCAATCTGAAACTTAATAAATGTTAACTTAATCGTAATACTTGTACGATTTTTTTCAAAGTGCAAATACATATGAAATGAGATCGTCGAATACTTTAAGCAATTGGAATATGACCCCTCAAAGCCAAGCCGAACTGATTTGTTTTCAGAGCAGGAAAGTGGCATAAGTCATGGATTTTTAAAGTTTCATAACTCGCACAATTTTAGTGTTATATATATGGGACTTTTTTTGTCTTATTTGTCAGTGTAATAGGAAAATTTTACTAAATATAACTTATAGGACCGGGGGACCGTATAAAAATTTTTATTTCGTAATTTTTTAAGAAATGTTTTTATTGACCCAAATCGCTTTTAAAATATTTCTTTATCTGATTTAAAGCATTTTTCTAATTGGAACTATATGTCTATGACTAACTGTTTAGGAATTAGCCATTGGACACCGTTGAGACCGGACACCCTGTATAACAGGAGAACTAATTACTAAATCGCTGATTTCAGACTTTTACATATAATTATGAATCTGCTTTATTTTTAAGAGAAATAATTAATGAAGTGTAAAATATTTACAATAGAATATCGATATTAAGTTTTTATCAGAACCTTTCAAATCAAAAAGTTTGACAGGAGAAATTACGTTTTAATAATTTTATTTAACCTATAAACAGTAAAACGAATGCGACTGAAGGACGAATTTCCATTAATACAAAAAAATACATATATATAATTAATTTAGTTTTGGTTTCCCTTATAGAATCCGATGCTATGAGGATCTACACTGTAAAAAAAATCTGCAAAGTTACTAAAGTTTTGCTAGGAAACTGGGATTCCTAGAACTTTTTATGTAACGGCAACAGGAAAAATTCTTGTAACAGACGCTGTTACAGGAATTTTTGTTGTTGTCATTACATAAAAAGTTCTAGGAATCACAGTTTCCTAGTAAAACTTTAGTACCTTTGCAGATTTTTTTTTTTTTTTACAGTGTACTATGTATCATCCGATTATATGCTTTTAAAACTTCTCTAGAATTAATGTTATTCACAAGCAGTGTTTCTGATATGATAAATTAAAGACATTTTCGCATAAAAATGATTAGTTAATGTAAATATAAACTAGAAAAGAAGTGTAGCTAAAGGGAAAATCCGCATGATTACTTGTTAAAAAATGTGCAAAAGAACTTTAATTAAGCAAAATGCTGTATAAAGAAAAATCTTCTAGGGGCCACTCCCTCTCGTAAAAGACTGAGAAATACAATATTTCAAATTTCTTTTCATGTGAATTACTCCTATTCTACAACGATTTTTTAATTTTAAATGTGAAAAAAGAACACACAGTTATCTTTCAACGTGCTGGGCAAAGAATGAGATTTTTGTTTTGTCTTCATTTTACTTAAAATTTCCACGTTTTCACAATTTCACACTACTTTATGTTTACTTTACACGTAGAAGACGATTTTCACTCGGGGAATGTATAGTAAGAAAATAAAAACCCGAAATATATCTGTAAATTGAGTTCTAATCAATGCAAGTTAGAAAGAAAAGTACTGTTTTGATTGTAAAAAATTATTATAAATTATAATTCATGTGGGTTTTTTTAAATTATGAGCTATTCTTATTTCGCCTAAATTATATCTTTTTTTAGACTATAATAATAAATAATATTAATAATGATCTTGGTATATATAAGAATTGATAAAGTCTTTTAAAAATTTCCTTTAAACTAGCATTTTTTTAACAACTGTTTTGAATCCAATAAATGTTCTTTAGAATCATAATCATGAAAAATCTTCAGAGAAATTTGATCCACAATGATAAAAAATTATCCATCACGAATAAAACTTTCTTATGTTTAATTAGGTTTAGTTTCAAGCAACTAATCACTCCAGAACGTGACACGTGTACGTTCCATATAGTGAGCGTATGGTTTTTATTTTTTTAGTACCAGAATCTTTGAGTCGTAATCTTTGCCTTGTCTAATCGTAGAATTCTTGGATTAAATAAGGCTAAAAATATTATATGGAACTTCTGACATAGAAAATTAAAATATTGTTAAAAGATTTCCGACCTGAAGGAGTTAATAAAGGTACAGATCTCTGAACTTACCGATAATTCTTGTGAAACTGTACCGATATCTTCTGCAGCAAATAAACACGTTTTGAGCCAGAATTTTTTTTAATTAAAATGTGCATTGTCTCATCGTGTTTCTTATATAATTTCATTTATTGGGAAAATCTCCTGAGTAAAAGTTGTTTATTTGAATTTTCAACTTTTTTTTTTTTTTTGCAACTTCTTTCTTGTTATTTGAAAAAGTACGGAAAACTGATGCAGTACTTCATAGGTATTGACCGACTACAACCTCACCGGAAGCATCTAAGCATCGGCATCACCGTGTACAGGGTATCGCCTAAAGAACCCCTTATTTAAAAACTGAACAATTCATTAATAAATATTAAGATGAAATAAGTGATGTGTTTATCAAGGTAGTGATAAACTTTGTATGTAGCAATTATAAAAATAGTTAAAATTTTTGAAAACAGATGACACTGTTCTACCTCAAATAGCAAGAATGCTGTAAATTTAAAACTGCGTGGCAATCTTTCTTTTACATTTCATGTCACATAAATGTATTCCATATTATTACGAAAATGAAATAAAGATTACAAATGTGAACGTGAGTTTCAAAACTCGCCTTATCCAAAATAAAAATAAAAAAAAAATCGGGTTTTCTGTATCATTGTATTCTGTTGGTGAACCTGTACCCAAAACACACTACACTCTGTAAAAAACTAGTTTTATTTTGTATTTCTGGCTTTATAAAGTCTCGATTTCGAATGAAAACTAATGGTCACAGTAGAGCGTTTTCGCGATTTCCCAAAATTTAATTTTCTGGATAAGGCGAGTTTTGAAACTCGCGTCCTCAAATGAAAGGAAATATTGTAAATCCCAATTTTTGATTGTAAGATCTGTTGAGACTTAGATCCCTCAAATTTTGGTGAAATATTATCATTTTTATCATTTTGAAAAATCATGGAATTAAAATAAGAATCCAAAAATTTTGAATTGAGTCGATGTACATCTTAAGATTCGATATTAAAGTAGCATATAACCTTGAAAGAAAACTGGCTATTGCTGCTTATTTTTTTCTTCAAATATTAACATTCTTATATAGACGAGCTCATGATATTTAGAATGTGTATAAAATATTCAGAATCGTTAATTTACATATCAGAAACTGTCTATCTGCTCCGAATAAATATTGCTGTAATTTATAAAAGAAAAAACTCATGCGCAATTATTCATGCAACAGCCACTAATTACTAAGCATTTAACGCGTCTGCTGTAGTAATTCTTGATAATAAAAGAATAAAAATATGGTAAAAAGTATTCGCGGAGCTTTGTGTAATTCATTAAGTTATAAGTTAATTTATTGGAATTAAAACACAAAGAAAATTAATCTTATTTCCTCATTTGTCTTGCGCATCTTCTACATATTTATGCAGTTGCATAAGAAAGGCGAAATTCAGATACGTAAATCTAGCTTCATGTAAGACAAAGAAGATTAATTAAGATTAAAAGATAAGATTCCACATTACGAAAGAATTGAGATTAACAGATAAGAAAAGATTATGATACAAGATCTCGTGAACAGACTAACATAGCAAAATGTATCTTCTGAGATGTGAACTTATTTATTTTTGAAATATTATCATTATTTATTTTTGATATTTTGAAAATTGATTTATGAAGAGAATTGAAGAACATTAGTAAAAAAAGTCTTTTATCGGCAACGAATGCATTTATTTTTTAGAAAAATATATTTACACGAATAATTAAACATCAGTTTTTGTTTGGTAAATATTAAATACTAAAAAAAAGCAGGAAACATCAATTACTATTAAACCAAAAATTTATGACATTGATTTAGAGGAAAACGTCAAAATGTAGTCTGCCGAATAAAAACCACTAATTTTTAATAGTAATTTAGTCTCAGAAATTCTGCGCTAAGTAAGGTAAAAATTGCCGTTAAAAAATAGTGGTATCCGGCGGGCCGCAATTTCACATTCTTGAATTAGAGAAATTTTTACTGGAAGAAAATAGAACATTAGCATAGATTAGATTTACATGGATTTATTAACGTTTAAAAAATTCTATTGTCTTTATATGAACAAGAACTATAAAGATATGTAACCAAAATGAAAACTGTTACAGTAGGTTGTGACTTGTGGCACATAAAAAATAAATAGAACGTATTATAAATAAATAAAGTCATAAACGAGTAACAGGTTGCATGGGGAGGGCAAATACATTTATTCTGTGACTTTTAAAACTGTACCATGACTTTCGCTCGGATACTTGCCCTATTATACATTTACATATATTTAGAATTTTTATTGCAATGTGCAGGGCGGACCAAAAATACTTGACATAATATAAATTCTCTAAGAAATCTATTAATCGACGCCGTTGTATGAGAATGCGTCTCATGATCAAAAATTTTGTTTAAGCGAAAGTTTTGTTACGACAATAAATTCTGCTCCACCTAAAAGAAAAAAACTGAAAAAAAAAGTTGTTACAGACAATTTATTTGTATAATATACTATTATATTTCAGTTGCGCCTTTTGTAGCTCGAACAACATCCAAATCTTACTGAATTTCATTACGGTGAAATATGATAGTAGATTAGGTTCAAAATAAATGTTCTGTAGCGGCTTGTAATGAGTTTTTGATGCTTTTCTTTTTTTTTAATTTTGAAGAAATTTTAATTTACTAACAAAATTTTCGATTATTAGAAGCATTTTCTTCCAAGCCGCACGTTCCATTTTTTATCGAATTTTAAAATATATCACTTTTGGCCTATTTTGTACATTCGCACACGTAGATGCAATAAAACAATATTAAATAACTCAATTCTTCATTATTTATATCAACAGGAGAATTGTTATTTGAATTAATCCGCAAAACATTACTTAGTTTGTCTTGTGTGGAATTGTTCCACCATTTTGTATACTTATGTACTTATAAGTACACTTATATATGTTCAATCAGCAGCACATGTTTTTGGTTTGAAAAAATGCGACAAAATTAATGAACATTGCGTGCGCTTTTTTCCCTTTCAAATAATATTTTCTTTATATTTTTCTGATACCTTAGAAATTATTCTGATTAAGAAAGATGGTTTGAAGATTTTTCTCCGCCACGTTTTATTATTCCTTTTAGTTACATGAATCTGCCATATAGTCAAAATTTTGGGTATTAAGGAATAGAAATATAATTGTGTATGCTGATTTTTCGATTTGCCAAATTACCTTAAAGTCATATCTGAAGTGACCGAATTAATTATTCTGTTCCCTTAAGAAAATCAGCATCGCATAGTATTCTTTGACTCGAAAACAGCAGAAGACCACATTGGTGTATGCAACAGGAAAACGATAAAGAAGAGGAAGAAAGTAAATTTACTCGATCTGCCTCAGTTTAATGAAAGCGTGCAAAATTTTAAGAAAATAGAAGAAATTAAAGAATGTTTTTAAAATTTAAAACAGAGCTGTGCCAAATGAAAACATCAGAAGGGTACTCAAAATGTACAAAATTACATCTACTCAAAAATGCTATAAATAATTTGTTGGGTATAGGCATTTATATTGATCGGGATTGGAATTTTGCTTATCTTATGTTTTAGTTCTTTTCAAATCTTATGTGAACGAAATCACGGGTAACATATAATTAAAATATAAAGCAAAAATTACTATGAAGTGTTATATTTACATTTTAAATATTTAATTTTTTTTAAGTATGCGATAAATTAATTTCATAGCGTGAATATATTGCACACACACACACACACACACACACATATATATATATATATATATAAGCTCAAAAAGGTTAAAAATAAAAACAAAATCCATGCGATAAGCGCTACAGCAACAAATACCTTGGGTAATAAATTATTTAATTATAGAGAAGTTGCACAGGATTTAGACTCCTACTTGAATTTGCCTTGAGAATGTATGAATTTTCAGAAATCATCCTTTTACGATAAAAATGCACAGCATATAGTTACAGGTGACCTTGATTTTATATCCAACGATGAGTTGAAACAATTAATGAAATATGGTACTAAATTTAGATTAAACAAGAAGATGAACTTAAAAAAAATCTTTCAATCTATTCAAATCTGAATTACATATGTTTATACTCAATTTAAGTTACAAATTCAATAAACCTATCCCCCTCTTCAATGAATGGAAATTTAAAAATTTTGGATGAATTTAAATCATTTCAAATAAAATATATGAATGATTCTTCTAATTACACTTACCATAGTATAAATGCAAATTTAGAGAAGGAAATATCGAAATTGAAAAATACCTTTGTTTTTTGTTCAGTCGATAAAGCATCTAACAATTTTGCAGTTATTTGAAAAAGCTATTATGCTAATATGATATTTACTGAGCTTAACCCTTTGTTGCATACTGTCCACTACAGTGGACAAAATTGCAAATTTTTTCTTATACAACCTATTTCCTTAACAGTTCCTATTTAAAGCTTATGCTACTTTTTGACATTCATGCTTGCAGGGAAAAAATAGAGTTGGTGAAACAACTCGGTTAACTTACTTTTTGAGATAGAATTAATGTGGATGTCCCATCAGAGTGCCTGTAAGTTGTTTAACATGAACTAAAATGTTTCTAAACCTATAATAATTTTATTTAAATGATACTTTGTTCATTAATTATTGTTTTTAGATGTCTTGGCTTAATAGATAATTGAAAAACAAGTATAAAAATACTTTTTTGTTTATTTTATGGAAATTTTTTACATAATGTCCACTATAGTGGACGCCATGCACAGCATCAACTGAAGTGGGCATAATGAGTGTGAACAGTGAAAATTTTAAAGTATAATTTTGACGTGTTTATGCCATTTTAATATTATGCAGGCATATTTTATATAAATTTTCATCTCTTTCACATTTTTAAAAGTTATAATTGCCTGACTTCATTGATTTACGCAATTTATTAGTTTAAAAAAAATTGAATATGTGTTCTGTTTGAAATAGATCTGTATGACAATATTGAAAATCAATAAAATAACAATAAACAATTTTAAAATTAATATATATGGAACATCTTTTTAAAAATTTTAAATGAAAACTTATTTGAATTTTAAAGAAATTTTGTTGTATACAGAAGCTTGTTTCCAAATTGCGACATACAATTTGGAAAATTTAAACTGGCTCTAGCAAGTGGCCTCATTCAGTGAGTGACGCGACAATCTGGTGAACCGTATTTGATTCCAGACTCTGAAAATGTGATGTGCTGGAAGACAAACAACTAAGACAATTAGCTGTAAGAGCAAATTCTGTACGCAAGGACACCAGACATGACAAGGTGGGACACTTTCCCCTCAGACATCCCAAAGTGCACAGTGATGCAAGATGGAACTATGTAAAAGGAAGTCAACATATCCATCTGTAAAATGTAAAATTTACCTTTACATCGATGCAAAAACTGATTAATTTTTCAAACTTCATCATTACAGAATGTTTTCTAAATTTTAACAACAATTATTTTTTTAGCTATGATAATATTCTAGAAGAAAACTATCATAAATCTTATTTACCTAATAGCACTACATTTGAATTCTGTGTTCATAGTGTCCACTATAGTGGACAAGCTGTAACTCAAATAATAAAAAAATATTACACATAAAATAATTTTTTTCGCAACTAGCATGATCCTTTTAGAAGGAAAATACTAAATTTAACATTGGGGATTTGCCAGTTTTAGAGTATGCAACAAAGGGTTAACAATAATGTCACCTACAGTTTGTATAAATCTACTATTCAGACACTGATTAAGAAACATCTGGCCTTTTCAAAAAAGGTTAATATTCCTCTGCCTAAAGTAAAAAATTTGTCATTTTCTTTTCTTTTCGTAACACCTAAATTTCATAAGGTACCAATTAAGTACAGATTTATTTGTAGTAATGTAAACAGCATTGGAAACGGATTTAATCGCAAATTTGAGGAAATGTTAAAAAGGATTTTAAATATCCTAAAAAAGATAGTAATATGTATTGGATTATTTTGAACAGTTATGAGATCAGGAATGAATTAATTAAAGATGATATACAAAGTGTCCAGACATATGATTTTGAGAATCTTTTCACAAATATTCCTATTGCAGGGTTAAATGATGTCCTTTTAAAAGTTGTCGATTTAATTATAGCTGACACCGATTTAGATTTTAATTTATTTAAATTATTATGCAATTTTTGTTTATATAACAACTATGTTTATACAGGATCAAATATTTATTTACAGAATAATGGAATAGGAATGGGAACAAGTTATTCTTCAACGGCAGCTAACTTATTTTTATTTTATTATGAATTTCAATTTTGTAGTGTCAATAACGATGTTAATTTTCTGTCTTTCAGATATATCGATGATTTGATAATTAGGTAGCTTTCTTTACAAAAAGCTACCTATTGCAGCCGTTCGGAGGAAAGCGATTTCAAAAAATTTTGGTATATTTTCATCGATCATGACCCCCAGACCCCGAAACCACCCTCCGTTCAAAATTGATATATATATATATATATATCTGACCTATGTCACACTGTAACTCTCGTATTTATGAACCGATTTGGATGTAATTCGGTGTGTACATAGTACATATCAATGTCTCGACCGAGTTCGTTGGCCAGCTTCATCCGCCATTTTGTTTAAAAATGGCGGCCATTTAAAATGTTTTTAAAAATTTTAAATTTGAAATGTGGTACCAAAAAATTGAAAATGGAAAAATATTTTTTTCTTATGTATTTGACCTTTATACAAAGACTCCGTAGCAGTTTTTGTTTCGTCTATATATTAAAAAATGGCTGAGTTATAGCATTTTGAATTTCAAGCAAAGCTGACATTTTGAAACGTCCTGAATTTTGTCACGTGATAAAAGGCATATTTATGAACCAATTTGGACGTAACTTCGTTTATACATAGTACAGACCAATGTCTCGACCGAGTTCGTTGGCTAGCTTCATCCGCCATTTTGTTTAAAAATGGCGGCCATTTAAAATTTTAAGAAAAATTTAAATTTGAAATGTGGTACCAAAAAACTGAAAATTGAAAAAATATTTTTTTTCGTATGTGTTTGACCTTGATAAAAAGATTCAGGAGAAGTTTTTGTTTTGTCTATATCTTAAAAAATGGCTGAGTTATAGCATTTTGAATTTCTAGCGTGGCTGACATTTTGAAACGCCCTGATTTTTGCCACGTGATAACAGAAGTATTTATGAACCGATTTGGATGTAATTTAGTCTGTGCATAGTAAATACAAATAACTCAACCGAGTTCGTTGGCCAGCTTCATCCGCCATCTTGTTTCAAAATGGCGGCCATTTAAAAAAATTTAAATTTAAAATGAGATACCAAAAAATTGAAAAATGAAAAAGATTTTTTTCGTATGTGTTTGACCTTAATACAAAGTTTCCGGAACAGGTTTTGTTTCGTCTATATCTAAAAAAATGGCTGAGTTATAACATTTTGAATTTCTATTGTGGCTGACATTTTAAAACGACCTGATTTTTGTCACGCGATAACAGGCGTATTTATGAACCGATTTGAATGAAATTTGGTCTGTACATAGTATATACCAATGTCTCGACCGAGTTCGTTGGCAAGCTTCATTCGCCATCTTGTTTCAAAAGGGTTGCCATTTAAAAAAAAATGTAATTTAAAATTTAAAATGAGGTATTGAAAAATTGGAAAATGAAAAAGATTTTCCTTATGTGTTTGGCCTTGATATAAAGATTCTGGAGCAGTTTTTGTTTCTGAAAATTTGTTCTTTTGTTTATATCTTAAAAAGTTGTTGAATTATAGCACTTTGAATTTCTATCATGGCTAACACTTTGAAGCGATCTTGTATTTGTCACGCGATACCACACGTATTCGCCTATTTCGATGGAAGAAGGCATGTGGATAGTAAACATCAATATCTCGACCAAGTTCGCTGGCCAGCTTCATCAGCCATCTTGTTTCAAAATGGCGGCCATTAAATTAAAAAAATTATATTTAAAGTGAGGTGCAAAAAAATTAGAAATTGAAAAAGGTTTCTTTCTTAAGTATTTGACCTTGATATAAGGATTCGGGAGCTTTTTTTGTTTGTCTTTATTTTAAAAAATGGCTCAGATATAGCAGTTTCAATTTCTAAAGTGGGTGACATTTTGAAAAATCTGATATTTTGCCTGCGACAGCACTCGTATATATCAACCGATTCCGATGTCAGTGAGCATGTGCACAGCAATTACTAAGGTCTCGACCAAGTTCACTGGTTAGCCTCATCCACCATGTTGTCTTAAAATGGCAGGCACTTTAAGAAATCGCCGAATTTGGCAGCCAAATGTAAGTTACTTTAAATAAAAGCAGCTTGGATAAAGCTGACTAATTTCGCGAAATTCTCATTCATAATGATTTAGTATTGATAAATATTAGTATTGAATCTCCTACATTCGGTTTCCACTTAATTGAGCTTCGTGTGTTTGAATAATATAAGTTGGCTTTTTTAAAATAAGGAATATGAAAGCTACCTCTTCCTCCCGGCACTGGCCGGAAGGACTTTTTTGAACTGTGATCGTGATTTTTTGGGGATATCATGTAACATTTATCCTGATATGCTGGTTTTGAAAAAAAACAAATGAAAATAATAGTGCTGCTGATTATCTTGATTTGAAAATAAACATTTCAAACGGTATATACATATCCATCTATAATAAACGGGATAACTTTAATTTTGAAGTTAACCATTTAGTTAATTGGAGTTCAAATATCCATAAACGCGTTTACGTCAATATCATAATAGGTCAGATTTTTTGCTACTATAAACTCTGTTCGAATAAAAATTTATTTTTTAAAGAACTTTTTAATTTAACCATTATTTTGTATTATAAAAATAATATACCTTTGAATTTCATTAATAAATATACTAGTTTTACAGACAGTCTTCATTTTTGAGGAGTTGCTATGCAATTGACAGTTAATGATTTGTATAACTTAAAGCCTTTTTTTTTGTACGGTTTTACAAGTATGTCTGCAATTGTGTGGCAATAGACATGGAACGTGCATGGACAGATTATGGATCACTGGAATTTGGTTATTGTTTTTTGTGGCTGTGTGGCTCGGATTTGGGTAAAATAATTTTATTGTTTCAGTATACATTACATATACGTTCTGAATCAGTTGTATCTTTGAGATGCACTGTTTATTGTGGCGTCGGGTCCGGTGAGGGAGTGTTCGCGATATGCTTTCAATTGTTTTTATGCATTTGATTTATGCTTTGCGACACTCTGGCCGAAACCTACTGCCACTACTGAATAATAGTTTGTTGTAAATTGTAATTAGTCTGAAACATTGCTGTGCTTTTCAAAATGCCCACCGCTGAAGATGCCACAGCCTTTTGTTGTTTTTTCTTGGTTTTTTCTTGTTCAGGTTATATCTGTTTAAATTTCTTGGATGTTTTATGGTTATACTTAGTTTATTTATGGTGCAGGATTCTGGGTCTGACAAACGCATTTAATACATAATGTGCTATATATATATATATATATATATATATATACACACATGGTGGTCATAAAAAAAACTCTGTCAATATATGGAGCTCTAACTGCCGGTCCGCTGAACCGATCGAGATGAAATGTCAGATATAGTTATTCAAAGGTATGAGCTCGAGATTCTGTGAAGGGCAAGAAAGTGGCGCTCACGGTTACGGTTATAGGTACAGAAACTCGAAATTTTTGAATGGCAACACCCATTTTTTCCGGTCGCAAAATGCTCAGCGCATGCGAAAACCCTAAAGCGCGTTGGAAGAGTACGTGTATCTCAAGAAACGGGCGCATTATGCACGCACAAAAATTGGCTCTGCGAACGGCCTAAAAAATCACGATCGGGTCACACGGTGGAAATTTGCATATGACAGAGGTAAGACACCGATCACAGAACGCCATTTGAAAGATATTCAACGTGGAAAACGGATAAAAAGCGGTGTGGGAATGTTGGATCTTCAGTCGGGAGCTCACACATGCCGGCGAAAGTTCGTGGTGAATTTGTAAAACTCTATTATCAAAATGAGATGAATACCGCGGAAGTCTTGCGTGTTTACCATCGAGACCATCACCAAATACGTGGACATTGTACCCCGCAAGCTCTGCGCGATTTAGTAAAGAAATTCGAAGAAACTGGTTGCACCAGTGATAGATCGCGATTCGGGCGACCAACTGTTCCTGGGGATACTGTTATGGAAGTGCATCACATAGTGACTTCAGGACACATGCAAACTGCAAGAGATGCGGCTCGTGTATTGGATATACCGAAAACCACAGTTCTAAAGCCGACTGCGCTCTGTAATCCGCATGTTTCTATGCCGGTACCAGCACGTCCAGATGTTGGACGCGAAAGACTATCAATAACGTACGGACTTTGGAAATGAGTTTCTTATTCGATATGATGGCGATAACGACTGGCCTTTTTGCATATTATGAACAGGACGAGGCGCATCTCACCTTAGCTGGCAATGTCCATACCAAAAATTGAGTGCATTGGGCAGAAACGAATCCGCACGCGGATGTGGCACCACTATCATTATAAGATGCCAAAGTTACTGTGTAATGTGGCATTGCAGGCACAATTGTTTTCGGTCCTTACTTCTTTGAGGAAGCGACACCAACGGATTTTGTAACAAGCTCTGTGACAGGCTCTCGCTATACAGCTATGCTACATAATTACGTTAAATCAGAATAGCTGCATCGAAATGCACTGAATGATATAATTTGGATGCAAGATGACGCATATCCACATATAGCAAAGTCTGTTCCCATGGTCCTGGACCAGCATTTTGGCAACCGCGTCATCTCACGCTATTTTCCATTTCGGCGGCCTCCGCGATCCCCAAACCTCACTCTTATGGATTTCCGGTTCTAGGGATATCTCAAATCTAGAGTGTACATGTGCCATCTGAAAACTTCGCCGGATTTGAAAGATTCTATCAAATGTGAGATTGCAAACATCCCTCTTGCTATGTTACGTTCGGCTGCATTGTCTATAGTATCCTGCTTCCAATACTTAATTGCCTGTGATGACCCCCATGTGGAAAATGTGGAATCAAAATAAGAGTTTTCCTTTCTCCGATCTGTGTAACAATCAGTGATTAGTGTCTTGCCTCAATCACATGCACATTTCCTCCGCGCGCCCCAATCTTGTTCTTGCTCGGTCCCAGAGCTGTTTTTGTGCGTGCATAACCCGTCCGTTTTTTGCGATACACGTACCGTTGTAAAGCTCTTTAGGGCTTTCGCATGCGCTGAACATTTTGCGACGGGAAAAATGGGCGTTGCCGTTCGAAAATTTCGAGTTCCTGTACCCATAACCGCAACCGTGAGCGCCACATTGTTGCCATTCACAGAATCCCGAGCTCATACCTCTGAATAACTATATTTGAAATCTCATCTCGATCGGTTGAAAGGATCAACCGCTAGAGGCCCATTTATCGGCAAAGTTTTTTTTATGACTACCCTGTATACAGGTTGTCTCATAAGGTCGTTTACAAACTTACAATGCTGGTCTGTTATATCATGAGGAACAAGATTTACATAGGAATTTGTGTTGGAAAATGCAAATTGTGACCGCTAGAGGACGATGAGCGCAGGTGTGGAGGGGAAGAAAGAAAAGATATCGAAAGAGGTATTAATATGACTTTTATTAAAGAACATGGTTTAATTTACAGAAGGTGTTCAAAATTCCTTCTATTCGCCCCAATGCATGCTTCACAACGTCGACGCATGGATTCAAGGACCCATTCAAAATGGGCAGGTGTGTCACGGACACGTTCCGCCGCTTCCACGATCCGTTTTGACAAATATCAGCGCGTGAATGCGGCGCGTTGAGGATAATCGGCATCGCACAGTGCCTGTACTCTTTGGACGTGCTAGGGGTGTAGCCTGTCCTCGTGAAATATGCGTATGATGCTAGAAAGATGTACATCCAGGACGCATTCCCTTTCTCATAGATTTCTTTGTGGGTTCCTCGCAAATTCCCGTAGCACAGTTTCCTCTACGACAGGTGTGTGTTTAGTGCGTTCTCTTCCGGTGTGGCTATTTACTTGGAAAACTCATTCATCCCGCAATCTGTGATGCAATTGTCCCCCCCAAAAAACACGATTGGGCTGACGTCTGTTTGGGAAGCGTTCAAGGTACATCCGTACCGCGGCTCGTGCATTTTCATCCGCGGCGCCATATGCGTAATGCATATCGGCCAATTCTGCGTTACGAAAACGATTCATCCTTCTCCTGCAACGTCCTCACCCTGTCCCCCCCATGTAAGCCTGCTCTCGTCCCCCTCTACCGGTTGCAGTTTGCATTTTCGAACACAAGTTCCCATGTAAATCTTGTTTTTGTTTATCGTGATATGACAGACCAGCGTGTTAAGTTTGTAAACGACATTTTGAGACACCCTGTATATATATATCCTATGTTCATATTTTGTTCATCTATTAGAATTTTACCATTTGTTCATATATTTGTGATTTCATCTTTATTATATATATATATATATATATATATATATATATACGCATCATGTATGACTTTATTATAACTTATTGATTGTTATTTTGTCGAAAGATTCATTATATATGTGAACCCGTAAAAAATTAATGAGCTTTAAAGTGCATAGCCTATTAAAATCCTATTTTATAAATCATATATTTCTATTTTTTTTTTAAATTTATAATATGCAATTCCAATTTAAATATGAATAAAAAGAAACTTATAAGATGATATTGGACAATATAAAATCAACTTTTCAAAAAAAAAAAAAAAAAAAAAATTATTAACCGACTTTAAAAAAGCACTAAAAAGAATTAAATAGTTCTTTAAAATTCTATAATGACGAAATGTTATCCAATAACCATACATCGGATATCATCTATCAGCATAAAAAGGTTAAATTCAATATATAGAATTTAATATCCCCCAAACATGGATTTTCTAGAGAATGTTTTATACAAGATATTAATTTACATATTTATGATTTAATTTGCGAATATATTACATGTAAAAAGTAATCAATTACTTTTTGAAGTTGGTGCCAAACAATCACAATCGATAATGATTAAACAAATAGTTTTCTGAATAAATAGAGATTTTTTTTCCCACTTTCTATCATATTTTCCATCATCACTTTATTCATGGTAATAGGTACAATATAGTAACAATTTTACTATTCTTAAGATAGTTTGGCACCAACTTCAAAATGTAATTGATTACTTTTTATATGTATGTATTCGCAAATTAAATCATAAATGTGTAAATTAATCTCTTGTAAAAATATTCTCTAGAAAATCCATGTTTGGTGGATATTAAATTCTATATATTACATTTAACGTTTTTACGCTGATACATGATATCCGATGTGTGGTTATTGGATAACATTTCGTCATTAGAGAATTTTAAAGAATGACTTAATTCTTTTTAGTGCTTTTTTTTAAAGTCGGTTAATATTTTTTTTTTTTTTTGAAAAGTTGATTTTATTTCCTACTTATTAGTGATTCATACGTAATACATAATTATCCTGATTTCACTATTTGCTGAAACACTAAATAATTTGTCATAGAAATTATAATTAACAAAATTTGTTTATTAAACAAATATTTTTAAAAATCTTTGTAATTTTATTAGAATTTAATATTTATGATATTTTTTTTTTAAAACAAACACATTGTATTCACAACAATCTACATTCAAGAATTATTATCTTAAAGTCCAAATCGATTCCTACGGACATCGGAAGTGGGTGCTAAAAAGCTGGCGGTCCACCAGCAAAGTTTCTTACACATCAGAGCGCGGCTAAGATCTTTTAAGTGTCAGTGCATAGCAAAGTGATTCCATATGTCACCGCACAGTATTTTCTTATGTGCAGTCAAAAGTAGCCCACCTTCAGTCAAAAGAATTAAAAGGAAAAATGTTAGCGAAAACCGCGCCATGTTTGAACAACTGAACTGCAGCCATCTAAATAACCACTTTCCATAAAAGCTGTAATGGCATAGGAAATGAGTCCTGAAATTTGGATATTGAGTCCTAATCTGATAACACTTGTCAACAAGTTTGAACTTTTGCTCTGTCCTTAAACATAAATTAGTTGTTTTTTATGCCGTTTTCTGTACTGATTCCGAATCTAGTTTTAGATTTACTCCAGCACGTCAAGTTTGAGAGATATTTGCATATTTCAATTTATGCAAATTCAGTAAATTTTATACAATTACTTGCAAATTTAAGGTATAAAACAATATGAGACAGGGTTTTTTGTTTTATGTTATGATTACTACCTAAATTACTTCGCAAGAACGTTGTTTCTAAGATTATACTGACATGTGACTGTGAAATATTGTACCTAATTTGCATATTTTTCATGTTTTTCTAATAATGTTTCTTGACGTTCAACTATTTCTGCCGTACGAGTACGCTAATATGTTTCTAAACCAGTTTTTTGAGGTGATTTCAAATCTTGTATCTGTTTTCTTCTATATCACGTCGGGTTTTTGAAAAAAGTGAAATTTTAGTTTTTGGTCAAAAAAGACCGAAATAGCTTTTTATGATACTTTGTATGATAAACTTGAACTAGTTAGGATAGACCCTACTCCTTATTATTATTTTTTTCGATTATATAAATTTTTGTTTATGTCTCTGACATGAATCTGACCCTGTTCACCTTCTTGCCAATGAATAACACACCCCTAAAAAGCATCTTATATCAAACCTGTGTTAATGCCGTGCAAAAGCAGAAATTCATCTTACTCAGATTAAGAAGACATGACATAAGAAAACAGACTGCAGATTTGAAATCAGCATAAAAATCTAGTCTAGAAAAACATTACGTCAATTCTGTGGCAACTATTTTAAAGTTGATAGTGATGTAAACATGGCTACATTGAAAAATATGCAAATTAGGCTTAATAACTGATAAATAAATGTTAATATTATGCAAATTGTGAGATTTATCTGAAGCAAATAGTCAAGTAGTCATTATCTAGAAACCGTAATTAGATGTGACATATATTGTATCTAAAATTTGCATAAAATAGCACAAAAAAGCTTAAATTTGTATAAATTTAAATATTCCAATTTCTCAAAACTTGGACCACCTAGAGATAAACGAAAAGCATATTCGGAATCAGCACCAAAAACTGATCTAGAATCAGCTAATTTAGTTCTAGGACAAAACCACTGTTGTCCAGTGAAACTGAACCTTACTGCCTCTATGTGAGAGTGGCAATATTCGGATTGTGCTCTGACACATGCTTTAGATTAAACTATAGCAATCTTGGATATTTCCTATTCCAGAACATGGCAGTGAACACCTGCACGAGTTTGGTCATACCAGTGAAAGAATTTAACAAGCTTGACGGTAATGGCAGGCTCACCAAAATGCTTCGTAATGACAAAAAAAAAAAATCGAATTTTGATAACGAAAAAACGAAACGAGAAATGCTTCGTGATGACGAAAGAAACAAAATTCATAATCGCTTTTGTCTAGATTCGTCTCAACCAATCAAATATTTCTATATGACGCCACTTTTCTATAGGGGAACACAACCTGAAGAAAATCTGAAATCATTCTGATATCTAATCCGATAACCGAATCTGAATCTAAAGACAGCGTCGCTACACATAGCAACGCACTGTACTGTGTACTGACATATGAATGAATTTTGTGTCATTAGCACAACAGGCATCCTCTTACACAGGACTCTCTTTCACTCTGATACGCGAGGAAACTTTAAAGATTGATTTTCAGCTTTTCGACACCTACTTCCGATATCGGTTGGTATCGATGTGGGCCTTCCGGTTTGGTGGATAAGAGAACTTCGCCGGGATCCAGGTAAATTTTGCGCTGTTAGCGAAACCAGATTGGCCAATCAGAAGCCTGCATTTTTGCAAAATTTTCGATACTTTAAGTAAGTAAATTTTCTTGTATCTCGTTTCCCTAACAGCGCAAAATCTATAAGGATCTCGGCCCTTGTCTAGCAAGATTTCGTACTTTGAAAAGATCTCGTATCTATGTAAGATTAACAGTATGAAAAATGAACGCTTCCAATTGGACGACTGCATCAAAAAGAATTTGAATTTTAAAGTTTTTGTTAAAAAAATGTTTTAATCATCTGATTTGATGAAATTATAATGGGACCACACGGATGTCTTACACTTTCAAACAAAAAAAGAATTATGAAAATCGGTTGACATTTAGAAAGTGAAGCTTGAACAGAAAATACATACAGGTCGAATTGATAACCTTCTCCTTTTTGAATTCGGTTAAAAATGAAATCAAATATTTTATGATTATTTACAATGAAATAACACCAAAAATTCAAATTCTGTCGTTTAGTGCCAAACTTTCGGTTTTCAAAAAAATCAAATAAAACCATAAATTTTATTAAACAAAAGAAATTAATTAATAACCACATAGAAGCAATAAAAATGTCCTTAGATAACTTTTCTGGTTCAAATTATGTTTATTTGAGTTGATAAAAACCGGCAGGTTTGAAGCTATCAGGGATGAGAAATATGAGCCAAGCTTGTATGCTTTCTTCACTTTTTTACTTTTCTCTTTACCAGTATTTGAATAGTAATTTAATCTTAGGAATTCTGCGATTAAATAAGGCAAAGATTACCTTATTTATATACTGGTATTAAACTGTAGGGGCTAGTTCCATGCGTTATTGTAGTGTAAGTCACATTGCTGATAACTGCTATGCTTGTTGGCCACCACTATTTTTGAAAAGTTTGCTTGGACTTATTCAATTTGAGATATATCCGATAAAATAAGTCACATTTTTCTGTTCTAAAATACTGGTAGACAAAAATCGTAGCATGTGACATACAGGACAAGTGCTCATGGAATTAGCCTAGGAACAGTGCGAGCCCTGCGCATAATTCCCATTCTGCAGCTATGTAAAAAGTATAAGAGTTTCACAGAAGTTTTTTGGCGAAATTAAAATTCTATATTTTTGCAATGTACTTAATTTACAATTACGTAAGTTTCATAATCTTAACTATTCGGCGTTCTTCATTATGTAATTTTTGCTCATCAGCAAGGATGAGAAACAGCCTTCTTCAATTGAACAACAAGATCTGTCTACACCTTTTTAAATATATATCTATACTAATAAAAGAACAAATCGCTCTGTGTGTGTGTGCGATGGTCAGCAAAATCTACGGCACGTACGAGGTTCAAACTTTTTGTGCAAAGAGTCCAAGGCCTCTCCTAATGTACCTGAACCTCAGAATTTTAAAATGATTATAATTATTTGACGTATTAATTAATGACCGTAACTCACTCTCATTAAAAATCCATCTCGTTCCTTGGGAGACGGGGAAATCTCTGACGCATGCGCTGAAGGCGCTGATACGCAAATGAAGAACGGAAAAAATATTTAGGGGGTATTTGGTCATTATTTATTAACTAACATCGCTCAAACCGCTTAGTAAAGTTAAAAACGGAAGACATGTTCTGAAAGGTTGTACTCTTACATCTCAAATGCTCCAATCAATTAAAAAATATATCGCAATTAACCCCTTAAAAAGTTCAAAACGGATCGTTTTTCAGAAAACTTTTTTCTCCGTTATTGCAACACCTCCCCAGGATGCAATTTTAAAGGTACTGACAAACCAAAAATATGCTTATAAAGCTGAAACCTTCTTCAAATCGATGGTGTAATTGGTTTTTAGAAATATGAATTTTAACCCTTTCAAATACACCGCCAAACGCAGGTCACTTTACGCCTCATAAAGAGGATTTACATTTCGGTGCGAATTCTCTCCATTTCGGTTAAACGTTTACCTTCTAAAATATGCATATTTTTTTATGAAATTTTAAAGAGTGCTTGGTTTTAGTTATATTTACGATCCATTAAAATTTCGGAGAATTCGGACAACAACAATCATCTATTTTCTTATGCTAATGAAACCGATGCGAAAAAAAAAGGGAAGAAGAAATCATTTACGATAGGGAACCTTAATTTACAAAATTTTTCGTAGCAAATCTGGCGTAATCACTTAACGCCTTAGTTTTCTGTACAAAGAGTTCCTGGTTCGAAACTCGATAGGACTAAATTGAAATTTGAATTAGGTACATCGTTGCTATTTTAAGGATTTCATTCTTCTTTTAAAGGTATCTAAAGTTAAAAAAAAAGTTCCGCATTTGTAAGTCAATAGGGCGATAAGTAAATAAATACATACAGTAAATATTGTTAACGTTAAAACAATTGAATTATTAGAAGAAAACAAATACAAAAACTACACATAAGTGAATCGAATTATGAAAAATAAATTGCTACATTTTATAAATCTCATTGTTCAACGTATTTAATTAAAATATTTTTTTTAAACAATTTTAAGGGTTTCTAATTATTTTTAATTTTAAATCAATTGAATTGTTTGAGAAAAAATTACACATAAATGAATTGAATAATAATAATAACTACATTTTACATTGTCCAATCCATTTAATTTATTTTTTTTTCAATTTTAAGGGTTTTTTTTTATGCATATAAATAAAAACATTTCTTTCACTTATATAAACTCTCGCTAGATGACGCCAAAAAACTTTCTAAAGATATAAAATGATACAAACTTGGTCGGGCAAAGAGTCTGTCCGTTCCAGTAATAATTCCAACACAGAGCCTCCATCAGACGTAAGATAGAATAAAACCTGCTTAGACGGAAATGCAACCACCTTCCGTTCCATGCAGGCTCTTTAAATTGATCAAAGCATAATTACATTTTCGGGGGGGGGGGAGGCAGCTAAAACCTGTTTTTTTTTTCAGTTTATTGCACGATTCCGTTGTGAACAGGCTTTACTCTATTAGAAAATAAATTTGCTGGATATATTTTAAAATTCTATATAGTAGCATTTTCTTGCAATTTTATTATTCCTTTTCAGTACTACAGTTTATAATGTATTTGTAATTACTTTTTCATCTAAAGATTTTAAATAAAAGTTTAAAATTGCGCTACAAATTTGAGGTTCATTTAACCCGGCAGTAGTCACGTGTTTTTCTTTTTGCCGTCCATATAAATTATCTTCTCCCAACACGTCCTTCCTCCCCTTACAAATAGAATAGAGAACTATCATGTAGCTGAGTTTAAATATTTTTGCACCACCACAATGAAGTATCGAGAAATCTCTGTTTTTTGTTCAAGTAAACTTTTACAAGCAAAGATAAAATTTGTGGAAATGTCTGCGCAACGATCTATAATGTCAAATTATTTTTCATTTTTCATTATTCCAATTCTCATTAATAAAATGTATAATTTAAGTAAACTGCAAATTTAAAATTTAATTGTAATGTAATATTTGAATATTAATCGAAAAACGTTTTTTATTTTGATTTTTTTGTATGCGAGGAGTCGGCGGCAAAAAGTCTGAGCGCGACTTATACCGTTCGGAAAAAAGACGAGACTACTGTCGGGTTAAAAATATTATTACGGGCCCGGGCAACGCCAGGCGGGGCAGCTAGTCAGAAAATAAAAATAATTAATTTAAAATAAAAAATAAGAAAAAAGGGAGGAAAAAAGAGATGATAATATTAATATAGGGGAGACTAGGGAGGGTTGACCATACGGGAGGCTTGACTCACCCATCAGTTTTCATATTTAAAAGAATTTCAGAGTTTTAAATTATAGGTATCAACCAAAGCTACCGGAATGCTTAAACAATAGTCAATGTTTTATACAGATAATCAAAATAGGTGTGGAAAAAATCAATTGTGATGCGTTTTTAACCTAAAAGTTGTGTTTTTTAGAAATATTTTGTAAGCTTTTTTCAAATAAAACATATCACAGAAATTTAAGTAAGTAAGTTTTAAGTAATGCAGAAATATCGAGCTTTCATTCCAGGCATAAAGATTAGTAAGTTAGGCTTAACATAACAATGCGCTATTCTTTAGAAAAAGGCTATGTGATGAGGCTTGACCCAGTCAATGTGAGGAAGGGTTGACCACATGTTCAAGGCTGTCTTAACACATTTACGACGGAAAACGAGAATTTTCGTTTTCCTTCAAAAAACATCATTGACTAAGGGCGTGGCTTCTACCTTACAGAAAATGCATTTATATCCTGTTGTCCATATATTTTAGATTGTAAGAAGTTTTATATTAAATTCGTCCATTGAAAAACATTTACCGATGCATAAACTTGGGAAACCTATTTAGAACACCGATTTCCAAAATACTTTCAGAACAGTGAAGTGCTTCTACAGTTTTAAAATTCAGATTTGATAAAAAATTGCCCGTAGGCTATGTGTTAATTAACGGGGTTTGGAAATCTTGGGTGGGAAAACACTGTGCATAATTAAAGATGAATAGTTATTTATGAAATTTAATGTTAATTTATTCTGAAAAGGTGCAATAAAATGACTGATAGAAAAGAAAACTTTTAAAACTGATGAAAGAAAGATGTAAAAAATTGCTATTTGCACTCTAAGGAAAAAAATAATGAAATATAAATGGGAAAGTTGATAGGAACTTTATTTCATTTAAATATTACTTGCAATGGGTAAATAGAAACAGTGGAAAAGACTAAAAAGTACGAAAGCAGCCGTCTTAACCGTTTCAGGGTCAGTGATATGTTTATGAAACCACTTTATTTTAATTCCCAAACTCCACAATGGCACCAGAAGTTTGCTAAAATCTTTTCAATTTAATATGTATGAACAATAGAGCCTTTTTCATATTTCCAAATAAATTTGTTCGTATATTCCGGTGCGAATCATTTATTTCAACATTTTAGTACTGAAAATACTTTGCCTCTGAAAGGGTTAAAATGTGTTAATGATAAGTTAAGTACTCATGCGGCTGCAAAAGAACATATCATGGATCAAAAAACTTTCGGAACGTATGTAGTCAAATTTCAACATAATGGATAGAGTGAGATGAAGCCAAACTATGTGACAACTAGAGTTGTCAGGTCGACTGTCACATAAAGTAGGACAAGTAAACAACTAAAAAAGCGTGGCAATGGCTCCTGAATCCGGACGTAATACTATATGAAGCCCTATGAAAACGGAACCTGTCTCTAACGGAATATTGTCTTTAAATGTTAAATTTCATTTTCCCTGTTGTACAATTACACCTTCTCAGACAAAATTCTATTTAAAACAAAATTTTTCTCCTCTAACATGCGATTGCGCCTAAACAGGTTTGTTGAAGCATCATATTTTCAAAAATATTTTTTATAATAATTAAAGCATGCAGCATACAGTTATTTTGCTTTTTAAAAAAAAAAACTGATTTTATTTCTCTTCACAAATATTTCAATATAACTGAAAGTGGGTCAAGCCTCCCATATGTGGGGAGCCTTGACCCATTATTTTCTCATGATTAAAATCAATTATTTTTAAAATTTCTTATATATTACACTTATGTAGCAATTTTATTTTGATAACTGATTGTATGACGAATAAAATGATATATAAAACTTTAGGGAACGTCCATTCATTAATCCCATGAAAATGAGAGCAATTTTTCATAATTAATTCCAATTATTTTATATCAAAATGTAATTAAGATAAAAATTGATACAACCAGTTAAATACCATTGTGTTCCACTCACGAAATATTTATCTAATATTCTACGTTCGATATTAAAAAAATAAAAAGTCATTTTGTAAAAAGTGGTCAACCCTCCCTAGTCTCCCCTACATATTCACATAGATTTTCATATTATTAAAATAGAAGCAACATAGTTATTTTATTGACGCCAATGCACTCAATTCAACCAAATGACTCATCTAACAATTTACTAGGAAAGTCATAATAAATAAATATTACTAATAATATATAGTATTAGTCATAAAAATATTAAAATAAATATATATGTAATTAAATTATCAACATTATTAATCTTAAGTTTCGATGTATCATAAAAACATAAATACACTTGTCCATAATGAAATTTAACCATAAAAGATGTATTTTCAATTTATTAAAATATAAGTAGCACAGTTATGCACACGATATATTCTGCCACCCTAGCAAATAAATCTATATGGAGAATCAAAATAAATATATAACAATGATAATTATAATAAGTAGTAATATGCAAAAACATATAAAATAAATATATTAGTAACTAAACCTTTTTTGGGTATTGAACATATAATGAGATGTATCGTAACATCCATAATTACATATACAAATGCAAGTTACATTATATGTTTAAGATAGATTTAACCAGAAATGATGGATACCCATATTTGAGTGCATGTTGATGTACAAGTTTTAAATTTTGAGATTTAATTCATTTGAACACAGATTATTTATTCTGTGAGCAAAGTTTAGTAAAATATTGATATATACTAATTTATCTAGACAAGAATTTATAATTAGTAAATAAATTTACATGAAATGTAAAATCATTACGTTTGTCATATATGTCGAATAGAATTTTTTTATCATCACAAAGAATTATTTTTAGATCGAGAAAATTAATTTAATTATTTATCATATCATTAAAGCTATAATTTAAATTTTTATGATATTTTATTGGTAATAAATAATTTGATTTACTTTTAAAGTAGAAGACAATAATACCATCTAAATAACGGTACATTTTACAGTCAGCTATAGATGTTTTACGTTCATAATAATATAGATACAATTCAGCCAGAATAGATGAGACGATTCCGCCCTGTGGTAGACTGCATTTCTGTTGATATACGGTATCATTAAAGATAATATAATTAAAATAAAGTATACATCTAGTTAATGTTTTAAAGTACTATAAAGAAATATTATTTATTGAATTTAGAGAATTCCAATATTCTTTAAATAATAAATTAATAACTCTAAACATATCTGTGATGTTGATGTTATTAAATAAATCATTAAAGTCATACGTTTTTATATATTTTATGTTTATTAATTTTTTTATATTATTTACTAGTTGAAAGCTATTTTTTATGCTATATAAATTATACTTTTGTTTTGTTAGATCAAATAGTTTAGTGATAAAAGTTAATAGATAGTTACCAGCATTATTGTTATATGTATTACAATTATCTAAATTTTAGAGGAGTTTTATGGAATTTAGATATAACTACTAAGTATGGGGAATTATAGCTATAATTTTTAATTTTTAGTAATTTATAATATTGAACTAAATGTCTATTATTTACGATTGTATCAAGATCAGTTTTTTCAAAAATTGAACTTGTATTTATAGCATTAGAGATTAACTGTGAGTAATAATATTTGCATATGAAAGCATAGTTGTTGGGTGATTTATCAACATATGTTATAATAATTTTATTTTGTAAAGTAAGTATATCACTATTTAACTGCTTAAACTTAAAATTATAATTGTCAATATTTCTATAAAGTTTAAAATTTAATTTGTCTAAAACATTCAATTTCCATTCATTGAAATATGCCAGGGGTTTATTATAGTCAACCGAAATTTTATGTATAAATAAATCAAGATCTAAATTAAATTGTTTTAAAATATAATGAATTGTAAAACATGACGGTATACGAAATTTAGTACCATTTGCTATTAAATTTCGTACAAAAACATTATCTACGATGTTAATATCCCCTGTAATAATGTGCCCGTGATGTGTCCATGGTCTGTAATAATGTATCATGAGACTACTGTAGGGTTAAAAATATTATTACGGGACCGAGCAATGCCGGGAGAGGCAGCTAGTATATATATATATATATATTTTTTTTGTGTGTGTGTGTGTGCAGGATTAATATTCAAGTACATTCAAAATTCGATATAATATAATGAGCAAGAATTCAGAATCAAAAATTGCGTTTAATTTTAAATAAGATAATAAGAAATATATTTTACTCAACAAGTTAAAATATACAGGACTATATCTCACACATATATATGTATTAATCATGTTGAGAAAGCAGTGAAAATAAACATATATATTCTTCTGAGACTTTGAAATATAACTGCTGCAAAATTATTGTGCAAGAAGATTATGAAAAGTACACAAACTCTACAAGAGAATATATCCTTTCACGCAGTGTTATTAATTATTAGCTGTACGGATTTTCTAAGTCTTTATGACTATGATGGCAAATACCCTTCATGCACATAATTCATATCGGCACGCGAGCTAACAAAGAAATATAATAACAAAACATCAAATAAAACAAAATTGTAGACATTCAGCGTACTTATTTTCTCTTTCCGTTCATTAGTTGAAGGACTTAGATTCATTGTGAAAAATGATAAGTTTTCCCATTCCACTTGTAAATAAGATGCATTTATAAATATTGATTAATTTTAAACCGCTCATTTCTTACAATATATTGTTTGATCATCTTAAACTGAAAGATCCTTTCAGTTCTAAGAACTTCCCACATAAATAAGGAAAGCAATTTCTACAGTTAAAATATAACAGCCTGACTAAAATCAGTAATAAACGCAAGAAAGAATTGTCCATCTAATATTAAATTAAAATGTACATATTAATGTTTCAGAATTTCTTTTTCAAAAAATATAAGTTTTATTTACACATTCTTCTGGACAGAAGTGGACACTTAAATTAATTAGCAGTATTTATTAATTATCCTATCCATCATTCACCAAAAACCGCTTTCAAGCAGTGTAGGCACATTTAATTTACTTAAAGTAATCATAAATTGTGATTGTAATTTTAAATAATCGCTCGAGTAATAGGGTAACGTGAGCCTTAAGATTAATAATACCAACGCTCACATTAAAAATTAAGTGTGTAAATAATACGTAAATTGAAAGAACGCGTTGTGTATTTTCTACGCACCTATTACGTTTGAGCCTTCCACCGTAATTAATTATAATTAACATTAATAGAAATAATGTATAGAAATAACTAAAATTAAATTGATGAGAAAAAGTAAATAAAAGGTACCTGCAAATAAACCAAATTAATTTAATTTAAAAGTGATTACACACACACCATGTTGATAAAATAATTACGAAAAGAAAATTAATTAATACTAAATTATTTATTTACAAATTAAACAAAATACTTACAAGAGAATATTAATAAAAAGAAAGAGAGAATGGAAGCACAACACACTTCCTCAACATTAAGTTCAGCAATTTTGCTGATTTTACAAGCTTCACTTAGATTGTTTAATTCATATTTTCTAAATGACATGTTGTCATTAAAATTCATTAAAAAAATTATTTAAGCAGCATTTTGAATTTTTCATTTATTATTCATTATTTCATTTCCTTCTTGGATTCTCTTTTATGTAATTTGAAGTTGTACTACCAAAGAGTTTTTTAATCACAGGAATTTTTTTTTTTTTTTTGAACTAGATGAGAAATTTACGGTTTTTATTAGGTAAGTATAGAGTGCAAGCCATATCATTACATGTGAGACAGACAGTTGCACGAAATGTTTTAGCCGTGATCTATTTTGTATGCCACGAATTTAGTAAAATACTAAACTTGATGCATCACACTTTAACTATGAGTTACACAAACATAAATATATAAACAGTACATTACAGTGACGGAAACGACGGAATCATTTGGTGAAACGGAAAACTTACTACGGTGTTTGACAACCCTTTTGAGCATTTAAAGTAGGTCCATATAAAGTGGCCAGCAGGCCACAAAATTACTACTATTTCAGAATAGAAAAGGTTATTCTATTTAACAACAGAATCGTTCTGATTAAAAAAGGATGAAGATTACCTTTCGGTATTTGTGGTGGAAAGCATCTTTAAAGCAAAAAGGTTTAAATCTCTCAATTATAGAGTTTGAAACTAAATTTATGATATGGAAGACAAGTGGGACCATTGAAAACATTGTCTGTTAGTTTTTCCATGTAAATTTACTGAATTTTCGAAACATAAGCGTAGCCAATGGGGTGAAGGGGAGGTACACAAGTGCCCCTCCCCAAAATTGGAGAAAAAAAAACATTTATTTTTCCAAAAGACAAAACATGGAACGTAGGCAAAAGTTTAATTGTTTATTTATTTTGAAATGTTCTACTTGATATAAAACAGTTATTATTAACGACTATCTAATATACTATACATAATTTCCACGTCAGTTGCACATTGTACGAATAAAACATTTTTTACATTTAGTGTTTCACAATATTCTAAAGATCACAAATGTTTTCAGTCATCGTTTATACAGTAGTTTTTACTTGCTCACTATCATGACAGTAAATGAGTGAAGTAATTCGAGATTTAGCTCGAATATCAGCAAAATCATTCCAAGGTTGTAATAATAGATTTAAAAGTGTGGTTATTTATTTATATGAATGCACTTCAGATAATATTTGTTTCTTGAACATTTTGTGCAAAATAAAATTGTAAGACCATGTGGAATTGATTTTTGAATTTATGTTATCTCTATTTATTTTTAATTGACCATTGTATGCGAGACAATGGACAATCAAATAGTTTCTTTAGCTTCTTTGAACCAAGTTAAGGATTTTCTCTCCTTTTATAATAACAAATTATTCTTTATTATTGCAATAATTTAAATGCAACTATGCTTCGTCTCTTGTAAAAACATGTTTCTGCTTTTCGTCATTCGAAAGCTTCTTATACTGAATTTGCAATCCAGTTCTTCTGCTTTCAGTAACATATAATGAAGGTAGACAATGAATATTATAATAATTAATTTTTTAAAGATTCAAATCCTCTAAAGTTAGTTTATACGTTCATAGTGAGCATTTTGAGTATTTTGAAAAAGTCAATTCACTTGGCGAATTATCTTTTTCAATTGGAGATCTTACTTTTAATCATTCGCAGAATTATCTTTCTTCGTGGAATATATATTTAGAGGTATTTTTCCTAGTAGAGATACTTCCATTTTTTTATGAGCTGAATAATATTACTTATTATATAGTACTTGGAAAAAAGCAAATAGTCCTCATTAATTCTTCTACATATTATCGTATAAGAAGGATATTGGTATCAATCGGTTAGGAACATGTTTTACTACTAAACTAGATACATGGATTAGGGTATAAAGATGTGGCAAGTTACCAAGAGAGTAATTGGACAAGATAGTAATTTGGATCAAAAGTTTAGCTATGGGCTTATCCAGGGATGTGCTGGGGGAGAGGAGGAGGATACAAGAGCATATTCATAAATCAGAGAAAATAAAATATATTTTTTCCAAAACGTTAAACATCAAATGTAAGCAAAATTTTACCCCTTTTTTATTCCGTTCAGCGTTAAGCTTGTCATTTTCCGTCATGTACTTGATGAAATTTAAAACTTACTGTTCCACTTGACTATGGCGTAAGGTACATAGATATGCAAGGTATCGGACGATCTACTTATTTTATACATACATATAACATAGCTGTTATATCACGAATCGTTTAAAATATTTGTAAAAATATTGTTTAACGCCCAAAATATTATTTTTGTTACATTAGTTTATGTACATCTGGATAACTCATAGATTAGAGTTTTAATGAAAAAAGTATTATAAGGTTTGAATTTTAGTTCATTTCAATTTCATTAAAAATGCAATGAGAGCTCTGAAAAAGTTTTGAACTCATCAAATGTCACTCGAGTATATATATTTTTAAGGTTCCTATGAACTGTATATATATATATATATATATATATATATATATTAACTTTTCTTCTTCCTTTCTTTGAAATGTTTTATTTGATATAAATATTCTAATACATTAATCTTAAGGCAAATGATAGCATATAGTATAGAATCGAAAATAACATTTCTCCAAGCTTATTTCATAGTATTTTAAAAAAAATCACAATTGCTTTTGGCCATCCTTTATATAGTGCTCATTTTATATGTTCATAAGTGTAAAAGTTCATGAATTAGGCATTTGGATATTCAGCATGAATTATCAGTAAATTTCTTGATACCAATTTTATGTTTCATTTTGTTAAGATTATAGTAATTGATTTTAAAATGTTGGTATTTATTTATCTGGATTTAGCTCAAAGGCTATTTGTTTCTTAAAAAATTTGGGCAAAAAAGTTATAACATAAAGAAGTGCAGTTGATTCTTACATTTATTCAATGTTATCATATTTATTTTTAATTGTATATAATTGTATATAACCATTATATGTAATACAAAGAACAACCCAAAAGTTTCTTTAGCTTCTTTAACCAATTTAGTAAGTTTCCCATCTTTTATAATAACGTTATTCTTTACACTGTAAACTAAAATGTCTGAAATTCAGACACTTAAGTGTCTGAAACGTAGTGTTCAATTTTCAGACGTTTTAAAATGTCTGAAAATTTTCAGACACTTCTTGCGTCTGAATTTCAGACACTTAAGTGTCTGAAACAGCAGTGTTCGATTTTCAGACGTTTTAAAGTGTCTTAAAATTTTTAGACACTTCTTGCGTCTGAATTTCAGACATTTCAAATGTCTTAATTACGGCCATCTTTGTCCCGTTATTTTTTGTCAATATGAAGCCATCTTTGACCACTTTTCTTTCTAAACTATATACGCAGCCATGTTTGACCACATTGAATCATTTTTTACAAATGGGAATCATTTGTTACCATAAAGCAAAGCTGATTGCAGCGTGAGAAAACTGGGATATTTCTGTGCCCCCTGATTTTAGGGCACCCCAAATTGGGTATGAAATTTTCAAAAAGCTGATATTTTAAATATGTTTTGACCTTGGGATGATTATAATCAGTATATTCACCTAAATATGTATTTACGTGATATCATATATGCCCTATGGCGTCAAAAATGTTAATTACTTTTAAAGACAACTTCAAATGAATTCTAGGCCAGAGACTTGGTATTTCTTCTCCCCCCCCCCCCCACCGCCTTCATATACTGTTACAAAAAAAAAAAATTAAGCCTATTCGATGTCATCAAATACATATTTGGACAAATATATCCTTTTCTTTAACCTAATAATGATCTAAAAGTACAAAATATTTATTAAAATACGTATAAGGTCAAAACAAATTTAAAATATCAGCTTTATGGAAATTTAATACCAAGTTTTGGGGCCCGTAAAGCAAAAGACCCATAGAAACAGCCCACTTTGTCCAAGCTGCAATCAGCTCTGCTTTATGGTAACAAATTATTCCCATTTATAAAAAATGATTCACCCCTTTCGGAATGAAACGCATCCTTGTTTTGTTGAACAATTTTCTTCCCATTTAAATTAGATATTTCCAGTGAATTAATTTTTTTGCATTTTCATATCTGTGTTAAATAAAATCTAACACTAGATTCCACAAAATTGGAAGTATATGAGATTCCAAAAAAAAAAAAAAAAAAAAAAATTGAGTAAGGAACTCTTACTTTTTTTTATGTCTCTTCGTTTTTATCATTATACTATTTATCATACAAATAAATACATAAAGATTTGATAACCGCATATCGGCGGCTAAGGCGATAGTAGTTATAGGATTCTGGATGGACAGCATGCCTATTTGACACTTTTTAAGCGATAAATAATATAGTAAATATCACTGTACAAATCTATTTTCGATAGTCTTAAGTTTTTTTTAATTTTACGAAATTTACGAAGTTAATTTTAGTAATATGTGAAACTGCTCAAAAGATAAAGAAAATCCTTGATATAAAAAATTAACTCATTATCTCTGTCTGTTAAAATTCTCTGGTTAATTTATATTCTGCTGTATTGGGAAATAGGAACAATAAATGAAATTGTATTTTAAAGCTTACTGTGTAAGTAACATTGACTTTTGGGTATGTTGCAGATGTGCAACACGATGATACTAAGGGTTAACCTTGTAGCATCTCAATGCAAGTTTATTATTTTATTTATATTTGGTCATAAAAACATACTAAATTTAAATGAAACTAACATAACGTGCGTTGAGTTGCTACATTATCAAATACAAAACAAAATAATCCTAAAAATCCGATCCCCCCCCCCCCCCCCCGAACCTCACCAAAAAAAAAGGTCATTCTTTATTGTTATGGGTCTCTCTTCCTCTCCCCATATTAAATACATAAAAAGTAACTTGAGATTGAAGTCAAAAACATTTTCTTTCTGTTAACATGACGTTAAAAATAACTTACTTCGCTAGAAATTAAAAAAAACAAATGATGATAATATAAAAATATATGTGCAGATCAAACATAATTATAAAAATATTTATATTTTCAAACCTCATTACCTTACCAAAATATTAAATATCAGCACATTTTTTAAATAGGATTTTATTAAACTTGATTTTTTAAAATAATTTTTTAGCACAGATTGGAATAATTACGATGTTTTTTAGCATAGCTTGGATTAATTACAACGATTTATATTCCTTGTTTAAAGTATATTTTCAAGATGACTTTGTGGCTTGAAAATTAAATATGTTGTTGAGATGGAACACAGAAAATCAAAGCAGATTTTGTACCTTTTAAGTAAACTTTCGGTAGAATTATTTAAAAAAAAAAAAAAAAAAAAAAAAAAAAAAATGAATACTATAGAGGTAGGATTTATTTTCCATCGGAAAAACTCAAAGTATTTATAAAATATTCAGATATTGGAAATAATTTCACTCTGGTGCTTTCACGATTTCCTTTCATGTTCTATAACCATCATATAACGCAATCATAACATTTATCATATGTAAGTTTAAATTTGATAATATTGAAACATTTACTTCGAAAATATACTCTGTAAGAGAATTAAATGTAATGATACTCTTGTCATTGTTGCAAAAAATGAAAATTAACATGTAAAATTATATCATAAATATAAAGTACTGAAAATTGAAAGAAAAGAAAAACAAAAAACTAACGATGATAATATAAAAATATGTTTCAGATCAAACATAATTATAAGAATATTTATATTTTCAAACCTCATTACCTTCCCAAAATATTAAATATCAGCACATTTTTCTTAATAGAATTTTATTCAACTTGATTTTTTAAAATAATTTTTTAGCACAGCTGTTTTTTAGCATAGCTTGGATTAATTACAACGATTTCTATTCCTTGTTTAAAGTATATTTTCAAGATGACTCTGCGGCTTGAAAATTAAGAATGTTGTTGAGATGGAACACAGAAAATCAAAGCAGATTTTGTACCTTTTAAGCAAGCTTTCAGTAGAATTATAAAAAAAAAAAATGAATACTATATAGGTAAGATTTATTTTCCATTGGAAAAACTAAAAAAATATTTATAAAATATTCAGATATTCCAAATAACTTCACTCTGGTGCTTTCACTATTTCTTTTTATGTTCTACATCCATCATATAAAGCAATCACAACATTTATCATATATAAGTTTAAATTTGATAATATTGAAAAATTTACTTCGAAAATATACTCTGTAAGAGAATTAAATGAAACGATACTCTTGTCATTGTTGCAAAAAATGAAAATTACTATGTAAAATTATATCATAAATACAAAGTGTACTGAAAATTGAAAGGAAAGAAAAAGAAAAGCAAATGATGATAATATAAAATTATATTTGCAGATCAAACATAATTATAAGAATATTTATATTTTCAAACCTCATTACCTTCCCAAAATATTAAATATCAGCACATTTTTGTTAATAGGATTTTATTGAACTTGATTTTTTAAAATAATTTTTTAGCACAGCTTTGATTAATTACAACGATTTCTATTCCTTGTTTAAAGTATATTTTCAAGATGACTCTGTGGCTTGAAAATTAAATATGTTGTTGAGATGGAACACAGAAAATCAAAGCAGATTTTGTACCTTTTAAGTAAACTTTCGGTAGAATTATTATAAAAAAAAAAAAAAAAAAAAAAAAAAAAAAAAAGAATACTATAGAGGTAGGATTTATTTTCCATTGGAAAAACTAAAAAATATTTATAAAATATTCAGATATTCCAAATAACTTCACTCTGGTGCTTTCACGATTTCCTTTCATGTTCTACATCCATCATATAAAGCAATGACAACATTTATCATATATAAGTTTAAATTTGATAATATTGAAACATTTACTTCGAAAATATACTCTGTAAGAGAATTAAATGAAATGATACTCTTGTCTTTGTTGCAAAAAATGAAAAGTAATATGTAAAATTATATCATAAATACAAAATGTACTGAAAATTGAAAGGAAAAAAAATGATGATAATATAAAAATATATGTGCAGATCAAACATAATTATAAGAATATTTATATTTTCAAACCTCATTACCTTCCCAAAATATTAAATATCAGCACATTTTTCAATAGGATTTTATTCAACTTTATTTTTTAAAATAATTTTTTAGCACAGCTTGTAATAAATCATATATAAGGTTAAATTTGATAATATTGAAACATTTACTTCGAAAATATACTCTGTAAGAGAATGAAATGAAATGATACTTTTGTCATTGTTGCAAAAAATGAAAATTAATATGTAAAATTAAGTATAATATAAAGTATTGAATGTTGAAAAAAAAGAACTTAATAATGAAATATCATTTGAAATTAGATTCTTTTTATTTATGTATGAGCATTTGTTTATATAGATTAAATGATAATTGCAATTTAATCAAGCTATTTAGCAAGCATTAATATCTAAATATATGCATTGTTTTTTTTAATAACAAGCAGGGAAAATTACTTCTGGACTACAAAATATTTATTTATAAAATAGAGGTCTAAAGAAATATTAAACAAATTCATTATTTTGAAAATGATATGCATTTATTGAAAACACACAAATGAACACACAAGCCTTTTAAAACAAAACTAATTTTATTGGATGTAAAAAAGAACCAAATATGCAAATTATTAAAATAAAAATAATTTAGATTTTAAATAGCATTATATGTTTAATTATCTAATAAAAGTCACTATTTTTCTATAAAATTTCAGCTTGAAATAAAGTTCACATAATCGTACAAAAGGGTTCTTTCTTACCTTTTACCAGTGTAATCCATTTTCACAAACATGAAATAAAGTATTTCACGAAGTAGCGATAAAACACTATTTTTAAAAAAGTTATATGCACTTTAAAAAATATTCTTGATACTGCATACATCTATCGTGATACAACATATTTTTTTAATGCGCTACATAATAAAAATCATTACGAATGCGATATTTAAAAATCCGCATGCATTTCTGAACACACAGTCAAAAATAACTAGACATTTCTTTCTTTAAGAAGAACGTTATACGTAGTGTACATCCAAATACATGGTGTTCTAATATTGTAATAATATTTCTGTCAAGCACTGCACAACTAAAGAAAACTGCATTTAACTAAAGAAATCAGGAGCTTATCACAAAGCTAACGGTCGTTTAAAATCACCGTCACTTGAAATATTAAAAATACATGGTGTTTCAATATTGTAATAATATTTCTGTCAAGCACTGCACAACTAAAGAAAACTGCATTTAACTAAAGAAATCAGGAGCTTATCACAAAGCTAATGGTCGTTTAAAATCACCGTCACTTGAAATATTAAAAATACATGGTGTTTCAATATTGTAATAATATTTCTGTCAAGCACTGCACAACTAAAGAAAACTGCATTTAACTAAAGAAATCAGGAGCTTATCACAAAGCTAATGGTCGTTTAAAATCACCGTCACTTGAAATATTAAAAATACATGGTGTTTCAATACTGTAATAATATTTCTGTCAATCACTGCACAACTAAAGAAAACTGCATTTAACTAAAGAAATCAGGAGCTTATCACAAAGCTAATGGTCGTTTAAAATCACCGTCACTTGAAACATTAATCGGCCAACAATCTTACATTAGACACATCTTCACAATAGAAATACCCAAGGTTCCAAGGTTCTTCTACAAGGTTCGAAATACCCTGTCAGCATATTTTTCCGCGCCCATTATTTCCGTTAATGACGCAATCGTTGGCTGAGAGACTGGCAGCTCAAACTCTGTCCTGATTTGCAAAATGAATTTCAGTTGATTTTTATCATCGGGAAATGAAATAATGTAGGAATAACGAATACAATTTTTTCTTCTTCATTAGTATATTTTTTAATGCGTTACAATTATCTATTATAAGATATAATTATTACAGTTAGGACGCTTTCAGACAAAGGCATAAAATAAATATTTTGTCGTCAAACTTTCAAATAACTTATCAAATTTTAATAAATTAGTAATAAATTGCTACATTTCAAATTAAACTTAGTAAATCCAGGGATTATTTTAATATAGCGACTTTTTATACCATACTTTTTATTATCTAATTATAAAACAGTAATGTGTAAATATGGCAGAAGATTTTTATTAAGGGACATTGACTTAGCATATGGGAAGCAGAGGAGAATTACCCCGATAGAAACTAGTTAAGGCGGGCAGCAACTGTTGCATAAAAATTATAGCATGAAACTATAATAGCTACTAAGGTAGGGTCGCAGTATTTTAAATTGCTTCTGGTGCACAAAAACCTACGCTAAGCCATTAGGTGAGCATGTGTGTCGGGGGGAGGGGGTGGTGCCTAGCTGGTACGTTATTTTAATACAATTATTTGGAGAACTTTATATTTTGTGAAAGGCAATTCGTTAATTACTTTATTGCACTAAAAATAACTTAGTTCCAAAACTTAGTAAACGAACTAGTATTGCAATTTTGACAAACGCCCCATGGTCTAATCACGTCGCTTGTTTTATAAAGTAATACCAAATTTAATGCATGGAATTTTAAACGTCTTTCAACCGTTCGAAAGCGTTTTCTAATTCTGCTTACATTTATATTGCAATTGTATATACAGTCATCATACATATGATACAATTGTATTACATTCAGACACTTAGGTGTCTGATTTCTAAATGTCTTAATTTCAGACGTATTATCATTTTTAAGACACTTTATTTAGTTCATCCATACCATGATCACAGTAAGACATTTACGTGTCTTAAATTTAGACATCTATGATGTCTGAAATTTCATATTCAGACACTTAAGTGTCTGAAATACTTTTTCAGTCACATATGTGTCTGAATTTAAGACGCCTCTATTTGCAGTGTATTATTATAATCGTTTAAACGCAAGTATCCTTCATCGTTTGTTAAAAAAAATTATATTTTTCGTCAGTTGTATGATTCTTATTCTTATTTCTGCGCTTTCAGCAACATTTAGAGGAGGTAAATTACACAAGCCTGCAAAATTTGGGTTGTGTTATATTGCTTAGCTTTTGATAATTGATTCTTACGTATTTTGTAGCGCTAAATCCGAAAATTGCCTTATTTTTTTAAAATTTGTAAAAAATCCTGACATGATGGTTAAAAATGAAGGTTATTTTCAGATTTAGTGCTAAAAAAGATATAAAAATCAGTTATCAAAAGTTAAGAAACACAACCATTTCCTGTACCTTTCAGTATCAGATATTCTCTATTTTGTTTACTTTTTACCATTGAAATTTACGATTTTCAAAAAATCCTAACGCCATGGTTAAAAATGAAGGTCCTTTTCGGATTTAGCGCTAAAAAAATACATAAAAATCAATTATCAAATATTAAACAACACAACCATCGCAAGCTTGTGTTATGAATATTACATTATTCCAGTTTTTTTTAAAGACATAAATCACCGTTAGTTATTTTACTTACAGTTCATACTGTGCATTTTGAGTATTTAACAAATGTCAATTGACTTGGCGAGATATCCTTTTAAATTGAAGCTCTTATTTTAAATTACAAGTAGAATTAATTTTATTTTTTTAAATAGGTATGTAAAAGTATTTTCCCCAAGATACTATTAATAATCTACTGGAAATAAATTCTACTATTAAATTGCATGCATGGGTTAGAATTTGGGATCAATCTACATATTAAAATTTCAACTAAGTTCTAAATTTCCAATGGCGAAACCTAATTGTGACACTATATTTTTATGCTGCATTTAAATTTATGGCAAGATATTGAATTTCAGTTCATTTGGATCAAAAGTTTGGTATTCAAAATTACTTAAAATTTCAAGCTCTAACGTGAAATTGCTCTTCCATATATTTATTTATATCTTCTAAAATAATATTATCAAGTTGATTTTTTGCATGGACATACTACTTAGAAACCCAAACATAAAAATATTGTTATTTTGTAATTCTTTTAATTTTATTATAGAAATGGGAAAACTAATATTCGAAAAAGTATGTTGATGAAGGATATTTAAAAGATAAAAAGTCTCCTGAAGCTTATATTGGAGGAGAATCTGTATAGGAGATACAAAAATTAACTATATAGAACTTAAAATTATAAAGTACTATGCAATCCTTATATCTGTTTGTTTGTCATTTCTATAGCTTGAAGTAAGTTGTATTTTTTAAGGTTGTTCTCAAATATCCTGCTGAAAAACGCGAAACATTTGGACACATTTTGTGACTCATTTTTAAACCTAAAGGCATAAAAATTGGCAGGCCTGCTTGTTGAAGGGATTTCAAATCGAACCTAAGTTTCCATTTTTTGGTAAATAAATTACTTACAGAATTATAAGCGATTCTGGTCACGTGACGACGCGTTTTTCGCCTTTCTCGAGCTCCCACTTTGGGAATTTGCTTCAAAACGCAAACTTTGACAGAATTTTCAGAACCATCTTTTTCGTTTACCAAAAAATGGAAGACGTCTTTCGATAACATAGTTTCTGATTAAAACCTGCGAATTTCATGCGTTTCTGAACAAAAATGAATTTAGAAAATTTGTCAGAAAGTACCCCCTTTGGATTTCAGGACAGCCTTAATTTATCCTGTATCTTTATATTTATTCTGTATCTTTAACTCTAATTCTTCACTTCGAATATTTCTTTTGCAGAAAAAAGATACCTACATTGGGAAGATTCGCTTGATTTCTGTGTCAAAAAGGAATCTAAAGCCTTTTATGTTGTTTTATCTGAAATATAATGTGAAACCAAAACTGCATTCAAGGGTTTAATGCTAGGGGATGAAAACGGAGGTCATGACCACCCCCCTCCCGAACCGGTACTGTTTTTTTTTTTGTTTTTTTTTGCTAAGAAATATTCGATAATATTAAAAAGATGCAATAAAAGGACAATCTAGAGAAAAATATTTCCGTCTGATGACATAAAATACCATGTTAACCAATAGAGAAATTTAAACACGCTTTACTTATAATACGCTTTATTGTAATTAATAAATTAATATTATATAATACACGCCTTATTATAATTATCAAATTACGGTTTTAACCATCCGGAAATCGACTTAATCAATTTTCAAAACCTCTTTCCCTAAATATTAAATAATTTTATTACAACAATAAACTTTCAAAATTTGTTGTCTTTTTTTTTTTAAACTCCTGAAATTTTGGGAGACACTTTTCAAAAACACATTGGAAAGCTACTTTCTGATGGTGAAAACCGAATTTTGATAGTTATATTAACCCTCTATTGGGAAAGTTAATTCTGCAGCTGAAATGTTGAAAAGATTAACTGCCACCAGAATCTGCAAACAAATTGATTTGAAAATAAAAAGCGTTTAATTCTTCATGTGCATTATAAGAACAAAATATTTTAATAAAAATTCCGGTGTGAATCGAACAATTTTCAATAAAAATTAAGTGGTAAATGCAATATCATTGCCCGACAAAAGGTTAAGTTTTGAACGAATTTTCCAGTTCGTTAACAAGTGATTTCACAATCGACAAGGCTCGCTCCATACACCTTTTTAAAAGGGATATGAGCCCCCCCCCTCTAAATCCTATCGTGATTGGGAAACCCACATTCTTTCCTATCTTTTTTTAAATTTGCTAAGTAATATACTGTTTAAATAATTAATAGTTAGTATAAGAAATTAAAAATCTATCTAATTTTAGTAATAATAAAACATGTTGCAACCATTTTGCAAACTGGAATTTAATTTTATACATGCTATTGAATTAATTTGACAGAGGAAGTATCACATAACAGTAGAATATATTAATAATCACATAAGTTTATGTATTAACTTAAAAAGTTTTGCTGAAGTATGTTAAATAACAGAGTGAGGTAGACTCTGTTATTTTGCCTCTTTGCAGTTATTCTAGTTTTAACCTCTTGAGACTGAAATTAAACTAATAATTTAAATACACAATACGCATTCATTACTTTTGCACAAACAAAACTGCACTATAGATGACAGAAAGAGCCTTTTTCTGAAATTGATACTTTAGGGGAGTGCAAATTAGGTTAAAAATTATGGATCTAAAATTACTAGGCCCATTAAAATATCAATTTAATTAGCAATAACCTAAATTCACTAAATAGAAACTTTAAGGGCTTTAAACATGTGAATAATCTACATGTCCTCAGATTTGTTTTTCTTTTTGCAAAGGGTTATAAGTTAAATAATTATGAAAAATACTTAATTTCTTGGCCACGCTATCTTAAAGGTCTACTTCACTCACGCAAAAACTCTCACTCGTTAATGTTAATTCTGAGGGACATATTTTAAAATATCTCTTTTGCATTTCAGTATTTTAAATCTTTTTTTTTAATTGGATAGCTGAGGTCGATCTCTACTAAGTCCCTTATATAACTTTTTTATTTGGTTGCTTTCGAAACCTGTTCCGAAAGGAAAAAAAAAAAGAAAAAAAAAACCGCAAACAAAATCGAAAAAGAACAAAAAGGTCCTTGTAGAGATTTATCTCAGCTGTACAATGAAAAAAAACATCATTTAAAAAATATTGAAATGCAAACGCGATACCTTAAAAAATTTCTCCCAAGCGGGTGTTTTCGTGTGAGTCAAGTAGCTTAAAGCCATTTTGCAAACTCAGGTGAAAATAACATTTATTGTATGAGAAAATAAGCAGCTGCCATTTATTGGTTTTGTTTCAAAGCAAAAAACATTCAGCAATATAGAAATAAAGTAAAAATGAAAAAAAAAATCAAACAGTTTATTTTTTATGAGGAAATGAATAGAATCTATATTTGTGTACCTCAGGTCTGAAGAAGTTAAACATGTATTGCATTCTGTAACAGCTATAGCTTTTGGAGAAATACCTGTTGATGAAATCATGTGTGGAACTGCTAAAAAATATCGCTTTTTGTAAATTAAAACCAATGGATGACTTTATGTGGAAGATTTTTTTAGTGTATAAGAGAGAGAATCTTTGTCCTTGTTGTTAATGAGAATAATTAAGAAGTGCATGTATGTTTTTAAAGACAATTTCTAGTTGATGATATTTTTATTTAAAATTTGCAAGTTTTCTTAAATTGTGTAACTAAATCTTTTAATAGTTGGAATCTTTTATCAAATACTGAAGATATTTTTAGACAACTTTGAAAATTTTTCGTTCGATATTTATCTTTGATAAAGTTTGTGTTAGTATAATACTTTTTTCTCATATATATATTTTTTCATATAAGGTATTTTCTTATAATTTTTTGTATAAAACATTTTATAGCTTTTTCTAGTAAATGTAAGATATTTATAAAGAAAAATTATACATTCTTTGCATAATTTTTTTTTCCCTTATCGATGTTTTCATATATAGTAAAGTGGGGACAGACGCCGCGGTGGGACAGATGTCGCAGAGATTGTGTAGGTGACACTAGCGTTACCTAGACCAATTTTAGAAGTTCGTAGAGTTCCTCTGTGCTGTGTGATGTGCTGTAGGCGTTTCCACCGTTTAATTGTCAGTATTTACATATTTATGCCACTTTTTATGGCTCGGACCTGCGTGGTAAGTTGCTAAAATTATTCTAATGAAGATTTATTACATATTTTAAGAAGAATAAACAGAGATTTCATCCCAAAATCGATTGCAACTATAGACTAGATCCTCGTAGAATACAGACATGTACTTGTCTTTCTCTCGCGTTGCTCACATGACACAAAATGGCGGCGCGGCATCTTACCCGCCACTATGAAACAGATGCCGCAAAATATGTTTTTGTTTTTTGGTTCAATAAATTCATCATTGCGATTTAAGTAGAACTTACATTTAAATGAATGTATATTAGCGCATTCCGCTACTTATCAAAATATTCTCAGCAACAATGTTGGTTCACTATGTGTGAATAAGGAAAACGAAGGCCGTTTACAATTCTCACCATCTAAACTGTTAAACAAAATATCTCCTACCCGAATGGTCAAAAGACCTACACAGCCAAGTAAAAGAAAGTAAAAGGATGCAAATATTACAAGGAAAGAGTTTATAAACAACAAAAAAGAAGAAGGAAATGAAAAACAAAAGAAACTAGAAAGCGTCAAAGAACGACAACTTGGTGGAAATAAAATGTGTAAAAAAAGGAAGGGAAAGGTCAACTTGAAAACGCCTTACTTGAGGAAAAAACTAAAATATGAGTCATCGTCCGACAATGGGTAAATTTTTCCTCTTAATGGATTCTGATGGCCGAATTGGATTGGAATTTGATGACTCTGTATATGTTTAGTGGCTGGAGTCTTATCAAGGAGCAAAGTCTAAAGCGAACAGGATTCAGTGCATCAAATTCAATCGATAGCTGCATAAAAACACTTACTTTACTTTTGCAACGGGTAGTGTGGTGTGATTGTGGGCGGATGGAAATACAAAGTCAAAGAATGAGAAGAAAGGCCAAAAATAAACAGACTAGAGCCTAAATATAATAGAACTAATACTTACATTAAGAGCAAACTGCAATGTTCGCCTGGATGTAAACCAGTGATTTATATCTTTTTTGGAATTATGCTGTCTATTGTTTCCAGTAATTATGCTATCCATTCATGTAAATTCAAATGATTTACTTTTCATTTTCACTTTTTGTCTTAAGTTTTGTTTATAGAGATTACACTTTTGCGTTTTCGTTAAACTTTTCACAATTTAGTGATATACATAATTTTTGTAAGTTTACTGTTATTTATTTTCGTTTTAAGTAGTTTGAGAAAATAAAAATGTGATTTGCTTGAAAAGAAAAAAAACAAACAGCCTAGCATTTTTCTTCATGCGACATCTATATCACACCCCATGCGGCATCTTATCCAGCACATAAAAAATTATGTTAAAAAAAGGACCTGTAGAAAAATAATTATGCCTACATTATTAAGAAGGTTTTAACTTGTTTAACGTAGAAATTAGATTCTAAAGGGTTTGGTCAATGATTTCTGGTACTTAGTTTGTTGTTTTTTTGCTTTATTGTACATTTTACAAGAAGAAAAGAAAAACAGGGGCATCTGTCCCCACTTTACTATAAGTTTTTGTATTAGATTTTTTCTTATAAATTTTTTACATGAGATTATTTTATTTTGCATTTTTTCTTATGGTTTTTTGTACAAGATTTTTTCCTTAAAATTTTTTCATATAAGTTTTGTGTAAGTGTTTATTTTATAATTTTTTCATGCACGTTTCTGCATAAGATATTTTTGTATAAGATTTTTTCTTAGAACTTTTTTAACATAAGTTTTATGTAAGAATTCCTGTTATATTTTCCTCATATCCGTTTCTGTATAAGTTAATTTTCTTATAAATTTTTTCATATCCTTTTTTGTACACAATTTTTTTACCTTATAATTCTTTTGTATGAGAATATTTTCTGATTCATTTTTTCACATAAGTTTTTGTGTAAGATTTTTTTTATAAAGTTTTTATCGTATAATGTTTTTCTTAAAATTTTGTGTAAGACATTTTTCTTGTATTTTTTTTCTCGTATAATTTTTTTCTTATAAATTTTTTCGTTTTTTTTTTTTTTTTCATAAGATTTTTTGCTTATAAACTTTTTCATAAAACTGTTACATAAGATTGTTTTCCTTTTAATTTTTTAATATTTTTTTTGTATAAGTTTTTACGCAAGATTTTATATACTTATAAACTTTTTTATATACGTTTTTGCATAATTATTTCATTTAAGTATTTTTTTCTCATAATTTTTTTCGTATAAGTTTGTGTGTAAGATTTTTTATAATCTATTTTTATTATTTTATTCATAAGGGTTTTTTTATGCATATTTTTATATACGGTTTTGCATAAAAACATTTCTTATACATTTTGTCGAATAAGATTTTTTTCTTATAAAGTTTTGTTTCATGCTAATTTTTAAAACTTATTACATTTATCTATTAACATTTGTAAAATATTTTTATAAAGAAGAGTATATTTTAGAAGATCGTTTTACTAACGGGTAATTTTTATTTTTTTTAAAGAATTTGTATATTTTTTCTTTCATCTGTTATTATTATTTTGTTAACTGACATATATATATATATATATATATATATATATATATTGTTCCTCATTAAAAAAAAAAATTAACACAATTGATGGTTATTATTTCCTTTCAATATATATTTAGATTAGTATATAGCAGTGGCGCAGCGTTGTGTGGGGGCACTCAAATCATTTTACTACCAGTAATATTGCATGCTAAATTTTGATTTGTTTAATAGTATAACGTTCAATGGTTAAATAAATCCAAATTTTCTATATTTTCTAGTTTTCTATAGTACTAGTAGTAGTATGATCGACCTCCCCTCCACCCCCAAACTTTACGCCACTGGTATATAGTGATAAGTTTTATGCATATGATTTTCGTTTTAAGATTACCCAGTAATGATTAAATATGTTTTATATGCTTTGCCGACATTTTTAAGATGCCAATGCTCCCATATTCTGTATTAGCAGTAGCTAGTTCAAGTACTAGTATCTTCAAATAATAACTTTGAAAATGTGGAATATTAATCGTTCGTTTCCTGGCTAAATTATTTTCTGTTGTACAGTATAATCAACTTAGTCTGTTGGTGAAAATAGCTGTTAAGGTATAAGCGGCAAAATAAAAATTCTGTGTATGTGGTATATATAATATGATTAAAAAACAGATTGGTCATTTTTAAAGCTCAAGAAATTGTGTATAAACAGTGTCCTTCTATAAAGGAGTTCACTTAATTTTGGTTAAAAGCAATTAAAACAATAAAATTAATCTTAAAGTAGCGAGTAGAATTTACTCTTTTCTAAACGCCTAGAGTAAAATACACAAAATACTATCACGTGATCTAACTTATTTTGAAAAGACAGATGTATGTGTTACCTAATATTACAATTTTGTCTAAAATTGCCTAATTTTGTGTGCAGTTTGAACCCTTAAATTACGGAACTTTGATTTGTAGACCGTTTTCAGCCTCTAAATGTGTCCGGATTACATAATGTACCCAGGAAAACTATTTCAAAAAGTCATTTATAAGAGAATATTGAACTTTTTAATTTATATTACAACTAGTCGTTGTGGACCACCGTAATACGTACTCATCATTGATATGCATAAAATAAAATATGAAAATAAAACATGTGTAAACTATTTATAAAGGGCATTGCAATTCCAAAATAAATTTTAAGCGTATTTGTTGTCAATTTTTTTGGTAGATAGAGTGGCTTGATTTTGTGGCTTGATGACACCATAAACTTTAAATGCTCTATTTCTGTGCTTTGCATAAAAGAAACATCCTTATAACTCCTAAAATGATTACCATATTAACTAACAGTTTACTGCGTCGGGTTAAGTGTCTCATTTCCAAATAAAATATATCTGTGAATTGAAATTTGAATGAAATACAGTGTCATGCAAAATCGAAGAGTGTGGAAAATACGATTACAAATATGTCGGCGACTCATTATCCGATCGACTTCATTATTTATGCAAAATTTATGTTTTGTTATTGTCTTTTATCTTCACTCCTTAAAATGAACAATTTCGAAAATTTTTACCTTTTATAAGAACGAATATTTTGAGAGTCCGAAAAAAATAGTTCCGGATAATCGAGGTTACTGCAATTCGATAGGCTTCTTCTCATTATTATAAGTACACACCAAATTTCAAGTCTCTATCTCAATTTCTTCAGAAGAACAGACGGTCGTTTACAGACACAGAGACACATGTACAGACAGACGGACAGCAATTTTTTCCCCTAGAAATATGTTTTTTCGGAATTTCCAGTGTCTGAAACGTGTAAATCTGTCAATTTTTTTTTCGATTTTTAAAACGACTACAAGTCTTAACTATATACTACGTATGGTGGGTAAGTAAAATATAGAAATGCCGTATTCCTCCATATTAGCCGACATTACCGGTAAGTTCGAGGGAGACAGAACCTGATGATCTAAAGTTACAAACTCCTACCACTTTTCCATAAAGCAATTTTTGACTTATTTATGACAGAATTTCGTTTAAATAAAGCAATGATTACTATAAGTTTCCCCCTGTGTTTCTGGTAATCAGACTCTACCTCCCTCGAATTTACCAGCAGGCCGGCTAATACGGGGGAATACGGTACTCATTTTGGTTTCGATATATACCAGCAATTAAATTATTTATTTTCTTCCGTTTCTTTTTGATATGACATATTCACATTATTTGAAAAAATTCCCAAACTTTCATTATAGCATGGCATGTTTACTTAAAATATGTTTTTGTGATCAAATTTCACAGGTTGGTTGATAAGGTTGAATACAGAGCTTGATAAATTTAGTTTACTTTAATATCATTTTACATGGATACCAAATTTCAGTTTTTATAAATCTAATAAAACCGGAAATTTATTAATTAATTAAGTTAATTAATAACTATATAGAAACAGAAAAGCGTTCCTGAAATATTTTTTACTGGTTCAAATTATGTTTATTTGACTTTAAAAATTCAGGAAGGTTAGCAGTTATGGTATAAATCCTCTCGCTGCGCAGACCGAGATATGATCAGGCATGCATTTTTCCGTCAAATTAATACTATTTGGTTATTCTCACCAGTTATTTTTTAGCGAAAACTTTGTCTGATTTAATCAGAACATTTTACCCGATTACGATAGTCAAAATTTTCTGTTTTAAAGAACCTGTGATAAACGATTAAAAATTCTGTAAAAGACGCTCATTGCGTAGAATTACTTACGCAGCGAGAGGGATAAAAGCATAATATATTAAGTAGATAACATGGCTTCTCTTGTTCCATGGTATCGTGTCAGAGTGCTTTCTCATTTAAGACAAATGCAGACGAGTTTAAGATGAAATTAAAAACATTTATTCAAACATTTTATAAGATTTTTGACCATGAAAACCAAATTATTTTAACACAGTATTGACCGATAGTGTTGCCAATTTAGCACGCTTTTTAATTCAAAATATCTACCGGGAATTTCCAACAGTAATTTACCATTTATTTCATGGCAGACAAATAAAGCAAATATTACTACACAAAAATGGCATTACATATATTTTGAATAATAAAACGAGCTAAATTAGAGACGAGTATTTTCGCTACCAATCAACAGTTAATGTAAATCTTTATTAGAAGATTTTTAATTAATTTTCTTTTATAAACTGACAGTTTATATTTAAGATTTGATGGGTTATGGTCAGTCTGCACATGAGACTTCTGACGGGGTGGGAAGTCGGAATGTTAATGCCTTGATTAGGGAAATTTTACCATGATCTTGCACGTTCTACAAAAAACAGAAGAAGAAATCACTACTTTGAGGTGCATTTTAGACTCATCCGACGAATCTATATGTTGAATTTTGGAGTCGCTAATGTTTGCACTACGCCCAAAACATACAATCAGGACTGGTTCTGAATTCTTGGTAGCTTTCGTGCCCGTCTGTTTTATTGTCTCCAAGAAACTCGTGACTTTTATCCGTATAATTTAAATTTTTGGCCAAATTAAGAATTTGACTGCCTTCGTGCACTCTAATCATACGGCACACACCCTTCTGCATAGCCTCTTCCTAACTTTCAAATTCTGTATTTTATTATTGTAAACTGAAAAAGAATCTCCTATACATTAGATGAAAAAGATTTTTTCTATTAAGAATAAAGTATTTTATTATTTTCCGAATGTATTTTATTATTTTGTCGCAAATAATATATGTAAAGGACTAACCATATACAAAATGATTCTATATACACTATAGGGCCAAAGGCGATAGGTCACATGCAATTTTAGACTTTTTGTTAAATATTTAGAAAAATGCATGAGGAATTAACCTGAAACTGCAGGTGTGTAAACAGTATAGTATAAATCACATATTTCGGCGAAGATTTTTTTCCCGAAACCCCATAGGGGACCGTCAACAAATTCAAAAAGAACGAATATTTTTTGGATAACCCTGTAAAAACTAATGTAGCAAAAGCGCTCAAACTCCAGATTATTAATAAGTGGCGTATTGTAATATACTGTGTTCATTTTTATAAGGATAGCATGTATACTCGTAGAGGAAATTAATGTTTTTATAAAAACAGTCCCAAATTTCAAAGTTTTTTTGCTTATAATTTGCAGAGTTCTTAATATATATATAAAAAAAAAAAATCGGAAAATATGACAAAGAACTTTGAACACAATACTCTGCAATCAAAATTAAAAAATAATAAAAATTGCATGAAAAATGAGCAGGTTTACTAAAACATGTTTCACTGCGCATGCGCGAACGCAATCAAAATATAATGTCCATAATGAATTAGCTAAGTATATAAAGCAAATTTTGTGAAAGTCCCAAAATCATAGCTTGAAAATTATGAAAATTATCGTCGATAGAATAAGCTCGAAATCCGTTGTTCCCAAAAGGAAGCAAAAATATGAGGGATTGTATCTAAATAAAGTAGTAAAGTAGTAAAGAAGCACCTGCAATATTGTGAACGCAGTCTTTGCACTAATCAACATATATTTGTTACAACCCCTCATCATTTTGCTTCTTTTTGGGAACAACGGATTTCGAGCTTATTCTATCGACGATAATTTTCAGAATTTTCAAGCTATGATTTTGAGACTTCAACAAAAGTTACTGTATATACTTAGCTGATACATTATGCATATTATATTTTGATTGTATTCGCGCATGCGCAGTGAAACATTTTTTAGTAAACCTCATTTTTCATCCATTTTTTATTATTATATTTTAGTTCTGATTGCAGAGTATTTTGTATAATGTTATTTGTCATATTTTCTGGTTATATTAAGAACTCTGCAAATTATAAGCAAAAAACTTTTAGAATTTTGGGACTGTTTTTATAAAAACCTTAATTTCTCTACGAGTATGCATGCTATCCTCATAAAAATGAACACAGTATATTACAATAAGCCACTTATTAATAATCTCGAGTTTGAACGATTTTGCTACATTAGTTTTTACATCAGGGTTATCCAAAAATTATTAGTTCTTTTTCAATTTGTTAACGGTTGCCTATGGGGTTTCGGGAAAAAATCTTCCCGGAAATATATGACCTATACTATACTGTTTACACACCTGCAGTTTCAGATTATCCCTCATGTATTTTTCTAGATATTTAACAAAACGTCTAAAATAGCAAATGACCGATCACCTTTGGCCATATAGTGTAGTTCTTAAACAAACTTTAAAAATCTATGAAAGGAAATTTTAAACTTTGACGCGAATTTTTGTTCAGAACTTTCAATAATGAAGATATTTTAGCAAAATTTAGAAAAGATTTGCCTTTTTTGTGTGAAATGTAACAATATCACGAGAAGTTAGAAAAGTAGTCACTATCCTCACTCAAATAGTGTTCAACTAGACATCACATTCCCGAATGTAAGTGACATTTCTTACGGTCTCACTGTTAGAACTACTCTACATTTATATCACGTTTCGTGATATCATTGCATTTCACACAAAGATGGATAAATCTTAAACATGCTTTTAAAATAATTTTGTTATTTTGAAAATTATGAATAGTAGTTATATTCGGATTCGGTTGAGACGCATTGTATTTCGATCTTTGCGAATCATACGAACACTTTAAAAGCATTCTCCGTTAACACTAGAAAAACCGAGAATTTTACTGAAATTTTAGAAAAATATTTCACATCAGAATTTTGATTTTAAATTATTAACTTATTCATTTAACTAGTTTCTTTCTTTGTATCTTTTAAGCTAGCTTTATTAAAAGAAAAAATCCTGGTTCGAACCGAGATATATTCATTTGGTAGCAATGAAAATGACTGTTCGCGGGCTGTCTAGTGTTAAATTATGGAAATTGCACTGGAAATCGGGACGTCAGTACTATTTCCGTATTTTAACGTGGGAGGGGGAGAGAGCCCGTAATTTCCAGGAAATTTTCCTTGATTTCTGAAATATCCCTTTTTAACTTTCTGATTTATAACAGATATCGTCTGTATTTTATAGGAATTTTCATTTCGTTATAATAGCATCTGTAGTACCAAAAAAGAAAAAAAAATTGAGCGGGGAATTCTTGATTTGATAGTCTTCAACAAATACCGCGATGGGCTTTAAAGCAGAGACCTTCGCCTTTCTAGCTCACTGAAATGGCTACACAGCTACAGTTGTAAGAAATTTTGTAACATATATTACACTAACTTTATGGAGCACAAGCAAAGTATAAAAACAAATATAAAATATCTTCGGTGGGTAGATTTTTTTTTATCAACTGTGAATGTTTAACATACTTTCTTCCTGTAATATTAAATATAGTTTTTAATTATTTGTAAAAGGTATATTTAACTTTTATGTAATGTAGGAGAAAAATAATTTTTTTTTCAGAAGTAACAAATAAAAAAATAAAATAAATAAATAAAGGCATTTTTTTTCAAATAATTTGTGTTATGCTTTATTATCAACTCCAATAAGGATAATAATTATCTTAAGCAAAAATAATGCGCGCTTTTAAATAAAGGAAAACAATTGCTTAGTATAAAATTAATACATAAATATAAAAATAATTTTATGATAAATTATTATGTTTGAGTTTGAGATATGCTAAAAGTTTAAGTGTATGATACTGTTTAACTGAATAGTTTCAAAAACATTAAAATAAAAAAAGGATTATTTTAGAGACAGTTTTAAGAATAATTACATTCTAACAAATATAAGTTCAACTGTATTTTAAACTAATAAGGTCATTGCACCTAAATCTGACGACCCCTAACTGCGACAATGTTCTTGTACTGAAAATCCTTACCCAAGAATCGTATATAAAGGCTATAAAATAAGACATCCGAGCTTCAGGAACAAAACGCTAAATACTTTTCTTGCATTTAAAACGTTTTCTTAAAAAAAAAAAAATTCCCATTACAATACACGTCGTTCATTATAAAGCGGCACCATATTCGTTACAAGTGGCGAAAAATCTCGAAAATGGTTCAGGGTTTTTCTTTTTTGACTTTCATGATCAAATAATCTTATGAACGTCAAGAGCTAAAACGTCTGTTTCATTTATCTGAAGTGAAAGCTCAAGAAGAAACGACACGTTTTCAAATTAAAGTTCTGAAATATTGTAAGCTTTTTGGTGACTGGCTTTCTTCAGAACCTATTAGCAACAAATTGAATGCCCTATATTCAGAGAAATTTTTATAAGCTTAACTGAGGTAAGTTTATATAGCATTTTCATATATTATATTAAAATGACGTTTAAACCAGATATTGTGTTTAATTAAGCTCTGTTGGGTTAATAAATTAGGAAGTTCAACATGATCCTCCAATAGTGTTTTCCTTTGACTGGGTACTTAAATATATGTTTCAAATGATCAAAATAGAAAAATACACGTCTTTAATTTTATAATAAACCAACTGGCATTTTCTGATTAAATCAGCCATCTGTTTTAGAAATCCCGCTTTTAGTGAACGTAATAATTTTTCTCCGGCCCGTTTTAGCTAACGTGGAGCTTTTTTCTCTTCCCGCCTTTTGGGGTTGACATAATCATGTGATGTAGAAGGGTAGAGGTTTTTTTCTCCCAGACAAGTGGTTTTGGAGAGTAGAGCTACAATGTTATAGTTTAGCTGTGAAAAAATGCAAATATTTATGAAGAAAAATTAAAGGGTTCAGACTTTAAAGGTTCTGGCCCTTAAAAATGTTTCTTGCGCTGAACACCTATTGAAATTCTCATTTTGAGGGAAAGTTTGCATACAAGATGAGTTTATACAATTTTTTATAGAAGGAAAAAGTCTGCTGAGTTAAAATTGACCAATTGCTGAGATCCTCTGCCCAACAGGTTATAATAAAATTTTTCGTTTTCATACTCATCTTGCGGTGAATTTTTATTTATTGCATTAAATTAGAATTACAATGCTTTTATTGTTGAATTTAGAATTTATGGGAATTTGTGAGTCATTGTTAGAGACAGTGATAAGATTTGTATTTTGATATTTTGAGTATATTTTCATTTATATAAAAAATGAATGTTGATACATTAAAGAAAAACGTGCGACAGCAGTAGCTCTTACACTAGAACAGCTAAGGTTTTAAAGGACAAATTAGAAAAATAAAAACCGGATACATCCGTTTTAGATGATAAATTTGTTAAATTACAAACAATAATTACTGAATTAAAATTTTATGATTCGGAAATGTTAGATTTATTGATAGCAGCTAAGGCTACTGAAGATAATTTAGAAACTGAAGTTATAAGTTGTGAAGAATATTCCGATGAATTTATAACGCTCAGTCGCCGAATGAAAGAAAATGGATAATTCGGACATTAAAATTAGTATGAGCACTAAAGTTGATAGTAGTGTAAATACACGTAATGAAAAACGGTACAAATTGCCGAAAATTCAAATTAAAAACTTTGATGGTCAACTATTATCTTTCGTTCTAGGGTCTGTTTAAAAAAATCCACGAGGATAAGAGCCTGGATGATGTAGACAAATTCCATTTAATTAGCAAAATCAATGTTACTGGGGACTGAAGCTTATGAGTTAATTGACAGTTATCCCTTAACGTCAGAAAATTATCCGAATGTCATTTCTGCGTTTGAGGAGCGTTTTGGTAACAAAGAAATTTTAATTGAGATATATGTGAGAGAATTGTTAAAATTAATTATAGAAAACGTACGTTCACAAGGTAAAGATAAATTACTCCTGGTATCATTGTTTGATAAAACTGAGTCCCATCTTAGAGCTCTTGAGTCTTTAGGTGTACGCCAAGACTTCAATACTGCGTGGCTATATCCCATGGTTGAATCATGTTTATCGGCTTAAATGATTATGGTATAGCAGAGAAGCGTTCTATTTAGTGATAAGGGAGCACGTCTCTCAAATCGCTTAGAATTTTTGTGAAAAGAAGTTGAAGGGGAACAGAGAGTCAAACTTGCAAGGTCAGGGTTTGAAATCTCTCCTTCGCGTGAAGAACACCCTAAAGAGGTCAAATTCAAAATTAAAAAACCTCCCGTGAGTGCTGCAAGTTTGGTAGCAACCAAGGAACAAAAGTGTTTTTTTGCGGAAAAAATCATGAGAGTAAAGAGTGTTTTTTTGGCTCGGTCTTTGCCCCTAAAGGAAAGGCTAGATAAATTAATAGATTTAAAGTGCTGCCTACGCTGTCTTAAGGATGGAAATTTTGCTAGGGATCGTAAATTATTTATACAATGTCAGTTGTGCAAGCGATCTCACCCCATAATTTTATGTCCCGAAATTCAAGAAAAAAAGTGTGAGAGTGTAGCGAGTGCAAATGGCTCGACTACTTGTACAAGCTACTATGTCTACACCTTCGTGTATAAAAGAAGTCCTACTTATGACATTAATGGTTGAAGTAGTGTCCGGGGGCATGAGGAAAAATGTCAGGTGTCTAGATTGCGGATCTCAAAGGTCGTATGTGCTGAAATCTACAACCGAAGCTTTACAATTAAAAGCCTTTCATCTGAGAATTTAGCGCATACTCTGTTTGGGGGAACAAGAACTGAGTCTAAAAATCATAAACGATATTCTATGAGATTAAGTCCTGTAGGGAGACGTACTGAATATCAGTTCTGCTTTCTAGATCAGGAAAAAATTTGTGAAGGAATACCACGCGTCTCTAAAGGTCCTTTATTGAAGGAATTAAAAATGCACATGATTTGGATTTCAGATGTGGGTGACGGTTACCCTGAAATAGAGATTTTAATAGTAGTCCAGGCAATAGAGACCGTATAGGGACTCTACCTAACAAAATTAATGGTAGTACTGGAAATCGGCTTTCTAGATATTTTTTGGGTCGCTGAATCCGAATTTGTAACTTCCCACCAAAATTTCCCCCGGCAACCCCCACAAATTTTGGTAAAAAGCCCCCCAAAAAAGGTTTTTATTAAAAAATTCCATTTTTTTATTGTTCTAGGGGAAAAATAGCTAGAAATTCAGAAAGTAGACAAAATTAGCAATAAATTAGAAATATTACATTATGACTTAGGATGAAGGAGAAGAGGGGATCTGCCTCGGAACATTCGCCGCAGTGTTGCGTGGACTAAGTTGCGCAATTCCACTTAACCACTCACACGTTTACATTAGCTCTCCCATCTTCCCTCCGAACTTTCTCTATAAGGTTTACTTTAAGTTTTTTGGGTCGCTGAATCCGAATTTTTAACTTACCCCCAAACATTTCCCCCCCGAAAACCCCCCAAATATGACCATGATATGGCAACGCTAATCGCTTGTATACATCGGAACCCTGTTGTTGGTATCTGTTTATTTTTAAATTAGACCTTAAAGCGTTATAATTGTATACTTTTTGAAGGTTTGCGAAAAATTGAAGAAGAATATGTTACACAACGAATAAATAGACAGATTAAATAAGGCAGTCGTCAAATACGGCATCAGAATGCCGTATGTATCGGAAGCCTAACGTGGCCGCGTTTGGATTATCAGGAAACGGATGAGTTCAACCCCGGAAGCGTTATACACTTAGTGTCATTCTATGTATAATTAAACATTAACATTTATTATTTTTAAAGAATAGTACATTTCTACGCTAATTAAAATATAGCTAAATTAAAATGTAGTGAAAGGTGTGAAAAGGAACCTGCCTATGGCGGAATCCTGTTTTAAACTGAAAACGTGTTGATCCATGCAAAATTAATATACTAATACGTAAGAAAATAATATGTAATACATTTACATTTGCTAAGAAGGGAACTTGTCTATAACACATTTTTTTTTTCTTTTTATATTATAATGGGTTTATATTATAATGGAATCAAGTAGAACCCCGCGCGCTTTTCTCAAAAATCAATTTTTTGGGGGGTTGCCGGGTGAAATTTTGGTGGGAAGTTACAAATTCGGATTCAGTGACCCAAAAAACATAAAGTGAGTCGAAATCCAGAACTAGTATTAATTTTGCCAGATAAAATCCCCTATTGCCTGGACTTCATAATTTAGTGCACATAGCGCCGCAGTGCATGTTCAGAGGCAGCCCTCACCCTCCCCGTTCATCCTAATTCACAATTTCATATATCCTATTTGTTGCAAATTTTGTCTAGTTTCTGAATTTTGTAATGCTTTTCCCCTAACACAATAAGAAATTTAAGTTGAAAACAACTATTTGGGGGGGATTTTTGGGGAAAAGTTAAAAATTCGGATTCAGCGACCCAAAAATCTTAAAGTAAACCTTATAGAGAAAGTTCGGAGGGGAGATGGGAGGGCAAATGTAAACGTGTGAGTGGGTAAGTGGAATTGCGCAACTTAGTTCACGCAGCACCGCGCGCATGTTCCGAGGCAGATTCCCCCTTCCCCTTCATCCTAAGTCATAATGTCATATATCTAATTTGTTGGAAATTTTGCCTACTTTCTGAATTTCTAGATACTTTTTCTAAAACAATAAAATTTTTTTTTTAATAAAAACCTTTTTTGGGGGCATTTAACCAAAATTTGGGGAGGTTGCCGGGGGAAATTTTGGTGGGAAGTTACAAATTCGGATTCAGCGACCCAAAAAACATCTAGAAAGCCGATTTCCAGTACTATCATTAATTTTGCTAAGTAAAATTCCCTATTGCCTGGACTATAAGTAGTGATATTTATGGACAAATTCTTACAAGTGATGTAATTCAACTTAATAGGGTTTGACAGCCATTAATACTAAATTGGATCGGACTTTGTGTTGAGAACCAATAGGATCAAATGTTCAGAGTTTTGAGGGTGCCCAATCCATGTTAGTAACTAATCTTCATGTTAATAACATGAAAGTTTCTGATATGTGGATTTTGGAAACAATTGGAATTGCCGATGAAGCGCAAATGTTTCCCAAAAGGGTGGAGGACCAATTAGCTCAGGAACAATTTTTGAAGGGCTTCATAGAGACGCAGATGGAAGATATTGCGTAAGCTTGCCTTGGGTTCAAAAATTTCCCCCTAACATTGCCTCTAATCGGCATATTTCAGAAAAAAAGGCTTTTCGCCACCACTCGTAAATTGGAAAAAATAAATAACTTTGACGAATATGATAAGATATTTAATATATGCCTGTCTGAAGACGTAATAGAAAAAATCCCAGAATCTGAAAAGAACGAAAAAGGACATTACTTGTCACATCATCCTGTTATCAAATTAGATAGTTTAACTAGCAAAACCGTTTTCGATGCCTCGAGCAAATCAGATATTTCGTTGTCTCTAAATGATTGTTTGATAAAAGGTCCGAATCTCGTAGAAGAAATCCCAACGATTTTAATGAGGTTTAGAGAAAAGGTGATTGGCGTAACTTCTGATATTAGGCAAGCGTTTTTACAGATTGGCATAAAGCGGGAAGACCAATATTATCTAAAAATTCTTTGGTGAGAAAATAACAAAATTTCTGAATTCCGACCTAAAAAGGGTTGTTTTTGGGGTTACCAGTAGCCCATACCTGTTGGCAACGGTAATCTCAATCCATCCTAAAAATATGCTTAAAGAATTTGAAGTTGTTGCCCAAAAGCTTTTAAATTCATTTTATGTCGATAACTGCATAGCAGCAGTTGATACGAGCGCAGAGCTTGAAAAATTTATGAACCAAGCGACTGACATTATGGTAGAAGCCAAAATGGAATTACGTATGCGGACATTTGGTCCCGAAAATGAACAATTATCTTCACAAAACACTGATCCTGTCTCTCCAGTTTTAGGCCTTCAGTGGGACGTATAAATGATGAGTTTTACATTCCGTTCAAAACTGGGCAAATATCATCAGAATTATCAAAAAGAAAACTTTTATCCATAAATGACTAGATATTTCATCCACTAGTTTTCATTGTGCCAATAATGGTTCCTGCAAAATTATTACTTCAAGAAGCCTGGGCAACTAAGGCAAATTGGGACTTACCTTTGCCAGATGAATTAAAACCTCGGTTCTTAATATGGTACCAAGGATTGTCTAGTATTTCCCAGCTTAAGTTTTCTCGTCCTATAGGTTATAGAAAAAGAGATACTGGGTTACTGCATGTATTTTGTGACGCCAGTAGAAGCGCTTATGCCACCATTATAATTTTAAGAAGTGGAAACGGTGGAAATGTTTATGTGAGGTTCGTGGCAGCAAAATCTCGTGTATCTCCATTGAAGAAGGTGACAATTCCGCGCTTGGACTTATTAGCTTGTGTTTTAGGAGCACGTTTAGCCAAATACATTGCTGACGCTTTGTTCTTGGAAGAAGTTCCAATCTACTACTCGACGGATGCAACTGTAGTTCTTTGCTGGATACAAGTTGAAGAAAACTGGGGTGTTTTCGTAAATAATAGAGTCAAGGAGATTCAAAATCTGTCGAAGAAAGAATGCCGGAGACACATCCCAAGAAAAATTAATCCTGCTGATACAGCCTCTTGTGGCTCTACTTCCCAACAACTGTTGCGATGCGGTTGGTAGGAGGGTCCTGAATTTCTGAAAATAATTCCCGACGAGTGGCCGAAATTTAAATTTTCTCCAGATTAATCGCATCACAGTTAAAAAGAACAAAAATTATTACCTAAACGTGAAAATAGAGAGTCCTGAGAGGTACGAACGTTTTTCTAGTTTTCTCAAAATTGTGAGAGTTTTCTTCAGTGTTGGTTTTCTTCTGTTGCGGTTAGTGAATAAGTTGAGAAAGAAGCCTTCTTATAATACTAACACCCCAACAGTGGAAGAAAAAACCAAAGCTGAGATGATTCTGTGGGGTATAGAGCAGAAAAAGTATTTTTGAGGGACAGAAAATTCCGTCCAATGTCTGCTGGTGGTGCGAGGTGATGACGATATTCTTCGTGTGAAAACTAAAATCATCTAACGAGAAGATGAACTGTCCTTTTTATATCCAGTTCTACCGTCCAAGCATTATCTAACTGAATATCTAATAAGGCAGTATCATATAAAGTACTGTCATGCTGGTGTGCAGATATTGGCTGCCATATTAAGGCAGCAATACTGGATCATTTCTTCAAAAAGAAATATAAGATCTTGCGTAAGCCATTGTGTCGTATGCAAAAGATTCACGGCAAAAGTTTTAACCACTCCACCAATACTCGGTTACCCATTGACAGAATAAGGGATTCTACGCTCTTTGAAACAACGGAGTTGATCTTTGTGGCCCTTGTAAAACCTTCGACTTACAGGTGGAAGTGGTAGCGTGGAACTTCAGTCAAGCGGAGGCCCAAGTAATATTTAAATCAAACGATTTATTTAAATGACATAAGATAAATTAATATTTCTTGATTAATACTTGCATTACAACTATATTATATTTTCTGGGTACTTTACAGCTGGCGACAATGTTCATTAAAAGTATAATGTTCAGAGTATAGGATTAGCATTCAAATTCTACTGGATTCTTTCTCGATATAAATCCAAAATCCTGTCACGATAGTCTCGTAAGAAACAGCTGCCTCTGTTTTCTTGTGTATACCAATCCGTTGTCAACTACTCCTATCTCGCGGTTTCCACCGGAGAAATCTTACCCTGCCCGAATCGGCAGACTGCTTCGGACCTGTCCGAAATCTCAGCCCCAAACTTTTTGAGAGCAGCTCCCTCCTTGGGATTCCAAACACATCTTCCCGTTAATTTGCCTTTCTTAAAACCAAGGCTATCTATATCCCACTCAGGACCCACTCAGTGTCTAGGTTGAATGACATCACTAACAAGCTTCAATATCATAGGCCAAGAGAGATCCTCGCTGCTAGCGTGAGAAAATTTCGCATCTAGCTTCATTTTTAAATTGTCCTGGGAAAATATCGGCAAGCTTGCTACTTAAAAGGGACTCCGTAACTCCTCTTTTTTTTTCATGCCTTTCTCCTTTTCAGCCAACCTTTAAGATTGGTTTAGATGGATTGATTCTTTTTATCATTTCCTGCAGAACCTTGAGACTTAGAAATATTTTGAGCTGTTATGCTTATACATTGCTTTTCCTACCTAGAGTTCTCTTTTGAAAATATATGGGACTTTTTTTTGTGAATTACATTGGATTCTTCACACCCTTTACTTTTAAAGCCAAAGGGAAAAGCCTGGATCGTGTTATACACTTGTGCAGTGTACAGAGCAATTCACCTTGAGCCTCTCACGGCACTCAGCACAGAATTCTTCCTGCAAGCTTTCCAAAGATTCATCACCAGGCGAGGACGTCCGTTAACTGTGTATTCCGATAACGGAAGCAACTTCAGAGGAACGGACAATGCATTGAAGTAGCTTGATTGGCAGAAAATCACTCAAAACGAGTGTTATCCAATCAAGTGGACGATCAATTCCCCTACTGCAGCCTGGTGGAGGGGGGGGGTGTCTTATTCATTCAATAAAGACTTAGCTCGACGCATTTTGGGAAGATCAGTGAGTTTTGAGGAGCTTTGTGATGTGGAAGTCACAATAAACAGTCGTCCATTGACATGTTTCAGATGATTCTGATGAGCTCATACCTTTGACGCCCTCCATGTTTTTGCAAGATACAAAACAAGTGTGAGTGCCTGATCTAGATTCCATCGATTTCAACAAACTGAATGTGCGTGTGAGTTATTGCAACACTTTGCGACAAGAACTGAGAAATCGTTTCCGCAAAGAATATTTGGGCCAACTCGTTCAGAAGGCTAGTATTAAATGCGAAGAACTTAAAGTAGTTGTTAGTGAACGTTGTCCTCATCGAATTTGAGAATAAAAAAAAGTGCATTGTGGCCCATGGGTTAAATTGTGAAAATCTACAATAGTAGAGATGGTGCTTCTAGAGTAGTACAGGTGAAAACTAACAACGGTTGTTTGACACGACCAATTCAAAAAATTTATCCACTAGAGGTCCCAACTGCTGGAGATTCTGTGCTCACCCTTGCAGGTGAAAATAGATCCAGATATGGAAGGTTGCTGAAACCACGTAAGAAATAATGTTTAAGGATGTAAATAATGATTTTTATTTCATTAATTTAGTTATTGAGAGCTCTAATTCATCATGTCATATCATTTTTATATTGTATTTTGTTTATTTAGTTCTTATTATCTTGTTTTTCATGACTTTATATTAAATCTAATTATGCTCAATTTAACTGTAATTTCTAATATAACGAATTTTTTGTCAGTTATGAAATAGTTGATTTTTAGAAAATCAAGGTGGGAGGATGTTGGCGATGGCCATGTGTTTCAGAAATCCCGATTTTAGTGAACGTAACAATTTTCCTCCCACCCGTTTTAGCTAAAGTAGAGCTTTTTTCTCTTCCCGTCGTTTGGGATTGACGTAATGATGTGATGTAAAAGTAGAGGGTTTTTTCTGACAGACAAGTGGTTTTGGAGAGAGAAGAGACTAGACCTATAATGTTATAGTTTAGCTGCAATAAAAAGCAAATATTTATTAAGGAAAAAAAAAGGTTCGGATTTTGAAGGTTATGGCCGATAAACCTTAAAAATACTTATTGCGTTGAACACCTATTGAAATTATCATTTTGAGCGAGAGTTTGTATACAAGATGAGTTTATACAGTTTTTATACACGGGAAAAGCCTGCTGAGTTAAAATCGGCCAATTGCTGAGATCCTCTGCCCAACAGGTTAGGATAAAATTTAAAATTGAGAAAAGTAAACTGCGCCATCTTTTTTAAAGTGAGTTCGTTGCGATTTTTTGTATGATTATTTCTCTGTATATAGTATATTATAATTGTGTATGTGTTCTAAATTTAATCTTGTATATATTCTAAATTTAAGCTTATTGTGTAGAGTCAAAATTTAAGCTCTGTGTTATGTTTTTATGTCTAAGAATTGTATATATATGTATTTCATTAAAGTTAAGCTGTATTAATTTGTTTTGGTTTAGATTTGAAGTTTAGTTTTGTGCTTTTATTTTAGAGTAAGTGTAGTCGCCCTCCAAGCACGCCATTGCAGTTTAGCGGCACATTTCTATGTCATTGTTTTGTATCGTTGTTTTGAGTTCTGACAATATTAATAACGATCTTCCGGCTAAAGATGACAATATGTTTCTTGATTTTGAAATTAGAGATAATTTAATAAAGATGGTTAATGAGGACTTAAAAACTATTGCTGATTATTCTGAAAGCAACAAGTTTTTAACTTGAGCACCATGAAAGTATCAACAGAACTTCTCCAATAATGTGTGATGTATCTGTTGAAACAAATGTTAATATTGCATAGAAATATAAGTGATGAATATTTTGAAATTTTGCAAACAATCAATGCATATTTAAAAATAATAATAATAACACGCAAAACTATATCAGATTCTATTCAAGAACAGGCTGTAGTGCAACCAAAATCACACACACAAATATCTCTTCTTGAAGCTAATCCATATCATGCTTTTTTAAAGCTGTTTGTTACAATTTTTCAACAACAAATCAAAATACAGTCAAAAAGTGAAAAGCATTAGGGTCAAACTTTGCTGGACGCTTAACAACTGATGGACATGCGAAAAGAATAAAAGTGGTCAATAACGTCAAAGAGCAAAAACAAAAACAGAAATTGGAAAAGAGAGTACAAGTAAGGCTTAGCAAAAACAGCATTTCAAAAACAAAATTCGACTAACTCGAAGTCACTTGCTAAAATAATCTGGAAGCAAAGGTGCAGAAGAAACAGATGTTATGAAGAAGTCTAAAGCTTAAACTTATCTAGATTCATTCAGAAAAGAAAAATGAAAAAAATTAAGGCCTACAACGGATGATAAAAATCAAAATTCTTAATTTTACTGTTCAACAACGCGAAACTTTCTGACACATTTTTTAACTCATATTTAAACGTAAGGGAGTAAAATTCGAAGGCCTGACTTTTCTATTTTTTGATAAATAAATTACTTACAGAATTATAAACGATTTTTGTCGCGTGACAATAAGTTTTTCCCGTTTCTCGATCCGTCGCGTCGAGAATCCGGTTCAAAACACCCACTTTGACAATACTGACGGAAAGATCGTCTGCCTTTATCAAAAAATGGAAAACGCAATTCGGCTGTATAGTTCCTAAAAAGAACACCTGTCAATTTCATGCATTTTCGAATAAAAATTGATTCAGAAATAAGCGAGAAAGTAGCTTCATTGGGTTTCAGAGCAGCCTTAAAAGCAAACTGAGAAGGAAGAGATCTGGTAAAACTTGTTGTATCATTCATTAATTACACTAGTCTGCATGATATCAGATGATTAAAAACCAATGTTTATTCCCCCTTTATTCATTTTTTTAAGCTGATTGCAGGACTGTTCTTAGTTTTCTTCTATCACGTATAGTTTGTTTGCAATTGACCCGAGTTGATATCGAAGCTGAGAACAAGCATTATGTGTTAGTCACACATAACGTAAATGTACTTCTGGATGCTTGCCAACTTATCTTAAGACTTTTAGAATACAGTCCGATTAGCGTGAACGACTCGTAAACCCCAAAAAATTTTGTTTCCACCATTACATATCAAATTAGGATTAACGAAGCAATTTGTAAAAGCTCTACCACAAGATTGGTATTGCTTCATGTACCTTACTATGGAATTTCCCTTCATCACACGCGAAAAAATAAAAGTTGGAATTTTCGTTCGTCCTCAAATCAAAAAACTGATGAAGGACAAAGATTTTGAAAAAACGATGAATAGATAAAAGTGATTAAATTAAAAAAAAAATAATAAACCCGACTGCGTAAAAAGCGAACTAACTAATTATTTCTTATCAATGTGAAACTATTTTTTTATATTACTTACATATTTTTTTTTATTTACTTGTATTGATGACTTTTAAGTTGTGTTTAATTGTTAGTTCCTATCTATAAACACTGTTTTGATGAGGCCTATATATGTCTATGATGGTTAGAGTTTCAGTAAAGCTAGAGATCCTACCTGCATAACTTCCAGGTTGTATAATATTTTAACGGAGCTTCTGACTGTAAAATCGTCAATGAAACATCGTCTTCATTTTGAAAGACCTATCGAATGATATGCCACTCAATCGGATGTGTAAATTTGTTTCGTCTCTACCGCCATTTTGAATTTATAAAAAGAAAACCTAGCCTATAACCATTGGGCCATTAAGGCGAATCGATAGAGACCTCATTCATTAAAATCCATCCAGCCGGGATGTTTCGAGGGTATAAAGAAATCCACATACACAGATACGCGTGAAACACATAACCCTTCTTTTCAGTCGGGTAAAAAAGACTCATGGACCGCCTTCAAATATGTTAGCGAAAACTTTCTAGGGAATAAGAAGGATCAAAATTATAGGAATATTGTTGAAACAATGCTGGAAAATTTCACGAAGTTGGGATGTAATATGAGTGTAAAAAAGCACTTTCTGCATTCACATACCGACTACTTTTCAAAAAACCTGGCTCATTACAGTGAAGAGCAGGGTGAGAGCTTTCACCAGGATATCAAGGAGATGGGGAATATGTATCGGGGAAGATGGAATGTAAATATGATGGCAGACTACTGTTGGATGTTGAGAAGAAGGGCATAAATGATGAAGGAGGATCTGCAAGAAAGATACAAAGAAGAAAGTTTATTTAACTGAACACTGTTTTATTTTCGTTTTATTAAAGGAATATCCTGAACTTATAAGGACACTTTTTACAGTATTTTTAACGTGTTTAATGAAATTCTTTGTATGAAATTGTGATAAATTTGTTATTGCATTAATTTAAATATTGTAAACACAACTTCTTATTTTTTGTAAAATCCTGACGTGATAGACAAAAATGGAAGTCATTTCCGGAATCAGCATCAAAAATTGATTCAGGAAAACTTGATCATAAGAGTGACAAAAATTTTTTAAATGCAGACTGGTGTTATATATTTCTTGTTTTCCCATGGTCAAAGTTAAAAGTGTGCAACGTATGATTTTTGAAGTATGCATTATTAATTATAATATATTCAAGATTATGTATCTCAAAATTTTCTTTTTATAATTTAAATTAATATTAAATAGAGTTATTAGTATATTATGTAGTTTAATAGTAGTTCTATTCAAATTTATATATTTCAATTCTTTATTAAGTAACTAGCTGATCCGCCTGGCATTGCCCGAGCCCATGATGAATGACCATTAAATGAACCACAAATATGTATGACTTTATATCTTTAAGTCCATTTTGTCTGAATTTATATTTTTAAATGAAAAAATCGCGAAAAAGTATTCAATTGACAGGGTTCGCACGGGTACCGTTATTTTCAAGGCCAAATATCAGTAATTTTTAATAGAAAAACAATTCTACACTGTAAAAAAAATCTGTAAAGTTACTAAAGTTTTTCTAGGAAACTGGGATTTCTAGAACATTTTATGTAACGGTAACAACAAAGATTCCTGTAACAGACGCTGTTACAGGAATTTTTGTTGTTGCCGTTACATAAAAAGTTCTAAGAATCCCAGTTTCCTAGAAAAACTTTAGTAACTTTACAGAATTTTTTTTGTAGTGTAGTTTAAAGGCGCGAAATTTCGCCTTATTTAAGGATATATTTTCTATAATTAAATACTGGTACCGAAGAATTTCTTAGTCTGGAAATTCAAGGACCCGTACGAACCCCGATTGAAAGTATATACTTTTTGTGTAATTTGATTTTTGGAGTCTATATGCGTACCGAACGAGAGCGAAATTGGGACAAAATACTCAGGTATTTACTGATTTTGTCGAGATTTTCACACATTTTATTTTGTAAAAAATATTTCTACCCTTCCGAACAGTCAAAATTTTTGTAGGTGATGTAAATCTGGTCTATTTAGATGCTGTAAAAAGATTGTTTTAAGATAAGGCTTTAGTTATTTTTACTTTAGAAAAAATATCGTCTCCGTGAGGCGTGAAGTAACCTTCGTTCGCCGGTGTATTTGAAAGAGATAGTCCATATTTAAAAAAAAACACAATTGCACCATCTATTAGAAGAAGGCTTTAGCTTTAAGAACTTATTCTTGTTTTGTCGGTGCATCTAGAATTGTCCCCTGAAGGAATGGAACCGCGACGAAACACTCGGGTTTTTTACTGATTTATTCGAAATTTTCGCACATTTTATTTTGTAAAAAATATTTCTATTCGTCCGAACGTTTCAAAATTTTTGTAGGTGATGTAAATCTGATCTATTGAGATGTTCTAAGAAGATTGTGCTAAAATGCGGGTGTTTAGTTACTTCTGGCGTAGAAAAAATATCGTCTGCATGAGGCGCAAAGTGACCTGCGTTCGCCGGTGTATTTTAAAAAAGTTAAAGTCCATATTTTTAATAACCAATTATAGCATTGATTAGAAGAAGGTTTCAGCTTTAAGAACATAATTTTGGTTTTCACGGTACCTCTGAAATTGCGTCCTGGGGGGGCGTTTCAATAAGGGAGAAAAACGACTCTTTTTGAAAAAAAAATTTCAATAGGTTAACTGCGACATTTTTTTCAAATTGATTGCGACACTTGAGACGTAAGAGTACCATCTTTCGGAATATGCCTTTTAATTTTAACTGTACTGGGTGGTTTGGTCAATTTGGATTAAAACAAAACAATTAAAAAACAGATATAAAGTCGAAAAACGTTTCTTCGCTAGCTTCCGATGTTTAAATGGGTTTGTGCATATGCGCAAGTGCTTTCCTTGACTGAGGATCAAATAGATGACTTTTGATGAGAGTGAGTTATGATGTTTAATTAATAACTCAAATAATTATTAGAAATTTAAAATTCTGCGTCTTAGGTGCATCAGGAGACGCTTTGGGCTAGCCTCACAAAAATTTTCAGCCTCGTACGTCCCACAGATTTTTCTATTCATTGCAGACAGAGTGATATTTTCTTTTATTGGTATAGGTTCAGAGATTCATAGATGAATATTTTTAGATGAAATGACACGTATAAAACACATTGTCACATTTAGGACCTTGGACGTTTCATTTTGCTTTTAACTAACGTAAATGCGACAAAAAGACTTAAATGCAACAATCGTATATTGTTGCCTTATATTACATATCGTCACCTCGGAGTAACAGTAAGACATCTAAAAAAAAAAAAAATTCGAAAATGAGTTTTTTGATTTATTGGTATGATAAACTGTTTCTGCATCTAGTGTAATGCTAGGACATTTTATATGTCGTCACATGTATTTTATATAAAGCATAACTTTGTGTTTCAGGCGTTCCAAAAGTCACCTTCGTTCAGTGAAACACTAGGCCAAATCAGATATCTTATTGTTTCACCGAAGTAAATGCGCCAAATTATTGAGTGTGTTACATATCCAGGGATCTGTTTAGGAAGAAATTGGGTTCTTTTACACGACCCTTCACATTTTTTTTTTTCATTTCAAAACAGAGCCTTTAAAAAAAACTTTTCCTTCAAAACAGGATCCTTCACAAAATTTTTCACCTTAAAATAGGCTCTTCACAAATTTCCTTGTCTTGAAAATAGACCTTTCATAAACTTTTTCCATCTCCAAACTGAACCTTTCACAAATTTAATAATTTAAAGCAAAATTTGACCTATCACTTTTGCATATATAAAGAAAATAACTTATTTAAATACATATATCTTATTAAAAATGTATGAACAAGAACCTGAATATAACGATCATTTCAAATTCACAAAATTATATCTAGATTTTCACAAATCAAAAAGGTGTTCACAATTTGACAAAAACAGGATCCTAGGAGAAAAGTCTGGACCGACCCCTGATATCATGCTGTACTGCCTCCTCTCTTTCACTTGTTTGGAGCCTGGACTTGATCACTCTGTTTCTGTGTTAGGTATGATTGAAAATTTGATGCAAATCTCCTGTTGCAGATATTCTATTACAAGTGTTTTTTGTCTTTATAGATGATCGTTATTTCGTAAAAATATGAGTGAAACAAATGCTCAGGGTGTGAAGCCATTAACAAGAGGTGGATATTTACTTCAACTGGCAAATAAAACTTCTGTGTCCGGATCAAAATACAAAGGAAAAAGGCAAAATTTTATATGATTCTGCAGATCCAAAACATACCAGGCTCATAGGCGTAGCGTGACCAGAAATTTTGGGGGGTCATCAAGGTCGTGAAACTGCGCCCCGAGCGAATTTTCAATTTTGCGCCCCCCCCCCCCCCCCCAAAAAAAAAAAAAAAAAAAAACTTTCTCTTTGTGATGGGTGTTATAAAATTGATAAAGTGCAGAAACATAAATAAATTCTATTGAATAAATATTTCGTGTTTATTTTGAAACTTTAAGAGGTTTAATTTTAATTAAAAAATTTAGAGCAACTAAATAACATAAGGGAAAATTGCACTTATTTGTTAGAGAGTTCATGATATTTTGCGACAGGAGAAAAAAATGATCAAGAGAGAAAAAGAAATTCCCCGGAAAATGATCGGCGGCCAAAAAATGAATAAAACCGTGGTTTGCAGCATAAATTTTGCGCCCGGGGCGACCGACCGCTCCTTTAACAACCTCTTTGCAAGGCCCTGGGGAGGCACACTAGAGGTCTGCACGGACCGCAATTTCAAGGCTTGGACCCAGCTCGGCGTAAAAATTAAAACTTCCACCCGAGCCCGGCCCGTTTATATTTTCACAGTTTATGGCCAAGCCCGGCTCGTACAAAAATCGGTAAAAACATGCACGGCCCGTGGAAAAATCAATTAAATCAGGCCTGGACCGGCCCGACTCAATTTCTCATAAAATTCCAATTTTTCTTAACATACAACTGCAGGCTGCACTTGCTAATAAAATGTTACTGAAAGCGACTATTTTAAGCATCCGGCGGCTATGCCGACTATTTTAGGCCAAAAAGCGACTATTTCAAGAAAATAGGCGGCTTTTTTCGGATTTAAGCGACTATTTTTACTGAATATATTCGATCTTTTTCTTCAAAGCGCTTGTAACGTCATCTTCCCAAATAGTCCAGTCATTTGGTAGAAAATAGGGGAAAGTTTTGGTGTAGTTTTGATATTTGGTGCCTTTATGTTTTTTTGGGTCGCTGAACACGAATATGAAGTTTGCCAACAAAATTTATCCTGGGAAACACGTTTTTTTTTTGGCAAAAAACTGGAAAAAAACGGGATTTTCTTTATTTTTTCAAAATAACTTCAAAATTATGCATTTTACGCAAAAGTCCTCAATGCATAAATTAAAGAGGATAAAATTTCCTACATATTACGTATTAAAAGTTTTTTCTCTGATCAATGGTTTAACCGTGGCAACGCCGCAAAAATGGGTGTGAAAATAAAAAAATTCTGAAAAAACGGGAATTACTGCAGTGCACGGTGGGTGTACCGATTCTACCTGGCCAAAATTATTTTTGGCGTCAGTATAGTCGCATCGCCATGGAATTGAAAAATATTATTGATATTCACTACTGAATGTGAGGCATTGTAAAATGCTGCGTGTAGCAGTCATAATTCCGCTACAGGGACATTCAAAAGTATTTCATTATATGACGGCCTATGGGGAAAAATCGTTTATGGTGGTTTTTAATAATGTTTCATAATTTCAAACACTTTGAAATTTATATACATATCTATGAAGTGCACTACAAGATGATTTCTTATAGAATATGGTATGGGTAGTATTTATCGATCATTTACAGGGACACTAAAAAGAATTATGTTACATTACGGTCTATGGAGAAAAATTGTTTGTGGTGTATTTTGTTCATGTTACACCTTTTCAAAAGTATTTAAATTGATATATATCTCCGAGGTGCTCTATAAGATGCTTACTATTGAATATGATGTGTCATTGATCTTTCATATACAGGGGCACACAATATAAATCAGTTATATTTTTCTCTGCATGAACAATAATTGATGGAAGTGCGTTTTCAGTTGTGGAACACTTTATTAAATTTTGAAAAATGCATACTGTTTAGCGTGTATAAATTCTGTAAATCATATATAGGGCTGCACAAGACATATACCCGCTTATTGCCGGAAATTGCTAACGAGGAATTTTCAACTGCGCTATGCGTTCACTAACAATTCTAAATTTTAGCATATTGTGAATTATATGATAAATCTATAGTTCATATGCAGGGATGTACAAAATTTTCAGCTATTTTTTCGATTTTGGTTGAAATTGTGTTTTCAAACGTGTTATATGTTTTACAAATTATTACTTAGACATCGTTTTTCACGTTATTAAACTATGAAGTTTTATTATAGTAGACCGAATGCGTTCACAAATGTTCCATAATCTGATTGACGCATGATTTTACGTTCTTCTTGATAATTTTAATGATACTTTCTTAACGGTATGGAAGCTAAAGTGATAAAACTATTTTTGTATTATTATAACAAATTCTAAAATTTCTTTTTCTAAAATTTAAGGTACGGGACAAACATTCGACAGCATTAATGAAAATTGCTGGGTTGCATATTCTGTTGTATATTCATATTTATTTCTGCACAAACCTTACAGGAAACCTAACAGGAACCTTATGTAAATATAGGGAATCATAAGATATCATGATTAATATATCATGAGAAAATGCCTGCATTATGTTTTGCATTGTATCAAATCTGAATTTGGAGAATTTGTCTGGATCAATTTTGTAACCACTCAGAATTTGCAACCAAGTAATATATTTTAAATGATTTTGTCCCCATATATCTACATACAACTGGCAGTTTTTGTCCAAATTTAGTCATAAATTTAAACATTTCGCTCTTGCAAAACTTCATGTGCTCTTCATTATAATTTTTCCTCTATAAACAAAATATTTTCAACGAAATTCACATTTTCGTTACATTTTAAATCTTGTTGCCGTTGCATAATGGTGCAAAAGTTTATTTATGTGACTAACTTAAATTCTGCTGTCTTTGATTAAAAAAAAAAAAAAAAGGTACTTGAACTAAAATGCCAAGAAAAAGTCATGCCAGAAGGTATCAAATATTTTTTATTAAAAAAAACATTTATTTTATACTGTTGGTAGTAATAAAAACACCCACTAATTCCATACGTCTATTTTCTATGCTGTAGATGTCGGTGAAAAGCAGGGACCCTCAAGTAAAAGAAAGCGGAAATAATATTTTTTTTTTTTTAAATAAATGTACTTACTAATGTACATGTTTATTTATAATTAAATAATGATTCATAATGAGTCGTCTTATTTATTATCAGCAATTTCATTGTAAAATGTAGTCATTCATATAATCTTTAGTATAATTTATAGTCAATGATTGTGTAAAATGGTCAGTTTTCATGTTAAATTTACGTACAGCGCAACGGCGTAATTCCCGTTTTCTCTGAATTTTTTGATTCTCACTCCCATTTTTGTGGCGTTGTCACGGCTAAACCATTGATCAGAGAAAAAAACTTTTAGTACATAAAATGCAGGAAATTTTATCCCCTTTAATTTATGCATTGAGAACTTTTACGTAAAATGTATAATTTTGAAGTTATTTGGAAAAAAACAAAGAAAATCCCGTTTTTTGCCAAAAAAAAAAGTGTTTCCCGGGATAAATTTTGTTGGCAAACTTCAGATTCGTGTTCAGCGACCCACAAAACATAAAGGCACCAAATATCAAAACTACACCAAAACTTTCCCTTATTTGTCCTTTTTGAGCACCTAATGCCTGGACTAAAACGCACTTTTTCAACGGTTGTTTGAGGAGATTCGCGATTTTTTCCGCGACGAATTCCAAAATTCGCGATTTTTCCCCCTAATCGATTGACGAAAATACCTCTTTCTTTCTGAGATCTTTTTATACTATCGTTGAAGGAGATTTTGCGATTTTTTCCGCGATCCTTTGCCAAATTTCGCAAATTTTTCTACGACAGATTGACGAAATTTATTTTTTTTTCGTCACCACTTGTCCAAATTTGCGATATACAGTAGAAGATCTTTATAACACAAACCTAAAAACGCAAGGTTGTGCGTTATATAGAATTTTGCGTTATATGGATCACATCATTAAATTCACCTTGTAAATATGGCCAAATATGTCTGAAACATATCAAAATAGATTAGAATGTCTTTATACTGCATTCCTTGTTACCAAGAGTTATCCAAATTATAATTGTTTGAATAATATAGTTCTGACATTGTTAAATTTACTTTATAAACATGATCCAAATATAACTGACACAACCATCCCTTATATTAAACGTTTTCAAAAATGTTTATAGTAATAGCATTTTTTTCAGTAAAAAGGTCTTAAATTAGAACATAAAGTTGAACTAATGTGTCAAATTTAGTCCTCTAGAGAGTAGCAATATTTTACAATGTGAAAATGCAGGTACTTTTTAACTGCAAAAATCATTGTTTACATCTGAGAAGTTGTGCGTTATATGGAGAATTGTGTTATATAGAATTGCGTTATAAAGATCTTCTACTGTATATTTTCCGCGACCGATTGATGGTAGTTACTATTTGTTTCAGAGATCTTTCGAAATTACCGATTCTTTTCCAGATCGTTTGTCAAAATTCGTGATTTCTTTTCACGACCGACTTACGAAATTCGAGATTTTTTGCGCGATCATTTGGTTAAATTCTCAATTTTTTTTAAGAACCAAATTTGCGTTTTTTTGTCCGCGACCATTTGACAAAATTTGCGATTTTTTTTCTTGTGATCGTTAGACGAAATTCGCAACTTTTGTCCATTTTTTGACGAAATTTGCGATAATTTTTCCGTGACCGACTAGCGATAATCACCATTTGTTTCCGCGACCTTTGTTAAATTTCAAGTAATTTTTTACTGTTGTTTGAGGAGATTTGCAATTCTTTCCGTGAAGAATTGCAAAATTCGCGATTTTTTCCCCAATTAGGGGGTCGATTTTCCTCGCGATTGACGAAAGTAGTTATTCCTTTTCGCCATCTTTTGCTACAATCGTTGAAGGAGATTTTGCAATTTGTCTTTTCTTTTGTCGACCGACTGAGGAAGTTCTTGATTTTTCCCTCAATTTTTGATTAAATTTGCGGGTATTTTCTTTTTCTGTTCACGACAGTTTGACAAAATTTTCCATTTTTTTCCATAATCCTTAGGCGAAATTTACAAGTTTTTTTTGCGACCGAATGGAAACTATTTTTTCTACGACCAATTGTTGATATCTGCGATGTTTTTCGCTACCGATTAGCAAAATTCGCGACTGTTTGAGAATTGATTTTGCAGAATTCCCGAAGAAAAAAAATCGCTTACGAATCATATTCCTGTGAAACAAGTAAATTTGGAAGATTCCATCCAATTGAATTTTCTTATTATGCGGGATTTTCCTTTTTTGTGTGGGATTTGCGATATCCCACACGTTATTTCTAACTCTGCCCCTCAAATAAAACTTTTCTTCCTTCTGTCCAAAAAACTCTTGAATTTGAAAGGCCTGATGGAAAATAGTATCGGGGGTAATCTGCAAGAAGTTTTTACTACTATGTTTCCTGGTGCTGTGCATAATTTTTATTGTTGAAGAACCAAGCTTACTTACTTCATAACTGAAACATTAGGGCCTTATTTTCTGGATAACTTGCTTTCTCATTTAAAGAAATCACTCTATTCAGTGATTTGAGTGATTTCAGTGATTGATTGACAAACTGTGAAATAAGATCTGAACATTCATAAAGTCCTTCAGGTTTTTATAGATACATTTTTCTTCCCTTTTTTTAAAGTGATGGGTATAAGACTATTTTGGCTACTATTTTCGAACAAATGCTGCTATTTTTTTCGTTGGAGGCTACTAAAGCTACTATTTTCAGTGTCATTAGGCAATGGCAGCCCTGCAATTGAGATGCTTTTATGAAATAGAATAAATTTTTTTTTTTTTTTTTCTAAAAAACTCGGATTTTTTTTTTTATAAAATAACATCAAAGTTGGACTTTTCATTTCCGAATTCGAAGACTGACAATTACAAGACGGATCCATTTAGTAATCCGCTTTAAATAAGCTGCTTCGAATTAGGAAAAATGTTAGGAAAAGAAGGGACGCTACTCGATTCTTAAGCACCTGTCACTTAAACATCTGTAATTTTCAGGCAAATAGGAATAGAAATGAGTTTATGATGTGCCAAAAATACTCACATTTTTGAGTGGGGATTTTTTTTTTTTTTTTTTTTTTTTTTCTGAGAACGTATTAATTTACTAAAACAAACAATTCTGTATATTCTTACCTTCTGTTCCATTTTCGTCCTTCTGAAGCCAGACTTGCATGAATTTAAAATCAGCATGTCGTACTCCGTGACATCTATTTTTATTGAGTTTTCTATAAAAAATTCCTACTTTTTTATCGCGCTTGTTTTTGCGTGGGTCATTCATTCCTGACCATTTAAAAAAATAACAACATTTAACTGCAAGCACATTCCCACAAATGACCAGATTATGCCAAACCAAGTGTGTGTGTGTGTGTGGGGGGGGGGGGGGTTAGGTAGAGGCGCTCCTACTATCCCACTTTGCACAAGAGGGAAACACGAGTTCAGAGGTCAAAGAAGCTCTTTGCCTGACCATGTTACTCACTGCAATTGAACTACGTGGGTGACTGGACACTGTAAAAAATAGTATATAGCTTTGCAGTTAGGAAAATTTTTTCTTCTACCGATCAACTTACAACTACTGGCCAAATATCAATGATTAGCCAGCACCGTATTGATGGTTGAGAACTAAAGCGTTTTTGTTTTTGTGGAAGAGAGAGTGGTTGAAATGCTACACACTGAAGAGGTTTAAATTTAATTGCATCTTAAAAAAATTAAAAATTGAAAATCACTGCCGTTTATCGTTTTTGTAAAAGTCTCAATAAGTCACAATCCTAAAATATGTGAATATAAATTTCACATTAATTTATCTGAAAATCCCATGTATAATACACTATCGCATATTCTTTTAAAACAGCGACTAATGAATGTTTATAATAATTTGCACAATAAGTACAACCAGGGCCCTCGCAAAGGGGGGGGACGGGGGGAGCCCCCCCCCTCCAAACGTTTGCGAATGCTGTTACACTTGGCAAATTTACAAACTTAGTTGGCAAATTTGTTTAAAAATTTAATAAAAATCTATAAAACACTTTCTATTTCTGATAGATTTGACAAAAATTACAAATATAATTGGGAATATTATTAAGCTTTTTACAAATAAGAACTATATTACATTTTCTAATTGTGGTAACTTGGTAACATTATAAAACTGGTTGGCAAATGTCGAGAACTATTTATTTTTACTTCTCAATGACTTGGCAAATACTGAAATTTGACTTGATAATTTAAGGTCCTCTCCCCCACCAACAAAACGTATAAAGTGAGGGCCCTGAGTACATCTTATATCAATCGTACGTTCAGGGCCGAAACTAGCTTTTTTTGTGCCCGGGGAAAACATGGATTTTGGCTCTCCCCCCCCCCCCCCCATCTCCTCTCACGCACAATAAAAGTTATCGCCCTCAAGTACCCCATGCAAAAAATAAATAAACAAATAAATAAATAACAATCATAAAAAAATAAAAATCATTTAATAATTGAAATTAGTGCAGAAAATATGTAAACAACGCTCCCATAGTTTTAACATTAGCCTGAGCGTTAAGAGCCTACACTAGTTGCGCGAAGAAACTGGATCGCTAATGCTAAACGTATGGGAGCATTATTTTTAAATTGTCTCGCTTGCATATTAATAATTTTAATTTTTTTTTCTTAGAAAAATCTGAGGTTGAATTCTAACCGGGTTAGTATTTACTTTTTCGATTTTGGTCACAGATTATTTTTATAAAGTTACTTTCACTTTCAGTACCGGTTTCGAAACCTAAAAGTATAGCAATGCTAAAGATCAATCTAAACTATCCCAAGAAAAAAGAAAAAAAAACTCTTAAAATATTAAAATGCAAGCGAGAAATTTGAAAAGAGCCCTCCCATAGTTTTAACATTAGCTTGCGAGTTTCTTTGTATTTCATATATATTTATACATTTTTGTATGAAACGACAACCAAAATCTTCATTTGGTGCCCCTTCGCCCTTGTTCTGGCACCTGGGGCACATGCCCTTTCTGCACCCCCCTAGTTTCGGCCCGGGCTATAGTCTTAAAAAAACATTAACAAAGGGAGTTACTAATCAAGCAAGATAGAAATCTTGCATATATTTCAACCCTTAGTCTTTAGCCGTTGACAGTTGCCCGACCTCGCGCCCTTTGAGGCCGGATCTGGATGTAAAAAAAGTAATTTTAGTAAAAGGCATGGGCGACATTTTTCAGTTGTCACCTACCTAGAAATGGCAAAAGGACGAGAAATGTAATTTGGTAAGGTAAAAGTAGGGCCGGCTGCGGCTTTACTATTCATGGCGCCCTGGGTGCCAAACAAAAAAGGGCGCCATGGCGCCCTTTTCCGTTTATCACGGGCAGTCGCCCAAGCTCGCCTCGTCTCTCCGAGATTGGATCTAGTTGGTTGTAAAAAACAATTGAACCAAAAGTAATGCAAAAAATAATGCACCAAAAGTAATGTAAAAAATAATTGCACCAAAAGGGACAGAGCGGCATTTTTCAATTTCCGCCTAGGGTGGCAAAACGCCTAGAAATGGCAAAAAGAAGAGAAAAAATCATTTTGAGGGATAAAGGCAGAGACCACTTTATTAGCCATGGCGCCCTATGCGAGATTTTTTACGTTACCACTGCAAAAGCTATACACTTTTTTTTTCTTTTAAATGGTTTTACTAAAGCATTTAACTTTTTGCACTCCTTCCAAGGCCGAAACTAGCTATCTTTTCACCCGGGGCAAACATGGATTTTGGCGCCCCCCCCCCCCTCTTCCTCCGCAAAGTAAATTTACAAAGAGAAATTTGCGAAAGTTTCTATTAACGGACTTATTTTAAAATTTTAAATGCGTAACAGTAAAATACGAAACAATAAAATACGTAATATTGAAATACATAACCAGCTTTATCAAATATTTATTCACTAAAACCTGAGAAAAAATCGAAAGGAATAGGAAATAATTACGCTTTATACAGGTTTCCGTCTTAGCAGGTATAAGTGTTGGTATTCCTTCTGTTGGGAACCATGTAGTTTTTTCATTTAAGACAAGATTCCATTGATATGTCTAGATACTTTCCTGAACCTAATGTTAATTTCCAAATTTACGTGTGACTCAAAACAACAACAACAAAATTATTAAGTTTTTACTTTTTATTTTGTGAATTTTCGACCGCTTGGTTTTTATTGTCCCAGCCAGTCACCTGACCTCACCATCTCTAAGTTCAGATATGGTGATATGCCTGTAAAAAAGTAATTATAAAAAAAAAAAGAATGGGATTATTCATTTGCTGTTTTGTATATTGCAGGCGAATCTTTTTATCTATTTGACAATTTTAATGCAGATTACTCAGCTTTTCTTTTTGATTTTTCGGCTAGAAAATATTTTTTTTACACAAATTTGACACGCACATATATATATTGCATAAAATGGCAAACCAAATTTTCATCTGGCGCCCCCTTCGCGTGGCGCCCAGGGCACATGCCCCCTCTACCCCTTAGTTTCGGCCCTGACTCCTTCTCTCGTTTGTTTTTATTGTCACGGACAGTCGCTCAACGTCACCCATAGCAAGGCGGGAAAAAAGAAAGTTCAATGCTGCTCAGGGAGAGAGATAAAAAAAAAAAAAAATAGAACAGCCTTCTTGGCATCTTTTTATCAGAAAAGTCAGAGTCAAACAAAATCTTCATTTGGCGCCCCCTTCGCCTTTCGTTCTGGCGTCCGGGGCATATGGCCCCTCTGCACTCCCCCTCCCAGGGAAATCGGTCGGCGTTTGGCAATTATCGGTGAGGGTCAGTTTCACGCAGAAGATAGGGATGGAGACTGACCTTGGAAATGTTAGTGATTCTCCTGACACAGGAAGGGATTTAAATGATTGAAGGCGTAAACATGGTACATTTGGAATTGTAGAACAGCTCTTTTTTCTTATTCATTTGCAGTCTTCTGTTATAGATGAATCTTTTTATATATTTGTAAATTTTAATAACTTTGGTTCAGTTTTCCTTTTGGATTTTCCGCCTGTGAGACATTTTTATGCGAATTCGATATATATATACATATACATTTTTGTATGTAAAGACAAAAAAAAAATCTTCATTTGGCGCCCCCTAAGCTTTCTGTTCTGGCGCCCGGGGTACAGAAGGTTGGGGGGGCACGTGCCCCCCCGTGCCCCCCCGACGCTACGCCTATGACCAGGCTATTTTGAAACCAGGCTATTTTGCAGCCACACTTAACGGTCCTGTCCCTGCCGGCGAAGACACTCACGAGCTAATGCTAATCCTATGGGGAGGGATTTTTCTAATATCTCGTATAATAATAATGTGATTTTGGTCGCAGATATTTTTAATAAAGTTACTTTCATTTTCAAAACCGGTTCTGAAAATGAAAAGTGTCATTCTAAAAAATATCTGCAACGAAAATCGAAAAAGTAACCAAGGTACACTGTAGAGACGGACCTCGGCTATCCAATGCAAAAAAAATTATTTAAAAATGTCGAAATGCAAACGAGATATTAGAAAAATCCCTCCCCATAGGATTAGCATTAGCTCGTGAGTGTCTTCGCCGGCAGGGACAGGACCCTTAAAGGGTGCAATTTGTCAAAATTTTATTCTCTTTATTTTTAGGCAAATTTTAATAGATTTTTTTCTGCAGCGTATCTTTCTATAAAAATTATGTTATAAAAGATTTTTTTTAATTTGAAACATTGTTTAAAATTTTTTTTAATTTAAAATTTTGTACTTATTTAATTTTTGATGTAACTCATGAACCTCTTGTCCGATTTCATTACTTTTTTCACTATAGTGTGCAAAAAAGGTTTCTTGCTATTTGTCTTCAGCATTTATAAAAATTATATTACAAAATTTATAATAAATTTAAAAGGGAAAAAAATAACAATTTTGAGAGTAATTTTTACTTCAATGAGTACATTTTTAAATTTTTCACATGAATCGAAAAATCCGAAAAACAATTTAATAAAAACATAACATAAAAACTTTGTACAGAATTTCACATTGGATCTCAGAAGAAAGTTTAAATATATCATTTTAAACATGACAAATAGTGAGAAAATCCATTTTAAGATAAGTGGACTAAAAAGTTTCAGATAAAGAGAGGGGAGAACTGTTAAAGCAACAAAGAAATTCTAATATCACCTGACGTAATCATCCTAGAAATACGCGGTTCGCTTTATTTAATTGAATTAGCTTTTTAGTATTTTATTTACAAAAAAAGGTAAAATGCATATTTTTGAGAATTTTGACACCCAAACCCTTTTAAGCCTACTGTGACACCCACTGAGAATTTTGTAGCACTTGCAATGTTGCAATAAATATTTACTAAATTATTGTTAACCACCATTTACAAATATTATTCTGAAACTTTTGTTGCTATTTTTTACATTGAATATACTTTACTACACTTTTTAATGATGTCCTATATAAATAGTTGATTTTCCCTGGTAAAACTAGGATAAGTTGCCAATCTGGTTTTATATCCTAGATATTATCAAAAATATGAGGAGCAACAGTATGACAAGTGAGTTTAATTCTTCTTCTTTGATGTCAATTATTTTTTTTATAAACGCCACCTAGAATATAACCAAAAGTTAGAGTAGTTACCAAAATTTCTTTTAAATCCATGAGCTACTGCCTAAAATATTTAACATTGAAAAAATGGGAAATTTTAAAATCGAATTTACTCGAAACTCTGTTTTTAATCATATCCTACTGGCCGACGATTGTTCTTGGCCGGCGATATAATGATTTAATTTCTACAAGACAAGTTAATTTTGAAATAAAGGCACAAAGTCTTCAATAATTTTATGCTTAACCCTTTGTGACTGAAGAAGTATGATTAGAAAAATATTTATTCAGATGTTAAAATACGTCATCATAATCATGGTAAAAAATTATTTAAAAATTTTAGAAAATAAAAATAAAAAGATATTCGATTAAGAGGTACTTTTGTCTTATCTGCAACAAACAGAAAATTACACATTTCTCATAAATATTGTAAATTTTCTAATACAAATTTTGAAATTTACGAACTTACCTTTGTAAAAAATCTATTTTTTGGACGTCTCCAGCCCTTTTAATTTTACAAAATTTATGAAGATATTTTTATCAATAACGATGCGAAACTGCTCAAATGATAAATAAAACTTTGGTATGAAAAATTAACTTAGTATCGTCAACTATTTAGAATTCTATGAACAATTTATATTAGCTGCGGTATTGGGAGATAGCAGAAATAAATAAAATCATCTTTTAAAGCCCACTGTATCATTGCTTTTTTGGTATGTTTACAGATTTGCAAAGCGGTGATACAAAGGGTTAATAAAATATATATTTATTTAATAAAATGCCAAATATACCCTAAATGCGACAAAACTATGGGGAATCACGTCGTATTTAGACACAGTGACCCTAACAAATATAAAGCTGTAACATTTACTTTTCAACTACTCCGGACATGAAATAACAAAAATTTAATATTTTAAAAATATCATAAAAATATGTAAACTTTTTTATTTAAAAGAGGGAGAAAGAGAGAGAGAGAGAGACAAAAAAAAGTTTATTTTGTTTTGTTTTAATATACATACTTACATACAAGCTGTCCACTCTCAATGGCGATTTAAAAAAAAAAAAGAAAAAGTCCTTCCGGCCAGTGCCGGAAGGAAGAGGTAGCTTTCATATTCCTTAATTTTTAAAAGCCAGCTTATATTATTGAAACACACGGAGCTCAAACTAGTGGAACCCGATTATAGAATATTAAATACTAATCTTTGTCAATATTGAATATGAATGAGAATTTCGCCAAATTAGTCAGCGTTATCAAAGCTGGTTATTAAAGTGATTTATATTTTGTCGCCAAATTCGGTGATATCCCAAATTATATTAATAATTATATTAACTCGAATTATCGGTGATAGCCCGCCATTTTAAAACAACATAATGGGTGCAACAAAGCTCACCAATGAACTTGGTCGAGACTTTAATCATTCCTGTGCACATGCTTACTCATATCTAAATCGGTTGATATATACGAGTGCTGTTGGAGGCAAAAAATCAGATTTTTCAAAATGTCACACACATTCTAAATTCAAACTGCTATATCTCGGCTTTTTTTTTAGATAAAGGCAAAACAAAAAATGATCCGGAATCTTTGTAACAAGCTGAAACACATAACAGAAAAATCTTTTTCCATTTCTAATTTTTTTGTACCTCATTTTAAATTAAATTTTTTTTAAATTTTTAAATGGCCGCCATTTTGAAACAAGATGGCGGATGAAGTTAGCAAACGAACTTGGCCGGGAGATTGCTATGTACTATGTACTATGCACATGCCTTGTCACATCCTAATCGGTTCATAAATACGCGTGTTATCGCGTGACAAAAATCAGATCGTTTCAAAATGTCAGCCATGCTAGAAATTCAAAGTGCTATAACTCAGCCATTTTTTTAGATATAGACGAAACGAAAAATGTTCCAGAATCTTTGTATCAAGGTCAAATATGTAAGAACAAAATCTTTTTCAATTCCTATTTCTTTACCTCATTTTAAATTAAAATAGAAAAAAAATAATGTCCACCATTTTGAAACAAGATGGCGGATGATGTTGGCCAACGTATTCGGTTGAGACATTGGTATGTACTATGTACACACCAAGTTATATCCAAATCCGTTCATAAATACACGTGTTATCGCGTGACAAAAATCAGATCGTTTCAAAATGTCAGCCATGCTAGAAATTCAAAGTGCTATAACTCAGCCATTTTTGTAAGACACAGACAAAACAAAAAATGCTCCGGAATCATTGTATCAAGCTCAAACACATAAGGAAAAAAATCTTTTTCAATTTCTAATTATTTTGTACCTCACTTTTAAATTTAATTTTTTTTTAATTTTTAAAGGGCCGCCATTTTGAAACAAGATGGTGGATGAGGCTGGCCAACGAACTCAGTCTAGACATTGCTATGTACTATGCACATTCTTTGTCACATCCAAATCGGATCATAAATACGTGTATTATCGTGTGACAAAAATCAGATCGTTTCAAAATGTCAGCCATGCTAGAAATTCAAAGTGCTATAACTCAGCCATTTTTTAAGATATAGACGAAACTAAAAATGCTCCAGAAACTTTGTATCAAGCCCAAACACATAAGAAAAAAATCTTTCTCAAAGTCTAATTTTTTTGTGCCTCATTTTAAATTTTAATTTTAAAAATTTTTTTTAAATGACCACCATTTCTAAACAAGATGGCGGATGAAGCTGACCAACGAACTCGGTCGAGACATTGGTATGTACTATGTATACACGAAATTTTATCCAAATCGGTTCATAAATACGAGAGTTACAGTATGACAAAGATCAGATATATATATATATATATATATGGATATATATAAATATATATATCTATCAATTTTGAACGGAGGGTGGTTTCGGGGTCTAGGGGTCATGGTCGGTGAAAATATACCTAAAATTTTCAGAATCGTTTTCCTCCGAACGGCTGCAATAGGTAGCTTTTTAGGTAGCTTTCATTATAGTCTAACAGCTAGCAACGTCAAAATTACGTCATTTTATCAAGTCTCATTTTTTTATATGTTCTTCCCTTTTATGGTGTAGTACGTTTGCAACCGGTCTGGCAGTCCGAAGACGTTGCGTTTATCCGTGGCAGAAGGGGTTATGCAGGTCAAAAAACTTCAAAATTACGTCATTTTATCAAGGCTCATTTTTTTATTTGTTCTTTTCTTTTATGGTGTAGTACGTTTGCAACCGATCTGGCAGTCCGGAGACGTTGCGTTTACCAGTGGCAGAAGGGGTTATGCAGGTCAAAAAACTTCAAAATTACGTCATTTTATCAAGGCTCATTTTTTTATATGTTCTTCCCTTTTATGGAGTAGTGCGTTTGTAACCGGTCTGGCAGTCTGGAGACGTTGCGTTTACCAGTGGCAGAAGGGGTTATGTAAGTCAAAAAACTTCAAAATTACGTCATTTTATCAAGACTCATTTTTTTATATGTTTTTCCGTTTTACGGTGTAGTACGTTTGCAACCGGTCTCGCAGTCCGGAGACGTTGCGTTTACCAGTGGCAGAAGGGGTTATGCAGGTCAAAAAACTTCAAAATTACGTCATTTTATCAAGGATCATTTTTTTATATGTTCTTCCCTTTTATGGTGTAGTACGTTTGCAACCGGTCTGGCAGCCGGAGACGTTGCGTTTACCTGTGGCAAGAGGGGGTATACAGGTCAAATAACTTCAAAATTAGGTCATTTTTGTTTGTAACATTTGTTTATACTAACTATTTGTGATAATAATCCACTATTGCCAGACGTTACCAATGTCGCTAAGACCCTGCCAGATCCACATTTATAGATAATATATTACCCTTTGGTTATCAGACGATCTATAATAAATTTGCCAGATACAAATGCGGTTGCAAAGTTAATGCCTGACGTCTTTAAATATGGCAACTGAAGTGCCTGTTTCAAGAGTGGTTTATAGTTTAAAAATTAAAAGTTCTCTTTACGTCATTTTATCAAGCTTAAAAATTACAAGATATTACACTTTGGCTAGCAGACAACCTATAATTAATTTGCCAGACATAAATTCGGTTGGAAAGTTAATGCCAGACGGCTTTAAATATGGCAACGAAAGTGCCTGTTTTAAGAGTGGTTTATAGTTTGAAAATTATAAGTCATCTTTACGTCATTTAATCAAGCATAATAATTACAAGATATTACTCTTTGGCTAGCAGAGAACCTATAATTAATTTGCCAGACACAAATTCGGTTGCAAAGTTAATGCCAGACGGCTTTAAATATGTCAACCGAAGTGCCTGTTTCAAGAGTACTTTATAGTTTAAAAATTATAAGTTATCTTTACGTCATTTTATCAAGCTTAAAAATTAAAAGATATTACTCTTTGGCTAGCAGACAACCTATAATTAATTTGCCAGACACAAATTCGGTTGCAATGTTAATGCCAGACTGCTTTAAATATGGCAACGAAAGTGCCTGTTTCAAGAAATGTCATCTTTTGTCGTGATTTGGCTTCATTTAATGACAGTCAACCCTTAATTGTTACCATAGTAACAATTGTTTCTTTGAAAAAATATATATATACATATATAGTGTTTGTCGAAAAAAAATGTTTAATTTTGTGTTATTAATTAAATTTATGTAATTGTAATTTTTAAACTATAAAACACTTTTGAAACAGGTACTTTCGTTGCCATATTTAAAGCCGTCTGGCATTAACTATGCCACCGAATTTGTGTTTGGCAAATTTTGCAACCGAATTTCTGTCTGACAAATTAATTATATGTTGTCTTCTAGCTAAAGAGTAATATCTTGTAATTATTAAGCTTGATAAAATGCCGTAAAGATAACTTATAATTTTCAAACTATAAACCATTCTTGAAACAGGCACTTCGGTTGCCATATTTAAAGCCGTCTGGCATTAACTTTGCAACCGCATTTGTGTCCGGCAAATTAATTATATGTTGTCTGCTAGCCAAAGAGTAACATCTTGTAATTGTTGACATCTTGTAATCTTGTAAAATGACCTGCATAACCCCTTCAGCCACTGGTAAACGCAACGTCTCCCGACAGCCAGACCGGTTGCAAACGTACTACACCATAAAAAGGAAGAAAATATAAAAAAAAAATGAGCCATGATAAAATCAGATGACGAAAACGTTGCTAGCTCTTGGACTATTATAAAAATCTACCTATTGCAGCCGTTCGGAGGAAAGCGATTTCAAAAAATTTTGGTATATTTTCATCGAACATGACCCCCAGACCCCGAAACCACCCTCCGTTCAAAAGTTGATGTATATATATCTGCTCTTTTTCACACTGTAACTCTCGTATTTATAAACCGATTTGGATGAAACTCGGTGTGTACATAGTACATACCAATGTCTCGACCGAGATCGTTGGCCAGCTTCATCCGCCATCTTGTTTCAAAATGGCGGCCATTTAATTAAAAAAAAAAAAAAATTGAAATTTGAAATGTGGTACCAAAAAATTGAAAATGGAAAAATACTTTCTTCTTATGTATTTGACCTTTATATAAAGATTCCGGAGCAGTTTTTGTTTCGTCTATATCTTAAAAAATGACTGAGTTATAGCACTTTGAATATTTAGCGTGGCTGACATTTTGAAACGTCCTGATTTTATTCACGCGATAACAGGTGTATTCATGAACCGATATGGATGTACCTTAGTTTGTACAAAGTACATACCAATGTCTCGACCGAGTTCGTTGGCCAGCTTCATTCGCCATCTTGTTTCAAAATGGCGGCCATTTAAAGAAATTTAAAAAAATTTTAATTTAAAATGAGGTATCAAAAATTTGGAAGATGAAAAAGATTTTTTTCTTATGTGTTTGACCTTGATACAAAAATTCCGGAACAGTTTTTGTTTTGTCTATATCTAAAGAAATGGTTGAGTTATAGTATTTTGAATTTCTATCGTGTCTGACATTTTGAAACGACCTGATTTTTGTCACGCAATAACAGGCGTATTTATGAACCGATTTGGATGTAACTTGGTGTGTACATAGTACATACCAATGTCTCGATCAAGTTTGTAGGCAAGCTTCATTCGCCATCTTGTTTCAAAAAGGAACATTTAAAAAAAAATTAATTTAAAATTAAAAGTGAGATATCAAAAAATTGAAAAATGAAAAAGGTTGTTTTTATGTGTTTGACCTAGATACAAAGATTTCGGGGCAGTTTTTTTGTCTATATCTTAAAAAATGGCTGAGTTATAGCACTTTGCATTTCTAGCATGCCTGACATTTTGAAACGATCAGATATTTGTCATGCGATAACACACGTATTAGGTAGCTTTCATTACAAAAAGCTACTTATTGCAGCCGTTTGGAGGAAAACGATTCCGAAAAATTTTGGTATATTTTCACCGATCATGACCCCCAGACCCCGAAACCATCCTCCGTTCAAAATTGATATATATATATATATAGATATATATATATGTATATATGTATATCCATATATATATATATCTGATCTTTGTCATACTGTAACTCTCGTATTTATGAACCGATTTGGATAAACTTTCGAGTGTACATAGTACATTTCAATGTCTCGACAGAGTTCGTTGGCCAGCTTCATCCGCCATCTTGTTTCAAAATGGCGGTCATTTAAAAATATTTAAAAAAATTAAAATTTAAAATGAGGCACAAAAAAATTAGACATAGAAAAAGATTTTTTTTTATGTGTTTGGGCTTGATACAAAGATTCTGGAGCATTTTTAGTTTCGTCTATATCTTAAAAAATGGCTGAGTTATAGCACTTTGAATTTGTAGCATGGCTGACATTTTGAAACGATCTGATTTTTGTCACGCGATAATACACGTATTTATGATCCGATTTGGATGTGACAGAGAATGTGTATACTAAATAGCAATGTCTCGGCCGAGTTCGTTGGCCAGCCTCATCCGCCATCTTGTTTAAAAATGGCGGCCATTTAAAATTTAAAAAAAAAATTAAAATTTAAAAGTGAGGTACAAAATAATTAGAAATTGAAAAAGATTTTTTCTTTATGTGTTTGAGCTTGATAGAAAGATTCCGGAGCATTTTTTGTTTCGTATATGTTTTATAAAACGTCTGCGTTATAGCACTTTTTTAAAATGTTGAAATCATTGAATCACACCGGTATTTAAGGACATATTTACATGAAAATAAGTAAAAGATGTTCTTCACGTATTTTTATAAGTGCAAGATTTAATTTCAAAATTCCAGTACAATTGTGGCGTTTTCGAATTAAAATTAAGTGGGATATATTATATCCCACCGCCCTTCAAGGGGTTAAGGGGTCTCATACCTTTTAAAATCTCCGTCCCTAGTGCAAAAGTGATGTATTTAAAGTTCTCATAACTTTCTAAATACTTTTTGAAATTATATAACTTATATAATTATAAACTTTTTCACATGGTATGTCACAATTCGCACGATAACTTAATTTACAATAGATATTTAAACATAAAATTTATGTTAAAATGAGCTCTAACCTATATTTTATAGAATGAATTAATATTATTTAGATAAATAAATATTTCCATTATTTTTCGATTAATTAATTTGTTAAGTAATCGTTAATAATATTTAATTAAATTGTTAACTATTAATTAATTTTTAAAATCTTTTTTCCATTTTTCAAATTCAATTGAATTTTTAAAATAATTTCTGTCAAAGAATTTAGATATTAATTCATTCTATAAAGTATAGTTTAAAGTTCCTTTTAACATAAGTTTTATGTTGATATATCTATTCTAAGTTGAGTTATCGTGCGGATAGTGACATACCATGTGCAATTCTTTTGCAATAGTAATTTAACTGTGTATTTTATTATTTTGTATTGTGTATATAAGACGTATACAGCGTGATTCATAAATATCGAAACAATAAGCTATTTCCTTAAATATTGCCTCTAGACCCATACTTCCAATTGCAAAGTTTCATTAAAAAAAAGTTGCAAAATATGATGACAGAAATTGCAACTCCATGGGGGGTCTATTTGAAAAAATACGAAAATTAAATTTTTATATGGCCCTCGTAGGGTAAAAATTCCAATTAGGAAAACTTTTCTTATCCATTCCTGGATTAAACACAAAAAATTCCATCTTCATATCTGCAAAACTCACACAGATATGCCCGTTTAAATAATTCATCAGGTTTTAAGGGATTAGACATAAATTGAAATGCGTGCAATTCAAGAAACAACGTTACTTTAAGAGTTCTAGAAAACATGTAAAAAATATATTTATTGAGTTAGAATCTTGATTTTTTTTCTTTTTCAATGATGGTTAACCCTAAAATTTTCAAACAAAATCATATCCTAAAATTTCTCATGAAGTTAAAAAAAAATTTAAATGATTAGAATTTTTTAAGTGGGGTAATTGAAAATCGTTATAATTCGCAAATTATTCATCGGATTTCAATTTTTTTCATTCAATTAAAGAGGAAAGTATAATTTTACTTGTGTTTCAGGATTATTTTAAATATTCATTTTAAAAATATTAAAGATATTTATTTAAAAAGTGATGTAACTTATTTTTTAAAGAATCATATTTTTAAAAGTAAATATATATATATTTTTTTAATTTTCCGAAACAAAATTAATGTAAAATAATCAAAAAAGACATGTTCCAAGTTTGCACCTTTCTAACGATTCTTCACTTATAATAATTTAAAAACCAAAAATGGTTAAAAAAACAAACATGCAGAAAAGCGCATTTAAAATTTTAAACAAAGACTGGCTCCTAGTAAAATGTTTAATTTTTTTAAAAAAATTGCACATGAAAAAGTAACACCTTTCTGTAGCTTAAACTTCCAATTCAGTCTAACATTTGCCGTTTCCACCTGCTTTCTGTAATATTTAAATGTCCGTAATATAGATGTGTAATGTCCATGTTAGATGATGTGTCCATGTTAGATGTGTAATTTAAAACAATACTATTTCTAACATGCCAATTAAGAGTTTTTCATAATTTTAGCCCTCACACCTCCAGGATTTTAATCATTCCTGCGAGGCCGAAGACACGGCCAGACCATACCTAACGTATTTTTTCATACCTGCCGGGACTGGCTTCCTTCTGAAGAAAAATTTCAAAGACAGTCGAACACAAACTCAATGAAGGAGGTGCTTTTTGGATTCTTTTTGGATTCTTTTCTTTAAATATTTAATGAATATTTACAGATGCATGGTTCTATACATATATACAGTAAGAATTATCAAACACGTGATTTGGTTTTTCGAAATAAGGTAGGCTTAGCTTCATCAACAAACTGTAAAAAATTACAGCGATCATGCTTTTTAAAATCACAAAATCGCTTCGTATCGTTCCAGCCACAACAAAAACGAAGTCGCATTCTAAGGTAGGATGCGCGCGCATCGCGCGACCTTCGTTGCCATGGAGAGCAGAGAAAAGGTTTCTCTTCACAGTCCCCACCTGAACTCTTAAAGAGTTCACAAATCAAAATTCCATCATAAAATCATAAAAATTCAATTTTTCGTATCAGTGGTTCAGTAATCTAATACAATTTTTAAAATTCGAATACAAAATACTAAATATAAGAATTCAAACAATATCTAATTAATCACTTAATTAGTCAAATTCAAAATATCAATAAATTCTAAATAAAACACTTTAAATTACACAGTAAAAATAATAACTGTTAAATAACACACACATTTTTTTTATTTATTTATTTATTTTTTTTTTTTCAGTTAAATCATATACTTACTTATACCAAAATTCAAAAAGATTCTATATATAAATAACACTAAAAATTAAAAAAGAGAAAGAAAATATTTAGAGTCCTAAATGCAGAAAAAACAAACTAAATAAATGTCTATAAAAGTTTATGAATGTTTATAAAAAGTCTACAAAAAGTCATTTGTTAGTCATTTTGTATTTCAAAGGGATACAAGTGCTGTATGGATCTTTTTAAGATCCCACTCGCTGTTTTTATTTCGTATGAACGAATATTGCCATCTCTTCCAGGAATGGCAGTCTGAATCTTACCAAGTTTCCAAAGAAACTTATTTTTTGCGTCATCTTGAATTAAAACAATATCGCCCACTTTCAGTGGCGTATGGGCATTACGATTTTTCAAGGAATGGGCTGTTTTCAAATCCATCAAATATTGTTTTTTCCATTTGGTCCACAATTGTTTCAAGAGTAAAGATTGATATTTTTTTCTTTTCAGGAGTGTTGATCTCTTTGAACAATCTTCAATTATTTCAAAAAAATTAATAGGAAATGAAAGTTCTCTTCCAAAATTTAAAAAGTGCATTGGAGTAAGAGGTTCTGGTTCATCGTTGTCGCTATATACATACGTCAGTGGTCGCGTATTCAAAACTGCTTCCACTTCTGTCAACAGAGTCGCTAATTCATCATAACTTAAGAGTGCTCTACCAATTACTTTTCTCAAACAGTCTTTGACTTACTTTACTAGTCGCTCATAGAAACCTCCCCACCATGCAGCTCTTTCTATAATATTCTTCCACATAATTCTCTCTTTTGTAATAAAATTTAAAAATACTTTGTCTGTCAGTATGTTGTATAAATTTTCGAGTTCACTTTTGGCCTTTTTGAAGGTTTTTGCGTTGTCAGAATAAATAATTTTGGGATTTCCTCGTCTAGCTGTGAATCTTCTGAATGCCATCAAAAAGGAATTTGTTGTCATATCAGACGCGAGTTCCAGGTGAATGGCTCTAGTCACACCGCAAGTAAACAGGACAATGTAAGATTTTTGAGTTTTTTTTTAAATTTCTGATATAGATCGGACCGACGAAGTCTAAACCGCAGATTGCGAATGGCGGTGCTTCACTAGCTTTGTCTTTTGGTAAGGGTGTGGTGATTTGGTCTGCTGGTTTGGAGAAATATTTTTTACATATTATACAATTCTTGATAACACTCTTGACCAACTGACGACCTTTAGGTATCCAAAAACGAGATCTAATTTTTGCCAAAGTACTGGCTGTCCCTCCATTCATAATTTTGTCGTGTTCTTAACGAACTATTAGAGTAGTTAACCAAGAATGTTTGGGGAGAATTATTGGGTTTTTCTCTTAAGTTAGAAAATTCGAGCCTTCCGCCCAATCTCATCAATCCGTTTTTGTCAATAAAGGGCATGGAATTTGATAAGGATGACGTCTTATCCACTGATTTACTATTTTTTAGAGATTCTATTTCTTCCTTATAAAATTGTTTTTGTTCAGATTGTATCAAAAAATTTTCAGCTTCGAGTAATTCTTCGGTTGTTACTACGTCTTGCACTTTAGTTGATTTTTTCAGCTTCATAATGAATTTCTTTACCCAAACAGTAATTCTCAAAAGTTTCTCTAAATTACTATATTTTGAAATGTTTATGGGATTTTCGAGTTTTTTGACTAAGCACTCGCTCTGAAAAACATCGTTAGGATTTTTTTTGTATTCTAATTCATCTGAGTAAGCAACTTCTTTGTTTTCTGATATCGGCTAACACTCAGGAGGTAAACTTAGCCATTCTGGTCCCTGTAACCAAGTTGTATCATTGATTATCCTAGAGATTTTTGATCCTCGAGAAACTATATCAGCTGGATTGGCAGTACCAGGACAATGATACCAGTTATCAGGTGAGGTCAATTTATGGATCTCTTCAATTTTGTTTCTGACAAAGGGTTTAAACTTTTTAGGGGATCCTTTTATCCAAAAATAGGATATTTTTGAATCTGTCCAGTAATAAGTCGGTACATTCAATTTTAAAGCTTTCAAAATGTTACTAATTAGCTTGGCCGACAACAATGCGGCCATCAATTCAAGACTTGGCAAGGTAAGCGCTTTCAGTGGAGCAACCCTGTTTTTTGAAGCAACAAAAACTGTTCGAACATTTTCGGTGGTTGTTGCTACACGTAAATAAGCAACCGTACCATAAGCCTTCATGCTCGAATCGGCAAAAATATGTAATTGTAGGTCATAATCATGCCAATTGGTGATGTCAGAAAAATAGTATCTGGGTACTGAAAAGTTTTTCAAATGAGGGAGTTCGTTACACCAGCTACTCCAAAGTATACGTAAATCTTCGGGTAAGGTGTCATCCCAATCTAGACCCAAATTCCAAATTTGTTGAATTATACATTTTAGTCTTAATGTAAATGGTCCGAGGAATCCAAGTGGATCAAAATTCCTACCTAAAACTTGTAGAATAAATCTTTTGGTGTCTATTCTTCTTGAAACGAAATCAACTAAACCTCGAACATCAAAATAAAGTAAATCTTTGGAATTATTCCAAGCGATTCATAAAACTTTATAAGGGAGATTTTGTTCTCCAAAAGCTTCAGAATTAACTTCTGAAGTTATGCCATTTTCTTTCCATAGTTCACTAAGTGGTAAAGAGTTCGTATGTTATTTGTGTAAATGCATACTTGCATTTTCAAATATATCAATACATTGTAAACTCGTGGATAGGGCTTGATCAATATTTTCATGACTTCCTATAACGTCTTCAACGCAGATATTTTCATTTAAAAATTTTACTGTGTTTGGATATTGTTCGGTGTATTTTTTCAAGTGGTGTTTAATTGTTGCAGCCAATAAAAAGGGACTGCTACTAATTCCAAATAACACTCTGGTGAATCTATAAATTTCAAAGGGTTTAGAATTATCAAACAAATCTTGTGAAAATAAAAATCTTGTTACATCACGATCGTTTCCATCAGTGGCGTACCCAAGGGGGGGGGGGGGCTGATGGGGCTACAGCCCCCCCCCCCCCCCCGAAATTTTCGAAAATGATATGAAAAAGTGCTGCTTTTTCGTCTTTCTTTTTTGGATTTTTTTTTTATATTTTTTTCAATCATACAGCGGGCTAATCATTCTCATTGGGCCCATATTAGTCCACATTGACAACAAAGAAGAGAAAGAGGGCTGACGGGGTTATAGCCCCCCCCCCCCCCTCCTCCCGAAATAGTCGAAAAATTGAATAAAAAAGTGTTTTTTCCTTACTTTTTAAAGATAAATCTGTAATTTTCCCTTCTGCCATACAGCAAAATAGCCATTCTCGTTAACACCATATTAGTCCAGGTAATATTAGTTAGGGGGCTGGTGGAATTTCAGCCCCCTCCTCTCGAAATGGTCGAAAATGAAATGAAAAAATAAGCTGATTTTTTTTCTGTCTGTTTAAAATAAAATTGCATTTTCCCCCTATTGTTCAACAGTCTATGAGCTTCCTTGTCTTTAGTTCCATATTAGTCCATATTGACACCAAAGAAAAGAAAGGGGGTTGATGGGGTTACAGCCCCCCCCCCCCCCCTCAACCAGAAATAGTCGAAAAATTAAATGAAAAAGTGTTTTTTCCGTAGTTTTTTAAGATCAATCCGTAATTTTTTCTTTTGTCATACAGCAAAATAACCATTCTCGTTAACACCATATTAGTCCACATTGACATCACAGCATACCCAAAGATTGGCAGCTGATGGAATTACAGCCCCCTCCTCTCGAAATAGTCGAAAATGAATTGAAAAAATAGTGCTGATTTTTTTCTATTTGAGATAAATTTGCATTTTCTCCCCTATCATTTAACAGACTAGCCGCTCCCTTCGCTGTAGTTCCATATTAGTGTACAGTGACACAACATTATACCCAAAAAGGTAGAAGGGGGCTAATGGAGTTACAGCCCTTTCCCAAAAAATCGAACATGAAATGAAAAAGTGCTGATATTTTCCTTTTTGTTTGAGATAAATTTGTATGTTCCCCCTATCATTCAACAGACTAGCCGCTCTCTTCTCTTTATTCCATATTAGTGCACAGTGACACCACATTATACCCAAAGAGGTGAAAGGGGCTAATTGGGTGCCCTCCTTCCTAAATAGTAGAAAATGAAGTGAAAAAAGGTTGATTTTTTCTTCTTCTTTGAGATAAATTTGTAAATTTGCTTCTGCCATACAGCGAAATAGCCATTCTCGTTAACAGCATATTAGTCCACATTGACATCACAGCATACCCAAAGATGGGGAGGAGGTGGATGGAATTACAGCCCCCTCCTCCCGAAATAGTCGAAAATGAAATTTAAAAATATTACTTTTTTTCTTTCTGTTTGAGATAAATTTGTATTTTTTTTTTCTCCTATCATTCAACAGACTAGCCGCTCTCTTATCTTTAGTTCCATATTAGTGCACAGTGACACCACATTATACCCAAAGAAGTAGAAAGGGGGTTATGGGGTTACAGCCCCCTTCCAAAATAGCCGAAAATCAAATGAAAAACGTGCTGATATTTTTCTTTTTGTTTGAGATAAATTTGTAATTCAATTGTTTTCTGCAATACAACGAACTAGACGTTCTGGCTAGTCTCACATCAGCGCACAGTTATACCACAATATACCCAATGAAGGGAAGGGGCTGATGGGGTTACAGGCCCCCTTTCGAAAAAATCAAAGACGGAATGAAAAAAAAACTCCTGTTTTTTCTTTCTTTTGAGATTAATTTTTAATTTTTTTTTTCTCTGAGACGCAGCTATTCTAGTTAGTCCTACATATTAGTTCACAGTGATGCCCCAGCATACACCAAAGGAGTCTATGGGGACGGGGGTTATGAGGTTACAGCTCCATTCCACCTCTGAAGAGATCGCAGGGAAATGAAAAAAAGGGCTGATATTCCTTTTTTTCAGATAAATTTGTTTTATTTTCTGGCATGCCAATAATTTGTTTTTCTTGTTAATCCTATATCCTCCTCAGTCCTGCGACCAAATTTACTTGAGACCACAAAATCCATTTTCAAATGACAGAAAAATAGGATGGAGGAGTTCTATGGAGTTCTGACCAAAAATGCTTTTTATATCTTTTCTTTTTTCATGTTTATATTTATTATTTTTAAAAAGCTGTGATTATTTGTTTTATTAATGAATCTCTATTTATATGTAAATGATTCACTTCTCCTTAATTAACGTTAATCCATATTCCATGTGTTAGAGACAATGGAAAATGCTATAAAGTAAAATCTTTTAAGATGGAATCACATAGGAAAGGAAAAAAAGCGTCATAGACAAGTTCCCTTCTTAGGAGTTGTAAATGTAGTCTATTTTTTCTCAGGTATTATTATATTCATTTTGCATGGATCAACAGATTTTTCTGTTTAAGAAAGGATTCCGTCATAGGCAGATTTTTTTCACTAGTTTTACTGTATTTTAATTTTTTTGCCTTAAAATCTACTATCCTTTAAAAATATGAATTTTAAAATTTTATTGTAAAATAATGGCCATTTAAAAATATATGCATTTGTTTCAAAGATTTTTGGGCTGAGCCAAATTTTAGTTATTTTTGCACGGGTTAAGTCAGTCAGAGATAATGATTTTAATATGGGTTGTCTCGAGACCGGGACTGAAAATTTCGCCCAGGGTTGATCTAGGAATAAGGAAGCCAGTCCCGGTTCGGTATAACCAGTGGCCGAGAGGTACTGCTCTCATGCTGGGTTCGAACCCAATCGTGTCCTTCGGCCCAATCGTTCGGAGTTTTCAGTGGTTTTCTTCGAACCTTGTATATCCTTGCGTACACTCTAAATAAAAAGGAGTGACTATTCACTCCGGAGGAGTGAATAGTCACTCTATCGCAGAGTCAAAATATGCCCAACCTCTTTAGAGTGACTATTCACTCTGAGCAAAAGTGAAATTTTTGACTCTCTGAAAGAGTGAATAGTCACTCCTGGAAAGTGACTATTCACTCTAAACAGGGGTGGATAATAACTTTTTCGGAGGAGTGACTATTCACTCTTGCTAAAGGAGTGCGGTTTTTCACCCCTGGTAGGAGTGAGTAGTCACTCTTTCATAAAAGTGAATGTTCCTTTTTTATGTAGTCGGGTTTTTTTTTTTTTTCGCTTCTATGTTTATTTTAAAAGAATCGCATCTTTTACAGCATGCAATGAAAATAGATACAAGCGTAGTAGAGATTGGAATAAAATACTTTATTAGCAATATTTATTTAATTCACAGTTTGTAACACTAATTGAACTTTTAGGGAAAAATTCAGTTAAAGTTACATTCGAATTTAAATTAGATTACTAATAGTAATAAACTAAAATATTTTATTCCAATCTTATCCTTTGTGTTTGCTTTTATTGCATGCCCTATAAAGATATTACTTTTAAAGTTTTATTAATAACTTTTTAATCAGCGTATGTTATATGTTTAACAATGTTTGATTTGATTTTAATTTTTGTTTTAAATATAAAACCGTACTTTTTCTTTAAATTATTGCTGTTTTTGCAAAGTCCTATTGTTCTAAAATATTTTTAATTTTTCCGTTTAAAAAACAATACTTATAAACTCACATCTTTTTTAAATAAGTTCTAAGCATGATTTAAATATTAAGAATGCATATATATACTTTATCCGCTGTCATTTGCTTTTGTTTTATTTAATATGAACATGGAGTCTAAAATTAACTTTAACGTTCTCTGGAATATGTATATATTTTTCTTTTAAACATATTCCTTAACTTAATCATGATTTCTAATTTTCGTCCGTCATTGCTGAAAAATGAAATTAATACAATACTTATTAATGAAATGACGCGATAAGCCATGTTTAATTTAATTTTTTTATTCGCGTAGATATTGTATTTTGTGAATATGAGCAAAATAGATTTTATATGTTTTATAGGAAAAGATTGATCTCGGAAATAGAAACAAGTTGGAAATTGCTCGTCAAACGTGGCAAATGAGGTGCGTTCGTACTATAACTAATTTTATATTTTTTGCACCGCATATTGTGCTGAATGCATATTTTGGTGAACTTTATAAGTGCATATCAATTTCATTCTGTTCAAAAGACTAACATCATTAAAATGCACTTGAAATAATTTTTTCCCATTGACCTTAAAGTTAACGGAAAGCTTTTGACTCCCTGTAATTAAATTGTACATCCGATTTTCATAAAATTTGAAACGACTCGACAAAATTTTGCAACAATTAAATAGGGTAGATGTGCCAGTAATGGACACTCTTAAGGAATACCTTTTAAAATTATTTTTTTATTAATAGTTATAATTATTACATTCCAGTTTTTCAATATTATATTAATCTATCTACAATATGTAACCATTCTTATAGTCTCATTTCCCAATGTGAATCGAAATTTAATTTTAAATAAGAGAAATATACCAAAACACCCAAAAGCCCAGTAATGGACACCCTATGGCCCAGTAATGTACACCCCATAAAAAGTAATAAATATAATTGTTTTTAAGACTGTATTTAGAACCAGAATTTAATGAAAACATACTAATGAAACAAAATGGTTATTTTCAAATAAATTTAACAATAAGGATACCAGTAATTAATAAAATATTTGTGATGATCATTTACTGTTTGCATCAATTATAGTAATTATCAGACGATCAATGTTTTAATTATTTTAGATGGATAGTTTAAAATACTAAATATCAGGCAATTACAGCTATTAAATTATTGAAACAGTGGGGGGATTTAAAAGGTAATAATAACAAAAAAAAGTTTTGGAATGTTAGCGATGTTTAGTTTTGTCTCGCTATTTTTACCAATCTTCCAGAGACTACTTGATATATCATTTATAATAAATATGGCAAATATGAAAGAAATGATTGCGAGTTGAATGTTTTAAATGCCAAGTAAAATAATTTCAAAATAAAACTGTAGAACTGATGTTTGAGGCCACTGATCTGCAGATTTACCAGTTTCATGAATATTGCCTATAAATTAAGGAATATTACTCTTTTTTCCTTCCTTTTTTTTCAGATAAGAATAACCAAACATTTAACACAGAAAATAGATTTTTAATAGCTTCTGTAACTTAATTGCTTTTATTTAAAAGGAGAGGTATTAAGCCCTATGAGCCCGTCTTTGGCTGTGCTCTTAAACAATATTTTCTACTACCTAGCTGGTTTGATTGCCAGATTTTAAAATAGCAAAGTATATATACATAAAAAAAGAATAAAATATTGAAATTTTATTAATCACATAAACTAACTTAAAAGCAGCTATTTAAAAAGTTTTGGTAGAAAATGACTAATTAACCATTCTAGTAATAGACACCCTCTCTTAAAATCTTAAAAATAAATGAAATTTCGTAAATGACCGTTAGTATATAAAAGTCTAAGTTTTCTATTGCTACTCAAACAAAAGCATTCAAATTTTGCGAGAAAATAAATAATATATAAATTAATTAAACGAAGCCAGCTCTTAGCCTCTTCATTAAGATTTTCACAGAAAAACAGCAAAACTTTGAAACATTATTTTCTACTTCCTAATTGGTTTGATTAAAAGTGTCAACAATAACCCAGTTTTATAAAACATGCAAGGGGAAATTATAAAAAAATTAATTAAATATTTATTACTTATTTTTTTATGAACCAAAAACATCAAAGGGTGACCATTACTGGCACATCTGCCCTATTTAAAATTTCAGACCATTCGGAAGGCTGTAACAACATTAAAATGCACTTGCAATAATTTTTCCCATTGGCCGTAATGTAACAGAAAACTTTGACTGTTCCTGTAATTAAACTATTCATCCGATTTTCATAAAATTTGAAATGACGCGACAGAATTATACAACAATTATATATTTTAAATTTCAGACGATTCGGTTGGGTAGTTTTTGCGCTGTTATATGCGGACAGACGGACAGACAGACGGACTGAACGACGACTATAGGTGCTACGTATTTATGTAACTACGAACGCACCTAAAAAGCGATTTTTATTTTTTTATATCATTAAATAGTTTAAACTTTTGTCTTTCCAACGATGTGTCACACATGTTTATATATATAAAAAATAAGTGTTGAAATTATTCATTCTTTCTAAGAGTACTTCACAGCTTAATGGCAATAAATCTTTAATCGACTTTTTCTCAAAACTTGGATTTTTCATGTTCCTTTTTTAGGTGCGTTCGTAATTATATAAATACGTACCCCCTATATTCGTCGTTTATTCTGTCTGTCAGTGTTGATTTCAGGGGGTGGCCCGGGGGGGGGGGGGCATTTCCCCTCCGGTAGATTTGAGATTTTGTTTTCAATGGTCAAAAAGTGCAATCCCCCCCCATAACTCTATAATTAATCCCCCCCCCCCTCCGGAACCACAGAAATCCTTCCCGGAGATAAGGGTCTGAATTCAACACCCGCATATAACAGAGCAAAAACTACCCAACGGAATTGTCTGAAATTTTAAATATATAATTGTTGCAAACTTTTGTCGAGTCATTTCAAATTTCATAAAAATCGGATGCATAGTTTAATTACAGGGACAGTCAAAAGTTTTCCGTTACATTACGGCCAATGGGAATAAATTATTGCAGGTACATTTTAATGATGTTACAGCCTTCCGAATGATCTAAAATTTTAAATATATATTTGTTGCAAAATTTTGTAGACTCATTTCAAATTTCAGGAAAATCGGATGCATAGTTTAATTACAAGGACAGTCAAAAGTTTTCCGTTACATGACGGCCAATGGGGAAAAAAATATTTTAAGTGCATTTTAATGATGTTACAGCCTTTCAGAACAGAATGAAATGGATATGCACTTATGTATTGCACTAAAATATACATTCAGTACAATATGCGGTGCAAAAAATATTTCTAAAACTAGTTATAGTACGAACGCACTTCATTTGCCACGTTTGGTGAGCAATTTCCAACTTGTTTCAATATCTATTAAACATAAGAACTCAGATTTTTTTTAATACTTATACTATGTTATATTGTATACACAGGGATTTAATGATTTGTTGAGAATTATTTATTTTAGGCAGTGAAATCTTACCAAAAAGTGCTAATTTAAAAATGACTTTCAATAAATAATTAATAATTAATTTTGAATTTTACTTAGAACGAAAATGGTCTGTTAAAATACGTAAAACATGTTATTCAAACTACTCTAAAAAATCTAGACCTCTATCTTTCACCATTTCTGAGAAAAATGTACATAAAGTTGGTGAATTTAACATGGCGAAGATACGGCTTTCCCGGTCCCCTTAAAACAATTACATTTCAGTCCGCTACATGAAGAAACCTCACAATCACTTTAGAACGAAAATGGTCAGTTAAAAAACGTAAAGCATGTTATTCAAACTACTCTAAAAAAATCTAGACCTCTATCTTTCACTATTTCTGAGAAAAAGGTACATAAAGTTGGTGAATTTAAGATGGCGGAGATCCGGCTTTCCCGGTCCCCTTAAAACAATTACATTTCAGATCGCTACATGAAGAAATCTCACAATCACTTATGAATACTCCACGATAAATCTTTTGCTATACAAACATACAACTATTTAGCTCATAATCTGGACATTCCACATATCTACACGGATAAATGCTTAAAATTAAACAAGACTTACCTTCATTTTATGTATTCCAAAGAATAATTTTAATGATATCCTAATGCGTTAATCTTAAAATGGCGGACGAAAAAGTGATCATTTTTCTTATCTTTAAAGGGTGTCGTCGCCTTGCTGCTCTGATTGGTTAATAAGCGATGCACACGTAAGTCACTCTTCTTTCAGGAGTGAGACATCTCACTCCTTTCTAGAGAGTGGAAAACTCCACTCTTTAAGGAGTGTATTTTTATAAAACTCACTCCAAAAAGAGTAAAAATGCCTATCACTCTTTCAAAAAGTGAACTTTTCACTCCTCCCAATTTTAGAGTGTAAATACGGGTTAGGTTCCCTTAGAAAGACCTCTACGGAAGACCACCCCCCCCCCCATTTCGGGCCTACATCCCTCGTATAGATAATTGGCCGTCATAAATCCCACCAACACCCGCTTCGGTATGAAAAAATACGATCGGCCCGACCTGGCCGAGTCTTCAGAAAAAAGTCGCCAATCCCGGATCTGGCCCGGCCCCAGTATACAGACTTTTTTATCGGCCTCGCCGGGGCGATAAAAAGCCTGAATTTGTAAGGGCTAAAATTATGAAAAACTCTTAATCGGCATGTTTGAAAAAGCATTGTTTCAAATTCTACATTAAACATTTACTTATGGACATTTAAGTAGTACAAAAAGGTGGTGGAAACGGCAAAAGTTAAACTGAATCGGAAGTTTAAGCTACCGAAAGAAGTGACTTTTTCATGTTCAATTTTTTAAAATGCATTTAAATATTTTATTAGGAGCCAATCAATGTTTAAAACTTTAAATGAGTTTTTCTGCATGATGCTTTTTTAATCGTAAATTAAAAAGGTGCAAACTAGGAACATGTCTTTTTTGATTATTTTACATTAATTTTGTTTCGGCAAATTGAAAAAAAAATTACTTTTCAAAATATGATTTTTTTAAAAATAAGTTACATATTTTTTAAGCAAATATTTTTAATATTTTTAAAATTAAAATAAAAAAAAAATTCCTGAAACAAAACCAAAATTATACTTTCCTTTTTAATTAAATGAAAAAAATTTGAAATCCGATGAATAATGTTTCTAGTTATAAAGATTTTAAATTAAATCCGCTTAAAAAAATACTAGACATTTAAATTTTTAAAAAACTTTATGCGAAATATTAGGATGTGATTTTGTTTGCAAATTATGCGGTTAACCATCACAAAAAAAAGAAAAAAAAATCAAAATTCTAGCTCAACAAATATATTTTTTACATGTTTCCTAGAACTCTTAAACTAACATTGTTTCTTCGATTGCACGCATTTCAATTTGTGTCTAATCCCTTAAAACCTGGTGAATTATTTAAACGGCCATAACTCTGCGAGTTTTTCAGATATGAAGATGCAATTTTTTGTTCTTAATTCAGGAATGGATAAGGAAAGTTTTCTTGACTGGAATTTTTACACTACGGGAGCCGTATAAAAATTTAATTTTCGTATTTTTTCAAATAGAACCCCTATGGAGTTGTAACTTATGTGATTAAATTTTGCACCTTTTTTAATGAAACTTTGCAATTGGAAGTATGGGTCTAGAGGCAATATTTAAGGAAATAGCCTATTGTTTCGATATTTATGAATCACCCTGTATATATATGTCATACATCGCACTTGTCTTTTCTTGTTAGTCCCATATTTGTGCATAGTGACGCCTTAGCTAATCTCTTCAGAATTTTGGCTAAATCGGACGTCAGGCTATATTTATGTGCGGAAGAGCTGACTGTGAATGATATTCATTAACTTTTGTTTTTAACACTCTATTACTTCCTCGTATCTGTAAGATACACAGTGACTTATTGTTTGACTACAAAGACATCTTTGGAGTTCGGTAACGCCCCCCCACCCACACACACACACACACTTATATTCCTATTCTGTTTTAACTTTGCAGCCAGTATTTTTCATCTGGAACAGTTTAAAGTCTTATGCTTAAGCTAATTACTTGTGCAATGCACAAATAATAAACAAAGTCTTTATTTTATATATGTGTATAAAAATATTTCGTGTTTGTTACAATATTAATTTATTGTTAAACAAGAACCGTAGCCAGAATTTAGTTTCGGGGGTTGGAAGAACAATTTTATAGATTTTAAGTTATAGCGACTTTCTTTTAAATGAATCTGTAAAAAAAACCCAGTAACACTTTTCAACATATTTCGATGTGGGACGGTCTCAAGATCGGACCCGTGCCCTCCCTCTTTCCCACCAGATTTGAATCTGGGTATAAAAAAAAAATTCTGAAATTCACAGCAAATTTTCTGAAAGGTTACAGCAGAGGGGGAAGGAGAGGAAATCCCTTCCTGCCACTAATTATTTTTGTTGTAATTTGGTTTAACTCTGTTTTCATTTCAGGTTAATTTCAGGTTGAGTGTAGATTCCTGCAAGTTGGGTTCGGATTAACCAAATTTCTAAAAAGTTAGTCCAGTATATTATTTCAGTTTAAAAACTATACATATAATAATAAACACAGATATTTGTATGTGTTTTTAACGCGATCCTTTGATGAAATTCAGGTTTTTATCACGACGCTTTGACGAAATTTGCATTTTCCAGCGATCTTTTGACGAAATTAGCTTTTATCCGCGACCCTTTGACGAAATTCGCGTTTTCTTCGTGATCCTTTGTCAAAATTTGTGTTTTTTCCGCGGCTTTTTGACGAAATTTGCGTTTTATCCGCGAGTTTTTGGTGAAATTCGAGATTTTTTTTCGCGGATTTTTGCCGAAATTCGCGTTTTTTTTTTTACGAAATCCTTCATCGAAATTTACGTTTTTTCCGCGGCTTTTTGATGAAATTCGCTTTTTTCTCGTCTTTTTGATGAAATTCACGTTAGCTGTTTGACGAAATTCACGTTAGCTGTTTGACGAAATTCGCATCTTTCCGCAGTCTTTTGCCGAAATTCACGTTTTTCTGTGGCCCTTCTTTCTGACCTTGCTTTTTCTTTTTTGCGATCCTTTAACGAAATTCGCGTTTTTCTGCTTCCCTTTGACGGAATGCGTGGTTTTTAGCGATTCTTTGTCAAAATTTGCGTTTTTTCTGCGGCCCTTTCAGGAAATTTGCGTTTTTTTCTGAGGTCATTTGCAAAAATTCGCGTTTTTTACGCAATCCTTCGTCGAAATTTGCGTTTTTTCCGCGGATTTCTGACGAAATTCGCGTTTTTTCTCTTTTTTGATGAAATTTGTGTTTTTCTGTGGCCTTTTGACGAAATTCCTTTTTTTTTGCAATCCTTTTCGAAATTAGCCTTTTTTTTCGCAGCCCTTTGACGGAATATGCGTGTTTTTAGCGATCTTTTTTCGTCGCGTTTTTCCGCGGCCTTTTGATGAAATTCGCATTTTTTCTGCGGCCCTTTGAAGAAATTCGCGTTTTTTTTTTCGAGATCCTTTGTCGAAATTTGCTTTATTTCGGTGGTTTTTGACGAAATTAGGGGCTTTTTTGCGGCTTTTTCACGAAATGCGCTTTTTTCCGCAGCCTTTTGACGAAATTCACGTTTTTCTGTGAGCTTTCTTTGTGACGCTGCTTTTTCTTTTTTTTGCGATCCTTTAACGAAATTCGCATTTTTTCCGCTTCCCTTTGACGGAATGCGTGTATCCCTTTGTCGAAATTCGCGTTTTTTCTGTGGTCATTTACCGAAATTTGCGTTTTTATTATGCACTCCTCCGACGAAATTTGCGTTTTTTCTGCGGCTCTTTGACGAAATTTGCGTCCTTTTCTCGTCTTTTTTGATGAAATTTGCGTTTTTTTAGCGATCCTTTGTCGGAATTTGCGTCTTTCTGTGGCCCTTTGACGAAATTCGCGTTTTTTCTGTGGTCATTTGACGAAATTCGCATTTTTTCGCAATCCATCTTCGAAATTTGAGTTTTTCCGCAGCTTTTTGGCGAAATTTGCGCTTTTTCTCGCCTTTTTGATGAAATTTACGTTTTTCTGCGGCCTTTTGACGATATTCACGTTTTCCGTGTCTCTTTGACGAAATTCGCGTTTTTTCCGCGACTTTTTGATGAAATTCGCGTTTTTTCTGCGGCCTTCTGACGATATTCGTTTTTTTTGTGCTCATTTGACGAAATTAGCGTTTCCTATTGGATAATTTGACAAAATTTGACTTTTTTTTCGCGATCTTTTGACAAACTTCACATTTTATCCGCGCCCTATGAGAAAATTCCGGTTTTTTTCCTTGATCCTTTAAAGAAATTAGAGATTTTTTTTGCGAACGATTGACGAAATTGATTTTTTTCGGCGACCATTTGTCAAAAATCGCGATATTTTTTTAAGTCCGAATTTTCGGACTGATGACCGAATTTTTCAAATTTTCGGAAAATTCGGAACAAAGTCACTCCTGATCCTCTCCTTTACCCCCTCTGTCCTTATTGACAAAAATGATTTCTGTTTATAACAAAATCCAACGTGTTTCGCAAGATTTAGAACATTATGAAAATTTAAGTCAGCCCCCCCCCCCCCCCCCCCCCGAGATAAAATCCTGCGTACGCCACTGGTTTTCATCTATAATTATTTGTAGAAATGCTTGTTTTATATCAGTTGTAAAAGCTATGGGATTAAATCTAAACCGTAACAAAACACCAAATATTTCAGGATACAAATTTGGACCTACATGCAGGCAATTATTCAAAGACAGTGAGCCTGTGTCATGAGCAGAGGCATCGAAAACTATGCGTAATCTGCTCGTTGTCCTATCAGTTCTAATTATTTCTCGATGAGGTAAATAAAAAGTTACATTTTGTTTTTCTTCAGGATCTGTAACTATAATCTGTACTCAATAATACCTTGTTTCAAATAATCTGCCAACACCTCCTTATACTCAAAAAATAATTCAGGGTTTTTAATCAATCTTTGTTTGAGTTTAAAAAATCTATATTCTGCAATTTTCCGATTGTCATTTAAACATTCCCTTTCAAGCTTCCACGAAAATCGAACTGTATATCGCTTATCATTGTATTTAATTTCTGACTCAAACTGCTTCATAACGTTGTTTTCCGAAAAATCTGAATCCTGTTTAGTATTAAAAAGGCCAGATGATTCGATATTCCAGAATTTTTCAATCTGTTCAGAAATAAAAAAATTTTCTACTATTACATTAAATGCTAAGGTCGTATAACTGTCAGTTGTTTTTCCCTGTAGACACCAACCAAAAATGGTGTCGACAGCTACTAATTTTTTATTCAAATGTTTTATATTTCCAGTAACAATCTCATAGTAATAGTCAGAACCTATAAGTAATGTAATGGGTTCTTTGGATGTGGGTGTGTCCGCAAGGGTTAAATTTTCAAATTGTTTACTTTTCATCAAATCATTGATTTCAGGTGGGGGAATTTCAGTAGCTGATATTTGATTGGTGACTAGCGCTTCTATATCTAATTTTGAATTAGGTACATTTTTATTTTCAATAGTTAGTTTAACTACTTCAAAGGTTTTTTCAATGGGGTTCTTATTTCCAAATGTAAAAACCGACAATTTTTCTTTTCTTATTGCCTGTAAATTCAATTTATTTGCTATTTCTTCAGATATAAAGGTTCGCATGCTCCCACAATCTAAAAGTAACCTAATTAGAGATTGTTTTCCGTTTGATTTTATTTTTACACAACAAGTTTGTAGAAGAATTTTATTATTTTCTGTAGAGGAAATAGCCGAAATTACTTTTTCACTAGCTTCATTTTCATTACCTTTTAATTCGGGTGTGTTTACTTCTTTTATTAATTTAGATTTTAGGCATATCGTTTGATTATGTCTGCCTGAACAGTTCTTGCAACTAGTTTTAGAGTTACAATTTTTGATAACGTGTTTCCTGCCTAAGCAAAGGTAACATCTTCCTTGAGATTTCAACAAATTTCTTTTAGTGTTTACATCAACAGCGTCACACAAATCAGATGATTGTTTACTATCGTTGCAAAAAATGCAATGAGCCAGCTGCCTATCTGAAGTCGATTTATCATTCGAAATGTTCATAAATTCACAAGTAGATTTAACTTCGGATTTTGTTGTTTGACTCTTGATTTTTGTTTTATTATTTTCAAATGCTTTCATTCTCGAAAAAAAAAAAAAAAATGTGTGTTCTCTGCTTTTTATTTCAGTGTGCAGAAAATCTAATAATTTATCTATATCTGAATGTGTTAAATTATCTACATTTTGTCTATTATATTCCAAAGCTAATTCTGCCGGTATTAATTTTAAAATTACGGCGATAAGCATGGAGCCATAATTTGCTGGTTCGAGTCCTAATGTGGATAAACATCGAACATTTATTTCTATATCACTGTGCATTTTTTTCAATTTTTGAATTTCGTTAGCCTTATAAACAGGGGATAAATTAAGAAGCTTGTTCAGGTGATGATTAATTATCACGTCTTTTTGACCATAACGCGATTCTAAAACTTTCAATGCTGCGTCATAATTAGCTTCTGATATTTCAAAACCTTCTACAGTATTAGCCGCAGCTCCAGATAAATAACTCTTCAAATAATGAAATTTTTCAATTTTCGAAAGCTATTTATTTTCGTGAATTGTATTTTTAAAGGTATTAAAAAATGAAATAAATTGCGTACAGTCGCCATAGAATTTTTGTATATTGAGTTTTGGCAATTTAACAACTGAGTTTTCATCATTAATCACATTCGATTTTAAATCTTGACTGTTATTTAAATCAACATTAACAATTTTTTTTGTTTTCGGTTAATTTTTTCTTCACCCGGAATTTTGCAACTGATATTTTACCCGCGTAATCATAAACAGAATTGATTTCAGTTTCATAGTCGTCTAACCCTAAAAGGGGCTCAATTTTCTCGTCAACTGACTTCAATAATTCTGCTTTAGTATCTAACTGAATAAATAATTCTTCTAAATTATCAAAATCTATTGGACTATCCTTCATAACATTTTCTATATTATTAATCAGCTTTGTTACTGCTGTTCTAAAAACTGTACGGTTCTTTTTCAACTTTTCTGAATCAGACATTTCGAAATAAAATATGAAAAACTTATCTTACCTTTGCTGTCTTCTTATCACTTACTATCCTCTATATCCTTATTTGTGTTTTGAAGACATTAAAAATGTTACACATACTTTTTCTTTCTTTCTTTCCCGGCCGATGCACCATGAAGAAAAATTTCAAAGACAGTCGAACACAAACTCAATGAAGGAGGTTTTGGATTCTTTTCTTTAAATATTTAATGAATATTTACAGATGCATGGTTCTATACATATATACAGTAAGAATTATCAAACACTTGATCTGATTTTTCGAAATAAGGGAGGCTTAGCCTCATCAACAAACTGTAAAAAATTACAGCGATCATGCTTTTTAAAATCACAACATCGCTTCGTATCGTTCCAGCCACAACAAAAACTAAGTCGCATTCTAAGGTAGGATGCGCGCGCATCGCGCGACCTTCGTTGCCATGGAGAGCAGAGAAAAGGTTTCTCTTCACATTCTTCCTAGGTCTGAACGGGGCGAAATTTTCAGTCCCTGTCTCGACACAACCCGTATCAAAATCATTGTCTCTGATTGAACTAGTCCGTGCAAAAGTAAGTAAAATTTTGCTCAGCCCAAAAGCTTTTACAAAAAATGCATATATTTTTAAATGGCCATTATTTTTCAATTAAACATAAAAATTCCCCCTTTTTTAATAGGATAATAGATTTTAAGGCAAAAAAAAAAATAAATAAAACTCAGTAAAACTAGTGAAAAAGAATCTGCCTATAACGGAATTGTTTCTTAAACGGAAAAAAACTGTTGATCCATGCATAATGAATATAATAATACTTGCGAAAATAATAGACTACATTTACAACTCCTAAGAAGGGAACTTGTCTATAACGCATCTTTTTCTTTCCTATGTGATTCCGACTTAAAAGATTTTACTGTATAGCATTTTTCAAAGTCTCCAACACATGGAATAGGGATTAACGATATTAAAGGATAAGTGAAACATTTACATATAAATGGAGATACATTAATAAAACAAATAATCACAGCTTTTGACGCTTCTTTAAAAATAATATAATATAAATCTATATATAAGAATATAATATATATATATAATATAATATAATATAATATAAATATAATTCCATGAACATGAAAAAAAGAAAAGTTATAATAAATATTTTTGGTCAGAACTCCTTCATACGAAACATTTTTAACCATATCGATGTAAAAAACTATGTAGAAATTCAGTCAGGCCTGGACGGGCTATGAATTGAGCATTTTTCCAGGTCGGGCTGAACTTTTTTCCTGTGGGTCGGTTTAGGACCGGACCTAGATATTTCGACCTGTCTAGACTTCTAGTGAAACCAGCATATTTTGAAAGCAGATTTAACGTAAATTCTATACGCTGCTATTTTATGTCCAAAGGGAAAGGCAATGTCTTAAATCGACTGTTAATAATGTGCAATTTGTGGATGATCCCTATCTTGCATTCAAAATGAGTCAAAAGCTCGTCGCTCAGAGTCATGGATAAATGGTGTAAGTCAAGAATTTTGGATTTTAATATCTCTGTGAATTTTGGAGCTATCGAGATGAATTTTCTTGTGTTTACTTCAAGAATGGATAAGAAAAAAATTCCTAATTGGGAATTTTGCTTTATGGGGGTATAAAAATTTAGTTTTTGTATTTTTTCAAATAGACCCCCAATGGCGTTGCAACTTATGTCATTAAATTTTGCACCTTTTTTTTATGAAACTTTGCAATTGGAAGTATGTGTCTGGGGGCAATATATAAGAAAATACCCTATTGTTTCGATATTTATGAATCACACTGTATGTTGGCTTAAATATATTACAAAGTTTTATGTAATTCCTTTAAGTATTTCAAAAGTTATGAGAACTCGAAACCACATCACTTTTGCAATGGTGACGGAGATTTTAAAAGGTATGAGACCCCTTCAGGGGACAAGGGACCTTCAAACTCATTTTTTTTTTATTTTTTTAAAATTGCACCTTAAATACTATTCAAGGGCACAACACTATATGAATTACGGCATATATTTATCGCACAAGAAATTAAAAAAAATTGGAGAAAAATGAGGAATTTTCTTGAATAGTTTAAGCATTATCAAAACTTTCAAAATGTCCCAACCTCACTCCATATAAATTAAAATCCCTAATATTTTTTATTCCAGTTTGGTTTACATATACAAATAAAACTGTGCATCAAATTTTATGCATTTGAATATAAAGGTAAGAAAAAAATATTTTGTAAATATTAAAATATATATATATATTCAGCAGTTTTGCATCATGTTTCTGCACTTAACTATCTTTAACTTTTTCAATTATATTTAGTTTAAAAAAAATATGCACAGTTTTATCTGTATATGGGGCATTCTCACAATCTTTTAACTTTTGGGGAAAAAAATCTGACAAAATTAAACTTGCTAAAATAACATTTTAATCTGATAGACGAATGTGGTAATGATTCAAAATAAAGAAAAAATGGTCAGCAGCGGAATTTTTTTTTTTATTTAACTGGGGTTTAAGTTAAACTTGCGAGTTTAATTTTTCTTACCATTTTACCCCTATAACTTTTTATTTTCTTCTAAATTTTTACTTATAATGAATTTGCATAGTACCCACAGGACATTCAAATAAGGATAATAACAATGTAGTACTTTTAATACAGAATTTTTGTATAACATTGTCTTAAAGGTGTGTTAAAGAAGGGAGGGTAAGATAAAAAAGAGGGATGGTATTGGAAAAAAGGGACGAAATGGTTAAAAAAACCGGTAAGGGTGGAACGGTAAGGAAAGTTACCACCTATTTTTAGGAAAATCATGATAAGACTAAGTGATAGCCACAATGTTCATTAATTTTTAGAAACAGTTGTTAACATTGGATTAAATTATTTTTTTTTTAAATTTACCTCGAAAAGTGCAGGAATAAACCTTGGAGACGGTGAGACTACCAATAAATCCACGATGCTTGAAATTGATATTTAAATTGCTGATTTAAATTCTATAATAAATTTCCTGCCAAAGAATTTTAGACATTATTTTTCTAGCATACTTCTGCATGAGAAAAAACTTGAAAAAAATTCCGTGGCTGCATCTGAAATGATTTTCGGTATAATTTTAGAAGAGGGATGGTAAGGAATCTAAAACCCAGGGACATAGTTTTAAAAATAATAACAACCCTAAAAATGTGTGCAGGGTAATTTTTAGCTACATATTTATATAAAACAATAGTCCCAGTTTCAGAAAAAAATTACATCGAATTATTTTTATTGAAACAATTTTATCCAGGCAGCTCCAAACTTAAAAATCAGCATCAGGGACACGGGACGGTATAGGAGTTTTCCAGGTGTTTGGACCCCCAGCATCGTCCAAAACTTATTTATCTCGTTAATATTGTTGTGCAATCATGCAATGGGATGTTCCCCAGTATATGAAATTAAAAAAAAAAAAAAAACACAAAAAAGGTGTATTAAAATAAAAATTGTTATTCAGGGACATGAAAGTCAAAAGATTGTCAGAATTCCCCATATGTAAACCAAACTGGCATAAAAAGTATTGGAGATTTTAATTGATATGGAGTGATGTTGGGACATTTTGAAAGTTCTTGATAACGCTTAAAATATCCAAGAAAATTCCTTATTTTTCTCTAAAAAAAGTTTTTTTTTTCAAATTTCTTGTGTGATGAATATATGCTATAATTCATATAGTGTGTCCTTTAATAGTAATTATGGTGCAATTAAAAAAATGAGTTTGAAGGTCCCTTGTCTCCTTAAGAGCATAGTCTTAAGATCTAGTCACACGACAAAACTTGCAAGTTCCTGTTAATCCAATGAGAGCGGAATTTTTTTTTTTTTTTTTTTTTTGTTTTTTTTTTTTTTGTTTCTCCTTTGTACTTCATTATTCAAATGATTTTTTTCTTTTTGAGAGGATAGCTAAGGTCGACCTCTAACCGGATCCTTTTTAACTTTTTTGATTTTGAATACAGATTTTTTTAATGAATTAATTTTCTATTTCGGAACGTTCATTTTTGGTTTTGAAAGTGAAAGTACCTTCATAAAAAATCTTGAACCAAAATCGAAAAACGGGAAAAAACCTGGTTAGAAATTGACCTCAGCTATCTTATCCCAAAAAATTATCCCATTTAAAAATATTGATATTCGGACAAGAAATATGAAACGAATGCTGTCATAGGATTAACATTAGCTTATGAGTATAGTCGCGTGACTAATGTAGGCTCTTAATGTGCAAACGGTGACAAGGGAGTGATAATTAAAAAAAAAAAAACCCGATTCCATTTTGAAATTATACTTTTAAAAATATCAGAGGGGTAGAGATAGTTTGTGCCAGTCGAATGTGAGGGATTTTTCAGCCGTACTATAATAACCCTTTCTCTGTGCTGAAAAATGCACTTTTTCAGCTTGGAGGTAACCTCGCTCTGCACGCTTTAATTACCTTTTCCTCCCCAAAGGTCAAGGGAAGTGGGGTGTGAAAGTTGAAGGGACAGATATGGCGCATTCGCGTCTTGCTGCCTTTTTTTCTTTGGCGGTCAGCGAACGGGGCTTCGCCAAAGCACTGAACTTTCCAAAGGCCGTAAAGCAGAATTAGAACAATTTTTTAAACGAGCCGGGGCGACATAAAAATTTAAACGAAACCGATAAAATATGCATTGCCCGACTAAGAGTATAGAAGACCCCGGGATCCCCATCATTCTGCTGGTGTTGGTGGTTGGGAGGGGGGGGGGGGGGCTTCTATCTATCTAAAGAATTTTCTTGTGAATAATGTGGAAGTGGCTAGTACTAAACTTCATACATATATGTATGCATACATTTTGTACCCGGTACTGCTCAAATCTACATACAGGGTATCACAAAAAGATGGTCACAACTTTAAGGCTGTTCTCAACTGTTCTGCTCAACAAGCGCAAAACGTTTTGACACATTTATAGATTCATTTTTTAACGGAAAGATATAAAATTGGAAGACCTGACTATGGAAGCGGTTTAGAATCGAACTGTGTTTTCGATTTCTTGATAAATAAATTACCTATTGAATTATAAGCGATTTTGATCACGTGACAAACACGCTTTTCATCCTTTCATGGGTGATTATTCTTCTTTCGCGCGGAAATTCGGTTCAAAACGCCCACTGGCGCACTTTGACACTACTTTCTGAAAGATCTATTGCGTTTGCAGAAAAAAAAAAAAAAAAAAAAAAAAAAAAACGGACAAAACAGCTTAATTACATAGTTTCTGAGCAACAATATCTGCTCGATTCATGCTTTTCCGAACAAAAATAAGTTATAACTTATGTCAATGTTGTCCTTTTGGATTTGAGAACAGCCTTACGAAAAAATACTAGTCGGACAATAGTAGAAAAAATTATAAATTGGTTGACACAAATATTTGTTTGCAAACTTTTAATTTGTATGTTATAAGATGTCTAAAAGAGAATGCCACAAATTGGTCATCATTGATTTAACATGCCACATTACGAGGAAAACGTTAAGAATGTTCTCAAATCCGAAATGGCAACTTCCTGACATAAGTTTTAATTTCTTTTTGTTCGAAAATGCATGAAACTAGCTGGTGCTGTTGTTCAGAAACTATGTAATCGAGCTGTTTTTTTTGGAAACGCAATACATTTTTTAGAAAATAGAGTCAAAGTGGCCGTTTTGAACCGAATTTCCGCGCGAAAGGAGAAAAAACACTCAAGAGCGGGCCAAAAATGGGTTTGTCACGTGATCAAAATAGCTTATAACTGAATAGGTAATTTATTGATTAAAAAAAATGGAAAACACAGTTCAATTCCAAATCGCTTCCATGGTCAGTCTTTCCGTTAAAAAATGAATTTGTAAATGTGTTAAAGGTTTTGCGCTTGTTGAGCAGAGCAGTTAAGAACAGCCTTAATGTAGAATTTCTTTTGAAAACGATGACATACTAATAAATTTTAATCATTAGTTTTCTAATGATGTAGTTTGTTTTTTGCATGGGTGTTGTGTGTGTGTGGGGGGGGGGGGCGTGTACTGGAAGCAGAAGGGGGATCACACTCCCTTCCTAAATGTTTGAAATATATGAATTTTGGTCACTTTTGGCTAATTTATATAATTTGACACCTTTTAATGAAAATCCTGATTACTCTCATGGGCCCCTTGGCGGCAGCCCCGCATGCCCTTGCATAAGTCGGAAAATATGAAACTGAACATATGAATATACTGACAATACTGAAAATATGAAACTTTTGTCATGGATATAACTTGGATATGATATGACTGATATGACATGGATATGATATGATATGACATGGATATGACTGTTCTCAAATCTAAAAGGGGCAACTTTATGACACAAGTTTCGATTCATTTTTGTTCAGAAAGGTATAAAAATATGCATGTAGAATATAATTAATATAACTTTTATTATAATATTTTTCTTTCATTAAAACTTTACAAACAATAATTATTAAATACAATATGCAATTATTTGCCGCTGGATGTAATTGAAATTTTAAGTGAAAATTTCCTGTTAACTTTTACATATTATTTTATAAATATAGATTTATGTTTATTGTACAAAAAAAAAAAAAAAAAAAAAAAAAAAAAAAAAAAAAAAAAGAAGAAGAAGAAGTTCTTTTCATGCAATATAATATATTCGTTTATCATACATTGTATATATATAAGGTAAGTTAACTTTTATTATTTAAATGTTAATAATGCATTGTAATTTAAATAACGATTTTTAAAGCAGTAGTCTATTACTTTATTTTATGTTACTAAATTACTATTCTCATTAAATTATTAATGCAAATTGCTTATATAACATAATATTTTGAAATTAAATTAATTTTTAATTATATAAAAGTTACTCGCGTATTCTGCCATATTGGAACTTTTTATACCTCCTCAATCCTCCTTTTTTTGTTTGTTTGCTTCTTTAATTTCTTTATGTTTATTATTTCTGACTTACTAATCTGAAATTAATTCAAAGATAATTTAAATGAAGGTGAATGTCTTATATGATGAAAAACAATTCAAAGCAATTTTATTAAAATAAGTATTAATTTAATTTCTGTATATTTTTTATGAACAAAAGTTTTCATGATTCAGCCATGAACCATTTTTATCATTTCATTTAGGAAAAAGAAGTATTACATATACCAATTTTTTTTATAGAATAAGCCCTTATAGTGTAAGGCCTAGAACATAAAGTAAAGCTGCCTTTTCATGACAAACATATCTAAAAAATTAGTTTTAAACATCCATTTTCTTAGAATTTTTAAAGATTACTTGCAACCTCAATAAAATTATTTCCATGAATAGTTTACAAGTTTTGTAAAACTGCAATATTTTATTTCAGTAATAGTTATTACTTTTTAACCTAATGAAATAAATAAAAATTATGTTCTGTTTTTCTAAACTCTAAAAAAGAGGGGGTCCTTATAAAATATATTCCTATACTTCTGATAAAAAGAATATATTTATATAAATTGATATATTGAACAATCAATAATACGGAACAGACATAATTCAGTACACACAGTACACGTAAATTTACTGCAGCCCCCCCCCTCCCCAGACACACACATTTTTTTTTATTAATCAATATTTTTGTAATGGCATAAGACATACCAAGGTTTAAAAAAATGTGCATTTTCTTTAAATCCAAATTTCTACTAAATAACCATCCCTAATATGTCAAATATAAATAAAAAATATTATAAACAGTCATCTCCACAAGCCGCACTCCCAGAGTAAAATCTGCATTGCTGCAATGTAACTTTTCAACTGTTTTATTATAGATCACAGTACTTTGTTTCCTTGATGTAAAGCATATTTTAAAAATATTTCAAAACAAAAATTCTCAATGATAAATTCAGGAGATGGCTTTGGTGTGTGCATGTGCGTGTTTTTTTTTTTTTTTTTTTTTTTTTTTTTTTTTTGGGGGGGGGGGGGGTATTTTTGGAAGTTTTGCTTGAGTTTAATGCTTATTAATGTAGTTTAAGTGCAAATCCTTCCTGCAACTACAGGAGCTTTAAAAATTCCTCCTGGAGAAAAATGCCTGATTTTAACCCTAGAAATATTAAAGAAATATTAATGTTTCTAAATTACTTAACGCACTTAGTTTTTACTTATTCTCGTACTAAATGTGGCAAAAAGGGTATACATATAACATATTAAGTGAGTTAAAGGAAATATAAAAAAAAAAATTGCTAAAAAATTATTAAAATTTACAAATTACTTAACGCATTTAGTTTTTACTTATTCTCTTACTAAATGCGGAGTAAGGGGGAAAATAAAGTGGATTCATATAGCGCATTATAAAACATATTAAATGAGTTAAAAGACAATTTTATAAACGAAATTGCTAAAAAAGTTATTAAAATGTACAAATTATTTGACATATTCAAATTTTATGAATAATTCTCTTAGAATTATTTACGAAAAATCTATATAACTATATGTTACAAAAACCAGACGTTGAAATTTTTTTCTCAAAAACAAAATTAATAAAAAGTTATGTTTTCTAAATAATTTAAGCATATTTTTTTATTCTCTTGACAATTGTAAACACACACACACACACACGCATATATATATACACACATATTATAAATTTGAGATGCATCAAATTTTCAAAATAGAAAACTCTAATATTCATTTTAATAAAATCATAATCAAAATATAAATATATATATATATGAATAATCATATATTGTTGGGAATGTCACATTCACCTTGAAAATGTATCGAAATAAAATAAAAACTTGCTTAAAAGAAGCTTAAACATCTTTTATATTGTGACATCTGTTGTATAAAAATGCAGCTTTTAAGCAAGTTTTTATTTTATTTCATAATCAAAATACCTGCATTTTACTTATTGCATACAAATCTATATCATGTAACCCAAGCACATCTAAACAATAATATTTTTTTAATTGCAGATTATCTTAAAAAAATCTTTTTTGAAACTTGTTCTTGCCCAGTATATTAATAAACATGAAATATTTATTAATAGAGAGAAGATACAATTTTAAAAATAAATATTTATTTTGTACGCGATTTTCTTTTCTAATTCGTTTTCTGGCGGGACCAATCCTATATGTTGATTATTTTCTATATAATAAATAATATTCAGTTAGCCAAACGAGGGATAAACTGCTTAATACAGTAACCCTACTCGTGCGCCGTAGCTTAGAGGGCATTTAAAGCTGGGAGAATTCTATTGTTCGTGTGACCCGTGCCCAGCGTAGTCTCACCTTCAGCTTGTCGGCCAGTTTAAGTATTAGAGAAGGATTGGTAACAAAACTATGGGTCACACATGTTATAGGATTTATCTTAAGACAATAAAATAAATATAGAAAAACTATATTTTAAGTTGAACGACAGATTCACCTTAATAAAATAAATAAGCAATATGAATATTTAATTCACAATATATATCTTTACTAAAGAGGTGCTAAAATGTTAAAACATTTTAAAAACAATCAAGATGTTAAAACATTGGAGTCAGATCATGTTAAAATCCGAGCGCTTTCGACTAAAACATTAGTCGTCATCAGGGAAGACCTACTGCCGGCTGAAAGACTGAAACTACTGCAGGCGTATTTTAGCACCTATTTAGTAAATATATATATTGTGAATTTAATATTCGTATTGCTTATTTATCTTAAGACTATCTAATGTTTCTAAAATTGAACTATGCTAGTAAGAAGTCTCACTATAGGTGTAAAACAGATAGCGTCAAGGTTGGGGGAGGATAATAGAAAGTAAGGTAAAATGATATTGCAAAGCTGGTTATTCAGACTTTGGAACATCCATGGTACTGGGAATTTTGTATTTTGAATGCATTTTTGACCCCGAATTTCAGTTGATTCTGTCATGTTTACTTTGGGAACTGATAAAGCCTATAGTTTTTTCATTGTACAAAGAAAATTTGTAAGAAATGATGCATAGTCCTATTTGCCATGGAACCTAAATTTGCATGTTAGTTAAGAATGACCCATTTCTGATTTAATAAATGTTTTACGACTCGTGTTTCCAATGCAAAAATTGTTTGTTATTGTTGCAGTGTGCGCTACATTCTGTTAAAAATTTTCCATGAACTTTTGAATCCCCCAGTATATTTAAAGTATATTTTATATTAATATCATTTGAAAAGATTAATTATTAATTTGATTTATAAGATGAAGCAATAGAAATAAAATATTTGCATGACTTTTTTACTGTATTGATTGAGATCGAAATCTCGAAGGCTCAAAAGTAAATAAAGTATTACGTTCAACTATTACGTAAGCAGTAAAGAAGGAGGGGGGTTCAGTGTCTCCTTATTTTTTTTTTAGAGAAAGGAGAGAGTGGATGTTGACAATTCTAACGTAAGCATTAATGTCCAGATAGACGTATCATTCAACTCGCAGTCTCTTTGTTCTTCTCATTCGGTCCTATTCAACTTTAATAGCTTTTAAAAGGAAACTGACGGACATTCAGTTGGAGGAAAAAGCTTCCTTCAAGTTCGATCTAATCTTCTTATCTCCTGTTGAATCTCCCGTCCTTTTGTTAAAAGTCACAAGTGTGATTGGAAAAGAAAGGCCCGTTGATATTTTTATCACTTTAGAATGAGAGGGAGCACGTTTCCTTTGTAAAGAGAATTAACTATAGCAACTATAATGCGACAACAACAAGCAAAAGAAGCATGATTGGAAATGAGCGTTCTTCGGTCCTCTCGGAATTTTCCGTCTACTATCGGCTTTATTCTTTTTCCCCACCTTTCCCGTCCATCGGTAATCACGTGACTCGGAGTGGCCACTCGCCGTAGCCTCCAAAATCATTGTCATCAGTGTTGTCTGTTGACCTGTGCAGTGTGCCGCGACAAACTGATTATTCCTTTTAAATTTACTTACATTTTATTGTTTTAGTTGTGTAGTGAAATTACTCATAGCCGTATTTAATTAGAATATGGCTACTAACATAACATTGACAAATCATTACACTACCAGAAACTTTATGAGAGTTTAAAAAAATCTAGAATTAACACTCCCGCCTAAGCCGTAGAAAAGATGGCGAGGATGCAAGACTGAAACAGTGCTCAGTCGAGAATTGGCAGGACTGATTTTACCTCACGACCACTTTGGCTCCCATCTGGACGACAAAAGATGTACTATTAATGATGATTTCGAGAAATCGAACTTCGAGCTTGATGAGAAGGCGTTGGCGGAGGTCTGGAATACTATGAACAGCCGCGATCATCCTGTCCGAGCGTCCTACGCCAATTCTGGTGAACATGAACTTCCACTTGAGCCGCAAATAAAACGGTACTCTGATCATGTTCAGGAAAACTCAGGTAGTAAAATGCAAAGATGAAACTTGTTGTCTTGGACCAAGAAGCGAAGTTCTTGAAGTTCTCAAATCACGATTCTTGCCACCACCAATTAATGTAATGATGCAAACATCACATGACGTGATAGCAAGCAATGTTGGGGAATTTCTAGGCCTGAGTCTCCACCTCGCACTAAATTTAGAAGTTACTTCAGTAGGGTTTGCCGAAGTACCTTACGATTACTTTTGTCTATAAGTGCAGCCAAAGCTTCCAAAACGTATCTGTCAGGTTTGTGGACTTTATAATGCTTCTAAAAAGTTAGCTAATAACCACAGAAAAAACATTCATGGCAATGTTGTACAAGGTGTCTCGCAGCCACGAGTGCGTCCAGTGCATATAGCGACTCGGCGTGCCAACGAATTGATGCGTATTCTGCAAACTCTAAATGGTGATGAAGACATTGAATGGCTTGAGAAAGAAAATATGGGAGAATAAGGACTGGAAATCAACAATATTCCAGCCCGACGCTCCCGTGAATACTTAATAATAGACAGGGAATACATAATACATAAATGAATGAAGTGAATACATAATAATAAACATGGATTCAAGGATCCTGGACATCGGACTAGAAATGTGAAATCAAACACATAACATTTCTATGATTCATGTTAAAAATTTTAGCTATGATGCCTAATTAAGTTAGGGCTTCTTGTATTTCTTAAATTTTATTGTTCAACGAGATAAACAAAAATATATTTAAACCATTTTGTATTCTGTGGATTGTTTAATGCAATAAGCAACAATATATTAAATTCATTTTGTATTCTTTAGACACCAGAACAGCTATATATACTATATGCCTATTTGTATAAATTTGTAGGATTAATAATGTAATTTAATTCCAACAGTATTTTTTTTTTTTTTTGGCAAACAGTGTTGACGTACAAATTGTCATGAAATCTTACGTAAGCGAAAGGGGTTGAGTGGTCTAGCATTTGCTTTTTTTTTTTTTTTTTTTTTTTTTACAATGGAGGCGAGAGAGGTACAAAATGACTAAAACGTAATACTTGAAAGAACCCCAAGAGATATATTTTTAACCTTCACTATACTGAAGAATAGAAATACAAGTGGGTAAGTGTGATCGAAAATCGGACAGAGGGGTTTGTTTAATACGTCTTTTAAAACGGTTTATCTTTAAATTAATAAATCAAAATTGCTAATTTATAATTATTAAAATCTTAAATAAATGGGCAAGGTCAAGGGGTATTCAGCTGTATGTAAAATAATAATAATAATAATAATAAGCCTGTAACTTAAATAGTTTCCGAGTACGAGGCTGCGACGAACGGACAGACAGAGAAGCGAGACTATGAGGTTTCGTGAGATGAACGAAACCCTAATCATCATCAAGGAAAATCATCATTTTAAGGAGCAATATTACACGTTAATTTGAAAAATTCTCCTCATTGGATGCTCAATGTTATTTTTCTTTGCAACAGTGGTGTACCACTATATTTGTTTACGAAAAGTATTCTCGCATCACTATTTGCGAAAAATATAATATTCGCCTTATTTAATAATAGAAATTCTGCCATTATATAAGATGGAGATTTCCATTTGGAAAAATTGGTAGCTCTGCGAGCCGGTCTGCTGCCAATATTTTCCACTGTATTAAAAATATGTTGGATAGATATGGATTGCTTTCCAAAAAAAGATTACAGTCGAACGCCGACGTTAATACGCGCCCTGCTTAATACGCGAAACCGCTTAATACGCGAATTTTCTTCGGTCCCTTGAAAAACGCCTATCTTATGCAGTAAAAAAATCCCTTCTTAATACGCGAACCCGCTTAAGACGCGAAATTTTATCAGTCCCGTGGCAAGAAAAACCTATGTTTAACCCTCTCGCTGCACAACCCGAGATTTTCTCGGGCATGCACTCTTCCGTCTAATTAATCCTCTTTGATTATTCCCACCAGTTATTATTATTTTTTGTAAATTTCGCCTTATTTAATCGGAACATTTTCCCGATTAAATTAGACAAAAATTTCTGTTTAGAAAAACCGGTGGCGAAAGAAGTTATTTAATTATTTTGAAGCTATTTTAATAAAACAATTACGCAGCGAGAGGGTTAATACGCGAATGAACTTTGTTTGAATCAGAGGAAGTTTCAGAGGGAATATTGTCCCAAGCATTGCATAAGACAAGTCTTTAAACTATGAATGTTTTTTGTCTAAATTTAATGCAACCATGAATAGCTTTACTAAAAATATCAGTTTGAACCTCTGTTTTTTAATCGAGAAATCTTTCAATCACCGATTATTTCCTATAGTCAAACAGGCCAGGAAAAGCGAAGAGAAAAATTTACTGCTAACGACTGCACAATAAATAAGCAAAAATGTTGTTTTTCCCTGATCAGAAAGAACCAGTAGTAATATTATCCGATAAAGAAGCGAAAAGCGATCTTTTCCCGTACGATGGAGAAACGATTTGACTTCCATCCTAATTTAGAACAGTGCCGATTCGTTGTTTGATCAGTGCTGTGATATCTAAAGTTGGCTTCACACTGAAGGACTCATGCAACATACTGCTTAGCTTTAGGGAAAAGACAGGTTTGAAACAGCTTTCTTCTTTGTTTCGATCTGTTTCTCCTCCTAAGTCGCACTTCATCTTCCACCTGTCATCTCATTGCCTTACGAAGGAAGAGGGTCGTTCGTCGCTCGCGGTGGAATCTGGTCAAAATCGACAAAGACGAAGACGAATCAACGAAGACGTCGCTTGTTGGAAAACAAATGTGTTTCGGCAGCTTGTAAAAAACTACTCAAGTCGTGATATTTACAACGTGGACGAATTTAGGTTTTTTTTACAAATGACATACAACAAAACAATGGCTATAAAAGGAGAAGCATGTCCTGGAAGTAAACTGAGCAAAGGCTGTCTTACTCTTCTACTCGATGCAAAATCTGATGGTTGAGAAAAGATAAAGCAACAGGTCATACAGAAATCACGCTACCCACGATGCTTTAAAAACGTCAAAAATCTCCCCTTCCTGTGCGAAAGTCAGGGCAGAGCGTGAATGACGGGCAACCTTTTTTCAACATGACAGGCCTATGGGAAATGAATCACGCCATGTGCTTGTGGACAATTGCCCTGGGCATCCGAAAGATAAAGGAGGCCTGGAGATGTCCAAATTGAATTTTTACCTTCAAATTCCAGTGTCCAGTGACCAGCGTCACTCAGCCAATAGCCCAAGGAATCATTAACAGTGCCAAGGTAAATTACAAGACTTGCGTAGTAGGACAATACCTTCACCAAATGGAATACGACAGGAACCATCATTTTTGCTAAGTGGTCGTCCTATTACTGTCCTTGACGGTATGCACATGCTTACCGTAGCATGGCAGAGTGTCACACCAATTACGACTGCAAATTGATTCAGGAAAGGGGGTTTTGGAAGTCGCGACAACACCATTTGTAAAGAGCTGACCCCGCACTCTGATGTTGAAGAACATTGGCTTGGCGAACAAGAAATTATATGGGAAGATTTTGTCTATTTAGACATGTTCATTAATATCGACAAAGATCTAGTAGCCTCCTAGCTCAGAAGTCTGGATGACATCAACAGTGTCTGATAAACCAGATGAAGAGGATGAAGATGCTCTGGACCCTTGACGAGCGAGCCTTACCATCACCTAAATATGGCTGAAAACGTCATGCTATTGGCGCGGCCGCATATCAAATAGGCCAAAATTGATAGCTACTTTGCCAAAAAATAACATTTATATAATTATTGACTTTACTAACTTTAAACTTTAGTTTTTTAAATCGACTTTGGAGTATTATCAACACTTTTCTCTAATTGTTCTGTACAGTTAACAAGGATTTTAATTTTGTTCACATTAGTTTTAATGTACATGGTTAGCAAAAAATTTTGTGTTCGTTTTGTTCAGTTTTATGTGACGTACATAATAAATCTAATTTTGAAAAGACATAGAATTTTTACTTAAGACAATAACTTTTATTTGAATTTCCAGATTTCGAACGTTCTTTCTAAACACATAGTACTGATAAAAACAAATAAAATATCATTCTGTGTCTTAAAAACGCTAAAAATTGTCATAAAGGTGTGTTTTACAGGGTTCGTACCCTTCAAGGACTATCAAGCACCATTTACCTGAATTTTCGTAAAGTAATATTTGGCTTATTTAATGAAAAAAAAATATCTTCAGATATAGCGACTAGTACTTTATGAAATTTCTGGTACTAAACACCTAAAATCCGCTGAGTCCCTTGATTCGCGTATTAACGGTGTTCGACTGTATTTGATTTAGATGTTATTATAATTGTTATTTTTATTAGTTGAAACAATTGCTACTGATAAATAATGCGTGGGTAATAATGAAAACATAAGTTAATAATAATACTAAAGAGGAAAATTCAACGATGTATTTGCCATCTTCCTGCTAAATTCATTTTCTGTTATCAACGACATTTTCCCGAAATTTATTTCTTATTTTATTATCATGTTATCATTCGATATAAGATTCGATCTATTTTTAAACATGCCTTCAGTTTTGAAGAATATTTAAAAGCAAAAGCAAACTCTTTTTTATATTTTTAAAATTTGTAACTTTAATTTTATATTTAAGCTACTTCAATAAAAATGCTAAGAATGGAATAAAAGCCTCTCCCCCTCCGCACTTAATGTTTCATTAACATTTAAAGTTTTAACATTCAATGTTTTATTAATTAACATTCTTAGGAGTGCGTTTTATCGTTGAATAAAGTACCGTGGAAGTGAGTGGCTTTTTCTGAAAGAAAAATAAGTTGTGCAACAGCCTGTAATTTTATAAACTGCATTGCCTCCCCCCCCCCCCACCCAAATGCTAACCATGTTGAAAAAATGTTTAGAAATATGGCCAATAGATGACACTAGTTCTTTGATGAACCTCAAATATAACGTACAGATACGTTTTTATTTCTCGTGCAGTAAAGTGGTCAGAAGAAAAACCAGTATATATACGGATGTGCTACTGAAAACCTTAAACAGGCTTTCGGAAGATACTCTGACAATACATCTGTATAATTTTTGAAAACTGTCGAAAATAGTATAATTGAAAAAAAAAATGTATGCATGATATCAACATAATTTTGCTTAAATTCTTATTTCAATTTGATACCAATCTCTCCTCTATAATTGAAATGGAAAGAACAGAATTTGATCGATATTTTTTTATGTTCCTACTATTTCGATGTCACGTTAAAATTTGTCCACCCAAAATATGCATCCATCAAAAAATTTGTTAATATTTACTATCAGTACACATTATAACTTATTCTATGGATAAATTATATTATTTTTTCTTACGTCACTCATACAATTTATATTAATATGTTTCTACTCCTAAAATACAGAGAAATATTTCGCTTTAGAAAATAAAAGTTATGATAACAAAGTAAACTTTATTTATTTGTTTATCTGTAATAGGTGTAATCGGTAATCTATCTCCTATTCCTTCTTATCATTGAAGAGGTTCCTCTGGACAAACAAAAGTAACGAGAAACTTGCGTTTTCAACACTTCCTCAGAAAGGCGGAGAGATAAGCAATCTACATTGCTCCCGGCGAACTAATCCACTTTGAAGAGGGATGGCCCGAAATTTTTATGGAACTTGCTTTGCCATAACTGGTGAATTTGATACAAAGTATGGAATGAGTGTCACTCAGAGATTTCCGCCCGATATTTGCTGCTCTGTTTTTTTTTTGGGTTTTTTTTTTCAGTTTTTTATATACTTTTCCTTGACTAAAGGTATTTTCCATGTATTGTTGTTGCATGATTGGTAGCATCAATTTTACTTCAACTGTATCATTTATTTTAACATCATGTACAGAATTTTGTACGTAAAACATATTTGTAATATGACATCATATTCCACATAAAGCTGTACAATATTTTATAGTTGCATAAAGTACCATGAGAGCGAGGTTATTTTTGTTGTTGTGCTCAAATCCAAACTGACTACTTTATGACACAATTTTAAATTAATTTCTGTTTTCAAACGTATCAAATTCGCAGGCGCTCTTATTAAAAAAACTGTGTATTATTAAAGTATTACTTCAGTTTCATGTAATGCGTGTTCACATTCCCACAAGAAATGCCCAGAGCCTGTAAAATTGAATGCCTGTAAATTTGAAATTTGTTCTTATGAAATCTGTATAGCAATCTTGACTGTGACTGAAAAAAATAAAAGGGGCCAAGCTTTAAAAAATAAAACGGGCTGAACGTCGTGTATAAATAAAGATGATGTGATATTAATTTTCCAAGCTTATATTCTGGTACTTATTTAACATTTTCTTCTAACTTAGTTTTCACATGTAAATAAGTCAATTGCTTACATATAATATGTTGATAGAAATACTTCTTTTTTGTTCTAAAATACACTACAATGTATTTTTGAAAATTAAAAGTTTAAAAATATGTGCATCATGGGCGTGGTAGCCACATTTCCATACTTCACACAACTTTCTAAGCACTCAAATGCGTAATTAAAATCGAGATTGTTGTTATTCAGACTTACATTTTGCAATTTTATACAGTGAGCACAAAAAGTATTTGCACGCAGACGGTTTTTTGCATAAGTAACCATAGAAAGCAAATTTGATACTATTCGCTTAATTATTTATTAAATAAGAAGAAAATAAAAATAACTAACCATTTTCCTTAAACAGTAATATTACACATTTTAAAAATAAATTAATATTTACTCATACCTAAAAAGTATTTGCACAAGAAGCGTTGACTGTTAAAAAAGGCATTAAATGTGAACATTACGCAAATGTTTAGCATATCAGTCCCACAGTACATTAGCCCCGAAATTTAAAGTCACGTAATATATTAATTTCAGCAGGGATTCTGAGGAGTTTTTGTTCTAAACGCGCCAAAAACGTGTGAACTGCCTGTTGCTACCCGTGAAAAGATTATATTTCTTCAAAATTCTGGATAAAGTTACCGAGGAATAGGTAAAAAATTAAATCTAAACATTTCTAGTGTTCGTTATGTAATTAAGAAGAAAAAAGGAACTGGGTCGACAATAAATAAGCCACGAACTGGGCGTCCAAGAAACCTAAATACCAGGCAAAGGAGAGCCATCATAAAAGAATCTTCAAAAAACCCTTTTCTAAGTGCTCGAGAATTGGCTGTTGATGTCGCTTCAACGTCGGGAACAATAGTTAGAAATATTCTTCATGATGCAAATATTCGAGGAAGAGCCCTTCGAAAAAACCATTTATTAGTGAAACAAATAGGGTGAAAAGACTTGGATTTGCAAAAGGTTATGTCAGCAAACCACTAGAGTTTTGGAAAACTGTTATTTTTTCCGATGAAAGCAAGTGAAATATTTTTGGCTCAGATGGTAAGAAAACTGTATGGCGAAGCCAAATACTTCTCTTCAAATTAAAAACTTGAAACCAACTATAAAACATGGCGGTGGTCATGTAATGATTTGGGGATGCATGTCTTTTAACGGAGTTGGCGAAATGACCTTTATTGAAGGCAATATGAATGCTAAACAATATATTAATATATTGCGAGATCATTTATCTAATAGTGCTCTGAAATTAGGAATTCCTAATTCATATTATTTCCAACAGCATAACGATCCGAAACACACTGCATATATTACGAGGCTATGGCTGCTTTATAATGTAAAAAATCAATTGAAAACGCCACCACAATCACCAGACCTCAATCCGATTGAAAATTTATGGAATATTTTGGATGTGAAAATAAGGAAAAAGAAAATTTCTAACAAATCAGAACTTAAGGAAGCTCTTAGGGAAAAATGGCTACAAATTAGCAGTGAAACATGTCACAAATTAATAGAATCAATGCCCAGACGATTACAAGCTGTAATTGAAGCAAAGGGCATACATACTAAATATTAGCACTGTTTTTAACTTATAAATAATTCCTCTAGTTCTATTTTTATTGCTAGTGTGCAAATATTTTTTTGGCAGTACAAATGCTACTTTTTTATGTTTTCATATTTTAAATATAATTATTAAGTCAGATATTAAATATGTTTATTTGTTTTGTAAAAGTGTTGGTATTTTTAATTCTTAGTTGCTTTTTATTTATTTATACATATGCTACAACAAATTTACCTGGTGTGCAAATACTTTTTTTGCTCACTGTACGTATTTTCTTAAGATGTTTGTCAATTTGGTGCATGAATTTTTAATTTTCAGAAACACGTTATGGTGTATTTAGTACTGTAGAGAAGGATTTCTATCAACATACCATGCGTAGGCACTTTACTTATTTCCATATAGGACTTGCCTTACTTTCCTATACCAGGTGTCCCGCATAAATCGGGGTTCCAAATGCTCTGGACAATCAGTTTTCTGGGCATCAGAAAGTATTTTAAATTAATTTTTTTCGCCTTAACTTTCGCCTCAGAATTGTCTACGATTATTCTCTATTATTTGCGATTATATTACTTAGACACTTCGCTTAAAATATTTTTAAAAGCTTTTCTTTTTTTAACTTTACTTTTCAAAAGTTATACTATGTGGATATCCTTTTTTAACAGTTTATATAATTTAAATACTCCACTCTCTAAAATTAAGATGAGCTTTCGTAGAATCTTGAAATGAATTCTTTTTAATGTAAGGTCATTGTGCCTAAATGTGATGACCCCAAAATGTGACAATGTTCTTGTACTCAAAATCTAAGCGCAAGAATCGTATATAAATGCTATGTAATGAGACTTCCGAACTTAAGGAACAAATCGCGAAATATTTCTCTGCATTTAAAACATTTTTTATAAAAAAATTTCCCATTACAATGCACATCGTTCGTTATCAACCCCCCCCCCCCTCCCCCTATATTCCATAAATGCGGCGAAAAATCCCAAAAAGTGTTCATTATTTTTATTTTTTAACTTTGTAGATCAAATAAAATTACGGACGTCATGGCCTGCGACGTGTGTTTCATTTACCTGAAATGTAATTTCGGGAAAAAGTGACAAGTTTTCGAATTAGAATTCTAAAATATTCTACTCATTTAGGTGACTTTTTTCCCTCAAAGACCTATTCGCAACGAACTGAATGCCTTAAATGCGGAGAGACATTTAGGAGATTAACTAACGTAAGTTTATATGGTATTTAATTATATTGTGTAAAAAATGATGTATAAAGCAGACATTGTGTTAAGCTGTGTTGAGTTAATAAATTATAGGAATTCCACATGATCCTCCAATAGTGATCTTCTTTAACCGGATACTTAAATATGTGTTTAAAATGATCAAAATAGAAAAATACGTGTCTTTAAAATTATGAATTTAAAAAAAATTAATGGCGGAAGAATAGCGGTGTATTTCGTGACAGAGAATGTAGACTTGTAGACAATTGATTACGGGATTAGCAATACTTTTATATGCTGAAAATTTTGAATTGTCTTGAATAGACTGAAAACACTTAAATTATGTTTATTTTAAGGCGGTTAAATAAGTTAATTTTACAAACATTATAATGTCGGCAGCTTAAATGCGGGATCCGATTAAAGCACGATGCAGCTGGGGTCACCAATTTTTGTTTGCATGTTTCTTCAATCTGATATTTTAGTTTTGTTTTCACCTTTTAGTCATTATAATCAACATTTTCTATTTTTATATTAGAATAAGATCAAAAACAAAAATTATGTTTATCTAAATGAGTATTTATGCTTTCGTATATGCTTTCTAAGACATAGAAAATCTTTAAATTTTTGTGAAAGTGAAGGGAAAAGGAGGGGTGTTGTTCAACAGAATATCAGACCCTGAGCCTCTCTTTGGCTTAATAAGGCCCGCTTAAATAGAATTATTAGTCTTTTAATCATCTTTTAATCGAGCAGTCTCGCAGATCGTTCGCAGTTTTTATGTGACAATTTCTGTGACAGCAATTAATGGATAAATGAATATTTTTAGATGAATTGGCATGCATAAAACACATTCTCACATTTATGACTTTGAACATGTAATTTAGATTTTAACTGCCGTAAATGCGACAAGAATGACCTAAATGCGACAATAGCATATTGTGGGTATAAATTACAGATAATGATTCCATTTCTACAAAACAAATCAGTTTTGAACTAAAAGCACAGTATTCAATATTTTCCTGCTTAATAAAATACATATTTATTTAATAAAATGCCTAAATGCGTATCCTAAATGCGACAAAACTATGGGGAATCGCATCTCACTTAGGCAGGGTGACCTTATACCTACAGCCATGACCCAATGAAGGCATAGCAGGAGCCAGGCCCATTTGATTTTTGGCCTCCCTGTACTGTCGCGAGAAATGAAACGTTTTAAATACTTTCTCAGCATAAGGCACTCACAGATATTATATTTTCAGTCATGCAGTTACAAATTTATCAATTTTATGTTATTCACATACTTTTTACCATTAGGAAAATATCAAATTAACAAATGCCAAAAGTAAATGGAAAATAAAAATTAGTGTACTAAAATACATATGTTTAAAATAACCACTTTATGAATATTTTCAGTAGCTTTTAGAAGTAGCCGTCTCACGGAAATTGTTTTAAAAATTAACCAGAAACACCCGTAGATTTTTTTAAATTAAACTATTTAAAATTTTAAAAAGTACAGATTTAGTTTGGAAGATCCCTCCTTTCGTTGTTGGTATATACTTTATTCAGGTCCTACATAGAGATATAATATATTTACGATGACAATCTAATACAGGGTGTCCACTCTCAACGGTGTCCAATGGCTAATTCATAAACCGTTAGTCATTGACATATAGTTCCAATTACAAAAATGTTTTAAATGAGGTAAAGAAATATTTTAAAAGTGATTTGGGTCAATAAAAAAATTCTTAAAAAATTACAAAATTTAAATTTTTATACGGTCTTCCGGTCCTATAAGTTATATTTAGTAAAATTTTCCTATTACATTATCCAGTAAGACAAAAAAAGTCCCGTTCATATGATACTAAAACTGACCGAGTTATGAAACTTTAAAAATGCATGACTTATACCACTTTTCTGCATATGAACATCGATGATTTCCGCATGTTTTGAGGGGTCATATACCAAGTGTTTAAAGTATTTGAAGAACTTATTTCATGTGTATCTGCGATTTGAAAAAAATCGTACAAGCATTTAGTTAACTTTTAATAATTTTCAGATTGACTAAAATCATTGTATTTTAACATTTTTTTTTCTTTTTTTTTCTTTTTTTTTCTTTTTCTTTTTTTTTCTTTTTCTTTTTTCTTTTCTTTTCTTTTTCTTTTTTTTGTAAGGATTTAAGGCTGTTTCTTACACGATTTCTGTTAACAAAAATTATGTTATTTTTATAAGTTTTTATTTAACTTTTACGATCGTATGTATGTTTTTCCAGTTCAAAATTTTTTACTCGAACTTTAACTCACTTTCAAATATCCGATCGAGATTAAATTTTACATACTGACGTAAATCCGATGACAATCTAATATTATGATTTTCGCTGGTTACCATTTATACTTATTTTACAGGATAACACAAAAATTTTTTGATAGATTACCGCCAAGAAGTTTAAGAACAAGTTTTGAATTAGATAGCACAAGACTGCGTGGTTGTGTTTTTTAACTTTTATGTAATTTTTAACACTGGATCCGAAAGTTATCTTAATTTTTAACCAACATGTCAGGATTTTTCGCAAATCATAAATTGTCAAAATCGGTTACTATAAAATAGAGAAGATGACTGTATTTTTTAACTTTCTGTTATGTACTTTTTCATACTTAATCTGAAAATGACCTTCATTTTTAACCATCATGTTAGAATTTTTTTGCAAATCGTATATGTGAAAGTTAAAATATAGCGAAAATCTGATACTATAAAACAGATCTAAAAATTTTTTAATTTAATTTAATTTAATTTTATTTAATAATTTATTCTTTTTTTTTTTTTTTTTTTTTTTGCTTATAGTGGGATTCTTACAGCTAAACAGCTGAGGGTTCTGATGAGGTGGGGGAGAAAGTTCAATTTTAACTTTGAATATTTTAACTTTAAAATTTACAATTTGCGGAAAATCCTGTCTTCATGGTTAAAACTGGAGGTCATTTGCTGATTCAGCGGTAAAAAATACATAAAAATCAATTATCAAAAGTTAAAAACACAACAAAGACATCTATTTTATAGCATCAATTTTTCGCTATTTTTTCTTTTTTTAACTTTAAAATTTACGATTTGCAAAAAATTTTACGTGATACTAAAAAATGAAGATCAATTTCGAATTCAGCGGTAAAGAATATATATGAATCAATTATCAAAAGCTAAAACAGTTAATTTTCATCAATTATATTTAACAAAAATTCTGTTTTTTTTTTCTTCTTATATGTTTATTGCAAATTATATATTTTGTATTAATATGTCACAATGATTAAAGATTTCAAATTTATATTGCAATGATAATTTTATTCTCAACCATTTTTTTAATATATCTGACGAAATTATATTTCTACTAAATTTGTGAATGACCCCTAATTTGCAACAAAAAAATATGTTCCAACTTTAAACAGTTATTACTCGGTCAATTTTAATCGCAGAATAACGGGACTTTTTTTGGCTTACTTGTCAGTGTAACAGGAAAATTTTACTAAATATTACTTTTAGGACCGGGGGACCGTATGAAAATTTAAATTTCGTAATTTTTTAAGAAATGTTTTTATTGACCTAAATTGCTTTTAAAATATTTCTTTACCTCATTTAAAACATTTTTGTAATTAGAACTATATTTCTATGACTAAAGGTTTAGGAATTAGACATTGGACACCGTTGAGAGTGGGCACCCTGTATAGTGTCGGGCAAAAAATTGCATCACCTGTGAAAAAAATAGAAAAGTGTGCAAAAAATGTGTTTTTTTTTATGTTTCAAGAAAGATATGTTGTTGCAGTAAAATAATCCCGTAGTATTAATTTGCCATAAATAGTAGTTTTCTGAAACATAAGCTGCAGTGTGTTGAATAAGTTCTGAAAGGGGAAAATGCGCTATTTTATCGATACATCGAACCAAGTACTAAACCACAAATGCAGTAGATAATAATAAATTTTACGCAACTGAGTCGTGTTACATGCATGTTGATGTGATTATACACAAAAGGATCACTTTATTACTTTTGAGATTCTGCGCAAGTGGCGGTGAGAGCCATGGAAAAAACCAACTTCTGGAATTAATCACGCCCGCTTTCATTATACGAAACCCTAATAATGCTTTCCTTTAATCTTGGTAGCTTTATTCTCTATAGCAAATTTAGCTTACATTACAAGACAAAAGTTTGAATGGTACTAAGATCAGGACTAGTCTCAGGCCAGTCCATAGCTTTAATACTAGATTTTTTCAGATGGGACTGCACCCAAAGTGGGGAAATAGGTAGAAAATTACTTTATTAATTAATGTTGTGTTGTAGAGATAAAAACAAATAAATGGGGTGGCAACCCAAAATAATTTTTGAATAAATTATATACTACTTACCAGTTTCGCTGCATGACGAATACTAAGTCTTGTTTAAAAATGCATTTTTCTGCACTTTAAAATTATTTTGAACATAGCTGCCAACTTGCACGGAATTTTCTTACCACTAAAATTTAATAGAAAATTGACTTATTTAAACATTAAAAATTCTTGATTTTCGGTGATTCAATGAGATAAAATTTTCAGTTAAATTTTAGTGGTATGAAAAATCCGTACAAGCTGGCAGCTATGATTTTGAATAACTGGCTTTAAACACTCCACCAAGATGCCAGTGAATACTGATGTTCCGTAATAATTTTAGTCATGTCATTCCTTTGATGGGTATGCTTTTTCAGATCATTTGGCTCGCTAGGAATTTCACAATCGGCGAAATACAATCTTGATGAAATGTTTCACTTTTTTATTTCCTTACCGCTTGGTGTTCGATCCATGGAGATTGAGCTTAAAATCTTCCGAAACAATTACTAAATCCTACCGAGCGCTTGTCCACGAAACATGTTTCTCCACCCAAGAAAGTCTCTTTTGCATAGTATTTTTGTAAGTAAAGGATTTTTTGGGGCGCGATAAGCAAGCAGACCACATTGCGTAAGCCGTCGTTGGACACTTCATGCACTGCAAATAGACACGTCTTAAATTTCAGATATACATATGTGATTGAAAAAGAATTTCAGACACTTAAGTGTCTTATTTTGAAAACTAAGACATTACAGATGCCTTAATTTAAGACACATAAGTGTCTTACTATGATCATAATATAAGGGAACTGAGAAAATATCTGAAAAATCAGCAAACGTCTAAATTTAAGACACTTTGTTGCTTCAAACGTGTCTTAATTTAAGACATTTTGTTTTTCCTTTCCTCTTACGTAGTAACCACCAGGGTCACTCCCAGTTGCGCATGCGTTTTAGATTTCATTCGTTCGAAATTGGTATACGTTATAATTCAAACTGAAAGTTTGTTTTTATCTACGCTTATATTTTAATTCGTTTTAGCGGAATGTGAAGTTCTGCGATTTTAATTCGTATTCACTTAGAGAATTTAATGAATACATGCACCCAACTTGTATGCTTGACACCAAATGACTCTTATAAGCTGTCGTCAATATAAGGACGGGATAGACACAGAAGTAGAAAACACTTGAAGAATACATCCGGGAACTCTACAAAGTGTATGTAATGGACTTAGTATTAATTTGTATTAATTTATATCAATAATATTGTGTTATTCGTATTCGTCTTGTCGAAGCTGGCAAAGAAAAAAAAAACCTTTTGTCTGGCGGGTTATGCTTTGAGGATGAAAATTTCATCATTTTAACATAACTAGCCGGATATATTAATGGATTTTCTTCTAAAATGATCCAAGCCTTTCTCCATCACTGTGACAGATGTTTAAATTTCATATCGAGGAATAATTTGCTGCTTGCAGCAACATTTTATGTAAGTGTCATGATTTCCTTTATAATACTAAAACTACTGTGTTTTATGATTTTCTTTATGGAAATAAAATATTAAATTTAGTTTTGAATCTGTTTGCGAAAAAAACACTAAATCTAGAAGTGTATATTGTTAGACTTATAACGTTGTCATGTATTACAAATTATGTATTATAAATTCTCATCTTTTTTCCCAAATTTAAAGTAATACCATCTCTAAAAGAAAGACATTTTAAGTTAAATACATTCTCTTCTATGAAATGGTAGCTATCTGTCAGTAACCGCTATCCTCGCACAAGTCACAAAAAATGAAGTTTCAAAAGTGTCTAATGCTTTAAAATCGTGTATAATGCTTTTGAAAATATCTTCCTTCGTCTTCATGAGGTAAGCGTTTTCGTTAATCAGCGGTTCTGTTCTCAACCGCAAATGAAAATAAGATAAATAAAGTATATGAAAATTTATGGCGTTGTCATAAGACTCGTGTATTATGTGCTGTTAATCTACGAGCAACTGAAATAAACTGTAGCACTACAGGTAAAAATATACATAAATGTTGGATTTGAAATCAACTCTGGTATTGACTTTTTTTATTATTCTTAGTAAAAAAGTAATTTGAAATTTGAAATGGGTATTAGTAAAAAGCTATAATGGGATTTTGTACTTAAAATTATGGTTCTTATAACTTTATTTATATGCACTTATATGAAAAATACAAAAATGACAAATCCCAGCAAAGAGGAAATTGCTGGTCAACAGCAAGATAGGTGCTGGCAATGATGGAGAAGTGCTGACTAATTGTCTACCACTGCATGAACACTGCTGGACAGCTTCAGTCAACTTTGCTGTTGGAAACCATCAGATAAAATTCTGGCAGGCTTCCGTTTTATCTCATGCGCTGGCCCACCACTACATGGAAGTGCACGAATTTTTGCAGTATTATTGCTGGGAACCCCTACGCTAGGTGGCGTTGCGAATATCGAAGACATTGAGTATTTAAACACAAATCTGAAATGAATATCTTAACACAATTTAAGCTGTGAAGCTAATTTTTTTTTAAACTGTAAATAATATAGCACCACTGCCACCAACAAAATAAATAAGCAAATGGATAAATAAATAAATTCTTTATTTCAACGTACATTTTTGGCACCTTAAATCTGGTTTTACTAAGTTACAAAGGATTTCGATTTTCATAATTTACACAGTTCAGAATCAATAATAAAAATAAACGGTCAAGTGCGAGTATTACTCACGTACAGAGGGTTCCGTAGAATAAATATATGAATTTGTGATTTTGTATTATAAAAAAACCGTTGCTAAAAGGATACTAAGACTTTGTAAAAAACTATACAACGTAGGGTTGGGTATAACTGTATATATTAGAAAAGTGTAAATGGATATACCATGAAAATTCAAAGAGATATGGAACCTAAATAATATCAAATATAGCTATTCGTATAACTCTTTTTTTAATAGTATCCTAGTTTGTTTATGATGAACTTAATTCGTTCCTGACAATAAAAGCAGTGCATATTTAAACTTCATTTGGCATTTCATAAAACTAAATTCAGCGTAGTAATAACCTTTATTTGTACAGTGTAGCTAAAACAAAACCTTTGTTCAAAGTTTAACTTTGATACTGTGCTAAGCACGCTTCGAAAGGTGGTCTTAAAGTTGCAACGCCGCCTTGGTCAGTACCGCGTTTTTCCAGATAGGTTTTTAATTAACTTTAAAATCACTCGAGGCGTATTGAGAGATACACTCAATGCAAACTAGTCGCGAATCCCACAGTATTTATGTGATTCATTCTAATTAAACCTTTCGAAGGCGGTACCCTTAAAAAAAAGGACACCTGATTGTAATTCCAAAACAGACAAACGACATCAAGAATGTTTAATTAAAATTTTCCTTTTACCATGTACGTGAAAATAAGCAAGTTCGTATTTTCTAATAAATTCGTTTATAAATTCTGGTATCAGTACGTTATTTCATAAGTTTGTAAATAGAATTACTCCGCGCTGGAAAGGGTTAAGTAATCGCAAGACTCTTAAAACTTCAAAATTTAAGAAAATTTAATTTTTTTAGATGTTAAACTCCTATCTTTTCAGAACATTTTTATATAATTGTTTCCTTGAAATTCCCATTAGAACAGAAGTTGTGGCTTTTAGAATTATACATGTTCAATAGCTGAAGCGGCGCACAGTGGAGTATTTGATGGATTTAGCCGGCCAAAAATATTTCTTACTAAAAAATTGGACTAAAGTTTATTATTTATTAGTTTATCTTATTACTATCACTTTTTAGTAGTTTTCTTTGAAAAATACATTATATATATATATATATATATATATATACAGGGTATATGGAAAACATTGTAATATGTAAAATTGACTTTAATGCAACAGAATATTAGTGAATATATTGTATTCTATCCGTCAATCTAAATGTATTTTTTCATATACAGTGAAACCTCCCTGTGCGACCACCTCTATTAAGCGACCACCTGAACGACCATTTTTTCATGGAACGAAATTTATTCCTATAGGCTCAATACTAATTTTACCTCCATTCAGAGACCACCCCAATTGAACTCCCTCCATGAGCAAATGAAACAAATTTTTGTTTTTTCCTGGTCACTTTTAACCCGTTGAGCTCTGATGAGTGAATTTCTTCCCACTTAATTTTAATCTCCAAATGTTACATTGGCATTGGAATATTCAACCAAATTTATTTGAAAATAGGTCAATGCATTTTTTCGCGTATATTATAAGTCGAATCTTTTGTTATAAAAATACTGGTGTCAATGTGCATTTGGGCATATTAAAGAATTCACCCCTAGAGCTCAAAGGGTTAAAAGTTTTATTAGAAAAATAATTCCTGAGAGCGCATTGTTCATCAAACTTCTAAACTAAGTTTAGAATTTTCTTTATACCTGTAACTATTAAGTCTTTAAATCCGCTTTGTGCCTTTTTATGTTCCTTGTAACCAATATGAATTTTTTTTCAAGAAAGAATGCTTATACCTACTTGATTCATGCCATCTTTTCTGAAATTCAGGCTTGATATATTTTTTAAAATCATTTTTTATTTGTAGCTTTTGGTTTTCTGAATTTTTTTTTTTTTTTTTTGTTAACAAGATAATCCTCGAGAAATTCTAGTTTTTTTTTTTTTTTTTTTTTTTTTTGTTTTTTTTTTTTTTTTTTTTTATCGAAATCAGGCAATTCTGGTTATTCATAAGGTTGACGATCTCTTGTCTTGATATAATTTTAACTTCAGATGGACCTGAAATAATTTTGTACAGAAAATAATAAGAGTAATTAATTTTAAAGATATTTAATTTTTAGAATTTTATTAAAATATGCTCATATATAGAAACACATAAGTTTGTGTAAAAAAAATGCATCCTGAGATTCTGACAGTTTTTTTAAAGTTATTAACTGCATAGCTGATGCATTTAAACTAGAATCATCGGAAAGCATAAAAAATTCCTTATACACTATACAAATTTAAAAAATAAAAATTTGATGCTTGATCTTACATTTTAAAAACCATATATAAACATATGATATGAAATATAAACATATTTACTTGACTCTTTTGAAATCTAGAAATGATTGATATAAGTAAGAGTTTAAAACAAAAAAACTGACTTAAATAAATAGTCGCATAATCGAAGTTGAAGGTACGGCAGATCAAACTATTTCTACAAGTAAATATCAACTGTCGAATCATAAAATCGAAGTTGAACAAAATATTGAACATAAATATAAATTTTAATAATTTTATACCGTAGACGATACTTTCTGACAATATTTGCAATTTATCTTTCCTAAAATATTTTTTTTTTTAATTTCTTTTAATGAAAATGAAACATTTATCATTTAAGGAAACACAACGTGCTTGAAATAAAGTATTCCAAATTACCGATTATTCGTAGATATTGTTTTCAACGTTATTAATTAAATATCTAGATCTCATTTAAAGTATAAAAAAATCATTTGGACTCATCGGGAAGTGTAACGAATTTTTTTTATATAGAATATTGAAATTAAAAACACAAATTTCAAACATGTTCGATAGATATTTTGCCTCTTTATAAAATATTCTAAATAAATAAATATAAACATATTCATGTGGAATATATAAATATATTTACCTGGACTTTCACAATCCATAATTAAATACTAGATGTATTTACAAAGCAGCATTTATAAGATGTAAAGTAAAACAGCGCAACATTTTCATTATATCATTTTTAAATTTAGAACACATAAAAAAGTAACATAGAACTTCAGAAACAGGCGCAGGCAATATTTAAAAAATATATGGGTCAGATATGTAAATTGGTACTTTTTTATGTCCGCAGACGGTACATTCTGACAATAATTTCAATTTATCTATCGTAGAATACTTTTCAAATCGAAAGGGAAATGCAAAAATTGTCATTTACAGGAACATACAGTTGTGTGTTTGAATGGAATTCTTCTAAAATCGCAGTTTTTCGCAGCTGCAGTTTTCAAAATTATTAACTACATATATTGAACTGTCATTTAGATTAAAAAAGATCGTCCCGATCGAATATAACAAATGTTTTATAGAATATTGAAATTAACAACACAAATTTCAAAAATATACGGCACATTTTATGTCGTTTTATCATATCTGTTAAATTAACAAATATGAATATATTTATGTGAAACGTAAACATATATACATGGGCTTTCAGAATCCAGAACTATATGGTATAAGCAAAAGTTTATGCGGAAAAAATCACAATGAAATAAACAGGCACAAAATGGAACTTTAAAGTACAAATAAAAAACTTACTGCTACAAACAAGTTTGACCTTCTCTGGTACCAATTTTCTCGCACAACAGAAAAAAATCATAAATGTACGGTGAATCCCCATCTATTTATCTCATAATTAGCTACATTTTTCTCTCGTCAACTGCGTTTCGAAATATTGACTTTTGGCCGGCTAAATTCGAAAAATACTCCACTGTGCGGTGTTTCCGAAACTTTGAAGTCATTTTTCTCCAAATGACCTTTTTGGCATAACGCGCAGGATACCTCAAAAACTTCTGAATATTTTTTCATGAAATTTTCAAAACATATATTTCATGTTAGTCTGTATAAACTGAACCTAAAATTTCCTTTTTATTGTTCAAAAAAATATTTTTTTACGTTATTTTACTGTTGAAATTTTCATTAAAAATATAAAAATGCTTTAAATACAAATTTATTCAAGTTCAGGGAAATTACTACAATCTGAGGTATGAGCAAGCACCAAAATTTTCATTCTAGTTGGAATATTTATTTTGTAATCCTGCGCGTAAACTGTTATGCCAATTTTCTGTTCGACAAATATCTAACAGTTTCGAGCCCCCTATAAATACTAATTCTGCATCTTGCAATTTTTTAAATACATAAAATGAAAGAACATATTTATATCTTTCCTCCCAATTAAAATTGTGTTTAAAAATCGTATACATTTTAAGACATTAAATGTTGAAAGTCTTTTTTTCATTTTTCCTGAGTCCTGAGACCCCTTAAATTAGTATGTTTTTTAACAATTTGACGTTTATTGCTTTTATACTGTTACTGGACATTACATTACAGACATATATCATTAAAAGTTGTTAACTAGGCATAGAGTACGCCACCCCTGACCTTGTGTATGTCCAAACTGGCCGCATGTTTAAGGGTTAATATCTCGGCTAATTTCCGATGATTTTTTTTTGAAAATCATTATCAACAATGCTTTCATACTTCTGCTACGATAGGTACATCCATCGATGCACAACAAATTTTCTGAATGCCCGTAAATCGAATTTTTTGTATAACAGAAAAATGCTAATTTCTCAAAAACTATGTGACCTAGGGTAATCGCTATAATTTTCCGGCAAAGTTTAAATTAACGTCTACAACCTCTAATTTTTTCCGAATTTTAGTGTCAGTAGATTCGGAATTAGATGGGGGTGAACATATTTTTGCGCTACATTTTCGACAATATATTTGAAAATATAATACCTAAAATTAAAAGGAATATATTTTTGTTATCAGCGTTACGAAAGCTTTCACAGGATGCCCCACATGATATACAAAGATAAGAATTTTTTTTCAAGTAGCATAATTAGCCCCTCTACATTTTTACTAAATATATTTATGAATGTTTATTAATCTGAAAATATATGGGTTAATGTTCTTTATTACTTCCCCGAATTTGAACTTTCCACGTTCCATAGTTTATGAGTAAAATGGCTGTGAGAGACAGACAGACAGACACAGGAGTGATCTTATAATGGTTCCGTTTTTACTTTTTAAGAACGGAACCTTAAAAAGCGTATAAAATATATAGGATTTCTATACAATACAATAATTTATATACCAGTTTAATGATTTGGAACGTAAATCACAAAAGAAACAAACTTGAAATAGTGTAATGAGAACTTGAAGACTATCAGCGCTCATAGCATACGCTGAGAGTACTTGTTCATGTCCGATCACGAAAACCAAACAGCATGGAGCGCGGTTAGTACTTGGGAGGGTGGCCACATGGAATCCGCTGCAAGTTCAAATATTTCAATAGACATATCTATTATAGACAGACACTTCTACAGCTCTTGGTGAAACTAGCTTATAGAAAAAAGAGCCATAATACTTCGTTTTTTTTTATAGAATTCTATAAGAAATTTTTGTAAGGGAAAGTGCTGGGCCAGCAAAGGAATAGTTGTGGGATAGGTGCTAGCACTGCAGGAAAAGTGCGGGGTTGAAGTAATGTGATGGCATATTAATGCTGGCCTGCTGTTGGACAGCTGCATTTCGCACGGACACTTTTGACAGGTTTAAGTAATGGCACCATTGCACTTTACCGCTGATGGCAGTGCTGGCTGCCATCTTTTTTCCAGCTGAAGGCCCACTGTTTCTTTCTTTCCTGGGATAGATGTTAAGATATATATTTCAGACAAAAGACGTTTGGAAACTACAAGTAATTTTTTCTTCATGTTATTAATATAGAATATTTATTTATTTATTTTTGTTAATAGTTAAATATCTTTTTGTGATTATTCTTTGATTTATATAAAAACATTGCCCATGTGGCGATATAAATAAAAAAAATTAATTTTTAAATGATATGAATTTACATTTTTTTTCAGGGGAGCGGGGAGGGGACGATTTTGTATGCAATTTTCATACAGCTGATATCTTAAATCTTTTTCGACATTGCACCGATTATAATGAATCGTTTGAACTTTCAAAGAAGAACAAGATTAATAAAACAAAATATATTTAACCAAATACCGAAAAAGCTTTCAATAGCGGACACTTCGGGATTGCGGAATTTGTTCGATAATCGGAGGTGTCTTTTGCGAGGCAAAAATGAACTAATATGTATGCATTTTGGATTAAAAAGAGTTTTTGTTAAATATAGTTGCCCTGAATGTCCATTAACCTCTTTAACGGACACTCCCGATTACCGGACACCCTATTTGGCGAACATAATGCAGGGTTAGATTTTTTGAAGAAAAGGGATTTGATTGAAACATGGGCAAACTGGGCAGTATTCCCTCCCCTCTCCCTACCATTTTGGGGGGGGGGGGGGCAAATTATGTATGCAATTTTTGTAAAGTTAATATTTTTAATTTGTTTCAACATTTTTCTGATTATATTCAATATTTTTAAATTCTTACGTAGAATATGGTTAAAAACTAAATAAGTAAAAAAATCTAAATGCAGTAAAACAGTGTGTCATGTCCGTATCTCAAAAAACGCGCGCCGAAAGCCTGTCCGTATTAAGGTTTTGCAGTAAAATTTCCATAACAGACACTCCTAAATAGAGGACACCAATGTTTAGGAAACGTATTTTTTATTCACAACATGCAATTTTTTTTATGTACTTTTATCTCAGAAAAGCATGCACCTCCGACTGGTGGACAAATTCCACGGTCCAGAGGTGCCCGCTATTGAGAAGTATTACTGTATTTAGATAACTATTTTTTGTTTTTAATTTTGTTCTACTTCTGAAGTTCAAATATTGATTATTATCAGCACGATTTCGAAAAAAATATAAATTATCAACTTTACGAAAATTTAATACCAACTTTGGGAGCCTCTAGAATCAGGTTGTATGGGGGTGGAGGTGCAAAGACCATGGTCAAAAATTTTTTCCAAGATTCAACGTGGTCAAACATGGCAACATATAATGCTTACAAAAAAAAAAAAAAAAATGCTTGCGATTTAGACTCTTGAAGTGTCTGAAAAAATTGAGATATTTTAAATTTTAACACTCCATTCCAGACGCTTAAGTGTCTGAGTTTCAGACATTTCAATTTAGAGTGTGCACTTATATTAACACCACAGGCGTTTTAAAATTCAACTTTTAAATCAAGAGTTCTTACATGACGATTACTGAGACACATCTGGCTCAGATATAGATTTTCAGATGTTGTAGACACCCTCTTTCGCCCTGATAAGGCTTTTCTCGTGAGAGTACCAGCTCCAAGCTCCAATTTATTCTGTCTAGCAAATGTGGACTGATGGAATATTATTATTTTGGTGATCACACTTGTCGAAAACCTTTCTTTACTTTAAGCAATTGTCATACTTTTATTTTTCTAGGTGCCAATTGAAAGTATGGAAGCACGCTTTCACAGCGTAAAAGAAGAAAAAAAAAAAATCACGAAAAATTGCCCATCTGTCATTTTGGTAAACTATTTAGGAAAACTAGTTAATGCATTGCTTCGTAATTGTCGTATATCGTAATAATGACGTTCAATGATGCTATACGTTTATTCGAAGCAACTAAATTAATTTTAGGCAAACAAAATTGTGCGTAAAAACTGTAAAAAAGTGTAATTTCTTGGTAGTGCAACATTTTGTCTGCCACTGTACTTACTAAAAATCCACTAAATTTCATATTTATATAAGTTTGTTAATCAATACATAATTCTTCATACATTTATAATTTATTGTTTCAATATTTAAGAATATTTCACTTTATTGGAAACAATTTAAGCAATATAAATTGCACTTTGGGTTCACATTAACAGAAATAAATACATTATAAAATTTTTCGGTTGCTTTTAAAAGTAACCATTTGACGAAAAGTCGTTGAATGACTTAACTATAAACACCTGTAGATTTTTAGTTAAACTATTTAAAATTTTAAAAAATGCGTACTAAATTTGGTGAACCACCACTCATCCTCTGTCTGTCTAACTATTTAAACTTAAAAAAAAAAAAAAAAAATGCGTACCAAATTTGGTGCATTCCTCCCACTCCCCAAACAATTATAATATACTTACTTTACAATGACTTGAAATGCTTACTAAGATAATTACTACTGGTGTATTCAGGTCTTACATAGAGGTATAATATGCTTACTTATGACTTGATCATTTTCTTTCTTAACCCGGGAGAACTCGCTGCATGAGATTTTCTCTCACAGTCGTACTTTTTTAAGACTCTTATTTAAACCATTTTTCATTTTAACTAGAATTTCAATATGTTATTTCAATTATTTTACCTCTTTTGTGAATAAAAGTACTAAGCCAACCAAAAAAAGTTGATATTATATGAATGTAAAGTAAAAGAAAAGCAACTGGGCATTCTCACTAGCGAGTTCTCCCGGGTTAAGAATCGGTGAAATTTCATATTTATGTAAGTTTGTAACTCTTCATTAATTTATTTCATCGGTTCAATACATAAAAGTATTTCATTTAATTATAGACAATTTAAATAAAATAAAGTGCATTTCTAATCCATGTTGGGGGAAATAATCACTTATGAATACTTTCAGCAGCGTTTAGAAGTAACAGTTTTACGAAAAATTCTTTTAATACTCAACGAGAAGCACCAGTAGATATTTTAATTAAGTTATTTATACTTTTTTTTTAAATGCACACTAAATTTAGTGCACCCCTCTTACGAAACAATTTTAATATCGTTACATTACAATGACTTGAACTTCTACTTACTAATAATCAGTTAAAGAATCGCTGTCATAATTACATTAGTCTGTTGGTTAGTTCAAATAACTCTTCATACATTCGATAATTCATCGTTTCAATGGAATATTTCCCTTTGTTGTAAACAATATAAATTATAAATTGCCTTTTTATCTCTCTAGATCGAAGTTACCACTTGAATCTAACTGATTTATGTTAACTTACTTTTTGAAGTAACCGCTTTGCAAATTATTCTTTTAAGACTTTACCCGAAACACATGTAAATTTTCTAATTAAACTATTAAAACTTTTGAAAAATGCATATTAAATTTGGTGCAGCCTCTCCCTCCTCTCCTCTATTGGTTTGTACATTATTTAGGCCCTACATACACTTATATACTTAAGATAATATAAACAAACAACGTAGAGAAAACTAAGTTAATAGCGTCAGAACTTTATATCTTATAGCATTCTCCCTTCGGTAGCATTTAGCGTATCGCCATCAGTGCAAAGAATGGCGAAAATTTGCTCAAATATACCAATAGGAAGACAAGAAATTACGAGTTCTATTGGTCAATAAACTTTTCACTTCAATCCGCTTCTCTCCTGTATATTTGAGTAAATTTCCGTAATTCTTTGCACTGATAACCGTACGCTAACTGCTGCCGAAACTAATATGCTATAAGATATAAAGTTCTGGCACTATTAATGTTGTTTTTTCTGCTTATATTTTCTTACAGGGTGTCCAGCGAATAAGACCCTCATTTCAAAATTAAATATCTCACAAACAAAGATCAATAGAATTATGCGGTAAACGGTTTCTTTATTAGCTTAGTCGTAAAAATGTTATACAGAAGTTTAAAATTTAGTTGCAAAAACCGTTAACAGATGGCTCTATACTCGATATGCCTATAAATTGCGCTTCAAAGTACAAAGCGATCAGTTCGAGTCACTTCAACTCATTTTGAGGAGTCGATGCTGAGTCGACTCACTTGATTGATAAGTCGACATAGTGACTCGACTCTCCACTTACTTTTGGAAGTTACATTGGTTGGTTGGTTGGTTGTAAAGATGACGCAATTCTATTTTTCGCATCGCGGATAAGAAATTTTTGAATGCATTTTTGAATGGAATTTTTGAGTGTATGCTTGAATTATTTTCATTTTAATTTTACATAAAAGAACATTTTTTTTATATTAGACTTTGTTGGATGGGAGCTTGGAACAGTCAAACTAAAGGTCTGCACAGGCTCAAATTTATAAGCCCTGGCCCCAGTGTTGCTAGATTGGGGACTTTTTTGTCCCCAGATTGTTGATTGTCACCACTTTTTTGAAATAGAATTATTCGCCCTATTTAAAAATAGATTAAAAGTTCTGAAAAATAAGGCGAATTATACTGTTTTAAAAAAGTAGTGACAGTTAAATAATCTGAATTTAAAAAGCCATCAATCTGGCACCACTGCCTGGCCCAACCCAGCCATAGAAAAATGTTCGGCCCGCCCTTAGAAAAAAGTTCAGCCCACCTCTATATAAAATTTAAAAGTTCAAGCCGTACAAAAAAAATAATGGTCCGTCTCGGTATAAAACTGGTGCGGCCCGGAAAAAAGTTAAAATATCGGGCTGAAACCGTCCGGTCCCACTAAATTTCTAGAAAACATGAATTTTTACGTCAATATGTTTAAAAAATTGTTCCGTACGAGGAGTTCTGACCAAAAATACTTATTTTATCTTTTATTATCATGTTTATAATCTTCATTTTTAAAGAAGAGCCCGGTGCTGCGATATTTATGTTTTTAATGAATCTCTATTTGTATGTAAATGTTTCAGTTAAATTTATTATCGTTAATCCATATTCTATGCATTGGAGATTTAACAATCTGAAAAATTCTATATAGTAAAATCGTCTAAGACGAAATTGCTTAGGAATGAAAAAATATACGTTATAGACAAGTTTCCTTCTGTGCAGGTTTAAATGTATTATATACTTTTCCTCACATATTATTATATTTATTTTTCATGTATCAACATATTTTTTAGTTTAAGACAGCATTCCGTCATACACAGGTTCTTTTTCACATGTTTTATTGTATTTTAATTTTATTGCCTAGAAATGGCTGTTCTTTAAAAAGAATAAATTTTAAAGTTTAATTGTACAGTAATATGGCAATAAGTATAATGGCAATTTAAAAATATATGCATTTTTTACAAAAGGTTTTGTGTCGGGCCAAATTTTACTGATTTTTACGCGTACGAGACCAGGCCAAGACAATAAATTTCGTACGGGCTGGGCCGGCAATTAAAATGTCGGCCGTTGCAAACCTTAGAAGAATGAAGCCAGTCCCAGATCAGTACTGAAAAATTAAGTTAGGCTCGGCGCGATCTTTCAGAAAAAAGAAAGGCCCTAGCCTGGTCCGGAAAAGCAATACCTAGGCCCTTCCCAAGCCTTCAGAAAAGAAGTAAGGCCCTGTCCGACCCCAGTGCTGCAAAAAATTGGTCCTAGCCCTGCACACGGGTGGGCCGGTGCACACCTCTAAGCCAAATTGTAAAATATAGAAATATTCTTGTTTAATCCCGTATTCCACATGTCTACAAATTTACCTTCTTTTTAACTGGGAGTGGAAGGTTTTGAGGAGTTATTTTTTATATATATCAAGATTTAAAGGTTTAAATTTTCTGTTCTGAAAACAAAACGGGAAACGGCTTTTTTTCCAAATGTACTGAAACTAAAATGATGAAAAAAAATTAGGGGCAATAGTAGTGTATTAAAACTTTGCTAGAAAATTATAGCGATTATCCTCGGTCACATAGTTTTGGAGAAAATGGTATTTTTCCGTTACACACGAACTTTACTTTGCGGTCTAACTATAAAGTTATAAATTTGACAGGCCTGACTATTGAGGCGATTTGGAATCAAATAGCTTTTTCCATATTTTTTTTTACATAAATAAATTGTTTATGAAGTAAAATGCGGTTTTCGTCACGTAACGGCAAGTTTTTCTCTTTCCGTTCTATCGTGTACGGAAATTCGATTAAAAACTCCAACTTTGACAACACTTTTTGAAATATATTTTTGCAAAAAATGGAAAACGCTATTCGATTACATAGTTCCTGAATCCATAGTTCGATTACACACCTGTCAATTTTACGCGTTTCCGAATACAAATGAATCCGAATACGCATCAGTCCCCCGCATCGTCTTTCGTCTTAGACGATTTTACTATATAGAATTTTTCAGATTGTTAAATCTCCAATGCATAGAATATGGATTATCGATATTAAATTTAACTGAAACATTTGCATGCAAATAGAGATTCATTAAAAACATAAATATCGCAGCACAGGGCTCTTCTTTAAAAATGAAGATTATAAACATGAAAATAAAAGCTAAAATAAGTCAATTTGGTCAGAACTCCTCGTACGGAACAATTTTTTAACCATATTGACGTAAAAATTCATGTTTTCTAGAAATTTAGAGGGGCTGGACGGGCTCACGCCGATATTTCAACTTTTTTTCGGGCCGGGCCAGTCTCATGCCAAATTTTTTCTTGTACGGACTAAGGCGATCTCGTTTCGAAATCTTAAGTTTTTTAACGATATGGGCCATAATTTTTTTTTTTTTTTTACGGGCCGAACTTTTAAATTTTATATAGAGGCGGGCCAAAGATTATTCTATGGGCGAGTTGGCCTAGGGCCTATAAATTTGGGCCTATGTAGACCTTTAGTTTGACTGTTCCCAGCTCCCATCCATTAAAGTCTAATATAAATATCTTCTTTTATGTAAAATTAAAACCAAAATACTTCAAGCATACACTCAAAAATTTTCTTCTCCACGATACAAAAGTTAGAATTGCTTCATCTTTACATCCAATCATCCAAACAATCGTACTTCCGCGAGTCGAGAGTCGAGTCACTATGTCGACTCATCAATCAAGTGAGTCGACTCAGCATCGACTCCTCAAAATGAGTGAAGTGCCTCGAACTGAACGCTGTGGACTTCGAAGAATAATTTACAGGCATATCAAGTACAGCGCCATCTGTTAACGGTTTTTCCAACTAAATTTTCGAAACTTCTGTATAACATTTTTACAACTTAGCTAATAAAGGAACCATTTACCGCATAATTCTATTGATCTTTGTTTGTGAGATATTTAATTTTCAAATCAGGGTCTTATTCGCTGGACACCCTGTAAGTATATAAGTGTATGTGGGGCCTGAATAATGTACAACATGTATTACACTTAATTATTATCATATTAAAAACCCTAGAGAAAATTAATTATATAGTAATTTAATAATGAATAACTGAAACTTACCCTGAATGAAAATACTAATCATCAATGAAAATAATTAATCAATTAACATAATTAATCAATTAAGATAATTAACTATCTAAAATAGTTATCATCAAACATAAAATTAACAGATGAATTAAAAATACAAAATCCAACGTCATATTCAAACATACTAGTAATTATCAGTGCTACGTATCCTGCATAAGCATTAACATCTTAAAAACACTAAATAAAATTGAATACACGTGAAATATTGAATAACTCTGATTAAATATTTAATAACCGTGTGTCTGAAACTTATAACTAGATTAAATACTAAGATAAGACTTGATACTAAGCATCAATTAAAACAATTAACTACCTAAAAAAATTGGCATCAAACGTAAAGTTAACAGTTGAATGAAGAATAAAACAAAACAAATTAGTAGTAAAATCATCTATCGCATAACAATTTCCACTATTAGATAAAAATTTTGCAAAAAAGATTTAAAAATTACTAACTTGTAATTTTTGAAACTTAAAAACCAAATTATGTCAGCTATTTAGATAAAAGTTTAATTATTGAATGAAATTATATAAGTTAGTAAAAAAAATCAACTATCACATAAAAATTTCAACTATTAGATAAAAATGTAACAAAAAAAAATCCAATTTACTTATAAATCTCAAACAACAGACAAAAATTTAACTAATGAAGATAAAAAAAATTATAAAAGTTAGTAAAAAATGAACGAAAAAATACAAATTTCTCTAAAAATACTTACAAATTAACAAACAACTTATAATATATTTTAAACTTTAAAAAAATAAATAACATATACAAGTTAAAAGATAACGAAAATTTAATTTTTTTTTTAATTAAGAAAAACAGGGTTCGTACGGGTCTTTGAATTTCCAGACTAAGAAGTTCTTAGTCTGGAACTTAGTCTGTCTTTTATTATAGAAAATCTTTCATTAAATAAGGCGAAATTTCGCGCGTTTAAACTATATTTATTTTTCTAAAAAAAAATATTGATATTTGGCCTTGAAAATAACGGTATCCGTACGAACCCTGAAAAACGTTTAAAAAATTAACAGATAAATGGAGAAATGTACAAGTTAGTAAACAAATTTCCATTTTTTTCTACAAAAGTTAAACAAAAATTCAAGTTAACAAACTTTCAATGTTTTCTAAAAATAATTTAAAATTTATAAGTTAGTTATAAAAAATGACAGAAGAATGAAAAAGTAATATATTGTTTGTACAAACATTATATGCATTATTCCTTTAAAATAATGTGCTTTTAGTAGTCGGAGTTGGAAAAAAATGCGTCAGGTACGGCAGGTTCTGGCTGGTAGAGTCTTTAATTAAACTAACATAAAAACATTGATATGGCATCACTTAACTTACGATAGTCGTGAAAAGATGATTAACTTTAATTAGGACTGATATATATTTTTACAAAGAGAGATGATGTTCTCTTTTTCATATATAACTTGTGTAAGTATTTAATTTTCAAGTTTTGGATAAAGAGGAATCGACAGCATTAGTAACCTGATAGTTTCATTTTTTACAAATATGAAAACCGGTTGCTTAGTATTATCAAAAGATGATTTTCATATTCATGCTGGTTATTCATCAGTGAAAATATTTTTCGTTGAAAAAAAGTTAAGATATATATTCCAAGTCTTTTGTAAAGTAAGATTCGCTATTATCTAACATGAATAAATTTAAAGATAAAAAGGTGAGAATATATATCCCAATAATGAAACAGATTTTATAAAAATAAATACACACACATATACACACAATTCTAAAAATATTTATAATAGCAATTTAAACAGTAAATTGCAAATAATATCTACATTCACATCAATTGAAAGTATCACTAGTAACAAAATCTATATGACCTAAAAAATTCTTTACAACAGTATGTATGTTTGTTACTTCATCACTGAATTGTTTCTATTTCTAACAATTGGTAAAAGTTATATATATGTGACTGAGGGGCTAAATTGTAAACTTTACATACATCACACTAAGATAATCTTTTAAACATAGTTATCAAATCATGTTCTATCTGTATAATTAGTAAGTCATCATCCAATTTTCACTATCCGAATATCTAGTGACAACGATACACTCTTGTGTATTTCATATGTATCATCTATTTGAAAAGATTATGTGCTATTGGAGTAGAAGCCGAGTCTAGGTTGATATATGCAAAATTCTTCTCGTTCATGTTTTCGGTGGGGGTTGAATCTATATCAGTTTTAAAATAAGCAGACGTGAAAATATCGTTAGTCGTGGATAACATGGTTGTGGAAAGCATCATCTTTTGCATATTAATAATAAAATATTGATTTATTTAAACATAAGCAACAGATCTACACAACTCTGAATGCTAGGAAAACAAGTTACTTAGAATGGAAGATAAGGTTATTTAAAATTCGCTAAACGTAGTAAAGGATTTAATACGTGCGATCACTGTAATATTTTATAATAATCTATGTGGATTCATATATTTTGTGTTAAGATAATAATAGTAAGTTGTAATGATTGCAGCTAAAAATTTATTTACAGTAAAATGGAGATTAATATATTTTGAGATATGATAGTGTCAATGGTGGTTGCGATAGCAGTTAAATTATTCTTTATACTTTACACCATAGGTAAGGGTTTCAGAAATTCTTGAACTGTACAGGGTGTCCACTCTCAACGGTGTCCAGTGGCTAATTCCTAAACCGTTAGTCAGACATATAGTTCCAATTACAAAATGTTTTAAAAGAGGTAAAGAAATATTTTAAAAGCAATTTGGGTCAATAAAAACATTTCTTAAAAAATTACGAAATTTAAATTTTTATACGATTTATACGGTTTTTATACTGTTGCACTGAGAAGTAAGACAAAAAAAAGTCCCGTTATTCTGCGATTAAAATTGACCGAGTAGTAACTGTTTAAAGTTGGAGCATATTTTCTGCTGCAAATTAGGGCTTATTCACAAATTTAGCAGACATATAATTTCGTCAGATATATTTAAAAAAATGGTTGAGAGTAAAATTAACATTGCAATATAAATTTGAAATCTTTAATCATTCTGACATATTAATGCAAAATATACAATTTATAATACACATATAAGAAGAAAAACAAACAGAATTTTTGTTAAATAAAATGACGAAAATTAACAGTTTTAGCTTTTGATAATTGACTCTTATGTATTCTGTACGGCTGAATCAGAAATTTACCTTCATTTTTTACTATCACGTAAAGATTTTTTGCAAATCATAAATTTTAAAGTTAAAAAAAGAAAAAAATAGCGAAAATTTGATGCTATAAAATAAATGTCTTTGTTGTGTTTTTAACTTTTGATAATTGATTTTTATGCATTTTTTACCACTGAATCCATAATTGACCTCCATTTTTAACCATCACGTCAAGATTTTTCGCAAATTGTAAATTTCAAAGTTACAAAATTCAAAGTTAAAATTGAAACTCCTCCCCCACCTCATCGGACCCCTCAGCTGTTTAGCTGTAAGAATCCCAGTATAAGCCAAAAAAATTGAATAAATTATTGCATTAAATAAAATAAAATAAAATTAAAAAAAGTTTTATATCTCTTTTATAGTATCAGATTTTCGCTATATTTTAACTTTAACTTTTACGATTTGCAAAAAATTTCTAACGTGGTGGTTAAAAAAGAAGGTCATTTTCAGATTCAGTGCTAAAAAGTTCATAAAAAATCAATTATTAAAAGTTAAAAAATACAGTCATCTCCTCTATTTTATAGTATCTGCTTTTTAGGTAGATTTCGTATGAAATACTACCTATTGGGATCGTTCCTATGTTGGAATTTCTGAAAAAGTTTTGCAGATCTACACCGATCATGACCCCTAGAACCCAAAACCACCCTCAGTAAAAAACTTTATATATATATATATCTATCTGTCTATCTATCCATCTATCTATCTATCTATCTATCTATATATATATATATATATATCACTTTCTTCTGGACACGATAACTTTCGTAATTCTGCACCAATCTCTTCCAAACTGATACATAAAATCAATGGGCATAAAATCTCGGTCAAGTTCGTTAATGGGCAAAATCGGACCAAGGGGAGGGAAATAGTGAGGGGTTTTGTGAAAACAGAAAACCCCCCATAACTTCTTAATTTTTGTACATATCAAATCAGTTTAACGTTTTTATTACTTCTAAAAATAGGGCCAAAAATTTATGTATCACAGATTTTTGATAAAGTTAAAAATGGGCTCAAGGGGCGCAAAAAATAGGGTTTTTGGAAGAAAAAAATTCATAACTTCGTCAATTCTCAAGATATCAAATTCAATTAATTTTATTATAAATCTCCTTAACATTATCTAAAACTTTTATATTCACAAGTTTTTGATAGGAGCAATTCGTACCGCAAAAAAAAATTAAAAACGAAAACAAAAAGGGCGTTTGAAGAAGAAAAAAATCCATAACTTCGTCAATTCTCAAGATATCAAATCCAATTAATTTTATCATGAATCTTCTTAACATTATCTACAACTTTTATATTCACAAGTTTTTGATAGGACCAATTCGTACCGCAAAAAATATTAAAAACGAAAACAAAAAGGTGGTTTGAAGAAGAAAAAAATCCATAACTCCGTCAATTCAAAAGATATAAAATCCCCATGAATTTATCATATATCTTCTTAATATTGTCTACAACATCTATATAGACACGTTTTGGATAGGACCAATTCTTAGAGCAAAAACAAATTAAAAATACATACCGGTTGAAGTAAAAAATGATCTTAGTAAGGGTGTTTTCAAATCCAAACTGCTTATTTTCTGACTCCTTTTACAATTCATTTTTGCTCTCAAAGGCTTCCAATTGATACGTTTTCTTACTCAGAAACTATATAATGTACCGTAATGGTCGATTTTCTGATAGGGGCAGAATATATTTTTTTAAATGCTGTTAAAAAGGGCATTTTGAACCGAATTTACCGAAGCGGATTGTGTTGGAAAAATCATTGTATTAAGGATGCGCTTAAATCCAAACCGCTTATTTTCTGACTGGTTTTTAAATTCATTTTTGCTCTCAAACGCATTTAATTGGTAGATTCGCTTATTCAGAAACTATATAATGTACCGTAATAATCGATTTTTAGATAGAGGCAGAATATATTTCAAAAAATGATGTCAAAGTGGGCATTTTGAACGGAATTTCCCGAAGCGATTGTGTTAGAATATTGTCCTTCTGAGAAAATAATTGTTTATATATCAAGTTTTAATTAATTGAACAAAAAATAAAAACACAGGTCGCTTATAAATCTCTTCAAAAATCACGTCAGCAAGTTTCATATTTTTTTTAATTAAAAATGAATCTGGAATTATGTCAGAAAATTTCGAGTTGTTGAGCATGGAAAAGTATTTTTTTGAATACCGCCCTAACATGATTCTGATAAAACCAGCTATTATATGAAAATGAAATAAAAACTCGTCAAGAGCGGCCAGATAAAATTGTTAAAGTGGATTTATCTATAATCATGATTTAGTTTTTGTTTGTGAAATTAGTATATTTGACTTCGAAATCTACCTCTGCCTGTAGGCCGGGCCGGCAGGGATTTTTGTTATTTTAGGTAGCTTTCATTACAAAAAGGTACCTATTACAGCCGTTCGGAGGAAAGCGATTTCAAAAAATTTTGGTATATTGTCATCCATCATGACCCCCAGACCCCGAAACTACCCTCCGTTCAAAATTGACATATATATATATATATATATATATACAGGGTGTCCGGTCTCAACGGTGTCCATAGGCTAATTCCTAAACCGTTAGTCATAGACATATAGTTCTAATTAGAAAAATGCTTTAATTCAGATAAAAAAATATTTTAAAAGTTATTTGGGTCAATAAAAGCATTTCTGAAAAAATTACGAAATTTAAATATTTATACGGTCCCCCGGTCCTATAAGTTATATTTAGTGAAATTTTCCTATTACACTGACAAGTAAGAAAAAAAAAAGTCCCATTCATATAAAACTAAAATTGTGCGAGTTATGAAACTTTAAAAATGCATGACTTATGCCACTTTTCTGCTCTGAAAACAAATGAGTTCGGCTTGGCTTTGAGGGGTCATATTCCAAGTGCTTAAAGTATTCGAAGATCTCATTTCATGTGTATTTGCGCTTTGAAAAAAATCGTACAAGTATTACGATTAAGTTAACATTTATTAGGTTTCAGATTGGCTGAAATAACATATGTTTTATTTTGTCAGGATTTGAGACTGTTTCTTTTATGATGTCTTTTAATAAAATTATGTTATTTTTATAAGTTTTTATGTTACTTCAACGATCTTATGTATGTTTTTCCAGTTCAAAATTTGTATTCGAACTTTAACCCACTTTCAAATATCCGAACAAGATTACATTTTACATACTGGAGCAAATCCGATAACAATCTAATATTATTATGATTTTCGGTGGTTACCATTTATACTTATTTTATAGGATAACACAAAAAATTTCGGATAGATTACCGCCAAGAAGTTTATGAAAAAGTTTTAGATTAGATAATACAAGACGGAGATTGTTGGGTTTTTAACTTTTATGTATTTTTTAGCACTGAATCCGAAAATTGCCTTAATTTTTAACCACCATGTCAGGATATTTCTCACATCATAAATTGTCGAATTTAAAGAATAACAAAAATCGGATACTATAAAGTAGAGGAGATGGTTGTATTTTTTAACTTTTGATAATTGATTTTTGCGTACTTTTTAGCACTAAATCTGAAAATGACTTTCATTCTTAACCATCACGTTAGAATTTTTTTGCAAATGTGTAAGTTAAAATATAGCGAAAATCTCATACTATAAAACATATGTGAAACTTATTTTATTTTATTTTATTCAATAATTTATTCGACATTTTTGCTTATCTTGGTATTCTTACAGCTGGGTGGTGTGATGAGATGGGGGAGGAGATTAAATTTTAACTTTTAACTTTTTAACTTTGAAATTTACAATTTGCGAAAAATCTTGATCTGATGGCTAAAAATGAAGGTCAATTCCGGATTCAGCGGTACAGAATACATAAGAATCAATTATCAAAAGCTAAAAAACATGAAATAACCCAAATTTGCAGGCTAGTGTAATCTAATGTCATTTTAAAATACGTATCATTTTGTAAAGAATTGAGGCTGTTAATTTAGCATCATTTTATTTAACAAAAAATCCGTTTTTTTTTTCTTTCTTCTTAAATGTGTATTACAAATTGTATATTTTGCATTAATATGTCAGAATGACTAAAGATTTCAAATATATATTGCAATGTTAATTTTACTCTCAACCATTTTTTAATATATCTGACGAAATTATATTTCGACTAAATTTGTGAATGATCCCCAATTTGCAGCAAAAAATATGCTCCAAATTTAAACAGGTATTACTCGGTCAATTTTAATCGTAGAACAACGGGACTTTTTTTGTATTACTTGTCAGTGTAAAAGGAAAATTTTACTAAATATAACTTATAGGACCGGGGGACCGTATAAAAATTTAAATTTCGTATTTTTTTAAGAAATGTTTTTATTGATCCAAATCACTTTTTAAATATTTCTTTACCTGATTTAAAACATTTTTGTGATTGGAACTAAATGTCTATGACTAACGGTTTAGGAATTAGCCATTGGACACCGTTGAGACCGGACACCCTGTATATCCATCCATATATATATATATATATATATCTGACATTTGTCACACTGTAACTCTCGTATTTATGAACCGATTTGAATGTAATTCGGTGTGTACATAGTACATACCAATGTCTCGACCGAGTTCGTTGGCCAGCTTCATCCGCCATTTTGTTTCAAAATGGCGGCCATTTAAATTCTTTTTTAATTTAAAATTTGAAATGTGGTACCAAAAAATTGAAAATGGAAAAATATTTTCTTCTTATGTATTGACCTTTATATAAAGATTCCGGAGCAGTTTTTGTTTTGTCTATATCTTAAAAAATGGCTGAGTTATAGCATTTTGAATTTCTAGCGTGGCTGACATTTTGAAACGTCCTGAATTTTGTCACGCGATAAAAGGCGTATTTATGAACCGATTTAGATGTAACTTCGTTTATACATAGTACATACCAATGTGTCGACCGAGTTCGTTGGCCAGCTTCATCCGCCATCTTGTTTAAAAATGGCGGCCATTTAAATTTTTAAGAAAAATTTAAATTTGAAACGTGGTACCAAAAAATTGAAAATTGAACAAATATTTTTCTTATGTGTTTGACCAAGAAAAAAGATTCGGGAGCAGTTTTTGTTTTGTCTATATCTTAAAAAATGTTTGAGTTATAGCATTTTGAATTTTTAGCGTGGCTGACATTTTGAAACCTCCTGATTTTTGTCACGTGATGACGGGCGTATTTATGAACCCATTTGGATGTACCTTGGTGTGTACATAGTACATACAAATATCTCGACCGAGTTCGTTGTCCAGCTTCATCTGCCATCTTGTTTCAAAATGGCGGCCATTTAAAAAATTTATAAAAATTTAAAATTTAAAATGAGATACCAAAAAATTAGAAAATGAAAAAGATTTTTTTTGTACGTGTTTGATCTTAATAAAAAGATTCCGGAACAGTTTTTGTTTTGTCTATATCTAAAAAAATGACTGAATTATAGCATTTTGAATTTCTATTGTGGCTGACATTTTAAAACGACCTGATCTTTGTCACGCGATATCAGGCGTATTTATGAACCGATTTGGATGTAACTTGTTCTGTACATAGTACACACCAATGTCTCGACCGAGTTCGTTGGCCAGCTTCATCCGCCATTTTGTTTCAAAATGGCGGCCATTTAAATTTTTTTTTAATTTAAAATTTGAAATGTTGTACCAAAAAATTGAAAATGGAAAAATATTTTTTTCTTACATACTTGACCTTTATACAAAGATTCCGGAGCAGTTTTTGTTTTGTCTATATCTTAAAAAATGGCGGACTTATAGCATTTTGAATTTCTAGCGTGGCTGACATTTTGAAACGTCCTGAATTTGTCACGCGATAAAAGGCGTATTTATGAACCGATTTAGATGTAACTTCGTTTATACATAGTACATACCAATGTCTCGACCGAGTTTGTTGGCCAGCTTCATCCGCCATCTTGTTTAAAAATGGCGGCCGTTTAAATTTTTAAGAAAAATTTAAATTTGAAATGTGGTACCAAAAAATTGAAAATTGAAAAAATATTTTTTTCTTATGTGTTTTATCTTGAAAAAAGATTCGGAAGCAGTTTTTGTTTCGTCTATATCTTAAAAAATGGCTGAGTTGCAGCATTTCGAATTTCTATTGTGGCTGACATTTTAAAACGACCTGATTTTTGTCACGCGTTATCAGGCGTATTTATGAACCGATTTGGATGTAACTTGTTCTGTACATAGTACACACCAATATCTCGTCCGAGTTCGTTGGCCAGCTTCATTCGCCATCTTGTTTCAAAAGGGTTGCCATTAAAAAAAAAATTAAATTTAAAATGAGGTATTAAAAAATTGGAAAATGAAAAAAAATTTTTTATGTGTTTGGCCTTGATACAAAGATCCCGGAGCAGTTTTTGTTTCTGAAAATTTGTTGTTTTGTTTATATCTTAAAAAATGGTTGAATTATAGCACTTTGAATTTCTAGCATGGCTAACATTTTGAAACGATCTTGTATTTGTCATGCGATAACACACGTATTCGCCTATTTCGATGTAAGAAGGCATGTATATAGTATTAAACAATATCTCGACCAAGTCCGCTGACCAGCTTCATCAGCCATTTTGTTTCAAAATGGCGGCCATTAAATTTAAAAAAATTATATTTAAAGTGAGGTGTAAAAAAATTAGAAATTGAAAAAGGTTTGTTTTTAAGTATTTGACCTTTATAAAAGGATTCAGGAGCATATTTTGTTTGTCTTTATCTTAAAAAATGGCTCAGATACAGCAATTTCAATATCTAATGTGGGTGACATTTTGAAAAATCTGATTTTTTGCCTGCGAAAGCACTCATATATATCAATCGATTCCGATGTGAGTGAGCATGTGCACAGCAATTACTAAGGTCTCGACGAAGTTCACTGGTTAGCGTCATCCACCATGTTGTCTTAAAATGGCAGGCACTTTAAGAAATCGCCGAATTTGGCAGCCAAATATAAGTTACTTTAAATAAAAGCAGCTTGGATAAAGCTGACTAATTTCGCGAAATTCTCATTCATAATGATTTAGTATTGATAAAAATTAGTATTGAATCTCCTATATTCGCTTTCCACTAATTGAGCTTCGTGTGTTTGAATAATATAAGTTGGCTTTTTTAAAATAAGGAATATGAAAGCTACCTCTTCCTCCGGGCATTGGGCGGAAGAACTTTTTTAACTTTGACAATTTATGATTTGCGAAAAATTCTGACCTGATGGTTAAAAATTAAGGAAATTTTCTGGTTGGTTGATTGGTTGTATGAGGTTTTATGGCGCAAAATCCCTTAAGGGAAAGAAATTTTCTGATTGAGTGCTAAAAAATACATAAAAGTTAAAAAAACACAACCATCGCAGTCTTCTGTTACCTAATCTAAAACTCTTTCTTAAACATCTAGGCGGTAACCTATCCGAAATTTTTTGTGTTATCCTGTAAAGTAAGTATAAATGTTAACCACTGAAAATCATAATATTAGATTGTCATCGGATTTATGTCAGTATGTAAAATTTAATCTCGATCGGATATTTAAAAGCGAGTTAAAGTTCGTGTACAAATTTTGAACTGGAAAAACAAACATAGGATCCTTGAAGTTAAATAAAAACTTATAAAAATAACATAATTTTTGTTAACAGAAATCATGTAACAAACAGTCTCAAATCCTTACAAAAGAAATATATAAAAGAAAAAAAAAGGAAAAGAAAAGAAAATACATTAAAATACACTGATTTTAGTCAATCTGAAACTTAATAAAAGTTAACTCAATGCTTCTACGATTTTTTTTTTCAAATCGCAGATACACATGAAATAAGTTCCTCGAATACTTTAAGCACTTGGTATATGACCCCTCAAAGCATGCTGAAATCATCGGTGTTCATATGTAGAAAAGTGGTATAAGTCATGCATTTTTAAAGTTTCATAACTCTGTCAATTTTAGTGTTATATGAATGGGACCTTTTTCTTTGTCTTACTTGACGGTGTAATAGGAAAATTTTACTAAATATAACTTATGGGACCAGGGGACCGTATAGAAATTTAAATTTCGTTTTTTTAAGAATTGTTTTTATTGACCCAAATTTCTTTTAAAATATTTCTTTACCTCATTTAAAACATTTTTGTAATTGAAACTATATGTCTATGGAATGTAGTAAACCAACGTTTAAAATGCACAAATAATGCGTGAAAAAGCAGCAAACAGCTGTTTCGAATCTACAGCGAGATTCTTCTTCAGTGCAAGAGAGGGAAAAAAGGAACAGCGTGCTAGAAAAAGCAAGGCTGAGCAAAAAGCGAAAAAGCTTTTGCTCAGCCTTGCTTTTTCTAGCACGCTGTTCCTTTTTTCCCTCTCTTGCACTGAAGAAGAATGTCGCTGTAGATTCGAAACAGCTGTTTGCTGCTTTTTCACGCATTATTTGTGCATTTTAAACGTTGGTTTACTACATTTCAATAATCCTGCACAAAGGCTTTAATTGCTATTTTAATATATGTCTATGACTAACGGTTTATGAAATAGCCATTGGACACCGTTGAGAGTGGACACCCTGTATACCAAAATTAAAAATACAGATATTCTTTTCTTAACAAAATTTCTAAACAAAGTGATAACGTTTATCGGATATCAGGTTTTATTAAGTGCGCGTGCGTGTTTGTCTCGGGATCCCGATTTGTTTATTTTTAATGTCTTACTTATATTTATTTTTGCTATGTAGTTGTTGTAGTAGACAGTTTCAGAAGAGCAATAAGTCCTTTCGAAGGAAATTAGGGATGCGGGTGAATCGACTATGGCAAATATAGAGATAGGGTGTAATAAACATGTGAGTACTTCTACATACACTGTTTTAAAAAAAAAGTAGGACACTAAATTTTTCTAATTTACTTAATTGTGATTTACATTTACAGTCTGATATTTTTAAGGGTATCATTTTATACGCAACTTTTTGTTATGACATAAAACATTGATTGCTACAGCAATTAATTTATAGAAAATTGAACATAGTTAACTATCGCAGTGTAAAAAAAATCCCTGCCGGCCCGGCCTACAGGCAGAGGTAGATTTCGAAGTTAAGTATACTAATTTCACCAACAAAAACTAAATCATTATTAGATATAAATCCACTTTAACAGTTTTATCTGTCTGCTTTTGACGAGTTTTTATTTCCTTTTTATAAAATAGCTGGATTTATCAGAATCATGTTAAGGCGATATTAAAAAAAATATTTTTCCATACAACTCGAAATTTTGTGGCACATTTTCAGATTCATTTTTAATAAAAAAAAAATATGAAACATGCTGACGTGATTTTTGAAAAGATTTATAAGCGACCTGTGTTTTTATTTTTCTTTCAATTAATTAAAACTTGATTAATAAACAATTATTTTCTCAGTAGGGCAATATTTTTCGTATCTAACACAATCGCTTCGGGAAACTCTGTTCAAAATGCCCACTTTGACATCATTTTTTGAAATATATTCTGCCTCTATCAAAAAATCGATCGTTACTGTACATTATATAGTTTCTGAATAAGAGAATCTAGCAATTGGTGCGTTTGAGAGCAAAAATGAATTTAAAAATGAGTAAGAAAATAGACAGTTTGGATTTGAATGCACCCTTAATAAGATGATTTTTTCTTCAACCGCTATGTATTTTTAATTTGTTTTTGCTGTAAGAATTGGCCCTATCCAAAACTTGTCTATATAAATGTTGAAGAAAATATTAAGAAGATATATGTTAAATTCATGGAGATTTTATATCTTGTGAATTGACAGAGTTATGAAAATTTTTCTTCTTCAACTCCCCCTTTTTTGTTTTCGTTTTTAATTTTTTTTGCGGTACGAATTGGTTCTATCAAAAACTTGTATATGTAAAAATTGTAGATAATATTAAGGAGATGTATAATAAAATTATTGGATTTGATATCTTGAGAATTGACGAAGTAAGGAATTTTTTTCTACCAAAAACCCTATTTTTTGCGCCCCTTGAGCCTATTTTAAATTCTATCAAAAATCTGTGATGCAGGAATTTTTGGCGCTATTTTTAGAAGTAATAAAAACTTTAAACTGATTTGATATGTACAAAAATTAAGAAGTTATGGGGTTTTTTCGGTTTTCACAAACCCCCTCCCTATTTCCATCCCCTTTGTCCGCTTTTGCCCATTAACGAACTTGACCGAGATTTTATGTCCCTTGATTTTATGTATCAGTTTGGAAGAGATTTGTGAAGAATTGCGGAAGTTATCGTGTCCAGAAGAAAGTGATAACACAATTGCTCTGGGAAATTCCGTTCAAAATGCCCACTTTGACATCATTCTTTGAAATATATTCTGCCTCTATCAAAAAATCGATTATTGCGGTACATTATATAGTTTCTGAATAAGCGAGTCTACCAATTAAATGCGTTTGAGAGCAAAAATTAATTTAAAAAGGAGTCAGAAAATAAGCAGTTTGGATTTGAGTGCATCCTTAATGCAATGATTTTTCCAACACAATCCGCTTTTAACAGCATATTTTAAAATATATTCTGCCTCTATCAAAAAATCGACCATTACGGTACATTATATAGTTTCTGAGTAAGAAAACGTACCAATTGAAAGCCTTTGAGAGCAAAAATGAATTGTAAAATGAGTCAGAAAATACGCAGTTTGGATTTGAATACTTAGATGACTTAGATGACTTAGGTGATTTGGATGACTTAGATGATTTTTTTCTTCAACCGCTATGTATTTTGAATTTGTTTTTGCTGTAAGAATTGGTCCTATCCAAAACTTGTCTATATAGATGTTGTAGACAATATTAAGAAGATAAATTCATGGGGATTTTACATCTTTTGAATTGACGGAGTTACGGATTTTTTACTTCTTCAAACCCCCTTTTTGTTTTCGTTTTTAATTTTTTTTGCGGTACGAATTGGTCCTATCAAAAACTTGTGAATATAAAAGTTGTAGATAATATTAAGGAGATTTATAATAAAATTAATTGGAATTGATATCTTGAGAAATGACGAAGTTATGAATTTTGTTCTCCCAAAAACCCTATTTTTTGCGCCCCTTGAGCCCATTTTTAACTTTATCAAAAATCTGTGATACATAAAATTTTGGCCCTATTTTTAGAAGTAATAAAAACTTTAAACTGATTTCATATGTACAAAAATTAAGAAGTTATGGGGGGGTTTCGGTTTTCACAAAACCCCTCCCTATTTCCATCCCCTTGGTCCGATTTTGCCCATTAACGAACTTGACCGAGATTTTATGCCCTTTGATTTTATGTATCAGTTTGGAAGAGATTGGTGCAGAATTACGAAAGTTATCGTGTCCAGAAGAAAGTGATATAGATAGATAGATAGATAGATAGATAGATAAAGTTTTTTACTGAGGGTGGTTTTGGGTTCTAGGGGTCTCGGTGTAGATCTGCAAAAAATTTTCAGAAATTCCAACATAGGAACGATCCCAATAGGTAGTATTTCATACGTAATCTACCTAAAAAGTAGAAGGACAGCTCTGAAAAATTTAATTTATTGGACGCTTCTGTTATAGATAAGATAAATAATCATTACTATTTTATTGTTTTTGTCAAAAAAAAAAATATATTTCTTCATTTTTATTTATTTTTTTGTTTTTTGAATGCCTAGAATGCCTTTAAGTAATTTTCAAAAAGGCCAAACCGTAGCATTTAGAAAAAAGGGTAAAAAGCATCAGAGATATTGCTAAATTGCTTAATGTTAGTAAAAGTGCAATATCAAACTGTCTTAAACAATCAGAGGATTGCGGTAATAAAAATAAAGACACGAAGATCTAAAACAGTGACGCCTCGTGATGAAAGAGACATTATCCGAGAGTAGAAAAGAAAAATTCTACAATTTCAAAGTCCGAATACAAGCAGGACTAACACATGTGTCACGTCAAACTGTGTATAATTATATAAAAATGCCCAAAGTCTTCATTTTAAAGAAGGAACAACACCATCCAAGTAGACAAAAATGCACGTTGCCAACCGCTTGCCTTGGGGGAGAGACCACGTGCCCTGTAGCACGGAATGGACTTCTGTCATTTACTCAGATAAGAAAAACTTCAATTTATATGGTCCTGATGGATACCAGTTCTGTTGGCTTTGTATCGAGAATAAGGAAGGATTTTATTCCACTCGACATAAGGAAGAGGGAAGTTTGGTGGTCTGGCTAGCAGTCAGATATTATGAAAGAACGAGTCTGGTCTTTTTGAATAATAGACAGAACCATAAAGATTATATCTGATGGTTGGAATCTAAACTTTTTCCTTATGGTACAGATTTAGGTGGAGGAGATTGGATATTTCAACAAGATGGAACAGCGATCCACACAGCTATTAGTACTGAAAATTGTTTCCACACAAATAAGGTTAATATTTTACAATGGCCAGCTAAACACCCTGAGCTGAACATATTTATAAATGTATGGGCGACATTAGTTCGTCCCGTATATAATGAAAGAAAAGAGTATGAATGTGTTGTTGAGCTTCGGAATGCACTTAACGAAGTTTGTAACAATTTTCGCCAAAGTAAAATATAAGCACTCAATGATTCAATGCCAAATGAAGGCAAATGGAATATGGAGCGAAGAAGATTGAAAAAATGTATTATTTAGTGATGAAAGTATTTTTTGTGTTTCATATGGTAATAAAGGTATTCGACTTTGGAGAATGAAGCAAGAAGCATTTGAAATAGAATGACTTAAACGTTCCTTAAAGTTTGCTGCTAGTGTCATACTTTGGGGTTGCATGAGTGCAGAAAGACCTGGAAAGTTATGCATCATCTACGAAAAGGTTAACTATCAGATATATCAAGAAATTTTGGAATATTACATGATTCCATCATCAGAAGATTTATTTGAAGATGATTTCATCTTTCAACAGATTTAGCGTCACCGCATACCTCGGTGTCAACTAAGAATTGGTTTCGCCAACGCAACATTAAGGTACTTCCTTGGCCACCAAACTCACCAGAATTTAATTCCATCGCAAACGCATGGTGTATAATGAAGAAAAAACTTTCCAAGAAAATCATCCTTCAAGTAAAACTGAGTTAGTGGCACTCATAAAGTCTATTTAGGCTAATATTGATCGAAATGTTTGTAAACACCTTGTATATGGTATCCAAGATCGATTGTACGCCGTTATGAAAGCTAAAGGGGATGCTACAGAATATTAACTATCATTTACTTCATATTCATAACGTAATATTGTTGCGTAAAATAAAATATTCTAATATTTTGAACGAATCTAAATTTTATTCTAATATTTTGATGTGTTTCAGAAAGCTGTATACCTAATTTATTGTACTGTATTTTATATTTTGTAAATGTTATCTTATCAAATCTTATCTAAACATTCCAGATTTAATTTATAAGAAATTTAAATGCATTTACTTAGTATCAAAAATAATTAAATGAAAAATATTTTTTTCTTATTACTTTTTCTCAATTATTCTAGTATTTTGAATATGAGCTGTACAATCGTATTGCAATATAAATGTCAGCAGAATTAGAAAACCTTTTCGAATAGTTGAAAGACGTTCAAAATTCCATCCACTAAATTTGGTATTACTTTATAAAACAAGAATGTGATTAGACCATGGAGCGTTTGTCAAAATTGTAATAGTTCGTTTACTAAGTTTTGGAACTAAGTTATTTTTAGTGCAATAAAGTTATTAATGAAATGCCTTTCACAAAATATAAAATTCTCCAAATAATTATATTAAAATAAAGTACCAGCTCGCTTTAGTAATATTTGTTATTATATATGTTTTTCATTAGCACATTAAAAAAAAATATAGTATCAAGATAGAAGAATGCAGTGTCAAGAATATTGTTAAAAGTATATACAACTTTTTTTTTAAATAACGTTTTACCGCTACTTCGTGAAATACTTTATTTCGTATCATGTTTTTGTGAAAATGGATGACACTGTAAAAGGTAAGAAAGAACCCTTTTGTACGATTATGTGAATTCTATTTCAAACAGAAATTTTATAGGAAAATAGTGACATTTATTAGATAATTAAACATATAATGCTACTTATAATCTAAATTATTTTTATTTTAATAATCTAGATAGTTGGTTCTTTTTTATATCCAATAAATATGTTTTGTTTTAGAAGGATTGTGTGTTCATTTGTGTGTTTTCAATAAATGCATATCATTTTCAAAATAATGAATTTGCTTAACATTTCTTTAGACCTCTATTTTATAAGTAAATATTTTGTAGACCAGAAGTAATTTTCCCTGTTTGTTATTAAAAAATCAATGTATGTATATATATATATATATATATATAATAAAAAATAAAATTAAAAATAAATCAGAACGTCTTTATATGGAGTCATCATATATGAAATATTACAACACCATTTATCCATATGGACTTAATAGTGAAATATTTAACAGACCTGTGATAAATATTCTTATAATTATGTTTGATATGCGCATATATTTTTATATTATCATCATTTGTTGTTTTAATTTCTGGCGAAGTAAGTTATTTTTAACACGTCATGTTAACAGAACGAAAATGTTTTTGACTTCAGTCTCAAGTCACTTTTTATGTATCTAATATGGGGGAAGAAGAGAGACCCATAACAAAAAAGAATGACTTTTTTTTGTGTGTGTGTGGGGGGGGGGGGGGATCGGATTTTTAGGATTATTTTGTTTTGTATTTGATAATGTAGCACCTCAGCGCACGTTATCTGAGTTGCTTTTAAATTTAGTATGTTTTTATCACCAAAAATAAATAAAATAATAAATAAACTTCAATTGAGATGCTACCCTTTGTATCATCGCGTTGCAGATCTGCAACTTACCCAAAAGTCAATGTTACTTACACAGATACGATTTTATTTATTGTTCCTATTTCCCAATACAGCAGAATATAAATTGACCTGAGAATTTTAACAGACGGAGATAATGAGTTAATTTTTTATATCAAGGTTTTTCATTATCACTTGAACAGTTTCACAGCGATATTACTAAAATTAATTTCGTAAATTTTGTCACATTAAAAAAAAAAAACTTAAAACTATCGAAAATAGATTTTTACAGCGATATTTACTATATTATTTAGCGTTTAAAAAGTGTCAAATAGACATGTTGTCCATCCAGAATCCTATAACTACTGTTCATCTCAGCCGCTGATATATGGTTGTCAAATGTTTCAGTATTTCTTGGTAATGATAAATAGTATAATAATAACAACGAAGGGAGATAAACAAAAAAGTAAGAGTTTCATCCTCAATTTTTTTTTTTTTTTTTTTTTTTTTTTTGTCATTTTATTGGATTTCATATACTGCAAATTTTGTGAAATCTAGTGTTGGATTTTATTTAACACAGACATAATAATGCAAAAAATGCTTAAATTCACTGTCAAATGTTTAAATGCACTGGAAATATCTAATTTGAATGGGGAAAAAATTGTACTACAAAACAGGGATGGGTTTCATTCCGAAGGGGTGAATCATTTTTTATAAATGGGAATAATTTGTTACCATAAAGGAGAGCTAATTGCAGCGTGGACGAAGTGGGCTATTTCTATGGGGCTTTTGCTTTACGGGTCCCAAAATTTGGTATGAAATTTCCATAAAGCTGATATTTTAAATTTGTTTTGATCTTATACTTATTTTAATAAATATTTTGTACTTTTAGATCATGATTCAGTTAAAGAAAAGGATATATTTATCCAAATATGTATTTGATGACATTGAATAGGCTTAATTCTTTTTGCAACATTATATGAAGGCGGTGTGTGTGTGTGTTGGGGGGGGGGGGGTGAAGGAATACCAGGCCTCTGGCCTGGAATTCATTTGAAGTTGTCACTAAAAGTAATTAAGATTTCTGATACCGTAGGGCATATATGATATCACATAAATACATATTTAGGTTACTATACTGATTATAATCATCACAAGGTCAAAACATATTTAAAATGTCAGCTTTATGAATATTTCATACACAATTTGGGGTGCCCTAAAATCAGGGGCAGAGAAACATCCCAGTTGCGTATATAGCTTAGAAAGAAAAGTGGTCAAAGATGGCTTCATATTGGCGAAAAATAACGGGACAAAGATGGCCGCAATTAAGACATTTGAAATGTCTGAAATTCAGACGCAAGAAATATCTAAAAAATTTAAGACATTTTAAAACGTCTGAAAATCGAACATTCCTGTTTCAGGCACTTAAGTGTCTGAATTTCAGACACAAGAAGTGTCTGAAAATTTTCAGACATTTTAAAACGTCTCAAAATTGAACACTACGTTTCAGACACTTAAGTGCAGTCAGAATTTCAGACATTTCCGTTTACAGTGATGCGTTGCTGTGGTAGCACAGGGTTGTGCAAAATTTTAATTAGATCAACAATTGAAAACTAACTATTACTTTTTTAATCATGACTAAATATTGACCGATTAAACTTAGTTTCAATTCAACTCATAGACTAATGATTAGTGATTATTTTAATGTAATCAGTGCTTTGATTGAGATTAAATCAATTCAATCCAACTCATAGATTAATGACCAATGATTATTAAAAAGCAGAAAACCAAAGTTTAAAAATGCACAAATAATACGTGAAAAGCAGCAAACAGCTGTTTCGAATCTACTAGCGAGATTCTTCTTCAGCGCAAGATAGAGCAAGACACAGCGTGCTAGAAAAAGCAAAGCTGAGCAGAATGACAGAGACGCGGCTTATATACCCGATACGGGTAACGAATGCGCCAAAAACAACCAATGAGACAGAAGCAGATGAAACGACTCGGTGGTCAAGTAGCGACATCTACCGGAGAACGAGAGAAAAGAAACCAAAAAGAGGAAATTAAATTAATGCTTTCCAAATACTTGGAAAATCAGGAGTACTAGATAAGTCATTGACTAAAGAGTGAGAATTTTTAATGATGTGATAAGCTTCCCAAAAATCAAGGTCAAGGTTAGAAGAACATTTCTGGATAATGATGGCTGAGGAAAAATTGAACCTATGCTGAAAAGACAAACAATGTTGAGCAATAGAAGAACGTTTAAGCTCCTGATTTTTAACATAACCTTCATGCTCTTTTAAACGAAATCTAAGAGCACGTTTAGTCTGCCCGATATAAGATAGACCACACTGGCAAGAGACTTGGTAAATACCCCAGTTATCTAGGCGATCAATGGGGTGTTTAAGATTTGAAAAAGAGATTTCATTAGCAGGAGAAAAAATAACATTAAAATCAAACCTTCTTAAAGTTTTAGCAACTTGCTGACTGATTTTAGGAAAAAATGGCAACACAACTGAAGTATTTGAGTAGGAATTAGGATGCTTTTCAAAATGGACGGGTTTCGCCAATTTCTTATAAATAGAATCTATAATATCAGAGGAATAACCACGATCAACAGCAATAGCTTTGAGGTAATTAAGTTCAGCACTGAGTAACTGTGGAGTGGGACAAATATTGATAGACCACCCCAAAAAAGTATTAAAAGCTGCGAATTTCTGGTTAGATGGATGAGAAGAATGTCTGTGAGGTAGGAGACTGACAGCAAAAGATTTACGAAATACGGTAGTCTGAAAACCACTATCACAACGAATAACAAGGACATCCAGGAAAGAAAGACAGTTATTGGTCTCAATTTCAGATGCAAACTGAATGCAGGGATGAATGGAATTCATAATAGAGTGTATATGATTAATATATGAATTCATTTCAGTCAGGACATAAACATCATCAACATAACGAACATAGAATGGAAATTTTAAAATTTCAAAAAGTTTGACCTCAAAATAGTGCATATAAATATCGCATAAAATTGGACTAAGAAGATTACCCATACCCAAACCGTCAATCATACGAAAGAAATTTCCATTAAAAACAAAAGTATTTTGCGACAAGAAAGACCGAGTGAGAAGGATAAGCTCCTCGATTTCAAAATAAGAGAAATGGAATTCACAAAGCCTTTTTCTTGAGGCAATCTAAAGCCCTCTCAACCGGAACGTTAGTAAACAATGATTTAACATCAAAGGAAACCATCATGTTTTCCTGTGGCTTAAAATTATGAATTTTTTTAACAAAATCAAAAGAATTCTCAACAGTGAAACAGTTACCGCTCAAAAGTGGAGAAAAAACAGAAACTAAATATTTCTCAAGCTTATAAGAAGCTGTACCAATACTAGAGACTTTATGGGATTTTTCCAAATACGAAGATTTATTGAGAAGAACAATCTGGCCACCTTTGTCAGCCTTGGTAATGTTGGTTGGTTGGTTGGTTGAATTTTAATGGCACAAGTAGCTTTGGTAATGATTAAATTTGGATCAAAACGCAAAATTTTCAGACATTGTTTAACAGGATTTTTAAGATTGGGCTTATAAACATTGGAACTGAATCAACAGTATTGGCAATGAGATGCCTTATGGGCTGTTTTTGAGAAGAAGATAGAGCGCTATGCTTAAAGGTCCTTTCAATAGGGGGAATTAGATTAGGTAAAGAAGGGATAACAAACAGAGACAGAGAAATTGTTATTCAATTTGAGAGCATCGAGCTGATTGTCACTTAAAGAAACACTAGAAAGATTGACAACAACATTTTGGTTTATAACAGGCAAATTGCTGGACTTATTAACGACAGAACTTTTACAAAGTGTATTAAATTTCTTCTTTAAAACCGAACAATGAACAGAAGAAGCTATGAGAACTCTACTCCATGACTTATTGTCTATAGACCCAAAATCAGGTGTAGAATTAGCGAGGCTGATATGTAAAGAATTTAACTTGCGCTGTATATGAGAAATTTTATGTCGAGTCTCTTGAATCAAAGCTCTTAAAAAGAGCTAATTTAGAACGAAATAAGACCTTGTAAATTCTATTAGAAGAAAATAAATTACAACGTATAGAAATGAAATTAGGAATAACCTTCTTACGCCTACAGTCATGTAGGAAATGTAATTGTTCCAAAAACCTGTACTTTTTTAATCGTAAATTTCAAGACCTATTAATTTGAGGCATTGCGGGGAAAAAAAAAGAAAAGAAAGAAATCACAGAGGAATAAAGGCCCGTTAACGCCGAATACAATTTGGAAATATAAGGTGGAAATTTCTTTCGTATGATTGACGGTTTGGATATCGGTAATCCTCTTAGTCCAATTTTATGCAAAATTTATATGCACTATTTTGAGGTCAAACTTTTTAAAATTTCCATTCTATGTCCGTTATGTTGATTATGTTTATGTCGGCTGAAATGAATTCGGATATTAATCATATTCTCTCTATTATGAATTGCACTGATGCCTGGATTCAATTTACCCCTGAAATTGAGACCAATAACTGTCTTTCTTTCCTGGATGTACTTGTTATTCGTTGTGATAATGGTTTTCAGACTACCGTCTTTCGTAAACCTTTTGCTGTCAGTCTCCCACCTCACAGATATTCTTCTCATCCTCCTAACCATAAATTCGCTTCTTTTAATACTTTTGTTTTTCGGGCTGTCAATATTTGTAATATTCGTTTGTAAGATTATATTTATAAGAAATTGACGAAACCCGTCCATACTGAAAAGCATCCTAATTCCTACTCAAATACTTCAGTTGTGTTGCCATTTTTTCCTAAAATCAGTCAGCAAGTTGCTAAAACTTTAAGAAGGTTTGATTTTAATGTTATTTTTTCTCCTAATAAAATCTCTTTTTCAAATCTTAAACAGCCCATTGATCGCCTAGATAACTGTGGTATTTACCTAATCTCTTGCCAGTGTGGTCTATATTATATTGGACAGGCTAAACGTGCTCTTAGATTTCGTTTAAAAGAGCATGAAGTTTATGTTAAAAATCAGGAGCTTAAACGTTCTTATATTGCTCAACATTGTTGTTCTTTTCAACATAGATTCAATTTTTCCTCAGTCATTATTATCCAGAAATGTTATTCTAACCTTGACCTTGATTTTTGGGAAGCTTATCATATCATTAAAAATTCTCACTCTTTAGTCAATGACTTATCTATTACTCCTGATTTTCCAAGTATTTGGAAAGCATTAATTTAACTTCCTCTTTTTGTTATCTTTTTCTCTCGTTCTCCGGTAGATGTCGCTACTTGACCACCGAGTCGTTTCATCTGCTTCTGTCTCATTGGTTGTTTTTGGCGCATCCGCTACCCGTATCGGGTATATAAGCCGGCGCGTCTCCGTCATTCTGCTCAGCTTTGCTTTTTCTAGCACACTGTGTCTTGCTCTATCTTGCACTGAAGAAATATCTCGCCAGTAGATTCGAAACAGCTGTTTGCTGCTTTTCACGTATTATTTGTGCCTTTTTAAACATTGGTTTTCTGCTTTTTAATATTCCTGCACAAAGGCTTTAATTGTTATTTTAATGACCAATGATTATTTTGCTGTAGTCGCTTGCTTTTTTACGATTAAATCAATTCTCAATCTGAATAGTCACTCTAATGAAGGATTTATGATTAAAAACTTCATGTTTTGTTCTGGCTTTGGGGGCCTTTATTTTATCTTTTTTTCAAGATTTTTCTGTTTAATCACCCTTGATCGCTGCTAGGGTCCTGCAACGAGTCTTGTCTTGGACCGGGTTGTCTTTAAATATTTTGAATTTGGTTCGGTTTCGAGTAGGTTTTGATTCTTTCTGGTCGGGCTCGGTATGACTCGATTTAAAAAAAAAAAAAATTCTGAATATTTTTCGAATGAAGAAAACTATATATGAATACAATGAATGTATATGTGCTCGTTTTTATTCAGAATCGATAAAGCTAATATCTACCGTATACATATACAGATAGATATATCTATCAGTACATAATCCTAATAAAACGATTTTATGACATGAATTTGTGAAAATATTTTATGCAACTACTGATTAAACGAATATATGTTAAATGCGGTGCTTGTGGAATGCTACTATAATGTAATTTTAGTTTTTTGTTACAATCACTTAGAGGAAATTTTCCCCTGACGAGTGTGCATCTAGAATATATGTGTATATAGAGGTTTTTTTATTTTTTATTTACAGCGTCGTCCAAAAGAATACGAATATATATTAGCACATCTTTAGCGGTTAGTTTTCTTTTCTTAAACAGGAAGCTCCTCCAGTGGGCGTTACTCTAGTATGTTTCCCTATATAATTGTAATCTTCGTATTTATATTATAAATGAATGTATTTAATAATGGTATTGTTTCTAATCGAAATATTTATATGCTTATTGTCCCACAACTTTATTTTAATTCTTATATTCCACGATAGAGGACGGTTTCTTTTTCTTCCTTTTTTTCCCCTTTTCTTCTTTTCTTTTTTTATTCACATTTGATATCATAAAACAGCCGGTGGCAACAAAAATGACTACGTAATCCAGTTACAAGATATGAAATTATGATATGGGACTAGATTATAAACGATAGTTAAATAAATGACTCCTCTGCCTCGGCATAACTTATTACGAAGTGAGCGGCAGAGTAAAATTTCTCATTTTGGAATTAATTTAACGTCATTCAGTTCCACGGTGAAATTAATGCAAAGTTAAAGCTTAAAGAAAGTACTTTTAAACTATTTTGACAGGATCCCCCCCCCTCCCCCTGGCAGACTAAATTTGATGACAGAAAATGCCGTCATGTTGTACAATTGAGACACAATTTTTCATTGTTTTATCCTATAAGTTATTACGGCAGTGTGTTTCAAGATGAATTAATTATTTAGCTACAGATTATTAAGTGTACATTAAACAGTGTTGATCTGCCACGTGATATTTTAGTATGATAAGGGCAAAACGGGGAGCTAAATCGTCATTCAGAGTTACTAATATGTTATTCAGTTTCAGTATTAAATTTTGACACGTTAAAGATATTGATTAGTACAATGCAAATACTTCAGTCTGCATCTTTATATTTCGATACGGTACGAGTAGAACGGCTTGCCAATCCGTCATTTTTACGACACTATCATGTTATCAAATTTCGTCAGGAAATTTTATGTTGTAAATATCAATTAGTATAGTATAAATGTTTCAATCTGCCTCCCGATATATTGGTAGAATATGTGTATAATAGGACACCAGTTCTTCAATTTGGAAATATCGTACAATTGAGTTTCAAGATGAAATTTTAAAGCATTGAATATGCATATTAGTGCTACAAATAATTCAGTTTGCTTTGTCATATTTTTTCTAAGATATGAGCAGAACAGTGCGTAAATTAGCGGTTTTGTCAGTCATGTTATTGAGTTTTGTCATGAAAGTTTTACATGTTGCAGATTTTGACCAGTTTCATAAAGTATTTATCCTGCCTCGTGATATCTTGGTAAGATATGACAACAGCAGGACCAATGTGTGAGTAAACCAGAGCCTCTGGGGTTTTCCGATATTAAGGCCTTTTATTCGCATTTTATCATTATTCGCCTTCCTAGAGTCGGCGTGCTTAACATAAAGAAAATTACCTTCAAATTTTCAGGTGGGGTTGGGGGCTTAAATCGTCTGTACTTGTAGCTATCTTTCTTCCATAGTCTTGAAGAAAAACAGAAGTAAATGGTGTTTTCTTGAATTCAAAACAAAAGATTTAAAAAATTGATTTTTAAAACACTAATTAGGCAATTATTTCATCTCAAAACTTGATGACAACATACTACCGTCAATTGACGAATTCTCTCCTCTTCTGCTTATATCATACCGAGCTATCACATGGCAGACTGAAATATTTAGTTTGTACATGTCAAGATATGCAACATACTAAATTTGCAAGCCGTAACTTCTAAATGTGATAGTGCCATCGTAATGAGGAATTGGCATCTCTTGCTTCTTATATCATACCAAGATAAGGCGAGGCAGTCTAGTCATTATTTTATTTAGTCTTTAAAATATTGTCCTACATCATAATTTTTTCTCGTAATTCTATGACAGAATCACTTTTATTCGCTTCACCCGCTCTATAACAGTTGATACTTACAACTTGGAGTAAAGGTTATCTAAATAATATTGGATAATGAATAATTAAATGCTGAGCATTGATTAAAAACCGGAAAAATAATAAATAATAAAAACTTCTTAAATTTAAGTTTCTAGCACTAACCAACATTCTATGTTCCAGGAGTACACAAAGGGGTACAAAAAACTGAAAACGGACAGGCAGATTTTAATTAAATATCGGCTGCTTAGCAACTTCATGTATTGCATTTGTACAGTATAAATAAGACCTTTCAATTTTTTGGCGAAAAGGAAATCTGATTGCGTTCCTCTTTTTATAATATTAATTATACATTTTACCTTTTAAGTAAGGAGTCAAATTTAAAAGTTCGATTTAACTGAAAATTATGAAAATTACGTTATACAAATTCTGTTACTTTGATAAAATTATAGTAGAATGCATAGACATGTAGGCAATACATTTTGAAAGTGAATTTTGGACAAAAATTTGTTAAGTCTGGCATTATTTTAACCCCTTAACTGTTTTGTCCGAGTTCCGGGAAAATGTTTTCTTTTGCCACGCTGATTAATTTATCTACATTTCAGAATTTATCGGATGATATGTTTGAAAAGAATGTAGTAATGAAGAATAATATTAAATTACTTTAAAAAATAACCATATTCTGGCTAATTGTTAGGGTAGAGCCGGATAACTGGGAGGGAAAAGTAGTTACTGTTTTTTCGTTATTTTCTCAGTTGAAACTTGATTAAATTGTGAAGACAGGAGGTTTAAGGTATGTTATGTCTTATTCTAAACAGTATCCTTTATTTTAGAAGTCAAACAAAAATAAATCATCTTTGTAGGACCAAAACATACTGAATTATGACAGTTTGAATTCTATGAATTTTCAGCCTAAACGGGTGTTCCGTCTCCCAATAGCTAGTATAAACTCGCTTTTTGTCATTTTTAACAGAGTTATCAACTTATTAAACAATATACCTCCCAATTCTTCTGTTCAACTTTATTGCTTCCTGATTATGAATTTCATTTACCTATGTAAATTTATATATAGATATTTCTATTTGCGTATATACATATGATACAGTGACTATTATAATACTGTAAATAACAGAAAAAATTATAGTTTTGGAAATTGATACTTAATTGAAAAAAACATGAGGCTGTTTCTAAATCAAAATTTGCTACTCTTTTGCCAATTCACGAAACCATTTAAATCTGTTTAACGTATAAAACGCCGAGTTGTTTTTATTAAATAGCCAATCCCATACAGATTTTTTTCTTTAACTTTAATTCATTAAAATCCTTCAAAAATGTCTGAAAATATGTAAATGTACTGTGAAAATACTTCTGAAAATTTGTGAGTATTTTTTGAAATTGCTCTGATTATGCTACAAAAATTTGCTTTGACGAGAAGATGAGGAGATGCAAAGCATACCCCAATGATTTATTCTGACACTTTTATGATGTGAAGCTGTCAACAAACTGCTGAATTTTGCTTTTACAATAGACTTTTTTTCTGTTAATTTAAAGATATTTTTGTTTATAATTCAATATGTTATCGTAATGTAGTATGTTTAGCGTAATTTAATATGTTTATTAAACGCAATATGTAGCATCAAATCAGTTATCTGATACAGAATCTTTTTTTCCTTCCTTCAATTCTTTAAACTGCTTAAAAATTGTCTAAAAGTATGTAAATGCGCACTGTAAAAATATTTGTAAGATTAATAAATAATATTTATAGATGATTTCTTTATATTTAATTAGCTTAAAATTCAAATATATATGTATATATATATCTTTTTTGTTGTTGTTGTTTCAAAGTTTAATTCAGTTCCAATTAAGAGAAATACACTTAGTACACAAATCTTAAGATTTTATTTTTAGTCATTAACAGTGTTTCATTCAGACACTTTTCTCTGGAAGGGATTTCTGTGGTTCCGGGGGGGGGGGGGGATTGCACTTTTTAAACCATTGTAAATACAAAATCTCAAATCTTCCGGGAGGGGACATGTAATTGCTCGGAGGGAGGGGAGAACTTTATCTCCTGAATTCAGCACTGGTCATTAAGTATGGTTAATTTTTTTTTTTTTTCGTTAGGAGTCACTACACTAGAAATGTATAAAAATGTTGCGTTGAATCTTTTCTGTTTTTAACTTGAAAACTACTGACATTCGAGAAAACACAAAAAATACATTTTTATGAAAGTTTCTTTTATTTACCGTTAAAAGGCGCTTCTCCTCCCGCAGCTTTTTATATTTCAATTAAAAAAATGTAATGCAGATATATTTTGTCTTAAAGTAGTAACCGTGTAAAATTTCAAATTTGTATCCTAACAGCTCCATAAAAATCGTAATTTTAAACGTTTTTCGAACGCTCTCCGCCAATCATTTCAACCTTTTAAATATCTAAACTTTTTCACTGTTCTTTGAGACTGTCTTATAAGTAAAATCCACGTCAAATTAAAATTTTATTTCCTTAACAATTCCATTGAAATCTTAATTTAGGACGTTTTTAGAGCACTTCTAGCTGATTTCACCATTTTAATTTTCGAATTTTTTAGTAACTATTCTCACATAGCTTTTAAAACTTTTAAGTAATTACCATCATGCAAATTTCAAGTTTCTCTCCCCGTCAATATCTTAAAAATCGCAATTTCAGAACTTTTTCGCTTCTGAATCCATTGGAAGTAGTGGCACCGACATAAAGTATAGTCTATGATGGAGCAGGAACTATCACCATCGATTTGTGACTATCAAATGATTGATAATATTACAACTATTTGCTTAAAATAATTATAAAAAAAATATCAGTTTTATTAAAAGGGTTTTACTCGTCTCTAATCCCCTAAATAATTTAAACATATTGATTTCGGTTTACATGAATAATTTTGTATGACTCCGTATAATACCCAATAAGGAAAATCGCATAGTGACTCTTAAAATGAATTTCGTAGCAATGAAAGCGAATTTAAGAAAGAAAACAGGGCGTCATATTTAATTTTCGTCTATGTAATTAGTGATTAAATTAATTCAGATTGAATTCATGCAGATTGAATAAATCATTTTTTTTTTTTTAAAGAGCAATTACTTTTTCAATTTCAATCATGATAAATTGAATTAGGAGTCAATTTCGTATGATTGAATATTTAATCGACTAATCAATCGATTAAAAAAGTAATCGATTAATGCCAGCCTTGTGGTAGCGTTACTGCTAACGGCCAGAGGACTGACCGCTTAGAATGTCCGAATGTCAGAGACGGGTTAGGTCATCGACCGAGAGCAGTGATGCATCCAGAAACATCCAGAAACAGAAAACGCATAGTAACAAACAATGATCAGCACTTAATGGCGCTGACAAGGCAAAAGTTGTCTAACAAGGAAAAGAATTGTGTCAGCGTTTAGTTGCATGGCATAAAATTAGCCACGTTGCACAATTCCCTTATGAAAATGTTGCTTGCTCAGCAAGTATTTCTACTTAAATACTGTCCCAAATCCTTTGTGTAGACAGACGACTTCAGCCTACTCATGGTTACGGTCGTGCGATGCCTCGACCAGCGTCTGTACAATCTTACCCAGCCTTGTATATATTGTATATAATTAAGAAGTTACACTAAATAAGTACAAAGAATATATGTCTTGTTCCTTGATATTCATTTTACATTGCCAAAATACACATTAAAATGTGTATTTTGGAAAATTACACACTACTTTACACATATAGACAAATCGTTTTTGTATCATCGATATACCTGTTTTCATGTGTAAGTTTACACATTTAATTTTTAGAGTGTACTTTCCCTGTTGTATCTTTTGTTAAAAAATATTAATATTTATTGTACGAAAAAAAGGTATATTTTCTGCATGCCAACATCATGCTTTTCGTTTTTTCTGCAGATTTAAAATTCCTCAGTCGCTTTTCAGATTGAAATACAAAATTACCCACTTATTTGTAAAATCTTTCCGGTTCTAACGAAATAATAATATTCTAAAATATTAATATTTGCTGTATAAAAATATTGTACATAAGTGATTTCACGAAGTCGCCACACTGTTTTTTTAGCGCCTTCCTAGATATCATTTTGCGTATTAAGAGTATTATGTTGGATTGTTTACAAAAGTAATCCAGATCGAGCGTAACGCGCCCGATATACGCTGCCGAAGTCAATGGGGCCCTCAACACAACGTTCGTTCGAGTAGATTTTCGGCTGAAAATGCAAAATCATTCAACACTGATTTTAGGTATATTTGAAGTTATTAAGAGGGCCCGGACAACACCGCACGGTCTAGCTACTAATAAATAAATTGCTGCAAGAATAGCTGCTACCTTCGAAACAAAAGAGAATTCAAGTCAAAAACAAACACAAACTGAAACTCGAGTAAAAACATTCCGCATATTTATGTGCTTACTTGTTATTATACTAAACTAATAAGGTGATTTAAAGTAGTTGCTATATTAGAACTCGGTATTGTATCAAAATTAATTAATTAGTTTTCCTTTCATTTCTCAATAACTTCCAGGAACAATATTCTTATTTGGACAGTTTTCGTAAATGGCACAATTTGTCTGAACAAAAAGATATCTATTTCATCTTAAAAAAATGGGACAATAGAACACGTTTAAGTATTATACATATACTTGTTGTCTTCTATTGCAAGTTCGGTGGTTTTTTTCCTTTCCATTTTCTTTTATTTTTCTTTTTTAATAATGGATATCATTCCATTTTTTCTGGATTTAATGAAGTAATCACTTATAATAAAATTAGAACCGTTATTGGGTTTTCATTAGTAAGAAATTGATATCTAGATCTTTGATGGGAGATTTTAAGCCTACCAATTTAGTTCTCTCTTTTATCACATATTACCGCGGTTCTTCCCTAACTATTCCTCCAGTAAACTCTTAATTTTAATTTCTAATTGCCATAAGATTCCTATCAAGCAACATATCATCTTATGTTTTGTTTTTCTTTTTAATCATGCACTGTAATGAAAGAACCAGAAAAAAGTAGTAGAATATTCTGGCGATTAGGATGCCAGATTTTTTTTTACTGTCAAAATTTGCATGAATACAGCAGATGTTACTGTAAACTTATAAAAAGAAAACAGGGGGTTTACAGTATATATATATATTGCTATTAACTTGCAGCGAGAAGTTCTGGCAACCAAATTGCTAGTAGACTTTGCTGTGATTTTTTTTTCAGTTTTCTCTTACAGAATACATATTCTCTCCCCGGTGTTAATTTTAATAATTTAAAAATATACTTCCGAATTCTTAATATTATTAATTTAAATGCCTTCCGTAGAGCTTTAAGATATTTTCTTAAAACTGTCTTATCTTATTGATCTTATCGAATCTAGTGCGACTTTGTTTGATGAATAAAATTAAGTGGAATACAAAATCAAGGGGTGTTTATGTATCAAAATCATCTGTTCGTAATGTTGTGCAGTAACAATTATATTCCTAAGTTTAACAAGTTTTAACACAACAAACAAATTTATTCACGAATTATATACAAAATAGGACATTAAATGTCATATGCAATTTTACAATAATATTGGGAATAATATTTTGCTGTAATAATAGCATAATTAAAATATGTTGAAATGTGCATTGAATACATGTTGCGATGAGTTCGATTGTCTTTCTATAAGTGAAATTTGATTTCTTTCTTTTCTTTCTCCCTCTTTTTTTTTTCTTTTGTGAACATTTTTATCAGTAGAAGTAGTATTTGTTTCGGCGGAACATTATCCTTCAAAAAAAAAAAAAAAAAAAGTGTCTGAAATTTTCAATTTAGATATCTGCATAAAAAAAATCAAATGAAACCCAATAATTGGAAGCAATTTATAAATACTCATAAAACGTTGCTTGTATATATTCTGCATACAAGTGTGATTAAGAAAATAAAAAAAACCCAGCATCATCATTTAAAAAAATCAGGTGATGAAAATCTATTGATGGGCTGTTCTCTAAACCAGAATACCACAAGAAATATTCAGAAATAATATAATTAAAGAACTACGCCTTGAATATTTTTATTTTATTTTATTTATTTTTTTTGCTCATCTATATGAGTAAAACTAACACCAAAATATACAAGAAAACTTTCATTTTTTTTTTTTTTTAAGTAGGAAGAAAATGCAAACCTTGGGCATAGATCATATCCCTATGAAAATAATTTTTAATTAATGACTAGCAGGCTATGCCCGCTGCGCTGGACAGTATTTCTGAATGAACCTTGGATTAAACAAAATGCTGAATTTGAACTTGTATTATAAACAATATGGACCTTTAGCTGGACCTTGCTCATTACTGAAAACGATGCGAACGCCATTGCGATATAATGTTATCTTAAGCGTTTAACAAAATTTAGCTATTAAGAAATAATTCTTTTAGTTGATTATAAACAGCGCACTTTTGGTAGGGTAATGAGACCGTTATGACAACAGGAATTAATAGCTCTATAACTAATCAACATATAATGAAATCTTAGATACTAACACCATTCCTGAAAAGTCATATAACAGAGCCACTTGTAACAAAATATGTTCTGTAGATTTTTTTAAAAAGGCTAAACTTTCATAATCAAGTTCACTTAATTTTTGATCTTTTACTGTTGCTCTATAACTAAGTACCCTTGAACAATATGTATACACTAAAACCTTTCCAAAATTATTATCTAACTAATTGTGGTATATCCTATCAAATTATGATAAAAAAGCGGAATGAAATGCAAATTTCCGTTTTAAATATATAGTAGATGATGATGATGCGATTTTGTGTAATAGAAATCATCGTAAAATTTTCGCTTCAAACATAAACGATGCTTTCAACATTATAGCTAATACACCAATATGTGAAGTATCCGATTACGAAGGTTAACTTGGATTCTCATGAACAACTGCCCAAAGAAAAGTGAATATGGCTTTTGTGATATTTTTATGTTAGCCGGGCGCAGGTAATAAATCAATAAAGATTGTTTTCATACCCGATTCTTATTTTATTATTTTTATTTAAAACACAAACCTTTCACTCATTTCATTTAAAATGCATGGCTTATACTTATTTCATTTAAAATACTGAAAAGATAAACAATAACAAGAAATAATGCCATAATAAAAACAAAAAAATATTTTTAATTTACATACGAAAAATGTGACTACTGCTACTGGGAATTTTAAAAATGCTATTAGTGAGATGTGCGCACGGTTGCTATATATATACCCATTTTTTCTTCTTATCGAGGAGTAATTTATAAATCGCCCAATATTATTCCAATTCCATTTTCTTTCATTGAGGAATGGACCCTTGACAGGAAAAAATGGAAAAAGACTCTTGTAGATTCTTCGGATGGCGGCATCTGGCGCCATAAACCGAGTTTATATATATGAAAATTATTTTTCAGTCGTTACAAACATTGCTTTCATATTTAAATATTTTCGTTGATACTACTTGTTATCCCGTCGACCAATTTCACCAAATTATATAAATCGCCAAACCACTCGACAAATTATACAAATTGACATAATTTTTATTTTAAATAACCAATTAACAAATATTTCAGTATAACATTATTAAAAAATACAAATAAAACGTCGAAATTAAAATCACTTGATGACGCAAACACGTGTCGCTTGTTTAAAGTCAAGTAAATTTGACATTTACAATCAACCATTATTGGCATTTAATCTTATAGTTTGACGATAGATTTTTGGTCGACGGAATATCTAAGTAGTACCTTTTCCATTTTCGTTTTATAATGCTAATTTCTCAGTAATTTTTTTCCTTTTATTTTACATAATATCACTATTTTTTTTTATTAAGATGCTTGTATTTTTTTTTTTCCAAACTCATAGAGCCGTTTTTATTCTTTAGCCAAAAGAGTTGATTTGAATTTTTTCCGTTGCTAGAGTAACGGATGTAATGATAGATATTTTGAGGTTTAGACGCCAAAGACACCGCCAAATTAAAAAATATGAAATGTGTCATGAACTGTTGGACTTATAAAATTTACTTGGTACCATTCGATTCGGCATACAAAACTACATTAAAATATGCTATCATTTGACGCATAATTATGACATTCGATTTTTAAGAAATTTTTTTCCCTGTCCTTGCAAAAACCGTTAGGGGTGACACTTTAGAAAATCCTTTCTTAGCAGAAGTCTATGTCATAAGAAGTATTTTTACCACGATTTTCAAGATTTTAGGTTCATTAGTTTGCTCTGTGCGTTAATTAGTCCCCTAATCCAGACTTTATTTTATTGACGATATTAGATATGCCATTTTGCGGTGACTCGATGATCGAAAATTAGTCCAATATCATTTGAAATATTACGTAGCAGAGGAGAAAGTACGAAGAAAGACGAAGAAGAAATGACGAATTACAAAAGACTTGTAATTTTTTTATTCAAAATGTTGAATTTTTCGATAGTAATAACGTATTATTTCATAAATTTCCTTAAATATTATCTTTATTTCCTAGATTTCGAAGCTGTGAATTTTCTTATAAATGAAATTGGCGATATGACCTGAGTAAAAATGAAATAAACAATAGTAGATAATATTTTCTTTAAAAAATGGGTAATATTCGTTGATCTGAGTTCGAGTTTATAAATATCACATGCTTTTCGAATTACGGTGAACAACATTTTAAAAAGTATGAAATTATTTTACAACATGTATGTGTGGCAGAAATTCACACTGAAATTTAAGTATTCGATTCCATTTTTAAAATGTTAACTAATATCTATATAAGTTACAATTGAATATGAAAATATACTCAAAAAATGATCTCTTTCACTTAAAAAAAAAACCCCATTTGTGAGAATATCCTCAAGCTAATGTCACGCTTATGCATTTTTGGCTTAAAATCACATTGTTTGGCGTCAAAAGAAAAATAAAAAATCGTAAAGAAACAAATAGTATTTACACATGTGACTCACAATTACATCTGCTTGTTTCTTCTATAAGTCACGTGATGGGACAATTAGATAAAAAAAAAAGAAAAGAACAAAAAGAAAAAGAAATTTCATTAAAATTTCATCTTATCAAATTTTCAGATTCGTTTCTATAATCTAACGCAAGCGACTAAAAATGAACTGCAGTTTTTCTACAGAAGTGGAGTATTTTTTATGTTTTTCTATAGTCAACTATAGATTTTATGTAGTGCAATCTCGACTATAAAAATACTTTAGAAATTCTACGGCTAATGTGGCGTAATTTTGTGGTCCTTTATTTAAAAAATTCTCTGTGCCTCAAAAATACTATAGTTTAAGTGAAGTCATCATAAACTTTTAAAATAATGAGATTTTGCGTCTGTAGTAATACAGCAGTATAGAAGTAATTTTATCTCTTTAATTTTACCAGTTTCTAGTCTTTCTCTTAGTGTTTAACTATTTTAGTTGGCCGAAAGGAATAAATTTTATTATGTGTTTAATCAGAGAAAAAGAAAATTTAGTTAAAATTAAATTTCAAAATCCGTGAGGGAATGCCGTCCTCGGGTTACAGCTCCCCCCCCCCCCCCCCAAAAAAAAGAACTCTTTTTAACCTGACTTTAAGATAAAGTTTAAATACATAAACATAAAAAAAATCGACCGAAAATTAACTACCAAGAGTGAGATATAGGGGTGTGAATCTCTCCCCCAACAGAAAATTCTTAGATTCTGTTTAATTTTAAGTTATTCGGAATAAATAAATTTTACTATATTTGTCCAAATCGGAGAAAATAAGATATTTCCGTTAAGTAAATTCCAGACTTCAGGGATGGCAATGGGCCTTTTACTCCTCCCCCCCCCCCCCCTCCTTAACGGAATTTTTTTATTTCTTTTATTTTAAAATATTGAAAAAGAATGAATTTTACTATGCATTTCATAAAAAAAGAAAATTTAATTACTTAAATTTCAAAATTCAGGGAAGGGAAATGGCTTTTTTCTCCTATCCCCCCCCCCTTCTCCCGCGCAACTGATATTTCTGATATACTGCTTCTCTTTTATTTTAAGTTTCTACATATAAATAAATTTTACTATGTACAAAATCGGAGAAAAAGAAAATTCAGTTACATATATGTTTCAAAATCCAGGGAGCGACAATGACTCCCCTAGGCTCCACTCTTTTAACGGAAAATTTTGGTTACCCTAATTTTTAAGTTACTCGCAAAGAATAAATTTTACTATGTTTTTCAGAACAGGAGAGAAAAAATTGGGTTATTTAAATTGAAATATCTAGGGAGGGGTAATTGGTCTCCTATGCCACCTTCCCCTAAACAGAAATTCTTGTTTCCTTTTTTTTAAGTTACTCGAAAAAAATAAATTCTCCTATGTTTTCAAAATAGGAAAAAAAGAAAATTTAGTTTGTACAAATTCAAAATCCAGAAAAGGGCAATGGGCCTCCTATACCGCTCCCTCAACTGAAACTTTTTAGTTCCTCATTTCACTATTTCAAAACCAGTAGAAAAAAAAAATTAGTTACTTATATTTTAAAATCCAGGGAGGAACAAATGACTGTTTATAACCCCCCCCCCCCCCCCCCCGCCTCCTCCTAACGGAAAATTCTTGGTTTCTTTTTTTTAGTCACTGGCAAAGAATAAATTTTATTATGTTTTTCAAAGTAAGAAAATAAAATTAGTTACTTACTTCAAAATCTGGGGAGGGGTAGTTGCTTTCCTATGTCCCCCTCCTCCCTAAACGGAAAATTCCTGCTTCCCTTTTTTTTAAACTTACTCGAAAGGAATAAATTCTACTATGTTTTTCAAAAACAGAATTTTTTTTTACTTTAATTTCAAAATCCAGGGAGGAGGCATCCCACACCCCTTTTTTCTTTTTCATAGCACACCCGGGCCTGGATTTACTAAATGCACAATTTGCCCTTTTCCCCGAAAAGACATGACTCCCTGTTCGTATGAAAATTACTTCTACTTTATAAAAAAAAATTCTTATTAAATATTTTATTTTAAATTTACATTGGAATATTTGATTATTGTTCACGAAGCTGAGGCTGCATTTCTGACTGTAAATAAATATTTATTATTTAAATTAATTTTTAGTATAATAATTGATTTAATAATTATTAATAATATTTATACTTAATAATTATTGATATTTAATATAGTATTAATTATATATTACATAATATGAATAATATAATTTAATTTAAATAATTAATAATAATTATTAATAATACATAATAAATTAATATCACTTAAATAATATTTTTTATTCTAAATTCTTTCCGGGATGCAGTTGATTTTGCACTGTTAGCGAAACGCGATTGACCAATCAGAAGCTCGCATTTCGCGAACTTTTCCCTGTTTTAAGGAAGCAAGTTTTCTGATTGGTCAATCTCGTTTCGCTAACAGCGTAAAATCTACCTGGATTCCAGCGGGTGAAGCAGTAGTGCTCGTACAACTCAACTTTCGATCTAGGCGGAATGTTTTATTTACAATACATGTGACTCGCAATTCGGCTTTCGTCTTATTTTTCATAACCCTTTTTTTTCGTATTATACTTTCGCGTTCATTATTATTTTTTTTTTAAATGAATGTCAATAACCATAACATTGCGAATATTATGTACCAAGCTAATTTTTTAAAGAACTGACACCATGCCCGTTCGGTTTTTGCGTTCTTATAGTATTTTTTTAATCTGATTTGTCCGTATAATACTTTGATTATTCTTTTAGAATGGATATGTAAGATTGCTAAATTATGTACCGAGATAGATCTCTCTTTTTGAAAGGACTATTATACTTCCAAAAAACTGGGCCCTTTTTAAAAAATTCGGATATACTATTCAACAATAGAAAATAAAAGTCGCACCAATAAAATATTTCGGAGGAGGATTTGTAGGCGCAAGATACTATTTATATATATATATATATATATTGTTTTTTCATTAAAGAATAATAGAGGTGTAGCTAATTAAAAGCTAGTTAGTGTAAATTTAAATAATTTATTGTTACTACAAAGGAAAATAGTTCAAAAATCAATTTAAGTTTTTTATTGAATAGTTTTTTTTTCGTGTGTGTATTGTTCGGGTTATTTAATGTAACTTTTCAAGTAGTGCTGCTGGTTTAACATTTTAAAATAATGTGCATGACTTATTAAATTTTGGAATAAAATTAAATTTTAAAAGTAAACCGAAAATGTATGTTTTCAGACAATGCAAGAATCTTACATCTATTTTTTTTTTTTTTTTTTTTTAAATCTGCCCACCCCCAACTGCTGCTGAAGATTAAACTCGAAGCAACAACGGTCGTCCAATGGCCTGGAACTAACCCTTCCCACTTTTCTGTGTTTTTAATTTAAGCTATTTCTCTTTTAAATTTTTCCGATGACTTTAAAAAAAAATTCTGCCTCCAGTCGAGTGGTCAGTATTGATTAGAGTGTGTGCATGAATGTTTCTTCCTTAGTATACGCTAGTACTTGGTATTCGATGCTCAGCAATTCTGCAAAGCAGCACTCAATAGACTAGTGTAATAGTCGCACCCCTGATTTGAAGCAGAAAAAATCGTCAAACTACTTTCTTTTCATAAATTGGATGGATGAAAAAATTATGAAAGATTGGGTTCGCAACGTTTGGAAGAAAAGGTCTTGAGCATTGTTAAAAAAACCAGCCATGCTGGTAAAGGTCAAAATTAGCACTAGCCACCGGCCACAGGGCCAGTAAATGAAAAAAAGTGGCTCGTGAAAAATTGTCTATCAGCAGCCACTTTTTTACAGGGAGATAATAAAATTTTCTTGCATTTCATCAAGGATTCTACTTTTTTTGGTTCCAATCTATTTATATTAACATATTTATTTGGGCTACTCAGTTTTAGATTAATACTTATAGAAATTTTACTGCTTAACATTTTGAAATAAAAAAGTGGCCACTTAAAAAATTAGTCCTACCGGCCAGTGGCCAATTATGAAATTTCTCAATTTTGACCTATACATGCTGGTACTTGATAGTTTCCGAAGACATTTTGTTGATGATGTAAAGAAAAAACTTTCAGAAGGCAAAACGGATCTTGTGATAATTCCCGGAGGAGTCACAGGGATTCTGCAAGACAATATAAGACGAGTATATATGGATATTGGATAGTCAATGGGAACAACGAGAAAATTCCCAGTGGAAAAGTAAGGCGCCCATCCCTGGAACTAATGTGTAGTTGGATATTACAAAGCTTGACTTTAATTGACAAGCGATATAATTTCAAAAAAAATTTAAGAAGATGGGTATCTTCGATGCTTTGGACGGAAGCGAAGATGACATTTTATGGAATGACGGAGATTCTTCATACACCGACTCGCATTACAATAGTGATACTGAAACTTTTATTAAAAGAAATTTATTACGAGAATTTTTTGTTCAAATTTTCACAAAGATTATTTGTAAATTTTACATCTATAAAAATATTACCACAAATAGAAAAATGGTATTTAATAAACATCACATAATCTGGAAACATTTGGTAAGTTACTAATTTTATTATGTGTTTTTTTATACCATTAATGTTTCAGCATTTCAGTGTACAATATTATGCAGTAGATTTCTTCGCATAATAGTCGAATCTAGACTTTCACAATAAAAAATTGGCAAAAAAAGTGCGACTATTATGCGAGTAAACACAGTACTATACAGTATGAAGTCGATTTTTGCAAAGAATCTCTACTACTTACATAAGAGGTTACTTCACGCACATGAAAACGCCTGCCCTGTAATATTAATCTTATAAGAAATTTTTTTTTGAGGTATCTCATTTGCATTTCCATATTTTGAAATTATTCTGTTTGCCAACTGAGGTCGATCTTTACAACAGCCGTTTTTTACTTTCTTGATTTTGTTTGCAGGTTTTTTTTTCTGAGGCTATTTTTGTCTGAAAAAGATTAACGTCCTCATAAAAAAAGGGCTATTTTAGAGATCGTCTTTAGTTGCCCAATGCAAAAAAAATCATGTAAAAGCATGGGAATGCAAACGAGATATTTAAAAAAAAATATATCCAAAGGATTAAGATTAGAAAGTGCATGTACTTGCATGGGCACAGATGTCATATACGGGCGGGGGGATTTTCCGACGCCAGTTTGGCGAAAACATCAACAACATCCGTGTTACCAGATTAAGCAAAATAATGACACTTTGGCGCGCAGTTAAGTACCCGTTGAGTATATAACATTGGCGTCAGGCCCGGTAGCAGAAAGTTCGAGACGGGCGGCGGTCGTCGCAGATTTTCTTTTCTCTTTTGCAGATTCTTTTTCATCAAGCCTTTATTTTGCTTCATATTATGTTTAGCTCTTTCTTATTTAAGGGGTCAGGTAACCTTTGAACCAATAAAGTACATGAAAAAGTGACCTCTGTAAGAATTGCAGTCATTCTTTAACTAATTAACTTTTAATTATAAAATTTAAAACACATGTTAGGAACGATTTATTTTATCAATCAAAGTTGTTAGAAAAGGTATACACATATATAGTTTTTTTTTATTTATTTTTAAAGATAATACAATTATTACGAAAGAATTATTCTTGCATGCATTGCGCGCATGATTTTTCCCATTTCATCGGCTGAAACAAGCCAAGATTTTTTTAATGAGTACAGATATAAAGTGTTTTTAAAATGACCTACAATGAAAAAAATAAAACTTGTAGATCTCGAGAAAAAAATTTTTTTTAGAGAAATTCGAAATACCGAGATTTTTTTTATACAAAAGTAGCCGTAAATTCTAAACTTTTTACTTGAGAAACAAAATAATAGGTCATTTTGTGCTTCTGTATGTTTAATACATCCACCAAAAATTTCGTGAAATTCTAGGCAACCGTTTTTCAGAAATCGTGCGCGCAATGATCAAAATCGCTGTTTTGAGAAAATTGGCTTTAAAGATCGAAAAACCCGTTGATGATATAGCAAAAGATCAAAGTGTTTTAGAAATAACTTCTCTTCTAATGCGAATTTTTGTATAGGGTTTGATTTTAAATGTTCCCAAAGAATCATATTTAATTATAAGCTATTAAAAAAAAATTCGATTTTTGGACGCTTCAAAGGTTACCTGACCCCTTAATACAAAAAGTTGAGATTATTAATAATAACAATTTATAAAATACCTAAAAACACTACAGGTAAGTGATTGTTTGATTAATTAACGCTTCAATTGTAAAAAATATTTTACCTGCAGATTATTTTTTGTCCCTGAATGCCTGAAGTATCTGTCGCAGACACATGGAGAATTTTCTGCTCCGGGGGCGTCAGGTTTATGACATCTGTGCCCTTGCGTGAAAGTGCATGAGCGAAGTAGCAAAGATGAATTTCACTATTTTGAAATTGTTAAGGGTGGAGTTTCTTCTAGGTTTAAGACAAGGCAGGCTGCTACCGGTGAGAAAGGGCACTTCTTTAATTCTAAAGGGCATGTTTTAGATTCTTTAGGGCACTTTTCGCATTCTTAAAGGCGGCACAGTAGCATTCTTTTGATTTTTAAAGCCTTTCAAGACAACATCGAGTCAATTTTTACTATGCAAGAAAATTTTTTAATGCAAAAAGGAGAAGGGGCAATTTCTTTTACCGAGTTGCAAGAATTGTGCAAATTTTTTGGATGAGGAGCAAGAAGGGTGCTAATTTTTTGAATGAGGGGCAAGAGGGGTGCTATTTTCTAAAGCAAAACACTCCCCGCTTTTCCTAAACAGTCTGTTCGAAACTCTGGTAGGAGTGCATTTTGCCAATTTAAAAAAAGGGTAAGGCACAGCACCCGTAAAAAATATTCTGGAGGGAACACTAAATAGTAAAATATATTTAATATATAAGTAGTATTACAGCTCCTAGATTTAAAGCCGGATTACCATTTCACCGGTAAGTAATTTATTTTCTTTTTAAGAACATAATTGCACTTGATAATTTCTTTAATAAAGCAGTTCTGTTTCTATGCTTTGAGCAGCTTCGTGTGTTTTGGTTTTGTTAACTGCATATAAATTTTATTTTACGTAATTTTCTTTTGTTTACATTGTTTAAATCAAAGTACACATGGGTGGTGTTTACATTATGCCAGTCAAGAAGTATCTCCTTTATAACAAAATTAACGATTTTGTTGACTGATTTTTGAATTTCGTATTTTCATTCTGTGACAGAATCACAAAACTTGCATTTTTTCCCATGTCTGACTGAAAACAATAATTAACTTTTGATCTGCGACTGATTGATGAATTTTGAGATATTTTCATGCAACTGACTGACAAATTTTGCAAATTTTTTTTCGAAGGAAAGATATGACATCTGTTCCCCTTAAATTACTTATAATCTTGACATTAATGTAAACATTACCCTTAATCTCTGATTCATCTGATGTAAACAAACAGCCATTATTTGTGACATTAGTTGTAGATTTGTCCCCAAACCACTAATTTATAGGCATTTTTGAATTTTTTCAATTAATAATATAGAATTGTGTTTGCTTGATGTTTATATATGAAATTATCTAAAAATAAGGGAGCTTCACATTACTTTTCTTCTCAAGTGGGCACACATAGAAAATAGTGTCAGAATGAACAACTGTTCTTATGACGTAATTTTCTTTGAAAAAGTTTTGGGATTTTTTTAAAGAAAAATTATATGTGACATTTATCGTATGTTATGAAATTCATATTTTCAAACTTGCATCGATAATTTCAGTTCTGTTCAATTTAAAAAAATTGACATATTGTATCTATGTTTGCTCTATTTTTTTTTTTTTTTTTTTTTTTTTTTTTTTTTTTTTTTTTTAATTGTACTGAAATCTATCGGAAAAATTTGAGTAAAATATTTTTATAAATTTCATCCTTCAATTTAAGTATAATACATTATTAGCATTATATATATATGATGTGGGAACACTGTATCTCCTGACTGAATTTATCCCTGTGCAATTGTTATGGTGAATACTTTTCATTACGGGTGTTCTCAAATCCAAAGGGGCAACTTTATGACATACATTTTAAATTATTTTTGTTTGGAAACGCATGAAACTAGCAGGTGTTTGTATTCAGAAACTATGTAATCGAAAGACGTTTTCAGACGTTTTACTTTACCGCAGAAACGCGGAATTCCGCTTTTTCAGCAGTGAATTTTATTATTCCTGGGATCGATGCAAATATGCATTAAAATTTGATGACATTTTTAATGAGGGAAGGGTTGTAGTGGTAGTGTATGAAATATAACAAAAACGCGAGTACGAACCGCACCAAATTGAGCAAAATTGTCAAAGGATCATGGAAAAAGTGCAATTAATGTCAAAGGATCATGGGAAAAATGAGATTTTCGTCAAAGGATTACAGGAAAAAATGCGACTTCAGTAAAAGGATCGCTGGGAAACGCAATTTTCATCAAAGAATCGCCGGGGACCGCGATTTTCATCTAAAGATTGCCGGGAAAATGAGATTTTCGTTAAAGGATCACGAAAAAGACACGATTTCCATCAAAGAATTGCAAAAAAACGTGATTTTTGCCAATAGACCGTGTACAATATGCGAATTTCTTCAAAAGGTCATGCAACATGCTCAAATTTCATCGAAAGATCGTGTAATATGCGAATTTCTTCGAAAGGTCGTGGAAAAAACGTGAATTTCGTCAAAGAATCACAAAAAAATATGATTTTTGTCAAATGATCGCAGAAAAAATGCAAATGTCGTTGAAAGATCGTGGAAAATATGCGAATTTCTTCAAAAGATCTTGCGAAAAAATGTGATTTTCGCCAAAGGATCGTGTAAAATATGCAAAATTCGTCGAAAGACCATGCAATATGCGAATTTCTTTGAAAGGTCACATAAAAAACACGAATTTTGTCAAAGAATCGCAAAAAAATGTGATTTTTGTCAAATGATTGCGAAAAAATGCGTATTTCGTCAAACGATCGTGTAAAATATGTGAATTTCTTCGAAAGATCGTGCGAAATACGCAAATTTTGTCGAAAGATCGTGGAAAAAATGCGATTTCCGCCAAAGGATCATGTAAAATAAGCAAATTTTTTCTAAAGGTCGTGCGAAATACGCGAATTTCCTCGAAAGATCATGTAATATGCAAATTTCTTACCACTTATTCATGTTATGCACCTCCGATGACCCTCCCTCTACATTCACATACTAGGGGAGGGGTCACTTTTCTAAATTTTGCCGACATCCGTCATGTGACATATCTTTGGAAAGGTCTGTGGCTGCTTATTTGTATTAGCACCTTCGTGTCCCTCTTGCCGCCTGCCCCTCCCCGTGGGAGGGCATTTTTCTAAATTTTGCCATAGCCCCTCATGTGACATATTGTTGAAAAGGCCTGTGACCGCTTAATCATTTTATGCACTTCGGGTGCTCTGCCCACCACTTCCCCCCCCCCTCTGGGTGGTACTTTCCTAAATTTTGCCGACACCTGTCATGTGACATATCGTTGGAAAGGCCTGTGACCGCTTAATCATTTTATGCAAACCCCCTGGGGGGGGGGGTACTTTCCTAAATTTTGACGACACCTGTTATGTGACATATCGTTGGAAAGGCCTGTGACCGCTTAATCATTTTATGCACTTCCGGTTCTCCGCCCACCACTTTGCCCCCGGGGGGGGGGCACTTTACTAAATTATCCCAACACCCATCAGGTGACATATCGTTCGAAAGGCCTTTGGCTGCTTAATCATTTTATGCACTTCCGGTACTCCGCCCACCACTTTGCCCCCCGGGGGGCACTTTACTAAATTTTCCCGACACCTGTAATGTGACATATTGTTGGAAAGGCCTTTGGCTGCTTAATCATTTTATGCACTTCCGGTACTCCACCCACTACTTTGACCCCCTTGGGGGGCACTTTGACATCCGAGGGGGAGCAATTTACTAGATTTTCCCGACACCCGTCATGTGACATATCGTTGGAAAGGCCTGGGACCGCTTAATCATTTTATTCATTTCTGTTGTTCCACCCACTACTTTGCCCCCCCTGGGGGGCACTTTCCTACATTTTGCTGGACCCGCCATGTGACATATCGTTGGGAAAGCCTGTGACCGCTTAATCATTTTATATACTTCCGCTGCTCCATGCACTACTTCAGGGAGGCAAAGTGGATACTCAGTGAAAAAACTACAACATTTTTGAGGTCGATATAGCTACAAAAAACTGCAGTTGGAAAACTGCGGTGATTTGGCCGATTCCACTACAGAATTTTTGCGGCCAACAAAACTGCGAAATTACTGCAGAATTTTTAATATTGATATAAATATAAATTTTCTGTAGAATTTTTGTGGTCAATACAGCTGCGAAATTACTGCGGTTAATAAACTGCAGTAATTTTGTGGTTCCGCAGTTTTCCACCGCAGTTTTCCAACTGCGGTTTTTTTTATAAAATTTCTGCAGTTCATTTTTAGCTGGGTAAAGAGCCAAATATTGTGCATCAATTGTAATCTTTCTTATTAAATTAGTTTTTAAGCATTACAAATATTTCTTTCAGGTTTAAATTAAATGTTTCCGTTTTTTAATATTATCACTCATTAAAACGGATTTTCTTTTCCTTTTTTCTTTTTTTTTCATTTAAATAAAATTAGTAACAGTTTTTCTTTTATTTTTCGAGATGTAATAGCCGTTTCAATTTTTTTATCAACGATAAATTTCGCCAAGAAATAAAATGGTAAACCTTATCGTCCAAAATAAAAGAACTTTCCGTCATAATTCTATAACTAATGTAGGTAGAATGATGTGTTATAGCTTAAAACCTTCCCTGAAACGATACCTATCTAACGGTATAAGTTTCGTAAAAATCCATGCAGTAGAACTCGAAATCTAGGCGTTCGGAACGAAATTTCCGTTTGGATTATATATATATAATAGATTAACCTTAATGGCCGTATCAGGCGGAGAACGATAAACAACAAACATTTCCCCCAACATTTTACGAAACATGTTCATCCAGCTTGTTGTATGTTCGGTAAACACGTTCTGCAAACGTTTTGTAGGGTTATAGCGTTAACGTCTCAAACAACACAAACACATCCTAAAAACATCTGAAAGATGTCATATTCAGGACAAGCTGATATCCTGTGGACCGATGAAGTGGTTCTATCGACAGTTACAGAACATCCCCTGGGTTTCGAAATGTCACACCTGTCAACGTCCTGTGGATGTCATTTCATGAGACCTTTCGGACGGTTATAGGACACTTGCATTATATCCTCTGGATGGACCTAATAACATCCTAAAAGCATCCAAATAATATCATATTCATAATAAGCTGATATCCTGCAGATGGGTGAATTCGTATTGTAGACAGTTATAGGACATCTTCTGTATGTCGAAATGTCACACCTGTCGACATCCTGTGAACGACTTTTTATGATAGTCTGATGATGAATGCAGATAACCTCTAGATGGCTTAATGATTAGCATTTTTGAAATTCATATGTATTCATACATATGATGACAATACATTGATGTATTAAGTCACTGAAAACTTTTTTTTACTTAATAAATCATATAGTTTATGATATCTTCATTTGCTAGATGAAGTATTTTTTTAAAGAAAGGTTTATTGAATAATTTGGTCACAGGTTATATAATTTATTGAATAAAAAATGTTTTCAGTGACAATATATGAATTTCAAAAATACAAATTGAATTCAACAATAAATCTTATATACTCTTGATAAAATACAAGAATATTTAAGAAATTTCGTAAAATTCTTTACTTACATATAATAATCATTTTACATATTTTATTCTTAATTTGAACAAATATTAGACAAAATTGTGCAATTAAATTTTTTTCATCATACCTTCATTACTTTTTAAGATGTTGTCTTGCAGATTCCTTAAAATGATCTCTGGAGTTCTAGCATTTTTCTAATTTAACATTTTGTCGTAAGATGTCATATAATTTTTTTAAATTGCAATTTCATTCACTTTGCAAGTATTTGTTTTACTTATTAAAAAAAGGGGCATATAACTACTTGATCCACCATCCACTTTAGGAACACCCAGTACATGCAACAAATGTTATGCATTTCATTGTCCTATGATGAGATGCCACATGAAATTTAAAAGTATAGTTTTGTGGTATTACATTGTTTTTATAGACAAAAGCTATTGCATAATACATCTGTTAATATTTTTGTAGTAAAAACAAAAAAAAAACCAAAAAGTATGCTCTTTTATATTTAGTGGCCAAAGCACATTTTACTGCTGTGATAATTCGGCTGTAAATACCACTTCAAATTTAATTTGTTTTACTTATCTTTAAATATATTACCTTATTTTAAACTAAATAAAATAGTACCATGGAAACATTTAAATTCATATAATTGGTAATAGATCAGTAAACACCCAGTAGCACAAATTTCTCCAAGTGTCTGCGACAGATACTTCAGGGGCAAAAAGTAATCTGCGGGTAAAATATTTTTACAACTGAAGCGTTAATTAATCAAACAATCACTTACCTGTAGCGTTTTTAGGCATTTTATAAATTGTTATTAATAATAATCTTAACTTTTTGAATTAAGTAATAAAGAGCTAAACATAATATGAAGCAAAATAAAGGTTCGAAGAAAAAGAATCTGCGAAAGAGAAAAGAAAATCTGAGACGGTCGTCACCCGTCTCGAACTTTCTGCTACCGGGAGTAAACGTCTTTTATGTACATGATGAAGAATTAACACAAATTGGAGAAACGTTAAGATATTGTTTCATTCTATTGTTCTTATTTTAATGAATAAACAAGTTTTGCATTTTAATTGTATTTTAAATAATTGCACAATTTACACTAAGTGCTGAATATGAACTTAAATTACTTGATAAAGAAAACGTACAGTCGTGGAAAAAAAAGTAAACACCCCCTACTAACTCCTCAACAAATCATCATAGAAGAAAGTTACTGGTACCGAACGATTGGAAATAAAGTCTACTTTTAAATGATGTATATAAAATTTTCTTAGGGGGTCATCTACATATTAAAACGAATCCTAACTTCATTTTTTTTCAATGGCAATACCCAATTTTAACGAGATATTTCAAATCTTCCGTTCAATCTATGCCTAGACACCATATTTCAAGTCTTATCATTCAAGTCAAAAACTTATCATTCAAGTCATACAAGTCATATCAAGTCAAAAACTTATCATTCAAATATGATAAGTTTTTGAATTATAAACATTCAAAATTTAGTGCTTCTAATGTTAAATTATATTTTCATATTTTTATTTATATCTCCCGAAATTATGCTCCTAATGTGCTAATTTTTTTTTTGTGGTAATAATACTAATATACCCAAACATAAATAAGCTGAATTTGTAATTTTCATAATTTTATGATATGAATTATGAAATTAATATTCGAAAAAATTATGAATTGCAACCTACAATTTTTTTGATGGATTTAGATTTATTACGTCCTGCTTTATGGAAATTCAAAAATTTCACATTTTTCTTCCAAGTAGTTTTCAAAGTATGCTTAAAAAACGGCAAAATGATGGTTTATCTATGATGGAAGTGAGTAGACATTTTGAAATTTATTCTGCCGTACTGTAATCTAACACGCTTCATTGACTCCTTGAGTGGTGCTTAAGGTGCCTTGATCAAGGAAGCGGCTCTCTCGGTTAACAATCCAGTACGGAACTTCAATTTGGATACAGCCCTTAGAATACGCTCGTTTTAAAATAATTAATTTCTCGGAAACTTATGGTACGAATTGCATAAAAATTCGTTTTTAGGCTAATTGAAGGGTGTGGAGTTCATTTATGCTGTCAGAATTGGTTAATTGGTTAATTTAATTTATGCTGTCAGAAAAAAAACAAAGTTATGTTTCGTTTTAATATGTAGGTGGCCCCCTAAGCAAATTTTATATACATCATTTAAAAGTAGGCTTTATTTCCAATCGTTCGGTACCAGTAACTTTCTTCTACGATAATTTGTTGAGGAGTTAGTAGGGGATGTTTCCTTTTTTTTTTCCACGACTGTACATTAAAATTATCAAAAAATAATTAGAAGTGAATACCTGAAAATGTTATTCAACATGAAAAGTCAAAGTTTACTCCCAATTTAATTGAAGGTCAGTAAAAGAATAAGAATTAAAGAAGAAAAAGAAATGCTTATACGATGGGTTATAAAAATCTAGGCACCAGAGGGAAGTCTCTCACCACTTAATTTTATTAGTTTTCTTTGCTTAAACTTTCTTAACATTCTTACAAAAATTTTAGACGTAAAATAACAAATAAAATTTAGTGGTGAGAGACTGTCTGCTGGCGCTTAGATTTGTACACCCCTGCTTATAAGATATATTCGAAAGTGTTATTATTAATATTTATGGGAAACATAACTGTTGTTGAATTACTTGTTTATTAATTATTAAAATAATTCCTATATTAAAAAAATTATAAAGTTACAAATTACATAATAAAACAGTCACAATAAAAACAAAACAAATATTTATTTAACAACTTTCACAATAAAATACAATTTTTTTTTTATTTACAACTTTTACAGGAAAATACAAAACAAATATTTATTTATAATCTTCCACATTAGAAAATATAGTTTCAAAACATTTTTTTTTTTTTTTTTTTTTTTTTTAGAATTCAGTTATCCAGTTTCTCCTATCTTGCCGTTGTCGCAGCAATTTTCACTCTGCATACATCTATAAGGAAGAAAAGACAAAATATACATTTCTACCTAACTTTACAGGTGCATCACATCCACTCAAAAGAATAAATTAGTAAATATATATACAATGGGTGTACCAGTGGCACACGCAGAGGGGGGGAGCAAGGTGCCCTGGCCCCCTCCAAAGAAAAAGTGAGAAACACTAGAAAAATTATTTAAAGTAATTACGGTACCAAAGTTTGTTTGTGTGTGGGGGGGACGGGGGCAGGATCTGCCTACTTCCAAATCTCATTGGCCTAGGTTTACCTAGGTTCGGCCTAGGTGGACAATGAGCGGAATGTTTGGCCGTGTACTGTCGCATATATCAGCTATATATTCGCAAGCTTTATATGATCATATATATTGCGACTCAGATAGTTTAAATTTAGCAATTGGAAATGCTGCATTCTTGATAGAAATAAGAAACTACATTATAGACCGAGAGGCGGCACCACAGACAATCATCTCATCGAGCTAGAAGCTGAAATTCCGGGATTAGACAGAACTGGATTAGCATATTAAAATTTAACTCGTCTGCCAAAACATATCTTGGTGGAAACCACCTTCAGACCAATTTTAGTGGTTGACTCGTAGGTTTATTATTGCGTTTTCCTGCACCTAAAGGTATTAAAACATGAAGGACTGGGAGCAGGAAAACACAATGGCAAACCCTCGAGTCAGCCTTTTCAGGTTTTTTCCATTAAAATTCTGATTGACAAATAAAGTTTAAATGAACTCGCCCAAAAATTTGCATCCAATGATTCATTTCATCAAAGCTATTTTGGATATTTTTCTTTAAATTACAATATGTCTCTCGGTCGGATAAATATAAACAGGAAGTTCTATAAATGTTTGTTTAGGGGCTCTTTAAGTATTTAACTTCTACACATTCAAAAATTAGTGTATTTTTAAATTATTAATTTAATTAAATTTTAAGTATAATAATTTTCATTTTCATTAAAATAAATACATTATTATTAAATACTGAATTAATTACTGTAATTTGATGATTAATTAGTGTCTCCTTGTAATTTCCTACTGTAATCGTAAGAAATTTTGCACCACTCATTTTATTTCGTTTCGCCGCCAACGCTTGGCACCCCCCCCCCACCCCCCCATAAAAAATTCTGGGTGCGCCGCTAAGATGTACAATAAGTTGTTACTGTTTATTTCTTCAAAAGATCTTGCAGTAAAATTTACAGTTATTTTTAAGAACTTTATTATTTAAGCCGCAGGAAATACTCGAAAATCTATGAAAAATTAAAAAGCAACGTAAGTGCAAGCACATCTTATTTTATCTCAATCTCAAACATCATCAGCATCAAAGCACCCGTCTTAATATGTATATAGTATGTATACAGTAGACCCCCCCAAATGACATGGGTCCATCGTAAGACCTAAGTTGTGTAGATTTTGTGTCACTATTTTGTTAGCATTTTTTAAACAGTAATTTGAATATAATAATGCACTTCAAATCACAATGAATGTTTATAATAAAGTAAATCGTTAAACTTATTAAGTAAATAAAATAATTAAAATTAAGAAAATGTAGAAAATGATTAAAATATTAAAAGTAAAGATCAAGAAAATGATGTATAACTAAGTATGAATAATAAAGATAAGATTTTTTTTTTAAATTATTCACCGAATCTTGCCTCAAACCTATTAGTCCAAGAGCCGACAGCACAAAAACCTATATTATCAAGAACAAGAAAAACTTTTAATTTATGGAAGAGTAGAAGTAGGGGAATCTAATGATCCATGTCTGCTGGAAGTTAATTGGTGCATAAGCCAAAAATTAATATCACTAGTGGTTGACTCGTAAGTTTATCATTGTGTTTGTCCTACAAACAAAGATATGAAAACATGGAGGACTGGAAGCAGGAAAACACAATGATAAACCTATGAGTCAACCACTGGTGGTATTAATTTTTGGCTTATGCACCACTTCAGTTCCGGCAGACATGGATCATTAGATTCCCTTACTTCTACTCTCCCATAAAATAAAGGTTTTTTCTTGTGCTTGATAACATAGTTTTTTCTGCTGCCGGCTCTTGGACTATATAGCAATAATTTACATCAAAATTGTAAAATAGCAAAGTTTTATTTCACGTTTAGCCAGGCCTAATAACGAAAGAAGCTTCATCAATACATAAAACTGCATAAGATAATAAAAGGACAAAAAGTATGCTCTTTCATCTACATATGCTTCCTTATGGTGAATGGATTGTGATTACCACAGATATCAGCGCTATCACATATTTTTTCAGAAATAAATTTATTCTTTCTTGATGAGAAAGAATGCAATTATATTATCCAAAATTACATATTAAAATGTGTACAAAATAAAAACAAATCTCTAATTTTCCCACTACTTCTAAACAAGGATGGTCTGATGGGAGGGTAGAGGTCTACCCGGGCCGTACCCGTCGAGATGAGGGCGAACATCAGAACGTACCGGGGCGCGGGATTACAATCCAACAAAACTTGAAGAGTTTGGCCAGATAAAACGCAATGATCCAAGAGCGCTAAAATCTTCACTTTCTACCATTTCTCCAGGAACCCATTTGTTTACACCGGGGTAGATCAGTTTCAATCCATCTTACTGTTCGTGGAAGAGGGTGATGGGAAGAAAGAAACGCGGTTAACTTTCGGAAAGAAAATATGCTAAGACAATTAAGTTCCACGAGTAACATATGATCGCTAATGTCTTAATTAAAAATTAAAATACTTGTGAAATATGTTATTTTAATGTATAAAAGTTATTTTCAAGGTTTATGAAAATTGTGTACAATATCTAAGAGCTGGAGACCTGTTTGTCATTGTTTTTTAAGTGCATGTTTTCTGTGTACATAGCATGTATATGTCCTATATTATAGCGTTTATTTCACGTTTAAAAAAAAAAAAAAAAAAAAAAAAAAAAAAAAAAATATATGTAAGATCCAGTAAAATTTCATGCTGTGTTGTCATTTGTTTTTATGATTGCATATTCATGAATGATTTGTTAAAAAATTACTGGAAAATGTTTTGCTAATTTAGTTTAAATAGAAAAACACATTTGTTCTTTTATTAAGTAAAGTGGAAATAAAAAATAGCCACAATATGTATGTTAACACTGGCGAATTTTCAAAGTTGTTTTTAAAAAGAAATAATAACATTTAGAGATCATCTAAAAGTAGTATTAAACATTTTTTTCTGAACGTTGTTATTATTATTCTTAACTCCATTTATCAGCTAAGCTCAATGATACATAAGACAACAATATTTAAATTATTGCTAAATGCTCAATTGTTGAATATTCAAAGCTCATTTTTTTCAATTCTTAATTAATTAAAAGATATTTGTAAAAAATTCTTTTTATTTATAGATTCATACGTGAAACGAGTTTAAAAAGAATAAGGTAAGCTTGGGTAACTAGTCTCAAAAGGTAACTGGGCCATAGACTTTTTTTTTTTAAGTTTTGGCTTTTGTCAACGTTGAACTCCCATCTCTACTTCTTAAAACAACGTGTGTCCACTCAATCATAACTCTGCCTTTGTTGAGATAGGTTGCCGAAAATTTAGGTTTCTTTTTTTAAAAACAACGTCCATTTGATTGAACTTCCTCGGCTTTTTATTAAAATATGTAAGTACTTTTATTAAACAATCATTTTATTTAAAGATTAGACACATAAATACATTAATATTATTAGGTATCTATACATATTTACTTCATGTTTCAAATGTAAGGCCGAAATTTCAGTTACCCCATAATTTTTTCAAAAATGGGGTAACTGGGACATATATCAGGGATAACCGGACCAATTGGGATCCAGTTAACCCAACAGTTATAAATATCTTTTTGAGTTTCTCTTACTATGGGAAATTAATTTCTCTATTGCTTTTTTTGCTTGCAATAAAAAAAATTACGTAATACCTTATTAAATTTACATAATAAAAATTTAAAAAATCATGTTGGGGGTATCAAACCAAATTTCTTAAGTGTGATGGCTATAGCTCGAAATTTTACGATACAGATGAAGAGGCGTACATAAGGTAAAGTGAGATTATTAGAAAATTGTCGAAACGAATAAAAAAAAATAGTTCTATTCGATATAAAAATAGGGCTACATTCTCCACAGGTTTATTGGACATATCGAACTTCCATTGTGGTAAATAAAAAAGAGAATGAGATATTTAAGTACTTACGTAGCCGTTTGTTCATAGATTTATCTTGTTATTTTTTTCCTTAAAATACCCATCTAACTTTTATACTTATTATCTATACTAAAGTACATAAGTACTACTTAATACTTATATTTTTCGTATAAATAAATCTAATATTTTCACTTTGAGTGCTTTTTTTCGACACATTGACAGTAAAGGTTTCCCTTACAACGCCCTTTAGTTGATATATAATGTACATGATCTGCCTGGTTTAAATTTTGTTTAGTTGTTTACACTTTTTCGAACAGGACCTGGCACCCAATATAAAAATGTACAAACGCGTGGGAAACATAGACCCTCCTGGTCCACTTGCCCCATTTAGGGAAGAAAGATGAAATATATATTTTATTTTTAGATATTAAAATGTAATTTTGAACATTTCTGCCTGATAGAGGGAACCTAACTGAACATATTTACGAAAGTTCAGACTTTAATCAAAATGAATATTAGCCTTTTGAAGCTGAATTGCCAGAATCTTCAGAGTCACATTGTAAAATCATGGCCCAGTTGCCTCACTTAACCTTATGTGATCAATCATTAAAGCTATTTCATTTTAAGAAATCATAATATTTTGAATAAAATTAATTCTCTTATTACAAAAAGTTAAATAAAAAAAACACAAATATTTCAGAAAACGTAATGACGGCAGTGCTTCAATAACATTTTCTTTAAATGTTAAACGTTCTATGTCATGAAATAATAAACTCTAAATACAGTGATATTAAATATATTCATCATAGAATTAAAATATTTTATTTTTCTTTCTCTTAAGTTGTCGAATTTACAAATCTCATTTATAAAACAAAAAAAGGCTGTCCTTATCTTTCGTGAATGCAAGAATTATGTTTTCTAGTTACAAAAAGTTATATTGTTCCTACTCTATCAGATTATCTCAAATGTTGATTTTAAATTTGTAGTGATATTTCAATATTGACCTGTAATATATTAATCATTATTGTTTAAATTATTTCACTATAAAATTTATTTTCTCCAAGAAAACCGTCATTCATGGGTCCTAATATAATTAAAAAATTGAAAATTGATCTCCAATAAGTAGAAATTTAACAATGACACAAAATAAGGAATTTAGTTATGCATTTTAATTTAGAATAAACCTTAAACAAAAATTTATTATACATACATAATTATTCATCTGTTGGTATTCAAATTCAAAAGCAACTTTTTTTTGGATTTTCCACCACCTCTGACAGTACATATTTCTTTTTCATTTATGCCAGCAATTCTTACACCACAATTAATAAATTTCAATTTTTTTTCTATATAAATACTAAATTTATGAGGTTCACAATGTCTTTCCTGACAAATTTGACTTTTAACAACAGTTCTAAATAATCAACCTTTTTACCGAATAGTCATTTTATTTTATTTTTATTTTTATTTTATTTTTTATTTATTTATTTATTGTATCTGCTTTATCACCCAAACCCATTTTAGAACTTCTTTACAAAATTCGGTCTTTACATTTCGGTTTGAAGATTTTTATTATTTTAGAAAATCAAAGAAATGGTGTAAACAAAACAAAATATTAAAACATTTTAGGAAATTTTTAGAAAAATATGTTACAGGTGTAGTAAAAAAATAATAACAATGCGTAATTAAAACAATAAAATATGAAAATATTTGAAAAATCTATATAAATGAAATAATTTGCATTAAAAAAAATCAGAATTATAAATTATCTTAAAAATGGTAAAATTTATCATTTGTTTTAGAAATAGAAGAGTAATTTTCGTTTCCAAAGCATTTCACACTATAAATATCACAATATAATCCCTATCATACGAAACGATACAAAGAACTGCAATGCCTTTCTCCTCCCTAAAAACTGGGTTTTCTCCATCAGCGAAAGTGTCAAAAGCTGCCAACTCCAAGCCGCCAAACCTTTCAAGTGCTGTTAAATTGTAATGTAGCGGCCGGGGTGGCAGAATTAGGACAATTTTTTCAACGGGTCGGGCTAGTAAAAATATTTAACGGGCCTGCAGGGCCGGGATGATAAAAAAAATTAAGCGGCCCTACCGCTTCGATATAAAAATTTAAGCGAAGCCAATAAAATATGAGATATTTTCAATGAATATGACTTTAGCGAGAAGAAGTATAAATGCGCATCACGAGCCGATGTGAGTTTGAAAACATTGATACAGAAATGCAACATGTTCTGTCCATTGTAGAGATCGGCATCGGACTGTTACATGGTGTCTGACCCCAGGTTTAATTTTTTCAGCCGACTCGTCAGCCGAGAATGCAGCCGATATCAGGCTTGCTTTCTTTTTTCTACATAGTTTTGCCAGGACAGAACTAGTCTTAAATGTTTTCAGAAAGTGTAGGGTAGGCATTGTGTTTTGTAAAAGTATTAATAGCGATAATGCACTTCTGTTAACAGTATCTTTGGAAATATACTTTAAGGAGGTTCTGAAATTCACAGCTCAACAATACGAAATTTTCCGTTACATTTTCTGATTCATTTTTAAATGTAAAGGCATAAAATTGTAAGGCCTGAATATTGACAGGATTTGGGATCGAATAGAATTTTCCATTTTTGATAAATTACTTGCAGAGATATAAGGTTCTTGCCACATGAATGTAGGTTTTTCTCCTTTCTCGTGCTATTGCTTCCGGAAATTCGATTCAAAACGCTAATTTGGCATTAATTTCTCAAAGATATATAGCTTTTATGAAGAAAAAAAAATTCCATTTACATAGTTTCTAAATAAGAATGCCTTCCAATCTTACGCATTTCTGAAAAGAAATGAATTCAGAAATGTGTCAGAATCTAGCTGTTTTGGATTTGAGAAAAGTCTTAAAAAATGAAAGAGAAATATTTTCACAAATCTTCTTTTTGTTATGCAGCTTCAAAAGTTATGTTTTTAACCCATTATTTTTACATTAGTTTTTTAATGAACCCTTATTTGAATTTTAAAACGTCTAAGACTGTAAGTAATCATTAATGTTACTGTTGTGTGTTTTCTGTTTTGCGAACACATAGTAATCCAAAATATACTGTAAAATGTTCCCATAAATATGTATGTAGTATTCATTAAAATAATCGTATGTCGAGAAAAAATGAATTTTTTTTGTAGAAATCGAGTCAGGGTGGGCTGGGCCAAGATAGCTTTCGTTCGGGTCGTGCCGGGCTTGGAAATTCCTGTCTGTGGCAACCTCTAGGGGAGAGGAATTTCTTCCTATTGAATATATCTGCTCTTTCGTTGGGAATAACATTTTGGACACAACCGGGTCAGGTCAAAAAAAAATTCTCGGATTCAGTCGAGTTTCAAAAAGAGTCCTGCATCAGATCGGACAAACCGAGCCCAACCCAATTTTTGAGTCGCATCAAGTTACTGCTAATATTTTTCACTACAGGCCGGGTTCCAGTTTGGCTATTTTTAATTGTTTCAGGTAAGTTTTGGGCTGGATTTTGACACTTGCAGGTCCGATTCAGGATGACTCAATCACTCAAAGGAATCTTTAAAATACAGGATGATTCTAAATTGTTTTTACAAAATAAGAGGGGTGACAATACCTGTAGAATTCTCTGGATAAAAGACGAAAACACCGTGATATTAGGATGAGCAAAAAGTTCTGGGAAATTTTTAATCTAATAGTTACCAGAATTTGTATCGTATATGATGGTCGTGCCATCAATGCCGAACTCTTTTGCCAGCAGTTGGATAGCGTTTACGACAAATTGGTGCAGAAGTATCCAAGATTGGTCCGCCGAAAGCGCGCTTTGTTTCAGCAGGACAATGCCAAACCGCACGTGGCACAGAGGACCAAGGACAAGTTTGCACAGTTGAACAGCGTCAAAATTTTTCTACACCCCGCCTACAGTCCAGACGTGGCTGAATCCGATTATGGACTCTTTCGATCAATACAATACTTATTCAAGGGCCGTTGATTTGAATCCTTTAATGAAGTTGAAGAAGCATGCCAAGAGTTTTTCGATTCCAAGGAGCAGCCATGGTACTTCCAGCAAAACCGAATCTGGCAGAACGATGGCAGAAAGTCGTGGACTATGATGGTTTCTACTTTGAAGAATAGTCCTTGTTGCTTTTGTTGTTAATTTGCGCATAACATCGCAACTTTCACAAATTTCCCAGAACTTTTTGTTCAACCTAGTATTTTGAAAATAAATACTGGATATTTATCAAAAAATATTTTGGATTTTTAAGGGTGCTTTACGGATTGCTTAGGGCACTTTTTGAATTCTCAAATGCACTATTATGATTTTTTAAAGCCTTTCAAGACAATATTGAGTCAGTTTTTATTATGCAAGCAATTGTTTTAATGCAAAAAGGAAAAAGGGACGATTTTGTTTACTGAGAGACAAGAAGGGTGGAAATTATTTGGATGATGGGCAAGACGGGTGCTAATTTTTTTGAAAGAGGGGGCAAGAGGGGTGCTATTATGTAAACCAAAGGGCAGGTGGGGTGCAGCACCATTATAATTATATTTTGCATAAACATAAAAAACTATAACAAATATCTTAAATAATGCTAAATCAGCTGTTTTATACTTTTTTGTTATACAATCACCTTGCCAAAATGTATGCTGATGTCACAATCCTATCCGTGCAATAGATTTTTACTGAAAACCATGCATTTTTCTTGGTTTATAATTTACAAACAAAAAAAGTTTTCCAGAAAGAAAAACTTTAGCATAAGGACTTAAATAAGCTATTATTATTAAATTATTGGTTAGGATTTATGTAACTAGATTTCAATTTGAATTTTTAAAAATGTTATTTTTCACACACACACACAAAAAAAAAAAATAACGAAAGTAACTTTTACTTTTCATAAAATGGGCCTCAAAAAAAAAAAAAAAAAAAAAAAAAAAACCTGCATTGACCTCTGGAGATACCGACTATAAACATTTCACATACAATTTTGTTGGTGCTGAATGTCATACCCAGTCTATTATGATAATATAGGGCATCGCAAAGTGCTATAACAAAAGCAATGTATGTCATTGTTTACAATTTTATCGCATTGAAATCGTGTGACGTCTTTATAAAAAAATCAAATATTTGCTACAAACAATGCTAAGAGACATTTATAATTTTACGACTGAATTTAAAACGTAGTTTTACTTTATTGTATAATATTCATTTGTTCTTTTATTGTAAATATATATTTGTGTTGATATAGTAAAATAGTTAGTGTGAAAGTCTGTAATTTTGAAACAATATATTTTTTAAGTGACCACTTTTGCACAAACAGTTTTTTTTCTATTCGGCACCAACATTATGCTTGGTACAATGGCGTTGATATAATAGAAAAGCACCTACAATTTAAATATTAAAAATCAAAACGTGTTTCAGAATGTTTACATTCGAAATAAAGCTCATAGTCATAACATAAAAATTTTTCAACATACAATAACGATTTATTCCAGCTGAAAAATAATACAAGTTGAGTTAAATGTATTTGACAGGTAAAATGTACAATAGAGAATTTTCAATACTCAAAGGATTGCAAAAAAAAAAAAAAAAATCTTTGACTTGACATAAGAATTTTAATATTTATTGCTTTTTGGCTGGTATGATATTAAAATTTTCTATACGTAAGTTAATTTGGGATATCCATAAATAATATTGCAGTACTCAAATTCATGTACTATAACAGTACTCAAATTCATGTACTATAACAGTACTCAAATTCATGTGAAAAATACCAGAAAAAATAAAACATTTCATTATGTTTAAATTATAAAATAATAAATTTTAAAATAAGGTCTATCCTCTAAACTTAGGTTTAATTTCTGACAACGGAAACATTTTTTGAATTATCGAAAAGGAAAACAGTTTTCATAAAAAAGGCAAACTTTCTTTTATATATATATATCAAAATATTCCTAACTGGCGCAATTCATAATTATGTTTAAAACCAAAACTATTAATATTCAAATAAAAATATTATACTGTATTAAATAGTAATATAATATAATAATTTAAATATTATAATAAATACATGCTCTCATAATCTTATATTTTTAGAAGAAAAAAAAAATTCAGTTAAACTTACTACTGTTGAGGGGATTTTTTGTTGATTTTTTTTGACAGCATGTAGCTCGATTTGTATACTGATTTTTCCCTAATTATTTCCAAGGTCTCTAAAATAAAAGAATAAAATAATAATTATGGTGTTAAAGTAAAATTTAAAAAACAAAGTTTTATACAGAGGTGGTTTTTAAGACTCTACATTTATACATTTAAAAGTATGTATAAATATTATAACTAAGACTACAGGTACTTAACATGGCTTTTTGGTATACCGTAATATCCCGTTTATCTACCTTTCTCGATAAAACACCCCCCCCCCCCCCCATCCCCACCTTTTGTTAAAAAAATTAATTTTTCAAAAAATCCGAAGAAAGCATCCCCTAGTTCTAAAAAAGTTCCACCCTGCATGTCAAAATTAATACCAAGTATTTCATCTCCGGGGTTTTTTTCGCCACATCAGAAAGGGGCGTCAATTCTAAACATGATATTCCCAACCCAGGGGTTATTCTGTTCCGAATTTTCTGAAAAATTGAGTATTCGGTTGAGAAAAAAAATAAATAATCGGACATCAGTCCAACAATTCGGACATAATAAAATGCTGTGAATTTCGACAAACGGTGTCAGAAAAAATAAATTTCATCAATCGTTCGCAGAAAAAGTTTTTAATTTTTTCTTAGGATTACGAAGAAAACACATGAATTTCACCAAAGGATGGCAAAGACCGCACATTTTGTCTAAAGATTTTCGGAAAAAAGCCAAATTCGACAAAAGATTGCAGAAAAGAACACAAATTCTGTCAAAGAATCGCGTAAAAATCACACAAAGGATTGCGAAATCACACAAAGGATTGCACATCAAAGGATTGCGAAAATACATACATTTAAACAAAGGATTTAAAAAAAACGAACATTTCCTGAAAGGGTCAGGAATAAAAAACAAAAACGCTGATTTCGTCAAAGTATTGCAGAAAAAAAACCTGATTTTTATCAGAGGATTGCGAAAAAAACCCTTCAAATTTCGTCAAACATCCCCAAAACCCTCGCAAATTTCTTGAAAAAATCTTGTGTAAGCATCCCCCTGATTATTTTACAATTTTTCGTCATGTCTTTCTTGGGGGAGGGGAATTAACAAGATTTTACGGTACAGTTTTAAATAAAGATATTTTAAAAAGCTATAAATGCAATTCTAGTGTGGGTCCTAGGCCCCATTTTGGCAGGGCGTAACGCCTGGCAGCTCTTTTTAACTAGTTTATGTGGCCACATGACAGCCTTTTTTACACGGTGTATGCAACTGGCAGCCCTTTTAGTTGCTTTATACACCCTGTGTCCCTTGCTGACATTTATGATGCACCCTTTCGACCCATTTCTTTTCCTAGTTGTGAGGGGGGGGGGGGGGAGATAATTCATGAAATGTGTCCATTAATTACAGGAAATATTATATAAATTTCAGCACTAGTTTGTGGGGAAGTATTGCAAAATTTGTCAATCGGTAGTATGGGAGGGGGGGGGGGGGAAGAAAAATTTGCCCGATTAGTTTAGTTACAAAAAAAAAAAAAAAAAAATGCAACATTCTTCAGTCTATACAAAACAAATAGGTGTTGCTATCCAACGTACAATTTATTCACAAGTTTAACATAAAACTCTACGTTTCGGTTTAATCTTTAAAACCTTCGTCAGGAGAAAAAAATTCTAAAATATAAATCGACAACAAACGATTCATATTTTAGAAAATTTTTCTCCTGACGAAGGTTTTAAAGATTAAACCGAAACGTAGAGTTTTATGTTAAACTTGTGAATAAATTGTACGTTGGATAGCAACACCTATTTATTTTGTATCGATATTACAACGTAAAGTCCTTTATTATTATTATTATTCAGTCTATCATGAGAAAATAATATAATCGCTTATTTCGCCTTTCAATCACATGGAAAAAAAAAACTTCGCAAGTTTTGCCAGTAAGTCATGAGGGAAAATCTGGAGTTCATCAACTGCTTCATCGATCTGCCATGGGTGAAATCTGTGAAATTCAAGCACCGATTATACGAAAAAAAAAAAAAAACCCAAAAGTTTATCAAGTCGGTCGCAAGGGGGGAAAAATGCAAATTTCACTAATCGGTAGAGATAAAATACAAAATTCGTCAATCGATTGTATAAATAGATTTCATGATTCGATTGCATGATCTGTGAAATTCAAGCACCGAATATGTGAAAAAAAACCCGAAAAGTTTATCAAATCGGTCGCAAGGGAAAAAGAAATGCAAATTTCACTAATCGGTAGAGATAAAATATAAAATTCGTCAATCGATTACATAAAAAAAATTAAAAATTGTCAATCAGTTTTCAGAAGAAACTGTGAAATTCGCAAGTCGACCGCTGGAAAAAAATCTAAAAATTCTTCAGTCAGTTGCTTTGAAATATAACGAAATTTGTTAATCACAGGGAAAAAATCATGAAATTCGGCAGTCAATCGTGAGAGAAAATCACGAAAATTTTCAGTTAGTTGCAGAAAAAAAATTCAAAATTCATCAATTGATTGCACAGGATAAATCTCGAAACTCTTCAGTCAATAAGGGAAAAAATAGCAAAATCCACTCAGTTGCGGGAAAAATCTAGCAAAAATCCACTGATAAAAAGGACTCTAAACAAACAAATTCAAAATATTTTTTGCGACACGAGTGCCATTTTTAAAGAATTCCAATCCGACAGCCCCCTCCACCAAATTCATCTGAAATTTCATAATTACATTAAAGAAAAATATTTATTTTTTAAAAATTTAATTGAAATATAACAACAAAGTGTTGAACACCAATGGGTGCTTTATTTCTTATCTGACCTGTACATAAAACACAGGAATGAATATTTTTATGTATCAAACAAAATAAAGGAAATATATATTGTTTACAACATGTAATAAATAGAAAATTGATAATCCAAGTCATCTTAAATTTTTAAAGTAACCTGCTAAATTATTATAAACATTTTCAAATTTTGATTTATTATCTGTATCCTATGAACAACCTTGCTACATCAAAAATACTAAAACGAAATTGAACAGATGCTGCAGCCACACCAGGGTTGATGCGATTTTTTTTCTTTTTTCTTTTTTGAGCCATTTTGGCAAGAAAACCCTGGTCTGGTTCATGTTAGTCATACTGTGCAAAAACTGCATGTTAGTTTTATTATATTTTGAATCAGTTTATTTTGTAATAAAAACACACACACACAATCACTTTAATATAAAGCACACACATTTTTTTAAAATAAAACACACATTTACGTTATTGCAAAAAACACATTTTTTGATTATAAAGCACACACATTTACTCTATTATAAATAAAACATTACACATTTTTTTATTATTACAACACAACTTGTTTTATAAAACACACACAAAGTTTAATTTAATACAAAACACACTATCTGTTTTGCCTTGTTGCCACACCAGACAAAACGTCAACATTTTGGCACCAAAAAAACCTGGGTGCATCTGTGACATAACTACCAGAACATTTTTTCTACAAAGAAAACCATATAAAATAGTGTTCACATTTCTTTTAAAAAAGAGCCTGGAAGAATTATAGAAGTCAGAATTTTTCTTGAATTTTCAGGGGGGGGGGGGGGGGGAGGGAAATATTCCCGCTGGTCCACCTTCTGAATTAATCATTGACATGAATTTTCAAGGTAAGCTGAAATCATGCTATGATTTGAGAGAAATTGAACATGAGAATTAAATAAGCTTTCAATGGATTACTAGATGTAATATCGTAATGCATTTATAGTAAAATGGACATTGCTAATTTAATTCAGCTACCATTGGGTATTCGCCTGGAAATGGGCAACATTTTTTTTTTTTGCCAATTTTAAATTTCTTCATTTGTAAAATTTTTATGTTAATATCCGAATCTTTTTTGCCTGTAAATTTGGAATATATACTTTTAAAAATTAATACTTCCTTTATTCTACTGTTTAAAAATTTATGTATTTGCTGTTTGCTATTTACAAATTCCCCCTCCCTAATTTTTCTTTTTACAAATAAGGTTTAGAATGCTGATTTCTGTTTAAAAATTTCCCATTTGGATTGTTTTTTGTTGTTGCTGTTATTTTTAGTCTTTGAATTTTCGAAAATTAAGCCTAAAGCGGCGATAAATGATGAAAGAAAAAAAGAAAAAAAAAAGAAAGAAAAAAAACTAGATAGCGGATTCCGGGTGAATACTCAAGTTGTTCCTTTAATTCTATAGCACTTGACTCTTAATGCCTGCAAATTTCATGTACATATAAAAATTACTTTGTTAATGCAACTAGAAGATTCACACTATTCAGAAGTATTATTAATTTGTTTCAAGAAATAATATCAATTTTCAGAGGTATAATTTTTTTCAAGAAGTAATAGTAATTTTCTGAAGTATTATTATTTTTTTCAAGAAGTAATATTAATTTTCAGAAGTATTACTTTTTTTTTTCAAGAAAAGCCTTAAATGTATTTAGATGTTTTGATATGCAAAAAACCCTGCATAGAATTAAAAAAATATATATCGTAATAAGAGGTTCTCGTTACCTACAATGTTTAAAACCTATTTCTAAATGCAGATAAACATTGATAAATACTAAATTAATGTGAATAAATAGCGAAAAAGAGGTGTCGAAAAAAGCGGCTTTTTCTCAAGTTTATTATTAAGTGGTTAAAGAATGGATTAAAAATGTCAGCTTAAATTGATGTGTCTATAAAATCTTATACGCTTACTGTTAATTTTAGAATTAAAAATACAGTTCATTTAATTCTGTCTGTTTTAACTTTAATATCTATTGTAGTTTTATTAAACCGACAAGAATTGCTGACTTATCTTTTTTCCTTCTATTCCACGTTTTAATCGTGTGATGACTAGGCTTAATTTCTTTTTAAAATTTCATTTTAATAAAGCTTTTCCAACATAATATAAATATATAGACGGAATAGTTATAAAGATGTGCATTACAAAATGAAAGAAAATTCTTACCTTATATCCGCATTCACTTACTTCATAATTGAATTCGCCATGAGTTGAGACAGATATAAGCAATATTACAAAATATAAAATATACAAAATAAACGCCATTTCTGGTGAGTAAGTTGGTTGGTTCCACGGTTGCATTCTCGAGATCCGTCTTGGAATATCCTTGGGTCGTTTTGGGGACAATACAGCTGGACGGCCCGTTCTTTAGTATTCTACGAACATTCACTGGATAGTTTTATAGGATATGACAACTACAGGATTTTTAGGATCATTGTAGAGCGTCCGAAGGACAACTGTGGTTGTCCGGGGTCTATTATGCGTTGATCTGGAAGGGTTACCTGATACGTTTGCGTATCTTCCTGCTATCCGTTCATATAAATCCTGTCTCTCTAGTTTCGTTCCCGTTGACTCAGTTGATAACAGACGCTGTTACAGGAATTTTTGTTGTTGCCGTTACATAAAAAGTTCTAGGAATCCCCGTTTCCTAGAAAAACTTTAGTAACTTTACAGATTTTTTTTTTTTTTTACAGTGTGAGTGAATATCCAATTTTCCCGTGTGATGCCGGAAAAGTTCGGCGAACAAGAATAGCCAGCAAAATTCTCTCTTTCATCAAGGTCAAGCAATTTTTGCCGACTAAAATGTTCTGTTGGGGGAGATGTAAAAATGTAATTGCTTAATAAATTTGGGTCATACTTCACATGTCTTACATTCTTGTTCCCACTTAATACTTTTTCACTTAGTACTGTTATTAATATCAAAAGTGTACATTTGTATAAGTGCAAATTATTTTAAAGCTTGGTAATTTAATGTTTTCGATGGATCATGATAGTTATTATTTTTGTAAAACATCAATTAACTTACAACAAATAATCTATACTAAATAACAGGTTATGAAAGAATACATATTATGCCAGCAAGAGTGCTGGTCTGGTAAAAAGGAAGTTTATTACTTTTAATTCAAGTGCATGGTCACGGTGGCATGAGAGGCAGGGGCACATACTCCCCCCCCCCACCCCCCATTTTTTATATTTGGCTATTAAAATTGCTTTCCTTTATTTTATTATTTTATTTTGTTTTATTTATTCTTCAAATCCTCCCCCTTTTACTTTTCGGCTCTTAATTTTCTCTTAGTCATTTTCGGTGGTTACGACCACTGGTTTTTGCTTTAAACTATCTATATCCCTTTCTTTCAAAGATGTATGGCGGGGGCCTAGTGGACCCCTGATCTTTATCTCCAATAATTTATAAATTTATATATTATCTATCTTATATTATTTAAAAATTTATATCCTGGAATTTGATAAATCACGGTTAAAACTATATCATACTCAAGATAATTTATCTCTCCAAATATAAATAACTAACTAAATTATTTGAAAACCTGCTTCTGTATTAACTACAACGATGGCAACACCGTCCCAATCGCCAGAAGGATGTGACATGAACTTAACAACCATATCAAGTATCTGTGGAATAAGTGAAAATATAAATGCCTTCTTTACATACGAGAGTATCAAGAAACTTATAATACTTCATAAAAAGAATCGAACACTTTGTTATAATCTATACAGGGATGAATTACTCAGACAGTTGGCGCACATCAATGCGGTGGAAAATGAAAACCATGAAGAAAGTCCATATCATGAACTCCAGATGCACGATCATAATATACTAATTCATAGAGTCTTGCAGAGATTATATCACTATAAAAAGAAAAACAAAAAATGGCACAAAACAGTAAAATTCTTCCAACTACAATTAGAGCATGGAATTGCAATGGAAACGAGAAAGTACAATGAAAGTCCACATTATACAGCCCAGAACGAAAAAGTGTACAAATTACACAACAATATTACAAATCATAGAGCATCTAGACTACAAGATAAATTTAACTCCGTAGACATAAACGATGACTCAAATTTCGCAATATACGACCATTTAAATTTGATTGTTACATATCATGAAATAAAAGAAAGAATAGAAACAGGCAACTTTAACCGTCTTAAACAAGATGACAGTCTTAGTGAGGATGAATTTGAGAGAGACTTTCAGCAATACGGGCATTACAGCTCATCGGAGTCTGACGAAGAAAAAGTTGAAGGTTCAGATGAAGAACCTAATACAGATGAAAGATATCTTTCCTCGAGTGAAGGGGATACTGACTTCGAGACCGTAGATAAAGAAAACAAATTCCTAGAAGAAGAAGAGAAAAGTGATTTTGACGAGCGGATGTGCATAATAAATGGTAAAAATAATCAGTCGGTTAACTTGGAAGATAAAATAACCTATGCAAATAATGAGAAAATATTACTAGAAAAATAATAAGGGAAAAGCAAAATGAAATAAATGCTTACAAGGACATGTTAACTGAAAAAGAAGAAATACTTAATGAAGAAAAGATTAAACAACAAGAATTGGAAGAAAAAATGAATGTACGGCAAAATAGATATGAAAAAGAAAAAGAAACTAACTCTATAATACTAGAAAAACTAATTAAATTAGAAGAAAAATTAACAGAAAAACAGAATGAAGTAACAAATAAATCTACAAAAATTGACAATCTACACAAAGAATTACAACAACTACAAAAAAAAAAAAAAAAAAAAGACTAATAAGAAGCAGCTTCATAATAAAGAAACAATAACAAACCATCCAAAAATTAAAGAAAAATATACTCAAACAACCAAAAACTCAAAAGAAGACAAAATAAACGAGCAAGTTAGTAATGAGACACATCTGCGAGAAGACAAGAATGATGTAACCTCGGAACTCGGGGAAATACAGGATATAAAAAGTGAATATTACTCCCAGGAGGAGCAGCATAGTATAAGCCTAACAAAAGAAACAGAACTTACACGGATTGAAGAAAAGCTTTATAGATTGGAAAAACTGTTAGAAGAAACAACATTAAAAATAACCAATAGCTATAGAGAAGAAATAACAACAGATAATTCCATAAGGGAACAGGACAATTATACAGAAGCAGCAATTCTCATAAAGGGTCTTGAAGGATCAAAAATATCAGAAATCAAAGAAATAATTACTGCAAAATTATTGCAAGTAGAACATTTGCCATTATTCTATAGCAGAACATCTAAAAACAGAAAAGCTATAATTATAAAAACCCAACAAGAATCGCAGTTACTAGAAATATATCAACATATAGAAAAAATAGAAGATATAAAAAGTATCACGGAAATACAATACAGAAAACATAACACTAAAAGAATTATCATTATAGGTATTCCAAAAGATACACAGGGAGAATATCTTATAAATCAAATAAAGCAACCTCCAAACATAAAGAAAAGTTCATACATCCAGATTCAAAAAGTAATACAAAAAACTTCGTCAAGATATTATCAACTGCTCCTCGAGGTAGACAAGACAACTTCAGACACACTTTTGAGCATGGAACTTATAAATGTAGGATTACGAAACTGCAGGATTCATCCTTACAGGCCAATCATCAGGTGTGCGAACTGTCAATTGTACGGACACTCCGAAAGTAACTGCAGGAGAAATTCAATATGCGCATTCTGTGCGATGGGTCATCAGACCACTAGTTGCACGAATATAAGCAAACAGGATCTCAGAAACTATGCAAATTGTATAAACTTACCAAATTATTGTAAACACATAGCGAACTCAACACAATGCCCCACCTTTATGAATCAGATTAAATACAGGAATGACATTTCCAGTCCAGGCACTAGTGGCCTTGGTGGTGGTGGCTGGTTTTGATGGGACTAGTTATAACTACAAGGTGTATGAACTTATACATGAACTTATATGAACACTTAACTTTAAAAAGTTGTGGGTAATCTATAAACCCTCGTTTGTACATAACAATATTTAGAATAGTTATAATTAATCTTAAAACATATTTGTTTCCAAAGGGTTCCGCAGGTAGTAAAACTTTTCCCTACCCTGGGCTTGGGGGTTACACCCAACCATAAGCCAAAAGCGGGTTCCCAGGGTGGGTGCTTACTTACTTACTTACGCCGAACGATTGTCGTGTGATACAGCTTTAATATAAATAACAATTTGATCAAGTACTTGCACAAGGATATTTAAAAAGTAACATTTAAGAAAAGTAAGAAGAACATGAAAATACAATACAATCCTAATTTACGTTTATCATATTCTCAATTTCTCAATAGGATATATATATAACATGATAATCTTAGAAAACCGTAACTGTTTCGTCAGAAACTTCATTACATAACATGTATATGTGTAAAATTTTATTATTTACAGACAAGTTATACCTAAAGGAAAGATCCTATTTTTCGTTACAAATTAAATATTATGAACTCGTTTTTACAATGTGGTAATGAATGTTTTTTTAATCTTGTTAAAATATTTCGCATCAATTTAATATATTGAAAATGCTCTGTAGGATAATATCGGACAATTCCAATAGAGATATTTGATAAAATTGTTAAGTGTAGTTAAATAATGTAAATAAAATGTTAAATTGGGTATTACAGGAGTAATAATGTAGGATATTAAAAACAGGCAATATGTAATGTAAATATACATAACATATAATATGCTAAGTGTATACGCATAATATGCTAAGTGAATAAAATTTCAATAACCGTGACATAACAGTGTTAAGATTTACTAAAAATAGATATAAAGTCATTCCTTACGAATAATTGTGCTAAATTTTCCTAAGGAAGTCTTGTAAAGAAATGATGAACATCATAAAAGGAATATGCACCATTTAAGATGGAAATATACGATTTTTTTAATAACTCCAATGAAGAAGCATAATGAATTAACTAATAAGCTGATTAACATAAATATAAAAATTTAATTTCTTTCAACCCGTTTAATGAGATTTCGATTAAAGCAGTATCCCACTTAATCTGATGAATTCTTGATGTCACAAAATATTTCAATTGGATGTTAAAATCCCCATTTAACATAAAATAAAATTAAAAGTATTATTGTTAGCCTTCGATATGCAATTTCTTTCGGGCAACAATTAAAGTGTAGTCACTAAAAAATAACGTTACGTTACATAAACTAAACGTAAAACGAACCAGATGTATCATTGTATGGTTAGATATTGATAATCTCTACTAAAATTATTTAAACTTGAGCTCAGCAAATTTTCAATTTTTACACCTTCGTATAGGGAAAAAAAGTTACTTTTAACTGAAATTTGTTTGAAAACTGCATATCAATTTATTCTTTGAGGTGTTAATTTTTTGTAGTTTTTAATGCATTTTCTGTAATAGTGGCAACTGAAATATTCCATTTCTGTAAGAAAGTTAAGGAAAAATAGTTGGAAATTAGTATATTAATACATCTTTTTGTTGCCATTTCCTCATAACAACAAAAAAAATTGCAATTTAAATAAGCGCTATTTTGAAAAAATATAAATGAATGATTTCTGATAAAACATGGGAGCATATTATAAACTATATTTAATTTTAAGTATCCATAATAATGTTACAAACAAATGAAGGAATATGAATCGTTAGATAGCCGATTTTTTGTCGAGTTTACGACATCGCTTTTTACGGGGATTGTGTATTATTCCGCGATAGTGACATCCTATGCATACTTTTCTATAAAGGTTCTTTAAGCCTGGATCGTAAATGTGGAATTCTTCAGTGGATACAAATGACGTCATTTTATATAAAATAAAAGTGCATATTAAGTCTTAAAACTGAAATAAGTTTTGTAGAATTGCACCATTTTCACTCCAGCGGCTTTGAAATTCTTCACAGGTGGAAATGCTTCACTTTGAAGATAACGCAATTGAAATCACACACTGATAAAACGCAAAGTTATACAAAAATTTAGAGTGTCTTTATAGAAGAGCAGTGACATTTAGGTTAAAATAATATTTTTTGAGAGTTAAACAAACCAATATAAGATGCATTTTTTATTGTAACTAATTTTGTATAGGGTTATTATAAATTAATGAAACAGTTCCTCCTTAAATATTTTCTTTAGTAGAAACTCGACGGGTTCCACCTCGTAATAATACACTGGTGTGCAAAACTTAAGCAACAAGCATAAAATTCTAATTTTTGAATACGTGAGTAATCAAAAGAAAATGATATAAACATAAAGTATAGCAAATTGGTGCTATCTCTACAGCGCAGCTAGTAAATGTGACATCTACTTCATATCAAGCATGGTCATAAGTGTCACAATCACTACGGTGAAAAAAAAAAATTAGGGATCTTTCATTCGTCTCATTATTACTCTAAAATGATCGTCATATGGTGATCCCACTAAGAAGTCACTGTGACTGTCACTTTGTGATGAGTCACCAGGTGACATTACAACGAAGTCGCCTTGTGATTCTCATGTAACTGTCATTTGACGACTCAATGTTGAAGTCATCGTGAGCATTAGCCTAAGTAATGCCACAATAAAGTCACATGGTGACTTTCAGGTGAGAGAAACTCTACTGTGAAGTCACCATTGCGCTCCTTTGTGAAAAGTCGCCAGATGATTTCATTTTCTGTCACTTTGGGAACTCGTCTCGAAACAGCCTTCATGATGACTTTACAATGGAGTCTCCAAATGACGTTCACATGGAGGTCACAAGGTGACTTCATTGTAAAGTCATCTGGTGATTCGTCACAAAGCAGCAGTTATGGTGACTTCTCGTGGAGTGGTCAAATGAGATTAAGAATGAGACGAATGAAAGATATCACATTTCAGTTCATTCTTGTGACTGTGACACTTATGACCATTTGTGACGTCAAGGGGACTTCCTATCGACTGGCTGCGCTGTTAGGGTAACACCTATTTTCTACACTTTCTGTTTGTTGAATTTCCTTTTCAATACTCACGTGTTTAGAAATTAAAGTTTTGTGTTTGTTGCTTAAGTTTTGCACACTAGTGTAATAATGATTTTTTTCCTCATCGGGGAAGGGGGGGGGCGACACTAAATTCTGAGGAAGCAGAATTCCTGCTTCCTGCTTGTTTTAAGAATATTTTAGCTCTTTCTCTCTAGGTATACCAAGATTCACTACTCGATGAGGCCGCTTGCAACGCTGCCTATCGTCAAACTGCGGAGTTGTCATTTCTATCTCAAAAATGGTACAATATAAGATTACAAAGTGTTAGAGCGTCCGCTATTTAGTATGAAATGATGTTTTACAGGAAAAATAACTTTATTAGAAGGCCCCAAATGTAAACTTTTTATATTCCATCAGCAGTTTAAATAATTTATTAATTGCATGCAGAATTGCGGCATTATAAGGCAGATGCTCATTTACTAATAAAATTAAAACACATATAAGTAAGATAAACTTTATTTTTAAAAAATCAACCTATGTATGCTGAATGTATCAACCAATGCCGGCAACGCATCACGCATTCTGCATGTGTTCCAATGATGAACAGGTTTAGCATTCTTAACTTGATTTTCTTATTATAATTTATTGAACCTTGCTTAGATATGTTAGTTTTATTAATAATTGTGCGTTTGCCTCATGCCTCACAACATCTCCATGCAAATTGTTGCATGTTTTAAATGATGATAGGACAGAAAAAATATTAAATTTCAGGAGTTCTAATAATGCTATTTTCACATGTAAGATATATTTCCATACGAAATCGCAGAGAAGGAGCTCAAAAACTTTCCAGGTGATTTTTTTCCAGTATCTCGCACTTTTGTGACCAGCATGGAGATTAGAGTATAGTGCTTTATCTCCCTCGTGACGTGTATAAGAACGCTGAGGCATGACATTAGGTGGCGCTGGACATCGCTTAGCGCATAGCCATTTTACTAAACTTAGCCACCATGTTTGTGATTAAAGTTGTCGTCGTTCGGAAGTTAAGTGGGGAGTGGACAGTACTTTAATGACCACCTAGTATACATGGTGTGTTCACAAAGATTCAAGACTGGTTTGAGAATACAAAATTAATTAAACATTTTTGTACAGCGAGCTGAAATTATTCAAAATATTACCCTTGACCATCCACACATCGCTGCCAGCGCTTTTTCAATTATTCATAGGCTCCCTGGAAGTCTTCGCGCGCAAGGCTGTTAAGGGACCTCGTCGAAGTTGGAATTGTGGATATCTGGAAATGTGTCAAATTGCTTCCCTTTCAGGAATTTTTTGATCCGGAGGAACAAAAAAAAAAAAGTCACTGGGAGCAAGGTCGAGGCTGTAAGGGGCCTTGTGGTTGGATTTCCATGTTAAACTTAGCCAAAACTTTGGAGGCTGCGAGCGACGTGTGAGAGGGCACATTGTCGTGGTGAACAATGCAATCGTCTCTGATGTCTGGGCGGACGCACCAGGTCAGGTACAGTTTTACGCTGGAATGCACCACCATTTGAAGGACCGAGTATGGCGCGTCCGACCAGACATCAGAAATGATTGGATTGTTCACCACGACAATACGCCCTCTCAAACGCCGCTTGCCGCCCCCGAAGCTTTGGCTAAGTTTAACGTGTCAATACTGCCGCTAGCCCCCCTATAGCCCAGACCTTGCTCCAAGCAACTTTTTTGTTCCCAAGATAAAAAAAAAAACCTGAAAAAGAAACGATTCGACACGATTTCAGCGATTCAGGCAGCTTCGAGGAGGTCCCTCAACAGCCTTGCGGGTGAAGACTTCCAGGGGCCTATGACTAATGGAAAAAATGGTGGCAGCGGTGTGTTGATGCTCAAGGGTCATATTTCGAAGAATTTTAGTTCGCTGTACAAAAATGTGTAATAAATTTTGTATTCTCAGACCAGTCTTGAAAATTTGTGAACACACCATGTATACGTAATATATTGCTCGACCGTAATAGGTATTTAGGCGGAAATTGAATTTCAGTCCTGTCTTCAGTTTCGTCTGTTAACGAAACCGTAACTTTCTGAAAAGAAAATTTTAATACACACAGAAATATTATAAATTAATTATTCCTAAACACACATACTGATCAATGGGGACACTTTTTACTTACGTATATTCACAGATCAACATATGATTATTATTTTTTTTCAATAAAACCAAAAACATTATCCATTCATTACTTTTCAAAGTTTTATAACCAGATCTCCCAGGCTACTGAATAAATATTCAGTAGAAATTCTATAGATATGCATCAGTGGCGTGGCGTCCGGTCATCGCTGGATGCGGCGATGACCAAGCAATATTTTAAAACTCTAAATAAGCTTTTAAAACTCTACGATACAGTTTTAGCAGAACATTTGGAGTTCATGTATAAGTGAAGGTAAGATTTAAAGTTTCTTTTTTGAACATTCAACCATTGAATTTTAGAGTTAATAATTTTTCACCACAAACTTAAATAATTGCGATGACCACCGAAAATTTTCAGGCCACGCCACTGATATGCATACAGTAAAATGTTTAAAAAAGAGCTACAAAATGCTTAATATTTAGCTGTTAACTTGTTCTAGAGTCCTGTATAGGGTCGGGTTTCCCTCTTTTAACCGCACCCGACTCGAACAGAGTTTCTGTTTGAAGCGCTATACTTTCCGTTGCGGGTCGGGCTGACTTCTACTTTTTGCGGAGGGTACGGCGGCTTGAGTTTCTTTTTTTTCGGTTCGGGCCGGTTTATGGTTGGGCTTTGATCTCTTCGGGATCGGGATTTTCAAAAGAATGTCCAATTTATTTTTCAGGTTAAAAATCTATATACAATAAGATTTCTATAATGGACACTCCTGAAAACCGGACACCTCTATTTAGCGAACACATTTTCAATTCCTAACACTTATATATTATTACACTTATATCTATGAATAGTGGGCACCTCGCAATATACACACACCTAACATGTGTATGTATGCATAGACTATCACAAATATAATGCATGTGTTTTTGTGTGTATCAACAATGGGATGTTAGTAATATTTTTCATAGTCCGAGAAAATGAAAAATGGCTCTTAAAGAAAGAATGTTTGATTCCATTAGTATGTTGAAAGAAATATATGCATTTTCTAAGAAATCGTTAACATTATTTCGAATTTTTCGGAATGGGTTCTGTAAAATCCAAATGTCAAAATAAAATGTCTACAAAAAATCGTCAGACTTGTTTAGCACAAATTCTTAAAGAATGTAATAACAGTCATTTAAAATATCTACAAACTTAGATGTCGCGACGTATACTACTGTAAAAACATTTTTGGCAATGGAGCATTTGGAAACATTTGTAAAAATAAAAAAATAATTTAGTTATCGCTAACTTTCAATACGTCACCGAAAAAGCAATTAAATGATATTCTAATTTTATTTGCAATGAAAAAGGGCTTGCATTAGGTAGATTTCGTAAGAAATACTACCTATTGCAATCTCCCCTATGTTGGAATTTCTGAAATTTTTTTGCAGATCTGCGCCGACCACCAGCTCTTAGAACACAAAACCACTCCCAGTTCAAAACTTTATATATATATATAATAAATTTGAAACCACCAATATATGTAGAAATTGATAAAGTTCTAAAGATGATTTAGAAATGAACACACATATATATATATATATATATATATATATATATAACTGCTTTATGGACACCATAACTTTTTATCATTCTGCACAAATCTCTTCCAAACTGATACATAAAATCAAGGGGTAGAAAATCTCGGTCAAGTTCGTTAATGGTCAAAATCGGACCAAGGGAGTCCTTCTTAATTATAATACATATCAAATCAGTTTAAAGTTATTATTACTTCTAGGAAAAGGACCGAAAATTTAGGTATACCAGATTTTTGATAAAATTAAAAATGGGCTCAAGTGGCGAAAAAAAACCAGTGTTTTAGGGAGAAAAAAATTCGTCAATTCTTAAGATATCAAATTCCCTTAAACTTATTTTAAATCTTCTTAATTTTATCAACAACTTTCATAGTGACAAGTTTTTGTTAGGACTGCAAGGAAAAAAAAATAAAAACGGAAAAAATGGGAGTGGGGGGTGGGGCGTGAAGAAGAAACATATTCATAATTTCGTCAATTCACAAGATATCCAATCCGCTTGAATTTATTATACATCTTCTTCATATTATCTACAACTTTAATAGTGACAAGTTTTTGATAGGACCAACTTTTACACCAAAAACGAGTAAAAAAAAAAAAAAAAAAATAGGGGTTGATAAAAAAATTAACCTGTTAAGGCTATTCTTAACTACTCTGCTCAACAAGCGTAAAACGTTCTGACATATTTGCAAATTAATTTCTTAACGGAAAGATATAAAACTGGAAAGCCTGGCCATGGAAGCGATTTGGAGTCGAACTGTTTTTACCATTTTTTGATCAATCCATTACCCATTGAGTTATAAGCGTTTTCGATCACGTGACAAACCCATTTTCCGCCCGCTCTTGAGGGATTTTTCTACTTTTACGCGGAAATTCGGTTCAAAACGTCCACTTTGACGCTATTTTCTGAAAGATCTATTGCGTTTGCAAAAAAATGGAGAAAACAGTTCGATGGCATAGTTTCTGAACAACAACACCAGCTAGTTTAATGCATTTTTGAACAAAAATAAATAAAAACTTATGTCAGGAAGTTGCCCTTTTTGATTTGAGAACAGCCTTAAGGATGTACTTAAATCCAAATGGCTTATTTTCTGACTCATTTTTAAATTCATTTTTGCTCTCAAACACATCCAATTGGTAGGTTCTCTTCTTCAGAAACTACATAATGTGGCTGTTTTGGTCTATTTTTTGATACAGGCAGAATATAATTCAAAAAATGCTGTCAAAGTGGGCATATTGAACCGAATTTCCCGAAGCGATAGTGCTGGAAACGAAAAAAAAAATGGTCGTACTGAGAAAATAATTGTTTGTAAATCAAGTTCTAATTAATTGAAAGAACAATAAAAACACAGGTCGCTCTTCAAAAAATCACGTCAGCAAGTTTCATGTTTTTACTTTTAAAAATGAGTTTGAATTTGTGTCAGAAAATTTCGAGTTACTGAACGTGGAAAAATACTTATTTTAATATCGTAACCTTCTTGCTGCGTAAGTAATTCTTCGCGATGAGCGTCTTTTACAGAATTTTTAATCTTTTATCACTGGTTCTTTAAATCAAATTTTTGACTATCGTAATTGTGGAAAATGTCCTGATTAAATAAGACAAAGTTTTCGCTAAAAAATAACTGGTGGGAACAACCACATAGTATTAATTAGACGGAAAAATGCATGCCCGAGTGTTTCTCGGGTTGCGCAGTGAGAGGGTTAATATGATTGTGATAAAATCAGCTCTTACAGAAAAATGAAATAAAAAATCCATCAAAAGCGGCCAGATAAAATTGTTAAATTGGGTTTTATCTCTAATCTTGATTTATTTTTTGTTGGTGAAATTAATACTTAACTTCGAAATCTACCTCCACCTGTAGGCCGAGCCGGCGGGGATTTTTTTTTTCTTTTGCAATTAGTATATTAAATTGAAGTATTTGAATTCGCCATAAAGGTGAATTAAAACTCGTAAAACTCGCCTCCATTCAATTAATAAAAAACAAATCTAAAATAAGTTAAGAATAAAATTCTGAACCCCAAATTCCCGTCAGATATATTTTTTTGACTACGGTCGGTCTTGAGTGAGAGGTTACTCCAGCATTGTAAATTTCGTTAATATAGAGCATTTCATGCAACGTATTATTCTTGCTTTTATAAATGTCATTATTAAACCAAAAATATATAACTCATTGAGGTTATTTTTAATAGAAGTGGAATTGCATTTGACAGAATTTGTCTGTCGAACACTGACAAAGCAGTATGAATAGTGATTGCAATAAGTGGATGATTAAAAATTTTAATAATCAAAATTGTACTAAAAAGAAAAAACCGCGTTTTCTTCTTTAAATGAAAACGAGACTACCCGTAAGGCATGGTGACGTCACGGCGACGTCGTTGTGAAGTCACACTGTGACTTTGTGACCGTCGATGTGACGTCACGTGACGTGGATGTGACGTCACAGTGACTAGAATGCGAGGTCGTTATGGCCGTTTTAGAGGTCGTTTGTGACGTCACATTGTGACCACTCTGTGAAGTCACGGTGTGACTAATTTGTGAAAAGTGTGTCATTTGTGACTATTTTGGCATTAACTTTGTGACGAACCTGTGACGAAAGTGACAATGTTTTGAAGTCACACTGTGACCAATTTGTGAAATATGTGTCATTTGTGACGAACTTGTCATAAACTCTGTGATGATTTCAAATGAAAATCAAATTTCAAATTAATTGCTTAAAAGGCGCAAAGGCGAACTAGTGAAAAAGATTCCATGCTGGAACTCGAACCCGGGCCATCAGTATAGCGCACTTACATTCTACCGACTAAACCACACGGAACGATACCCAGCCTGGAAAATTTCTCACTATTACATGTTGGCAAGGCTACAAACGCAGCAAAAGATGCAATATTTATCGTCAGCCACCGACATGGCGCAAACACGAAACTTAATTAAATCCAGCATCGATTGAAACTATATTAATACTTGGAAATTTTTTTCAGAGAGAACCATTCGCCTTGCATACAATATTTCAAATGAAAATCAAATTTCAAATTAATAGTGTAAAAGGCAATTTTAATTTGAAAATTGATTTTCATTTGAAATACTGTATGCAAGGCAAATGTTTCTCTCTGGAAAATTTTCCAAGTATTAATATAGTTTCAATCGATGCTGGATTTAATTAAGTTTCGTGTTTGCCCCATGACGGTGGCTCACGATAAATATTCCATCTTGTGCTACGTTTGTAGACTTGCCAACATGTAATAGGGAGAAAATTTCCAGGCTGGGTATCGTTCCATGTGGTTTAGTCGGTAGAATGTGAGTGCGCTATACTGATGACCCGGGATCGAGTGCCGGCGTGGATATTTTTCACTATGTTGGCCTTTGCGCCTTTTAAGCAATTTATTTGAAATTTGAATTTCATTTGAAATATTGTATGCAAACCGAATATTTCTTTGTGGAAAAATTTCCAAGTATTAATATTGTGATGAATTTTAAAATGGACAATTTTAAAATAAAGTTTTGTTTGAGATATAAATTCGTATCTTTTTACCGTACTTTTTAGCAAAATATAGCTATTTTGGAGTCCTATTCTTCTAAAATAGTTTTAATTTTTCCACTTAAAAAAACAATGTTTGTCAACTGACATCTTTTTTTATTAAGTTCTAAGCTTGATCTTGAGTTCAAGCTTGATATTAAGAATGTATAAGATTTTAAGGTGTTGTGGTTGTGATTAATCTTTGCTTTATTAAATACGACGTAAGCCATATTTATTTAAATTTTTTATTTCCGTGTAAATTGTATTTTGTGAATATGAGCTTAAATAGATTTGGTATGTTCTATAGGAAAAGACTGATCTGGAAAATAGAAAAAACAAATAAGAAAAATCATGCGTTAAGCATAGATTATAAAACACTTTCCAACACTTCCCGAATGCTTTAAAAAACTTCGTTATTTAGGGAAATAAGGTAAATAAGAGAACTAAGTAAACATTTTAGAAAACGCATAAAACATTTGAAAAACTCATTTCCGCAGTTACTGGCCATAGCAAAATAGGTTTTCCAATTCTTTTGAACAGCCCTGTATTTGATCTGTAGGTTCATATATATATTATATAATGGGATAATTTAGTTTAGCAAGAAAACGCATAACAGGTTGAAACTCTCTTTCAGCAATTTATACTAATATATGGAAACATACTTTAATACTTTTGTACAACCCTGTAGTTGACCTAGAACCTTCATTACACGCCACCGTTTAGTTAAAATTTAATTGAAACTAAAACACACTTAAAACAGCTGAAATCACATTTCCAGAAATTATAATTTATAGACGACCATGTATCCAATTCTTTGCATGACCCTGTATACCATTTTATCTATATTATACAACAGTAAATTAAATTCAGTTCAGCGTAAAAATGCACAACTCATTTAAAAACCACCTTTAAGTAACTTGCGCTCATACCCAGTAATCCTTGCGAATACTTTTGTGTAGCCCTGTATATGAATTATAGCATTTATATACACCATATACTATGCATAAATATAGTGAATCATAAAAGCGCATATCATAATTAAAAATGCATTTCCAGCAATCATCACAAATGAACAGTACTTCGGATAAAATATAGTATCTGAACTATATTGTGTGTGCCTGTAAATGCTATATACACTTCATATTCTACATGAAAAATTTATAGTATGTAAACCTCAGCGACGTATATCATTTTCATTATATATGAAATAGATTAATATAATTAAAGTACGCCGCAAACAATTCCCTCCACCGCTATATCATTATGTATTGGAATTTCTTTTTAGCCCTGTAAATGAACAATAACTATTCTTTGCATCTCGTATTCTTCAGAATGCATATTTTAGTACGTTTCATAAATGCATATCATTTTTTTTCTGTATGAAAACGTGTAAAATCATGAAAAAACATTTGAAACGATTTTTTCCCAGAGGCCGTAATGTAACGGAATACTTTTGACTGTACCTGTAAATGAACTAAACATGCTACAAACGTCGTTACACATAGGGACCGTGCTATGGTAAAGGTCAATAACATCTAAAAATTTCAGACCAATCCGAGTATATTTACGAGAGTTAGAGAGCGGACAGACGGCTAGACAAACCAAAGTCATAAACACTTTTCAACTTTGTTGAAAGGTGTTAAAAAGGAAATATAAAAGTAAAATAAATGATTGAAAGGAAATATAAAAGTAAAATAATGAACTTTAAAAAATATATACTAAAGCAGTTTAATCTATAAGCTTCCTATCAGGCATGAAAAACACTTTATTTCAATGCTTAAATATAATATTTTATTTTTTAAGGGTATATTTCAATCCAAACTGCTTATTTTCTGATTCATTTTTTAATTCCTTTTTGTTCTCAAACGCATCAAACTGAAAAATTCTCTTATTTAGAAACTACCTAATGTGCCGTGCTTCTCGATTTTTTGGTAAATGCAGAAAATATTACAAAAAAATGCTGTCAAAGTAGGCGTTTTGAACCGAATTTTTCACAGCGGAAGATCTGGGAATGAAAAAAAAAAAAGGGTCTTACAGAGAAAATAATTATTTAAAACTTAAATTCTAATGAATTGAGGGGAAAATGAAATCACACGGCCTCTTAAACATCTCTTCAAAAATCACCTCAGCAAGTTTCATGTTTTTACTTTTAAAAATGAGTCTGAAAATGTCTCAGAAAATATCGAGCTGTTGAAGGTGGAAAAATATTTTTTAGAATACACCTTTAATGCCAATATTTATGTGTATCGAAAACGTAGAAAATGAGTTTACAATCGAAGAAAATTTAATAACTGATTCTGAATGTCTATAATTAAATATTTGATTAAAATCGCAAATAGAAAAAAAATGCTTACATACAATTAAAAATAAATAAATAAATATACCAATTTGAAAAACACTAAAAATAATAATTAGTATTTTTAATTGTACTATTAAACAACAACTAACTGCAATAGATGAATTAAATGCATTATTAGATTTAGCAATTTCTCAAAAATCTTTTCATATGTTATAAGGAATTCCTATTATTTTATAATTTTGGCAAATGTTAAATCTGAAAACATTGGTATGAAGATTCAGGATTTTAAATAATAATTTAAAATATTATTAGCAAAAAAAAAAAAAATCTTTCAAAAGTTACGCTATTATAATAAATAAAAAGACATTTTCCCACTATAATGTTAATCTCTAAACTGAAACAGTTTCGTAATATCATACTATTCGAATATAATATTTAACTCCAAAACAATAATGACGATAAATACTGTTATATGAGTGTTAGTAATCAGAAAAAAAAATAAGAAGCCGAAAAAAATTCCACATCACTGTCTCAATCTCAAGTAACTGCAAATTAATGTTTATATTCATCCCACTATGAATGTAGACATGAATTTTTTTTTTTTTTTTTTTTTTTTTTTGAGCGATGACCGTTTAACACATTTTACAAAACAGTGTCGATTAGGAAAATTTCGCTTCAAGACAATTCCAGATCAGTCACTTTCTATATGTATAACATAAATCTATTTAATTCATAATCGACAGAAATAAAACAATACAAACAGAAATAAAAAAATTAAATTAAATAAGACTTACCTTTTTTTGCTGTAAATTAATAATATCCGAGTATTTTTGCCCGAAAATGGCAGACGTCTTTCTCTTACATTTAAAAAAGCAAAAACAAAAGCTGACATTGTAGGCTTGGTCATGTTCTTTTCCCGCGTGTATGACAAAAAGTTCTCTGTTTACCCTGCGGTTGCGGTTATATAATCCGACGCAGACGATCTTCAGCAGCTGATTTTACTGTTTATTTGCAGTCCTAACTTTCAGGCGGAATAGTTTTATGAGTTAGTCTGTAATTAAAATTTTCTATTTGAAGAATTTTCCAATGCATTTTACCATTTCTTTTTTATCAGTTTCAAAAAAATTCATTTGAAAACGGAAGTTTATTAGATAAAACACTGCTTAAATTTTTAAAATGTGTAAAAATAAATTTAATGGTAATAATACCACCCCCCCTTTTTTTAAGTAAAGTTTGTTTCATGCGTAATAAATAAAAAATATCTTCTTAATAAATAAAAAAAATGTTTTCGAGGATAAAAAATTTTTCTTTGTCAATCTGTCAATATTTTCATGTTAATTTTCTGCAGAAGAAAACAATTTGTAAAATAACTTTTTTAAAAGTCATACCTCTAAAACACAAATTGGAAATGCGAAAAATTAATTATATCATGTGTTTTGCATAAATTTTGTATATATATTTTTTTTTTCGGAAAAGGCTAACTTTATTTAAAAAGGCTGAAAAAAGTAAAATTTTTTTTAAAAAGCAGTTACTAAAAATAGATTAACAGGAAAAAAATATGACTTGAATGCAAATTATAAAGCAATAAATGCATATATGACTAAACTCTGAAGATTCTTTGTGCGTGCTCATTAAAATCTGCAGACTTAAGTGTAATAGAAAATGTTTAGTTTGAAACCACAGAAGTGTTTCGACCAGTGGTCGCCAAAAAAGTTAAAAAATTTCCTCCCTGCAAACTAAATATGTAAAAAGTATAGATTTAATATTTCTAATTCTAAATATGTTTCAAATTGCTCCAGCACATAGCATTTTTCTGAGAAATACTTTTATAATAATAACAATCCGTGATGTATTATTATATTAAATTGCAATGCTAGATAAAATTGAAATCATGAAAAAAGTATACTTTCACTTCTTAGATATCAAATTGATAAAATATAGCATGGAAATCTAGTTTGTTGATACTTGTACCGTGCATTTTTCTTTTTCTCCCCTCCCCCTTCTTTTCGTGTCCGAATTTACTATTTGCTGTCCACTAATATTCATTCCTTATGCCGCTGTAACTAGGGCATGTTTTAAATATTTCTCTTCATTTTCAAAAATTTTTGAAGTTAATATTTTTGTCACACTGTGATTTACAATATGGTGGGGTTTTTTTTGTCACATATATGACGTGACGTACGTTACATGCAGTGACATAACAGTGACGTTACAATATTTTTTTAATTGCCGGAAAAATAAAATTTTACAATAAGTATCATGTTTTGAAGAATTTTTATAATTGTTTAAAGTTTTCTAAGAAGTTCACATCTCAGTCACAATGTGACATCACTGAGTGGTGGCATTTTGGTCACAGATGTGACGTGACCACAGTGACTTACAGTGACGTCACAATGACGTCACTGTGACCATGCATGCTATGAGGGTATATAGCTTGATCGCGATACAAAAAAATTCATAAAGTTAAAAGCACATGCAGAGACAAGGATTATAAACAATAATAATAATAGTGATGATGGTGATAAAAATATAAATTCTTACAGATTGTTTAGCATTCAGGTCCAGTACATGTTTATAACTTTCATCAATATATTTCAATCATGCATAAGTTGTTTTAATTCTATTATTATAAAGAATGAACAGCCCCCTATTGTCATGACAACGTGATTTATAGTCATCACAACTGTTTGAATCGTCAAACAATCATGACATGAATGGAAAATATCAGAGAGGACTATAGAATATGCCTGGTTTCTTCCATAGTTATGCCCTCATGAAATGCACAATAAGTTTCGGTATGCACATAAAGTTGGGCTGTTTTATTACCAAAAACGAAACTTCGCCGAAACTAGTCCGCAAATTAAGATGTTTATATAATAAATTACATTGTTAATAGATATTTTCGCCAACTTTGAAAGATTTACACTCACTACCTGAAGGAAAACATATTTAACTACCTTACTTCGAACTCTGTTGTTTAAAGAAATGTCTAGAATTTATTCAAAGTTATTTTCCTTAAGGCGGTTTTACCCACTCTACAATACGAAACTTTCTAACACATTTTCTAATTCTTTTTAACACATAAAAGCAAGATACTTGCTGGCATGATTATTGAAGGAATCTGTAATCGAAGAGAATTTTTTTCAATAAATGAATTACATCTTGAATTATAAGCGATTGTTTTCTTAGAACGGCAACTTTTTCCTTTCTTGTGCTCTCACGTCCGAAATTTACTTTCAAAGCATTAACTTTGACAGCATTTTCTGAAAAATCTTCTGTCTTTACCGAAAAACGAAAAAATTCGTTAAACATTAAAAAAAGTTGAATTACAGGGTTACTTAATAAGAGCATCTTTCAATTTAATATGTTTGCGATCAAAAATGAATAAGATAATGTGTCAGAAAGTAGCCAGTTGGTATTTGAAAACATTGAATCACGTGCCTCTCGAACTCCAGGTGTTACGCTCCCGGAATTTGTTCTTTTTTTTTTTTTTTTTTTTTTACATTTATATATGTATATATATAAGCTTTTTTGAGTCACTGAATTAGTCAGTATTGTCAACAATCAGAGTAAAACTGTTTAGGGACTTCCATAATTTATGCTGTATTTACATTATCCTTAGTAGGGTGTATCGATTTTTAACTTTTTTTTTGTTTCCAAATTGATAAAAAGTTGCTACTAGACACCACAACTTACCCCAAACAATTTTGGATTTTTAAAAAAATGTTTAGGTCTCCCGCACAAGGCCTAAAGTTTAGAAATTTTACTTAAAATGTAAATTTTTACAAAAAATTTAAAAAAAACCTAAAACACTTTTTTTCTAAATTGCAAGTTACATTTCCACTAACAATAAGCACAAAAAACGATAGAAAATGTATTTCAAAAACTTAGCACAACATTTAGGTCTCCCGCACAAGGCCTAAAGTTTGTTAATTTTGACGAAACTTTCGTAATTTTTAGTGTAAGTGAACCATTTTTTTGTTAAAAACACCAGACTTAAGTGTATTTTTGTTACAGGAGGCATAAAATGACACAATATAAATAAATAAATAAATAAATAAATAAATAAATATATATATATACATACATATATATATATATATATATATATATATATATATATATATATATATATATATATATATATATATATATATATACATACTACATAAATAATATATAAATGTTGTATACCTTTAAAAAGATAGTTTAACGATGTAAATTGTTTGATAAAGGTGTTCAAATAAACTCTATCGTTATTTGTGATTACTATTGTTTATTACAAATGTATAAAATATTATAACGTTGAATAAAATGTAGTATATAAGTACAAAATGTTGCTGATGTATTTTCATAGAACATGAGCGCAGTTTTCTTGTTCTATTTCAAATTAACTGACTTGTTTTAAATATTCGTCCTTTCATCTTGTCTTCAAAACCTGAAACGAAAGTTATATACAGTATTTACGTAGGCCTACAGATTTTTACAAAATTATAGAAATGATCCCCAATGAATTTCAAATATTATATGGAAGACAGTAAGATAAAGATGTTATTTAAAAACATTAAAAATCAAAGTAGTACAAAAAACACTTACTTACATTTTAATCCTTCACTGAGGTTTTGTACTGGCTCTTGGTCTAGAACGTAGGTAGCTCTTTACGGTCTTCCAGTCTGGCACGAATGAAACCATCTCTTTCGATCATCCCACACATTCGCTTTGTAGCTTCTGTGACTTCTTTCACAATTCGTTCCACAGCTTGAGTGTGAGAAGGAATTGTAAATTCAACCCTTCCACTTTTTCCCGTTTCCGCAATTAACTGTAACTCTTCTAGGCTCATATCGGTAACAAGAGGGGGTTCTACTGAAGAGGTTTGCCAGGTAATCATATCTATATAGTCTTTAGCATTAAAATTGATCTGAGGGGGTTTAAATATCCTTACCCCTTTCTTTTCTGTTTCACGAGCTTTCTGGATTCTCTTATAAGCCAAGACTCTAATATGTTTTCGTTCATCAAACAACATAGCTATTAAAACATGCTCTGGGTGAGCTATAAATGCGTTTCTCTGTAACGTTGCATGGACGACATGTTTTAGTTCGTCTTCCAAGTAATTTCTGAATTGAATCATTTAAAAAAAAATTAATGGAACCCTGCGGGATTTTGGGATTGCACTTAATTGAGAACCATGATGGTATGTAGACTTTCGTTATGAAGTCTGCAAGCATTCTCAGCTCAGGGGTCGGATCATCCATGGCTACATACAAACGAAGTATTCGATTTGCCAGGGTAAGCCACCTGGCGTGCGAGATATTTCCGGGGTTTCATCTGGCCAACTCTTCTGTACATGTACCTATTGATACGGGTTTGGATATTTCGTACAGATACTTTTCGTCTGTGCTCAATTCTTTAAGATGAACTTCTGGTATATCGCTTTCAATTGCAACAAAATTGACAACATCCAGATTTTGGCAGCTTAGAAGTTGTTTACCAATAGGCCTGCTAAATGTGTTTGGTCCAGAAGTTGGCCCATCAAGAGCAACCATAATTTTTCTAAATGGTAACTCATTCAAATGTATTAGACACACAACTGCCTTCAGTGGCTGTTGTATTTTATTTTCAAATAAGGTGATAACTCCATTTGAAGTTCTTGTGTTTGCTGCCGTACCATCACAACCAATAGCTTTTAGTTTTTTAAGATCGACAGTTTTTTCTTCACAATACTTTATAAGTGATGTAACTATTTCCTTTCCTGTTCCATTTATGGGAGTTACATGACCGAAATACTTGGATCCAGGTTCTTCAACAATAGATATGTGTTCTTCCATTAAAGATTTTCGGTCACTTTTACCAGCTGCAATTTCTTTTGTTATGGTTTCATCTTTACGACCATCAAAGTAAATGTCCAACAGATCGGAGGTTCGAGTTGAGCTTACTTCTTTACGAGACTTAAGTCTTTCACGTGCTACTATTGATTTGTCGATTACTTCTTCTTGGTTCTCCGCAGTAACGACATTTAAGTCTCGCAAAAGGGCAGTAGCTAACTGAGCTCCAGCTCTACTAGAAATGCCCCTGCGGTCACAAGCTCGTGAAAACAAAGACAAGCGTTGTGGCAGTTCTTGTTTTACTTCTACACTTGAAACACATTTTTGACTCGTATCAAGTACATTTATTTCAAAATCACTATCTTGACATGATGTGTGAGACATTGAATCAACTGTACTATCACCAGAATCAATGTTATCAACAGATTTTAAGTTTTCATCCTCAGTCTTTTATACAACTACCTGCATTAAAGCTTGTGACCTAGATTTTCTTTCTAATCGCTTTTTAAGCTTTTTAGTCTCGTTTTTGTCACACTCTGCAATCGACATCAATCTAGGACCACGTTGGTCGAGCAAAAACTCGTGTTCTAGTTCCGGGACTTTTTTGTCAATAGAGCAAATACAGTTGCTGAGGTCACATTTGCAAGTACAAATATCAAACAATGCAGTTTCAGTTTTTGACTGAAAGCTAGTTACTGCATCTTTGTAGGAGTTAGGATAGTTCCTTTTAGGCCCTGAACCCTTTTTAATTTTCTCAAGCTGCTCATGCAGTTTTAAAACCATAAATATTGTGTTTTTGGTGCCACAAACAGGAATTGAAGCTCTTTTCCATATTTCCTCAAGTTTTAAAGCAACTCTTAACGCAATTACCTTCTTTGCAGGCTGATGTATTCCCTCTTGTTTCATTTCAATGCGTACCCACTCAAAATACTTCAAAACATCCATCTTGGTTGGCAGAACATTAAACTCACTCACATCAATAGGTTGCTCGATAACCGGCCTCTCGGTAGTTTGTCTAGTTAGATGCGGTTTTTTACTCATAATGAACAACAACAACACTCACTCAATTGATTCTTACAACAAGACTATCGCACTAAAACACAACCGTAATGCTCGCTCGCGGGCAGACGACTACTGACAAGTCTGCGCGGTGATTCATAGGTGTCGAGTCACCGTGGGGCAACAGTCTGGCCTTCCCCCACCCCATTGCTTCAAGTTGACGCTTGACGTATTGAAATGTGATTTATTATTTCACTTATTTCAACAATTCCAATCAAGCCTAACGAGGCTTTAGTTATATTTAATTTTTAAACCAGCAACAACTCAAATATCAAAGCACTGAAAAATGTTCAAAAATTGGCTAAAATTTACGACTTTTAGGCCTTGTGCGGGAGACCTGAATGTTGTGCTAAGTTTTTGAAATACATTTTCTATCGCTTTTTGTGCTTATTGTTAGTGGAATTTTAACTTGCAATTTAGAAAAAAAGTGTTTTAGGTTTTTTTTTAATTTTTTGTAAAAATTTACTTTTTAAGTAAAATTTCTAAACTTTAGGCCTTGTGCGGGAGACCTAAACATTTTTTTAAAAATCCAAAATTTTTTGCGGTTAGTTGTGGTGTCTAGTAGCAACTTTTTATCAACTTGGAATTTGGAAACAAAAAAAAAGTTAAAAATCGATACACCCTAATCCTTAGAGATCCTAAAGCTATTAAAATTTCTATTAATTATTTTATTACCTACCATCATTTGTAGCGTTGCCAATATTAGGGTGAAACTCGAGAAAAATCCATTTTTTTTTAACATAACATGGGAGGCTTACTCGCAATCTATCGTTTAAGGTGTAACACTCATTAACTAAATTATTCCTCTACTTAAAATATTTAAAACTCAAACTTTATATATATATATTCAAATCTCGCAGCTCCTTATATCCATAAATCTCAATTCAAAGGTATTTAATCGTACTAACCTTGTATACACCAATACTAATAACCATGAACATTATTGTAGTACATATGCTAATTTAAATCATTCTGCCAATGCAAAAACTACACGTACAAAAAGGTGAAAAAATAGTTCCAGTGCAGTGTATATTTCAAGAAATTACATTAAACAGAAATTTTTTAATATGGAAGTTGAATTCAATAATTCATACAACTGGTTTAATATTAGGAAACACATTTTTTTCGATAAAAAAGAAGAATCTTAATGTGTATTATAAAGTTTTTTATCTTTAAATTTATCTTCTCATTTTAGTGATTTTTTTTTTATCTATTAATATTTAAAATTAATCAACTTAATGTAAAATTTTCAAATAACACTTACAAAAAAATTAATAACACTCAACTAATAATTTCCTTTACAAATAATGTACTCAATAAAATAAATTTACATAATGTAATTAACAATAACAATAAGAATTTTCCCATGAAAACTTTTACAATACATAAATCGTATAAATACAATGTTCCACTGGGAAGAAAAATATTCAATTACAATAAATTTGCTACATTATTAACGTCAAACGATAACTTTCCATGTTTTTACAATGATCCTTGTTATAGTAAATATTATTATTAATTATAGTAAATATGTTAACACAGATCATGAACACATTATTTTAGAGGATATTAACAATGTAGATAATGTTTTTTTACGAAAATTAATAGCAAATGGGACTAAATTTCGTATACCATCATGTTTTACAATTCATTATATTTTAATTTAGATCTTGACTTATTTATATATAAAATTTCGGTTGACTATAATAAATCTCTGGCATATTTCAATGAATGGAAATTGAATGTTTTAGACAAATTAAATTTTGAACTTTACAGAAATATTGACAATTATAATTTTAAATTTAAACAGTTAAACAGTGAAATACTTAATTTATAAAATAAATTTATTGTAACATATGTTGATAAATCACCCAACATCTATTCTTTCATATGCAAATATTATTACTCCCAGTTAATCTCTAATGCTATAAATACAAGTTCAATTTTTGAAAAAAACTGATCTTGATACAATCATAAATAATAGACATTTAGTTCAATATTATAAATTACTAAAAATTAAAAATTATAACTCTAATTACCCATATCTTGTAGTTATACCTAAATTCCATAAAACTCCTCTAAAATTTAGAACTGTAAGTATTGGTTGTAATACATATAACAATAATGCTGGTAACTATCTATTAGCTATTCTCACTAAACTATTTGATCTAACAAAATAAAAGGATGATTTATATAGCATAAAAAATAGTTTTCAACTAGTAAATAATATAAAAAATTAAATAACATAAAATATATAAAAACGTATGACTTTAATGATTTATTTAATAACCTTAACATCACAAATATGATTAGAATTATTAATTTATTATTTAAAGAATATAGGAATTCTCTAAATTTAATAAATTATATTTCTTTATCGTACTTTAAAACATTAACTAGATTTATTCTTTATTTTAATTATATTATCTTTAATGATACCATGTGTCAACAGAAATGCTGTTTACTACAGGGCGGAATCGTGTCATCTATTCTGGCCGAATTGTACCTATATTATTATGAACGTAAAACACCTATAGCTGACTGTAAAATGTACCGTTATTTATAGGATATTATTGTCTTCCATTTTAAAAGTAAATCAAATTATTTATTACCAATAAAATATCATAAAATTTTTAATTATAGCTTTAATGATACGATAAATAATTAAATTAATTTCCTTGATCTAAAAATAACACTTTGTGATGGTAAAATTTTTTTATGACAAACGTAATGATTTTACATTTCATGTAAATTTATTTACAAATTATAATTCTTGTCTACGTAAATCAGTATATATTAATATTTTACTAAATTTTGCTCACAGAATAAATAATCTTTGTTCAAATAAATTTAAATCTCACAATTTAAAACTTGTATATCAACATGCATTCAAATACGGGTATCCATCATTTCTGGTTAAATCTATCTTAAACGTATAATCTAACTTGCATTTGTATATGCAATTATGGATGTTACGATACATCTCATTATAAGTTCAATACCAACATAAGTTTCAGTTACTAATATATTTATTTTATATGTTTTTGCATATTACTACTTATTATAATTATCATTGTTATATATTTATTTTGATTCTCCATATAGATTTATTGGGTAGGGTAGCAGAATATATTGTGTGCATCATAACTATGCTACTTATATTTTAATAAATTGAAAATACATCTTTTATGGTTAAATTTCATTATGGACCAGTTTATTTATGTTTTTATTTTACATCGAAACTTAAGATTAATAATGTTTATAATTTAATTACATATATATTTATTTTAATATTTTTGTGACTAATACTATATATTATTAGTAATGTTTAATTATTATGATTTTCCCAGTAGATTGTTAGGTAAGTCAGTTTGTTGAATTGAGTGCATTGGCCTCAATAAAATAACTATGCTGCTTCTATTTTAATTAATATGAAAATCTATGTGAATATGTATATTAATATTATGATATCTTTTTTTATTATTATTTTTATCTTTTTTTCTTATGTTTATTTTATTTTTCATTTTTAATTAATTATTTTTATTTTCTGATTATGGTATTTAATTACTAGGGATAAATAATACTTATTCAATACAACTTACATACATTTATACATTAATTAGACAGTTAAATGAATAACACTAAATATAAATTTGGATAAAATTATTATACTAAAAAATTAGTTTATTTATTTATTTATTGTATTTTTTTCCTTAAATATTGGAATTTGTAAAAAAAAAAAAAAAAAAAAAAAAAAAAAAAAAAAAAAAAAAAATGATAGCTAAGGGATTAGATCAAACCTTTTTAAAATGTACATTCATTGATGAAACATAAGAGAATTTTCATTTTTAAAATTACATAATAAATAGCAGCACCAAAGAATTCTATAATGCAGTTATCAATTTTAACATTGCTATATACTTTAAATAATTTTTTTTAATCACTAGATGGCAGTAATAGGATCAATTTTAGCTATGATAATGTAAATTAAGTGATTTCAAATATTTTAGTTTAGTTAAATTAAATTTTAAATTGTAATTTAAATTTTATTATTGTAATGATTTTCTATCTTTATTAATTAAATGTAATTATCAAGGGACTTTATTAAGTTTAACTGCAACCCATGGCTATAATATTTGTTTTAACTTAACTGTAAAAATTAACCTTATTCAAATAGTGGCAACCTAGAACATGTGCATTAGGAAATTAGGATTAAAATATTGTACGATTACATAAAGTAAGCTGAATAATGTTACATCATACCATTTATATATGATAATAAAAATATATTTAAATATTTATTTTTTTATATTTTCCATTTCAAGTCCTTTCATAATATTCAGTGTTCATTTTTCTTCTATTATTCTGGACAAGCAGTCGCTTGGGCACAGAGAGAATAAATTATTCAGCTTTTAGCTTTATTCTCTACAGAAAACGACTCTATCTTGGTTATATATGTGAATTCTGTGCCCTTAATAAAGTAATTTACTATATAAGCATTTCATTTATTTTTTTTTTCTGTATCCATAATCGCAATTGATTATTTTTCTTTTTTCTTTCATTTTAATTCTCATAAGGTAGTACATCGGACTATATATTTTAAATAATATTTGGTTTATGTGGTGTTTGTGATTTCATATTATTGGTCCTTTTCATTATCTTTCAATGGTATTATTGTACAGAAAGTTTATATAAATTAGGTTGTAACGAAAGTTTTCCGCCAAATCACCATTACATAATACTAATTATAATATATATAATTAACTGTAATTTTATATATAACCACTATTCCGCCAAACATTCACAGTGTGATATGATACAACACTACACTGGAAATAGAAGCGTCTTAAATTTAGACACATATGTGACTGAAAAAGAATTTTAGACACTTAAGTGTCTTAATCTGAAAATTAAGACACTATAGATGTCTTAATTTAAGATACATAAGCGTCTTACTATGACCATGGTGTAAACGAACTGAGAATAATGTCTAAAATATCCGCAAACGTCTTATTTTAAGACACTTCATTGCTTTAAACGTGTCTTAATTTAAGACGTTTTGATTCTTCCGACGCAATAACCACCAGGGGGCACTGGGGCACTGCCAGTCGCGCATGCGTTTTAGATGTCTTCGTTCAAAGTTGGTATACGTTATAATTCAAACGAAGTTTGTTTTTATGTACGCGTGTATTTTAATTCGTTTTTCGCGGAATGTGAAGTTCTGTGATTTAAATTCGTATTCACTTGGATTATTTATTTATTGAATACATGCATCTGACGTGTGTGCTTTACATCAAATGTCTCTTAGAAGCTGTAACTGCTTTGAAACTTTCGTTACAACCTGATATATATATATGTATGTTTTGGATATGACATGCGAATTGTGGACCACTAGGATATTTCATACATTTGTCTTTAAGAAATAACATACAACATAGCATTCTGAAAAGATAATTACATTTCACATGATTTTATATATTTTAATCTATAATAATAAGAAATAAAGTTTATGTGTGAGTGTATCTGTCGGTTGTGTTCTGAAGAGACTGCTGCACTTAGAGCTATAGAATTTGGTAGAAAGGTACGTACATCTATGTATGTAGTCTTGCACCTCTTAGCCCGATTTTGTATTTTCTTATTAGGTTTTTTATAATGAAATTTCTTATGCGATTTTTAGCGCTTTTTCACGTTTCGGGACGATTTTTCTACATTAATGAAAATAATCCGGTTTCAAGCTTTTAGCCCAATATAATAGATTTCGTCCTCTTTTTAATAATGTTTATTTCGTAAAACTCAGCCCGTAATTAATTCATACTCATTAAAAGACTCACAAAAAGAGCGTTTTTTTTTCCCGAAACAGTAAAAGAATCTTATATCTACTGGATTTGATTTCCAAGTGAAAATGAGACATAATGATAATTTTCACTAATTGGCTAAAATTAAGAAAACTAATCAAGTTATCGATTTGAAAATTTCAGAGCAAATGTAGAACATTTTTTAACATCACAATATCCAGTTTTTTTTTTATCAATCTGTAATTTTTTTGTAATTTTTTTTTAATTTTTGAAAAAAAAAAAAAACAACTGATGGCGACGGTACAAAAATTCGTAGAAAGAACCAGACAGGGACTAACATTCATTAAAAACTGAACTAAAAAGAGATCCATTTTAGTAGATAAGCCGAGCCTCTATATGTAATTTGGCATATAAAAGGATATTAATTATTATATGTTTCCAAATGCTAAAAAATAATTTAAAAGGATTTAATCAACTTAATCGAAGATTATTAGTGTGTTCTGAGACAAAAACATTTTGATAAGAGTTAAGGATTTGTTCAAAATGGTTTCTCCCCCTTTATTTCAATGTAAAAAGATGTTTTCCTAAATATAGACTTCAGTTACCACCATTTTCAAAGATTAATAGCGCATTCTTTTCTCGGGTACTATTTGTCGGATTTCAACGGGCTCCCTCCACCCCCTCCATTTTAGGGGCTTCTAAATTTGGTATGCAATTTTCGCAAACCTGCTACTTTATCTTTTTCAACATCGCACTCATTATAATCAATATTTTGAACTTCTGGAGTACAGCAAGATTTAAAAAAAAAAAAAAAAAAAAAAAAAAAAAAAAAAAAAAAAATCTAAATACAATAAAACCTCTCACTAGGGGGCACCTAGAGGATTTGTCCTCAATTCAGAGGTGTCTACTTTTTCGAGGTAAAAGTATATAAAACATGTACATGTTGTGAATGAAAAGTTTGTTTCTTAAATAGTAGTGTTCTCAATTTAGGAGTGTCCAATGAAGGTTTTACTGCAAAGCCTTCAAATGGAAAACTTTATTTAGCGAACACTCACCTTTTTCAAGATAAGCATATATTTTTACTCAGAAAAGCGAACACCTTCGAATAGCAAACAAATTCAGCGTTCCAGATGTGCTTATTACTGAGATGTTTTACTGTATTTAGATCTTTTTATTTATTTAGTTTTTGACTTTATTCTACTTTAGAAGCTCAAAATATTGATTATAATCAAAACAATGTCGAAGTAAATTTAAAATACAAGCTTTACAAAAGTTGCACATCTATTTTGGGACCCCTAAAATGGTAGGGAAAGGGGTAGGGACATTGCCCAGTTTGTCCATGCTTCAATCAAATCCCTTTTCTGCAAAAAGTCCAACCCTGCATTATGTTCGCTAAATAGAGGATTCCGGTATTCGGGAATGGCGGTATAGAGGTTAATGGACATTCCCTAATTCCAGACAACTCTATTAAGCAAAAACCCGTTTTAATACAAAACACATACATATTTGTTTATTTTTACCTCACAAAAGCAGACACCTCTGATAATCGAACAAATTCCACAATCCCGACTTATCTATCATTAAAAATAAATAAATAAATATCCTATGTTAATAACACGAAGAAAAAATAACTTATATTCCGAAACTTCTTTTGTCTTAAATATATATCGTAATATCCAATTGACATTTTTGTATTTTTCGTGTATACGTGCATATAAATGAATTTATGAAAACAACAATTTTAAGTAATATTCAATTGTTATTTTTGTATTTTCCGTGCATAAGTGCATATAAATGAAGTTATGAAAACAACAATTTTAAGTGCGAAATCTAATTATAGCTCTTTTTACTTTTTCCCATTATAATTTTCAAATTACTTTTACTACTAAAAATAATAAAAAAATAATCAATATTAGAGAAGTTTTTAAATGAAATATAGGTATATGTATATTTTTACTGACAGATTCACAATTATTAGCAGCACGTAGCAGGTGAGTCTTATGAAAATATCATATTATTTCATGTACTTTATTTATCTTATTTTTATTTGCGGTTTTGGGATAGGAAGAAATAGCTGATTAAAACTTAACGAATAGTTCATGAAAGCATTATTATTCAGGAAGTTAGAAAGAAAAAAAGCATTAGAAGATCTTTTAAAGTTTTTTTTTATTATTTATTTTTGGTCGGTTCTGGCGGATAAGAAGTAGCAAAACAACAGAATAAATGTAACTTATAATGTTTCTGTTAGAGATATTATCATTTTAAATATAGGAAAAAAGATGAGAATATAGAATATACAATTTGTAATATAAGACAAGATCATAAGTCTAAAAATATATACTTCTAGAATTAGTGGTTTTCGCTCGCAAATAGATTCAAAACTAATACCATTTTATGCAAGATTTTGATCAGTGCTATTTAGAAAATCTTAAAATACACCAATTTTAGTACTAAAAATAAAAATTGCGACACTTACTTGAATCCTGTTGCAAGAAGTAAAATTTTCCTCGATTTAATATTTTAAAAACTATTACAGTAAGGAAGAAAGACTTGCATCGTTTTAGAAGGAAATGCCTTAATGCATCCGAGTAGCCATATTTAGAGAATGAAATGCTTCATACTCAAAACATAACCCGCCACACAAAAGTTTTTTTTTTTTTTTTTTTTTTTTTTTTTTTTTTTTTTTTTTTACCAGCTTTGACTAGACGAATACGAATAACACAATCTTATCGTTACAAATTAACACTAATACCGTTCCACACAATTTGTAGAGTTCCCGGATGTAATCTTCAAGTGTTGTCTGCTTCTGTGTCGATCCTGCCTTTTTATCGACGACAGCTTAAAAGAGATATTGGGTGTCAAGCACACAAGTCAGATGTACGTATTCAATACATAAATAAACTAAGTTAATGCGAATTAAAATCACTGAACTTCAGATTTCGCAAAAAACGAATTAAAATATACGCGTACATAAAAGCAAACTTTCAGTTTGAATTGAAACATACACCAAATTCGAACGAAAGACATCTAAAACACATGCGCAATTGACAGTGGCCCCTGGTAGTTATTACGTAGGAAGAACGGGAGAAACAAAACGTCTTAAATTAAGACACGTTTGAAGCAACGAAATGTCTTAAAATAAGACGTCTGCAGATATTTTAGACAATGTTCACAGTTCGTTTGCACCAAAATCACAGGAAGTCACTTATGTGTCTTTAATTAAGACATCTATGGTGTATTAATTTTCAGATTAAGACACTTAAGTGTCTGAAATTCTTTTTCAGTCACATATGTTTCTAAATTTAAGACCCCTCAGTTTGAAGTGTAGGTACAGATTTTAACTAAAAGCACCAGGCTTCCCCTCTACGCTAGTAGATTATTCTAACAAACCCTGAATATTTATATATTTTTTATTTTTAACGACGTCGAAACAAACAGTTCCCTGATACAGTGATTGCCGATTTAATTGATGACATTTAGATATATTAAACTTTCAATTTTAAACAAAAGTTCCTAAGCAAACCGAAATAATAAAAAACTGGCCTCTGCGCTCGCTCTTTTAAAATGCGAAGTGATAAAATGTATAGACCAATCCGAACACGTGCAGAAACGAAAAACCGTGGCGCTAAAAGGCTACAGGACACATGGATAATGCAGTTTGAAATTGTAGAAAAAACAAAAAACTGCAAATCGACATTCAGAAAATAACTTTTGAAATAGTAAGTATTTATACATTTTTTTAACAAAAAATATCATTACAACAGGGAATACTCGGAATAAATGTTTTATTTTCTGTCCGGGAAGCGGGTGTGACAGATTCAAAATGGGATTGCTTATAAATAGAAAGAATGACATCCTCAGATAGTTTTGTGTCAGTTACTGATCTGGACATTATATTCTGAGCCGTTTTGGAGCAATTAAAGATTCAGTCACTCACACACACACACACACATGTATTGATTTATTATTTTTATGTAAAAATTAATGCATGTCATATTACTTAATTTTGAATATTATGTTAATATTTTTCATAATTAAAAATGTAGTTTTGAATTTAAAAAATGCCAGGGATATGTTTGGGCCCATTCAATATAAGTCGTGGAAAAAAAGTAAACACCCGCTACTAACTCTGTAACAAATAATCGTAGAAGAAAGTTACTAGCACAAAACGATTGGAAATAAATTCTACTTTTAAATGATGCATATACAATTTGCTTAGAGGGTCTTCTACAAATCAAAACCAGCCCAAACTTTGTTTTTTTTTCAATGGTAAACCCCAATTTTAACAAGATGTTTTAAATGTTCGGTTCAAACTATGCCTAGAAACGAAATTTCATGTAATTCGAATAATATGTTTTTGAATTATAAATATTCGAAATTTGGAGCTTCTAATGTTATTTTACATTTTCATATTTTTATGTATATCTCCTGAAATTATAATCCTAATGGGAAAAATTTTTTGTGTGGTTATAATACTACGAAACCCAAACTTAAACACATTGAATTTTTAATTACAAAAAATTTATGAGTCATGAATTATGAAATTAATATTCGAAAAAAATATGAATTTCAACCTACAATTTTTTGGATGGATTTATATTTGATATGTCCTGCTTTATGGAAATCCAAAATATTAGGTAGCTTTCATTACAAAAAGCTACCTATTGCAGCCGTTCGGAGGAAAGCGATTTCAAAAAATTTTGGTATATTTTCATCGATCATGACCCCCAGACCCCGAAACCACCCTATATATATATATATATATATATATATATATATATATATATATATATATATATATATATATATATGACCTATGTCACACTGTAACTGTCGTATTCATGAACCGATTTCGATAAAATTCGGTGTGTACATAGTACATACCAATGTCTCGACCGAGTTCGTTGGCCAGCTTCATCCGCCGTTTTGTTTCAAAATGGCGGCCATTTAAATTTTTTTTAAAAATTTAAATCTTGAAATGTGGTACCAAAAAATTGAAAATGAAAAAACATTTTTTTCTTATGTATTTGACCTTTATACAAAGATTCTGGAGCAGTTTTTGTTTCGTCTATATCTTAAAAAATGGCTGAGTTATAGCATTTTGAATTTCTAACGTGGCTGACATTTTGAAACGTCCTGAAATTTGTCACGCGATTAAAGGCGTATTTATGAACCGATTTAGATGTAATTCGCTGTGTACATAGTACATACCAATGTCTCAACCGAGTTCATTGGCCAGCTTCATCCGCCATTTTGTTTCAAAATGGCGGCCATTTAAAATTTTTAAAAAAAGTTAAAATTTGAAATGTGGTACCAAAAAATTGGAAATGGAAAAATATTTTCTCCTATGTAATTTACCTTTATACAAAGATTACGGAGCAGTTTTTGTTTCGTCTATATCTTAAAAAATGGCTGAGTTATAGCATTTTGAATTTCTAGCATGGCTGACATTTTGAAACGTCCTGAAATTTGTCACGCAATAAAAGGCGTATTTATGAACCGATTTGGATGTAACTTCGTTTATACATAGTACATACCAATGTCTCGACCGAGTTCGTTGGCCAGCTTCATCCGCCATCTTGTTTAAAAATGGCGGCCATTTAATTTATTAAAAAAAAATTTAAATTTGAAATGTGGTACCAAAAAATTGAAAATTGAAAAAAATATTTTTTTCTTATGTGTTTGACTTTGTTCAAAAGATTCGGGAGCAGTTTTTGTTTCGTCTATATCTTAAAAAATGGCTGAGTTATAGCATTTTGAATTTATAGCGTGGCTGACATTTTGAAACGTCCTGATTTTGTCACGTGATAACAGGCGTATTTATGAACCGATTTGGATGTACCTTGGTGTATACATAGTACATACAAATATCTCGACCGAGTTCGTTGGCCAGCTTCATTTGCCATCTTGTTTCAAAATGGCGGCCATTTAAAGAAATTTTAAAATTTTAAATTTAAAATAAGATACCAAAAAATTGGAAAATGGAAAAGATTTTTTTCGTGTGTATTTGACCTTAATACAAAGATTCCGGAACAGTTTTTGTTTCGTCTATATCTAAAAAAAATGGCTGAGTTATAGCATTTTGAATTTCTACTGTGGTTGACATATTAAAACGACCTGATTTTTGTCACGCGATAACAGGCGTATTTATGAACCGATTTGGCTGTAACTTGGTCTATACATAGTACATACCAATGTCTCGACCGAGTTCGTTGGCAAGCTTCATTCGCCATCTTGTTTTAAAAGGGTTGTCATTTAAATAAATTAAATTTAAAATTTAAAATGAGGTATTAAAAAATTGGAAAATGAAAAAGATTTTTTTTTGTGTGTTTGGCCTTGATACAAAGATTCCGGAGCAGTTTTTGTTTCTGAAAATTTGTTCTTTTGTTTATATCTTAAAAAATAGTTGAATTATAGCACTTTGAATTTCTAGCATGGCTAACATTTTGAAGCGATCTTGTATTTGTCACGCGATAACACACGTATTCGCCTATTTCGATGTAAGAAGGCATGTGGATAGTATACATCAATATCTCGACCAAGATCGCTGGCCAGATTCATCAGCCATCTTGTTTCAAAATGGCGGCCATTAAATTAAAAAATATATATACTTAAAGTGAGTTGCAAAAAAATTAGAAATTGAAAAAGGTTTCTTTCTTAAGTATTTGACCTTGATATAAGGATTCAGGAGCATTTTTTGTTTGTCTTTATCTTAAAAAATGGCTCAGATATAGCAGTTTCAATTTCTAATGTGGGTGACATTTTGAAAAATCTGATTTTTTGCCTGCGAGAGCACTCGTATATATCAACCGATTTCCGATGTGAGTGAGCATGTGCACAGCAATTACTAAGGTCTCGACCAAGTTCACTGGTTAGCCTCATCCACCATGTTGTCTTAAAATGGCAGGCACTTTAAGAAATCGCCGAATTTGGCAGCCAAATATAAGTTACTTTAAAGAAAAGCAGCTTGGATAAAGCTGACTAATTTCGCGAAATTCTCATTCATTATATTGATAAAAATTAGTATTGAATCTCCTATATTCGGTTTCCACTAAATTGAGCTTCGTGTGTTTGAATAATATAAGTTGGCTTTTTTAAAATAAGGAATATGAAAGCTACCTCTTCCTCCCGGCACTGGCCGGAAGGACTTTTTCAAATCTTTCTTCCAAGTAGTTTTCAATTTATGCTTAAAAAATCTTCAAAATGCTGGTTTAAGGGGGCGTCTATGATGTGCAGAAAAGCATAATTTGAATATATATAATAATCTCCATTTATATCGTTATATTGATGACATAATTTTAATTGCCACTGATCAATTTAAAATTTCTCAATTTCCAGTTGATTATCCCACTAATTTGGAATTAACGAAAAACCTCTTATCAAACAATACAATTAACTTCTTAGATCTTAAAATTACAATAAAAGACAACAAAACAATAACAGATTTATATGATAAACGTAAAGCATTTAAATTCAATGTTAATACATTTACAAATTTTAAATCTTGTCTTAATCATTCTGTATATCGAAATATAATACTTAATCATTTATATAGAATAAAATGTTTATGTTCTTCTCGTCTAATTAACAATAATATTAAAAAACTAATTTATGATGCATTAAATCATGGTTTTCCAAAAAAATTCATATATTCATTAATATACAATTAGTACTTACATGATCTTTAAAAAACAAATTAACACATGCGTAAACAAAATTACAAAAAAATTTATAAAATAAAAAAATATTTATATAAAAAATTAAAAAAAATGTAAAATAATAATAAACAATTACTATAGGATGGTTGGGTGGGTAGATGTTAGAGTACGGAGGAGGGTAGTGTTGTCTGGATAATACGCAATGGTTAATTTTAAAAAATGATGGGGCTTTTGTATTATAACTACATTTCTATTACGCATTTTATATGGATGTTGATTTGATGTTTTATGTGTAAATGGTGACATTTTTTTTTCAATTCATATTAAATTTAGCTTATTTAATCAAATTCGAAATTAACTTGTTTTTAAATTTTAGTCTACTCAGGACAATATCATATTTATTAATAATAGTATACCATCTTTAAAGTGATTAATATGCATATAAGTTTATTTGGTATAACTAAAGTTATACTGTATGTATTAAAATTCTCCCCCCGGGATTGCACTTATACTCTAAAGCGAAAGCTGGGCTCCCGGGGCGGTCATCCCTGTCATCCCTGTATGTATTAAAATTGGGTAATTGGTTTTTATTATTATCCCTCTATACTTTTTAATATTGTTTTATTTTCAACTTTTTATTCCATGATTAGTTATGTGTTTGATTGTCACAATCAAAATTTTTAGCTCTTTTATGACTAATATGAAGATAATCCACACACTATATTTGTAATCTTTAGGCTATTGGGAATTTTAGAATCTGACAAATTAACAAATTATAAACATCCATTTTTTTCCTGTTCATTTTATTAATTTATTATTTTTTAAATTTAATAGTAATTCTTAAAGTTTTTTATATTTTTATTATATATAATTTATTTTATGTTATAGCATATAGCTATATTCTTTATATTATCAATGTTATAAAATTACTTACTTTCTAAGTGTAGATTAAATGGGTTTGGTAATAGAATATATTGAAAGGATTTTATTAACATTTAATTTTTTTGAATAATGATATATAGTAGGGTATTATTTATATATTAGGATTTGTGTAGTAATGCAGATGATATATTTTAATTTCATTAGCTTTTATTATGTTCTTCTTGTGACATTTGAATAATAATAACAGTTTTAACATAATGGATGGCAGCACTAAATAATTTTGTCTTTTAAAGTTTCTATTAAATTAATAATTTTAATTTTTACACCACGTGGTATTAAACGCTGAATATTGGCAATATTGTAAAATTGAAATTAAACAATTTAAAGTGTTTTTAGGTATTTTAAATAATGTAATTATTTTCTATTTATATTATATTAATTGAATTTATCACGGTATTTCAAAATGAATTAACTGAATCGATTGGTTTTAATTTCTGTGTTAAATTAACTGTTTTATTCACCTTAATCTTATCATGCTTTTGGATACCATGTGCGGGTAGATATTTTGAAAACCAACTGGGTTTTTATTCGGTATGTTGTGTAATATTTCTATTTTTTATGCTATAAATTAAATATTTAAAGGGTTGTATTTTTTTTCCATTTCATGCCATTTGATAATGTTCTGTTTTCATCTTGAAACTATTCTCTTGTTCATATTGGTTGTTTGGGTATAGGAGAAAAAAAAAATTTCAGCTTTTAGCTTTTTCCTCACAGAAAACAACCGATTTGTTTATATCATTGAATTCTGTACTCTTGAAAACGTAATTCAATATATAAGTTTTTCAACTTTTTCGGAATCCATATTCATCTTTTTTTCTTCTATATTAATTCTTGTAATTATGTATAAGGCACTTTATTTTATACATACAGTTCTATATTATAGGCTTGTGGTATCCATTTTTATTGTCATTTCATTCACAATATTGCGGTTTTTGATGATGGTAGGTAATGTTTAATTAATGGTTATATATATATATATAATTACTCATGTTATTGAAGCATTTAGGCTGGTTGGCTGGGATTACGGTGCTTCGCTTATGATCAAACTGGATCATAAGTCTGTCTTGCAATATAAACAAAGCGTCATTTCCTTACTATCTTACGTCAACCTGAATCCTCACTACGTTCATGTGCTATGCAAATTATCAAAACAGGGCCCTGAGCAGTTTTTCTTAGGCTACCTAAACACTCTCATTGAATCAATAACATGGAGATTACAAGAAATTCTTGATAAAAATGTTTTCTATTAACAGATCCTCTCTTTTAAATTTAAGCAAAACATGTGGCTTATTGGGAGAGGATTTTATGACCTCTCATTTTTTGTGTAATAATCTACCCATAATTTTCTGCTACTTTTTTGTTAAATTTCAATCATGGGAAATAATTTTTCTTATTTTGCGTAATCATATTTTTTTTATTTAGATAAATTTCAGTATTTTAAAATTTTGGTAGCAAGTTGCTGCAACTGTTGCTTTTTAAGTTTCATTATGTGGAAAAGTTTGTCCTTGTATACATGTTTGCGTTTAGTTGATGTTTAATTTTAGTGAAAAAATCTGTGACGATCACATTAATATGAAATTTCAGAGAGCAAAATTTAATTAGTAGTGTAAACACGAAATTATTCGTTTCAATGCTTTCAACAAAATTAAAGAAAACGTGAAATATTTTTTTTTCTTTTTCAATAGATGCCAATGTATTTACGGCAAGTGATTAATCTAATTCTAGAATTTGATATCTATTTACGAAAGGTTTTTCAAAAAGATTTTACATCATTTAAACTATTATTATATCCATAACGTAGTCATTGAGATATGTATACTTATATATTTAATTTTCTCAAATCTTGTTAAATTGTTCCCTGTATTACACTGAATATCTGTCAGATAAAATGTTCTTACGAAAGTATTTTATTTATTACTTAAAAGTGCTTATTAATTCTTTTATTAACTTTTGTATATCAATCAAAGATTGTAATCTTTAAAAATAAGTACCGATGTAAAGTTTTTAACCCATTAATAATGAGCTTTAAATAATTAGACCTTTTCTTCTATAGCTTGAAATTTAGATCTATTCGAGTACACAGGTTAATTAAAAAAACATTCTAAAAGTTATTTTTATGACTTTCAGATACGCATGTTTTCTTGCCAATCGCGGAAGTAGTGAGCAAAAAAATCTAAAATATGAAGAAAAAGCTTCCACAGCTTGAAATTTAGATCTTTTCGGTACACAGACTAACTTAAAAACATTTTAAATGTTATTTTTATGACTTTCAAATAGGCACTTTTTCTTGACAATCGGAAGCAGTGTGCAAAAACCTATAAAATATGAAGAAATAGAAACTTCGAATGGCAAGTTTTTTCGCCAACCGGCATTAATAAATTAATTGCAAAATTTCAAATGAAATGACAGAATAAGTTTAATCATAGAATTATTAACCCTATTTCAATTGAGAATAAGGAATGTAAAATTATTCTGATAGCTTTTTAAAATAGATTTAATTTTAGTTCTTCAAGCAAATCCGAATATAAAACACGCGAATATATCTTAAAAGTTTTAACAAGAATCAATCCCTCCCAACCACTCTTCAAAAACTTTTTTTTTCAAAATATGGCATCATTAATCGCCTTGGAATTTGTTTTCAGGCAAAAAAGCAATTTGTCTGGGTTTTTTTCTACATTGATTTCTTATACTGCTTTACTATTTTTTATTCTAAATTTTGCATAGGCAGACATTCTTTAGATTTCTGCCAATCAATTAAAAAAAAACACAAATAAATTTAAAATCTGATCTGATTTAAGGGGACGGTGGAGTTTAAAATCCTTAAAAATAATTTTTTTTTATTTTTGTAAATTTCAATTTAAATATTATTCAAGGGTACATTATATACATTATAACATGCATTTATCCCAAAAAAATTTTTAAAAAATTTATTTTTGAGAAAAAAATGGAATTTTACGCGTCGTGTTAGAAATCTTCGAAATGCCCCATGCGTCTTCCATATCAATGAAAATCCCCAATATTTTTTATAAAAGTTTGGTTTATATATAGAAATAAAATAGAGCATCGAATTTTACATATTTGAATTTAAAGGTTTAAAAAAAAAGTTGAAAAAAATTGAAATTTTTTCGAAAAATTTTCAAAATTTCAAATTTTTTCAATTTTTTTTTTTTTTTTTTGTGAATTTCATCTTAAATATTATTCAAGGGTACATTATATGCATTATGGAATGCATTTATCACAAAAAAATTAAAAAAAAAATTATTTTTGACAAAAAAATGGAATTTTACGCGTCGTCTTAGAAATCTTCGAAGTGCCCCCTGCGCGTTCCATAGCAATGAAAATCCCTAATATTTTTTATAAAAGTTTGATTTATATATAGAAATAAAATAGAGCATCGAATTTTATATATTTGAATTTAAAGGTTAAAAAAAAATTTTTTTTGAAAAATTTTGAAATTTTTTCGAAAATTTTTTGAAATTTTGATTTTTTTTTTAACCTTTAAATTCAAATATATAAAATTCGATGCTTGATTTTATTTATATATATAAACCAAACTTTTATAAAAAATATTGGGGATTTTCATTGATATGGAAGACGCATGGGGCATTTCGAAGATTTCTAAGACGACGCGTAAAATTCCATTTTTTTCTCAAAAATAAATTTTTTTTTAAAATTTTTTTGTGATAAATGCATGTTATAATGTATATAATGTACCCTTGAATAATATTTAAGTTGAAATTTACAAAAATAAAAAAAATTATTTTTAAGGATTTTAAGCTCCACCGTCCCCTTAAATAAATTTAAAATCTGACCTGATTTAAATAAATTTAAAATCTGATCTGATTTAAATAAATTTAAAATCTGACCTGATTTAAATAAATTTAAAATCTAATCTGGTTTAAATAAATTTAAAATCTGAGAAAAAGCATTATAAAAACACTTATAAAATTCCAATCACATTCACATATTTGAAAACTATTATAATTACAGGTAAGTTATATTTTTGTTAAATCGGATAATTCAAAACTTTTAAGTATTATAAAATGAATATTGAAAAGGATTTTACGGTCTATAACAATAGTCAGAGAAGTGAGTGAAATGGTCATATTGGCAAGAAATAATACATTAATAGAAGTGACTTAGTCAATATGTAGCTTTTCAATAATCTTCGAGTACCGAACTTCAATTTGAATACAGCCCCTAAAATATTCCCAATTTAAAATAATCAATTACTCGTAAACTAATCGTACGATTTTCATGCAAATTTACATTTAAACTAATCAAAGGGTGCAGAATTTATTTATGGCGTCAAAATTGCTAAATAAAATCGCCCTAAGCTAATAATAAAATCCTAATAAAATCGCCCTAAGCTAATTTTATATACAACATTTAAAAGTAGACTATATTTACAATCGTTTGGTATCAGTAACTTTATTACACGATAATTGGTTGCAGAGTTAGTAGGGGTGTGTTTGCTTTTTTTACACGACTGTACCTTATAAAAAATAAACATTTCAATAGGATTAATTTGGAAGAAAAAAATTAATATTTATCCCTCGGACTTAACTTTAGCATCCTAAAATTTTGACTTCTACCTCTATGAAGACTCAAGAAGTAAATATACTGATTTGATCCAAGGAGCTTAAGTATGGTGCTAAAAATTGGTGTTACCGTTTGAGAAATCAAACTTGGTACAAATTTTAATATGTAGAAAGCACTAATTCAAAAATTGTATTCATGTTCGAAGAGAAGGCACAATTTCCTGGTCAATGGTTCTTTTGCATATCTCTCTACGATAATTTTGTGTTCAATAGTATAGTTTAATTATTTATTTATTTACTTCATGCAAATTATACAGGGTGTAACATGTTATCTATCGCCGACCTTTAATTTCTAAACCGTTGGTCATAGACAAGTAGTTCCAATTGCAAAAACATTTCAAATGAGGTAAATATTCATGCTGTGGCATTATTTAAAGTAAAAAATCCATTTATAAAAATTACGAAATCTAACTTTTTATATGGTCCCCGCAGTCCCTATAGTTATAGTAAGTAAAAGTTTACACAGATATAACGCAAAAAGTTTGACATCTGTACTACAAAAATTGACAGAATGGGGGAAAAAATGGCCATAATTAAAAAAAAATTATGGCCATTTTTTTTCCATTCTGACCAGAAAATCAGAATTCTGAGTTTTTACGACTGCTCTTTCATCTTCACCTAACACTTCATTTATAATGGCTGTTTCATAATAATAGAAGCCACCAGTCCATCAGAAGAAAATGATCCATTCCAAAGGTATAAGTTCAATTGAAAAACTATCTAATACTTTGAGCAGAAAGAAGAGGCTACACCTGCAATTTTCATGACACTAATAGAATCACATAGCTGCCAATGTGTACGGTTTTGTTACCTCGAAAATTGAATAAAAATTTTTGCCGTACTTAATCGTTGACAATTGTTAGACTTTTTAAACTGAATTTCTGGAAGTGAAAGCCAATTGTTTCATTGTGACGACATTTCTGTGGCTGTCAATTCGTAAAACTTGGCTAAAAATGCTAACTTTGACAACAATTTCTGAATGAATCTTTACCTTTATAATAAATGTTAAACTATTTAACTACTTGGTATCTGAACAAAATCGGTAAATTTTATATTTTTACGAATATCAATGCAATTTTTTTGTATTTACGAATGAAAACGACTTCGCGAAAGTATCAGAAAAGTAGTCAGTTTGGATTTGGGAATAGCTTTCAATATAAATAAAAAATTCTCATGAAGAAATGTGAACCTCTCCCACCCAAAAATAGGAAATCAATGACCCCCCTCTAAATGGTGAGCTGCATCCGCCTTTGTTACCACGCACGACGATTTAATTATTGTAATTTCGTGGTCAACATCTTAGAGGGAAATCCGTCGTTCTTTGTGACATACTGTAGACAGATGAGTCAAAACTTACACGGGGTCGCATTGTGAATGTGCACAATGTGCATTACTGGTGTCTGGAAAACCTTCACATCGCACTTGTGGTGCGGTATATGGGGAACCCAGATTGTTGTACCCATCTTCTACGTTGGGACCTTAACGGGCGATCGTTACCTGCATCTGCTACAAAACACGGTACGTCACTGGTATGAAGAACTGGCTCTCCGACACGCATGCCGGGTGTGGTTTCAACATGATGGGGCCCTATCCGCATAAAACATCATACGTCCGGGCGTATCTGTCTACCGAATTTGGTCAACAGATCCTTGGATTAATACATGGAATATATTCCAGAGAGAAACATTCGCCTTGTATACAATATTTCAAATGAAAATCAAATGATTTTCATTGATTTTCATGAATTTGATTTTCATTTGAAATATTGTATACAAGGCGAATGTTTCTCTCTGGAATATATTCCATGTATTAATATAGTTTCTATCGATGCTGGATTTAATTATAATTTCGTGTTTGCCCCATGTCGGTGGCTCGCGATAAATATTCCATCTTGTGCTGCGTTTGTAGCCTTGCCAACATGTAATAGTGGGAAATTTTCCAGGCTGGGTATCGTTCCATGTGGTTTAGTCGGTAGAGCGTCAGTGCGCTATACTGATGGCCCGGGTTCGAGTCCCGGCATGGAATCTTTTTCACTATGTTGGCCTTTGCCACTCTTAAGCAATTCATTGAAATTTGATTTTCATTTGAAATAAGATCCTTGGATATTGTGGTACACACGCCCTACACGCAAACCGCAACAAAATCGATTAGTTTCTTCAATGTTTATGAGCGTTTAAAATTCCACCCATCTGTTCACAGTTCAATTTTCGCTAGTTACCCGATTCCAATGTTTTCGATTTTGGGCTTAAAATTTAAGTAAATATCTCAACTTTAGAATAATTTTAACCCCATACAAAAAATAACGATAAAAAGTAGTTGTTTGTTACTCTAAAGTCTAATGCGCCCTCTATCGACAATTTCTGAACGTAACCTTTACAAATTTTTTAAAAAGAAAATCGGGATATAAAGAATGATTTTAGCGAAAACCGCAAACGTATGGACCCTTTTTCCCGTTTTTTATCATCGTTTGAAGTTTTGGACCTTAAACATTAATGGCCCCTAGCTCCTACAGAAGACGTTTGCACCCCATGGTTTCCTATTTAATAATTATAATTCCTATTAAATAATGTTTGTCTTCATGTCTACTATTACCCCCCCCCCCCCAAACTTTGTCGGTCTGGTAGTGAAACACCCTGTATTTATATTGCAGAAAACCTTATATAAACGTAGATATGTTTGTAACACTTGTAACGTAACTAGTAAACTGTTCTATTTTAGCTTTAGTGAAGCAGACTGTCATTTTTCAAAATATTTTTAGAAGGTTTCTACTTGTCTTGGGCCTTCTTCTTGCCTTCTTTATAAGCTAGGTATGTCACTTAATTATTATCAAGACTCATACAGTGCAGTAAGCGTTGTGAATTAATTACTGTCAGTTAAAGAAAAGCAATAATTTGAAACTACAAAGAAAAAAAAAAAGATGTCTTGTTTCAAAAATTTTTACTGCAAAAATATTTCTTATTTCAAACAAAAGTTGATTCGCTGTGTTTTATAAATCTATATTTTTTTTGGTAAATCAACTACATGAAACCAGCTTTACTTTATTCATGTCATTTTTATTTTAAACAGTAGCAGCAATGGAAAAAATTCCTCCTTTACCAAAATTTTCTTGGCGTAATATTGGCAGGAGTTAATAGTTGCAAATCTTTTATAAAAATTCTAAAGAATACTTTAATTTATTATTTTTATATAATATTTAACGTTTCGAAGTGTATAGCTACAGAATATAATATTGGAAGGAGGATCTCATATACACGCACACATATACAGATAGAAAGGAAATATAAGTAAACTCACTCTTGTTAAATTGCAGTTTTTTGTCAGCTTGTAATTTTTTTAACACTTTTAAAATAATTTTGTTAACTTTCAAAACATTTAAAAAAAATTTTTAAACTAAAGAATATATTCATACGTTGCTCTTGTAAAATGTTTTTGTTTTTACATAATGTTGGTAGTTGATCACTGCATTAAACCATAACTTTTTTATAATGTTGGTAGGACGATAACATAAAGAAGATTTCTATTATTTAACTAAAACATAGTGAAAGTTTCATAGTCGTATATACATGAGCACACATATACAGATAGATAGGTAAACTCACTTTTGATAAACTGTAATTTTTTCTACTAACTTGTAATATTTTAAAACACTTTGTAAACTAATTAAACTTCGTAAAATAATTTTGAAAACTTAATCTTTTTTAACTTTAAAAATATATTTCTTATTTTTTAAAAACTTAATTTTTTTTTTTTAATTTTGAAAAACTTTTTTTTAAAAACTTTAAAAATAAATTTTTAATTTAAAAAACTTTTTAAAATAGATTTTTTTACTTTTTAAATCTAAATATTTTTAAATATTTTAATTTTAAAAACTTTTTAAAATAGATTTTTTTACTTTTTAAATTTAAATATTTTTAAATATTTTAATTTTAAAAACATTTTTTTAAATATTTTAACCTAAATTTTTTTTTTAAATTTTTAACTTTAAAAATATTTTTATTAAGTATATATTAATCAAATGCTTTTATATGATAAAAAGAAGATATATATTATTAAACTACAACATAATGAAAGCCACATACTCATTTATACAGATAGGTACAGATAGGTGATTTGTACAGATAGGTAAACTCACTATTGATAAAGTGTAAAAAAAATTTTGAAAAAAAAATTTTGAAAACTTTTTTGCCAAGTTTTTTAAAATATATTTTTTTAATTAGCTTAATTTTTTTCAACTTTTTTATTTTGTAGAATTTTTTATTATTTTTTTACAAAATTATTTCAATTTTGAAGAATTTTTTATTTTTTTTTAAGTAAACAAAATTTTTTTATTAAGTTTCTTAATTTTTTTTAATTTTTTAATTTTGAAAAACTTTTTTATTTATTTTTTAGAAAGTTTTTTTTAACTTTTTATTTTTGTAAACTTTTTTAATTTTGAAAACTTCTTTAATTTTTAAAAAGTATAAAGTATTAAGATTATTAGTTTGATATTTTATAGTTATGCTATACAATTTTAAATTACTAAAAATTGTTGATTTCTTAAGTTATACATGCACGAACTCAAACACTCTATTAAAAGTTCTATAAAGGAAAACATACTCGAACACTTTGAAAAAATACACACAGATTAATAAGGAGAGCAATACATTTTATTTTACTATTTTAAACAACTCATTTTGGATGCTTTCTACATAAATGTTAGATGAAAAGTTTTCACTAACACTATCCACCCCGTTTAAAAAGGAGGAAATAACATAATCCAAATCTATAAGCGTTACTAACATATCTTCTAGTTGTTCAAATTTTTGTCGATTATTAAACGTGCAACAGGAATGAAGGCTTTGAGGTTTATGATTAAAAATACATTTAACATATTCAAAAATACGATTTAGAATAGTCAATATATTATTCTCAATACATGTGATAAGCTTATATCATAATATAAGTTCATTTTCTGTAGATATAGGACTAATGATACATTTCTACTTAATTAAGCTTGGTATATGCTTTACATATATGCTGAAGAAGTTCCTTATTCAAATCATGTGTCTTTTCTTTTAATTTTTCTAATTGATACTCGTTTAACTCAATGTGAGAATAATTCTTTAAACTTTTAATTCGCATGACAGTGTTATTAAAATTTAAAACTAATACCATGTTATTAGAAATAAACGAGGAACTTTTATATCTCTAAATAAATGAAAAAAATTATTGTAGAATTCTTACCAGCTGTTAACATCCATCATAATTACATTTTTCGTCAGAATTTCTTCACTAGAAATCCCAAATACGCTTAAACTCTCTAATATGAATATGAAATTGTCTATTATGCAATTTTAAAATTAAAAAGATACAGTCACTGATTTCTTCTTGAAATATAATAGGATTACAGGATTTGGTACTTTTAGACTGCGAAATGAAATTCGTGCGTGGTGTGGTGCTTTGAAATTCATCACTTGCTTGACAAAGGCTGCTTGCTTGTAACTCGGTCACCTCTCGTCTAATAGTAGGTTCTTGAAAGGATTCGTCCTGGGAAATTAAGTTACTAACTGGGGTCGAGGTTCAATCACATTCAAGATTCATGTCTTTGAAAAATATATTCAAATAATCCTTAGAAGAAATTGATTCTTGGTATGAATTCTCGAATGATGTTGCATCATCACCAAATGTAGAGGTAAAAAAATTCATATCTATCTCAGATTTCACATTCGGTGAGTAATCAGTAGTGGATAAATCACGTGACATTGTCACATTGTCAGTGTTCAATATATTAAGAACTTCCAATCTTGGCATATTAAAGTCACTCACGTAAGTGGGTTCATCAGGTTCTTCTAAACGTTGATACTTTGAAGTAGAAACCCCTTTGGCAGAAGATTTTTTTAACATATTTACTACAAAACACATTTTCAAAAAATAAAGGTAACATTAGGTGAAGTTATAAAAAAATCAATTGTAAACTGAATGTTTAGAAACTGCACATCCCCTAATATATGTTAAAAATCATCGTCGATTACAGTTAAACACTTAAAAAATTACTAATGTCATTAGTTTTAGTTTAAACCTCTAAAAAATAAATAAACAAAACAGTTTTTATATAAGTGGTGAATTATATATAATGTCAATGGTTTTAGTTTTATTCTTTTTGAAGAATTGTGTGGCAATACAAGGTAACAGGTTTTATAAAAGTGGTAAATTATACATTATGTTAATGGTTTTATCCTTTTCTTGAAGATTAGTATGTCAACACAAGATAATAATCATTATTAATAATTGAATAACAGTTTATAAAAAAAGATGAGTGATATATTAAACTTTAGAAATAATTCTAATAAATTATAAGAATTGTAAATTAACTAATTTAATGTAAATTAACTAATTTAATGTAAATTAACTAATTTAATGCAAATTAACTAATTTAATGAAAAGCTTCAGGTATTTAATATGAAATAATTAAAGGATAGTTAGCTCATTGATTTGATAAGACATTGAAAAAAAAATTATATATTTAAAATTAAAGTAAAGTCGTTACGACTTCGTGAGATAGAGTAATTAAAAATCACAAGTTGTCATAATATAAATAAAAGACAAAAGCTTTTTCTCTTGCACATTATTTATTCATCATTTTCAATAGTTACAATAGTGAAAACATGAGCATACATATTTCAAAAAGGTATAAACATTTCAAACAATGAAATACTTAACGATAAACAGTTCTAACTTCAATACTTTATCTAATGCCCAATTATAACCACGTTCAATAAATTTCTCGTAGGAATTAATAATTTTTGTAAAAGCATCCTCAGTATGCGCTCTCTATCATTATCCTCGTTAGAGTTGATTACAGTTTTAGTAAATATGTTTGACGCATTTTGTCTTTTAAAATGCTTCAACTTTTCGTATAACATATATTTTAAAGATTATAAATTATCAGTTTTGGATGAAACTCTGTGTGAAGTTTTCAAATTATACAAAAAAATCGGGGTTGTGAATAGATATTTCACTAAACTCTAGGCATTTATCCTACTTGAGGGATTTGTGGATCTTCTTGTGTTTTAATAAGTAATACTTTCTTGAGAACGCTTCACCGCATGCATCACATTTATGTTGCGTTGGTATCTTTAAATGGGATAATTTATGACGAATTAAAATAGCATTTCTAGAGATTGCTTTTTGACATATGTCACACACAAATGATCTTTTTCCTGAATGAATGATCAAATGTTGTTTTAAATTGCCTTTTCGTGTAAAAGATTAGTAGCGCAGATAAAGGGTAGCGTCTGTTTTTTGAGTTCTGATGAGGATGCACTGTAAAAAAAATCCCTGTATCTTTATAGCAAAAAATGCTGGCAATATGGGTGCCAGCAAATTTTGCTGTCAATTTACAGCAGTTTTGTTTTTCTCGGGTAAACAGCAAACTTGTAAATTTACAGCACTTTTACAAATATTTTTACAGTAATTTTGTTTTTTAGATTTTACAAAAAATTGCATTTTTTCAGCATATTTTGCTGTTAATTTTGCAGCACTTTTAACAAGATAGCAGTAATTTTTTAAGCCTTTATTATTATTTATTTTATATCGAAATAAAATTAAAACTTGCTAAAAAGTGCATTTAATGTCACAAATATAAAAAGATGTTAATAAGATGTTGTTACATAATAAAATAGTTTTTAAAAACTTAAAAACCTCCAAGATTTCATGCCGAGCGCTTTCGATCACTATCGCTATTCGATTATTAGGTGATCGAATGCGCTCGGCATGAAATCTTGGAAGTTTTTAAAACTATTTTATTATGTAACAACATCTTATTAACATCTTTTTATATTTGTGACATTAAATGCACCTTTTTAGCAAGTTTTAATTTTATTTCGATATAGTTTTCAAGGTGAATGCCACATTCCAACGGTATGTTTTTTTTTTTCATATATACATTTTGTATTCATTTTATTTTAATTTTTTTTATTATTATTATTTGTAGAAATACGTTTGCATCCCCCCCCCCCCCCCCCCCGCCAGCCCTGCAATGTTTCTTTACTTTGAATTTTCTTTTTTGTCTACTATGAGACATCTTTTAAAAACTAAGAGCACTATAAGTGTTATCTTTATGTCTACTTATATCATTGTTTTAATAACATTGTTATATAATAAATTCTGTTATACATGTGTAAGATACAAATTTAGTATCACCATAAAGCAAAATAATAAATAAAATAAGAAAATACACCGAAAAAAGCAATAAATCGGAAATTTCAATCTATTGTAACTCATTGTAAAGAATTTTCCTTATGTGAATTTCAAATATACTGCGTATAACATACATGGAGAACATTCAAAATATCGAATTTCAGCATCTAGTGCTAATTACTTTTTATTGTTCGATAATTATCAAAAGCAAAATGCGATCTGCTGCTTTTGAATGCTGCGATAATAGTAAGCAAACTCTTAAAATATTTTATGGATTAATAAAGTGTATCCAGCTTACACATAATAAATGATTTCAAAATTACATATAAAAAATGAAAAGAAATGCACGTAAAAAACTAGCATCTATAGAATCTGAATAACTCCAACGGAAAATAGGACCATAGGTCGTAAGATTTTTTTGAAATTTTAATAAACTATAATAATACATTAAGTAAATAAAAATATTTAAATTAGTACAAAAAGCGTACTTAAAGCTTTTAGACAACTAAAAAATATTGTATAATTTAGATTAGTAAGGTATATTAAAATACAAATAACGGAAAAATTGGAATTGCGAAAAATATATAATAGCAAAGCGAAACATATCTAAAAAATAAGGATTTTTTTTTTTTAATCTGTACTTTGACACATAAGTAAATAATAACTAAGTCCTATGATGAAAAGAAAAAGAAAAATGATTTTTTTCAAATCTAAATTGGAAATATTTTCTTTTGTTATAATTTAAGACAAAATAATTAATCCTTATACAAATGATTCAAAAGCTACTGTCTCAACGTTTATATCTATATATTATGTGCTTAAATACAAAATTTGTATGTTACATTATATAAGAGAACTGCCCTATTTGATACAGTTATTAAATCAATGATACGAATAAACATAAAAATAAAACTTACCCTGAATTTTTAAAATATATTAATCCAGAACTGTATTTCAGTATCCAAAATCGCCATTTTGAATTCAATAATAAGCACACATTCAGACCGTAGCCCGACTCTAACACTCGTACGACACTACTAGCGCTAATAACCTGCTTTGGCTTTACACTGTGCCTGTAGATATCTCATCTGGAATGTTGTCGGGGCGGTTTTGGCGTTGTTGAAATAACAGCAGTTTACTGTAAATCGATAGCGAAGTTAATAAAACGTTGTTTTTTAGCGATTCACAGCCAAATCAGCTGTAATTTTTCCCTCTTTTTTTACTGTGGGATACCGCTTCATTATGTGAAATTTGTTCTTCTTTGGGTCGTAGTGATAATTCCATGTCTTGATCGTTTAATGTTGATGAAAACGTTTGATTATTCCAATTTGTTACATCATTGTTTCACGTAACAGAATGTCCACCTCGAAAACTAGTCATATTATCCTACGCAAAAAAAGTCTTCACGCATTCAAAAAAAGGCAAACAATAGTGATAAAGTCTCGTTATATTCAAATTTATATAATCATAGGGAGCACATGTTGAAAAAATATAATGATGCATAACATGTATTATGACTGGTGCATAAATTTTCGAAAAATACGTGGCATATATTATAAAAAAGTATGCATGTGTACAAAGTTCATGGGAAGTGGATATGTGTGAAATATCGAAAGGTATTTATGTGATGTCTAAAAAGTGTAAAATTAGACAGGTTACGAGTTTGAATTCATGAAAATTCATCATTCTATGGTTTGATTGATTAATTTTATTATTATTTTATTAACAATATATGAGATATCAATGGTTTAACTCATACTAAATTTATTAAACTCTACAGAAGAATGAGTTGAAGTGTAGCAGTAGTTTTAAAATTCATTATACCTAATGTAAAAAGTGCATCTATATGAAGAATCATCAAAAAATGACTTATCCCAATAACGAACTATGAGCTGCTTAAAATTATAATAATTGAGAAATAAAAACTCTAGCAGATATTTCAGAGTTTATTTTGCTGATCTTTAACTAATGTTTGCATAGTAAAAAAAAAAAAAAAAAAAAAAAAAAATGGTGCATACATACTTCACAAAGGGGTATTTACAACAATCTGCAAAATGGCTTGCAATCAAAAGTTGAGTTAATTAAAATAAGAGATATTCCTTCGATGCTTATAAAACCTTTACTTTGAAAAAAATGTATGGGATAGTGACTGAATGATATACTTAAATTACAGCGGTATGTTTGAAAATAGTGTATGTAGTTAATTTAATTATAATATTTAAAAAAAATCCTCTTTCTTAAAATTGAAATTTGTACACGAGTGAAATAATATCTCCTAAAACCAATGGTTATCATTATTTACTAGCTATCATTACTATTAGCTATTTTCTGTTAAAAAGCTCATTACTTATCGAATGTTATTGAAAGGCAGTCAGTATCTATTGATAAGGTGATGTAGGAAGTCTATTTAAGATATCAGATGATAAAATGTAACGCATCATAAAGTACAATTCTTAAACTAGGGTGTCAGTGTCGGTAGCAATCGATCTAAAAAATATGAGTCGTTTACTAAAGAAATATCTAAAATTAATTATAAGCACCCCCTTTATTTTAACGTTAAACAGAAATTGTATCAAGTTCCATAGCATAAGAAAGGAGGGAGCAGGGTATTAAGTATTTGTAAATGTTAATGTTCAAAAGTATGCTAATAAACGTTGGGGCGCGATCTGTCCAGTGGATAGTATATCAGTTATAAAAAAAAGCGAAGTCTGAATCGTAGTTCACGGGTTTGAAATCAAGTCTTGTTAAAACGATCATACTCTCGAGCACAGTATCGATAAAATCAGCTAAACAAAAAATACAAAATCAGAAACATTAAAGTAATTCTCAACGATTAGTAGCAGTAAAAATAGGCACTATTTACTTATCTTAAGATAATCAACGAATCAATCTCTCTTTGCACAAAAATGAGGAGAACACATTTTTTTTTTCTTTTATGAAGAATCTAAATTATTATCCAAAAATTTTTAAAAAGGAACTCTTCTCTTAGAAGACGATTTAAATCCGGTTTAACGGCCACAGGCGCAATGCGCATTCAAGCATTTGAACTATATCCTAACGTTGGCAACATCAAACTTTTTCTTCAGTAGAAGGGGTGGTGGTCTTATCAACTTCCCCATCAGATTTAAAAAAAATTAAGCCTCCCTAAAAATTTAGCCCCTTCATACTTCCTCACGAAAAGACCCACCCTCTATCTTATAGTATCAGTTTATCGTCTTATTTTCATTCCTACTCTAAGTCGACTCGAAAAAAAAATTTAGCCTTCTCTAAATATTTAGCCGATTAAAAAATTTTGACCCTCCTTCTATAGCATACTTCCTCTCAAAACCCCTAGCCCCCCTGTGTAACAGTATCAGATTATCGCTTTCCACAATTTTTTTTTCTTAAAGTAACGTTATCTTATCTCTCTCTGACCCATCATACTATAGTATGATTAAAGTGATCCTAATCAGATAAAAAAAAAAATTCCAATCAGATAACCAACGTTTCCGAAGGAGGTTCCACCTCCATCATGTCCTCTCTTTCTCCGTCTGAATCGAACACTCTTTTCTACACTACTGATATCAATGTTTCTTGATCAACGACTTTCTTGCAACTGTGCAAAAATGCATGTTATTAAAATTGCTTACTTTTTTATAATTTTTTTATTGAGCGCCATTTGGCGAATTTTAGTCAGAGTGGTTTGGCGTAAGAGAGCTTTTTTGTGAAAACCATATTCCATTTAATACATTGTTGCCATTTCAGTGTCCTGCTGCAACTACATTAATGAAATTGGCAATACGCGACTGTAAAAGTTCTTTTTAAACGGGTGAGATAAGTAAAAAAAATATATTAGCTTGACGATAATTGCAGGCTCTTCTTGTTTTTGTCCGACATCCTCTTTACCGATAAAATTTTATTGCTCGTACGTCGCCATTTTCTGATTTATAACGTCTCTCTAGTTGCTTATCGCTCAATAATTTGCACAAAATCTTTTCGACTAATCAAATATTATTTCTCGTAGGCAACTCTTTCATATTCATAACGTTGATGCTCTAGCGTAAAAGTTGCATTCATATCCCTTCAGTGGTTGTTGAGAAAACTGAAAACATACAACTAGACCCATACTCAAATACATAATGACCAAAAATAGAAGCATCTTATTTTGTAGTCACTTAAAAAAACACTAAATGTGCCACTAAAACATTTTAAATAATAAGATTTTTTTCCCTTTATTAATCTAAAATTTAAATGGAAGATAGCATTTTCTATAAAAAGAATAAAACGACATTTTCTTCGTTGCTTTTAAATGACACATTTTAAATGATTGTATATATCTTAAGCTAGAATCTATAAAGACTTAATTAGGTTAAGGCTCACTTTTTTTTTCTAAATGACTGTTTTGATTTTGCTATTCTGATAAGAGAAAAACGTAGGATTGTTTTACGTAGGTATGCTTTAAATCCAGGGTTGATTTTGACTCGACGAAATTCACTCTTATTTCAAAAATTAACATATTTGAATTACAAATCTGAGGATTTTTTACCAATGAAAAATTGATAGTTAACAATTCATTTTTATTTAAGTTTCAGTTATAAAACAGCCTCCTAAAGAAATAAATACGATTTTAAAATTCTGTTATTTTCACACAAACAATTTGTATTAGAAGGGACTGTTTTACTGAAACAAGCACTGGTATTTCTTTGAGAGATGCCGGAAACCAAAAGTTGCTAATTTGAGTTTATCGCATTTTAAAATTCACTGGTTAATAACCTTTCTAAATATATTATCTCTAGGATAATTAGAAGTATTCTAAATTCTATTTTAACTATTTTCTTCTAAATGTGGTTTATTCGATTCACTTTTTTTCTGAACCTACTAGTCATATGCCGAAAAAAAATTCTTAAGGCGGTTGTCAAAAAGAAAAATCTCCACCGCCCCAGGTCAACAATACGAAATATTTTCTTATTCTTAACATTAAACATGATACTTGCAGGCATGAGTATTGAAGTGATTTGTAATTGAACAGTTTTTTTTTTCATTTTCCGATAAATGAATTACATCTTGGGTTCTAAGCGATTATTGTCTCAGGAGAGTTGTTTTTTCATTTTTCTGTACTTTCGCGTCCAGAAATTTGGTTCAAAATGTAAACTTTGACAGCCTTTTCGGAAAAATATTTTGCCTTTATCCAAAATTTAAAAAAAAAGAATTAAAAAAGTCTCACAGTTTCTTAATAAGAGCAACTGTCAATGTGATACGTTTTCAAACAAAAATGAATTAAAAAATGTGTCAGAAAGTTGCCAGTTCGGATTTGAGAACAGTCTTAATACATTCTTTTTTAGTACAGTATTTATTGAAATGTCCTTTTTTTCGTTTAAATCATTTTTGGTTTCAATTTTTGCAAAAAGTTTCTAAAGCTGCTAAATTTGCATTTTTATTATGCATCATTCAATATATATTTTTTAATCTTTATAACCAAAATTTCTTAAAAATATCACATCATCACGCTATAAACTATATTTGATTCTTTAAAAAAATCAAGTTTACTGGGTGCGCGAACCACATTTTTTAATAGAATTTTTCAGCTTATTGAATTTCAGAAAAGTGTTACAAATATTACGATTAAATAAGGAGATTAAATTACGATTAAATATGCGACTTAAGTATTAGATATAAAATTTCTAATATGAAAAAGTGGTGCCATACTCCTTAAAAATTCTAAGGAGTATACGCATTTTGAGTTTATATTTACAACAGGTTCTGAGAAAAGGTACATAGAAATTGGCCTATAGGACGTTCCGACTAACCTTAATAAATTATATCCTACTTGTCTTTTCTATTCCCAAAGACATGTATGATCTCAACTGAAATATGAAGTTACTAGAAAATAATCTTCTTACTGGTAAAAGCACGCCAATGTTTGTTTAACTGTATTGTGTAACATTGTTGGGGGAGGTGTTGGCTAACAGGAATATTAGGAATGACAAGACGAAATGAGAAAATTTTAAATAAATTACCATTTTACTGATAAGAGATGGTGCTGAAAGTAGTGGCTGCATTTTATGTACTTTTTTCAACATTTCATACAGAGTAACTTGAGGTGAGATGCCGTGTTGTACAAGATGCCGAATCACGTAGTTTTCATATGCGCAGGCGCTGTACGGAAATCCTGCCCCAAAGAAGAGGGTTCCCTGGTGATACCTTAATTTCCGTTTGCGGTCTTTTTAAAAAAATTTATGTGGTACTATTTTATTGCTATTTCGTCTTAACACTTCTGGTAAGTGTCAAAAATATTTTACGTGACTTCTTTATTTGCCTATATAAGTCTTAGTTTAAACACCAGAGAAATAAAGCTGATGTTTTTAGAGAGTACTGGTACCTGGCCTTTCTGCAAATAATAAATGGCTGTCAGTTCCCGCTTCTTCACGTCAGTGGGGGTACCGGTGTCTTGTCCAATACTTTGGGGTGAGTCGACGAAAATTTTTAGAAATCAAGATACCGGTTGTTTTCCCTTGGGGTAAGATGTCGGTTATTTTCCGTTGTGGTCAAATACATGGTTGATTCTTCATTGTTTAAATTACTCTTGGCTATTAACTAACTTGTCAGGGATTTTAATCAGATAATTTAAATCAGTGATTAAATCGTGATTTTAATCAACTGATTAAAAAAATTCATTGATTAAAATCATAAATTTTCTAAATGTTTAAAATGACATACAGAAATATTAAAATCTAAGATGAACATAATTTGAAAGGTTTCTATATCTATTCTGCCTTATAAATAAACTTTATTGGCCTTATAAATAATTGGTTAAAAATATTAATTTTAATCAATGTTAAAAATTTGATGTTAAATGAGTTATAAATAATTTTAATAAATGTAAATATCGGTAGTATATAATATAGTTTTAGATAACTAGGGTCTGATGCCCCCAAAGAGCTACGCTACCCTACCACCATCAAGACACCGCAGACTCTAAAAACACGCTAATTTGATCTGCTTTGAAAAGATAACGGATTAAATTTCCTACCAAGATTCAGAAGAAGGGGATTTTTTTAAATGAATAAGAATGAGTTTTCAGAGTGTCTGGCAGAGTGCAATAAAACCTCTGAAAAATATGATTGGATCAAATACATTCAGTGAAACTGTTGGTTACTTAAAAGTTGTTTAAAGTTCCTAAACAAATGTGCAGTTTGTGGCAGATCTGAGTTATAGCCGAAAAGAACAAAGGGGCATATGAAAAACACCAAGAAAAAAAGCTGCACTCTAACGTACTTTATCACAGTGGCTTTATCGTATTTAAACTTATTATAATGTTTTAAAAGTAGGCATACTTACGAGCCATAATTCTTTTAAATGTGAAGTAGAACATAACTTTTTTTTTCAAATATTAGTTTGTCCTTTTATTAAAGTGCCAACGTTTGTTACATTCATATTTTTGTAATTTCCTAATATTAAGTAAGTTAACAACTTTAGAATGTCTAAAATATTAAAGTTACTTTTATTCATCCCATTATGTTTTAAAGTACTTCACAAAAATTATTGTTTACATTGAAACTTCACATGACATCTTACCCTTAGGTAGTTGGCCATCTTAGCCATAGGTATGGATAAGATGCCGAAATGCAAGTGTTTAAAAAAACAAAATTTTTGGTGCTTTATATAATCTCTGTAAAATGAAATAAGGTTTTAAATGATACATAAGGATGCAAACTTTAGCATGAAATCAATGAATAACAACAACAACAAAAAAAAACAACAGGCGATTTTTAAAACAATAAAGTAAAAAACTACGGCATCTTCACCCAATTTATCCTATATATATACAGTCCTGAATAAAACGTATAACTATCATCTTTTGTTCATTCCTAAGGTTACAATTTTTCTTACTAAATTTTCTTTCGCCAAGACCATTATGGAAGAGAAAAGATAGTAAGGATTTTCATAATATGTAAAAATGAGTGTCAATAAGGCGGATTTTTAGCATAAAAGAATTTATTGTCCTTAACCTGTGTATGTGTAAGGTAACGTTGCGTATTAATAAAGCGAAGAGTTTGGACTCGGTTTGTGTACACTCTCACGCTGTGAGGGATAAAGAGCAAAGCAACGACGTTGATCACAGAGATATTCGAAGGTGTACCCAAGAACGTCTTGAAAAGATTTTTTTCTTCAACATTCATTATGTAAGTGGAGCATAACTTTTCCTGCATCATTTAAATGCCAAAAACTTGCGTTATGGGCCTCTTCTTTTACATACCATAACGTGTTCAAGACACTAGAATACGATTTGATTGCTGATAAGTACATGCAAATATTTGGTAAATGTTTAAATATTTGTTTTATTTAACATTGTTGGCTAATTTTGGCACCGTAATATTTCAGTACTCACGGCAAATTATAATGCGACAGATATTTGTTTCTGGAGGTCGGTGTTGCCAGTTGGGCGTTTTTTCTATTATTATTCAGATGGCTTGAAAACCACCTCTTTTTTGATCTAGTAATAAGCCTTATACACTCTAAAATTGGGAGGAGTGAAAAGTTCACTATTTGAAAGAGTGACAGGCATTTTTACTCTTTTGGAGTGAAATTTTTAAAAATACAATCCGTAAAGAGTGGAATTTTCCACTCTCTAAAAAGGAGTGAAATATCTCACTCCTGAAAGTATGACTTACGTATGCATTGCTTATTAACCAATCAGAACAGCAAGGCGACGACACCCTTAAAAGATAAGAAAAATGATCACTTTTTCGTCCGCCATTTTAAGATTAACAGATTAGGATATCATTAAAATTATTCTTTATGGAATACATAAAATAAAGGTAAGTCTTATTTAATTTTAAGCATTTATCCGTGTAGATATGTGGAACGTTAAGATTATGAGCTAAATAGTTGTATGTTGTATAGAAAAAGATTGCTCGTCGAGTATTCAAAAGTGATTGTGAGATTTCTTCATGTAGCGGTCTGAAATGTGATTGTTTTAAGGGGACCGGGAAAGTCGTATCTCCGCCATGTTAAATTCACCAACTTTATGTATCTTTTTCTCGGAAATGGTGAAAGATAGAGGTCTAGATATTTTAGAGTAGTTTGAATAACATGCTTTACGAATTTTAACAGATCATTTCCGTTCTAAAGTGATTGTGAGATTTCTTCATGTAGCGGTCTGAAATGTGATTGTTTTAAGGGGACCAGGAAAGTCGTATCTCCGCCATGTTAAATTCACCAACTTTATGTACATTTTTCTCAGAAATGGTGAAAGATAGAGGTCTAGATTTTTTAGAGTAGTTCGAATAACATTCTTTACGTATTTTAACAGACCATTTTCGTTCTAAGTGAAATTCAAAACTAATTATTAATTATTTATTGAAAGTCATTTTTAAATTAGTATTTTTGGTGAGATTTCACTGCCTAAAATAAATAATTCTCAACAAATCATTAAATCCCTGTGTTAAAGTATGCAATATAACATAATATAAATATTAAAAAAAAATCTGAGTTCTTAAGTTTAATAGATATTGAAACAAGTTGGAAATTGCTCGTCAAACGTCGCAAATGAGGTGCGTTCGTATTATAACTAGTTTTAGAAATATTTTTTGCATCTCATATTGTACTGAATGTATATTTTAATGCAATACATAAGTGCATGTCCATTTCATTCTGTTCTGAAAGGCTGTAACATCATTAAAATGCACTTGAAATATTTTTTCCCATTGGCCGTCATGTAACGGAAAACTTTTGACAGTCCTTGTAATTAAACTATGCATCCGATTTTCCTGAAATTTAAAATGAGTCTACAAAATTTTGCAACAATTATATATTTGAAATTTCAGATCATTCGGAAGGCTGTAACATTATTAAAATGCACTTGCAATAATTTTTTCCCATTGGCCGTAATGTAACGGAAAACTTTTGAATGTCCCTGTAATTGAACTATACATCCGATATGTCATATTTCATAAAATTTGAAATGACTCGACAAAAGTTTGCAAAAATTATACATTTAAAATTTCAGACCATTTGGTTGGGTAGTTTTTGCTCTGTTATATGTGGACGCAGTGTTGAATTCAGACACTTTTCTCCGGGAGGGATTTCTGTCGCTCCGGGGGGGGGGGGGGGGGCATTAAAGAGTTCCGGGGGGGTTACACTTTTTGACCATTGAAAACACAAAATCTCAAATCTTTCGGGGGGAAATCTCATTGCTCTGGGGGGGGGGATTCCCCTGAAATCAACACAGGGACAGACGGACTGAACGACGACTATAGGTGCTACGTATTTATATAATTACGAACGCACCTAAAAAGGAATATAAACAGGAAAAATCCAAGTTTTGATAAAAAGTCAATTAAAGATTTAAATGGCCATTAAGCTGTGAAGTACTCTTAGAAAGAATGACTAATTTTAGTAAGTCTGCCCGCATATAACAGCGCAAAAACTACCCAACCGAATAGTTTGAAATTTAAAATATATAATTGTTGCATAATTCTGTCGCGTCATTTAAAATTTTATGAAAATCGGATGTATAGTTTAATTACGGGGACAGTCAAAAGTTTTCCGTTACATTACGGCCAATGGGAAAAAATATTTCAAGTGCATTTTAATGATGTTACAGCCTTCCGAATGGTCTGAAATTTTAAATAGGGTAGATGTGCCAGTAATGGACACCCTTCCAGTAATGGACACCCCTTGATGTTTTTGGTTCATAAAAAAATAACTAATAAATATTTAACTTTAATTATTTTTTTTTATAATTTCCCCTTGCATGTTTTATAAAACTGGGTTATTGTTGACACTTTTAATCAAACCAATTAGGAAGCAGAAAATAATGTTTCAAAGTTTTGCTGTTTTTCCTTGAAAATCTTAATGAAGAGGCTGGCTTCGTTTAATTAATTTATATATTATTTATTTTCTTGAAAAATTTGAATGCTTTTGTTTGAGTAGCAATAGAAAACTTAGACTTTTATATACTAACGGTCATTTACGAAATTTCATTTACTTTTAAGGTTTTAAGAGGGGGTCTGCATTACTGGAATAGTTAATTAGTCATTTTCCACCAAAACTTTTATAAATAGCTGCTTTTAAGTTATTTTATGTGATTAATAAAATTTCAATATTTTATTCTTTTTTTATGTATATATACCTTGCTATTTTAAATTTTGGCAATCAAACCAGCTAGGAAGCAGAAAATATTGTTTAAGAGCACGGTCAAAGAGGGGCTCATGGGGCTTAATACCTTTCCGTTTAAATAAAAACAATTAAGTTACAGAAGCTATTAAAAATCTATTTTCTGTCTTAAATGTTTCTTTCTTCACCTCTGACGAAATAAAAAAGTAATAGTCATTAATTTATAGGCAAAATTCATGAGACTAGTAAATCTGCAGATCAGTGGCCTCAAACATCAGTTCTAGAGTTTGATTTTGAAATTATTTTACTTAGCATTTAAAATATTCAACTCACAATATCATTTCTTTCATATTTGTAATATTAATTATTATAAATGATATATCAAGTAGTCTCTGGAAGATTAATTGTAAAAAATAGCGAGACAAAACTAAACACTAACATTCCAAAACTTTTTTTTTTATTATTATTATTACCTCTTAAATCCCCCACTGTTTCAATAGTTTGATAGCTGTAATTGCCTGATAATTAGTATCTTAAACTAGCCATCTAAAATAATTAAAACATTGATCTTCTGATAATTACAAAAATTGATGCAAACAGTAAATGATTATCACAAATATTTTATTAATTACTGGTATCCTTATTGTTAAATTTATTTGAAAATAACTATTTGGTTTCATTAGTAGGTATTCATTAAATTCTGGTTCTAAATACAGTCATAAAAACAATTATATTTATTACTTTTTATGGGGTGTCCATTACTGGAACAGAGGGTGTCCATTACTGGGCCAGAGGGTGTCCATTACTGGGCTTTTGAGTGTTTTGATATATTTCTGTTAGTTAAAATTAAATTTAGATTCATATTGGGAAATGAGACTATAAGAATTGTTAAATATTGTTGATAGATTAATATATATTGAAAAAACTGGAATATAATAATTATATATATTAATAAAAAAATAATTTTAAAAGAAATTCCTTTAGGGTGTCCATCACTGGCACATCTACCCTATATAATTGTTGCAAAATTTTGTTGAGTCGTTTCAAATTTTATGAAAATTGGATGTACAGTTTAATTACAGGGACAGTCAAAAGTTTTCCGCTACATTAAGCTCAATGGGAAAAAAATATTTTAAGTGCATTTTAATGATGTTACAGTCTTTCGAACAGAATGAAATTGATATGCACTTATAAAGTTCACTAAAATATACATTCAGTACAATATGCGGTGCAAAAAATATTTATAAAATTAGTTATAGTTCGAACGCACCTCATTTGCCACGTTTGACGAGCAATTTCCAACTTGTTTCTATTTCTGAGGTCAATCTTTTCCTATAAAACATATAAAATCTATTTTGCTCATATTCGCAAAATACAATATCTACGCGAATAAAAAATTTAAATTAAATATGGCTTATCGTGTCATTTCATTAATAAGTATTGTATTAATTACATTTTTCAGCAATAACGGACGAAAATTAGAAATCATGATTCAGTTACGTTTAAAAGAAAAATATATACATATTCCACAGAACTTAAAATTTAGACTACATGTTCATATTAAATAAAACAAAAGCAGGTGACAGCGCATAAAAAATATAGATACATTCTTAATATTTAAATCATGCTTAGAACTTATTTAAAAAAGATGTGAGTTTATAAGCATTGTTTTTTAAATGGAAAAATTAAAAATATTTTAGAACAATAGGACTTTGCAAAAATAGCAATAATTTATGGAAAAATTACGGTTTTATATTTAAAACAAAAATTAAAATCAAATCAAACATTCTTAAACATATAACATCCACCTATTAAAAAGTTATTAATAAAACTTTAAAAGTAATATCTTTATAGGGCATGCAATAAAAGCAAACACAAAGGATAAGATTGGAATAAAATATTTTAGTTTATTTCTATCAGTAATCTAATTTAAATTCGTATGTAACTTTAACTGAATTTTTCCTTAAAACTTCAATTATTGTTACAAACTATGAATTAAATAAATAATGCTAATACAGTATTTTATTCCAGTCTTTACCATGCTTGTATCTATTTTCATTGCATGCTGTAAAAAATGTGATTCTTTTAAAATGGCCATAAAAGCAGAAAAAAGAAAAAGAATCGACTATATAAAAAATGAACATTCACTCCTATGAAAGAGTGACTATTCACTCCTACCAGGGGTGAAAAACCCACACTCCTTTAGCAAGAGTGAATAGTCACTCCTCCGAACAAGTGATTATCCACCCTTGTTTAGAGTGAATATTCACTTCCCAGGAGTGACTATTCACTCTTTCAAAGAGTCAAAAATTTCACTTTTGCTCAGAGTGAATAGCCACTCTAAAGAGGTTGGGCATATTTTGACTCTGCGATAGAGTGAATATTCACTCCTCCGGAGTGAATAGTCACTCCTTTTTATTTAGAATGTATGCCATTGATTAATGTGATTATTACTATTTCGGAAAAGTGGTAACAATCAAGCAATCTGAATTTTAAAAAAAACCTCGCCCAACTGGCAACACCACTGGAGTTCAACATCTTTTGAAGTTAACTCAATTTGATTTGAAACAGTGATGTATACTTGTAGGATCAAAATGTTCATAGACTTTTGTGATAAATGCTGCCAATTTAGAGCAATTTTTATTCAAAATACGTACCAAAATATCTAATTAGCAATCTTTCCTTTGTTTAATGACAGACATTCCATGATTAAATTAAAAAAATTACTATTCGGATATTCTGGTTGATATTTTGAATTGAAAACGCGCTAAATTGGAAAGTCTGATCAGCACAGTATCAAAACATTTTGACCCTACTAGGATTTTATGCATGCATCTGTTTTTCTTCATCTATATAAAAAAAAGTTTTGATATTTCACCCAAGTATATATTTCACACAAGATTCACCAAGGTATTTCATGGAAATAGTACAAGAAAATTAAAATGTTTATATATACGATTCCTTCTTGAGCTAAAATAAAATATCAAATATAATCAATCAGTAAATACAGAGAACTTAATCTGGTATAGTTATATACATTCCTAAAATCATAATTACGGACTGCATATTTTTTTGCATAGGGTAGTCCGACCAGTAAGTGAACAGCCCCCAGTGAATGAACAATTTTTATATATTTTAATAGAATAAAGTTTGAAAGCCTCCCCACCGGATGGGTTACAACATTGTCTTAATTCTATTCAGTGGGAAGCTATTGCTTTCATGATTGGTTACTGAAGTCACATTACTTTACTTTAGAACATGTTTTATTTCTCATGCCTGAGAAACACATTGTTTCTATGCTGAAATAATAAGGTCATTAAGGCTATGTCATTTCATATGTTTGATAAGAATTTACTGTTTTTATTTGCATTATGCCCTAATTTTATTGTGCATACATTAAATATATACATTATAGCGATATTTCTAATAGTTTTAACCGTTGTAGAATATGTACAATTTGAGAATAGGGATGTTTAATAATTGGTTAGGCAAATGTTATTCATTCAGTGGAAGGAATACATTAGGCTATTTTACCTAGTGAATGAACTGTTTTGGGCTTTATGTTTTTGTGGCTTCCTTTCTACCTATATTTCGAATTAAGTGATTTTTCAACAATGACAACAAATGAAAAGTTAGCAGATAGAAAAACGTAACAAAAGAACATATACACACATTTTTAAAGGCAATAATTATTTATGACTTTCAAATCATACTTTTTCTTTGTTTTTAGATGCTTGATAGAAATATTCTCACTGATGACCAAGAAGATTCCTCAAAAAGGAAATATGGGAGTGTTCAAGTATTCTACAGAGGACATTGGAAATTCTGTACAAGCTATCAGGCTCAGGTCAGCTCAGTTTGAAGAAGGCATCTGTTCATTTTAATATTCCAAAAGCAACGTTGCCTATGAAACTTCGAGGGAAAACAATTGAAAGTAAGCGTATGGGGCTTTGCCTGTGTTGTCCTTTGAAGAAGAAAACCTCCTTGAACATTGGATAGTTGGAAATGGAAAATTGGTTTTACAATGCATAAGGATGAAGTAAAAGGTGGTGTTTACAATGTGATGAAACAAACAGGAAGGAAAAATCCATTTATAAACAAACATCCAGGGGAGAAATGGGTGGCACTATTTTTAAAATAGCATCTAAGGTTGGAAATATGAAATAAGCACCATGACAATATGTGGACCGCGAGTCCACATGTGGTGGAATTGGAAATGGCCTGCAGTAAAGTATAGGATCTGGTATCTTAAGGATCACATGAAAGGCATAATAAAAACACCCGAAATTATTTCTGAAACATGCTCCCGTTCGTCTAGAGTTATTAGTGAAATAGAGAAGTTCAAGGCCATTTCAGGAAATATAATTAAATAGGTAGCTTTCATTACAAAAAGCTACCTATTGCAGCCGTTGGGAGGAAAGCGATTTCAAAAAATTTTGGTATATTTTCATCGATCATGACCCCCAGACCCCGAAACCACCCTCCGTTCAAATGTTGATATATATATATTTATATCCATATATATATATATATATATATATATATACTACCTTTTCAAATAATTCTAGTATCAATTTTATGTATGTTAAAATTAATAGTCTCCCTAATAACACCCTAACATTCATCATTTATGATAAACGCAATGAATTTTCATTTAATGTAATTAATTTAACGAATTTTAATTCCTGCTTGCATATTTCAGTATATAGAAATATTCTGCTTAGTCATTGTCTTCGTATCAAACTTTTATGTTCCTCCCAATTCTTACAGCCTAACATTTTTAAATTAAAGCAATTAGCATTGTCTTATATTTATCCCATCTCTTTTATATCTGCATGGCTCAAATCTCAATATTCATTTTTTTCTACTTCTTACCAGTATAGACATTTAATATGTTTAGAAAAACTAAAAAATCGAAAACACTATTATGGAGGGTGGGATGTGGATTGCTGAAAAAAATATAAAAATCATACACACAAAAAATTATATGTATGTATATATAATATATATATATATATTCTTAAAAAAAAGTTTGGTGTTTGTGTATGTTTTTCCATACATTATACACTAAAAACAACAACAAAAAAAAAACATAAAAAATAAAAATACCATTATGGAGGGTTGAGGTCGGTAATGCTAAAAAAAGTTTAAAACTTTATAGGTTTTTATGTGTGTGAGTGTGTATAAGTGTATGTATATATGATTATATATTGTATGGACATATATTAAAAAAAATAAATAAATATATGGGGTATCATGCATTTAACATAATATATTTTCCCATATTGCATCATAATTTAAAGATATATTTTTCTATCTCAATATTCCTCATTGCTTTTTAAAATTTCAAATTTATTTACATAATACAAGGCTAAATTTTACTATCTCAAATATTCCTCATCTTTTTAAATGTTATTTATATTCTCATTTTTTTATATTACAATTTTTTGTCTTTAAAACGTTAATTTAATCCATTGTCCTTTTATTTATTTTTATATAATTCTTTATTTCTTTATTTATTTATTTGCATTAATTTATTCCTTTTCTTTATTTTATTTTGTATTCACTCAGTACTTGTTAAGTTTATTCCTATTTTTTCATTCTAGTTTAACTAAAAGTTAATCTAAGTCTTTTCTTAATTTCTTCAATTATTTTCATTCATTTTATTTATTTATTTATTTTTTTTTTTTGGCTTAAGATGGAAACTCTAAACATTATTGTTATTAATCCAGTTCCAATTTACATTTTTCCTTTCTCACACCAGATGGCAGCAAAGTTATGGGTTTCACTCAGATGCTCAACTGTAGATCACATGTTAAAATAATCTTAACTTTGTTTTCCATGCTGATATGCAGTAATTTTGACTCTTAGTATGTCATTCAGGTATTGTGCTCTAATAATTTTTTATATCCTGTATGAGGTGTATCTTTCTTTGGACCTCTTAGCTTTTTATTATCTATTTTCTGTAATGTTTGCGTTATAAGGAGCTAAATTTTTTCATTTTAGGCTTAATGCCGACAAAATTGGATGAAATAACGCATCTTCTATGAATGAACTCACAAGCTCCTCTGATGATTCTGTGAGTCATTCATAATTTCTTATATTACATACTGATTTCATATGTTCATTTCTAAATCATCTTTAGAACTTTATCAATTTCTTCATATATTTGTGATTTCAAATTTATTATCCATATATATATATATATATATATATATATATATATATATAACACCATTAATTAAACGTTACCGACCATCTTCAAAAACTGCAATATTGTGAAATGACAATAAAATGGATACCACAAATCTATAATATAGAACTGTATGTATAACGGAGAGTACCTGATACATAATTACAAGAATTAATATGGAAGAAAAAAAGAAGAATATGGATACTGAAAAAATTGAAAAACTTATATATTGAATTACGTTTTCAAGAGTACAGAATTCAATGATATAAGCAAATCGGTTGTTTTCTGTGAGAAAAAAGCTGAAAGCTGAAAATTTTTTTCTCCTGTACTCAAACAACCATTATGATCAAAAGGATAGTTTCAAGATGAAAACAGAACATCATCAAATGGCATGAAATGGAAAAAACAATACAACCCTTTAAATATTTAATTTATAGCATAAAAAATAGAAATATTACACAACATACCTAAAAGAAACCCAATTGATTTTCAAAATAGCCTCCCGCACATGGTATCCAAGCATGATCAGATTAAGGTGAGTAAAACAGTTAAGTTAACACAGAAATTAAAACTATGGAATCAGTTAATTCATTTTGAAATACCGTGATAAAATGAATTAATATAATATAATTAGAAAATAATTACATAATTTAAAATACCTAAAAAACACATTTAAATTGTTTAATTTCAATTTTACAATATTGCCAATATTCAGCGTTTAATACCACCTGGTGTAAAAAATTAAAATTATTACATTAATAGAAGCACTTAAAAGACAAATTTTTTTAGTGCTGCCATCTATAATATTATTTTAAAAACAATTATTATTATTCAAATGTCACATGAAGAAAATCATAAAAGCTAATGAAATTAAAATATATCATCTGCATTACCACACTAATCCTAATATATAAATAATAATCTACTATATATCATTATTAAAAAAAAATTAAATAAATTAAATGTTAATAAAATGCTTTCAATATATTCTATTACCAAACCCCTTTAGTCTACACTGAGAAAGTAAATAATTTTATTACATTGATAATATATAGAATATAGCTATATGCTATAACTTAAAATAAATTATATATAATATAAATATAAAAAAAATTAAGAAATACTATTAAATTTAAAAAATAATAAATTAATAAAATGAACAGGAATAATAATAATAATAATAATAATAATAATAATAATGATGTTTATAGAAATTGTCAGATTCTAAAATTCCCAATAGCCTAAAGATTTCAAATATAGTATGTGGATTATCTTCATATTAGCCAAAAAAAAAGGCTAAAAAGTATGATTGTGACAATCAAACACATTAAACCGATAATTAATCATGGAACACAAAGTTGAAAATAAAACAATATCAAAAAGTAAAGAGGAATAATAATAAAACCAATTACTCAATTTTAATACATACAGTATAACATCATTTATATCAAATAAACTTATGTGCATATTAATCACCATAAAGATGGTATACTATTATTAATTAATATGATATTGTCCTGAGTAGGCTAAAATTTAAAAACAAGTTAATTTTGAATTTGATTAAATAAGCTAAATTTAATATGAATTGAAATAAAAAAAGAAATTTCACCAATTACATATAAAGCATCAAATCAACATCCATATAAAATGCGTAATAGAAATGTAGTTATAATACAAAAGCCCATCATTTTTTTTTTTAAATTAACCATTGCGTATTATCATATATATATATATATATATATATATATATATATGATCTTTGTCACACTGTAACTCTCGTATTTATGAACCGATTTGGATGTAACTTGGGGTATACATAGTACATATCAATGTCTCGACCAAGTTCGTTGGCCAGCTTCATCCGCCATCATGTTTCAAAATGGCGGCCATTTAAATTTTTTTAAAAATTTAAAATTTGAAATGTGGTACCAAAAAATTGAAAATTGAAAAATATTTTTTTCTTACATGTTTGACCTTAATACACAGATTCCGGAGAGGTTTTTGTTTTGTCTATACCTTAAAAAATGGCTGAGTTATAGCAGTTTGAATTTCTAGCGTGGCTGACATTTTGAAACGACCTGATTTTTGTCACGCGATAAAAGGCGCATTTATGAACCGATTTGGATGTACCTAGGTGTAAACATAGTTCATACCAAAGTCTCAACCGAGTTCGTTCGCCAGCTACCTCCGCCATCTTGTTTCAAAATGGTGGCCATTTAAAAAATTTTAATTTAAAATGAGGTACCAAAAAATTGGAAAATGAAAAAGATTTTTTTTTCGTATGTGTTTGACCTTAATACAAGGATTTCGGAACAGTTTTTGTTTTGTCTATAGCTAAAAATAATGGCTGAGTTATAGCATTTTGAATTACTATTGCGGCTGACATTTTGAAATGTCCTGATTTTTGTCACGCGATAACAGGCCTATTTATGAACCAATTTGGATGTAACTTGGTGTGTACATAGTACATACCAATGTCTCGACCGTGTTCGTTGGCCAGCTTCATTCGCCATCTTGTTTCAAAAGGGCAACCATTTGAAAAAAATTAAAATGAGGTATCAAAAAATTGGAAAATGAAATTTTTTTTTCATGTCTTTGACCTTGATACAAAGATTCCGGGGGCAGTTTTTGTTTCGTCTATATCTTAAAAAATGGCTGAGTTATAGCAGTTTGAATTTCTAGCGTGGCTGACATTTTGAAACGACCTGATTTTTGTCACGCGATAAAAGGCGCATTTATGAACTGATTTGGATGTACCTAGGTGTAAACATAGTTCATACCAATGTCTCAACCGAGTTCGTTCGCCAGCTACCTCCGCCATCTTGTTTCAAAATGGTGGCCATTTAAAAATTTTTAATTTAAAATGAGGTACCAAAAAATTGGAAAATGAAAAAGATTTTTTTCGTATGTGTTTGACCTTAATACAAGGATTTCGGAACAGTTTTTGTTTCGTCTATAGCTAAAAAAAAAATGGCTGAGTTATAGCATTTTGAATTACTATTGCGGCTGACATTTTGAAATGTCCTGATTTTTGTCACGCGATAACAGGCGTATTTATGAACCAATTTGGATGTAACTTGGTGTGTACATAGTACATACCAATGTCTCGACCGAGTTCGTTGGCCATCTTCATTCGCCATCTTGTTTCAAAAGGGCAACCATTTGAAAAAAATTAAAATGAGGTATCAAAAAATTGGAAAATGAAATTTTTTTCTCATGTCTTTGACCTTGATACAAAGATTCCGGGGGCAGTTTTTGTTTCGTCTATATCTTAAAAAATGGTTAAATTATAGCACTTTGAATTTCTAGCATGGCTAACATTTTGAAACGATCTTATATTTGTCATGCGATAACACGCGTATTTATTAACCTATTACGATGTAAGAAGGCATGTGGATAGTATAGTGGAGACTAGGGAGGGTTGACCCACTTTTTTCAAAATGATTTTTAATTTTTTAAATATTGAACGTAGAATAAAGCTTTATATATCATTTTATTCGTTATACAATCAGTTATCAAAATAAAATTGCTACATAAGTTTAGTATATAAGAAATTTGAAAAATGATCGATTTAACCTTGTGAAAACAATGGGTCAAGGCTCCCCACATATGGGAGGCTTGACCCACTATATAGGAGGCTTGACCCACTTTGTTTTATATTGAAATATTTGTGAAGGGAAATAAAATATGTTTATAAAAGGCAATATAAATTTATGCTACATGCTTTAATTATTATAAAAAACATTTTTGAAAATATGATGCTTAAACAAACTTGTTTAGACGCAATCACAGTATGAGAGAAGAAAAATTTTGTTTTAAACAGAATTTCTTCTGAGCAGGTATAATTGAACAGCAGGGAAAATGAAATTTTAACATTTAAGACAGTTAGAGACATGTTCCGTTTTCATAGGGTTTCATGTATTATTATGCCCGGTATTTATAGCCACGGTTCCGCTTTTTTTGTCTCCTTTTCCTACTTTTTGTGACACTCGTTTGTGATACTCGTGAACTCGACCTGACAACTCTAATTGTCACATAGTTTGGCTTCACCTCACTCTATTCATCATGTTGAAATTTGTCTACATACCTTCCTAAAGTTTTTCGATCAATACTATATCCTTTTGCAACCGCATGTGCACTTAACTGATCATTATCTTCTTTATCACTCTCGTGGCAAAGTACTTTCAGTACTAAAATGTTGAAATAAATGACTCTCACCGGAATTTACGAACAAATTTATTTAGAAATAAGAAAAAGGGAATATTTCACAAACATATTAAATGGAAAAGATTTTAGCAAAATTCTGGTGCCATTGTGGCGTTTGGGAATTAAAATTAAGTGGTTTCATAAGCATACAGATGCCCCTGATAGACTTAAATCTGCTGCTTTCATATTTTTTAGTCCTTTCTACTCTTTTGCACTGTTTCTATTTACCTATTATAGTAACATTTAAATGGAAAATGTTCCTATCAACTTTCCCATTTATATTTCATGTATTTTTTTCTTGCAGTGAATACTATAGCAATTTTTCACACCTTTCTTTAATCTAAACATTTTCTTTTCTATCACAATATTTTACAGAATAAAAATAAATTTACATTCTTTTTTATATAAAACCATTGACTTTTCATTATGCATAGTGCATAATAAAAAGATTTCATCTGGTCAACCCTCCCTCACATTGACTGGGTAAAGCCTCCCCACATAGCCCTTTTCTAAAGAATAGCGCATTGTTATGTTAAGCCTAACTTACTGTACAATCTTTATGCCTGGAATGAAAGCTCGGATTTCTGCATTACTTTAAACCTACTTACTTAAATTTGTATGATATATTTTATCTGAAAAAAGCTTACAAAATATTTAAAAAAAAAAACAGAACTTTTAAGTTGAAAACGCCTCACAATTGATTTTACCACACCTATTTTGATTATCTGTATGAAACAAAGACTGTTGTTTGAGCATTCCAGTAGCTTTGGTTGACACCTAATGATAAAACTCTGAAATTCTTTTAAATATGAAAACTGATGGGTGGGTCATGCCTCCCGTATGGTCAACCCTCCCTAGTCTCCCCTATAGCAATGTCTCGACCAAGTTCGCTGGCCAGCTTCATCAGTCATCTTGTTTCAAAATGGCGGCCATTAAATAAAAAAAAAAGAATTATATTTAAAGTGAGGTGCAAAAAAATTAGAGATTGAAAAGGGTTTCTTTCTTAAGCATTTGACCTTGATATAACTATTCCGGAGAATTTTTTGTTTTGTCTTTATCTTAAAAAATGGCTCAGATACAGCAGCTTGAATTTCTAATCTGGATGACATTTTGAAAAATCTGATTTTTTGCCTGCGGCAGCACTCGTATATATCAACCGATTCCCATGTGAGTGAGCATGTGCACTGGAATTATTAAGGTCTCGACCAAGTTCACTGGTTAGCCTCATCCACCATGTTGTCTTAAAATGGCAGGCGCTTCAAGATATCGCCGAATGTAGCAACCAAATATAAGTTACTTTAAATAAAAGCAGCTTGGATAAAGCTGACTAATTTCGCGAAATTCTCATTCATAATGATTTAGTATTGATAAAAATTAGTATTGAATCTCCTATAATCGGTTTCCACTAAATTGAGCTTCGTATGTTTGAATAATATAAGCTGGCTTTTAAAAATAAGGAATGTGAAAGCTACCTCTTCCTCCCGGCACTGTCCGGAAGGACTTTTTTTTCTTCTTTTTTTTTTAAATCCGTAATTTATGATTATCCGTAATAATTTCAAAACTAAAAAGAGACATTTTTTCAAGCCAATTAATTATTGTCCCGGGTTTTAAAGAACCGTAATTCAGTAAAAACATGCTATACGTTATTTGTTCAAGTTGTAAAATAAATAAAGAATTTTGAAATTTAAGTTTTGTTAAATTGCTGCCTGTTCATTCACTGGAAATTTTTGCGTTCATTCACCGGTAACAACTGTTCATTTACTTGGTTTTTGTGTCGATTTCTATTATTTCTACCTAGCATCCCAAACAAGTAAAATATAAAATTCCTTTTCTTATTTTTTAATCATTTTTAAATCAACAAATATTTTTGCACTTCCAAACTCCAATAGATACTGTTTAGTAAAATATAATGAATCAAATTCTCTTTAAATGTGCTTAAGTGTCCATTTACTGGTCGGACTACCCTATACAGCTAATATTTAAAAAAAAGCAAGTAACAGAATATGAATCTCTGTTTTTGATAAAGAAAGAGTTTTACCTTTATATAATAGGCATGATTTTGACTAAACGTCATTATCGAAATCTGAAATCAAGGAAACCCATTGCATTAAATAACATTTCTGCTTAATAAGGTGTTAAAGATATTTTGGCGTGCTTTGAGTTTTGTCTATATTCGTGATTCCTATCTGATAAGTGAAGTGTTGTGCTGTTCACGAATGTGTTAATGGGGTACTTTTGTTTTTATGATGTAATTTTTTTAATCACTATTTAACAAGTTTATAAAAGTAGCACGACCGCTAAAAGTGATGTTTGAAGATATTTTACCAATATTAATAAAATTTCTGTAAGTCCTCCGTGACCAACATCCGATACATAATTTTTTTTTTTTTTTTTTGTTGACACTCCTTTTTTTAACAGTTATTTTTACTTATGTAATCAATGAGATGTCCTGTTTAAATAATCCAAATATCAATTTTCTTTATTACTAGTACCAAAAAAATTGCTGTATGCACCTTTTGAAGATGCATATATGCACCCATCGTCCGGAGGGGGTTAAAGAACATTTTTAACTGAAAGATACCAATTAAAAAAATCTGATACCTTATCACAAGAAACTATCCAGCCCTTGACATAAAAAGATCAGGCATTACATTCGCTTCATATATTGTTGGTATTTCTCAGTTTAACTTATAACTTTCGCGTGTTTTTTGTAGGTAAGTTATTGATTCTTCATACTAGATACAACCAGTTCAATAGCTCAAATAATAAAAAAATAAAAAGAGTAAAATCACAAAAAGTGCTGTCGCATTCACTCTTAGTCCACACCACTTCGAAGAATTTTCCGTTATTTTTTGTGTGCTGCCACCACCGATATAATTACGTGATATCGGGCACGCTGTGAGAGGCTTATCGAAAAGAATATTAACTCATTTAATTAAACTTAACTAACAATTTATTTACTCATTACTTGCAAATAACAAAACAATATTTACAATTAAGAACTCGGGTATAGATGATCCGGTCCGACATTAAGTTATATAGAAAATACTTTCTACGTACTGGTCCGCTTATTAAAATATTCTGTATCCCTCTCCCACTACGCTTGTTAACAAAAGACTTATCGGAGATCTCAGTTGATCTCCCGTTATTATCGGCTCTATCCTCCAAGAACCTCATACAACTTAATACACGTTCTGTCCGAGAACTCTACTCTGCGATAAAGGTGACCACACACTTCCAGGTCCACGCATCAACGGAACTCTCTCAGCTATCTCACTCCTCTCCCCAAAAACCTTTACGGGGTTTTCCTTCTGACACCAGGATCCACTCCCCTTCATCGAACCTCAACTGTTACATTCCCGTGACGTCCATTATCTCGCTATATGGTGAAACTCTTTTCTCTTCTTTATCTCAGGTATGCATTTGAATAGGCAGGGGAACTGCTATTCATTGACACAAAAGACAAGATATGAAATAAATGTAATCTTAAGACTCCCAGTACATAGAAAGTGACATGAATACAATATATAAGTAAAAAGATAATATCAATACAATATATAAGTAAAAATATTATATATAAAGATTATATATAACATAATCGAATTTCGCCCCCCCCCCCCTCCCTCATATATGACCCAACCAAAATTGAATGACATTCTATTCCCATCATGAAGATTCTAAATTTGATGTTTCGTTAAATTTTGTGCACATAAACGGGAGATATATGCATCACATAAATCGAACAAATCATAGATTTGCGACATCCCCTCTTAAGGGATTTTGTCCAAAAACTAAAGAGCAGCACTTCATTAAAGGATAGAACTTCATATGAAATTTCATCCAATTAAATGCAGTAGTTCGTGAGTTAGAGCATCCAAAAATTTGTGACACATAGAGACAGACAGACACACAGACTTATGGACAGACAATTTCTAAAAACAGTCAAATCGCTTTCGGGACTTTCTAACACGAATAAATCCGTCGAAAATCGGGAGTCGAATTTTTTTCCGAATCCAATTCTTTCTTCTTTTATAATTCTTCATTAATTTTCTTCTTAATAAGAAAGTGAAAATAATATACGTATAGCTATTTCTATTATTATTTTTAATCATATCAAGGGCAGTGCTCATCAGTAAGGTTATAAAAACGAGAAGAAAACAATTATAGTAAAATTATTTTATAAAACTTTTAAAATTCCTTTCCTACTTAATATTCAAATTATTAACCTATTGATCACGGAGTTGGGACGTCATAATTCCCAGCGACTTTTTTTTTAAATTCTGTTATTGCCACTTTTTAAAAATAATCTCTGTCATGCAATTATAACACTATTTTCAAGTGATATCTACAACAAAGTAAATGCTTGTAAAGTATGGTACGATTGAATATAAAATTAGTTGAGAATCCTGACCCGAAATCTAAAGGTTAAATATTTAAGTTTTTTTTTTTTTTGAGAGTGATAAATATTTAGAAAAAAAATTACATAGTTTAGCATGATAATTAAAGATTAATATTATCAGTATTATTTTCAGTCAAAGTAACAAGAAACAACAAAAGAAAGAACATGTAATTTTAAATACAGAGGATATCAATAATATTAGTAATAATTTTATAGGATAAAGATAATCATATGAGAGCAAAACTTTAAAAAAAATAATCATTAATAAATAAATATTATAGTTTAATTTTGTCGAAACGACAATCCGAATGATTTAGGTAACTAAGCATAATTGAAAAGTTGTAAATATTTTCTCATATTTAACAGAAAAAACAATGTTAAACATTACCTGTAAGTTTCAGTGTATTAGCTACTATCAATCCCTCCCTCTACCTATATATCAATAATTATCAAACAACACATATAATTTTAACCAGAGTAATGCGAGTGATCAGTGATTATTAAGCACCATTCTATAAAGAATTGGCCGCACATCACCAGCACCAGACAAAACGTCTTCAACTTTGATCGCGTTAAAAATACTGCTTCTCATCACATAAAATCCCCAAGCGAAAATAAATATCAGAAAGCACAATTTTAGTACACAAACAAAGCCCTCCGTTTTCCATCGGCCTTATAAACTAGTCGGATAGGCCAATCTCAAAATTTTCTTAAATTTCCTACATGTTAATACTTCAAAATTCACTATCGCAGTGCCAAAATTAAATGACAAACAATATGCCTATCATGAGGAATTTGAAGGTACAGGTTCGTTGAATTGTGTGCATTTAAAAAGAAGATCTAAGCATCGCATTTTTCAAACAAATCATTGAATTTCGGCACCCACCCTCATAGATGTTTGCAACCAAAATTCCCAACACAAACAGCAGAAAAGCGACACCTGTTGGGCAGTATACACCCAACCCTAATAAGGATCTATTTATGTTAAAATGTCACAGAATATGAAGTTTGATTGTTTTTTAGATATAGCTATCGCGAAAATCGTGAAAAATACAGCAAAGCAGCGCCACCTATTATATGATTTACACAAAAACCCAACAAGTACCAACACATGTCAAGATCTAACAGAATATAAAGTTTGGTGAAATTCCGTGGGTTAGTTCTGGAGATATGACTATCGCTATAATCATGTAAATCCTGAAAAATTCAGCATAGAAGCACCATACATTGGGTGATTTACACCAAAACCTAATCAACAACAACTTATGTGAACCTATAACTGAATCTGAAGATTGAATGAAAATCCATGCACTAGTTCTTGAGATAGAGCTCTTGCGGAAATCGTAAAAAATTCAGCATAGCAGCACCACCTGTTGGGATATTAGCACCAAAACCTAATCAGCAACAACTTATGTCAACGTCCAACTGAATCTGAAGTTTGATGAAAATCCGTGCATTAGTTCTTGAGATAGATCTGTTGCGGAAATCGTGAAAAATGCTGCGTAGCAGCACTACCTTTTAGACGATTTACACAAAAAAGTAATCTGCACCAATTTGTATCAAGGACTAACTGAATCTCATGTTTGATGAAATCCCGTGCATTAATGAAAAAAAACCTCCTTTTCACTAAGAGAGGCGCATGACCTCCACATTCATCTTCGCCAATTGGCATGGAAATCACATATGGCACCGTCTCTTCTAACCCGCGTTAGGGGCTATGCATATATAACGTTATCATTTTAGTGAGGAGTAAGGGTCTGGCACATGATATCGTAAAATATCTCTAGGGGAGGGGTTTGTCTTTTGATATCGTTATCACTTTTGATCCAACCAAAATTTTCTCTTTTTATTTGCAACACGGTCTTTACATCAAAACAGTATGTTATATATATTTTTAGTATGTTATCTATTTTTACGAAAAGTCAAAGTTATTATTAAAATCCTTAAATGATTATAAAATTATTTCGTTCCAAAATATGGAATCCCCCAACGTTTCCCAGATAGCAATTTTAGTTTGCAGAAAATTTTCAGCAATCTTACTTTGCAGACTTGTCATGCTGAGCTTGCTGCAACATTGCAAGTCTGAAAGTTCATAACAAGACTGCAACAAGATTATGCAAACTCCGAAGTCACCATCCCAGATAGCATGCACATTTGCAGTAAGTTTGACTTTTTCTCGATATTTCCTTGTTTTGACAAATTTGACACAACAATTTTCACTCAAAAGTACTGCAAGGCAGGTGAAACAAAATTGATTTCTCCCTTGCAATGCCATTTTGCTGTAAAACTGCTGCAACACTGTCATATTTCAACGACGTCAGCGAAAATTCCCTTTGTTGAGAGCAGAATAGATAACAGCGTATGACCGGAAATTCAGAGCTCAGAGTCAAAAGAAAAAGACGCATCGTTATTGAAACTCGTGATCAGCGGATCGTTGATTAGCGTTCAAGTAAAGGAACACCAGAAATAAAGGTATTTCTTATTTTAATTATTGAAATGTGGTTATTTTCTCTAAAGTAACATTTCTCTATAATCTACAACTTATGTCATACAAAAATTCTAATAAATTAAAAGTTATGTTAATTTTCTAAGTAATGCCTACGTTTTTCAATAGTTATGTTTTGGGCTATGTTAAACCAATGTTGAAAATCTTAATTTTTAAATGAATTTTTCTGAACTTTACAGGGGGTTTAAGATTTCGTTTGCTTTTTTTAATGTTGTTGTTGCCTTTCACGCTGCTGGAGCAGTGTTTAATTCAGACGCTTATCTCCGGGAGAGATTTCTGTTGCTCCGGGATGAGGTTGGGGGGGGGGGGGATTTTAGAGATCCGAGGTGGAAATTGCACTTTTGTCCATTAAAAGCATAAAAATTCAAACCTTCCGGGACGACTTTTCAATATTCCGGGGGGAATGTCCCCTCCCGGTCACCCCCTGCATTCAACACTGCGTTTGAGTGTATGATTTTAAACTTTAAATTATTTTTTCATTACCATTAACCTTTTTTTCTCTATTTAAATATTAAGTATAATTTTAAACTGTTTCTTAGTTGGCTCTATGCTTATCAACCTGAATTTTTAATGTACCTCTTTTTTCTAATTTTCATTGAAATTATTAAAAGTATTTCGTACCGACGTTCGTTTTATTTAATTCTTTAATAATTTCTCTTTTCTTTTGACGTAACTGCTTCTTAATCGGATGTGTATAAATCTTTTTATTTCAAAATTTTTGTAAAAATTTTAAATATGAATACTTTTAAATTTTTAGTTTTTCACGTCCGCAAATCAGGCATGTACCGGAGCAAATCGAAACGATATTCCGGTTCGTGAAATTATGACAGATATTGTTCTGGTTAGTGATCCGTGAAGTTATTAAAACATCTTATTACAATTTTATACATATGGCTTTTATTGTGCTGTCTATAACTTTTTTTTATTATTTAGAATTTTGAATGCAGTTTTTAAATTGTTTTTGTATGATTAGACATAAATTTGCCTAAAGTTTGAAAAAAAAAAAGTTTTTAGTCAACGATAATTTTGAAATAGCGTCCCTGTTCGTGGATTTTTCCATTTCGAGGCCTGCCGCAAAAAATTTTACTATTATTGATTGGTGCGTATTTTTGTAATGAATTGAAGCTAAATAACCACTTCAAAATCTCAATGTTATAGATATGTTGTCAGATTTGAATATTGTTTATTTGTATTCTTATTGAACATGTTTTGTTTTATTTTTTACATGTAAAAAAAGTGTCCAACTGTATTTTTATTTATTATTATTTTTATGGTAACAATCAGTGTTGAATTCAGGGGGTGGTCCGGGGGGGACATCCGCCCCCCCCCCGGAGCGACATAAATCCCTCCCGGAGAAAAGTGCCTGAATTCAACACTGGTAACAATCTTTCATAAAAGGTAACTTTTTAAGAGCCTACACTAGTCACGCGAAGAAACGGTCAAGTTAATGCTAATCATATGGGAGATATTTACAGATTTCTCGCGCGCTCGCATTTTAATATTTTTAAATCCTTTTCATGCATAGGATACCTGAAAGTTTTATTCTGCGTTTGTACTGTTTAGGTACTGACTAGTTAATGTTTAGTTTGTCTCTCTGACTAGATTAAAGTTGATAAATTAGATTAAACAAATTTGACTATATAAATTAGATTAAACTGATGAAATTTTACTAGATAAATTAGACTAACTGACTAGATAAACTAGTTTTGATCTTAGTTAATTTTTTTGGCTTCCGCACTTAAAATGTAAAAACTGAAGAATTGTAAACATCACTTGTGTGTCTCTGTCCGTCTGTCATAGTCAATTTTTCGAAACTACGGAACATGGAAATTTCAAACTTGCCAGAATTATAAGGTTATTGACCAACATACTTATTGATTATTAGCGATTCGCAAGTATTTTTAGAAAAAAATTACGCAAATAAGCTACTTATTTTTCTGTTCTTTTTTTCTTTTGTGTGTGTAGTGTGTGGTGTATCGTTCGAAAGGTCTTGTAATACGGAAACCAAATGCGTATTTCTTGTAATTTTAGATATTACATTTTCAGAGATGTAGTCGAAAATGTACTGGAAAAATGTGTCCCCCCTCCTCCTTCCCCGCTATTACCAAATCTACTGTAAATACAATTATGAAAAAAAAAATAGTACTAGAAGTTTATTTAAGCCATACAGGAAAACTATAGCGATTATCCTAATCACATACTTTTGAGAAAATCGTATTTTTTCGTTACGCACTGACTTTACTTGGCGGGTGCTCAGTGGAGGAGTTGACGGATGCTCGATGTACCTATCGACGCGGAATCATAATCGTTTTCGCAAATATTTAATAAAGGCGCTGGTAATGCTTTGATGACTGCTTAAAGAATTTAAAACTTTATACTAAAGAATGTTCTGATTTCTACTGGTTTATCTTGTTTGCTTTTGGAAAAAACAAATATTTTAAGAAGTAAAATTATTTTAAATGGTTAAATCTTTAAAAGTTTAATTAAACTTTACGTTTAATTTCGATACGTTCATTCCTTACGGGATAACGCATGGGATAAAAATTTCACATTAAATGTCAAACCAACTGAATGAATTATTCCAATATCTTCTTCTCGGGTCTAAACAATATAGAAAATAAATTGTTTATGTTAATTATGTCGTTGTTTAGTAATATTTATTCTTATGTATTGTGCAATTTGCCAGAAGCATAACCTACATTACTGTCGAGTCTGGTTTGCCTGAAAGTTCAGTCTGAAAGATAAGGCTTATTGCTCGGCAAAATCGATTTAATCGTTTCTATTAAGTTTTATTACCTCCCGGCAATTCCACCCTTAACATCAAGGTAGTTTTGTTAGCTGGGAAGTTGTAATTTGTGATCACCTTAAAAACTAACTGTAGATAGAATTCTTGAAAACTGTAAAAAATAAACCTGCGATTTTTTAAAATTTATCCTTTTTTTTTCTCTCTCTCTCTTTCAGGATGCAGAGACATTAAAAAACATGGATTTTAAATTGCATGATGCAACAGACTCAGGTGGGGGAGGAGAACAGGAAAGTGTTAAATATATTTAAATATTTACTTTTTTTAATTATTTTTTGTGTGTTTTGTATAGGGAACAATGTCTTAACTCAAGATATGTGGAAAATAATACTTTGTAATACTATTATTTATAAACTGTTATTTGTATTTGTGTAAAAATAAACTTTGTAACTATTTTAAAACTGGTATTGTTTTATTACAACTTTGTCTTTTTTAAATTCTAGAAGCTTTTTAAATAATTTATATATATAGAGAGAGAGAAATTCATTTAGATTTAAGTATACGAGAATTTCAAGTTTAAAGTTAATTTTTCTTTTCTGATAAGCTTTGCTTCCATTGCTTTAGCCATATATTACATTTTGGCTGCAAAACATATAAATTATATTATCTTTGATAAAATTAGCTAAAAGGTTCATCAGTAGACAGGTAAGCATGCTTATTTTCAGAAAAACCTTTAAACTGTGTTTTTCTGTTGTATCATTAAAAAAATCTTAGGATAAAAAAAAAAAAAAAAAAAAATCTTTTGAAATGCAGTGTTAATATCTAGAATGTGTGGTATTTCTAATAAACATTCATTTATGTTACAGTAAAAAAAGAAATGTTTTACTATATCAGTAAATAAGTTTCATTTGTTGAAATACAGGCTATTAAGTTTGCAAATTCAATTATCCTATTTTTAGTTTAATTTTCTAATAACCTTAGGATGTTTTTTTGCCTTTTTAAATTTATTACAGTTTTCTTACTTGCCTTTAAAATTATTTAATGTTAATGTATGCAAATTATTAGAGAAATATTTGTGTGGTGTATCCAATAACAGTTTGTATGTTGATAGCTATTTATGAAATTTATTTCAGAAAGGAATGAGTTCCATGAATTTTTCTTAATGACAAGCAATAAATAATATGTATATAAGTTTGTTTAGAAAATCAAACCTGCTAGCATTTTTTTTTCATATTTTTTGAGGGCGTAAATAAGAAACAATGCTTTGATTCTGAGATAAAATGCTTCTGTTTCTGTTATTTTTTTATTTTGTGTTTTAATTGAGGTAAGTCAAAAACAATGTATTTTAAGTGTATGATACATTTTTTTAAAGGAATGTATTTGAAATGAAAGCTGTGTGTTTTAAATGAAATGAATGCAATATAAATGATGGTAAGGGGAACAATATTTGGGGATTTATCACTTTTCCCGGCTAACTCAAAAAAAGCCGATCTTTCCTTAACCCTTTGAGGGGCAAGCAATTGTGTTTTTGAAATGTCGAATTCACACCGGAATCCGCAAAAAGATTTATTGCAAAATAAGGAAAGGAAGTTTACAACTTTTTCCACCAAAGTTAGAAAAGTAAAATTTAATAAAAAAATTTCTGGTGCAAATCCTCATTAATCGTAGGTGAGATAAAATATATCCCACCGCCCCTCAAGGGGTTAATATAAGTTAAATGCAAATAAATCCATCACCTGTAAAAATATTTAATTAATCAAATTTTTAAACGAATGATCAACTCATTTTCTACTTATTTGTTATCCATCTCGAGAAGTTAGATCATGCAAAATGATTATTGTTAATTGACAAACACACTTACCATTCTTATTAACCAAATGTATTCAAAACAGTAATTTGATATGCATTTGTTAAGTACATGAAATCAGATTGATGAATTTCAGCTAAGATGTTTGATTACCTAATCTTCCGTAATCGAGTCTACTGCCAAGATTCAAGTGTAACAAAAAGAATATCAGCAACAATATAGCTTAATGTAAATGTAGCTATCATTAAAGGATTTTCACAAAAAACATTCCATTGCACCAAATCTTATTAGCTAAAACACGCCAATTGGTCATTGACCCGACTACGGAAGATAATAGGTTTAAAAATCTGCGTTATCGAACATATTGCAATTGATAAACACATGGACATGAAGCATAAATGCCTAAGCGATTTAAGCTGTATTTGTAAAGAAAGATGAAATACGTAACAACAAAAAATATATGAAATGTTGCCATGATAGCAAAGAGTTCTTGGTACTTTTATGTTAACCACGTGCAAATCTCGCAAATAGCATTTTTATTTTTCACGTGATAACTTAAAACAATGCTTTAATGTTAAAATTAAATGTCTTGGTTTATGTTATTTATCAGGGTTTTTTTTTTTTTTTTTTTTATTATTAATTCTTTTGAAATAAGTGAAAGTCTTGGATTTAAAATTTTTCTGTTTTAAATTAGTTATGCATTTTAAAGAAAATGAATGAAAGGATTATATTTTAAATGAAATTAATGAAATAAGAAAAAATACAATGGGATTTTGGATATTTGGCCATTACCTACACCCTGCTGACATAAAAGTACAGAGTACTTGATTTCTCTATCAGAATCTTCTGATTTGGCGAAGACTTGAGCAAGTAAATTGAATTATGAATAATAAAAAAAGCATGATACAATGATTACCATATATTTTAAGGAAAACCAGACAGGTCGCCAGGTACAGCTAGTTGTATAAGAAATTAGAATTGCTTTCGAATCTACTTTAAACTATAAGTCCTTGTCTACTCAGTCTATATATGGCAGACAAACCTCCGATTATGCGGAATCTTGCATAAAACACGCACAACCCAGAAAAGTACGACTATTAGTGTACAGGTAAAATATATATAACCAAAAAGTGAGTAATATACGACAACTGATGGTCATTCACCAAAATTTGGGAAGAACTTCGTTTTTACACAAAAAATGAAGATACTTGAGTCCCCCCAAAATAAAGTTACTTAACCATGTTTTTGGGAAGCATTTTTAACTCAGGGAAGGGGAAGGGTAAAGCTTAAAAAATTTTAAGTAGGTCAACAGAGGGTTACCGTTTATTATGTATTTTTTTTTTTATTTTATCGAATGATGCCATCCGCAAGTCGATACGATCATTCGCTACATAGTTACGGCAGGTTTCATGAATCCGAAGTCGAAAATTATACTTTACTGCAGGTAAAATAGCAGCAACTGATGCCATCACACAAATTTGGTAAGAACTTCATTTTTTGACACTAGAAATGAAGATCCAATAAGTTCCCAAAAAGTGAAGTAGTGTTATCGTGTTTTTGTGAGGGGAGGGGGGAGGTTTTAACTTTGTAAGGTAGAACTGAAATTATTTTAAACAGGTCAAATGGATTATCGTTTGTTATGATGTTTATAATTCTGAATCAAATGACACAGTACGCAAACCGATACGACCATTCATTACAAAGTTAAGGCAGGGTATAAGTGGATTTTGGCAACTTTAATGGCTTTGGAGTAAACTCAAATTATTCTGATTTTGATTATTGCTATTTTGAAGGCATTTAAGGATTTTGATATTATAATGATTAAACTTAATGATTTAATATGATATAAAGAACATGTTTTGAACGTAAAATAAATGCGACAGAACTATGCTAAAAAATAAAGTATAATTTTCCACTTTGTATTCATAAAACCTGCTGTAACTGTCTCACAAATGATCGTATCGACTTGCGGATGGTTTTATACGAATCAGAATTTAAAGATACATATGAAACTATATCCACTTGACCTATTTAAAAAATGTTGAATTCTGTCCTCCCCCCCCCCCCTCTCGAGTTAAAATGTCCATTTTTGCCCCCAAAATAAGATAAACAACATTAATTTTTGGGGACTCAACGTATCTTAATTTCTAGTTCCAAAACGATGTTTTTCTCAAATTTTCGTGAATAGAAATCAGTTATTACTGTAAAAACCTATTTTACCTGCACAGGTATAATTTTCGAATTCGTATTCATAAAACCTGCTTAACTTTGTAAGAAATGATCGTATCGACTTGCGGATTATTTTATTTGATTCGTAATTATAAAATACATAATAAACAATATCCTACTTCACCTACATAAAACTTTTTGAGTCCCACCCCCTCCCTGAGCTAAAAATGCCCCCGTCTTTTGTCCCCAAAACATGGTACAACAACTTTATTTTTTAGGACTCATTGGATCTTCCTTTCGAATATCAAAACGAAGTTCTTCCCAAGTTTTGGTGAATGGCCATCACTTGTCACAAAAAATATTATTTTACCTGTACTACACGTAAAATTCAGAGAATTAACAACATTGCTATGAAATCACAGCATACTTGCAGCTAGCTTGACATGACAAGAATCTAAGTTTACAATGCATTTGCAGATAGTGTGTCATGGCAAGATTGCAAGTTTACAATGCATTTGCAGATCGTGTGCCATGGCAATATTACTAGTTTGATATGAGTCTGCAGTCAGTTTGAAGAACAAGACTGCAACTTGCACGACAAGTTAGCTGCAAGTTCAAAGTATGGTGACTTCGGAGTTTGCATAATCTTGTTGCAGTCTTGTTATGAACTTTCAGGCTTGTCATGCTGAGCTTTCTGCAACTTTGCAAGTTTGCAAAGTAAGATTGCTAAAAATTTTCTGCAAATTAAAATTGCTATCTGGGATACTTTGAACTTGTAGCTAAGTTGTCGTGCAAGTTGCAATCTTGTTGCATCAATCTTACTGCAAACTCATAGCAAACTAGTAATATTGCGATGTCAGACTATTTGCAAACGCATTGTAAATTTGCAATATTGTCATGTCAGAACATCTGCAAATGAATTGCAAACTCGGAATCTTGTCATGACAAGTATAGCTGCAAGTATGTAGTAATTTCATTGAAATGTTGTCAATTCTCTGAATTTTGCGTGTAGTACACGGGTAAAATAGGATTTTTTGAGACAATAAGATGGCCATTCACCAAAATTTGGGAAGAACTTCGTTTTGATACTAAAAATGAAGATCCAATGAGTACTAAAAAATAAAGTTGTTTTTTCATGTTTTGTGCTCAAAAGGGGGCATTGTTAGCTCAGGGAGGGGGGTAACTAAAAATAAATAAATAAGTAGGTGAAATGGGATATTGTTTATTATGTTTTTTATAATTCCGAATCAGGTGAAATCATAAGCAAGTCAATACGATCATTTCTTACAAAGTTACGGCAGGTTTTATTAATACAAAGTCTTTTGCATGTAAAATAGGTTTTTACAGTAACAAGTGATTGCTATTCACGAAAGCTTGAGACAAACCTTGTTTTGGCACTACAAATTAAGATCCGATGAGTCTCCAAAATGTAAAGTTCTTTTACCGTGTTTTTTTTTTTTTGGGGGGGGGGGGGATTTTAGCTCGAGGGGGGGGGGGATTCAACTTTTTTTAAATAGGTCAAGTGGGATATCGTTTCGTATGTATTTGAATAACATTATCGGCAAGTCGATAGGAACATTTATAAGAAAGTTACAGAAAAGATTTTATCAATGGAAAATTATATTTTATTTTTTAGCATAGTTTTGTCACATTTATTTTACGTTTAAATAGAGTTTTTTATATCATATTAAGTCATCTCAAAACTATTAAATGTCTTCAAAATAGCAAAAATCAAAATCAGGATAATTTTGAGTTTATTTCAAAGTCATTAAATTTACCAAAATCCACTACTTATAACCTGGCCTAACTTTGTAAACAATGATCGTATCGGCTTGCGTGCGATATCATTTGATTCAGAATAAAAAAATTCACAACAAACAATACCCCATTTGACATTTTAAAAATAAGTTCTGTTCGCCCATGCCGTATTAAAGTCCCCCCCCCCCTCCTCAAAAAGAACCCCACGATGAATCAACTTTATTTTGGGGGGACTCGTCGTATCTTCATTTCTAGTGCCAAAATGAAGTTCTTAAAAGATAAATTTTCTTGAATGGCTATCAGCTGCTGCTGTAAAAACCTACGGTACCTGCACCAAATTATAGTTTTCGACTTCGTATTCATAAAACTTGTCGTAACTATGTAACAAATGATCGTATCGTTTTGCAAATGGTAATCATTCGAATAAAAAAAAAAAAAAAAAAAAAACATAATAAACGATACCTGTCTCTTAACATACCTAAAAAAAATTAGTTTGCCCCTCCCGCTCCCTGAGTTAAAAATGCCCCCAAAACATGATAAAAGAACTTTATTTTTTAAGGACTCGTCGAATATTCATTTTTAGTATCAAAATGAAATTCTTCCCAAACTTTGGTGAATGGTCACTAGTTGCCGCATTTCTACTCAATTTTTGATTGTATATTTTTATCTGTATGCTATTAGTCGTACTTTTGAAGGTTGTGCGAGTTTCGTGCAGGATTCCATGTAATCGGAGGTTGGTCAAATGCTTCACATTTTTATGCTATATAGACCGAATAAACGAGGACTTATAGTTTAAAGTAGATTCCAAATCACCACAAATATACTACCACACCCGCAGGAATTAAACCCGACATAGTTGAATCGGAGGCCACAGGGCTAACCATTCAAATACCTGGTAAGCCCCAATAACTTCCAATTAGTTGCTTATTCCCTTCTAATTCTTGGAAATTAATTAAAAACATTATCTAAAAATATGTGGTCCATATGTGGTCACATAACCACCTAGATGAGTATAAACACACACCCTCAATTTTAATTTCATATATAATTTTATTAAAGAAAATATAATTTATTTTCTTTTCTTTTTGGCCAGAGTGGAATATATTGCTAAAACTTATTAACTTCCAGAAGGAAAAAAAACCTCATTTTAAAATCGAAATTTCCCTATTCATAAATCTGATTAAATATAATTCCACAAAAACAAAATATTTGAAAAGTTTCAAGAATTTAAAAAGAACAAAGTTGTAATAAAACAATACAGTCTATTAAATTACAAAGTTTATTTTCACACAGTTACAAATAATAGTTTCTAACACAAAGTATTAACATAATATTTACCAAATTAACATACAATTATTTAACATTCTTCTCTATATTATTTCCGTGTCTTTGCATCCTAAAAGAGAGAAACAATAGAGTGCATTTTAAAAGGTACAAGTTAAATTTTCACTGTTTTCAAGAATCCTGCTTAGAATTAGTTCTAAAGGTGATCACAAATTATAACTCTTCAAAGGCAAAATGACCGAATCGCTAATGTTAATCCAACGAGATATATTTTTTTAAATATCTCGCTTGTATTTGTATATTTTAAAAAGACTTTTTCTTTTGCATTGTATAGTTGAGGTAAATTTCTGAAATTGTGGTTTTTTTACATTATTTTAAGTTTGTTGAAATTTTATTTTATTTTATTTCTTTTTTTATTTTATTTTATTTATTTATTTTCTGCGGACACTTTCACTCTTTTCACTGTTTATACCGGCTCCAAAAGTGAAAGAATATAAAAAAATCATTTAAAAATATTGAAATGCAACCGAGTTACCTTAAAAAAATCTCTTATTGGATTAACATTGCGAATGGGAGTTTCCACTTGACTGAAGTAGCCTCATAGACTACCTCAGCCTCAATTGACTCAGCTTGAGCCTCAGCCTCAATTGACTGAAGTAGCCTGAAGTAGCCTTTAAGCCCTGGCCCACACAATTGTGCGGGCGATACTAAAGTAAAAGAGAATGACTATTTCCTGTTTTTGTGCGATTTAAAACCAAATCTGCACATTTATATGCTTTTGATGTTTTGATAAAACACAACTAGGGGGTACCAACTACAATACAGGGTTATATTTTCTGCTTTTAAAAAGACTATATCATCTGACAGCAATAGACAAAAAGTATGTACTGTCGTAATTTCTTTTAAATATGCTTTATAATGTTTGCTTAGATTTAATATTTCTTTTCATATAGTTTATTCATGATTTTAATTGATTTTGTCTTTGATAAATTTAATTAGGCTTCACAAAAGTTGAAAAACAAATGAACCACACAATTGTGCGGGTCCGGCATTTACCATTTCCAAAATAGATACAATTCCTAATATATATAAACAAAATTTTAAGTGATTTTTTTAAACTTATGTTTTTAGCAATTTATTTTTTATTAATTACATTTTTAAAGCTGACCAATTTTAAATTAATAGGTTTGTACTATTCATGATTTCTATTTAAAATGGATAGTATTAGATATGTAATATGCACATGTAACGAACTGTATGTTTCTGCTCTGAGTTATAGATGCCATATATGATTTATAAGTTTTATATGAGTTATATGCATACCACGAGATTGATTTTTAAGTTTGATAAATTCATTCAATTTTGTCGACACAGCAAGTAAACCACCAGGAATAAATAATAAATTATGGAAAGTTCAGCAAATGCTTGACAGATTCCGTAGAGTCTGCTTGAATTTACCAGGAGATCAGGGACAATTTTCCATAGATGAGCAGACGATTTCTTTTTTTAGGACGTGCCTCAGTAAAGCAGTATATAAAAAACAAACCACACCCTGTTGTAACAGCATCATCTGGGATAGTTTTAAATTTTGTATTATACCAGTGGGAAAGTACAGACCTGGTCCACAAGGATCTAGGCTTAGGACCTGTTGTAGTCCTTACTCTGGTTCAGACTTAGTTTTATGTACAGTCGTGGAAAAAAAAAAAGTAAACATCGCCTACTAACTTCTCAACAAATTATCGTAGAAGAAAGTTACTGGTACCGAACGATTGGAAATAAAGTATACTTTTAAGTGATGCATTTAAAATTTGTTTAAGGGGCCATCTACATATTAAAACGAACCATAACTTTGTTTTTTTCAATAGCAGTACACAATTCTGACAGCATAAATGACCTCTACACCTTTCAATTAACCTATAAACAAATTTTTATGCAATTCGTGCCATAAGTTTCCGAGAAATTAATTATTTTAAAACGAGCGTATTTTAAGGGCTGTATCCAAATTGAAGTTCCAAACTCGAATGTTACCCGAAAGAGCCGCCTTCTTGATCAAGGCACGTTGAAGCGTCAATGAAACCTGTTTGATTACAGGATAGCAAAATAAATTTCAAAAATTTACTCACTTCTATCATAGAAGGCCCCTTAAACCATCATTTTGCCGTTTTTTAAGCATAATTTGAAAACTACTTGGAAGAAAAATGTGAAATTTTGGATTTCCATAAAGCAGGACTCAGTAAATATAAATCCATAAAAAAAATTGTAGGTTGCAATTCATAATTTTTTCGAATATTAATTTCATAATTCATAATGCATATCATAAAATTATAAAAATTTCAAATTCAACGTATTTATGTTTGGGTATATTAGTATTATTTCTACACAAAAAATTGGCTCATTAGGAGCATAATTTCAGGAGATATAAATAAAAATATGAAAATGTAATTTAACGTTATAAGTACTAAATTTTGAATGTCTATAATTCAAAAACTTATCATTCGAATGACTTGAAATTTGGTTTCTAGGCATATTTTGAACCGAATATTTGAAATATCTTGCTAAATTTGGGTACTGCCATTGAAAAAAATGAAGTTTGGATTTGTTTTAATATGTATATGGCCCCCTAAGCAAATTTTATACACACCCTTTAAAAGTACACTTTATTTCCAATCGCCCGGTACCAGTAACTTTCGTCTACGATAATTTGTTGAGGAGTTAGTAGGGGGTGTTTACTTTTTTTATTCCACGACTGTATTTCGATCGGTATTTCAACAAAATACCGCTGCTGGAAAAACTAAAAAAAAAAAAGAAATTTGAAGGATCAGGCACAGTCCAAACGAAGTGAAGGGCATACCATTTGTCAAAGGCTCTTAAGAGGGGTGCGAGCATTGAGCACGTCTCAGAAAATGAAAGTGTAGTGGTCTGTCCAGAAACAAAATTGTTTCAAATATTTTCATTGTGGCTGATGAAAGTTATCTCAATAAACAAGAACTTTTTTTGCTTAAACTTTTATTTTTAGATATTTGCACACATAATCCCAAACTACACAATTGTGTAGATTTAGCCCCAAAACGGCTGCATTAAGGCCGAACCCACACAATTGTGTGGGTCCTCTCTTGTCATAACCTGACATCGGGTATTTTTTTATATTTTTTTTCAATCAAATACGATCCTATCGATAAGGGGAAACCACCCAAACTTTCAATTTCTACCAAAAAAACTACCGGTCTTAAAGGGTTAAGAACCCATACTAGTCACTTGGAAAAAGTCGAACGCTAATGGTAAGTCTATGGGAGCGTTATTTTCAAATTTCTCGCTGAAATTTTAATATTTTTGAATGTATTTTTTTTTTTTTCATAGAATAGTTGAGGATGATCTACAACCGGCTTAGTTTTTACTTTTTTGATTTTGATTATTATTTTTTTTTTCTATAATAGGATAGTACCGGTTCCGAAAGTAATTGTATTTTTTTAAAAAGAATCTGAAACCAAAATCGAAAAAGTAAAAACTAGTCAGGTTGTAAATCGTCCTCAGCTATCTTATGCAAAAAAAAAAAAAAAAAAAAAAAAAAAAAAAAAAAATCATTCAAAAATATTAAAATTTGAGCGAGATATTTGACAATAACGCTCCCATAGACTTAGCATCAGCGTTTCTCCTTTTCCCCGTGACTGAAGAGAGTTCTTAATAATCTACATTAGTCATGCGAAGAAACTCGAACCCTAATGTTAAGTATGTGAGAGAAATCTTCACACCGATAAAGCTATACAGCTTAAATGAGAGAGAAATATATGCATAGGATACCTGAGGTCGATATATATAGTTGTGCGTTTGTAATTTTTCGATTTTGTTCAGTTTTTTTTTTTTTTTTTTTTTATGCGGACATTTTCACTGTTGGAACTGGTTGGAACGCGTTGTGAAAGTGAAACTATCCTCATATTAAAAAAACAAATGCAAACACAATAGGAAAGTACTAACTCACAACAATAGATATCAACCTCAGGTATCCTGTTTAACGAAAATTATTTAAAAATATTAAAATGCGAGTGAGAAATCTGTAAAGATTTTTTTCATAGATTTAACTTGAGTTTTTCCGCGTAAAGGGTCTATAGTCACGCGAAGAAATTTGATCATTAATGTTCAACCTATGGTTAAAATCTTTTCAAATTTATCGCTTGCGTTTTAATATTTTTACACAATTTTTTTTTTCCAGGATACCTGAGGTCGATATCTAATGTTAGCGTTTGTGTACTTTTTCGATTTTGGTTACAGTTTTTTTATACGAAAATAGTTTCACTTTCAGAACAGGTTCCAACGTCTTCCGGGGCCTATATCCCACGTGTTGATAATTGGCCGTCATAAACACAAACCAAACCAACGTCTTCCGAAAGTGAAAGTATCCGCATATTGAAAAACTGTTACCAAAAACCAAAAAAGAACAGACGTACAACAATTTATTTCGACCTCGGGTATCCTATCCGAAAAAAATCACTTAAAAATACATTAAAATGTGAGCAAGATGGTGTCTCAAATGTTTAACGTTAGAGTTCGAGTTTTTCCGCGTAAAGGGTTAAAACTAGTAACGCGAAGAAATTTAATCACTAAATTACAACCTATGGTTAAAATCTTTTCAAATTTATCGCTTGCATTTAAATATTTTTACACGATTTTTTTTCCAGTATACTTATCTAATGTTAGCGTTTGTGTACTTTTTCGATTTTGGTTACAGTTTTTTTATACGAAAATAGTTTTACTTTCAGAACAGGTTCCAACCTCTTCCGAAAGTGAAAGTGTCCGCATATTGAAAGACTGTTACCAAAACCAAAAAAGAACAAACGCACAACAATATATTTTGACCTCGGGTATCCTATCCGAAAAAAATCACTTAAAAATATATTAAAATGTGAGCAAGATGGGACAAATCTGTAAAGATTTGTCTCATAGGTTTAACGTTAGAGTTCGAGTTTTTCCGCGTAAAGGGTTAAAACTAGTAACGCGAAGAAATTTTAACGCTAATGTTAAACCTGGGGGAAAAATATTTTCAGATTTCTCGCTTGCATTTTAATATTTTTAAAAGATTTTTGGCATAGGATACGTGAGGTCGATAACTTTTATCGTGCGTTTGTACTTTTTCGATTTTGGTTACAGTTTTTCATATCAAGATAGTTTCACTTTTGAAACCGGTTAGAATCGGTGCTGAAAATTAAACTGTACTTATATAAAAAACTGCAACCAAAATCGAAAAAGTACAAATGCACGATAAAAGTTATCGACATGGGGTATCCTATGCAAAAACTCTTTTAAAAATATTAAAATGCAAGCGAGAAATCTGTAAAGAATCTTCCCATAGGATTAACATTAGCGTTAGAATTTCTCCACATGACTAGTGTAAGAGGCTATTTCAGTCACGTGAAAACACTTGTTCGGTAATGTTAATTATGTGGGAGAAATTTTTAAAAATATCTCGTTTTCATTTGATTATTTTTAAATGATTTTTAGGTGCGTTCGTAATTATATAAATACGTAACACCTATAGTCGTCGTTCGGTCCGTCTGTCTGTCCGTCCGCATATATCAGAGAAAAAACTACCCAACCGCATGGTCTGAAATTTTAAATATATAACTGTTGCAAAATTTTGTCGAATTATTTCAAATTTTGTGAAAATCGGATGTATAGTTTAATTACAGGGACATTCAAAAGTTTTCCGTTATATTACGGCCAATGGGGAAAATTATTGCAAGTGCATTTTAATGATGTTACAGCCTTCCGAACGGTCTGAAATTTTAAATATATAATTGTTGTAAAATTTTGTTGAGTCATTTCTAATTTTATGAAAATCGGATGTATAGCTTAATTACAGAGACAGTCAAAATTTTTCCATTACATTACGGCCAATGGGAAAAAATTATTGTAAGTGCATTTTAATGATGTTACAGCCTTTCGAAGAGAATGAAATTGATATGCACTTATGAAGTGCACTAAAATATACATTTAGTAGAATATGTGGTGCAAAAAATATTTATAAAACTAGTTATAGTAAGAACGCACCTCATTTGCCACGTTTAGCGAGCAATTTCCAACTTGTTTTTTTTCGCATATGACAGCTGAGGTCGAACTAAAAAAAGACCGTTTTTTTACTTTTTCGATTTTGTTTGCAGGATTTTTTTATGAGGATGCTTTCACTTTCGAAACCGATTGCGAAAGTGAAAGTGTTCTAATTAAAAATACTTGTAAACAAAATAAAAAAAAAAGTGCAAAAGGATCTTTGTACAGATCCACCCCAGCTTTCAAGTACAAAAAAAATTAAAATATTAAAATGCAAACGAAAATATCTTTAGAAAATTCTCCCATTGTATTAATATTAGCGAACGGCGTGTTTTCGCGTAACTGAATTAAACACTACATATACATATACTTTACCCACTACATAATTATACATAAACTACACTAGTCACGCGAAGGAACTCGAACGCTAACGTTAGTATATGGAAGAAACCTTTACAGCTAAAATGCTATATAGCTTAAATAATATATATATATATATGCACAGGATACCTGAGGACTACGAGTATATATGGGGCATTCTCACAAACTTTTGACTTTCGGGAATAAAAATCTGGTGAAATTAAACATGCCAAAATCACATTTTAATCTGATAGACAAATCCCTTAATGATTCAAAATAAAGAAAAAATGGTCGGCAGCAAAATTTTTTTTATTTAACTGCGGTTTAAGTTAAACTTGCGAGTTTAATTTTCCTTACCATTTTACCACTATAACTTTTTATTTTCTTCTAAGTTTTTACTTATAATGAATTTGCATAGTATCCACAGGACATTCAAATAAGAAATAATAAAAATGTAATACTATTAATACAGAATTTTTGTATAATATTGTCTTAAAGGGGTGTTAAAGAAGGGACGGTAAGAAAAAAAAAGCGGGGGGGGGGGGGGTCGGTATAGGAAAAAAGGGACGAAATGAAAAAAAAAAGGGACTGTAAGGATGGAACGGTAAGGAAAATTATCACCTATTTTTAGGAAAATCATGTTAAGACTAAGTGGTAGCCACAATGTACATTGACTTCTAGAAACAGTTGTTAACATTGGATTAAATATTTTTTTTTCTTAATTTACCTCGAAAAGTGCAGAAATAAACCTTGGGGACCTTTTATTGAAACAATTTTATACAGACAGCTTCAAATTTAAAAATCAGCATCAGGGACACGGGACGGTATAGGAGTTTTCCTGGTATTTGGACCCCCAACATCGTACAAAACTTATTTATCTCGTTAATATTGTTATGCTATCATGCAATGGAATGTTCCCCAGTATATGAAATAAAAAAAAAAACCACAAAAAAATGTATTAAAATAAAAATTATTATTCAAAGACATAAAAGTCAAAAGACTGTGAGAATACCCCTTATATTGTTGTACTTTTTCGATTTTGGTTACAGTTTTCTTTTATATGAGTACAGTTTCACTTTCAGAACAGGTTTCAAAATTGAAAGTATCTGCATATAAAAAATAGCATAAAAGCTCGAAAAGGTACAATTGCACAACTATATATATCAACCAGATGTATCCTATGTAAAAAATAATATTAAATAATATTAAAATGTGAGCCCGAAATATGCAAAGAACTGTCTATAGAATTAACATTAGCTTGAATGTTAAATTTTACTTCGGGTGACTAGTGTCGGTTCTTAAGAATTACATTTTATTAAAGATTGTCATCATAGAAGAAAATAATAAATAAAGATGCAGTTGAACACTATTTTACATGTGAAAAAGGATTCAAAACGAAACATCTTTAATAATAACACAAATAAATAGTCTTCGAATCTGACATTAACAATATAACAATGGAAGTAAGGTTTTAAGGTCCAAAGTTTTAATTATCACAAAACACTATTTTGTAACTATTAAAATAATATTTTGGTGCTATGGTATCCGAGGTTTTAAGTATCACACAAAACAATTTTATAACTTTTTTGGGGGGGGGGAGGGGGGAAGGGTTTAAGTGATTATTCAATGCATTTTAGTTATTTAGCTCTAATTCATTGCAAAAAAACTTACCAATCAAGTTTCAGTACAATTGTTTGCGGCAGGACTCGAAATGGAAAAATTCACGAGCCGAAAATCTAGTTTTCAATGTTTGACTTTTTTTTTTTTTTTAAGTTTCAGGCAAATTTATGTCTAACAATAAAAATTAATTTAAAAAAATGCATTCAAAATTCAAAATAATCAAAAAAGTTATAGTCAGCACAATAAAAGCTATATGTATAAAACTATAATAATAATATATTTTAACGAATCGGAACGATATTTACCATAATTTCACAAACCAGTCAGAGTGTATTGGAGGGTATACGGAGGTATACGCCGTATACCTTCTGGATTTTTTTAAAAAAGCTCCGTATACCCCCGGTTTCTCGAATAAAGCTATATCGTATATACTCTAGACATGACGTTCATGACTTTAGCGTACACCCTCTGATTTTTTTACGATTGCAACACTGCAAACCAGATCAACATTTGGCATAATTTTACGAACCGGAATATTGTTCCCATTTGCTCCGGCACATTTCAAGCCCAGGTTTGCTGACGCGAAAAATTAACAATTTCAAAATATTCGTATTTAAAATTTAAGAAAATAGGAAATAAAAAGTCTTATACACATCCGATTAACAAGTAGTTATGTCAAAAGAAAAGAGAAATTTTTAAAGAATTAAATAAAACTGACGCCGAAAGGAAATACTGTTAATAACTTTAATAAAAATTAGAAAATAGTGATACAATAGAAGTCCATGATAAGAAGCATGGAGAATAGCACACTAAGAAACTGTTTAAAATACTTAATATTTATATAGAGAAAAGGGTTTAATGGCCATGAAAAGATAATTTAAATTTAAAAATACATTCGAACGCACTGCTGAATTCAAGAGGAGTGGCATTCCCCCGGAAGGTTTGAGATTTTATGCTTTTTAATAAGCAATTTCCACACCGAATCTCTAAAATCCCCCCCCCCCCCCCTCCAGAGCCGCAGAAATTGCTCCCCGAGGAAAATATTTGAATTCAAAACTGCTCGACCGGCGTGAATAGCAAGAAAAAAAAGCAATATTAATTAAAACGATATCTTAGAAATTTCCCTTAAAGTTGAGAAAAATTCATTTAAAAATTAAAATTTTCAATAATGCCTTAACTTGGACTAAAACCAAACTATTTTAAAAATGTAAGCATTCCTCAGTAAATAAACATAACTTTTTAATTTATTAGAAATTCTGTACGAAATAAGTTGTAGTTTGTACAGAGAAAATACAAAAATATCCGAATCACATTTGAATAATTAAAATAATAAATACGTTTATATCTGGGTTCTTTACTTGAACGCTAATCCAATGGCGCTGCTAATCATGGGATTCAATAAAGATGTGTTGTAATTTTGTCTTTGTCAAATTTCCGCGCATGCGTGTTTATATCTGTTCTCCTTCCAACAAAAGGAATTTTTCGCTTACGTCGTTATTTTATGACAGTGTTGTATCAATTTTAGAGCAAAGTTGCGTTGCAAGGGAGCGATTGATTATATTCCGTCTATCTAGTAGTGTCCTTGCGGCAATATTATTACTTCCAATTTGCCGTGACAAGAAAATATCAAGAAAAAATTAATCTTGCTGCAATTGTTCATGCTATGTGGGTTGGCATTCCTATTCTTCTGTCATACGTTTATGCATATATAATCCGCTGTTCGACAAACCATATGCGAAGTATGTCTGAAATGATACTTGTGTATACTAGTAAATAAAAGAGAAAGAATATTGTCCACCTGTTTTGTTGATAACAAGTTCTGTCTGCTCTACCGCGTGCGGGGGGAAACTGCAAAAAGACATTATTACTGTTGAATGCATTATGTAAAAAAAACTAATATTAAATTCTTTTAAACAGTAACTATTTCTTTTAAGTGGTTATTTGATATACAAACTGGTATTTTATTGACTTATCTTCATTTGAATTAATAAAGTATGCGAAAAATAAATGTAACCATATATATCACTTCAAACAAAAGAAAAACAAATTAAAAAAATCTAAAGAATTTTTATACATTGATAACGATATAATTACGGGGGGGGGGGGGGGTTCGAGGAATGATAACGCATGATATTGTAAGGGGGGAAAGGGGGTCCAAAATTACCGAAAATTGATAACGTTATATTTGCACAGCCCCTTGTCGCAGAAACAAGGTCTCAACTTGTAAAGGTCAATGAAAAGCATGCGCCCCTGTTAGTGAAAAGGGGCGTAGTTCTTGTAATAGAGCATACACAAAATTTTTGTTACATACAAATAGATAGACAGACATTTTTTAAAAACAGTTAAATCGTGTTCAGGACCTCCTAAAAAGTATAAATCTTTTGAAAACCGGAAGTCGAAATTTTTAAAGATAGAAGAAAGTAATAATGGCGATGATTCATCTGAAATCTCAAAGATTCTACGCTGATTTAATTTTTTATAATCCGACAAATGTATTAGTTGTGAAATTTTGCTTTAGCTTAAAAAAGTTCTTTTAAACACGTTTCAACATAGTTGAAAAGTGTTCATGAATTCGGTTTGCCTGTCTGCGAATCCGTTTGTAAGTTATCTAACTCGCGCAAATATACTCGTATTGACATGTAAATTTTTATATGTTAAGGAGATTTACTACAGAATAGTCTCTATAGAAATGAAGTGTGTAGCATTTGTAATTCGTTTACAGGGACACATAAATAATTCCGTTATATTATGGTGTATGGGAAAAACTCGTTTGCAGTGCATTTTATTTAAATTTCTTTCTTTAAATACCTCATCTCAATATATGGTGAGGAGGAGGGGGGTGATGAAATTTATTAATAATATTCTGTCAGTGTTGGAAAATGTTTCATATTCTATGCCTAATGCATGATTTTACATTCTTGTTATACAATGCAAGAAAATCAAATGTTATTTTTAACGAAACAATTTTTCAATACCTTTCGAATTCGGATTAGGTTTACGATAATTTTTGCGTCTCTGTAAGTGGTAAATGAATTCTGCTCCAGATTCTATGTTCTGCTGTGACTGGCTATAACATATTGCTTAAAAGATTCAGAAAATTTCAATCATTGTTGCAGTTTTTCACCATAATATGGAATTTTGAAAATACAATGAACCATGTTTTGGTGCTTCCGCTTATTTTGCACCATTAATTGGCTTAACGTTTTATGGAATTCTATAATACTTTTTAGTTAATTTAAAAGTTTTTTTTTATATCTGTCATTATTATATGCTATTGCTGAATACGATTTCTTAGTATTCTGTTTTAATAATAGTTATCTTTTTTTTACTCAAATAAAAAAATTTTGAATTCTAATTAATTTCAAATACTACATTTTTTATTTTCCAAATATTATACATCTTTTAAAGATTGGTCTTTACTTTCTTTAGTCCAAGTTTTAGTGTAAGAAAAATTAATATCAAACAGTATTATTTAAAACTTGCATATTTTTAACCTACTCTTTATGCTGAAATGAACAAAGAATTTCAAAAAATTCACGCGCTAATAGGATGTATATGGGGCATTCTCACAATCTTTTAACTTTCATGTCCCTGAATAATAATTTTTTATTTAATACACTTTTTTGTGTTTTTTTTTTTTTTAATTTCATATCCTTGGAAACATCCCAATGCATGATTGAACAACAATATTAACGAGATAAATAAGTTTTGGACGATGTTGGGGGTTCAAACACATGGAAAACTCATCTACCGTCCCGTGTCCCTGATGCTGATTTTGAAGTTTGAAGCTGTCTGGATAAACTTGTTTCAATAAACATAATTCGATGTAATTTTTTTCTGAAACTGGAACTATTGTTTTATATAAATATGTAGCTAAAAATTAATCTGCACACATTTTTAGGGTTGATATTATTTTCTGAACTCTGTCCCTGGGTTTTAGATTTTTTACCATCCCTCTTCTAAAATGATACAGAAAATCACCTCAGATGCAGCGACGGAATTATTTTCAAGTTTTTGCTCATGCAGAAGTATGCTAGAGAAAGAATATTTAAAATTCTTTGGCAGGAAATTTACTGCAGAATATAAATAAGCATTTAAATATCAATTTCAAGCACCGTGGCTTTATTGGTAGTCTTACCGTCCGCAAGGTTTAATCCTGCAATTTTCGAGGTAAATTAATTATTTTTTAAAATTTAATCCAATGTAAATAACTGTTTCTAAAAATCAATGAACATTTTCTGAAACTGGAACTATTGTTTTATATAAATATGTAGCTAAAAATTAATCTGCACACATTTTTAGGTTTGATATTATTTTTTGAACTCTGTCCCTGGGTTTTAGATTTTTTACCATCCCTCTTCTAAAATGATACAGAAAATCACCTCAGATGCAGCGACGGAATTATTTTCAAGTTTTTGCTCATGCAGAAGTATGCTAGGGAAAGAATATCTAAAATTCTTTGGCAGGAAATTTACTGCAGAATATAAATAAGCATTTAAATATCAATTTCAAGCACCGTGGCTTTATTGGTAGTCTTACCGTCCGCAAGGTTTAATCCTGCAATTTTCGAGGTAAATTAATTATTTTTTAAAATTTAATCCAATGTAAATAACTGTTTCTAAAAATCAATGAACATTTTCGCTACCACTTAGTCTTAACATGATCTGCCTAAAATAGGTGGTAAGTTTCCTTCCTGTTCCATCCTTACCGTCCCCTTTTCCCCCATTGTGTCCCTTTTTTCCTATACGATCCCCCTTTTTTTTTTACATTACCGTCCCTTCTTTAACACCCCTTTAAGACAATGTTATACCAAAATTTTGCACTAAAAATACTACATTGTCATTATTTCTTATTTGAATGACCTGTGGGTACTATGCAAATTCATTATAAGTAAAAAATTAGAAGAAAATAAAAAGTTATAGTGGTAAAATGGTAAGGAAAATTAAACTCGCAAGTTTAAAATAAACCTCAGTTAAATAAATTTTTTTTCGCTGCTGACCATTTTTTCTTTATTTTTAATCATTATAGCATTCCTCTATCAGATTAAAATGTTATTTTAGCAAGTTTAATTTCGCCAGATTTTTTTTTTCTCAAAAGTAAAAAGATTGTGAGAATGCCCCACATATAAAAAATAAAATAAATAAATAAACAGTTATGATAATTTATTTAATAGATAAGTCAGTGAAATCAATTTAATGAACAAAATAACATGCTAAGTAAATGATAAAATGAATAAGTCACAGAGCAGCTCAGTTATATTTATCTTAAATGTTTTGCATATTTCTACTTCACGAATTCTCAATAAAGTTTTAAAGTAGAATTTTGGAAATACATTTTTTTTTTTTTTTTTTTTTTTTTTTTTTTACTGAATAAAAATAAATATAATCAGGGTGTCTTTTTAGAGGAGACTAATATGATTTTGAAATATAAACCGGTAGAGACGCTCATACAGGTCCCATCACGGTGTTTTCTCTAGGAGAAATAGGTGGAGGGACGAGGGAGCACCCCGTTACATCCCCCAAAGGAAACCTGAAACGAAGGAGAAATGCCACATTTGGCTATTTATCGCGCTTTTCTCTGCCCGTGCCGTATGCAGTCTGAGTTAGTTTTGACAACCACAAAAATATCTTTACAAACTTTTGAGTAACATCTTTATGACTTTCACAAACAGAAGAAAGTTTAGTCCAAAGAAAATAAAATTAACATAGTTGCCAACCCTCTCGAAATTTTAGTACATCTATTTTATAACAGAAATATTCGTTTTATTTTATCTGCTATTGTAGGCATATATATATATATATGAGAGACTCACAACCGTATTAGACCAAGTCCATTTTGAAAAAAAAAAAATGAGATAGACCCTTTAGAAGGTGCATACAATATTTTTTATCCACTCCCACACTAAACCAAGACTGTAAACAGATGACACATGGGCGTAATCTGGCGGGGGCAAGGGGGGGCATTAGCCCCCCCAGTTTTTTAAGAGCAGGGGCAAGACATGTATTTTGCCCCTCCAGTTTTTTGTCTTGTTTTCAAATTTCTGTATTTCCTTTTTCGCTTTTTTTTTACCCCTTTAGTTTAATAATTTATATTACTATCTTGGGTTTGAACTAGAATTGGATACAGCAAAATCAAAACAGCCAGAATTAATGTTTTCACGTTGACATAATTAATTTTTCTTATGTCTTGACAAAACCTTCTGCTATAATAACAGTTCTAGAGAATTTTTTTTCGTCTCCCTTTTTTTCCTTTTTGTACAAAGTACAAAACTTATTTTCCTCTTCATTTCCAGGGATGTTTTTTTGGGGGGGTGCACGTGTGGGAAGAGGTGGTAATAGATATCACGATTACTGGGTCTTGACTCTGATCATTGTCCTTTTTCGTAAGATAATATAAGCAGAAAACAAGAACTTCCTGGCTCCTCAGGTCTCTCGACTATAGTGACGCTCCTTGAATATACTCGTAGCGTCAGTCCAGTACTGGTGAGCTGAGGAAATTCTCATGGCGTCTGGATATACAGATGCACATACATTCCGTTCTCTCGCGTACATCAGGGACTAGAGTCTTGCACATGTCGCGTTGTACCCGGTTGTACCCTTGGGCGTAATCTGGTGAGGGCAAGTGGGGATCACATACCCCCTAGTTTTTCAGGAACAGGGCAAATACCTTTTGCCCCTACAGTCGCTTTGTAGTTAAAGCCCAGCTTTGTATTTCATTTTTTTTTATTATTATTTAACCATTTATATGCTATTTTGCGCACGAACTAGCATAAGCATTGGATAATGCAAAATAACCAGAATTAACGTCTCCACGTTCATAGAAGTAATTTCTGATGCAGTAGTCAAAGCTCAAGTAAGAATATTTCCTCTGCTCTATTTTTCAGAAAAGCGGAACCATTTTTCCTTTTTTATTTTCATAGAACTATTTAAATGCACATGTGGGATAGATCTCTTGATTACTATCTTTTGATTCTGACTATTGTCATTAGGGTTTCCTTCATCTGACGAAAACCTATTCGTCTCACTCGTCTGTCTGTCCGTCTGTCACAGTGCCCGTAACTATATATGTTGACTTGAAATTTTGCATACTTATAGCTGAACACCTCACATCAAACCACAAATCGTAAAATTTTGAAAAAGTAGTAATTAATGGACGTTGTTAATTAAAAAAAACCCAATTACAAGATCTGAAAGGCATTCATGATTCAACAAAAGCATAAATTTTTTATCGAATTATAAAAACTATCTCTTCCATCGATTAAAACCAGGTGTCATTTTAACGGCAGATAAGGACTAGCGATTGCTTTAAGGCGCTTTTATTTCTTTTTTACTCATCCCAGAAATTCAAAATTAGTACCACAAGACGGGGAAAAAATCAGCTTTCAGAAATTCTAAAAATTATCTTGATCGTACCATAAAAACTTTGAAATTCGTTAAAAATCGAGAAAAAAATCTTTTATTTTCCTTTATTTGTGAAGGCGACAGATGTCTGATGGATTGAATTTTCGGCGATAACCACAGAATATAAAACAGGTGCGGTTTTGCGGTCAGAAACAGACTCAGAATTCAGAATTTTTCTATAAGACCAAATTTAAATATCGATTTTCGAGCTATGATTTTTATGCCATCCGACGTAAAATTTTATTCTCTTTCAGAATATGTCTTTATTTTTTAATTTTGACAATCAGAAGCGAAGATAATTAATTTTTTGGTAATTAAAACCAGAATTGCATTTTTTGCACGGCAGGCCAAGTGACACGGAAAGAAGAAGAGTTACATTTTTACCCGGTTACAGAAAGTGCGTGACATGCGTCGCAGATTTATTTTGGACCTTACGGATAAATTTGCCAGCTTGAAAAAAAAAGTATTTCCTTTAAAAAAAAAAAAAAGAAAAGTACGAAAATTCTGACAAAAAATATCGTGAATTCGACAAATGGTCGCTAAAAAATCGGTAATTTATAGCCAAAGGGTCGCTGCAAAAACGCAAATTTCGTCAAAAGATCCTGGACATAAACATGAATTCCGTCCTAGGGTTGTGGAAAAAATACAAATTTCTGTCGCAGGATCGCGGAAAAACGCGAATTTAGTCAAAGGATCGCGGAAAGAACCTGAATTTAGTCAAACGATTGTGGGGAAAATGCAAATTTAGTTAAACGATCGCAAAAAAAATGCAAATTTATGTCAAATGATCGTGAAAAAGCGCAAATTTATGTCAAAGGATTGCGGGGGAAAAATGCGGAATTTCGTTAAAAGATCCCAAAAACCGTAAATTTCTGCCAAAAGATCGCTGTTTAAACTTGAATTTTATCCAAAAATTCCAGAAAAAACATGAATTTCGTGCCATGGGCGCGGGGAAAAAAACACGAATTTTGTCAAACGATCGCGAAAAAGAAAAGCAAATTTAGTCAAACAATCGCGAAAAAAACGCAAATTTCTCTAAAAGGATTGCGGGAAAAAGCGGAATTTCGTCATACGATCGCGAAAAACGCAAATTTCTGCCAAAGGATCGCTGTAAAAGCGCGAATTTCGGCAAAAGATCTCGAAAAAAACGTGAATTTCGTCCCAGGGGTGCCGCAAAAAACGCAAATTTCTGTCACAGGATCGCGGAAAAAACACGAATTCCGTCAAAAGATCGAGCAAAGGACACAAATTTAGTCAAACGATCGCGAAAAAACGCAAATTTCTGTCAAAACATCGCGGAAAACGCGAAATTTCATTATAAGATCGCGAAAAATGCAATTTTCTGCCAAAGGATCGCGGTAAATACTCAAATTTCGTAAAGGACGCCTGATGGATGTACAGAATTCCTACATTTTAACTTAGTTTATTCCTGACTCCTACTCTTGTAATGATAAATTCTTATCATTAAATTAAATATCTTTTTTTTTTTCCCCTTTCAGTTAAAAGAAAAAAATAAAGCTCTGTTCTCTTAATATATCTCTTATTATATATGAAAGATCTGATAAGATTTCTGTGAAATAGATAATCAATGTGGTCACTATTTTCCTTATGTGTTTATTTGTGTGTTACTATGTGTGTGTGCCATTTTTATGCACGTATCTAAAAGTGTGCTGGAATAGTATTTGTTCTCGAGTATATGAACCATGTTACATATTCATTATTATTTAATTCTTCATAAAATACTAGGGGGCTCGGCCCCCTACGAGCTACGCTCGCCAACCCCCGTCCAGACACCGCAGATTCTAAATGCACGCTAATTTGATCGGCTTTAAAAAGATTTCGAAAGATTGAATTATAATTTAAAAAACAGTGGCGATCTCCCTATAAGCGAATTTCTATTCATTTCTCTTTGATTGGGGAATTTTAACGCCAAATCCGCTGCGGTACTACTTGATTATCCTGTCGGCCAATTTCGCCAAATTATATAAATCGCCAAACCACTCGCCAAATTATACAAATTGATATAATTTTTATTTTAAATAACGAAAGAACAAATAAATTCGTACAACATTAATAAAAACACAAATAAAACGTCGAAATAAAAATAACTTGATGACGTATACACGTGTAACAACATTTCAAAATAAGCTAATATAAAAGGAATTCAGTAAAGAGAGTCTTTGTCTCTTGGTATTTTTTAACAAGGCGAAAAGAAAGTTCTTTTAAATGAGACATTTTAAATTAATTCTCAAAATATCAAATAAATGTCTAGCGCAATTTCTAAATTTAAACTTTTTTGCAATATTATTTTGTGTTCATTTTATGTAATAACTATAATGTGACGTAAATATGACGTAATTTCTTCTAAGACTTCTAACGCATGTTAATGAATTTATTATTTTACAATATCCTTTCTCTTTTAAAATTCACGTGTATACTTTTTATGACGTAATTTTTAATAAGTTCCTGCTTTTTATACGTAATTATTTAATTCTAATTTGAAAGTTTTTTTCCTGTTTATAATAGTCACGTGTAAATAAATTTTTAATTTGAAGCAAACATTATTGCTTGCTCTTTTTATACAGTTGGCAACAGTTTAAATTAGTACAATTTTCTGAAATCTGTAAAAAATATCTCTTGAAATGCTGAAAATTTGAATTTAAAATAGAAATAAAACCTGAAAAAATGAGTCAAAATAAAAAAATTAATGCAATCTGCACTCCGTCAAATTCTAACGCATAAAATGATCTAAAAATGATTACACTGCCATGTATAGTTTTTGCTGCTATAAAACTTTTTTAGTGGAACGATTTTGTCCAACTTTAGCATTAAATAACTCTTAAAATAATTCTTCGATTTGAAAACTGTCTGCATCAGCGTGTTTATCAAACATTTCTATATAAAACCACCGATTTTCATATTTTTGTATGCATTATTTTTGTTAATATTAACGAAGAAAGGCCTCCGGTCACAAAAAAATCAAAACCGGCGGCGGCGGCGGCGGTGACAGCGGTAGTTACTTTCTTTTAGAATAGAGAGATTAATTTTTGCTATTTACTTATTTAGGTTAATATTATAGTTGGAATATAGTTCTATTTATTTTTTAGTATTAATCAGTAATAACCCTATTTATTTTAACACTTATAATGTTTGTACATAATCGCAGTACAGATATTTTTAACTATTGATTTTACAAATTTGGTTCTTTCGCATCCGGATGTTATTTCGTACGCTGATTCGTAAAATCTAAATTAAAAAAAAATCGGACCACAACTTTCCGGTTTATGAAAAAATCGATTTTTAAACATAAAAGGGATGCTTTTTCGTACAGACGATTGACGGGAATTTGTTCAAATTAGGAAAACTAAAGAACCGATCGATTTTAAACTTTGACATAGTTCATAACACATAATAAGAATTTTATGAATTTAAGGTGAGCTGAATTTGTGTGTGTGTGTGTGGGGGGGGGGGGGGGGCAAACAAGGGCTCCGTGAAAAACAGGATAATCTGATTTTTAAAAAAACTTTACTCATTTGGTTACGTCTATTTATTAATTACATGCATTATCATTTAGCTTTTATTACCGTTTATTTGTTAGCTCCCAGACTATCAAAGCTTGATAGCTAATGTGCCCGCATGTTCTGTATATACGTATGTATATACGTAACGCGATAATTCTTGATAGAAATATCCGTTTTGTTTTAAACTTTGTATAAAATATAAAAAACTGAAGTATGGGAGTGGATAATTTTCAGGGGGACGCATTCCTAAATATAATAGTGCTGCCATTTATGCAAGGAATTATTAATTTTCTATTAACAATTTTGATTTGTTAATTTAAGGATAAAGTGTTTTGAAAGAGATATTAAACGAAATCCTCTGCATATCACACTTACCCACTTGTTTTCTTTAGGATAAAATAATACATAATTGATGATTTTTTTATGGTTTTCTCCTTACGTCCGGAAATTCGGTTCAAAACTCCAAATGATGGTATTTTCTGAAAGATAATTTACGTTTACCAAAGAATGGAAAACGTATTTCGATTACATAGTTTCTAAATAACAGCACCTGCCTATTCCATGCTTTTCCGAACAAAAATAAATGAAAACTTGTGTCATAAAGTTGACCCTTTGGATTTGAGACCAGCCTTAAGTACAATTGAAGAATATGGTAAAAAAGGAAATATGCTTTAGATAAATCGAAGCAGAAAACTTGACATTTTTTTCTTCATTCTTCCATCAAAATACTATAAATTACATAGAATTTTGTATTTAATATTTTGAAAGTAAAAACATTATATAAAAATACTGAATATTTTTATTTAGGTCTTTAAGGGGAGCCCACTTTGAAATTGTGAAAAATTAAAAACATTCGAATTAAAATAAACATTAAAATCAGTGTTTAATTTAAAATTTTTGTATTGCTAAATTATCTGGATTCATCTTAAACCAGAATGAGTGGGATCGCATCAAAAGTGTTTTTCGCTAAGAATGGCGGTTGACTTTCAGAATGTTTCTCTGATAACGGGTTCTGAACTCCCCAATTTATTACTTTTTTCACACTACATTTGAGGTTGTTTCAGAGCTTTGATAGTCAAGAACGAAAAGAGTGGGAAAAACGAGTTATCTGAAATTTCCCTGGAAACTAGTGGACTATAACAGTTTACCACCAGTTGAAAAAAAATTAACTATTAATGTTACTAGATTTAAACAGCTCTAAAATCTAAACGATGATTAAGATGTCGCATACGAATTATTTTTTCAATCAATCCCTTTCAAATTTCTCCTGTATGCTAATTTTGTTTATTCCCCTTAATAAATATGTATCAGCATGAAAAAGAAGAAATAATTATCAAATGAATTATTAAGGGGAAATGTCAAAAAAGCTCGCCCAATTTGAGGACAATCTATACTACTAAAAAAAAAAATTCGCTTTGTGTGTGTGTGTCTGTCTGTGTGTATGCGATGGCTAGCAAAATCTAGCGTAAGTACGAAGCTGACAATTTTTATAAAAGTAGCCCAAAGTTTCTTTTGATGCACCTCAGATTCAGAATTTTAAAATTCTAATAATTAGTTGAGTTATTAATTAAAATTCGCAAATCACTCTCATTAATAACTCATCTCGGCCCTTGCGAAAGGGAAAAAGTGATGGCGCACCCGCAGAAGCCTTATTTATGCATCGGGAGAAAATGAAGTTCGAAAAGAAGGAATTTCGGGAGTATTTTGTCATTATTTATTAACTTACATCAGTCAAACTGCTTAGTTAAGTTAAAAACAGATGACATATTCTATAAGATCTCTTATGTCTCAAATGGCGCAATCAATTGAAAAAAATATCACAGTTAATCCTTCGAATTTTTTTTCCAAAAAGGCTCGTTTTTTCCGTGAAGCGTTTTTCTGTCCTGTTGCAGCGCCCCTCGAGGACGCAGTTTTAGAGGTACCGACAAATTAAAAATGTGCTCTCAAAGCTAAAACCTTCTAATCGATTGTTTTAAAAGATATGAATTTTAACCTTTTCAAATACACTGGCGAACTCAGGTCACTTCGCGTTTTATGGAGACGATATTTTTTTAACCCTAAAAGTAACAAAACGTCCATACTTTAATATACTTTACTTTTTACTTTACACACCATACTTTTTTTTTTTTCTGTTTAGAGCATCTCTATAGGCCAGATTTACATAACCTACAAAATTTTTTAAACGTTCGGACGGGTATAAAATATTTTTTACAAAATAAAATAGGTGAAAAATTGGATGAAAATAAAAAATCTGAGTGTTTCGTTGCGGTTTCGCCCCTTCAGGGCACAATTTTAGAGGTACCGACAAAACCAAAAACATGTTCTTAAAGGTGAAAAATTCTTCTAATCGATGTTATAATCGGCTTTTAAAAATAAGAATTTTAACCCTTTCAAATATACCGGCACGAAAGTCACTTCGCGCCTCACGGTGACGATATTTTTTCTATACTAAAAGTAACAAAACGTGCGTATTTTATCAGAAACTTTTTAGAGCATTTGGATAGACCAGATTTACGTCACCTGCAAAAATTTCGAAACGTTCGGACGAGTATAAATATTTTTATAAACTAAAATATATGAAAATATCTACGAAATAAGTAAAAACCTGGGTGTTTTTGCGAGGTAAAAAAAAAGACGTCTTAATTTAACTGCATGTGTGTGGTGATAGGGAGGGAGGGTATAAATATTTTAAAAAATGGCCTTAAAATTTTTGCCCCCCCAGTCTTAGAGCCCAAGTTACGCCTATGAGATGACATATATGAGAAAGATGTGAAAACAGACTTGGTTCACTGTGGGAGTGGATAAAACAGATTTTATGCACCTTCTAAATGGACTATATTTCTTTTTTTTTTTCAAAATGGACTTGGTCTACTAAGGCTGTGAATCCCTCATATTATTATATGTATATATTACAGAGCCGCAGCAGCACTATTTGCCGCATAGTGGCAAAAAAATCTAAAAAGTTAACTAACATTTGTCGTCCCTTTTTTATTTTCTTCCATCTTCACAAGAAGAAAGTATTAGATTCATGAAAAATCTCGACTTCCGATTTTCGACGGAATTATACGTTTTAGAATGTCTTGAATACGAATTGACGGTTTTTAGAAAATGCCTGTTTTGAGAGTCTGTGAGTCTGTATGTGACAAAAATTTTGTGGGTGCTCAATCATAAGAACAAATACACGGAATGTAATAAAACTTTATATTCAGTTAGACCTTGACAAAAATTCGTGCTGATTAGTTTTTGGTGTAAATCGCCCAACAGGTGGCGCTGATATGCTGCATTTCTCCCGATTTCCGCAATAGCTCTATCTCAAGAACTAACGCACAGATTTTCATCAAAGTTCAAATTCAGTTAGACGTTGACATATGTTGTTGCTGATTAGGTTTTTGTGTGTATCACACAACAGGTGGCTCAGCTATGCTGCCCATTTCACTATGTCCGCAATAGCTCTTTAGCAAGAAATACACTCTAAATAAAAAGGAGTGAATAGTCACTCTATCGCAGAGTCAAAATATGCCCAACCCTCTTTAGAGTGATTATATACTCTGAGTAAAAGTGAAATATTTGACTCTCTGAAAGAGTGAGTAGTCACTCCTGAAAGTGAATATTCACTCTAAACAGGGGTGGATGATCACTCTTTCGGAGGAGTGACTATTCACTCTTGCTAAAGGAGTGCGTTTTTTCTCCCATGGTAGGAGTGAATAGTCACTCTTTTATAGTAGTGAATGTTCTTTTTTTATGGAGTCAATTCTTTTTTTATTTTGCTTTTATGGGCATTTTAAAAGAATCACATCTTTTACATTATGCAATGAAAATAGATACAAGCGTGGTAAAGATTGGAATAAAATACTTTATTAGCAATTATTTATTTAATTCATAGTTCGTAACACTAATTGAGCTTTTAAGGGAAAATTCCGTTAAAGTTACATATAAATTAAATTAGGTTACTGACGCAAATAAACTAAAATATTTTATTCCAATCTTATACTTTGTGTTTGCTTTTATTGCATGCACTATAAAGATATGATAATTTTAAAATTCCCATAAGGCAAGTAATTAAAAAATACATTAATCAATTAATATTATTGCTTTATTTTCAGATACCCATAAAGTTGTATTAAGCGTTTTAATAATTATTCTGATTACGTTAATTATGTTCTTTTTTTCCCATCTATAATTCAAATTTTAGATCTGTAGATCTCGGTATTTATTGCTAATGAATTTAAAACTTATTAAATGTTATTGTTTACTATATTTTAGTTACTTTTAAAGCTTTATTAATAACTTTTAATAGGTTGATGTTATATGTTTAACCGTGTTTTATTGCATTTTAATTTTTGTTTTAAATGTAAATTCCTATCTTTTTACCGTACTTTTCAGTAAACTATTGTTATTTTTGCAAAATCCTATTGTTCTAAATTATTTTTAATTTTTCCACTTAAAAAACAATGCTTATAAACTCACATCTTTTTAAAATAAGTTCTAAGAAAAATTTAAATATTAAGAATGTGTAATTTTTTTTATCTGTTGTGATTTACTTTTGTTTTATTTAATATGAACATGGAGTCTAAATTTTAAGTTCTCTGGAAGTTCTTAAGTTCTCTTTTAAACATATTCCTTAACTTAATCATGATTTCTAATTTTCGTTCGCTATTGCTGAAAAATGGAATTAATACAATATTTATTTATGAAACGACACGATAAGCCATATTTAATTTAATTTTTTTATTCCCGTAGATATTGTATTTTCTGAATATGAGCAAAATAGATTTTGCGTTATAGGAAAAGATTGACCTAGGAAATAGGAAAAGAAGGAGGATATATAAAAATAAAATAAATGACTGCATATGAACTGTTCTTATTTTTTAAAAAAACATTTTAATGTTAAAAGTAGTTATTAATCTCTTTAAAATAATATCCAGTCCTATATTATATAAGTAAATATGAACTTAAAAAAAATATACTAAAACAAATTAATCTATAAACATCCTATCAGGCATAAAAAACATCTTATTTCAATGCTTAAATATCATGTTTTACTTTTTCGTGTAATAATTACGTGTATCATAAACGTAGAAAATGAGTTTACAATGGAAAAAAATTAATAACTGATTCAGAATGTCTATATTTAAATGTTTTGATTAAAATTATAAACAGCAGAAAAATACTTACAAACAATTTAAAAAAAATAAATATACCAATTTGAAAAACACTAAAAATAGTAATTAGTATTTTATAATTGCACTATTAAACGACAACAAAAATAACGATAAATACTGTAAGTGTATATAAGCAAAAAACATTAAAAAACCGAAAAAAATCTAGCAACACACTTTCTCAACTCATTTTCAACAAATCTCAAAGGAAAACAATTCCAGTTATATATTTTTCTATATAACATAAAACTATTTAACTCATGAACATAACATACAAAACTACAAGGATAAAAGATTAAAATTAAATAGGACTTACCTTTACGTTCCATAAATAATCACTTTAATAATATCCGTATGTTTTAACTCTAAAATAACGGACGCCTTTTTCTTATCTTAAATAAGCGTCGTAGACCTGTTCTGATTAGCTGATGAATAATACGAATACATACAATTAGAGATCAACAGAAATTTCGGTTTCCTTTTCGTCCCAAAATCTGAGTTGCGCCGAAAATTCGTCTTCGGCGAAATTGCTGCCAAAAATTCAGCCTGACCGAAACTCGATAGAAATTATCTATATTCCAGAAATCTCATTTCTTCATTTGGAAATTTTCAATATTACCCTTTGATTTGAGCCGTATCGGCTCAAATGAGACATATTTAATACCATGACCCTTTATTTAATACCATGAACTTCAATGTGTAAAATTATGAGTCATGACAAGCCCGAGATGAGAGTAAAAATAATAATGCAAGCAATGCATATATGGCTCAACTTTGAAAATATTTTTCTCGAGCTCGGGAAAAACTGCAGAGTTAACAGTTTGAAACCACAAAACTGTTTCGAATTCTTTTTGAGAAGGTTTGAGAAGGTTTAAAATTCTGTGTGCTTTATGAATTAATTACATTTAATTTCATATGAAGATAAAAATTTCCATAAATAATCACTTCAATAATAACCGTATATTTTAATTCTAAAATGGCGGACGTCTTCCTCTTATCCTAAAAAAGTCTTCAGAAAGACTGTTCTCATTGGCTGATTGTCAATACTCATACAATACTCACTCCTGCTTAGAGTGACTATTCACTCTTGAAAAGGAGTGCGTTTTAGTACGTAATTTCCAAGGCTATATTATGAAATGGAGTTTTTGAAAATTTAGAAGTGTCATATTTTGGTACTTTTCATTATTTTACTACATATATTGGCTCAAAGTTGAACGGAAAATTTTTTAACCACTTGGGGATGAGCGTCTTTTACAGAATTTTTAATCTTTAATCACCGGTTTTTTTAAAACAGAAATTTTTGCGTAATTGAATTCGGGAAATGCACGGATTAAATAAGGCAAAATTTGCAATAAAAAATTACTGGTGCGAATAATGCCCGATTCTCAGCCCCTTGCGCGGCACAAATACCGGTCGCTCGTCCCCAAGGGGTTGAAGTGTATAATGCCAGGTTTTTCACTCTCGTCAGCGGAGTGAGATATTTCACACTCGACAACGGAGTGACATATTTCACTCTCGAAAATGTAGTGAAATATTTCCCTCCTTTCTAGGGATTGGAAAATTCCACTCTTTAAGGAGTGTATTTTTATAAAATTCACTCCAAAAAGAGTGAAAATGCCTGTCACACTTTCACAGAGTGAACTTTTCACTCCTCCTAATTTTAGAGTGTAATGCGAGGATTTTGATCAAATTTCAGATTCAGTTTCCCGTTTATATAAGTTGTTGCTGATTAGGTTTTGGTGTAAATCGCACAAGAGGTGACGCTGCTACGCTGCATTTTTCACGATTTCCGCAACAGCTCTATCTCAAGAACTAATGCACGAATTTTCATCAAACTTTAGATTCAGTTACACGTTGACATAAGTTGTTACTAATTAGGTTTTGGTGTAAATCGCTCAATATGTGGCACTGCTTATGCTGCATTTTTCAGGATTCACACGATAGTCATATCTCCAGAACTAATGCACGGAATTTCATCAAACTTTATATTCTTTTACACCTTCACATAAGTTGGTGCTTATTAGGATTTCGTGTAAATTATATAATAGGTGGCGCTGCTATGCTCCATTTTTCACGATTTTCGCGATAGATATATCTAAAAAACAATCAAACTTCATTTTCTGTTAAAATTTCAAATAAATAGATCCTTATTAGGCTTGAGTGCATACTACCAACGGGTGTCGTTTTGGGTTGGAAATTTGGTTCCAGACATCTAAGAGGGTGAGGACTGAAATTCAATGTTTTGTTTGAAAAATGCGGTACTTATATTACCTTTTTAAAGGTACACAATCCAACGAACCTATACCTTTAGAATCCTCATGATGGATATTGATTGTCATTTAATTTTGGCACTGTGATAGCGAATTTTGAAGAACTAACATGTATGAGATAGAATAAAGTTTTGGGATTGGCACATTCGACTAGTTATTTTTACAAACCAAACAGAAAAAGATAAAGATTAGAAATATATTACAATTCATCAGACATACAACTAAAAATTACATAAATACATGTACAATTAAAAATGCAAGCGTTTCGGGCTAAATTTTAGCCCCTCATCAGTGCAACAACGTTCAAATGACCAGAAAACTATACATCATGCTTACAGTTAATAATTGCCAACAGTTAAAATCAGATGAAGTACTTGATTTAATTTTAACTGTTTGTAATAATAATAATAATAATATATCATATGTATGCATACACTTAAAAATTTGCAGCATTCTGACCAGTCATTCAACCGTTTTTTGAAAAAACGGTTTCATAACCGTAATTTAACTGTATTCTGACCGTAAAATGGCCAAAAATATGGTCAGAATAGCGTTAAATTACGGTTGTGTAACTGTTTTCGACAAAAACGGTCAAATGTCTGGGCAGACTGCTGCAAATTTTTAACAGTGTATATTACAAGAATCCCCTCTTGTGCGATTATAAGTTCAGGGCTCCCAAATGGTCCGCCGACTGAATACCAATATTATTTTAGAAAATTTTTCTTTTTAAATTTTTCTTACAAACCACCCCGGAATCACCTTTGAAAGTTAATTCTAGCGCAAACCTACCATAAAATTTTCTGTTAAAATTTATTGGTATGTAGTTGGCGGACCATTTTGGAGCCCTGTAAGTTAATATCATGGATGGATTTATTTATTTTACTTGAAAGTTTTTTAAGCGATATCATATAAAACAGGAAGCCGTTACAAAATATTATGAAAATTTAGCATTGTACAATTTAGAGTAACTATATTGCATTAAATAAATGCATAAATATACAAAAAAAAAATCCACATTTTTGTGTTACATTTACTTTGGCACGATGAAACAAAAATAAATAAATATTTCAGAATTTTATTAGACTTTTAATTCTTTTTCAAAATATTTTAGTAGTGAGGGCTTTTTTTAAAACTTTTTAAAAACAAAAACCATTTTGGCCACAGTGGTCATTCTAAATAAAAGATCGATTGAAAATTATTTTATAGCTGAACAAGTAAAGACGCGAAATACTTGAAGGAGGGAATGGCTTGATGTAGTAATAGTTTTCCATACTAACCCTTTGTATCAAACATTTTTGTAAGTATAACTTTATGCGTAACGGTTTAGGCATTATAGCCATTGAACACCGTTGAGAGTGGTCACTCTGTATGTATATTAAAACAAACCGCAATAATCATTATTTATTTATTTTTTGCCTCTCACTCTTTCTCCCTCTTGTAAATAAAAGACTTACATATTTTTATGACATTTAAAAAAAATATATTTTTTTTATTATTTCTAGTCTGAAGAAGTCGAAAAGCAAGTATTACAGCTTTTTATTTGCTAGGTCATTGTGCTAAATACGACGTGATTCCCCATAGTTTTGGCCCCACCAGTGGCTGAGAGGTTCTGCTCTCGAAGCTGGTAGACGGGAGGTGCTGTGTTAGAACCCAATCGCGCTCGTCGGCCTAACCGTTTTGGAGTTTTCGTGGTTTTCTTCGAAACCGTGGATTCCCATGCGTAAATACGGGTTAGGTTCCCTTAGAAAGACCCCCACGAAGGGCACCCCCCAGGGCCTATATCCCACGTGTTGATAATTGGCCGTCATAAATACAAACCAAACCAATCCCCATAGTTTTGTTGCATTTAAGATATATTTGGCATTTTATTAAATAATTATATACTTTATTAACCCTTTGTATCACCGCGTTGGATATCTGCAACATACCCAAAAGTCAATGTTACATATACAGCGGACTTTAAAAGGTAACTCTTTTTATCGCTGCTATCTTCCAAAACTGCAGTTAATATATTGTTCACATGATTCTCAGAAGACGGCGATACTAACTTTTCATGCCAAAGTGTTATTTATAATTTAAGAGGTATTAATTATCGTTATTGCTACAATGAGCTTCGTAAATTTTGTCAACTTGAAAAGGCCGGAGACTCCAAAATAGATTTTTTATAATGATAAATTCGTATACTTTACAATTTTGTATTAGAAAATTGGCAATATTTATGAGGAGTATATACTTTTCTGTTTAATGCAGATGTGAAAAAAGTCCTTTTTAGCTAATATTGTTTTACTTTTATGGTCTAAATATTTTTAATAATTTTTTATATGCTTAAAATAATGTATCCTGACATATGAGTAAATATTTTCAAATTGGAGTTGTTGAGTCGCAAAGGTTAAATATCCTAGAGCCGCATCTCATATAATATTAAAATTAACCATTTCTGAGAATTTTTACGAAAGCTGAAAGAGGAAGAGGAAAAAATAACTTACGAACAAGTTATTACGCATTCAACTAATGAAAGTGATATAGCGTTATTACGAAATAAAATGAAAAATCTATACTATTACAAATTGAGAAAGAACATTTATATGAAAGTGTATTTAAACTTGTTCACTGGATGTGTGTAAAAAATATGAGTTTCAAATTTCGAATAAGAAAAGAAATAACAAAAATAATTTGCACACTCTTAAAACGAAAGAGCCAAAATAACTCAAGTTGAGCCGAAATCCACTCATCTCATGATTTGAAAGTCAGCTTCTCATAAAGAGTTGAAACAACTCGAGTGAATGAGTTGTTTTTAAGCAACTCATGATTGAGTGATCTCTATTTTACTCATACTTGAGTGAAATCAACTCAATGAAGGTAAAATCCAGTAGCACTTGAGTGATTTGTAACCAACTCATACTTGAGTGAAATTGAGTCATTTAAGACTAAATTCAGTCGCACTTGACTGATTTGTAATCAACTCATACTTGAGTGAAATTAAGTTATTTAAGAATAAATCAGGTAGCACTTGAGTAATTTGTAACCAACTCACACTTGAGTGAAATTAAGTCATTTAAGACTAAATCTGGTCGTACTTGAGTGAAATGGAATTCCTCTGAGACTAAATTCAGTAGCACTTGTGTGATCTGTAGCAAACTCATATTTGAGTGAAATGAAATAATTTAAGCCTAAATCCAGTACCACTTGTGATTTATAATCAATTCAAACTTGAGTGAAATGAGGTCATTTCAGATTTAATCCAGTAGTTCTTGGGCAATTTGTAACAATTCATACATGGATTAAATCAACTCATTTAAGAGTTCATGCAATGAACTATTAAATGATGTTCTTAAAATGCAAAATCCCGAGTGATTTTTAATAAACTCATTCATAAGAACTCGCTCAAAATTACAAAAAAAAAAACCTTGAGCGTTTCAATTAACTGATTTAATAAAATCATGTCATTTTAAATGAAATTCAGTAACCTGTGATTGATTTTTATCAATGAAATTCAAAATAACACAGAATTCTTGCCACATTTTCAAATTAAAATAATAAATAATTTTATATTCCTTCATACTGGTTTATATAATTGTATTACTTTTTGATTGAAAAAAAAATATGATTTATAACTAAAAATTACAATTAAACCAATCTTAAGTATTTAACTTAAATAAAAAAATAATAAAAAAAAAAAAAATATCTAAATGTAAACTTGAAATCACCAAGGAAAGGAAAAATCCCAATGACAACTTTTAAAAGCTGACTTCTCAAATCCAAAAGGGCAACTTTCTGACATAAGTTTTAATTTATTTTTGATCGAAAATGCATGAAACTAGCTGGTGGTGTTCAGAAACTATGTAATCAAGCTGCTTTTTTCATTTTTTTGCAAACGCAATACATCTTTCAGAAAATAGTGTCAAAGTGGACATTTTAAACTTAATTTCTGAGTGAAAGGAGAAAAAACACTCAAGAGCGGGCGAAAATGTGTTTGTCACGTGATCAAAATCGTTTATAACTCAATAGGTAATTTATTGATAAAAAAAAAAAATGGAAAATTCAATTCCAAATAGCTTTCATAACCAGGCTTTCCAATTTTATATCTTTCCATTAAAAAATGAATTTGTAAATGTATCAAAACGTTTTGTGCTTGTTGAGCAGAGCCATTAAGAACAGCCTTAAGATCCTACACTAGTCGCTGAAAAAGTATAGAAGGGCGATTCCGTGCAGAGAGTCACATGTAATGAGGGCTTTAATTTTCATTTATTTATCAAATTTTAATGCTAATTCTGATTTTAAGTGGTATAGTAAATAAGTTATAACCATATTTTTTAGTTTGTTTAAATGTGTGGAAATAAAACTCCCAGAAATATATCATTAAATTTCATTACTCAAAATGTGCTTTTTTCCGAAGTAGGAAAAAAGCACATTTTGAGTAATGTAATTAAATAATATACTTCTGTGAGGTTTATTGCTACACATTTAAATTTAAAAATATGGTAACTTATTTACCATACCACTTAAAATCAGAATTAACATTAAAATTTAATAAATAATAAATAATTGAATAAATGCAAATTAAAGCCTGCGTTATGTGTGTGACACTCTCCATGGAATCGCCCAGAAATGATGGTGTTAATCCTATGGAGAAGTTATTTTCAAATACATTGTTTGGATGTATATATATATACATATATTTTTTGGGGGGGAGGCATAGGATCTTTATGCAGGCTTATTTTTAGTTTTGAAATTTTTGTTAGTTTTTTTAATACAGTAGACGATTTTACGAACTGGTGTACTGGTCCCGCCCAGCATCTCGCTGAACTAATGTTACTCCCATTTACGAACTTTTGACTTTATGAACACATATGAGTCCCATCGAGCATTTACTGTATTAAGATATCAATTTTAGAATCGGTTCCGAAAATTAAAGTATTTAAAATAAAATATAAAACCTAAGTTAAAAAAGTAAAAACTAGCCAGCATATAGATTGCCTTCAGCTATCATATGCAAAAAGAAGCCTGTACAAATATTAAAATCCAAGCAAGATATTTGAAAATAACTTCCCCGTGGAACTAACATTATCACAAGTGTTATCACACGGCTATTGTTAGGCTGTAATAAGTAAAACAAAATATTTCAAAAAAGATAAACACTAACCCATTATATACTTTGTTGTAATTATCCCTTGATTTAATTCACACTACTTCTTAAATTGACTAACTTTTAAAGAAATATTAATTGTTAAGCTTTTTTATGCTAATTAATTAGCACTTGCTAAATATCAATTTAAAGCAGTTCATATATTTACAAATAAATTATGCACCAAAATACCTTTAGAAATGGATCAACTTAATTCTTTATATCATTTAAAACATTTGTTGAAACTTGAAATTATGTTCAAGTATAACTTTAAAATTTAGCTACTGGGTTAGAAGGAACAATGTCTTGATTGGATAAATACCAACCTATTAGGTACTATCTTGCAGTTATTCTTTCTTAATCTTGTCTTGTTGGAATTAACCATTGATTTTATTCAATATTTCTTAAATCTACTAACTTTTAAAGAAATGTAAAACTTTAAAATGGCATAAGATTGTAGCTTTTTATGCCAAAAGCAGGAGCCAAATATGCAATTTAGAATATCATTGGGGAAAGAAACAACATTATTTACTAACAATTTTATTGAACAAAAAGAAAAAACAAATGTAGCATTGATAGCAATTTTAACAACAGATGGAGTGTTTTGACAACACCTTTAACTGGACATGTAAATATTTTCATTTAAAATTTTCTTGTCAAGACAAGAAAATATGTATTCTTCTCTGCTGAAGATCCTTGAGAGATTCGATAGGGTTGTTGAATTCCACTCCTCGCAGCGGAATTGCATTTCTCCATGAGGTCACTATTCTCCTGTGTTAAAAGGAAATATTGAAATTAAGTTAAATAGCAATAATTGTAATGAAAAGGATTATGAATCTTTTAAAATATTAGTTTTTAGATTAAAGTAAATATAAATAAATTCTTAAAGTCTTAAGCAACTTCTTAAAATATTGTTGAACATTCACCTTTGTTACCATTTTCAAAATGTATACAAACATATATTTTTAAACAATAATTGGGGGGGGGGGGGAATGAAACTTTAAAAATTAAATTTATTCTAAATATGAAAATATATATAAGGGGTCGTTCCAAGCAAAATTTAGGGCCCTTTCACAAAAATCTAATAAAATAGGCCCCTTTGTAATATTCTTTTTCACACAAACTGTTTTAAAATGTGTAAATTGTAAATAAAACCAGCTCACTGAAAACAAACTTTCACAAAACTTCTTTAAATCCCCTTGCTAAAGTCTTCATTTAAATTTGAGTAACATGATTTCAACTTTCATTACAAAATGCTATTTATCATAAAAATAACTTACTTTTCACAAAATGGGCCCCCAAAATAAAAACCTACACACACACAAAACCGCCTCCCCATGCATATTCTTAAAAAAACATACACTAAAACTTTTAGCTTTATATAAAGTTACACCACGGAAAATTCGGCTAATTGTGAATAAAATGGAAAATCAATAAATGAAACCCTCTGTGCAATCACACTTACCCACTTGTTTATCATGTTACTTCTGATTAGGGTGTAAAAAAATCATGATTTTTTTTTTTTAAATAAAAAAAATCTGATTTTTTTTTTTAATTTCCCAGGTAAAAAAATCAGAGAAAAACCTTTAAAATTTTTGAGATGTTGCAGCCATTTTGAAGGTTTCAGCGGGTATCTTTAAGGAAAATGAAAACTAAAGGTTTTCTTAAGAGAAGTATACCGCTTTTTAAAAGATTTCATACAGGTTTATTTCTGTAAGTTATCACCTCCAAATTATCTTCAATGACTTAGAAAATTTTCGTGAAATCGCTTGAGATATTTTCAGGGAAAATGAAAACTGTTTCTCATGCCGGTAATATGAAGGATTTACTTGTAAGTTTTATAAAGTTTTATTATTGCACATTATGGTATCTAAGATTTTGATATGCCTGTGTTTCCTCATTAATAATTTTAATAAATTTCTAAATTAATATTTTAGATAATACACGGAAATCTAACGTCTTCCATCGGTACAATAAAATTTTTTTAACTTCTGAAATTATTACAAGTAACATTATTACCTCTAACACGCTCAAAAATTTTAATCTCAGAAAATTTCCCCTAAAAAGAAAAACAAATCACGAAGTTATTTCGAAGCCCTTTTTGACCTTAAATTTGTCACAATTTTTTCTAAAATTATAACCAGGAACAATAATTCACCCCAACTCTAACACGCTCAAAAATTTCAATCTCAGAAAATCCCCCTCTATAAAGAAAATAATAATCACGAAATTATTTCAAAGTCTCCTTTTTATCCTAAAAATTTTTCATAAATTTCTCTTAAATTACCACTAGTAAAAACATTCCCTCAAACTCTAACGCATACAAAAATTTCAATCAACAAAAATTGTCCTCTAAAAAAAAATCTCCAAATTATTTCAAAACCCCTTTCATTAATATTTAAAATTGTATTCAAACACGCACAAAAATATATTTTAGTTAAATTTTAATATCTAACGATGGGCAATGGCCCCCCAGTTTCCCCACCCCCTTTCTGAAAATGTCTTATTTAGTTTTTCATTTTAAGTTTTCCGAAAAGAATAAATTTTACTGTGTTTTTCTAAATCTGTCAAAAAAAAAAAAGAAATATTAGTTAATTAAATTTCAAATAAAGAATGGACAATGGCACTCACCCCTCCCACCATGCCGCTCTTTCGTCCAAGCGCGACATTCATAGTTCCTCTTTAAACCGCCCCATCAGTGGCCGAGAGGTTCTGCTCTCAAAGCTCGTAGACGAGAGGTGCTGGTTTCGATTCCAATCACGCCCGTCAGCCTAATCGTTCGGAGTTTTCCGTGGTTTTCTTCGAATCTTGGTTTTCCTTGCTTTCTCTTAGAAAGACGCCAGAGCACCCCTCCCCTCGCCTTTGGGTTCATATCCCAAGTGTAGATAATTGACTGTTATAAAACACACCAACAACAGCTCTTTAAAAAAGAGGAACTAAGAATTTTGCACATACTAACATAAAAGAGGCTCTTTAAATTTAGTTACTCGAAAATAATAAATTTTATATTGTTTTTGAAAACATAACAAAATATGTACAGTAAAACCTCCCTAAAGCGACCACGTTCCGTTCCAATAAAAATTGGTCGCTCTGAGAGGTGGTCTCTTAATGGAGGTTATGTTTAAATCTAGATTTTAATTGTTGAAAAAAGGTAACGATTAATGTCACTAAAATTTATTTTTCACATTAAGAAAAAATATAAAAATTTAAGTATCAAAACAAAAGTTAATTATAGTAAAACCTCCTTAAAGCGACCACGTTCCGTTCCAATAAAAATTGGTCACTCCGAGATGTTATCTGTTAATGGAGGTTATGTTTAAATCTAGATTTTAATTGTTGAAAAAAGATAACAATGTTACTAACATTTATCTTTCACATTAAGAAAAAATATAAAAATTTAAGTACCAAAACATAAGTTAATTACGTAAGTTAATTACTACAAAGTATAAAAAATGAATACGGTTTTATCTTTTATAACTTATATTTCCAAGTCCTTTCGAAGTTCAGTAAATAAATGCTTTTTTTTTTGGGGGGGGGGGAGCAATAAATAATGAAGATTTCATTAATTTGTATCTATTATTATCTATTTCTTTGAGAGTTTCCTGACAGAATAGGGCAAGGGAGTTTATTAACCGTCATTCTTAATTTGTCATCAGAATTAAATTCATTGCCTAAAAAAGGCATAAAGGGGTTTAAACACTTAAAAGTCACTGGAATAATAATAATAAAAAATCTAAATTTAGTTTAGAAGTTTGATGAATAATGCGCTCTCCGGAATTATTTTTCTAATAAAACCTTCAAGCGACCAGGAGAAAACGGAATTTGTTTCATTTTCTTCAAACAAATTGGTCGCTCATGGAGGGAGTTCAACTGGGATGGTCTCTGAATGGAGGTAAAATTAGTATTGAGCCTATAGGAATACATTTCGTTCCATGAAAAAATGGTCGTTCTGAGAGGTGGTCGGTTAATGGAGGTGGTCACACAGGGAGGTTTCACTGTAGTCACTTAAATTTCAAAATCAATGGAGGGGAAGGGACCCTCCCATCCCCGCTCTCCTCATTTTGGAGGCGTCCACGATTAAAGCTGAAAAATATAGGTGGGGTTATTGCATGCATAATTTGCCCTTATGCTCTATCAGGCGTGACTTCCAGTTTTTATAAAAATTACTTCTTCAAAAACAAATGAAAAATGTATAATTCGTATTAATTTATTTATTTCAAATTTTCGTTGGAACATTTGATTTTTGATCACGCATCTGTATTTCTGACTCCATGTCACGGGAGAATGAGAAGGAAGTACCCAACTCAACTCTGAGACCGTGTGTTTACGTTTTAACGCCATTCGGAAAATTAGCGGGATTAATCGTCACGTTGTCGTGTTGTTATTGTATTTTTTTCTTTTTGCAGGGAGTTTTTCATCAGTATAGTAGTCAAATTTTAATTAATTTTTAAGTTGATATATATATATAGCGTAAGAGGGCTGTATTACACTTGTTTTTAATATTATAGTTTGATATTCGGCACTTTGTATTCACCATGCATTCGACAAGAATCATGTTTGGTAAAAAATATCGCCACATTAATTTAGAAATGCTGTGGTATGGGGAAAACTTTTTATAAGAAATTTTCGTGTACAACTAAAGATAAATTTCACTATTTTTTTAAATAATAGCGAAAAATATATTCATTTATTTCCATTATGTTTAAAAGTGAAAGACTGATTTTACTCCTAAATAATTAAACTTGTAAAAAGTTCAGTTTGGAGGTGGGAAAGTTTTGTGAAGGATCCTGTTTGCAGGTGAAAAGTTTTGTGAAGGTTCCTTGTTTTGAGGTGATAAAATTTTGTGAAGGGTCCTTTAAAGGACCCAAGTTAATAGATCCATGTATTGGAATACAAATTTTACTAGTAAGTACCTAATTTAGTTTCCTTTATAAATTGAGCAGCTATAATCTTTTTAGGAACGCAGCTGCTTGATTAATAATGCACAGTGAAGGTCTAATATCTCTTGCAAATCATTTAGCAGGGCTCAATGTCTTTGGTTGCAGTATTCGACTCATAAAAATAATTGGTACTTTTCGGTTAGCCGTTTGCCAGTGTTATATATACATACATATATTGCATATATAAATGCATATATGTGTATATATATACACACACATATATGTATATATAACACTGGCACCCAGCTAACCGAAAAGTTTGTCCTGTCAGATGAATGTCCATGTCGAATAATTGTCCTCTGTCGGCTATCTTGTCGGCTAACTGTCGCTGTCGACTAATTGTCATGTCGGCTAAACATCCTGTTGTCTAATTGCTGTCTGCTAAATGTCTCGTCGGCTAAATGACATTGTAGCATATAAATAAATAGTGGTATGCCAAAAAACTGGATACATGGCCGTCCATGGATAGCAATTCTTAGGCTAATGTTAGCCTTAGAAGTGTGATTTCAATAATTTTCAGCGTATTTATTTCTGAATTAAATTTCAGCTCAGTATGTGGCGTGTATAAAAATTTGTAAGGAACATACAGAGCTTCACAAAACAATTGAAGTGCGTTTCCGTCTATTGTTAGGAATTAATAAATGTGTATTTTCAAATGTGTTATGTTTTTCTAACTGAACTAAAAATGTAGGAAAGGGTTCATAATCCATACTTGGCACATGGTTTTCCTTTCTTGTTTTATTTATTGTCAATAATTCATCTTCTAATGTTTTTGTATTTCTTAGTTACAATAATCATGATTTTAGGGTTCCGTACTTAAAAAGTATAAACGGAATCATTATAAGATCACTCCTGTGTCTGTCTGTCTGTCACAGCCATTTTACTCGTAAACTACGGTACGTCCAAAGTTCAAATTGGGGGATGTAATAAAGACTATTGACCCACATATTTACAGATTATTAGACATTCACAAATATATGTGGGGGAAAACGTAGAGGGGCTAATTAGGTTATTTGAAAAAGAAATATATTTTCTTTGTATATCGTGTGGGGTATCGGTTAAAAGATTACGTAACGCCGAACTCAAAAATACATTTCTTTTAATTTTAGATATTATATTTTCAGAGATATCGTCGAAAATGTAGTGCAAAAATATGTCCCCCCCCCCCCCATCTGTTTCCGAATCTACTGAAACTAAAATTATGAAAAAAATTAGAGGTAGTAGAGGTTAATTTAATACTTGCAGGGAAATTATAGCGATTGCCCAAGGTGGCATAGTTTTTCATAAAAGCGCATTTTTCGGTTACATACAGATTTCTATTTGCGGGCATTCAGCAAAGGTATCGAAGAGCGCTAAAGGTGCCTATCGTATCAAAAGTATAAAAGCATTTTTTATAATGATTTTCGAAAAAAAAATCGTTGGTAATTCGCCGAGATATTAAGACTCATGTCCCTGCCGGCGAAGACACTAAGGAGCTAATGCTAATCCTATGGGGAGGAAAAAGTAAAGAAAGGTGCGATGTAGAGACGGATCTCGGCTATACAATGCCAAAAAAAAAAAAAAAATTAAATATCGAAATGCAAAAGAGATATAAAAATCCTTCCCCATACGATTAGCATTAGCTCGTGAGTGCCTTCGCTGGCAGGGGCAAGAGCCTTAACCCTTAAAGACACGGTTGGTTTGGACATACATAATGGCAGAGGCGGCGTACTCTATATACCATCGGTTTTTAAATACTAGATAACAACTTTTAATGATATATTTGTGTAATGCAATACCCAGTAGCAGCATAAAAGCAGTAAATATCAAATTGTTAAAAACAGACCAATTTAATTAGAATTAATCGCATAAATACTATGAGATTCGCGACTAGCTTGTGTTGAGTGGATCTCTCAATACGCCTCCCGTGTCTTTAAATGATAATTAAAGACCTATTTGAAAAAACTCGGCACGGAAAAAGTCGAGTTGCATCTTTGCGACCTCCTTTCGAAGCGCGCTTAGTACAATGCGAAGTTTAAACTTTGAACAAGAATTTTCTTTCAGCTACACTGTAAAAAGAAAAATATTACTATGTTGAATTTAGTTTTATGAAATGCCAAATGAAATTTAAATATGCAGTACTTTTATTGTTAGTACCGAATTAAGTTCATCATATGCAGATTAAGCTAAGTTTAAAAAAGAGTTATAGAAAATAGCAATATTTAATTTTATTTCGGCTTCATATCTCTTTGAACTTTTGTTGTATACTCATTCATACTTTTCTAATATATTCAGCTATACCCAACTCTACGTTGTATAGTTTTTTACAAAGTTTCATTATTCTTTTAAATAGTACAGTTAATAATTCATAAATTTATTGTACGGAACCCTCTGAGCACGAGTAATACTCGTACTTGGCCGTTTATTTTATATACAAGTTATATGCATTGGTCTGCCAAGTCGTATCTTGGTGGAAACCATCTGCAGAACCTCAATTTAGTGGTTGATCTGCAGGTTTACCATTGTGTTTTCATGCACCCAAACTTCAATGTTTTCATACATTTGGGTGCAGGAAAATACAATGATAAACCAATCGATCAAATACTAAACTCCGGTCTGCAGGTGTTTTCTATCAAGATATGACTTGGCAGACCATTTGCATTTTAATATGCTAATTGAGTTCTATCTAATCCTAAAATTTCAGTCTTCAACTTGATGAGCTGATGGTCTGGGCAATTGCCACCCGTCGAGCAAATCCCTTCCTGTGAAATCTTGTATCACTCTTTAGGAATCTGTGGACAGGCACAAAAACATCCTATCTGTGATTTTATACCTAGATTGTGTATAAAAACCTTTTTTAATTCATCACTCTGAATTTGGAGTTTTTTGTAACAAATACAGTTGTAGTTTTTTTTTCTTTCTACAATTGTTTGAGAAAGACTTTGTTTTTATTTTCTCTGAAAATTGCTTGAATTTTTCATTACATTGATATGCAATTCTAATAATGAGTTTCTTAGAATTCCATTTCAAAGCAATATTTCGAATTTCTTCCAATTTCACCAAAGCATTCTTTTTCATTATCAGAAGTCAGAGAAAATAAATTTATTTTTCGCTGCATCTTTATCTTTAGATTAAGTTATAATTTTATTTTCCCCACATTGCTGATAGAGATTTTTTTTACCTTGTCAGTTGCAAGCTTACAGTCAAATATCTCCAGAGGTTCTCCATCTTCTTCCTCTACTTCCAAGTTAATAATCAGGAGGAGTTGCAGTAATATGCTTTACCAATCTGTGTCCTATATTGGAATTTGGTAAATTAGCAGAGCTTTTAGTTTATAGTCTTTACTTGAACTTGCCGATCATGACAGTGTTAAGCTATCATTCGTTGTTGCTAAGAAACTGTTTTTATTAGTTTATAAATTAGTTTGATAAATTAGCAGTTTTATGAAGCTAAAACTTTAGCCCGACTCAATTTCTACAAAACATGTCGATATTTTTAAAACAACGTTATTCTACATTATTCAAAAACCAGATTTACGCATAGTTTTTATTTTCAGATTATATTCGTAATTCATGGAATATAAGGAATAATAACAATGTTAATGATTATTTAGACTACATTGATGGCTACATCGAAGAGGCATTTTAATCAAAGCAAAAGTCAGTTCCTACCCACAGAAGATTTTTTTTCGCATTCAGTGAGACAAGAAAACTGTTTATTAATAGATGTTACTCAGAAAATATAGCATTAATTTGCAGAAATACTGTTTATAATTAAGTGAATTAAATCAAGCAATCCGCTAGAAGCAGCTTCAAATAATCAACGATCAGGCCTTGTTTTCCAACAAGACTGCTAGATCACATGTATCTAGCCCACTTCAGACACAAAGTGTTACAATTGAGATGAAATGTTTCAATCCAAGAACCATTCTTCAAAACTTGCATCGTCGAATGACCGTTTATTTAGATCACTTCAAAACATTTTGAGGATAAGATATTTTATTTTTTGGAAGATTTGAGAAAATACATCGATTCTTTAGCCAGATGAGCGCTAATTATGTAACTGCTAGGAATTGAAAATTTCACGAAATACATTTTCTTTAATTTCCATCAACAATATGCGACAAACTTTTGCATCAGTCCCAAAAATCGGAATTTGGTAATGGATTCTTCTCTGGTCTTTTTCTATAAATTTTAATAACACTCCATCTTTACTTTCAATTTACATTGGTATCCTGTTAAAGATTGCGTTACTTAAAATTTTTATTTCATGTTGTATTTGTAATGGCACATTCTTTCGTTTACTACAATTCATTATTCAATGACACAGTTTTATAAAATGAGTATAGAGGAAATTAAGGCTAACAAAGCAACAGTTAGTAAATTTGTCATTAGCTTTTCAAGAATTATAGGAGAAGGATAATACCGTCATCAACAAGTATATCACTGTGAAAGTCTGCGTTATTTACGTAGAAAATGTCAGTAGGACATTTTTAACAAACTGATAAAAACATTTTATGGGCACCAATGAATGATAGCTTAACATTGTCTTGATCGGCAAGTTCAAGTAGAGGCTGCAAAGTAAAACCGGGAACAAGAAATTTCTATCCGAGGAGGCTTCTACTTTCAAATTTTTAGACAACAAAGACTTAGAAACTGATACAATCAATTATGACTGGTATTCAATCATAGAGGCTTGCTTATAGAAAAAGTTTCAGGCCGAAATGTGCTGGATCGAACCGTAGCTTCCGACTTCACGAGGATGAAATAGGCATACTTCTATTACAAATTTTTAATTTTTTTTTATCCTATTTAATAACTTCAGTTAATTAAGACAATAATAACATTTTAAAATAAGTGGTAGAAATTTGCCTGATTTGCCTCCGTTAGATCATCGCTTATAGATCGAATTTGGCAAACTCAAAAGTGGAGGTTCTATTATGATTTTATCAGATACTAGCAAACCCCGCGGCTTTGCTCGCGTAATATTTGAAATATGCCAAGTAATATTTATATGTCTAATTTTTATTAAAAAGTACTAACTAAATTTTTATTTTATTAAAAAATAATATGTTATTTTATTAAAAGGTACTTATTACTTTTAGGAATAATTCAAAAACATTACTATTTACTATTTACAATACTATTTAAATACAATTACTATTACTATATACAAATACTATATACAATTACTATTTAAAACACAGTTTGACTAAACATCATTATTACACTGCATTAGGCAGAATTGAGGCTTAAATTAATAAAACGAAATATAACTAAAAAAATGATAATTTAGAAAATATTTTGAAACTTTTATGCTCAATTAATACGCTCATTTCAGTATTCATTTGAAGTTTTGAATTTTTTAGAAACCATCTTCTTACATCTTAAAATTAACTATCATGTAAAATTACAAGTCCTAACACCTCTCTCAAGATAAAGGGCTATATTGAAATAGGAACTGTCACCATTAATTTGCCAAAATTAATTTTGAAATCGATTTTTTTCCTAATATTCCACAGAAACGTAATTTAGAAAGCTTTTAAAGGCCATTTTTAGAACGTTTGTTTTTCCTGTGAACCCCAAGTGGTAGAATCATCGGCATAAAATATAGCCTGTGTAGGATCAGAGACTGTTACCATTGATTCGAAACTATTATTACTTTTATAATCGGTTTATATTCTCTGAAATTGCATAGAAATCGTAATTTAGGACTTTTTTCGAACGCTTTTCGCACCTCCCCTTCCCTTCACTCCTTTTTAATTCAAATTTATTTTCGACAGTCCTTCGAGGGCATTTATATTTTATAAGTAACAACCATGAAATATTTAAAGTTTCTAGCCTTTTCAGTATCACAGAAATCGCAATTTAGAAATTTTTTAGCTCCTGCAACCCTCTGGTGGTACTGGCACAAACATAAAATATAGCTTATTTTTGAGCAGTTTCTATCACCAACAATTTGTCATCATTATTTTTTTAATCGGTTTGGTATTTTATAAGTTTGCTTAAAAATTGTAATTTATAACGCTTTTCGCTCACTTCATCTTTTTAAATTTGGAATTTTCTTTCGACTGTTCTTAGAAATCAATTGCATCTTGTAAGTAAATACCATGCCATATTTCAATGTGTTAGACCCCTCAGTTGTGCAAAAAACGCAAATTAGAACATGTTTTGTTTTTGTAACCCTCAGATGTTAATGACAGCAACATAAAATATAACCTATATTATAACAGGGACTGTCACCATTGATTTGCAATCATTACTTTTGAAATAGCTTTTGTATTTCCAGAGATTGAGTAGAAATCGCAATTTACAACGTTTTCAGAACGCTTTCGCGCATTTTCACCCCTTTTTAAATTTCCAATTTTTTCGAAACTGTTCTTAAAGATCATTTATATCTAATAAATATGTACCTTGCCTATTTTTAAGTTGCTAGTCCCTAACGATCACAAAAATCGAAATTTAGAACGCTTTTTTGCTCCTGCAACGTCTAGGTGATAGTGATACCGACATAAAATAGCGTCTATGTAAGAGCAGAGGCTGTCAGCATCAATTTTCTACCATTACGTTTGAAATCAGTTTGATTCTTCCTGAGATATTGCTGACAAATCGGCATTTAGAACGTTTTTAGAACGCTTTTCCGGATTTTGCTCCTGCATCTCCTCTGGAGTAGTGGAAACAGATATAAAATATAGCCTATCATGGAGAAAGATCTGTCACCTTCATTTGTACACCATTATATTTGAAATAGGTTCAGTACTTCCTGAGATTGCATAGAAATCGCAATTTAGAAAGTTTTTTACAACGCTTTTTGCGCATTTTGACGCACTTTTTTTTTTTTTTTTTTTTTTTTTTTTTTTTTTTTTTTAGGAAATGTCCTTAGAGACCATTGATATCTTATAACTAACTACCATTCCAAATTTCACGATTCTAGGCCCTTCCGTAACGCAAAAACCGTAATTTAGAACGTTTTTCTCCTGCATCCCCTTTGGGGTAGTTGCACCGACATAAAACATAGCCCATGTTGGAGCAAGGGTTGTCACCATCATTTTGACGCCATTATTTTTTAGATTGGTTTGGTATTTCCTTAGATTGTGTAGAAACCCCCATTTAGAACGTTTTTTAGAACGCTTTTCACGCATTTTCACAATTTCAAATTTCGAATTGTTTAAGAACTGTTCTTAAAAATCCGTTATATCTAATAAGTAGCTAATATTTCAAATTTCATATTTCTAGGCCCTTCAGTAACGCAAAAATCGCATTTTTAGAACGTTTTTTGCTCATGCACCCCCTTTGGTGTAGAGGCACCGACATAAAGCATAGCCTATCTTGGAGCAAGGGTTGTCACCATCATTTTTACGCCTGTATTTTTTAAATTGGTTTGTTATTTCCTGAGATTGTGTAAAAACTACCATTTAGAACGTTTTTTAGAACGTTTTTTGCTCCTGCACCCCCTTTGGGGTAGTGGCACCAACATAAAACATAGCCAATCTTGCAGCAAGGGTTGTCACCATCATTTTGACGCCAATATCTTTTAAATCGGTTTGGTATTTCATGAGATTGTGTAAAAACTACCATTTAGAACGTTTTTTTAGAACGCTTTTTGTGCATTTTCACCCCTTTTAAATTTCAAATTGTTTAAGAACTGTTCTTAGACATCATTTATATCTTATAAGTAACTAATATTCCAAATTTCATATTTCTGGCCGCAAAAATCGCATTTTTAGAACGTTTTTTGCTCCTGCATCCCCTTTGAGGTAGTGGCACTGACATAAAATATAGCCTATGTTCTAAGTTGGACTAACACCATCATTTTGATACCATTACTTTTGAAATCGGTTCGGTAGCTCCAGAGATTACCTCTAACAAACAAACAAACTTTACTTCCTTATAACATTAGTATAGATATACTTTGCAAGAAAATGCTGATTTGGGTGGATTTTCTGCTGAAAATTCCTTCATGAAAACATTTTATTTATTAACATAATCAAATTAAACCTCGTGAAATTGGTCTCCTTCTTCACCCCCCCCCCCCTTTCTTTATCATTTAATGAGTTTCTCCATCTTCACTGTTCGTTTTTTCTTTTTCAAAAGAAGGTAGTGCAGATGGCCCACTGTCTTTAGTAATGTGGACTATGGTGATTTCAAGTTAGAAAACTTAACCAATCTGCTGATTTTCGTTAACGTCTTATAACGGTGGATGAAACATGAAACCGCCATTATTCACTAGCGATGAAACAGCAATCTAAACAATGTGAAAGAGCAGCTGAAATTGCGCCAAAGAAAGTGAAAACGGTTCCGTCTGCTGGAAAAGCCATGGATACGGTTTTCGGGAATTCACAAAGTGTGGTGACCATAGACCACCGGCAAAAAGGTAGAATCGTCAACGGACAGTGTTATGCATTTCTACGGCACCAATTAAAGAGTGCTTATTCCGACAAAACGTCCATACCTGAGCGAAAAAAAGTGTTCTTTAACACATTCGTTAACACATGCCTGTAGTTTTCGCTACGAAAGTCAATGACCTACGCTCGGTAGTGCTTCCACATGCACCGGATTTTGCTCCCAGCGATTATTTCCTTTTCTCAAACCTGAAGAAATAGCTCGGTAGTCGGAAATTCACTTCAAAATATGGGGGTACAGCAGAGACCACCACTTCATTTCCAAAGTTAGATAAGGCTTATTACACTGAAGATAATAAAAAGTCGGAAACTCGTTGGTTTAAATTTTATAAGTTGTAAGGAACTACGTTAAAAAATGAAATATTGTCAAAATTTTTCTATTTTCTTTGTCGGGCTGATAACCTTTCGAAACACACTCGTATCGACATCAAATTTTATTTTCCCTCCAAAAAAAAAGGCAGAGTTCATGAAAAATGCGGGTCCTAGTTGTAATTAAAATTCGACCCCCCCATGCTCAGAACGTGACACTATAAAACTTGGTAAGACGGAAACATAAACAATAGGTGCGAAATACCTTTTTAGATGGGTTATTTGCGTCTTTGCAGATACAATTGCCGGGTATTTTTAGGGGAATAATGAGAATTCCGTTAAACCAGGGTTCCGTTACAGCTACTTATCAGACAATAAATTTGTTAGGTAGCAGGCATTTATAAAATGTAATATTTTACCATACAGTCTCCTTATTTTCAGTTCAACATTATTATAGTTAATGATAAATTTTCGCGTTTCCTTACCGTTAAAAAAAAATATCTTTATGTTACCTTTTAGAACACACACAACACTGTAAAAAAAAAAAAAAAAAAAAAAAAAAAAAAAAAAAAAAGACTAAAATACGGAAATACTACTGGCAATCTAGACGCCAGTACTATTTCCGTAATTTAAAGGAAATATTTTACGGTAAATTACACAAAATTTTCCGTTTTTTTGTAATTTAACGGATTTTTTCTGTAATTTAAAGGGAAAAAGTTCCGTTAAAATACGGAAATAGTACTATCGTCTAGATTGACAGTAGTATTTCCAATTTAGTCCTTTTTTTTACAGTGTAAGTAACGGGGAAAAAATGTAAGCGCTAATGTTAAGTCTATGGGAGCGTTATTTTCAAATATCTCGCATCCTTTTTAATATTTTAAAATGATTTTTTTTTGCATAGGATAGCTGAGAACTATCTACAACCGGGCTGTTTTTGACTTTTTCGATTTTGGTTAGAGATATTTAAAAAAAAATTACTTATACTTTCGGAACTGGTGGAATCGATTCTGAAATTGAAACTATCATAATAAAAGAAAACTATAACTAAAATCGAAAAAGTAAAACCTAGCCTGGTTGTTGATCGCCCTCAGCTATCCTATGCAAAAAAAAAAAAAAAAAAAAAAAAAAAAAAAAAAAAAAAAAAAAAAAAATCATTCAAAAATATTAAAATCAAAGCGAGAAATTTGAATATAACGCCCCCATAGACTTTAAAATTAGCATTTTCATTTCTTCCCGTGCATGAAATGGGCTCTTAAAAAAAAATATGTTACACAAGACAAATTTCGCATTTTCTGCGACTTTTAAAGATATACTGTCCCCATAAAAATGACAAATATTAAAAATAATAAATATTAATTTTTTTTAAAAAGTTTCGAACAAATTGATCAACACTTTTAAAGTTAACAATCTTTAAAACTTACGAATTCTAAGTTCTTGTTAAAACTTAGTAAATTTAAATTGTTCAAATTATGAAAAATTAAAATAATAAAGTCATCAATGAATGTTCGTAGGCATTGTTTTAACGGCATGAAAAATATGCTAAAAATTAATATAATAAGAAAATGAGTAATACAGGTGAAAATCAACTTTCAGGAATTTCTACCAATTAACGGAAGTGTATTTGCATTCTTTTGTACAGCCCTTACATTAGCAACAAGATTTTATACACGTCACATGTTAAGATAAAATTTATTCCAGTATAAACATGCTTAAAACTACTTAAATCGCACTTCCAGAATTTATCATCCATAGGCGTGCATGCATACAATTCTCTGGATAGCCTTGTATATTATTATATTTAGTTTTTTTCTTTCGGAACCGGTTGGAATCCGTTCTGAAATCGAAACTATCCTAATATTATAAAAAAAAAACTAAAACCAAAATCGAAAAAGTAAAAACTAGCCTGGTTGTTGATCGTCCTCAGCTATACAATGCAAAAATCTATTAAAATAAAGCGAGAAATTTGAAATTAACGCCCCCATAGACTTAAAATTAGCGTTTTTATCTCTTCCCGTGTCTGAAGTGGGCTCTTAAAGAAAGATGTGGACAAATTTCGCATTTTCTGCGGCTATTAAAGGTGTACTTTTTTGTTAAAAATAACAAATATTAAAAGTAATAAATATTAACAATATTCCTTTAAAGTTTCAAACAAGTTGATCAAAACTTTCAAAGTAAACATTCTTTAATACTTACTAACTTTAAGTTTTTGTTAAATCTTAGTAAATTTAAATTGTTCAAATTATTGAAAAATTAAAATGACAAAGTCATCAATGGATATTCTTAGGCTTGTTTTAACGGCATGAAAAAATGATAAAATTTAATATAATAAGAAAACGATTAATGCAGATGAAAGTAAACTTTCAGCAATTTCTACCAATTAACACCGGTATATTTGTATTATTTTGTACAGCCCTTGCATTCGAACAAGTTTATATACACGCAACATGTTAAGATCAAAATTATTGCAGTATAAACATGCTTAAAACAACTGAAATCGTACTTCCAGAAATTATCATTCATAGGTGCGCGCATGCATCCAATTCTTTGAATAGCCTTGTATATTATTATATTTATATTTTACAAACACATCTTTCTAAATATAGTTGAACTTGAAAATGTAGAATATAATTTAAAAAAAATAGCAATTCACTCTCATTCTCAGCAATTCTTCCTAGTTCTTTTTCGTAAGCCCTATACACGGTCTATAGAAATCATATATATAATCTAGTATTAAAAAAGTATATCATACGTGAAAACTGACTTTTAGCAATCATCCTTAATAGAGAATACTTCGTATACAGTATTGTATCCAGCAATTTTTATGTGCCCCTGTAAATGAAATAAAATGTGATTCACATCATATTCTAATGTAAGCATCTTGTAGTAAACCTCAGTAACATATATGAATTTCATCTTGTTTAAAATGTTGAAACAGAATTAAAACACGCCGCGAGCAGTTTTTTCTGTAATAAAACGGAATTCTTTTCTGTGATAGTGTAAATGAATGATAAATGCTTTGCAACCCCTTCAGCGATCATGTTAGTACACCTCATGAATTCATATCCATTTCGCTATGTTTGCAACAGAGAAACATTATTAAAATACGCCGTAAAACGTTTTTTCTTCATAGTCGACAATATAAAGAAATGTATTTTTGAATTCCCCTGTACACGAACCTCTGCACTTCAATAAGGTGCATAGATTTTATGTTTAAATTGCTTTACATCATTAAAATACACCGCAAATGATTTTTCCCACATAGACCATAATATAAAAGAATACTTTTGAATGTCCATGTCATGAAGTATAAATAATTACACGCTTCATTATCAATGTGATGTATGCCATGATAAACTTCAACAACGTATTTCAGTTACATCACAATCCAAGTATATGTACGCTAGTTAGAGTACGGACAGACAAGCAATCAAGCCCAACTCATAAACATTTTTCAACTATGTTGGAGAGTGCTAAACATCTGAGTACCCGTCCAAAAGTTTTGTGTTGGATATACATATAGAAAATACAGAGGGCGTAGAGAAAAACGCGGGACCTAATAGTAATTAAAATTCGACCCCCCCCCCCCCCATGCTAAAAACATGACACTATAAACCTGGTAAAATGAAAACATAAACAATAAGTGCGAAATACCGTTTTAGGTGGGTTTTTTCCGTCTTTGCACATACAATTGTGAGATATTTTTAGGGGAATCTTGAAAATATTCCATTTAAACCAGGATTCCGTTACAATACGTATTGAAAAATAAATTTGCTAGCTGACAGACTTTTATAAAATGCTATATTTTACCTTATATATAGCTTTTAGTTTTACATTATTATAGTTAATGATAAATTTTCCCGTTTCCTAACAGTTAAAATAATACCTTTACGTTACATGAGAAACCATACTAGTAACGGGGAAAAATATGAAAGCGCTAATGTTAAGTCTATGGGAGCGTTATTTTCAAATATCTCGCTTCCTTTTTAAAAATGTAAAATGAATTTTTTTGCATAGGATAGCTGAGGACGCTCTATAACCGGGCTAGTTTTTACTTTTTCGATTTTGGTTTCAGATATTAAAAAAATATCTATATACTTTTACTTTCATAACCGGTTGGAATCCGTTCTGAAATTTAAACTATCCTAATATAAAAAAAAACTGAAACCAAAATCGAAAAGGTAAAAACTAGCCTGGTTGTAGATCACCCTCAGCTATCTTGTGCAAAAAACATTATTCAGTAATATTAAAATGAAAGCGAGAAATTTTAAAATAACGCCACCATAGACTTAACATTAACCTTTCCTTTCTTCTCGTGTGTGAAGTGGGCTCTTAAAAAAAGATGTGTTACACAGGACAAATTTCGTTCTCGACTGTTAAAGGTGTACTGTCCCCTTAAAAATAATAAATATTAAAGTAATGAATATTAAAAATATTTCTTTAAAAATTTGAACAAGTTGATCTACAATTTTAAAGTTGACAATCTTTAAAACTTACTAAATTTAAGTTCTGCTGATTTTTAATTAAAAAAACTGTTTTTCGAAATTAAAATGTTAAATTGTCGAATATTTTAGACATATACAAGAATAGGAAACTTGAAACCCAGTCTCTTGGCCAGGCCACAAACATGTTCTAGCAAATTCCGACTTCGTAATTTTATTATTTGTTAGCTATTTTAACTTAAAATTACTTTAAAAACAACGCGTCTATTTTTTTTACCGTTTTACTTAATAAACCAATGTTGAATTAAGGGGGTAGCCCGGGGGGGCACATCCCCCTCCCGGAGCGACGAGTTGTCCCCCCCGGAAGATTTGATATTTTGATTTTTCAATGGTCAAAAAGTGCATTTAGCCCCTAGAACTCTATTATGTCCCCCCCCCCCGGAGCCTCAGAAATCCCTCCCGGAGAAAAGTGACTGAATTCAACACTGTAATGAACTCAGGCTGAAATTTGGTACCTTAGTAACTTGTACAAGTTTTACCTCCCTGTATACGGTTCTAAAATTTTATATATACAAAGTAAATACGTAATATCCTTCGTTATTCATAAAAATATAGAATTTGAAATATTTCATTCTTTCAAGAGTATTTCCTTGAAATTAAACAATTATCGTAGAAAAGAATAAATCCAAAGTATAAATAGGAGTGATCTATTTTACCACGTTACAATAATCCAATCACACCAAAGGAAATATTAAATAGTTTCCATTTGCTAAAATGTGTCGGTCTTAGCCAATCAGATTTTTAATAGGGCGGTGTTTTCATATCCGATATGGGGCGGGCAACATATTATTACGAGGCCGTTTTTGACACATGTTTCATCAAAATCTTTACAAATTTTGCTCAGCCTAATTGTAGTAGAACTACTGAAAGCATATTATTGGAAAGCTTAAACTCTATATTTTCGTTGCGCTTTTTTAATTTTTTCTGAATTTTGCTGATTTGGATTTTATACGACTAAAAAGGACACAACACCTCGAATTTCACTGGATCCTAAATTTACATGATCCTGAGAATTAAACTACAACGAAAATCGGAAAAGTAAAAAATAGCCCGGAGACAGATAGTCCTCAGCTATCCTGTGCAAAAAAAATCATTTAAAAATATTAAAAATCAAGCAAGATATTTGAAAATAACGCTCCCATAGACTTAGCATTAGCGTTCGAACTTCAAAGCGTGACTAGTGTGGCCGCTTAAGGAGTGCATTTTTATAAAATTCATTCCAAAAAGAGTGAAAATGCCAGTCACTCTTTCAAAGAGTGAACTTTTCACTCCTCCCAATTTTGGAGTGAATGTATAAAACACGTAGATACATAAAACACATTGCAAAATACATTTTCAGGTATGACCTAGATAAGTTTTAATTCTTCTTTTATATACTTACTTCATTAGTGAAATGTTTAGAGTTTTTTATTCTTTTGAAATCTTCTATTCTTATAGCTACCAAATGTGGCTTTAACTTACTAAAATTGACATTCTTTTTGCTGTTACTAGTCAATAAATAGATTTTTTGTTCTGAATTTATAATCATTTGATCATCTAACCAAACACTATTTACATACCAAGTTTCATGATCGTGGCTCAATTTTTAGGTAGATTTCATATGATATACTACCTATTACATGCTCCCCTATGTTGGAATATCTGAAAAATTTTTGCAGATCCACACCGATCATGACCCCTAGAACCCTAAACCACCCTCAGTAAAAAACTTTATATATCTATCTATCTATATACATATATATATCACTTTTTTCTGGACACGATAACAATCACAAATCCGCACAAATCTCTTCCAAACTTATAAATAAAATAAAGGAGCATAAAATCTCGGTCAAGTTCGTTAATGGGCAAAATCGGACCAAGGGGAAAGAAATAGGGAGGAGTTTTGTGAAAACAGAAAAAAACCCATAACTTCTTAAAATTTGTACATATCAAATCAGTTTAAAGTTTTTATTACTTCTAAAAATAGGGCCAAAATTTTATGTATCACCGATTTTTGATAAAATTAAAAATGGGCACTAGAGGCGCAAAAATAGGGTTTTTGGGAGAAAAAAGATCATAACTTTGTCAATTCTCAAAATATCAAATTCAATTAATTTTATTATAAATCTCCTCAATATTATCTACAACTTTTATTTTCACAAGTTTTTGATTGGACCAATTCGTACCGCAAAAAATAAAAATAAAATAAAAATAAAAACGAAAACAAAAAGGGGGGGGGGGTTGAAGAAGAAAAATGTCCTTCCGGCCAGTGCCGGGAGGAAGAGGTAGCTTTCATAATCCTTATTTAAAAAAAGCCAACTTATATCATGCAAACACACGAAGCTCAATTTAGTGGAAACCGAATATAGGAGATTCAATATTAATTTTTATCAATATAATGAATGAGAATTTCGCGAAATTAGCCAGCTTTATCCAAGCTGCTTTTCTTTAAAGTAACTTATATTTGGCTGCCAAATTCGGAAATTTCTTAAAGTGCCTGACATTTTAAGACAACATGGTGGATGAGGCTAAGCAGTGAACTTGGTCGAAACCTTAGTAATTGCTGTGCACATGCTCACTCACATCGGAATCGGTTAATATATAGGAGTGCTGTCGCATGCAAAAAATCAGATTTTTCAAAATGTCACCCACAATAGAAATTGAAACTGCTATATCTGAGCCATTTTTTAAGGTAAAGACAAACAAAAAATGCTCCTGAATCCTTATATCAAGATCAAATACTTAAGAAAGAAACCTTTTTCAATTTCTAATTTTTTTGCACCTCACTTTAAATATATATATATTTTTTAATTTAATGGCCGCCATTTTGAAACAAGATGGCTGATGAATCTGGCCAGCGAACTTGGTCGAGGTGTTGATGTATACTATCCACATGCCTTCTTACATCGAAATAGGCGAATACGTGTGTTATCGCGTGACAAATACAAGATCGTTTCAAAATGTTAGCCATGCTAGAAATTCAAAGTGCTATAAATCAACCAATTTTTAAGATATCAACAAAAGAACAAATTTTCAGAAACAAAAACTGCTCCGGAATCTTTGTATCAAGGCCAAACACATAAAAAAAAATCTTTTTCATTTTCCAATTTTTTAATACCTCATTTTGAATTTTAAATTTAATTTTTTTTAAATGGCAACCCTTTTGAAACAAGATGGCGAATGAAGCTGGCCAACGAACTCGGTCGAGACATTGGTATGTACTATGTACAGACCAAGTTACATCCAAATAGGTTCATAAATACGCCTGTTATCGCGTGACAAAAATCAGGTCGTTTTAAAATGTCAGCCACAAGAGAAATTCAAAATGCTATTACTCAGCCATTTTTTTTAGATATAGACGAAAGAAAAACTGTTCCGGAATCTTTGTATTAAGGTCAAACACATACAAAAAAAATCTTTTTCATTTTCCAATTTTTTAGTATCTCATTTAAATTTTTTTATATTTTAATTTTTTTAAATGGCCGCCATTTTGAAACAAGATGGCGGATGAAGCTGGCCAACAAACTCGGTCGAGATATTTGTATGTACTATGTACACACCAAGGTACATCCAAGTCGGTTCATAAATACGCCTGTTATTACGTGAGAAAAATCAGGACGTTTCAAAATGTCAGCCACGCTAGAAATTCAAAATGCTATAACTCAGCCATTTCTTAAGATATAGACAAAACAAAAACTGCTCCCGAATCTTTTTATCAAGGTCAAACACATAAGAAGAAAATATTTTTTCAATTTCAATTTTTGGTACCACATTTCAAATTTAAATTTTTCTTAAAAATTTAAATGGCCGCCATTTTTAAACAAGATGGCGGGTGAAGCTGGCCAAATAACCCGGTCGAGACATTGGTATGTACTATGTATTAACGAAGTTACATCCAAATCGGTTCATAAATACGCCTTTTATCGCGTGACAAAATTCAGGACGTTTCAAAATGTCAGCCACGCTAGAAATTTAAAATGCTATAACTCAGCCATTTTTTAAGATATAGATGAAACAAAAACTGCTCCGAAATCTTTGTATAAAGGTCAAATACATAAGAAAAAAATATTTTTCCATTTTCAATTTTTTGGTACCACATTTCAAATTTTAAATTTTTAAAAAAAATTTAAATGGCCGCCATTTTGAAACAAAATGGCGAATGAAGCTGGCCAACGAACTCGGTCGAGAGATTGGTATGTACTATGTACACACCGAATTACATCGAAATCGGTTCATAAATACGCCTTTTATCGCGTGACAAAATTCAGGACGTTTCAAAATGTCAGCCACGCTAGAAATTCAAAATGCTATAACTCAGCCATTTTTTAAGATATAGACGAAAGAAAAACTGCTCCGGAATCTTTGTATAAAGGTCAAATACATAAGAAAAAAATATTTTTCCATTTTTAATTTTTTTGTACCACATTTCAAGTTTTAAATTTTTTTTAAATTTTTAAATGGCCGCCATTTTGAAACGAAACGGCGGATGAAGCTGGCCAACGAACTCGTCGAGACATTGGTATGTACTATGTATAAACGAAGTTACATCCAAATCGGTTCATAAATACGCCTTTTATCGCGTGACAAAATTCAGGACGTTTCAAAATGTCAGCCACGCTAGAAATTTAAAATGCTATAACTCAGCCATTTTTTAAGATATAGATGAAACAAAAACTGCTCCGAAATCTTTGTATAAAGGTCAAATACATAAGAAAAAAATATTTTTCCATTTTCAATTTTTTGGTACCACATTTCAAATTTTAAATTTTTAAAAAAAATTTAAATGGCCGCCATTTTGAAACAAAATGGCGAATGAAGCTGGCCAACGAACTCGGTCGAGAGATTGGTATGTACTATGTACACACCGAATTACATACAAATCGGTTCATAAATACGCCTTTTATCGCGTGACAAAATTTAGGACGTTTCAAAATGTCAGCCACGCTAGAAATTCAAAATGCTATAACTCAGCCATTTTTTAAGATATAGATGAAACAAAAACTGCTCCGAAATCTTTGTATAAAGGTCAAATACATAAGAAAAAAATATTTTTCCATTTTCAATTTTTTGGTACCACATTTCAAATTTTAAATTTTTAAAAAAAATTTAAATGGCCGCCATTTTGAAACAAAATGGCGAATGAAGCTGGCCAACGAACTCGGTCGAGAGATTGGTATGTACTATGTACACACCGAATTACATCCAAATCGGTTCATAAATACGCCTTTTATCGCGTGACAAAATTCAGGACGTTTCAAAATGTCAGCCACGCTAGAAATTCAAAATGCTATAACTCAGCCATTTTTTAAGATATAGACGAAAGAAAAACTGCTCCGGAATCTTTGTATAAAGGTCAAATACATAAGAAAAAAATATTTTTCCATTTTTAATTTTTTTGTACCACATTTCAAGTTTTAAATTTTTTTTAAATTTTTAAATGGCCGCCATTTTGAAACAAAACGGCGGATGAAGCTGGCCAACGAACTCGTCGAGACATTGGTATGTACTATGTATAAACGAAGTTACATCCAAATCGGTTCATAAATACGCCTTTTATCGCGTGACAAAATTCAGGACGTTTCAAAATGTCAGCCACGCTAGAAATTTAAAATGCTATAACTCAGCCATTTTTTAAGATATAGATGAAACAAAAACTGCTCCGAAATCTTTGTATAAAGGTCAAATACATAAGAAAAAAATATTTTTCCATTTTCAATTTTTTGGTACCACATTTCAAATTTTAAATTTTTAAAAAAAATTTAAATGGCCGCCATTTTGAAACAAAATGGCGAATGAAGCTGGCCAACGAACTCGGTCGAGAGATTGGTATGTACTATGTACACACCGAATTACATCCAAATCGGTTCATAAATACGCCTTTTATCGCGTGACAAAATTCAGGACGTTTCAAAATGTCAGCCACGCTAGAAATTCAAAATGCTATAACTCAGCCATTTTTTAAGATATAGACGAAAAAAAAACTGCTCCGGAATCTTTGTATAAAGGTCAAATACATAAGAAAAAAATATTTTTCCATTTTTAATGTTTTTGTACCTCATTTCAAGTTTTAAATTTTTTTTAAATTTTTAAATGGCCGCCATTTTGAAACAAAACGGCGGATGAAGCTGGCCAACGAACTCGGTCGAGACATTGGTATGTACTATGTACACACCGAATTACATCGAAATCGGTTCATAATTACGGGAGTTACAGTGTGACATAGGTCAGATATATATATATATATATATATATATATATATATAACAATTTTGAACGGAGGGTGGTTTCGGGGTCTGGGGGTCATGATCGATGAAAATATACCAAAATTTTTTGAAATCGCTTTCCTCCGAACGGCTGCAATAGGTAGCTTTTTTGTAAAGATAGCTACCTAAAAATCCACATCTCCGTCAATTCAAAAGATATAAAATCCCCATGAATTTATCATATATCTTCTTAATATTGCCTACAATATTTATGTAGACAAGTTTTTGATAGGATCAATTCTTACAGCAAAAACAAATTAAAAATACATAGCAGTTGAAGAAAAAAAATCCCTGCCTGCCCGGCTTACAGGTAGAGGTAGATTTCGAAGTTAACCCTCCGTCTACCAGACGGGTCCATTGGACCCGGCAGGTACATACAAAATATTCATTCAAACCAGAAATTTCTTTAAAATAAACTAAGTATATAAACCAGACAAAAATAAGGTAAATAAATAAGTTAAATAGTTTTAAATAAAAATTCTGGTGTAGAACGTTTTATTAAAACTTGAATAAAATTCCCGGTAGATCTAGGGTTAAGTATACTAATTTCACCAACAAAAACTAAATCATTATTAGATATAAATCCACTTTAACAGTTTTATCTGTCTGCTTTTTACGAGTTTTTATTTCATTTTTATAAAATAGCTCGTTTTATCAGAATCATGTTAAGGCGATATTTAAAAAAAATATTTTTCCATGCTCAACAACACGAAATTTTCTGGCACATTTTCAGATTCATTTTTAATAAAAAAAAAATATATGAAACATGCTGACGTGATTTTTGATAAGATTTATAAGCGACCTGTGTTTTTATTTTTCTTTCAATTAATTAAAACTTGATTAATAAACAATTAATTTCTCAGTAGGGCAATATTTTTCGTTTCTAACACAATCGCTTCGGGAAATTCTGTTCAAAATGCCCACTTTGACATCATTATTTGAAATATATTCTGCCTCTATCAAAAAATCGATCATTACTGTACATTATATAGTTTCTGAATAAGAGAATCTAGCGACTGGATGCGTTTGAGAGCAAAAATGAATTTAAAAATTAGTAAGAAAATAAGCAGTTTGGATTTGAATGCACCTTTGAATCATTTTTTTTTCTTCAACCGCTATGTATTTTTAATTTGTTTTTCCTGTAAGAATTGGCCCTATCAAAAACTTGCCTATATAAATGTTGAAGACAATTTTAAGAAGATATATGATAAATTCATGAAGATTTTATATCTTGTGAATTGACGAAGTTATGAAAATTTTTCTTCTTCAACCCCCCCCCCCCTTTTTTATTTTTTTTTGCGGTACGAATTGGTCCTATCAAAAACTTGTGAATATAAAAGTTGTAGATAATATGAAGAAGATGTATAATAAAATTAATTGGATTTTATATCTTGAGAATTGACGAAGTAAGGAATTTTTTCACCCAAAACCCTTATTTTTTGCGCCCCTTGAGCCTATTTTTAATTTTATCAAAAATCAGTGATGCATGAATTTTTGGCGCTATTTTTAGAAGTAATAAAAATTTTAAACTGATTTGATATGTGCAAAAATTAAGAAGTTATGGGGATTTTTCAGTTTTCACAAAACCTCTCCCTATTTCCACCCACTTTGTCCGCTTTTGCACATTAACGAACTTGACCAAGATTTTAAAAATGCTGTTAAAAAGTGCATTTTGAACCGAATTTACCGAAGCGGATTGTGTTGGAATAATCATTGTATTAAGGATGCACTCAAATCCAAACTGCTTATTTTCTGACTCATTTTTAAATTCATTTTTGCTTTCAAACGCATTTAATTGGTAGATTCGCTTACTCAGAAACTATATAAGGTACCGTAATGATCGATTTTTTGATAGAGGCAGAATATATTTCAAAAAATGATGTCAAAGTGGGCATTTTGAACGGAATTTCCCGACGCGATTGTGTTAGAAACGAAAAATATTGTCCTTCTGAGAAAATAATTGTTTATATATCAAGTTTTAATTAATTGAACAAAAAATAAAAACACAGGTCGCTTATAAATCTCTTCAAAAATCACGTCAGCAAGTTTCATATTTTTTCTTATTAAAAATTAATCTGGAATTATGCCAGAAAATTTCGAGTTGTTGAGCATGGAAAAGTATTTTTTTTAATACCGCCCCAACACGATTCTGATAAAACCAGCTTTTATATAAAAATGGAACAAAAACTCGTCAAAAGCGCCCTGATAAAATTTTTAAAGTGGATTTATCTCTAATCATGATTTAGTTTTTGTTTGTGAAATTATTATATTTGACTTCGAAAACTACCTCTGCCTGTAGGCCGAGCCTTCTTCCGGCAGGATTTCTTTTTTTACTTCTTCAACCCCCCTTTTTTTTCGTTTTTAATTTTTTTTTTGCGGTACGAATTGGTCCTATCAAAAACTTGTGAATATAAAAGTTGTAGATAATATTAAGGAAATTTATAATAAAATTAATTGGAATTGACGAAGTTATGAATTTTTTTCTCCCAAACATTCGATTGTTTCCGCCCCTGGAGCCCATTTTTAACTTTATCAAAAATCTGTGATACATAAAATTTTGGCCCTATTTCTTGAAGTAATAAAAACTTTAAACTGATTTGATATGTACAAAAATTAAGAAGTTATGGGGGAGGGGGGGAGGGGGTCGGTTTTCACAAAACCACTCCCTATTTCCATCCCCTTGGTCCGATTTTGCCCATTAACGAACTTGACGGAGATTTTATGCCCATTGATTTTATGTAACAGTTTGGAAGAGATTGGTGCAGAATTACGAAAGTTATCGTGTCCAGAAGAAAGTGATATATATAGATAGATAGATAGATAGATAGATAAATAGACAGATACATAACGTTTTTTACTGAGGGAGGTTTTGGATTCTAGGGGTCATGATCGGTGTAGATCTGTAAAACTTTTTCAGAAATTCCAACATAGGAACGATCCCAATAGGTAGTATTTCATACGAAATCTACCTAATACGAAACTTGCTGACGTGATTTTTGAAAAGGTTTATAAGCGGCATGTGTTCTTGTTTTTCTTTCAATTAAGTGAAACTTGATTAATAAAAAATTACTTTCTCAGTAGGGCAATATTTTTCCTTTCTAACACAATTGCTTCGGGAATTTCTGTTCAAAATGCCCACTTTGACATCATTTTTCGAAATATATTCTGCCTCTCTAAAAAAATCGATCATTACGGTACATTATATAGTTTCTGAAGAAGAGAATCTATCAATTGGATGTGTTTGAGAGCAAAAATGAATTTAAAAATGTGTCAGAAAATAAGGAGTTTGGATTTGAATGCACCCTTAATAAGGTAATTTTTAGGTAGCTTTCATTACAAAAAGCTACCTATTGCAGCCGTTCGGAGGAAAGCGATTTCAAAAAATTTTGGTATATTTTCATCGATCATGAACCCCAGACCCCGAAACCACCCTCCGTTCAAAATTGATATATATATATATATCCATATATATATATATATATATATATATATATATATATAAATATATATATATATATATATATATATATATATATATATATATATATATATATGTATATATCCATATATTTATATATATATATATATATATATATCTGACCTTTGTCACATTGTAACTCTCGTATTTATGAACCGATTCGGATGTAATTCGGTGTGTACATAGTACATACCAATGTCTCGACCGAGTTCGTTGGCCAGCTTCATCCGTCGTTTTGTTTCAAAATGGCGGCCATTTAAAAATTTTTAAAAAATTTAAAATTTGAAAAGTGGTACCAAAAAATTGAAAATGGAAAAATATTTTTTTCTTATGTATTTGACCTTTATACAAAGATTCCGGAGCAGTTTTTGTTTCGTCTATATCTTAAAAAATGGCTGAGTTATAGCATTTTGAATTTCCAGCGTGGCTGACATTTTGAAACGACCTGAATTTTGTCATGCGATAAAAGGCGTATTTATGAACCGATTTGGATGTAACTTCGTTTATTCATAGTGCATACCAATGTCTCGACCGAGTTCGTTGACCAGCTTCATCAGCCATCTTGTTTAAAAATGGCGGCCATTTAAATTTTTAAGAAAAAATTAAATTTGAAATGTGGTACCAAAAAATTGAAAATTGAAAAATATCTTCAATGTCTTAAAAATCTTCATTGTGTATACACTGCAAATAGAGGAGTCTTAAATTCAGACACATATGTGACTGAAAAAGTAATTCAGACACTTAAGTGTCTGAATATGAAATTTCAGACATCATAGGTGTCTGAATTTAAGACACTTAAGTGTCTTACTATGATCATGGTATAAATGAACTAAGAAAAATGTCTTAATCATGATCATGTGTCTGAAATTAAGACATTTAGAATTCCAGACGCTTATGTGTCTCAATATGTAATACAATTATACCATATGTATGATAACTGTAGATACAATTGTATCGCAATATATATTGCAGCAGCATCAGAAAATGCTTTCGAATTTGTGAAAGATGTTGAAAATACTGTGCCATCCACCAATTTGGTATTATTTTATAAAATAAGCAATGTGATTGGAGCATAAGGACGTCTGCCGAAATTGTAAATGTCCGTTTACTAACTTTTGGAATTAAATTATTTTTGTGGCAATAAGTAGTTAAATAAGCTTTCCACAAAATATAAAATTCTTCTAAAACTACTTCCACTCATAGGTGTACGTAGGAAGGTTCAAGGAAGGACCGCTCCCTAAGTGTTCGCAGAAAAAATGTAGGGAGGAGGAAGATTGAACAGATGTGCCTGGAGTCCACTGCCTAGTTTTCCTAACTAAAAGTAAAATTTATAAATATGAAATAAGCTAAACTAACAATTTTTTGCCAGAACGCCTCGTGCAAAAAAGTTTTTGTATAAAAGAAATATAAAAACGTAGCAAGTAAGAAGTATTAAATATTCAAGAACATATTCCTAACATTTTTTTTTCTCATATTGTATTTTGCTCTTCTGAACACCCCTTACCTCACAATTTAAGATAAATTTTAAATATATGGATGTAAAAAGTAAAACAGAATTAAGAATTGATTTCTACAAGTGGTTCAAGAAAAAAGAAGAGCGGGGGGGGGGGCGGAGGGGTGCTTCTCTGACGAAAAATTCTCATTTCCTTTTTCTCTTAATGTTTAATTGTGTAATCATTTGGAAGAATAAATTTTATTATTATTTTTTTAATATAAAGAAGAATGTGCTTCATGAAAACTCTCTGAATTATTCGGAAGTGTTACGACATTTTTTAATGTTTATAATATATTTTCCTTCTGTCTTAAAGTATGAAAATTAATAATTGTATTAATATAATACATAAATCTAAGCATTATGAAAAAGACCAAATAAAGAAAATATTTCTGATTTTTTCTTATACAGCGTTCTATTTTCCGCTGATAAAAAGGTTTTAATCAGCTCACTGTACAGTAAACCGCAAGACCATTGGAGATTTGCATTGGAAACGCTGACTTCATCTGTTTCCTTTGTCAGTCAACTTCTGAGACCGTTGACGCATTCAAATTTAAACGTTCCTTCAACAGTTAACGTTAACTTCTTTGACGAGATCGAGTCTATTTTATTTCTGAAAATTTCTGTAATTATGTTATTATAGTGGCTGCGTCATTCCATATGTGGAAGTGTAAAATTTGGAAGTATCTTACATTACGGATGGTTGGATGGATATTATTCGTTCATATATCTGCTTCTTAGTTCACGTTCTATTTACTTCTGTAATAAATAAGTGATATGAAAACAAAACATGGCAATTATCAAATGTTTTTGAATATATTTAATTTTCTGCTTTCTCTTAAAAGTCTAAAGATATTATAATATCAGGTCAACAAAAAGTCGCATTTATTTTGAATTTATATTTATACATTTACGTTTATGTATGGATTACACTTAACAGATAATATGAAAGGTAAGGAATCTGTTGTATGTATATTTACAAGCATAAAATTTTAGTTTAGAAATGGAACTTTCAGTTACGTAGTGTTATTTATTCATAACTTAAATGATTTGTATTAGAATAATATGCGTTATCTAATTTGTACCTTTTTTAGATCTAATAAATATTTTTCATTGTTCCATTATGTGTATATTTTTATGATCTTCAACTAAATTTATATCATTATCAAGACTAACAAACTGAAAAAGAAAAAAGAAAAAAAACATAAAATTTCCGAATCTTGTTGTAGAAGAAATACTGTGTTTAGAATATTTTTTTTTATTTACTTTTGAAACTTTGATGTGTATGAATTTAAAGTTTTCATCAATATGTTGAATTTTTATAACATTTTCTTTCACGGTTAAAACTATATTTTAATATCGACTGACTTTTAAATTTAATTTTTTGTTCGTTATGAAAAATATGCAATTCACTCTATATTTAATACTGAAAATTATAAAATGATAAAACACCCGTTGTGATTTATTTTTTATATTTTATAATTAGATTTGTACTTTTTTGTGTGGGGGGGCGGGGGGGAGCTGTATTTGGAAAAAACGTTCTTTTATACAAATGTCAACTTGAATACATTTTATAAGTTCCACATGATATTATTTGGTTTGAGAGTAAATTTATTTGTATTACATATCTTATTTATGTTTTCTAAACTATTTAAATGACAGTTAAAAGAAAAAAAATGTTGTGACTTTGTGATATATAAAATCAAATCAGTATTTAAAACATCCATTATTTTAATAGTTAATTGTATTTTGAAAATATTTTTACAGTGATAATTTTATTTCCTCTAAAAAAGTAAATAAATACATCATAATTTACTCGATTTATTGCTCAAAATTTTATCTTTATGTTTCCAAAACTTTAGAATTTGAAAACCAATTTTAATATTCATTTTTTAAATTTTTTTTCAATATTTATCTTGTTATATATACACGTATGTGTGTGTGTGTATTAAACTAATCATAAACGCTTCAGAACGATGTCATCGTGAAATTTTGAATATTTTATAAATATTTTTTTTTTTTCCTATGGAAATTAAACCATTCTTTTAAAAAATTCGAAATTAACATTAAACTGCATGACATTTTTTTCTTTTTAATAATGAAAAACTTGTGAAAACTTGTTTAGAATACAAAAACTACATTTAGATGTATTTTATGTGTTCCGTATCAATAACATATTTAAATTTGAAGTCACAAAGCCATTTTGAAAATACAGCAAGAACCAAAATCGATGTACTTCAATGAATATGATCTTTAAAGAGTAAATAAATAATATTGAGTAACATCATAAGTAGAACATTAATATAGTATGGAACGAAAAAAAAAATGTGTGTGTGGAGGGTAGAGATGTGTATAGGTTAGACCAATGACTCATGACAGCCAAATATTTTTTTTAAGGAATTTTCCTTTTTGGAATAAAATGTGAGATTTAACTCGTTCTGTAACTTTTTTTCCTTCCTTACTCTTTCTTTTTTCTAATCTTGTCTGTTTAAGTATGCTTATACAACATGTAAAATATAGGTTGCTGAAGAAAATTTAATATATTTTGACATTTTTCAATTTTTTATTTTACTGTTTTCTATTCTTTCTTTTTTCTTTAATAAAGAGTCCTCATAACACCAACTGATTTTTATAGATGTTAATATTTGAACGAAAACGTAAAATATTTCGAGAAAGAAAAGAGCTTTTATTTTATTTTATTTTTTATTATTGTTATTTAACTATTCTATTTAAATGTAAAACTAATTACAAGCACACTTCAAGGAAAGAAACTAATACTTTTTACTAAGAAAACTGAATGATATAAGATATTTATTGTATATCAATATTAATTTTGATGGTTTTTTTTACGGTTCTTCATAACAAATTAAGCAGAAGTGTTTTTCTATAACAGTTTTCCATGAAAGCAAAATGAAATGAGCATTAAAATGGAAATATAATAATTTAATACGTGATTTGCAATAAAATATCTCTTCAATATTGGAAAAGGTGATCTATTTCATAAAATTAAGTGATGTAAGTAAGTATAATTAAATTATGCATAGCAATAAAAAAGCCTACATATGTAAATATACAAATCCAAATGGACATTCATGAATTAATATTTTTTATTTTCTGAAACACTGATTTAATTGCTGTTTTTTTTTTTTTTTTTTTTTTTTAATATTTTAGATTTATAATTTGAAATTTTATCTTACAAGTTTTGTAAAAATGTTTTTTCCAGTTCAGAAATAATTGTTTCATTAAATATATATATAATTATCTGTATTTAATTTAATGTTTCACAGAGAAACAACTATTAAACTGAAAATTCGATTGAATTAAAGCAAAAAGGATGATAAATAAAAAAAACTAACTTTCGATAAAGAATGAAAAACGAAAAAACTCTACGACTGGTTAACTCTGAAACCTCAAATATAAATTTCATTGTTTGCATTCGAATATGTGTTGTATATTAATAAGAGTTGACTGTATGCATTTTAGAGCATTTAAATGAAATGATACATTTTGTGATTCTGAGATTTTTGCTGAAATTGAAGTGTTTGTTTACATTTAATGAGCGGTTATTCTGTTATGAATGTATTGTTTTATTTTATTTTATTAATTTGCTTTGCATTGGAGTTCTCTGCTATAATTTAATGTATATTTCACACGTTGAATGAGATTTTTATGAAGCAGAAAAGAAGGATATTCATAATGAAGGATTTCTGTTTCCAGTGATATTTACTACATTCTTTATCGTTTAAAAAGTGACAAATAGACATGCTGTCCATCCAGAATCCTGTATACTGTTCGTCTTAGCCGCCGATGTGCGGTTGTCAAATATTTCAGTATTTCTTAGCAATAAAAACGAAGGGAGATAAAAAAACAGTAAGAGTTTCATGCTCAATTTTTTTAAATGTTGGCATCTCATATACTGCAAATTTTGGGGAATCTAGTGTTATATTTTATTTAACACAAATAAAAACGCAAAATATGCTGAATCCAATTCACTGGAAATATTTTATTTAAATGGAAAAAATTGCACAACAAAGCAGGGAAGGGATCCTTTCTGAAGTAGTGAATCATTTTTTATAAATGGGAATAATTTGTTATCATAAAGCAGAGCTGATTGCAGCATGGGCAAACTGGGCTGTTTCTATGGGTCTTTAGCTTTACGAGTCCCTAAATTTGATGTGAATTTTCCATAAAGCTGATATTTTAAAATTGTTTTGATCTTATACTTATTTTAATAAACATTTTGTACTTTTAGAACATGATAAGTTAAGGAAAAGGATATATTTATCCAAATATGTATTTGACAGCATCGAAGATGCATAAATTATTTTTTTCTGAGAGTATATGAATTGTGGAGGGAGGGGTCAAATGAATACTAGGTCTTTAGACTGGAATTAATTTGAAATTCTCACTAAAAGTAATAAATGTTTTTGATGCCGTAGGACATATATATATATCACATAAATACATATTTTGGTGAATATATATAAACATATATTATCCTATTCTAAAACTAAAAATACTGGTTACAATCATCATAAGGTCAAAACTGATTTAAAATATCAGCTTTATGAAAATTTCATACCCAATTTGGGGTACCCTAAAATCAGGGGGCAGAGAAAAATCCCAGTTTTCCCACGCTCTGCTTTATGCTTATCAGCTCTGCTTTATGGTAACAAATTATTCCCATTTGAAAAAAATTATTCAATGTGGTCAAACATGGCTGAGTATATGGCTTTGAAAGAAAAGTGGTCAAAGATGACTTCATATTAGCAAAGAAAAAAAAAAAAAGATGGTCGCAATTAAGACATTTGAAATGTCTGAAATTCAGACGTAAGAAGTGTCGGAAAATTTTAAGACATTTTAACAAGTCTTAAAATCGAACACTCTTGTTCCAGACACTTAAGTGTCTGAAATTCAGACGCAAGAAGTGACTGAAAATTTTAAGACATTTTAAAACGTCTGAAAATTGAACACTGCTTTTCAGACACTTAAATGTCTGAATTTCAGACATTTCTGTTTACAGTGTATAATATAACGACATATGACTTCAAAGATCTTTTTAATAATATAGGCCTATTAGATTTACATAAAATTATAAATGCATTATTTAAAAGTATTATAAAAAACAGGAATTACCATCTAATATAGATATTGCATATTTTAAATCTTTAATAAACTTCATTATCTATAATAATTATATATTGCAAGATAACACTTTATATTTACAGCATGTCGGTATACCACAAGGCGGTTGTACATCCAGTTTACTATCAGACTTATACGTATATCATTATGAACGTACTTTTACTAATAATAATCTACATTTATATCGTTATATTGATGACATAATTTTAATTGAAACTGATCAATCTGTAATTACTCAATTTCCAGTAGATTATCCCACTAATTTGGAATTAACGTAAAACCTTTTATCTAACAATACTATTAACTTCTTAGATCTTAAAATTACAATAAAAGACAACAAAACAATCACAGATTTATATGACAAACGTAAAGAATTTAAATTCAAAGTTAATACATTTACAAATTTTAAATCTTGTCTACATCATTCTGTATTTCGAAATATAATACTTAATCATTTATATAGAATAAAATGTTTATGTTCTTCTCCTCTAATTAACAATAATATTAAAAAACTAATTTATGATGCATTAAATCATGGAACCAAAAAATTCATATATTCATTAATATACAATTAGTACTTTACTTACATGATCTTTTAAAACAAATTAACACATGCGTAAACAAAATTACAATATATATATATATATAAAAAATATCTATAAAAAATTAAAAATTGTAAAATAATATAAAAAAATTATTATAGGTTGGATGGGTGGGTAGATGTTAGAGTACGGAAGAGGTTGGTGTTGTCTGTATAATACGCAATGGTTAATTTTTAAAAAAATGCGGCTTTTGTATTATTACTATATTTTTTATACGTATTTTATAATGATGTTGATTTGATATTTTATATGTAATTGGTGACTTTCATTAATATTATATTTAGCGTAATTAAAGTTTTATCTTATTTACAATCATTTGTTATTAAATTTTAATTTACTAAGGACAATATCATATTAATTACTAACAGTATGCCATTTTTATAGTGATTAATATACATATAAGTATATTTAATATAAATAAAGTTATACTGTATGTATTAAAATTGGGTAATTATTTTTATTACTATTCCTCTATTCTTTTTAATATTGATCTATTTTCACTTTGTGTTATAAAATTTATTATCGTTTTTATGTGTTTGAATGTCCCACATTCATACTTTTAGGATTTTTATGGCTGTATGAAAATAATCCACACACTATATTTGAGTTTTTTAGGTAATGGGAATTTAAGTATCTGATAATCTTCTATATACTTCCATATGTTTTTTATTTCCTGTTCATTTTATAATTATCTTATATATAATAGATATTATTAACGATTTTTATATTATTTTTAATGTATATTTATATTAATTATTATTGAATTTATTTTGTTTTATAGCATATAGCTATATATTATCAATGTTATAGAATTATTTAAAATCTTAGTGTAGTTTAAATGAGTAAGATAATAGAATATTTTGTATGCTTTTTTTAAAAATTTTATTAACAATAGTTTAAAAAAATATATATAGTGTGGTTTATATTAGGTTTATAATTATCTATATATAAGGATTTGTTTGGTTTTGCTGTTAATAAAATTTTTTTACATTCTAAGGCTTTCAATTGTTCATCTTGTGACATTTGAATAATAAAAATACTACTAGTTGGCAGCACCAAAATTTGTCTTTTGACGATAAGTTATAAAATTTGTCTTTTGCAGCTCCTTTTCAGTTATAATTTCCTACACTAGGTGGGATTTTTTAGCTAAATTTTGACGATATTGTTAAATAGTAATTAACTAATTTAATAGTGCATTTTAGTTATTTTAAATAATGTAATTACTTTCTATTTATTTTATTTTATATTATATTAATTCCATTTATCACGGTATTTCAAAATGTATTAACTGCATCCTTTGGTATCAATTACTGTGATTTCTTAACTGTTTTATTCACCTTAATCTTTACGATATTTTGGTAGCCATGTGCGCGTGGATATATTGAAAAATACTGAAATATTAATCGGTATGTTCTGTATTATTTCTATTTTATATCCTATAAATATTTAAACAGGTTTTATTGATTTTTCCTTTTCATATTATTTGTTTCTATTCTGTTTTCATTTTTAATCTATTCACTTGATTATAATGGTTGTTCGGGCACAGAGAAAAATAATTTTTAGCTTTAGCTTATTTTTCTCACAGAAAACAACCATATTGCTTATATCATTGAATTCTGTGTCCTTGAAAACGTAATTCAATATATAAGCTTTTCCATTATTTGTCGGTGTCCACTTTCTTATTTTTTCTTCAATAATAATTCCTATAATAAATTATTTGGCACTTTTTTTATACTTACAGCTTTAATTCATAATATTACCGTTTTTGATGGTGATAGGTTATGTTTAATTAATGGTTATATATATATATATCACTTTCTTCTGGACACGATAAGATCCACAAATCTGCACAAATCTCTTCCAAACTGATACATAAAATAAAGGGGCATAAAATCTCGGTCAAGTTCGTTAATGGGCAAAATCGGACCAAGGGGATGGAAATAGCGAGGGGTTTTGTGAAAACCGAAAAAAAAACCATAACTTCTTAATTATAATACATATCAAATCAGTTTAAAGTTTTTATTACTTCTAAAAATAGGGCCAAAAATTTATGTATCACAGATTTTTGATAAAATTAAAAATGGGCACTAGGGGCGCAAAAATAGGGTTTTTGGGAGAAAAAAGATCATAACTTCGTCAATTCTCAATATATCAAATCCGATTACTTTTATTATAAATCTCCTTAATATTATCTACAACTTTTATATTCACAGGTTTTTGATAGGACCAATTCGTACCGCAAATGGGTACCGCAGAGGGGGGGGGGGGGGGGGGAAGGAGAAAAAAATCCATAACTCCGTCAATTCACAAGATATAAAATCCCCATGAATTTATCATATGTCTTCTTAGTATTGTCTACAACATTTATATCGACAAGGTTTTGATAGGACCAATTCTTACAGCAAAAAGGAATTAAAAATACATAGCTGTTGAAGAAAAAAATCATCTTATTAAGGGTGTATTCAAATCCATACTGCTTATATTTTACTCATTTTTAAATTAATTTTTACGCTCAAACGCATCTAATTGATAGGTTCTCTTATTCAGAAAATATATAATGTACCGTAATGATCGATTTTTTGATAGAGGCAGAATATATTTCAAAACATGATGCCAATGTGGGCATTTTGAACAGAATTTCCTGAAGCGATTAGAAACGAAAAATATTGCTCTACTGAGAAAATAATTGTTTATAAATCAAGTTTTAATTAATTGAACGAAAAATAAAACACAGGTCGCTTATAAATCTCTTGAAAAATCACGTCAGCAAGTTTCATATTTTTTCTATTAAAAATGAATCTGAAAATGTGCCAGAAAATTTCGAGTTGTTGAACAAGGAAAAGTATTTTTTTAATACCGCCTTAACATGGTTCCGATAAAACCAGCTATTACATAAAAATGAAATAAAAACTCGTCAAAAGCAGCCAGATAAAATTGTTAAAGTGGGTTTATTTCTAATCATGATTTAGTTTTTGTTGGTGAAATTTGTATACTACTTAACTTCGAAATCTACCTCCGCCTGTAGGCCGGGACGGCAGGGATTTTTGAATTAAGATACATTGTTTTAAAAACGAGTCTATGCTCCTGTGTGATTTCCAGGGTACGACTTGTTTCGCCGCGGTATATTGAATCACAATGTCAACAGTCTACCACCTCTGGTGTTAGTGGGACCAACATAAAATGCTTAGGTTGAAACAGAGTCCTGAAACATGGGATTCTGTAAACAAACTCCTTTAAATGCTCACTGGGATACTGTTCTGTTCTGATGAATGTTTTCAGTTTGTAAGTTGTTTATGTCACCTTTCAAAAAACATGCCAAAAGAAAGTATTACATACAACCTAGATGAGTTTTAATCTTTCTCCTATTCTTTAGTTCAGTGGAACTTTTATGATATTTTATTGTTTTGAATTTTTTCACCAAATTTTTTTTCTACTTAAAATTTAGCATTTAGCTCAAAAGTGCCAAGATTATTATATATTGTTGTCTTTAGTTATAACAAAGGTATAATTATGGAAAACGTCTTGAATAATAAATAAAGTGTGACAGTTACAACAAATAAAAAAATTTTCTGCAATTGTGTTTTTTGTTGCTTTGTAATATTTTGAGTATTTAGAAAAGGGTGCTTAAGAAAAGTAATAACCTGCCAGACACATAAAACATTGAAAAATAATGTTTAACATACAACATAGATGGGTATTAAACCTTTTCTTAAACTTACTTTACTAAAAGCGACTTTTCTGATATTTTGTTGCTTTGAAATTTTATTGCTATATCGGTTTTTACCTCAGAAGTACCTAAGTTTTTCCATATTGCAAATCTAAAGATAATAATACATTTCAAAAAGTTTTTTTAGACGTCTTGAATAATAAATGAAATGTGAGTGTTCCATTAAATAAAAATTTATTTTCTGTTGCTATATTTTTTGTCATTTTGTAACACTTTGAATAATTTTTTTTAAAGTGTTAATAGCCTACAAACATAAAATACATTTCAAAAAGTTTAACTCTGTGATACTTAATATTTCTCCTACATAAATATAGAATACTAGCAAATCCCGCGGCTTTGCTCGCGTAATAGTTGAAATAGGCCAAGTGATATTTCTAGGACTTTTTTTTTTTTTTATTAGAAAAAATTATACGTTTAAGAATAATTCAAAAATTACAATTTAAGCCACAGTTTGACTAAAGTTCATTATTAAACAGCAATAAAAAGAAATGAGGTTTTTCTTAATAAGAAGAACTAAAACTAATTCTAAATAAATGATAATTTAGAAACTACTTTGAGGCTTTTATGCTCATTTCATATGTTCATTTCACTATTCATTTGAAGTTTCGAATTTTTAAGAAACCATCTTCTTAGTACACAATTACATCTTAAAATTAACCATGATGTCAAATTCCATGCTCCTTGTCTAACAGTCTACCACCTCTGGTGTTAGTGGCACCAACATAAAATGCTTAGGTTGAAACAGAGTCCGTCTCGATTAATTTGCCAACATTAATTTTGATATCAGAGTTTGATATTTACTAATATTCTATGGAAAATGTAATTTAAATGTGTTTAAAGGCTTTCTTAGAAAGTTTGTTATTCCTGCTAACCACGTTGTAGTGGCACCGGTATAAAATATAGCCTGTGTAGGATCAGAGACTATCACTATTGATTCGCAACCATTACTTTCGTAATCGGTTTATTATTTCCTGAGATTGCATAGAAATCGTAATTTAGTATTGTTTTAGAATGCTTTTCGCTCCTTCCCTTCGCTTCACCGCTTTTAAATTTCGAATTTATTTTCGACTGTTCTTCGAGGGCATTTATATTTTTTAAGTAACTACCATGCCATATTTCAAGTTTCTAGCCTCTTCAATATCACAGGAATCGCAATTAAAAAAGTGTTTTGCTCCTGCAACCCTCTAGTTTTTGTGTCACCCACATAAAATATAGCTTATGTTTGAGCAGGTTCTATCGCCATCAATTTGCAACCATTATGTTTGAAATCGATTTTGCATTTCATAAGATTGCATAAAAATCGTAATTTAGAATGTTTATACAACGCTTTTTGTTCACTCCATCCTTTTAAATTTGGAATTTTCTTTCGACGGTTCTTAGAAAGCATTCGCATTTTTGAAGTAATTACCATTCCAAACTTCAAAATGTTAGACCCCATCAGTAACACAAGAAACGCAATTTAGAACATTTTTTGCTCCTGTAACCTCCAGGTGGTAGTGACAACAACGTAAAATATAGGCTATGTTTGAGCGGGGACTGTCACCATCAATTTGAAACCATTAGTTCTGAAATCGGTTTATATTTACTGAGATTGCGTAGAAATCGCTATTTAGAACATTTTTAGTGCGCTTTTCGTTTATTTTCACCCCATTTAAATTTCAAATTTTTAAAGAAGTCTTCTCAGAGAATATTTACATCTCATAAGTAATTATCATGCCAAATTTCAAGTTGCTAGCCCCTTCAGTATCACAAAAAATCACAACTTAGAACGTCTTTTAAAATGCAACCGCAAGGTGGTAGTGACGCCGACATGAAGTAGATGTTATATTGGAGCAACAGCTGTCATAATCAATTTCCAACGAGTACTTTTGAAATCGGTTGGGTACTTTCTGAGATTGCGTAGAAATCGCCATTTAGAACGTGTTTTAAGAAATTAGTTAATTAATAAAGTTAATTTTTTAAGAAATGCTCTTAGAAATCATTTATATCTTATAAGTAACTACTATTCCAAATTTCATGTTTCTAGGCCCTTCAGTAACGCAAAAATCGCAATTTCGAATGTCTTTTTGCTCCTGCACCCGCTTTAGGATTAGTGGACCCGACATAAAATGTAGCCTATGTTGGAGCAAGGGTTAACACTATCACTTTGACACCATTATTTTTTAAATAAGTTTGGTACTTCTTGATATTGCGTAAAAATCGCCATTTAGAACGTTTTTTAGAATGCCCTTTTGCGCATTTCACCCCTTTTAAATTTAGAATTTTTTAAGAAATGTTCTTAGAAATCATTTATATCTAATAAGTAACTACCATGCCAAATTCCATGGATCTGGTCCCTTCAGTAACACAAAAATCGCAATTCCGAACATTTTTTTGCTCCTGCACCCCTGTAGGGGTAGTGGCACCGACATCAAATGTAACCTATGTTGGAACAAGTGTTGTCATCAAAATTTTCACGCCATTATTTTTTTTAACACTAGAAAGACGAGAGCGGTCATTTTGACCGAAAATGAATTTCAAACGTTAATATTTTTCTTAAATATTCTTCGATTTCTACATTGTTTATTGAATTTTTCTAATTATTGCGAAGAAATTCGGTATTTAGAACGCTTTTCGTGCATTTATGCACCTTTTAAATTTCGAATTTTTAAGAAACTGTTCTCAGAGAAAATTTACATCTTATAAGCAATTACCATGCCAAATTTCAAGTTGCCAGCCCCTTCAGTATCACGGAAATCACAATTTGAAGGTTTTTTGCAAATGCAACCCCGAGGTGGTAGTGACGCAGACATGAAATAGATCCTATGTTGTATAAAGAGCTGTCATCATCAATTTCCAACCGTTACTTTGAAATCAGTTCGGCACCTTCTGAGATTGCGTAGAAATTGCAACTTAGAGCGTTTTTTAGAGCGCTTTTCGCGCATTTCACCTCTTTTAGATTTCAAATTTTTAGGAAATGTTCTTAGATATCATTTATATCTTATAAGTAACTATCCTGAATAATTTTATGATTCTAGGCCCTTCAGTAATACAAAAATCGCAATTTAGAATGTTTTTTGCTGTGGCAATCCCCAGGTGGTAGTGATCCCGACATGAAATAGAACCTATGTTGGAGTAAGAGCTGTCATCATCAATTTCCAACCATTACTTTTGAAATCGGTTCGGTACTTTCTGAGATTGCATAGAAATCACAATTTAGAACGTTTTTTAGAACAATTTTCGTGCATTTTCACCCCTTTAAAATTTCGATTTTTTTAGAAAATGTTCTTAGAGATCATTTTTATCATACAATACTAACTATCATGCCTAATTTCAAGTTGCTAGCTCTTGCAGTATCACAAAAAATGCAATTTAGAATGGTTTTTGCTCCTGCACCCGGTTTGGGGTTGTGGCACCGACATAAAGTAATAGTCTATGTTAGAGCGAGGGCTGTCACCATCGTTTTCACACCATTATTTTTTAAATTGTTTCGGTACTTCCTGAGATTGCGTAGAAATCGCCATTTAGGACGTTTTTTAGAACGCGTCTTGCGAATTTTTTCCCCTTTTAAATTTCAAATTTTTTAAGAAAGGTTCTTAATGATCAGTTATATCTTATAAGTAACTACCATTCCAAATTTCATGTTTCTAGGCCCTTTAGTAACACAAAAATAGCATTTTTAGAACTTTTTTGCTCCTGCACCCCCTTTTGGGTACTGGCATGGACATAAGATATAGCCTATGTTTGAACAGGGACTAACACCATCATTTTGATACCATTATTTTTTAAATCGGTTCGGTAGTTCCAGAGATTACCTCCTACAAACAAACAAACTTTACTTCTTTATAACATTAAGCATAGACTATAGATGTTCGAACAGGGACTAACACCATCATTTTGATACCATTACTTTTGAAAACGGTTCGTGTAGTTCCAGAGATTACCTCCTACAAACAAACTTTACTTCTTTATAATATTAGCATAGATACAGATTAAGAAAAATACTCTATATTTTTAAAACTGAAAATTCTGATTTACTTGATATTTTAAACATATTTCAAACAAATTTTGAAAAGTTTTTAAGCTTTCAGTGTATTTGCTCAGCGTGAGTTCTGAACAGAATGGTTTTAAAATAAAATTTAAATGCATTTCTTAAATCTGAGTTTGTTTACATACGATCAAATGGGAAAATCCATATATGAAATATGTCGAACGTTCAAGATTGACAAGAAAACGACTAATATCGGTTAATATAATATAGAATTGATACAATAAGTGTATTTTTTTTTCTATTTTAAGTGTTGCGATTTAAAGTGTTAAAGTTTATTGCAGCTTAATTTTAAGATTTTTTTTTCAGAAACTTGATTTTTAACAATTTCGGTTTCCGGTAACATTGATTACTCGAAATAGTTTTCAGATATGCTTATGAAACATTTTACACCATGTTTTTTTTTTTTTTCAGCTGTTCAATAAATCAAAAGTGGGGCTTAATGTGGTAAAATATGACTTTGCAGGCATATTGTTTCTTTTTCTATAATTAATGAGATAAATTAATTTTACCCAGACTCTCTATAGTTTGAAAAAAACTAAACAAAATAAGTTACATGGTACAAAATAATAATACATTTTTCTATCAATTTTATTTTGATGATGCTTTTAAAAATATTACGCAGATTTTCTTAATAGCTTTTTAACATAAGTACAAATAGCTAATCTTAAATAAAATTGTGAACGATCCAGTCGGTATAAATATTCTCATTTAAAATACCACAAAAAAGAAGAGGTTGCAATGAACTGCATCATGATTGAATTCGGTGGTGTATTTCATGTTAATTCAGTAACTTTTGTTATCTTTTTGCATTCCTTTTAAAGGTATTTTGCATTCCTTTTATTTATTCTAGTTTTTCACTGAAAGTGATATATTTATTTACATTTAGTTTGTGATTATGTTATTGATTTATTTTTAAATTTGTGTGTTAAATTTTGGGATTCAGTATTGGGGTCTCAATAAAGACATACCCGGATATCTTTGTTTTGGTTTGAAAAATATTTTAGCAGCCTGCTGATATTATGCTGATATTTGTTTTAAGGATTAAACAGTGAGGTCGCCTATGCTAGGGGCTCCCAAAAATTATTTGTAAATGGACAAAGAATACAAGTTAAAAAATATTTGTTACAGTTAGAATTTCCGATTTAAGAGTTTTGATTAGATTTTTGTGTGAAAATTCTTTTTAGTCTCCATTATAGAGATTATCCCTTTAACGATTAGACAAAGGAGACCATTTCACCAGGAGCCCAAATATTAGGATCCCTATAAGAAGGGGTTGGCCAGAAAATTGTTTTAAGTGATAAATATTTTAGAAACCCGTTAGTGACATTACAATGTTGCAGTAAGGTCCCGTGTAAATATTGATGTATGCCAGCACAATCAGAAAATACATATATTATCGTAAAGCTGATACTTTCAGCTTCGACCTTGTACTTATTACAGTCAATATTTTATGCTTTTAGAGTAGGATGACGATAAAGACAAAATGTATAATATTTTTTCAAACATGCGTTCATATGTTCATACATGTTTTAGATCATCGAATGTGTTTAATTTTTTGCGTCAGTATTAAGAAAGGGAGATGGCGAATAAATGTAAAGGGGGCTGGAATTAATTTGGGGCACATTTCTTATACTGTCACAAAAAAATTAAAAACTTCCTATGCTTTAGAATATGCATATAACGAATATATAAATATGAATATATATAATAAAACCTCTCAATAGCGGACACTCCGTGTCACGGAATTAATCCGCTATTTGAAGGTGTCTGCTTTTCATAGGTAAATGGATGCAAATATGTATATGTTGCGTGTCGGAAAAGGTGATAGCTAAATAGAGGTATTCAGTCAGAGGAACGTTAGTTTTGAACATTTTACTATAAACGCGTAAATAAAACATTCTTAAAGGAATGTCCCGATTCCCGGACACCTTTAAAGCAGTGTTGGATTTTATCTCTTTCTGCATTGCACTGATTTTAATCAATTATTTGAACTTTTAAGGTAGGATAAGATTAAAAGCAAAAAAATCGTTCATCTAAATACAGTAAAACCTCTTAACATGCGGGACATTACACTTCACACCTCGAAACGGCGGAATTTGTACGCTATTCTAAGATGTCCAGTTTTCTGAGGTAAAAGTGCACAAATATACATGTGTTGGGATTGAAAAAAGAGGGTGTTCGCAAAACAAAGGTGTCCGTTATTCGGGAGTGTCCGTTTTAGATCCATAACGGATATATTAAATAGCGGACATCTTTATTTAGCGAATACCTTTTAAGGTAAATGACAGTAATTAGTAGGGTGACCGAAGTTATCATAAAAAACTATTTAATAACTCTTAGTAAACAATTTTTATTGCCTTTCAACTTTATATCAGAGTTGTTTTGAAATTTTATGATAAATGTAAGATTTTCTAAAAAAAGACAACGTTATTTTTTCTTAATCATCCATTTTAAACCTAATTTAAATGCAAGATATATTTTACATCCGTTTAAAAATATTTCATGCATGAGTGGGTTAAAAATTTGTTAAAGTTGAAAGGACCAATTTCAAGCAGAACATGCGAAGTTTCATACATACCTTACACGTATAATTTTCTTCATTAAGCTATTGAAATTCCTTTTCCTGAAAAAGTTTTAAAAGTGCGTAACTAAACATGTTTGAAGCAAGAATAATTCTAAGAAGAAATAGCTATCGACCTTTTGATATAACCCTGTTTTATTTATTTTTTTTTATTTCCATGCCGTTTCGCTTTCCTCATTTTTGAAAGCTATTTTGAAGTTAAGAGAGAGTGAGAAAAGAAAAAAGCTATAACTTTCGCAGTATGAGAAGATTTAAAACGATGAAGTGAAATAGCAAGTTAAACCTATCACTCGTTGGCTGACGTTAATTTAAAAATCTGCTATAAATTCAAATTCCGAATTTGCTTTGTAGGAGGCGACAATAGTTGCGAAATCACATGTAAAATAGATGACATAGATATGCTTTTTTCTGCGGAACTACGGAAGAGATATTAATACAGAAGTAACTAAACAATAAATTGATCATTCGAAAAAAATATATATAATAATGCAATACGTATGAGGACGTAAGTTTCAAAACTCGTCTTATCCAAAATTTAAAAAATCGTGTTTTCTCTATCAATTTATTCTCTTGGTCAACCTGCACAGAATAAACACAACAATCTAAAAAAAAAAAAAATAATAATAATCTTATCTTGTATTTCTGCGTTGTAAAATCTTGGTTTACAATGAAAGGCAATGGACACAGTTGGAGGATTTTCGCGATTTCCCTAAATTTGATTTTCTGGATAAGGCGAGTTTTGAAACTCACGTCCTCATTTATATAGTAGTTACGCAATTTCGAAAAATAATCAAATGTAAAACATCTGACATTAAAGTACCTTTATTCTCAAGAAATATTAAAGCAATTTCAATACCTCTTTTAATGGTTTAAGCAGTAGCTAAACTATAAAGTGATCGCTAGTCAAAAAATAGAATTAAAAATAATTATGTTAATAAAAAAAAAAAAAAGAAAAAGATTTATTTTGTTTGAAAAACCGCGCACTTATTGTATTTTTTATTTCTATTTTCTGCCGAGTAATCAATTTACAGTTTAGCTACTGCCTAAACTAATAAAATGTAGTATTTAATAGTATTTAAATCGCTTCAGTAGTTCTTGAGAAAAAGGTACATAAATGTCAGCTATTTTACAGGTTATTTGTTCTTGTTTTGCTCTCCAAAATGGGTATTGTAGTTTTTATTCTTATTTTTTGCTGAACGATCAATTTATAATTAGTTACTGCCGAAATTATTTAATAAACCTATATTATTATGTAAAAAAGATGCCCGTGAGTAACGCTGGAATCATATTGATGTTGGCAACACCTGATCAATAAAATTCTCTTTTACCGCAGTTTTTAAAACTTCTAATCACTTCTCATTTTCAATTTTTACACTGTCTAATACAGGAAAAAATGCACTTTTGAATGCAATTTGTGTGAAAACTAATTTACTGACTAAAGCCATTTCTGAATTTTTAAGGCTTTAAAATAATTTTGAATCATGATAAAAGGAAAAAAAAATCTATCTCTATCGCATGCAGCTCGATTACGGAAGAATAACAACCAGTTTGCGCTTAAAACACTATATCTAGTTCAGAATTTGTCTCAGGTTAATATTGCATAACGAAATTAAAATTTAATAAATAAACAAAATAAATAAAATACAAATTTAAGAGATAGACATGAAATCGCACTCAATTTTTACGTAGTCGAATAGAAAAAAAATGTAATTTTGAATATAATTTGTGTTAAAACTAGAGATAGATATGTAATCGCACTCAATTTTTACGCAGTCGAATAGAAAAAAAATGTAATTTTGAATATAATTTGTGTTAAAACTAATTTGATTTCAATTTATGAATTACTTTCTTTAAAAATTAATTTTCAAGAATGATTTTTTAATCCATCTATCATCTGCAGCCGGATTACAGAAGATTGCATTTAAAATAATAAATATGTAGTTCAGCATTTATTTCCGGCTGATATTCCTTAACGAAATCAAAACTCCATCAATAAATAAATAAAACACAAATTTAACAGATATCTAAACGAACTACGCTCTTATACACTGAAATAATCAGAACCAAAAAGGATTGTTGTAAATAGTGAAATCTTTGACGATTTATTCGGGTATAAACCCGTGTCTTCTGGGAAATAATAAAAGTATTGCTTTCAATCAATTTCAAAACTTTATTTAAATACATGATTGATATTTTATTTTGTAAGGAACTAGTAACTTTGTTACAGAGGCTCTCTAGCGGTTTGAAGGTGAACAGGGTGTAAGACTTAACTCTAATATAGAGGCACTCTAATTGTCCGAGGTGCATTTTTAATTAGAAGTTCACTGTTCCGCGAGTTAGCGGTAACCATATGCAAATTTTTTTGCTCAGTCTGCCAGAGTAAAAATAGGGGAGAGAAAACATGTTAGTTGGTTAGTCAGTGCTTAGTTGGTTAGTTAGATGCTGGAGAGAGTGTGAGTTGGCGTAATTAGTTTTGGTGTGGAGAAACGGCCTGTATGGCTGGATCTCAGCCTGGGAACAGGAACATATTCAGAGTGAGATGAAATCCAGATGTGGATTTGAAATTAACCCCGCCGTTGCAGTTTAAGCACGTTTGAATGATGAAGTTTGTGAGTTAACTTTTGACTTTATATTTAATTAAGACTGTTTTATTGCTATCACGGAGTGAGGGCGAAATTTATTAGATCTTGTCTGCTAACCTTTTGCCCGTTGTTGAATAAAAGCTCTATATTTAAAGCCTATAAGACTCCTCATGAACTTCCATCTCTATAATTACGCCACAATTTTACATAAAATGCTTTTTGGTATTAATAGTAAGCAATTAAAAAATGTATTAAATGTAAAAAATGTATTGGAGTTTTCAATGAAAAATGGGCTTAACCTATGTTCTATAATCTTGAAAAACCGGGTTGTGACAATCCCTGGTATCTATCTATATTAAAAGCAAAAACATGTCCGTGAGTAACGCTAACGTTATACAGATGGCACACTCTAAAATTGGGAGGAGTGAAAAGTTCACTCTTTGAAACAGTGAGAAGCATTTTCACTCTTTTTGGAGATAATTTTATAAAAATACACTCCTTAAAGAGTGGAATTTTCACCTCTCTAGAAAGGAGTGAAATATTTCAATCCATTGTGGAGAGTGAAATATGCCACTCCGTTGTCGAGAGTGAAATATCTCATCCCGCTGACGAAAGTGAAAGCCTGGCATACACTTTGAAAAATTTCCGTTCAACTTTGAACCAATATAATAAAATATTGAAAAGCACCAAAATATGTCACTTCTTAATTTTCAAAAACTTCATTTCATAATGTAACCTTGGAAGTTACGCTGATTTGGTACTAAAACGCACTCCTTTTCAAAAGTGAAAAGTCACTCCTCTGAAAGAGTGACTATTCACACCTGCTTAGAGCGAATTTCCACCCTAAGCAGGAGTGAGTATTGTATGTATTTCTATTACTCGTCAGCCAATCAAAACAGTCCTGTCTACGACGCTTTTTTAAGATAAGAGAAAGACGTCCGCCATTTTAGGATTAAAATATACCGATATTATTAAAGTGATTATTTATGAAACATAAAGTTAAGTCTTATTTAATTTTAATCTTTTATTCCTGTGGATTTTGTATGTTATGATTATGAGTTAAGTGGATTTATGTTATGCAGAAAAGATTGATCTGGAATTGTTTTCCTGATTCGATACTGTGACGTAAAATAATTTAATTTTCTATCACTCGAATACAGAAACAAAACGTGGTATAATGTCTCACACTTGATATGAGGGCACAGAGATATCTTGATTCAATATGCTGATGCATGATGGTTCATGCAGATTATAGTAAACATTAATTTGTAGCGATTTGAGATTTGTTGAAAATGTGTTGGGATAGTGTGCTGTTGGATTTTTTCCGTTTTTTTTTTTTTTTTTTTTTTTTTTTTTTTTTTTTTTTTTTTTTTTTTACTGTTTACTGATTATAAACTCTACAGCTACAGTGTTTATCTTTATTATTGCTGTTGTTTAATAGTATAATTATAAAATGCTAATTATTATTTTAGTGTTTTTGAAATTGGTAATTTTTTTTTCAAATTGTATGTAAGTATTTTTCTGCTGTTTATGATTTGAATCAAAATATTTAATTATAGACATTCTGAATCAGTTATTAAATTTTCTTCTATTGCAAAAAGCATTTCCTACGTTTATAATACACGTAACTATTGGCACTTAAAAATAAAACATGATATTTATGTATTGAAATAAAAGGCCTTTTTCTGCCTGATATGAAGTTTATGCATAAAACTGCTTTAGTATATTTTTTTAAATGATCATAGTATCACTTATATAATATAAGAATGAATATATTTTAAAGAGATAAGTGACTACTTTTTACATCAAAAATGCTTTTCAAACAATAAGAACAGTACATATACAGTCATTTCTTTTCTTTTTTCTATTTTCTATATCTTTTCCTATAAAACATACAAAATCTATTTAGCACACATATTCACAAAATACAATATATACGGGAATAAAAAAATAAATTACATATGACTTATCATGTCGTTCCATAAATAAGCGTTATATTAATATCCGTTTTTCAGCAATAGCGGAAGAAAATTCGAAATCATTATTAAGTTAAGGGATATGTTTAAAAGAAAAATATAAACATATTCTAGAGAATATAAAAATCTAGACTCCATGTTGATATTTAATAAAACAGTGACAAATCACAGCGTATAAAAAAAAATCTTACACATTCTTAATATTTAGATCAAGATTAGAACTTATTAAAAATAGATGTGAGTTGATAAGCATTGTGTTTTTAGTGGAAATATTAAAAATTTTTTAGAACAATACGATTCTGCAAAATAGTGATAATTTACTGAAAAGTTCGCTAAAAAGATAAGATTTTAAATTAGAATAAAAATTAAAATGAAATAAGCCTCTTAATCCGAGTAGAGCGATCGCCTAGTTTATTTGAAAATTTCTGGATCCATAACGACCAAAATTCTCATCCGGATTAAGATCTGGTGATTGGGCAGATGTTTGAAGCGCTCGAGAGAATTTATATATTAAATACTGTTTTGTAACTCTTGCATGCATTTGAGGTTGCCTCTAATTGGAACCAGAAATCAAGACTTTCATTCAAATGATCTCGCAATATGCCACTCATGGACGGATTCAGCCCTCCATTCCGAAGTCCAAAATTGTACATGGGCAATTTTTATATCTTAAGTTTGTCCACAACATAAAACATGGCTGTTTTATCACATATTAACTAAGTTACTTGCATTCGTAAATGCACAAAATTTGCAGTTACATTTGCAAAATGTATAAAATTTACGTTCTATTCATATACTAACAAGGAAGGTCTCCTTACTGGGCATACTCAGAATATGTTGAAAAAATGCTAGTGAAACTACTCATGTATGTAATAAGAGAACAGTTAAATTTAACGGCGGAATTTCAGTAGAAAGTCTGTAAAAAAATAAAATACTTTCGAATATTTGGCGCGAAAATACGAAAGTGACACGCGATTTGGCGAGCAGGATTTTTCCTCGCCAAAAGCAAACGATTTTAATGCATCTGAAAATTGTTTATTAATTCTTTTTTAGAATGCACGGTATTTAATGAATTTAAACTTAATCAATGAAAGAGGTTATTATATATTTTTTATGTTACATAAATATGTTGCTTGTTGCTGTAATTATTTAATTTTATCACTGTAAATATATTTTCTATACTTTGAAGTTGCAATTATCTATTTTAAGTTATAGCCAGCTGACATTTGATTGCAATAATACACTTTCATATCGAAGACGAAGTCGTTTCCATAGCAACAAAATCAAATCGACAGTGTTCTATCTGCCTTATTTTTGAGAAACAATTTAAATCAATTTAAATTTTGTTTTAAATCATAAAATATGACATTTAAATTTTATTATAAATACATATAAATATATATGACAAGCTATAGTTAAAACAAACTAAAAATGACAAAACTATTGTTAAAACAAACTAAAAATGACAAAACTAAAGTTATTTAAATTAAACTTATATAAACAAATTCAGCATAAAAAGTTTTTTCCTACATAAAAGAATATTTTTTTTTCATCGCCAACCGGTGATAAATCGCCAAATAAACGAAAATGTCATTATTTTTTTACGAACGCTGTATCGGGGTTCCGCCAAAATTTTTTTATAAATATATACATCCATATGAGAAGAACATTCTGTAATTTTTTCAGATTTTTCTGAGTATGCCCGTATGGAGACCTTCCTTGTAAGAAATCGAACAGTCTTCATTTTTTTTAAAGGCAAAGTATACTTCAGAAAATGTTGTGAAAGCCGATATTACAAGTCGATTTCGACATTCGACAGTAATCAAAAGAAGATCATGCGAGAGCAATTAATTGCCGAATCGTCGCGTCGACGAAGGCTTGACCCTTTATCTACTGACGGTACTTAATATAAGTACTGTAACGTGACCTTGGAGAGAGGGATTTTGAAGTTAATTAAATAAGATATTTAAATTGGTAAGAATTAAAGTATTAAAAAAATAAAATTAATTAAGTAAAGTTAAAATCTCAAAAGCAAGAAATCCCTCTGTCCAGAGACACATTACGGCCGGAGCATAAGTGGCTAGTTAATTGCATTGTAAAGAAATAGAATTTAAAGCTTATCTAAGTGAAGAGCCATCTATATAATTTTAAATATCCGCAAAATTACCTTCCCACATCTGTAAAAATAAAAAGAACAGTGAAGACACTCACCCGTTTATGATGTGTAGACAAAGAAGAACTCACTTCTAATAACACAATTTTTTTTATTTTACACATCTAAATTAATCGAACACAATCTGGATCCAGAATAGCTATTATCAAATATTATATTTACATTCAACAAAATAAAAGGCACTGAGAGAACTTTTTAAATAAACAGCCGTAGTTGTCATCTCTTCACCGTAATATTATTGTTGTTTAAGTGAAAATTTTAGGAAATTGGATGATCAGGATCAATGGTTATTTAAAGTTTATTCTAAAAACAAATATAAATAGTTTTTAACAGAATACTTGGCGAATTCTGTAACTATTGTTCAAAAGTTCACTGAAAGTAAAATTCAGTGTGAAAATCCCTTTAATACAATGAGGAAGTTGAACTCGATAGAAATTTACTGTACTGCATTGAATAATATCCTTAAAGGATGTTAGATGAAAAGATGTTGGTGATATGTAGTCATATAAAAATGATTGCTGAACACAACCGATACGTAGAATGAACGAGAATTGCAGGATGAATTTTTTCACTTCAATAGAAGTTGGAGATCCAACGAAGCTGGTTAATTCTTACACTTAATCATTATTGATGATTGCAATTATGACGATGGTATTAGGATTCTTCTCGGTTAGTCGTTTTTCTTTAATCCCAGAGGAAAAGAGGATGTTACTTCATAAGCAGAAAGATTCTCTCCTTCATGTCTGTAAGAGCTATTATCACCTATTCCAGCAGGAATATATGCTTCTCGGGAAATTCAGGAGTAAGAGATAAGTTATTTGTTAAAAATTTTTTGGAACAAATAGAAGAAAATATCTCTAATCCAGCGTCCAGCCAATGCCAAACGGGTACCTTGGTAAACGTAAGCCTTATACAAACTGACGCAGCGTACTGTTCTGGCAGAAGCCAAAACACGCACGCTGCTATAGCAAACCATTCTCTTCCTTAATCCCTTGTTGACTGACGAAAAGCAGATCTTAGCCTGGAAGAATGCAGAAAATTTTGAAAACAACGATGCATTCAAATTTCCCGCGTCATCCGGGCACTCGCTTAGTTGAATGACCTTATCACATCTGTCTCGTGACATCACCGAGAATGGAGTTATGAATAAAGAGGAGGAGACATATAGTGTACTGTCTACCAGTTGCGAGTGAAGTAACTGAGGAGGTTGTCACAAGATGGCGGCTGCTTTTTTTTAATCGGATCTTCAGTTTCTAATTACCGCCAGGGAAAACATCCCACCAGTAAAATTGAATAGAAAATTTTGTCTTAATTAAGCATCTTAGTCATGGATATTTTTCTCAAAAATGTCGTAAAAAATTCTGTTTGTTTTTACTGGTGTCAGTATGCCTTATAAAACTGTCAGTTTGTTTCCCTGGTTGTCACAATATGGCGGAAATGTAGGGCCTAACTACCGCCTAAGTAAAGTCCTACCAGTAAAAATGAAAATCTGTTTCTACCATTATTTATGACTGAAAATTTGTCATAATAAGGCGTTTAAATAAGTTGAAAATTTCTATATAAATCTACTGGTGGTAGATTTCACCGGCAGTAAACAACTCCTGCGATAGCGGTTACAGTTGAAGCTTCACTAATTTAAGAATATGTCAGTTCCTCTTTATTAATAGTTCCATGTCACCGAGAGGTACCAAAAAAAAAAATGGCGCAGATTCGCATCCTTTTATCAATGGCGGAAAGAATGCCTCGCGCCAACATTTAAAAATAGAAAAATGCAGAAAGCGTTAAATGAAATATCTCCCATATTTATTGATGGATTTTTTCTGCAGCTTATATCAAATTAACCAGAAAAATATACTCTATATATTGATTATAGATTGAGTACGCAATATTAAAAAATAAAATATTTTTATTTTCGCTGTCTTAGACTTAGAAAGAACGTCAATTTATCACGACTCGCGATCTTTTTTAAAGTAACCAAGAACGCAAAACTTTGTTTACACAGATTATTTTTATTGTTTAATTTAATAAATTTTAATGAATGATTGAAAAAGATAGAATTTAAGTTTGAATGAGAAAAAATATTGAAATTTAGAATATCTTTATTAAGGGGGAACTTTGATGTTTTGAAGAGATTTTTTTAGATTTGAAGTTGAGTCTAAAATGATTAAATATTAATTTTAGATTGAGGAAGATAATTAAATAATAAAATTGAGATTATTTACTACTAGAGATCTTGCATTTTATAACAAGTACCATAAAAATACCATACAAGTATCATAAATGTTATAAATTTCATTTAATACATCGATTAGTTGTAATGCAGTTTAGAATGATTTATAGGTACATTAATTTATCTTGTTCCAAAAGCGTTATTGGTTACACGACACAAAAATATTTTTAAAAGGGTGATTTCTTTTGCTTTTGCATCTTTTCAGCTTTCTTGGCGTTGGGGGGGGGGGGGGATTTTGCAATTCGGAAATATTTCTATAATTCTATTGTAAGAACGTTATATTAGTACATTTCCGAATTCTACAAAATACTAAGAAAAATATTTAAAATAAAAGATTTGAATGGAGTTATAAATATTGCACAAAATCCCTATAAATTCAAATTTAATTAATTGTTCTAAATCCTTCAATCCTTCTAAAATCCTTCTTTAATTTATTAAATGATTATGTAAATCTTCTAATGTAGTTTAAACAATTCACGAAAAATTCTTTAGCTAATAAAATTTTCGTGAATTCATAATTCAGTACATAAAGTGTTAAAGTAGAGACGAAAAATTTTTGGTGCCTGTGTGTTTGTGTGTATGTTCCGAGATAACTATCGCAAAAATCATACAGTTAGTTTAATATTTATTAGATATGTTGGTGAGATATGCGGTATTAGCAGTGTAGTTTTTCGCTTAATTTGGTTCATTCGATCGAAAAATATAGAACATTTCTTTTCCTTTTAACATGCTTTTCTATGGAAATTCAGGCGATTTTAAAATTTTATCATACAGCTGAAAAGAAAATGGCACATTTGAATAATTTATTTTAACTTTAAACTAGTAAACCTTTAAACCAGGTGCCCCAGCGTCATTTTTTCAAGGTATTCTAATTTTCATTTCCTTTTACACAATATCTAGCATCCTGAAATACGTAATTAATAATGTTTATTTATATATTTTTAAGCATATAAGATTTCAGAAAATCTCATTTTTGAGAATGTTAATATGCTATGAAATTCAGTTGCTAGGCAACCGTTAAATGAAAACAGGGGGAAATGAAAAGGCATGCGTATTATTTAAAAAATGTAAAAATGATAAGAATTTTTTTTTTTTACTTATTTAATATGTACGCAAAATTCCCTAAAAATACAAAGAGATTACAGAGAATTGCGAATGACCGGGAAAATTATCCAAAACATTTCGAACTGATTTGATTAATTTAAGACATCACATTGAGAAAATTAATCATCCATAATGTAACATTTAAATCAACCATTCAAATGTTCAATTTTCATTGAATGATAAAATATGAAAATCGTCTGAATTCTCATAGAAAAATATTATAGAGAAAAATAAAATATTCCACATTTTTCGAAGGAATGAGCGAAATTTAACCAAAAACTATACAGCTACTTCTGAGTACCTCATCAAATTACTTACCTAGTTACAAGCTAATTAGATGCATTCTTTGGCAGTTATCGCGAGACATACGAACAGACAAACAAACCGATGCGAAAACTTTTCAGGTTTCCACAATAAGCCCGCTGACATTTCGGCAATTATGAATGCTAAATTTCCTAAAGGGAGGGCTTAAATTGTTCTGATCGCTTTGAAATTTTAATTTCTCATTTTTTACAAAAGCTCCAATGCATTTTTTTTCTCTCTCTTACATTAAATCGTTACCTAGCAACAATATTTAACAGAATATTAAAAAAAGAATATTCAAGTAAATCGCATTGACGCAGCATTTTATTAACAAACTAGCTGATTTTCGGGTGATTTTAATTTTAAATATTCGTTTTCTATTGAAATAGATGAGGATTTATTTTAACTACTAAAGAAAGATGACCAAAATGGTTTTCCGAACGAAAATTATAAAAACGTTGGATGGGTAAACTGAACATAAGTGTCATAAGAACGGTTTACTTTACATTTGCATATTTATTACACGAGATTTTATTCAATTTCTATAACATATGATGCTGTTTCGTGGTTGAAAAATAAGTATTCTTTTAAGGATAACTAGGGGATTGAAACCAGGTTTCCCGGGTTACAGAGCATAGCCAAAAATGATTTTTTTCTAATTCTAATAGATTAGTTATATTTAATATACTTTTTTATATTGATCCATTAACAAGGCAAAAAGCATTTTTGTCAGCAAAAATATCAATAATAAATTCAAATAAAATTTTGAAATTTAATAAAGTGATACTTTTGCATTAGTCGCATGCCAGGAGTTAATGACCAAAGAAATCGTCCAAGATTTTGCTACTGTGTGCAGGTTTTTTGATTATGATAGTTTCAACTGTTCGTGTTTTATTTATATTATATTATTATTTATATTCATATTTTCATGACGTTTTAATTTCATTCTGGAATATTAGACGGGAATAAATGTGGAACTATTTATACTGTTTTAAATGCAAATGGAATAATTTTCGCAATCAAGTTTCATTCAAAAGAGATTTAAAAATAATTTATGGTGAAAACTACTTTAAAAACTATAAAAAATCAGTAAATTAAAATACAGTTTTAAAAGAAATTGCATTTTCCCCCTATTGGACGGTGTAAAAAATGAAATTGCGCGATGTTTAGAAGTTTAAAAAGATGCAGTAAATTCGAATTTATTAGTCAGTTCGTTGCTAGTATCATCAAAATGACGTCAGCAATACTCAGACATGTGTTTGGATTATAATATAGATGTATTAACCAAAGACTTTTAAGATACATAGACCGGCAAACTGTCAGTTTAACTGAGGATTTTTGATCACAGCTGTTGTTTGGCAGTATATATGTTTTATATTTTAATTTACCTAAGAAAATGCTTTTATCAGCGTATTTTTTCATTGCGGATCATTAAGTATAAGTCTACCCTATTTCATTTAGGCCTTTAAAAAAAATACCTTATTATTCATCAATTTTTTTTGTTTTTTTCGTATAGCAAGTAGGTATTTCAATAAACATCCTCCAAGGATAAAAATATAGTGTTACTTTCGTTAATATGCACTTTTTTAATTACCTTTTTGCATAAAAATTTGTTTAAAAAACGTAGATTTTTTTACAAGTAATTTAAAATTTTGTAAATTACTATATTATGTTACAGTTGCTGCCTTTAATCTAAACTTCTCTACCAGTTACTTTTGTAAGTCAAACTTAAAAAAAAGGGTGGAATTATAATCTTTAGCAATCTGTTTCCATATAAATTTCGCCTTTATTTAGGGTTATAAGGCATGTTAAAGTTAGATACTCTTTTTCAAACGTACCGTCCATAAAATTATTAATAAATCGCCTTATTTAACTTTATTTCTGAAAATTCAATATTTATAACGCATATTTAGATATAACAAAATAGCTTCATGTAAAAAAAATATGCCATAAACTTCATATATATTGATAAAAATTATTTTTTAAGCTCATTCTAGCCATATCACTTAATGGTAAATAACCACAGTTGACGTACAAACCTCGCGGTTCAGGTGTTTGAATTTACTTCAGATGGCTGCTATGATTTCGCATGCTTTTGAATAGGAATTGCCGGTCTATGTATCTTAAAAGTCTTTGGTATTAACTGTAAACCATATTCTTGCCAACATCATTTATGTGTGACATCATCCCTTGACATGGACCCGATTACGTAAGATTAGCATCAAAACTTAATAAAAGAATTTTATTCAATATGTTTGAATCAAATAGATGAATAGTCTCGATTTCCTATTTGATTTCACCATTTCTGTCGTATGCATAGTTAAGAATTTCAGTGAATATAAAGAAAGATTTTCTTTATAACCAACTTTTTTTTCCATAGTACTTGATGGAATTTTACATAGTCTATATGCATATTTAGATTCCCCATTAATTACACCAAACTCCATATCTCATATTAATGCTTTATTTTTATGCATTTACTTCAACATTGCATTGTACGCAACATTATTTTGATTCAAATCATTTGTTATACAACAAATCTTAATGTTTTCTTGGGATGTTACTCTGGATAATGCACCGTATAGTTGTCAATGTGTAAACACTGGTTTGGGCAACTAGATGGCAACAAGTTCAAGTTTTTGCCCTTGAGCTTTATTTATTGTCTTCGCAAAAGATGGCTTTATTGGGAATTGTCTTCTTTTAAAATGAAAAGTGTACTCAGAATATGAACGCATCAAAGTTATTCTTGGAATGTGAACTCGATTACCTTTATGAGTTCCTGTTATAATTTCAGCATCGACTGAGCGATTGTTTAGAACCTTTACAATACAACCAATCTCGTTCCATTGGAAAGATCCAAAAAGGGATTGAGGTTTATCAACAGTATAATTGGAACTCTGATTTTAAGTCGTAAAACATGTGGCGGAATACCACTTGGTTTTAAATTGCTCAAATGTTCAACTGAGTATCATACTGCTTGATTTTCATTTACAACGGAATCAACAATATAATAAATTCTCTGTTGTCCAGTAAATTGTTCAGTTATTATGTTGTTAATTATTTTAACTTCTTCGTTCACAGAGATTAAAATGCGTATTTTTAAGTACAGGGACCTTGACGCTTTTTTAAAAAGTTTGGCTTGAGGTTTTTGCTAAATAATATAAACAAGCTATGAAAACAAACCTGATTAGCTTCTATGCTTGTTTATATATATTTCTGTATGTATACAAACATTTCATTTATGCATGTATTATTATTGTTTTTTATACACAATTTACTTCTGTTTGTAAATAAGCTATACAAATGGCTTTTTTATATTAAATAAATTATATAAATATTGAACAAAATTAATTGCATATGTGAAACAACTAATTGGTTACCAGAAAATATTTTGCAAACTTTCCTTCTTTCACCAAGGCCATTTTTGCTATTTTGCCAAGGCCCCTATACTGGAAAAGTACCTTAAAATGCATTTTTTTTGTCAAATTAATGGCTTGTATTTTCATCATTGGATATACATATTCAATGAGACTTTTTAAAGTATTTGGTTGAATGATGAATTCAGTAAAGTCAGCATTTTGACCTTCACCAACTTGAATTAAATAATCCGAAAAGTTCATATTTTGAATTCGATTTACTCGCATTTTACTTATGAGATGCCTTTAACATTAACATTTTGCCAAATATTAGAAAATTTCAAAGTGGCCAAAACAATATAAGCTCTATTCCTATGCTTCACTACGGGTAAAGTTTGTCAAAAGTCACGAGCAAATACATGTGATATTCCACCAAATGGCGAATCATTGTTTTTTATGTCTTTAAGCATACAGTCTACGCTTTCAAATTTCAAATCTACTTATCATGGTGTGCTTCATCCTAGACGATTAACTTCGTTTCTTTTAGTTATTAGAAAGATCAGATTGCTTATTAATGGCGCGCGTAGATGTATCGTTCAAATTCAGCGGTATTTTGAATCTTGAATGTGCTGTTCTACTTTCATCTAATAACAAAGCTGCAATCCCAGAAGATTTGGCAACAGCTAACGCAACCTTATTATTTGATCTCGCCCTTTTAAAAACTGCATGAAGTAAAAATGCTTTGCCAGTGCCACCTGGCGCGCTGATGTTCAATTCGATGTCGATTCATTATGTAATTTAAGTTATTCATCTTTAATGCAGTTATTTATTCGGTTGCGAGTGTAGATGGGTGCGGGTTCGAATCCCGCTGGCTTCGTTGTACACTCTTTGTGGAGCTCCCGCCTGTATTTCTCTGTGTTGTAAATTTATTTGTGTGTGCTATCTGGTTCCTGTATAATTGATGATGACTTATAACCGGGCGCTTGACGCCAAGCACACGGGTCAGATGTATGTTAATAAAATGTCAAATGTCAGTTATTTATTTAAATCAAAATACTGCATTACTTACCAATAGAGCACCAATCACAATAATTTATATTTAGCAGATAATCTGAACAGTTCATTAACACCCGATTATTGTGCTTAGAATGTCTCGGGGTAAAAGAAAACATGTAACTTATTAAAAAAAAAAAAAAAAACCCTTAAGAAATAACATTAAGCTTAATTGTTAAAAGATATGTTTCTCATATCCAAAATGCGACACGCAAAGTAAAAGGGAAAAGTAAACCAAGGCAGCAAGCACATTCTTTCAAAGAAAGTTTGTTTCAAAGTAAACTATAAAATTAAATAAAATTAAAGATAAAATTTGATGGTTCTTAAAGCTGTAATAGGGTTTCTGTATATGAAAGTGGGGCGTACGGGATATAAAATTTGATTGGTTGAGGCAATTTTGGACAAAAAAGAACCGCTAAGCATCTTGACTAGCCTGACATTATTGCCAAGCCAATGCTTGTTAACATGTCTCACTCCTCTAATCGATCTCGTACAGGCGAGTATCACCAAATTCTGGAATGTAGGTTTGCCATAGTTTGTCCAAAAACGGGTCTCTGAGCACCATAGATTAAGGACCAAGATGGGACATTTACGGCAAAATCTGTAATGGCATCAGTACTAGCGTCACTACCGACAAGGGGGAAGAATTAACAAGCCTCCGAAATTTACTTATGTTGAAGAAATATGTTTACGCTCTATGCTTTAAATATCTATTCTTTGCTAAAACGAAGCAGGCGTCAGACGATATTCTATTCATGCTTGCTTTATTTAATTAGCAGCTTTTTTTTCCGTACTTGTATTGTTCCCTTTTAACTTACAAAATGATAATTAGACTAATAATATAAAAGAAGAACCCCAGAAAATTCTGTTAATAACGTAAATATGTAAGTTTGTGAGATTAAATTGTAAAAAATCAAATTCGGGTATTGTGTTAATTTATTCACATCAAATAAAACTTTAATGAGTTTAATGTCAGTACCTCTATTTATTTTTAACTGTTAGATTTATATAATTCTAAAAATATGTCGAAAGGAATTTTTCCCCATCTGTAATTTTATTATTATTTCTTATATGTTAATTCATAAATATTATTGAATTTATTGTACGTTATTTACACTAAAAACAATATTTTTATTTTATCTGTAAGAAAGTGAAAATGCGTAAATTTTAAAAGATTATTGTAACGATTGTTTAATAGGTTTTACTTCATAAATTAATAAAACATCGGCTATGAAAATTTTCATACCGAATGAGAATAGTTATGAAATTTTCTTGGATTTGAAGAGTGCCATACTTCGTATATTTTTACATTAAACCATTACTTTATGTAGCTTTAAATCAATTTTATCATATTTACTTCATATATAGCATTCAAAACAAAATTTTTACCATGTTTTTCGTTTCACTTAAATCGTTCACTCGTCATGTAAAAAAAAAAAAAGAAAAAAAAAAAAAGGATATATCCGTGCATGAACATAGAATAGATATTAGATATATAAAATAGAATATCTATTCTGTTCCTGTATAGGTGGCAACATTAAAAAAAGAAAGATCACAATAAGGTAGATACTCAATAATAAAAATTTTACAAGGATGGGGAGTTTCTTCCCCATTGTCACTAAAGGCGCTACGATCGCAATCGTATTACCATACGCCACCGAAGTGTGACGTCACGTAAATGGCGGCTGGAGAACGGAAGTTTCGGTATCCCATTGAAATTTACAGTAAGCGTGAAAAAAAAGCCTTGTACTGATATTAATAAATTTATTTAACGCTATTCTGAAACAGTTTTGGTTAATCTGAGGTAAGGCATTCATATGAATTCATCAAACTTATGATTAAGTGCTTCATTTTTTTTTTTTTATTATTCATTAAAAAAGATAGGCCACCGTGGAGAGCATCAATGGCGGACGTTATGAATTTTCCAAAGTCATTTTAAAATGTTTGTTTTTAAGGTTTTAATTTCTTTCAGTTGATATTTCTATTGTTCAGACTTACTCCATATTAAATTTATCTGAATTACATTGTGTTTCTGCCCTTTTTTTTGTACGTGTGTGTTAAGATTTCTTTATTTGGTGTATTGTTTACATAAAATTCCCTGCTGAATCGGAGAACAAGCGTGATCTTATAATTTATTTTGCTTGATATTCCTGCTGTTTAAATGTATTCTTCAGTCGTTTTTACGTTATTTGTGGGGGTTTTTTCCTTAATTTACTATTTGATTACTGGAAATGTCTTTATTTAGTTGTTTACTTTCCTACTACCTATTTAATCAAATTTTATAAAGATAGTATTCCTGCATGTAACTGTATGCGATGTATGCACAAAGAAATATAATCCAGAAGCTATGAAAAATCATTAGCCATAATTGATATTAGTGCGATAGGTATTACATTCTGTTTCTACACCTCTACAGAAACACAAATAAAGGGTCTGATACATGTCTAATCTTTTCAATTTTGAATATAATGTAAAATCATGCCCAATAAAATAGTAGCATTTCTAAAATTTCGTTTCAAAAAGTATCTCTCTTCTCCCCCCCCCCCCCCCTTCCTTTAACAACTTTTAAAATACAAATTTCCGGTATTAGAAAAAATGTATTTATAAGACTGCACATCAAATTGATCTTCTTGTGAAAGAAACTAGAATTTTATTTTCAACAGCTGTGCATAATGTTTCGTTATTTGTTAACAATGTCAAACCAACTCTATTTAATCTAATTTGATTTGTTTACTAACAGTTACCAGTGCATTGGAAGTGATAACTGATGAAGCCGCCTTTTTGGCCTGATATTGAGATACACCTGTTCCAATTGTTCTTTTTGTTTTTAATGTTGTTGTTTAAAACTAGTGCTAAGTAAATTTTGTGCATTTAAAAAATTTATATTATTAGGAATAAAAGCTGCGGGAGAATTGACACATATATAAAATGCCAGATCAATATTTGACCACAGGCAACATTTGAATTCAAGGGATTTGATTATTTCAGAATTTATCAGACATTACATGTCACACACTAAAAGAAAGTAATCGAAAATTGTACAAAAGCAAATATAGCTTGTCACTTTTGATTTTCCCTTTTATTATTGGTTTTTATTATATTTCATATAAAAAAGTGAAGATTTCTGAATTTTCTGTTTAATTATATTTCTTTTTCATTTCCTTTTTTTTAAACAGATTGCAGAATCGATTTTGGAACTGTCTTTGAAAATAAAGAAGGACTGATATTGATTTGTCTTTGAAAATAATGAAGGACTGATATTGATTTGTCTTTGAAAATAAAGAAGGACTGATATTGATTGAGCAGACTTTTACAGCATGAACTGGTGAAGAAGGTGGTGAAAAGATAAAAAGTCAAGAGAACGTCCTTGCTGCACAGTCTTTATAATTAATTGCCTATGCAGTAAGGAATTTCCCTTAGACAAACTTCCCATGCTTAAGTCTCTCTGCTTAAATTAACATTGGACTGTTTTGGTCGAAGTTGTGACACCATACCATTGCATTGAGCATTCGCTTTGTAAAGATTATGAACGGAATTCTCCGGGTAAATTATTTTTGTGTTACGATGGATCTTTTATTTTTTTTTTGTTTGTTTGTTATTTATCATTCGTTTTGACATGTGTAAATTTTTTAATGTATGTAGGATTATTTATTTATAAAAACATAACTATCTAAAAGTTGTATGCAATGATTAATCAGGAAATATTTAGAATAAAACCCTAACAAGTAATGTAAAGTTGGGATGCAATGGATATCTGGCTGATTGTTTAATATTAGAAATACCATCGGATATCCGGCAGAGTATCCGATGGTATTTTACGTTGCATTTTACAAAGCATAGTCTTTGTAAAATGCAACTTTTGCTTATTTTATGGGTTTCTATAAGCATTTATGACAGTAGCTCGGTTATAGCATTGTTGAGTCGCAGATAAATTTCGGTTTGCTGCAGATAAGACACTGAAAATTCTGTTATGAGGACATATAGTAAGTTCCCTATAGTATATAGTAAAAACTCTCAAAAGTTTAAACAATTGCCAGCTTTCCTAATATTGGTAGCACAACTTTTTATAATAAATTTAACAATTCACATTTACATCTTTTAGAAAATTGTACCTTTACTTTCAGATTGTAAAATAAAATTTGAAGTTATTTATTAAAGTATGACTTTATTTATTTTCTTTTTAAGTTAAACAATAATTTTTAAATTTATGAGAAGAGAGTTGAGTAAGTTGAATGCACATAAAATGTATCATTTGTATTTTATGATTATTAAATTAATTTGGTTTGTTTACTCAGTTTTTTATTATTATTATTATTTATTCATTCCAAGCATAACTTTTAAAGCAATCCCCCAATTTGTTGTTCAGGTATACATTAATACTTTGTTTTTAAAATAATTAATGCATAAAATCTTGATTGTAAGCCTCCTCTTCTTCAAAATCAAAAGAAGTTGAATTTTGGAGGAGGGTTTATAATTCAGATTTTATTTATTTTAAAGTCATTTAAAAAACTTTTTTACCATTAATTACTTTTTTTAGTTATGAATTATGCCTGAAATATTGAATAAATTATTTGCATGAATTTCTGCACTGCTAACTAAATGTATAGCCAACAGAGTGAAAAAGTGTCCAAGTATGAGATTCGAACTGGGGCCATGGTATAGTGCACCAATGTTCTATCAATACCCAGTCTGGCACCCCCCCACTCTTATATGTTGGCAAGGCTGCATCCACAGCACAAGATGGAATATCTTCATGAGCCACATACTTGTGACAAACATGAGATAACAATAAACCTATCATCGGTTAGCTATATGCTTAGTTAGCAATGCAACTATTCTTTTATTTTACAACCATATATGGCAGGTTTGTCAAATCTTGTCACATCCGCATGCTAATTTTTTCAGAAAAGTTTTAATTAATAATTTATTTACATAATATAAACATTTTATATATTGGGACCAAGGGGATGTGAAATAAGGAGGGGTTTTGTGAAAACCGAAAAAAACTCATAACTTCTTAATTATAATACATATCAAATTAGTTTAAAGTTATTTTTACTAATAGGAAAAGGGCAGAAAATTTAGGTATCACAGAATTTTGATAAACTTAAAAATGGGTTCAAGGGACGAAAAAAATAGGGTCTTAGTGAGAAAAAAATTCATAACTTCATCAATTCTTAAGATATTAAATTGACTTAAACTTATAAATCTTCTTAATATTATCTACAACTTTTTTATTGACAAGTTTTTGATAGGACCAACTCTTACCACAAAAACAAATTAAACAAAAATAGGGGTTGACGAAAAAATTATCGTATTGAGATCCAAACAGCTTACTTTCTGACGTATTTTTATATTCATTTTTCCTCTCAAACGCATCAAATTTGCAGATTCTCTTATTCAGAAAACATAATGTGCCGTGCTTATCGATTTTTTGGTAAAGGCAGAATATATTTTTAAAAATGCTGTCAAAGTGGGCAATTTGAACCGAATTTCCCGAAGCGATAGTGCTGAAAACGAAAAAAAAATGGTCTTACTGAGAAAATAATTGTTTGTAAATCAAGTTCTAATTAATTGAACGAAAAATAAAAACACAGGTCACTTATAAAATCTCTTCAAAAAATCACGTCAGCAAATTTCAGGTTTTTACTTTTAAAAATGAGTCAAATTTGTGTCAGAAAATTTCGAGTTGTTGAGCATGGAATTTTTTTTTTTTAATATCGCCTTAATATGATTCTGATAAAACCAGCTCTTAAAGAAAAATGAAATTAAAAATTCATCAAAAGTGACCATGTAAAATTGTTGAACTGGGTTTTATCTCTAATCTTGATTTAGTTTTCGAATGATGTTTAAAAAAGTCAAAATGATGTTTTAAGACTATCTATACAACACGTCTATGATGTGCAGGAAAGCATAATTTGAAAAAAATATATTTTACTCATGTTATTGAAACATTTGGGCTGACAATAGTTGAAACATTAAGCAAGTGAAATGGTCATTGGCAAGAAATAGTCCATTAATAGAAGTGACACAGTCATTCTGTAGCATTTCAACAATCTTTATGAAAATTTGTTTTTGGACAAATTGAAGGGTGTAGAATTATACATAGAATGACACAAAATGTATAACGCTTCCGGGGTTGAACTCATCCGTTTCCTCATAATCCAAAGGCGGCCACGTTAGGCTTAAGTATTCCGATGCCGTATTTGCCGACTGCCTTATTTAATCTGTCTATCTATTTGTTGTGTAACATATTCTTCTTCCATTTTTCTCGAACCTTCAAAAAGTATACAATTATAACGCTTTAAGATCTAATTTAAAAATAACCAGATACCAACAACAGGGTTCCGATGTATACAAGCGATTACCGTTGCCATTCATAAGCACAAATTACAAATCCAAAAACAAATGAATGACTCTTTCAGCTATTCATTAAATGCTCTTAAAATATTTTGCAAAAGCATATTAATATTTTGAAATACGTTTTTCACTTTTGTTTACATTTATTTACAGTTTGAATTCAGTATACACGGTTAAAAATATCGCGAAAAATTACCTCTGTTTTTCAAGGCTATCTATTTTCTGACCAATGAGAACACTTTATGGTGTTCAGTGAATATAGCTATATTCGGCGATTCATTCCCGTGAATTATTTTGTACCGGATTAACGTTTCCTTTCTAAAAACAAACGTATTTCAAATTATTTAAAAGCTTTATTATGGTTTTACAAATATTTTAAGAGCAAAATCGGATGTCGACCGTATTTTTTAATGATTCGTTCAAAGAGTCATTCAATTGCTTCTGGATTTGGAATTTGTGTTGTACATGTGGCATCACGACACACGAGTGAATGTTGATTTGATTTTCAATCTTAAAACGTTGAGTAAAACGTGCTTTCTTTTCCACTATTCGCAAAAGTTACATTTTTAGACAGGATATTCAAAATAAATTAATATTTATAAGAGATTACATTCAATTATCAAATATTCAGCTGCGATAACTTGAGTTAAAATTAGATTGGTAGCTTTATCTATCCCTATATGAAAGTAAACAAACAATTGATTCATTCGTCTTGAACTTTTAAAATATTAAAAGAAACGTTTATATGCTCTGTCGCGCCATCTGTCGGTAGTTAAAAAAAAGAAATTTTTTTAAAAATGTTTTTTGAATTCTGAAGACATTGGGGGGGGGGGGGGGGGGGGAATGAATATTTCTTATAAAATGAAATTAGAATATCAGAAATATGTAATGCCGTGTACTACATATATATATATGTATATATATCAATGCATTATTATAATAAATAAAATTTTGTATTTTGTAGGGAAAATAAATTTGTAATTTAATAACAGAATTTGGGCAAATAAATTGTTAATGTAATTAATAGTTGCAATTTACTTATGTGATAAAAGATGATTTTTAATTATCAAAATTTATTACAGGTTTCTTTTATGCATGTTTAAAAGAAATCGGGATTTTCCCTGATCAACTTTTTAAAATTTAAGTTATATAATTATTATTTTGGCAATTAATAAAAACAAATAAACTTTCTGTTGGAATTGTCTTTTATTTTACCACATACCATCAGATAAAATAGTTAATTGACAATATGTTTTAAAATAACATTATTAGTACTAATTTGAATGTTTTTGTGAAATATTTCTTCAAATTTTGTGAGTGAAGTTCATTTGCATACTTTATATCAGTATTTACCAATTCAATTAATAATTTTCTTGCCAATTAAATTTCAATGAAAAATAGGCTGTTTTTACTTTACCCCACCTGACCCTATTAATCAGACAAGACAAAATTTATTACTTCACAATTCTTTTTATAATGCAATGCTATATAATTTTTTTGAAAATGCAAACACGTCATTCTGACGGGCTATATTCTAGTTTATTTATAGTTTCAAACTTGGGTATTGTTATTGAAAAAAATCAAAGTTTGGGTTCGTTTTGATATGTAGATAACCCTCTACGCAAATTTTATATACACCATTTAAAAGTAGGCTTTATTTCCAATCGTTTGGTACCAATAAATTTCTTATACAATAATTTGTTGTAGAGTTAGCAGGGGGTGTTTACTTTTATTTTTTTCCACGACTGTTATATGTGTAGAAATTTTTTTACTGAAATTTAACTTGCAAATTAAAAATATATATCCAAACGCTACATGTCTGAATATTTTTCAGTATTTCTCTTTTCTCTGCAATAATTGTTTGATGAGTTCATATTGGAATCATTACACTGTGTTTTATTATATTTAGATGGATAATTAGCTTTTTTATATTAAATAAATTATATAAATATTGAAAAAAATTGTTTGTATATGCGACAGTTAAATATGTTGCCAGAAAACTCACAAACACGACCCTCACTAAAGGATGGCCCAAACGTTTGTGAATACTGTTACACTTGGAAAATTTACAAACTTAGTTGGCAAATTTGTTTAAAACTTTAATAAAAACTATAATACACTTTCTATTTCTGATAGACTTGGCAAAAGTTACAAGTATGATTGGGAATATTATTAGGCTTTTTACAAATAAGAACTATATTACATTTTCTAATTGTGGTAACTTGGCAAAATTATAAAACTAGTTTGCAAATGTCGAGAACTATTTATTTTTGCTTCTCAATGAATTGGCAACCATATTATCGAGAATTACATATTAAAACACATATGGAATGATATAAAACTAAAAAAATTCTGTAATTTTGACTCTAAATCTGAACTGAAAGTTTCATTGTTTAAATCTGTAATGATGTGCGTATTTTAGGGAGTCTACCGTATTGAATAAATAATCATCTAAATTCCATCCTCCCCCACCCTATCCACCAGAATTTTGGGTTATAAATAGACAAAACATAAATTTTTTTTAATACATTCACTACCGAGGAGGCATACATGGCATCGCTTGATCACACATTTGACATTCCCAGCGGCGACACATATGCACCCTTGGTACTGAAAGTCGTAAACATGAGAATCTGATGGAACTTAGTTAAAGTCAGGGCTGCGGAGTCTGTAGGTAAAATGACCGACTCCGACTCCTGGATTTCTGAAACAATCGACTCCGACTCCGGCATACACACAAGGTTTCTCAAAAATATTGAAATGCGCTTTAATTTTTTACCTGTTGGAGACATATAGATAATGCAAATTGAAAAAGTGTTCAAAATTAAATAGTAATTCAGATTAAGAAAGACCGAAACCGAATTTCAGTAATATTTCCATTTTCGGCCGAAAATTTCGTTAGATTAGTTCTAAATACAGTAATAAAAACAATTACATTTATTACTTTTTATGGGGTGTCCATTACTGGAACAAAGGGTGTCCATTACTGGCATTTTAGGCCTTTTGATATATTTCTGCTATTTACATTTAAATTTTGATTCATATTGGGAAATAAGACTATGGGAATGGTTAAATATTGTTGATAAATTAATATAATATTGAAAAAACTGGAATATAATACACATAACTATTACTTACAAAACAATTTTTAGAGAAATTCCTTAAGGGTATCCATTGCTGGCACTTCTACCCTATTTATAGATATATAGCTATATAACCCATATAATCCGACTGACAGGATTTCCTGCCAAGCATTATAGAGAGTTCAGCGCTTTAAAAAAAATTAAATTGTTCGGTTGACACCAGTTTTTTGAAATAATAATTTTCTCCTTACTAATTTTCTCCATTATTAGATGAAAGGAATATTACTCTTAAAGTGCCGAGTAATTATGCTCATATTATAAAAATGTAGTTATCTACATTTGAGATTGTAATGCCTGTATTTATAATTTACAGTTTATATACCAATTATTCTAATATCTCATTATTAATCATTGCATACACCTTTTAGATAGTTATGTTTTTAAAAATAAATAAATAAATAATGCATTAAAAAATTTACACTTATCAAAACTAATGATAACAAAAAATGATCCATCGTGATACAAAAGTCATTTACCTGGTTCTTAATCTTTACAAAGCGAATGAATGCCCAATTTCAGGTTATGCATTAAAATTCCTTTATTAAAAATAAGTATAAAGTTGTTTTTTAAAAAAATACAAGTTAAAAAAAAAAATAAGACTGTTTAATTGTTTAACTTAAAAGAAAGAAAATAGAGTCATACTTTAATAAACAACTTCAAATTTTATTTTACAATCTGAAAGTAAAGGTACAATTTTCTAAAAGATGTAAATGTTAATTCTTAAATTTATTATAAAAAGTTCAACTAGTATCAATATTAGGAAAGCTGGCAATTCTTTAACCCCTTGGGGACGAGCGACACGTATACGTGCCGGAAGTAGGCCTAAGGATCCTCATTTATCCTCACCAGTAAAATTTTACTGTAAAATTTGCCTTATTTAAACCGAGCATTTTCCCGATTTGAATAGGCACAAACAATTTGAATAGGTAGCAAAGTAATAAACATTTCGTAAAAGGCTCCCGTCGCGAAGGGGTTAAACTTTTGAGAGTTTGTGGGTTTTTACTATAGGATAGGGAATTTACAATATGCCATATTTTGCATATAAACAAAAGACTTTCTTCATTGTTTGGGGCTAAACAATCTGTGCTATCTGCACTATATATTCCCTTTGCTGCACTCTGCTGGATATCCGATGGTATTTCTGATTGAAAAATCCACCAGATATCCATTGCATCCCAACTTTACATCACTTGTTAGTTTTATTCTAAATATTTCCTTATTAATCACTGCATACAACTTTATATTAGTTATGTTTTTACAAATAAATAATGCTAGATACATTTAAAAAAATTACACATATCAAAACTAATGATAAATAAAAAAAAAATGATCCATCGTGATACAAATTAATTTACCTGGAGAATTCCGTTCACAATCTTTACAAAGCAAATGCCCAATGGTATGGTGTCACAACTTCGGCCAAAACAGTCTAATGTTAATTTAAGCAGAGAGACTTAAGCATGGGAAGTTTGTCAAAGGGAAATTCCTTACTGCATAGGCAATTAATTATAAAGACTGTGCATGCAGCAAGGACGTTCTCTTGACTTTTTATCTTTTCACCACCTTCTTCGCTAGTTCATCATGCTGTAAAAGTCTGCTCAATCAATATCAGTCCTTCTTTATTTTCAAAGACAAATCAATATCAGTCCTTCTGTATTTTCAAAGACAGTTCCAAAATCGATTCTGCAATCTGTTTAAAAAAAAGGAAATGAAAAAGAAATATAATTAAACAGAAAATTCAGAAATCTTCACTTTTTTATATGAAATATAATAAAAACCAATAATAAAAGGGAAAATCAAAAGTGACAAGCTATATTTGCTTTTGTGCAATTTTCGATTATTTTCTTTTAGTGTGTGACATGTAATGTCTGATAAATTCAGAAATAATCAAATCCCTTGAGCTCAAATGTTGCCTGTCGTCAAATATCGAACTGGCATTTTATATATTCAGACCTGCCAACCTTTGAAAGTGAGAAATCGTAGCACCCCAAATTCAAATTAATCTAGAGGTTGGTTGGTTGCTGTTTTTTACGCTGCAAATCGGGAACTGGTTGCTTTTGGTTCGGGCCGAATTTAGATTCCTGCAGGTTCGGTTAACCCGATTTTTCAAAAGTTAGTTCTTTATATTCTTTCAGATTAAAAACTATATGTATCATAACAATAAACATAACGATTTTTGTCTGCGTGCGATGTTTTCTGAAGAGAGCACACAGCTGGGGGTGATTCTAAGTAAAAAAAAAAAAAAAAAAAAAATCAGAAATTGACAGAAAATTTCCTGTAAGGAGTGTGTGTGTGTGTGGCGGCGGGGGGGGGGGGGGATTACAATCTAATTATGCATTTTTTTCGCGGCCTTTTCACAAAATTCGCGTTTTTTTCCGCGATGCTTTGGCGAAATTTGTTTTTTTCTGCGATCCTTTGGCGATTTTTTTTTTACCGATTCTCTGACGAGATTGGCACATTTTCGGCGATCGTTTGATGAAATTTGCGGGTTTTTTTTTTTCGCGATTCTTTGAAGAAATTTGCGTTTTTCCACAATCCTTCGACCAAATTCGCGTTTTTCCCGCGGTCTTTGACGAAATTTGGGTTTTTTTCGCGATTCTTTGAGGAAACTTGGATTTTTTCCGCATTCCTTTGACGAAATTTGCGTTTTTCCACAATCCTTTGAAGAAATTAGCATTTTTTCGCGATCCTTTGACGAAATTCGCGTTCTTTCCGCGAGCCTTTGACGTAATTTGGATATTTTTTCCGTGAGCCTTTGGCGAAAGTTGCGTTTTTCTGGCGATCCTTTGATGAGATTTGCGTTTTTTTCAATCCCTTGGAACAATGTGTTTTTTCGGGATCCTTTGATGAAATTCGCATTTTTTTTCGCGATTCTTTGAAGAAATTTGCGTTTTTTCGCGACCCTTTGAAGAAATTTGCTTTTTTTCGCGATTCATTCACGAAATTTTCGCTTTATCAAGATCCTCTGACGAAATTTGAGTTTTTCTGCGATCCTTTGATGAAATTGGCATTTTTTCTGCGAACGATTAACGAAATTGGTTATTTTCGGCGTGTGTTTTATTTGAAGAAAATCGTAGTTTTAGACCTATTTTCGTAGCATCGTAGTTGTTAGCTCCAAATCGTAGAAACTGCGATTTTTTCGTAGCAGTTGGCAGGTCTGTATATGTGACAATTCTTCTTCAGCTTTTATTCCTAATAATATAAATTTTTTAAATGCACAAAATTTACTTAGTACCAGTTTTAAACAACATTAAAAACAGAAAGAACCATTGAAAGAGGTGTATCTCAATATCAGGCCAAAAAGGCGTCTTCATCAGCTATCACTTCCAATGCACTGGTAATTGTTAGTAAACAAATCAAATTAGATTAAATAGAGTTGGTTTGGCATTGTTAACAAATAACGAAACATTATGCACAGCTGTTGAAAATAAAATACTAGTTTCTTTCACAAGAAGATCAATTTGCTGTGCAGTCTTATAAATACATTAAGTTTCTAATTCCGGAAATTTGTATTTTAAAAGTTGTTAAAGGAGGGGGGGGGGGGAGAGAAGAGGGATACTTTTTTTAAACAAAACCTTAGAAATGCTACTATTTTATTAGGCATGATTTCACATTATTCAAGATTGAAAAGATTAGATATGTACCCTTTATGTGTGTTTCAGTTTAGATGTAGAAACAGAATGTAATACTTATAGCACTAATATAAATTATGGCTAATGATTCTTCATAGCTTCTGGATTATATTTCTTTACCCAGACATCGCATACAATTACATGCAGGAATACTATCTTTATAAAATTTGATTAAATAGGTAGTAGGAAAGTAAAAAACTAAATAAAGACATTTCCGGTAATCAAATAGTAAATTAAGGAAAAAAAACCCCACAAATAACGTAAAAACGACTGAAGAATACATTTAACCTGCAGGAATATCAAGCAAAATAAATTAAAAGATCACCCTTGTTCTCAGATTCAGCAGGGAATTTTATGTAAACTATACACCAAATAAAGAAATCTTAACACACACGTACAAAAAAAAGGGCAAAAACACAATGTAATTCAGATAAATTTAATATGGAGTAAGTCTGAACAATAGAAATATCAACTGAAAGAAATTAAAACCTTAAAAACAAACACTTTAAAATGACTTTGGAAAATTCATAACGTCCGCCATTGATGCTCTCCACGGTGGCCTATCTTTTTTAATGAATTAAAAAAAAAAAATGAAGCACTTAATCATAAGTTTTATCAATTCATATGAATGCCTTACCTCAGATTTACCAAAACTGTTTCAGAATAGCGTTAAATAAATTTATTAATATCAGTACAGGGCCTTTTTTTCCACGCTTACTGTAAATTTCAATGGGATACCGAAACTTCCGTTCTCCAGCCGCCATTTACGTGACGTCATCACTTCGGTGGCGTATTACGCTCTATGGAAATGTCCGATCTTGGATGTTAAACTATGCTGAGCACAGCCTGGGCATGCGTCCTTTATGCATGCCACCATTCACATATAGATACACCTTAGCTGTATAGCTTCTTTTTGCTCAAACTATGGATAACCGCATTACATTACTTGGGCGAATCTCATTACCTCTAAATCTTTATTAACCCGGGAATGCTCGCGCATATCCAGGGTATGAACAATTAACACTTTCCCACCAATAAATTCAAAGAAATATCATCATTTTATTTAATCGTTGACCTTGCTCGCAAATTCTGCGCTAAAATAATTTGAAGATTACTTTTCGAAAATTAGTGGTGAGAAATGTAATAACTGTGCGCACCCTGGGTATGACATACCCTGCGCGTGCAATCCCGGGTTAACTTAGCGATAATGACAGGTTCGGAAATCTGCTTTTGTTCAAAATCTTTTCGACCAGCAAAATTTTATTGCCCATGACTCTTAAATTAAGGCGCTCTAGATTTATTTACGATTTCTGACGCCGCGCGCGTGCTCAGAAGTTTTTGCCATGGAGTAGGTCTTCTCGAAGAAAAGAATTTTTAAATAATTCAATTATTTCATTATTTTTATGGTTCAAAACATTTAAAACCAACGACTATATTTCTTTATCTTTCCAAAACATGGTTTCGTAACAGGAATACATGCCAATGTTCACTCAGATAAAATTCAAAATATTCGGGAAAAAGTCACTGACCTAATTTATCCACATCAGCATTCAGTCAACCGCACACAAACTTCGCGCAAGCTACCCCAAAAAAATTATGTGGGCGATTTGATCACGTGATTGTGCGTTTTGTGCTTATGGTTCATTGGTTATACTTTGTTTGGTAGGTTGATTGATACAATTTAACAATTCAATTGGAGATCTAAATATTTTAACTTTTTAACAATTTTCTTTTTATTTGTTTAAAAATGATTTATCAGTTGTTTTATATTTTTCGTGATAGATAGAATGCTGTTAATAAACCAAAATTTTGATATCAACATATTACAAGATTTTGAAATTTGCACTGTTAGTTAGACAAATATTCAGAGAAGGTTTTAGTATATATATTTCTTATTTTATGATTGCCGTGTGGATTAATACCGTGTGGATAACAGACCAAAATACATCGTAAAACATGAGAAACAAATGACACTCAAAATCACGTTAGTATAAGCAAAATACTTAATTATACTTTCAGTAAAAAATTTATAAGCATTCTAATAATATTTTATTCACTACAAAACTAGACGGCAAACCTCGTATATTTTATCTCTTTAAAAAAGAGATAAAATATTGTGCAGATATTTTTCGTTAAAATAATATACATCTAATGCATTTTATTTTTATAATATTTTCATGTTGATTTTAACACCATAAAAAATGATTAGCATCCTAATCTCGATAAAAATTCACTCCTAAAGTACTCAAAAAGAAAAAAGAAAGAAAAACATCAAGAAATTACCCTACGCTCAAACGGATATTTTCGCACAATACTTATTTTTTCATTTGCTTAATATATATATAATATATATTAAGCAAATGAATGGTAATTTCTCGATGTTTTCTTTCTTTTTTCTTTATATATTATATATATATATAGATATATACACACACACACATATATATTTTCAGCTTATAGCTTTTTTCCCACAGAAAACAACCGATTTGCTTGTATCATTGAATTCTGTACTCTTGAAAACGTAATTCAGTATATAAGTTTTTCAATTTTTTCGGAATCCATATTCTTCTTTTTTTCTTCCATGTTAATTCTTGTAATTAGGTATACGGTACTTTATTTTACACATGCAGTTCTATATTGTTGGTTTATGGCGTGTAGTCAATCATTCACAATATTGCAGTTTTTGATGATGGTTTGTGATGTTTAATTAATGGTTATATATATATATATACCCTATATATACATATATATCACTTTGAAACGAAACTTTGAATATTAAAAGGCGTTCAAATCAAAAACTTTCATCGAGAAATACCTCATTTTCTCGTTTAAATAAGTATTTTATTATTATAATAGAAATACATGTGCTTCTGCATCATTAATATAAAAATTTATTTTTATCAAAAATATCATATTTTATATGAAAAATATAAAGCAATCAATAAAAAAAAAAAAAAAAAAAAAAAAAAAAAATCACAAATACAACTTCGGAAGCATTCGAACCCATAACCCCTAGTCTTGAATTCAATGCTCTATCCATTCAGCCGCCTAGCTTACACTTCACTTGCAACAGATTATCTTTATAATTAGCTCTATAATTAATGAAATCCATGATCTGTTCCTGAATTCGCTGAATGTTTATTCCATCCACAATAAAGACCCACCACTCCATGTTCCTGTCTCCTGAGCTCGCGCGCGCGGCGCGCGTGCTTCTTGAACATACCCATAATTGTCTTTTCACAACACTTTAAAAAAATTATGTTTCAATTAAATTTTTTCTGAATTTTCGGTACTGCTAGAATAAATTAAGTAAACTAGAATTTTTTTGAAAATATACTAGTCGATGAACACCGAAAAATATTTTAAAGAGATTTTTTTAGTCAATAAATTCAAATTTATTTTTATTTTAAAGCCTTTGTACTATTTTCTAAACATTTTTTGAGTGATGACGCGATAATCGTCTGCTTAATTTTTTATATTTTTACTGGCAGTAAAGAAATTTTCATTAGAGAACCATTTTAAAATTTATGATGTAGCTGAAATTAAGGTAAGAAACCATAACGGTAAGCTGTATTTAAATTATTTATACTAGTATAAATTAATACAAATGTTAAGAGTAATTTTTTAGCTCTTTTACTATAAGATTTAGCTATTCGTAACTTCTAGGTATTTTATAAAGGAAAATGCATAAAATTTTAAGTGTAGTTTGATCGACAATTGTATGTTCCATATGTAGTAGAATTTTTTTTAATTAATCTTTTAAAGGTTGAAATAAGATCCGTTAATATTTTAAATTATTTTTTCCTTTGAGTGCTATAGTTTAAAGATATCCATCATTATAATTGGGAGAAAAATTTACACAGGTTTTGTATGATTTTTTCTTTATTAATTTAGTTTTTCTAAATGTTAATATCGTCGCTACCATGTCAAACTATCCAATGTTAAAAGATGCATTTTTAGGTGCGTTCGTAATTATATAAATACGTAGCACCTATAGTCGTCGTTCAGTTCGTCCTTCTGTCCGTCTGTCTGTCCGTCCGCATATAACAGAGCAAAAACTATCCAATCGAATGGTCTGAAATTTTAAATATATAATTGTTGCAAAATTTTGTCGAGTAATTTCAAATTTGTGAAAATCGGATGTATAGTTTAATTACAGGGACAGCCAAAAGTTTTCCGTTACATTACGGCCAATGGGAAATAATTATTTCAAGTATATTTTAATGATGTTACAGACTTCGGAAAGGTCTGAAATTTTAAATGTATAATTTTGCAAAATTTTGTCGAGTCATTTCAAATTTTATGAAAATCGGATGCATAGTTTAATGACAGGGACATTCAAAAGTTTTCCGTTACATTAAGTTCAATGGGAAAACATTATTTCAAGCGCATTGTAATGATGTTACAGCATTTCGAACAGAATGAAGTTGATATGCACTTATGAAGTGAACAAAATTATACATTCAGTACAATATGCGGCGCAAAAAATATTTATAAAATTAGTTATAGTACGAACGCACCTCATTTTGCCACGTTTGACGAGCAATTTCCAACTTGTCCATATTAAGTGCCATTCTCTTTTACTGTGCATGATACGTATGATGCAAAATCCTTAAGTTTCTAGCTTATTTAGAAACTTAGATAATGATTGTTTCAAAGTATCCAGTATGCACATTTTTCTAAAATTTACAGTATCAAACTGTCAAATATGGCATATTCGATACTTTGCCACAAATGGTTACAATAGTTTCTTTTTATTACCCGACTGCCAAGAAAGGTTATGTGTTTGATGCGTATCTGGGTATGTGAATTTCTTTATACCCTCGAAACATCCCAACAGCTAGAGGGATTTTAATGAATGAGATCTCTATCGATTCGTCTTAACCGCCCAAAGGTTATAGGCTAGGTTTTGTTTTTATAAATTTAAAATGGCGGTCGTAAAATGCAGAAAGGCGGTAGAGACGAAAAAAAATTTTACTCACCCTATTGAGTGGCATATAATTGGATAGGTCTTTCAAAATGAAGACGATGTTTCATTGACTATTTTACATTCAGCAGCTCCGTTTAACCCGGGAGAACTCGCTGCATGAGATTTTTTCTCACAGTCGTACTTTTTTAAGACTCTTATTTAAATCATTTTTCATTTTAATTAAAATTTCAAAATTTTTATCAATTATTTTACCTATTTTGTGAATAAAAGTACTAAGCCAACCAAAAAAAGTTGATATTATATGAATGTAAAGTAAAAGAAAAGCAATTGGGCATTCTCACTAGCGAGTTCTCCCGGGTTAAATATTACACAACCTGGAAGTTGTGTAGGTAGGATCTCTAGCTTTACTGCAACTCTAACTTTCATAGACATCTATAGGCCTCATCAAAACATTGTTTATAGATAGGAACTAACAATGAAACACAACTTAAAAGTCATCAATATAGGTAAATAAAAAAAATAGGTAAGCAATATAAAAAATAGTTTCACATTTATGAGAAATAATCAATTAGTTCGCTTTTTACGCAGTCGGATTTTTTGGTTTTTCAAATTTAATTTTTACTTGTTTCTAATCATCCGTACTAATGTCAAACTATTCAATATGGAAATAGTCTTTTTTTTCAGGATGGTAAAAATCTGTTTTATTTATAGATTCGAAATTAGTGCAATTGGCACATGTTTTTGACGCATACTAGGGTAGATGAGACAGTAATGGACACCCTTAAGGAATTTCTTTTTTAATTATTTTTTTATTAATAGTTATAATTATTATATTCCAGTTTTTTTAAATATTATATTAACTTATCAACAATATTTAATCCTTCTTATAGTCTCATTTCCCAATATGAATCGAAATTTAATTTTAAATAACAGAAATATATCAAAACACCCAAAAGCCCAGTAATGGACACCTTCTGGCCCAGTAATGGACACCCTCTGGCCCAGTAATGGACACTCTCTGTTCCAGTAATGGACACCCCATAAAAAGTAATAAATATCATTGTTTTTATGACTGCATTTAGAACCAGAATTTAATGACTACATACTAATGAAACAAAATAGTTATTTTCAAATAAATTTAACAATTAGGATACCAGTAATTAATAAAATATTTGTGATGATCATTTACTGTTTGCATCAATTATTGTAATTATCAGAAGATCGATGTTTTAATTATTTTAGATGGATAGTTTAAAATACTAAATATCAGGCAATTACAGATATCAAATTATTGAAACAGTGGGGAATTTAAAAACTAATAAGGGGCTAAGCCTTATGAGCCCCTCTTTGACTGTGCTCTTAAACAATATTTTCTGCTTCCTGGCTGGTTTTATTGCCAGATTATAAAATATGCAAGGTACATATACATAAAAAAAGAATAAAATATTTAAGTTTTATTAATCACATAAAATAATTTAAAAGCAGCTATTTATAAAAGTTTTGGTGTTATTACATTTTGGTAAGTATAATTAAAAAATTAAATTTGATTATTTAGGTTTGCAGTTAAGTCAAAACATTTTAAGCACTATAAACATTACTGAAATTGCATTTTTAGCAATGTCTACATGGGGTGTCCATTACTGGAAAATGACTAATTAACCATCCCAGTAATGGACACTCCCTCTTAAAATCTTAAAAATAAATGAAATTTTGTAAATGGCCTTTAGTATATAAAATTCTAAGTTTTCTATTGCTACTCAAACAAAAACATTCAAATTTTGCAAGAAAATAAATAATGTATAAATTAAAAATAATAAATATATTACAAATCATCAGACATACGAGTAAAATTACATAAATACATTTAATACAATTAAAAAGCAAACGTTTCAAGCTAAATTTTAGCCCCTCATCAGTGCAACAAAACATTTAAATGACAGAAAACTATACATCATGTTTACAGTTAAAAATTATTAGCAGTTAAAATTAAATAAAGTATAATTTTTTTTTTTTTTTAAACAATGCTGAGTATTCAGGAGGAAGTGCACATGATTCATTTATCGGCGACGTTTGCTTACGAGTGAACACACCTTCCAGAAAAACTCTACTTTTAATATTATTGCAACCGGATCCGATAACTTTCATATTCGTGAAATCTGGGATGGTCGGTCTGGGAAAAATTCGGTATCCAAAGAATGCTGTACAATTTTAGACTGTAGGTTTCCAGATTTGTAAGTACGTTTATGCTCGGCAAGGCGAATGGCGCAAGTGCGACCAGTTTCGCCAATATATACTGAATATATTATATATGCGAAAAAAAAAAAATATATATATATAACGATTAATTAAACATTACCGACCTTCATCAAAAACCGCAATATTGTGAATGAAATGACAATAAAAATGGATACCACAAACCCATAATATACAACTGTATGTATAAAATAAAGTGCCTTATACATATATATATGTATTGTCAGAGATTAATAAGCAAACATTTAAGACAGAAAATAGATTTTTAACAACTTCTGTAACTTAATTGGGCTGAATCCCAGAACAAGCGAGACTCTTGGCGACCATTAATTTGGCAAGGCGATAAATCGTTTCTTCTGGTAGTGTCAGATTTTTCGTATTTTGGTTACGCCTACCTGAAAACATCGTTTTATTGACGTCATTGATGATGTATTCTGAAAATCGAGATTGAAAAATTAGCTCAGCGGTGGTTTGACAACTCAACTCCGCATGTTTTGTAATTTGTTCTAAGGAAATTTCTGGAGAAGAGAGACATTTTGTATTGGTTTTTAATTGTAAAATTAAAATGACGGCAATGTAAAGTTTGATATTGTTAATATTTGTTCTTTTTTTTTTTTTGCTGTTTTTATTTGTAAAATTTGAAAATTAAAGTGCCTGTGTGATTTAGTTTGAAATTATGAGTATTTGTTCAATTTTTTTGCTGGAAAGTTAAATGACAAATTACCGATGACTGAAAATTTGCAAAATTATGGCAAGTCAACATTTTTTAGTGTTGGGTTTCAAGAAAGGAGATGTCTTTTTAAAGTATGTTAATAATTTTATGCACATTTTATTGTAATGTTTTGTTAGCCGCTTATTGTATGTTTCTCATACATGGCAGGCCTTACAAGTTTTTTTTTGTTGTTTGTTTGTTTTTTTAGATTGCTGCACGGTTAGTTTGCTGAATACAGTGTTTTTTTTTTTCACATGCATTTATTGACTGCTGCTTTAACGAGTTTTATGAATTTTTGAGATTGCTGCTCTGGTTTGCTGAATCCAGTGATGTTTTTTTTTTTTTCCGGTAAATGAACGCGAAGCGTTCATACTTTCATTACTAACTGCCGCTTTAAGGAGTTTCTTGCGTTTTTCAGATTGCTGTATTCAGTGATATATATATTTATTCTTGAACGCGAAGCGTTCATATTTTCTTAAATTAGAAATGAATTGTTCAATGTTTACTCTGATATAGATAGGTACTTTAAAAGATTGAAATGACGCGATGATTTTTTCTGAAAGTTGTTAAATGGAAATTTTAATCTTTAAATCATTACTCTGATTTAGAAAGGCAGTTTTAATCGTTTGTTTTATTTTGAATCTCATAAAAATGAGCTTTCCTGTGTTTTCTAATACGTCATTATTTATAAATGTTGTATTTCCCATGATTCCAGGATGATGACGTAGTAGAAAAGAGTCTGGCTTCAGGTTGCCGCATTTTAGGTTGGCATACGTGGGGTCGTTGGCGCGTGTCAGAAAAGTCGCTAAACGGTGTGTCTCGCCTGTTCTGGGATTGTGCCCTTAATTGTTTTTATTTAAATGGGGAGGGATTAAGCCCTATGAGCCCATCTTTGACTGTGCCCTTAAACAATATTTTCTGCTTCCTGACTGGTTTGTTTACTATATTATAAAATATGCAAGGCATAGTTATATGCATTTAAAAAGAGTATATTGAAATTTTATTAACCACATAAAATAACTTAAAAGCAGCTATTTATAAAAGTTTTAGTGTTATAATATTTTGGTCAGTGTAATTTAAAAATTAAATTTGATTATTTAGGTTTTCATTTAAGTCAAAATATTTTATGAACTATAAACATTACTGAAATTGCATTTATAGCAATGTCTGCATGAGGTGTCCATTACTGGAAAATGACTAATTAAGCATCCCAGTAATGGACACCCCTCTTAAAACCTTAAAAATAAATGAAATTTTACAAATGGCTATTAGTATATAAAAGTTTTCTATTACAACCAAAACAAAAAGCTGCAAATTTTGCAAGAAAATAAAGAATATATAAATTTATGTATATATGACTAAATATATAAATATATGAATTCAGCTCCTACCATGTTCATTTAGATCTTCACTGAAAAACAGTGGAACTTCGAACATTGTTTTCTGCTTCCTGATTGGTTCGGTTAAGAGTGACAACAATAATGCAAGATTATAAAATATGCATGGGTGAGTAATGGAAAAAAATTAATAAAACTAAATTTTTATTGGTTATTTTTTTATAAACCAAAAACATTGAAAGACGTCCATTACTGGCACATCTACCCTATATAGAAACCTGTAGCTCATTTGCAGGGCTCCACAAACTAATTCGAGTACTTTTCTGGCTATGGACGGTAATTATGTTTTTAGTAATGACTTTTACTAAATTATTTGCTTAAATATCTGCTCTCACCTTATTAAATGGTAAATTTTCGTTGTAGTATTCAGGATGTGTTGGAAAATGTTTCATAATCTATGCTTAATGCGTGATTTTTCTTTCTTTTTTTAAAAAAATTATAATTTATATTTTGTAATGATATGGCAACTCGGTTATTCTAGTACTGCGAGGAAAAGACAGAAATCATCTAACGTCAAAATACAATAGACAAATAGAGTGACTATTGAAGTATATCGTCCTTAAAATAGTGCATTTTCAATGAGTTTTAAAATTTCAGCATTTTCCTGTCATTACACGAAAAAACATTTAATTTTGAATGTAAATTATGTGATTTTCATTTAATTTGCAGTGTAAAAATAATTTTCCTTATATTGTAACTGTGTTAATGAAATTTTCTTTACTTTCCTCTGTCTTATGTTATTTTTTAAACTTTAATGTTAGAACATATTTATATTCCATGAAATTAAGTCATCTGCGGTTACTGTTCTTCTGCTTTAACCCCTTCTCGGTCTTTTTTTTTTTTTTTTTCGAATTTCCAATACCAAAAAAGCATTTTTTTTTTTTTTAATTGCTGAAAATTAATATATGTTCTATCCTGAATTGGAAAATGTAAAATATTTTCGTTTGTAACCAATTTTTGTTTGACCAGTGGTAAAAAAAAAAAAAAAAAAAAAAAAATCAAAATCAAAATATCACTGAACCGCAGTTTTTCCTGAAATGCATTCAAGTTTAAAAAAAAATAGCCTGAAACTATATTTATCAAATCTATTTGAAGTATAAACACAAAGTTGGCAACATTTCGCCAAATTTGGCAAAATCTTGCCAACATTGATTTTCTGAACAGCTTTTTACATAAAATTTACACACATAAGATACAGAGCTCATATCCTCTTCTTCACTTTCAGATTCACTAGAATCTGAAAAAATTTCATCACTTGATAAGTCAGAGCTCTCATCTTCTGACTGAGAGATATTATATTCACTTCCCTCAGAAGAATCACTCTCTGAATCCACCATATAAGCCATTTTAACATGGAACAATAACTAACGAACGCCGATATTACAACAAATTCGAAAATAATAGAACTAGTTGCGCCATTTCTTAGCACTATGCAGAAATACAGAAGACGATCCCAGAATATACCAACGTGTAAGTTGCAAAAAATTCACTTTCAAGGATAAAAATTTTCTTCGCGTCGCATGACATGCACTGTAAAAAAAAAAAAAAAAAAAAAAAAAAAAAATGGTAACGTTCCATGTAAAATCCAGGAACGTTTCGCCTTTTCTCAGGTTTTCAGAATAATTTAGCTCTTTCCTGTGAAATTCTGGTTTTCTTATCTGAAACGTTCCTGAACAAAAGTTGGAAACAGCAAAACGCTGCGGCCGCCATTTATTAATTTTTTGCTATAATCCGTTGCTCGCGCGCGAGTGTCGAAAACGAATTTCTTAAATGAATGTAAAAAAATCAATATGGAATGCAAATAAATCAATAGACGACATAATCCTTTACGTCTCTATTGTCAAGACAATTCAGATGAAAATACAATACCTCTGTGACATCGCTTATCTCTCGTACTTGTCTGTGGAATGTTTAACGAGCAGACCGTGTTAAAAAAATACACCTATTATTTGGATCTCCATTAACCAGGGGACCGTCAAACATGATTCTCACTGATTTTGATTAATTTAAAGTATGTTTTGGAGTTCTTATCTCTAATTAATCTTGTGAAAGGATTTCTTCAAATGGGCCTTAGATTTTCAGAAATTAGATGCCGAGGTTTAGCATACGTTTCAAATACCCATTAGTTTGCAGCTCTCAACGTGTCTTTCGTGGTGTGGACGCAGAAAGCTCGCACGCCACCCGTACGGCCCGAGTTCGATGCTACCTCTTGACTTTTTTTTTCTTTTTTAATTAATTTTATATTTTAACACTTTATTACAATTTGATTTAAATTTGATATATATTTGACACTTTGAATTGCTGCAAATTTGAATTTTTTTTTATTTTCGGAAAAAATATACAATTACGTTTAGGTTCTTTTTTTTTTTTTCATGAAAATTTATATGTATTTTATCTAACTTGTAAACTAACATAATTACTGACGAAAATCCAAAATATTTTATGTCTAGATTTTTTTTTCTAATTATTATTTACATTTATATATTTTTATATTTTAAGCAAAGTTCAGAAACAATATATCATATATATATTTACTTTATTGAATTTTAACTGAAAATTTATTTTTTCGTGTAAATTATAAATAATAATTTTGATGTCAATTTCAAAATATTTTTTCATTCTAACAAATAATGATAATAAAGCGAAAATTGTCAACTGGAAATGTAAAAATCGTCTGCGGATCCCGCATGCTGTGAAATGTCAGTAATGTTTTGCTGTCAACAGAAATATTCCTGGTATTTCGCAGGAAACTTACTGGCATTTCTGTAGAAAGTTTTTAACATATACAGTAAAGTTCCAGTCATTTTCAAAAAATGTTTCTTGGAAATAATGGGCTGCCCATTATTTCCCAGGAACGTTGCGGAATTTTTTTTACAGTGTGCAACGCCGACCGTACCTGAACAAAAATGCCGAATGTATGGCATGCGAAGTCAACAGGGAAGGGGTTAAAATCAGATTAACATTATTCTATTCTCTTTTTCGTTGTTTAAACTTAATTTTTCGCAACTCCACTAAAACTAATATTTTAATAAACAATTAAATTTAAAAAATCAAGAAACCCGACTGCGTAAAAAGCGAACTAATAAATTATTTCTCATCAATGTGAAACTATTTTTTTTTTCAATTCCTTCTATTAGCTCACACTCTCGCTATATATATCTTGTTCAAATTTTCAATCGTTAATAAAATACTTATTATTCATCCAATCAAGCTCAAATAATTTTTTTTTTAAACTTGTAGTGGATGACACTTGATGTAAATCCAGTTTTTTTCCAAATATTAATTAATTAATTAAATTAAATTAATTAATTTTCAATAATCGAGAGAGCCCTCTTCTTAATCAAGGTATTTTAAGATAGAGAGAGTAGGAATTGACTTAAAATATTTTTTTTTTATATTACTTACCTATTTTTTTATTTACTTGTATTGATGATTTTTAAGTTGTGTTTAATTGTCAGTTCTTATCTATAAACACTGTTTTGATGAGGTCTATAGATGTTTATGAAGGTTAGAGAAGCAGTAAAGCTAGAGATCCTACATACACAACTTCCAGGTTGTATAGTATTTTAACGGAGTTTCTGACTGTAAAATAGTCAATGAAACATCGTCTTCATTTTGAAAGACCTATCCAATGATATACCACTCAGTAGGGTGCGTAAATTTTTTTTCGTCTCTACCGCCATTTTGTATTTTATGGCCGCCATTTTGAATTTATAAAAACAAAACCTAGCTTATAACCATTTGGCCGTTAAGACGCATTGATAAAGACCTCATTCATTAAAATCCATCCAGCCGTTGGGATGTTTCGAGGTTATAAAGAAATCCACATACACTAATACGCGTGAAACACATAACCCTTCTTTTCAATCGGGTTACAAGAAAGAAGAACCACGCCTCGCTCACATTATGAAACGCTTCCAGAAACATCTAGAAAACTTAAAAATAAACTTTCGCCGTTTAATAAGGTAAATAAAATACCTAAGTAATAGTTTTAGAAAATGCCAAACCATTGAAACCAGATTTCAACAATTAACGCATATAGCCGGAAAAGTACTCCAATTCTTTTGTGACTTTGTATTTGATCTGTAGATTTGTATGAATTTTACATAGTATGCTAAAGTTTAGTTTAGTAAAAAAAGTATAACAAGTTGAAAACTCATATTCAGTAATTTCTACCAATAGACGAACGCATAATTGAATTCTTTTGTAAAGCTCTGTACATTACCTACAAATTTTTATACACGCCGCATAATAAGATAAAATTTAATTCAGGCTAAAAGACACTTTAAACTATTAAAGTAATACTTCCAAAAATTATCATGTATAGGCATCCATGTATCTAGTTTTTGCGTGGCCCTGTATGTTATTTTATTTATATTCAGGGCTTAATTTGCGCCGGAGCCCACCGGAGCTCAGCTCCGGTACTTCTCTGTTTTTAGTAAATATTTAAATATTGGTCGGAAATCGCCGGAGCTCATAAATACAGAGCTCCGGAGCCCAATGCAATAGCTCTTTTGTGTGTGTGTGTGTGTGTGTGTGTGTGTGCGTGTGTGTGTGTGTGTGTCATGAACGCTGCCCATTCTAAGGCTCTGTTCTGCACATTTACGAAGTCACTTTCATTTGGAAGTAGATACGTATATGTATTGTTATTCAGATACGAAGCAATCGAACAGTGTTTCCTCTTTTTCTATAAAAGCATTAACTCTTTCGGTGTCAAATTTTTAATTTAATCTGATTTTCAGGGACAGTCACCACAAAAGATTGTTAAGCGGAAGGAATCGATTATAGTTTAAGATATGCACCTTTTTATACGAAATTGATAATCGTTGTTTCTTTCTTCAGCATATAAATATTAATTTCTATAAATTTTATTTATTTTTTCATAAAAATATATAGTTGTGAACTATTCCTTTTTTTGTATTGACACTTTTTCCGAGTCATAATCCTTACAATATTTAATCCCAGAATTCTGGCAAAGATTTCTATTCGGAAGGAGTGATAACTAAAAAGAGGAATAGCTGACAGCTAAGTATATGCTGATAGTTATATGTACATTTTTCGTTTTCCTAAAAAAAAAAAAAAAAAAAAAAAAATAAATGCAATTTTACAAATTACAACGACCATTTGGAAAATGATTTTTTCAAAGACTAAAATTTAAGAGATAAAAAATCGTACTGAGTTGATTATACATTACGTACGCCATGGATTACATTTTTCGGTACTGTAAATTTTTAAACTTCTACGGAGCTGGTCATACATTACGTACGCCATGGATTAAACATTAATATTCCTGGACCAATTTTAAATGAAATTTCATTCTTAAACTTCTAAACATCCCACAATATTACTTTTTACACCGTCGTATAGAGAAAAAAATGTACTTTTAAATGCAATTTGTTTGAAACCTGTACCTCAATTTGTTTCTGAGTTATTAATTTTTTTATGTAGTTTTTATTACTTTTTTGTCATAGTGGCAACAGAAGTATCCATCTCTTTTGAAAGTAAAGGGAAAATACAGATTACTGTATAGACCAATCAGAAAACGAATAAAATGCGGGATTCAACTAATAAAACGCTTCAGATATGTTTTTGATTTCCTACCCTGACCGAGGACAATAACCATTTTTCCAAATGGTTAAAAAAAAAAAAAGCTTTAAATTTTGAAAATAATGTATGAAATGTAAATATGCAGACTGGAGTGACGGGGGGGGGGGGGGGGGGGGGGCACGCTGCAGTTGTTAGTACAGCAGAATATTAGAGCTCCGGTACTTTTTTTGTTAGAAATTAAGCCCTGTTTATATTCTACAGACATCTCATATACTAACTATAGATTAACTTGAAAATGCAAAACACAATTAAAAACTACGTTTAAGTGATTCAGAATCATACTTAGTAATGCTTAAGAATTATTTTGTGTAGACCTGTATATAATATATAGAATTTATACATACCACACCGTATGCAAAATATTTAACTTAAAAACGGATACCATAATTGAAGACGCATTTCCAGCAACTATCGCTAATAGAAAGCACTTTAACCGAAATCTTTTATGTGTCCTTGTAAATAAACAATAACTATTGTACACGTCATATTTTACAGTAAGCATATTGATGTGCATTTCAATAATATATATAAATTTCATTAGGTTTGAAATAGCGATTCAAACAATTTTTCACCGTAGACCATTATGTAACCGAATTCTTTTGAGTGACCTGTAAATAAATGATAAATTATTTGCACACTATGTTATACAGAAGACATGCTTTTCATACATTACATACCTGCATATAGAATTAATTATCGTTGAAATAGTGTAACATAATAAAAATAAAGCACATTTTTTTTTATCCATTGAGCGTAATGTAACGGGATTCTTTTGAGAGCCCTTACAAACGACCTATGAATGCTACACACTTCGTTTTCAATACAGGACATAACATAGAAAAAGTCAAAAACACATATAACTTACATGGCAATCCGAGTATATTTACGAGAGTTAGAGTACTGTGAGACGACAGAAATGTGAACCAAATGTCATATAAACTTTTTAATAGAAATATCTTTAAAAATGGCGTTACCCCTTAATCATTCCCCACTTTCGGGAGAATATTTGCAATTATTGTATTAAAAGAGCCTATCATGTATTATAGTTTTCTTCCAAATTTCTTTAAAGTCATTTATTCCAACTTGTTTTAATGGAGGATGAAATAAATCAAAGATTTCTATTCGAAAATAGTGGCAGAAACCATGAGTTTCTTAGATCAAATAATGCATATAATACGATCCAGAATTACGGGTACGAAGCGTTTCGTGGGTGCCCAACCCTTTATTTGAGGGTTATTGTTTTGTTTTCTTATATTTTTTAAAATTTACGGAATGTTTAAAAAAAAGTTTTCCCTTTTATTAATTTACTGTATCTTCGTTATTAAAATTATAAAAGAAAATTCTTAAATGTTTTATATTGAATATGTAAATCCCTAAATTTTTACAAATCAAGCTATCGAATAGGACACATTCGCTATTATGAGACAGCGAACCTGGAAAACAGTGGCGTATCTAGACTTATAATTTCGGAGAAGCTGAGATACAGTAAAAGCTTCTAAGAAGGAATCGCAAGAAACGGGAATATTTTCGCTTTAAACAGGTTTTTATCTTATTAGCAGGTAACGCATCTATTATACAGTGAAATCTGCTAAGATGAAATCGCATGGGACAGGGGAAAATGTCGTAGCAGGTTTTTGTCTTCACAAGTATAATTACATTGTTATACAGCATTTTTTAAGACGGAATACTGAAAATTATCTACTAAAAGGTATTTAATGAATAGTAATTAAAACTGAAATAAACAGCACATTTATTATATAAAAGCAAACTCAATCTACCCCACCTCCCTCAACACATCCCTGGATTCATTTTGGAACATATACATGCACGGCATTTGTGAAATAACACACTTTCTAAGAAACAAACCTGTCTAAAACGGAATATTTGTTCTGGTTCATTTTGAATTTTATCTTAGCAAGTTCCATTACACTTTGCTAAACTTTATTTTCTACAAATTTCGGAGGGGGCTGAAGCCCCATCAGCCCACCCCCTAGGTACGCCACTGCTGGAAAAAGCACAAAATTTTACAAGTCAAACTATCCAATATGACATATTTGCTACTTTGGAACAACGAAGCTGAGAAAAGTACAAATCAGCATACCATGTCAAACTATCCAATGTGATTTTTTGGAGAGTAAAATTATTCAAATGATTTATTCGATAGCATACTTAAATAGGATATAAAACAGTACCGGAAAAATATAATAATTGCTTAATTCTGAATGGCGCTGATTTTGAATCCACAATTGGCCCCACCGTGGCTGAGTGGATAAGACACCACGTCGCTAATCGCTTGAGAGCGTAGGTGGGGGCAGGTTCGAATCCTGACGGTTCCGTTGCACACTCTTTGTGGAGCCCCCAGGCTGTAGTTCTCTGGTGTTGTAAATTTCCTTGTGCTATCTCGTCCCTGTATATCGACAAAAACTTATAAGCGGGCCCTGGTGTCAAGCACACAAGTGTGATGTATGTGTTCAATAAAACAAACAAACAATCCACAATTAAAACCCCTCCTGTCCTCCCCCCTGAAAAGTCGGACTTTTCATATTGAACAGTTTGACATGGTACCGACCATATGTACAGTCGTGGAAAAAAAAAGTAAACACCCCCTACTAACTCCTCAACAAATTACCGTAGAAGAAAGTCACTGGTACCGAACGATTGGAAATAAAGTGTACTTTTAAATGATGTATATAAAATCTGCTTAGGGTAAAATCTACATATTAAAACACACCATAACTTTGTTTTCTTCAATAGCAGTACACAATTCTGACAGCATAAATGAACTCTACACCCTTCAATTAGCCTAAAAAAGAATTTTTATGCAATTCGTACCATAAGTTTCCGAGAAATTAATTATTTTAAAACGAGCGTATTTTAAGGGCTGTAACCCAATTGAAGTTGAGTACTCGATTGTTAACCGAGTGAGCCCCCTTCTTGATCAAAGCACCTAAAGCGCCACTCAAGGAGTCAATGAAGCCTGTTAGATTACAGTACAGCAGAATAAATTCCAAAATATCCACTCACTTCCATCATAGACGGCCCCTAAAATCATCATTTTGCCGTTTAAGCATAATTTGAAAACTACTTGGAAGAAAAATGTGAAATTTTGGTTTTCCATAAAGCAGAACTCAATAAATCTAAATCCATTAAAAAAATTGTAGGTTGCAATTCATAATTTTTTCGAATATTAATTTCATAATTCATATCATAAAATTATAAAAATTGCAAATTCAGTGTATTTATGTTTGGGTTTATTAGTATTATTGCTGCATAAAAAAATTAGCACATTCGGAGAATAATTTCAGGATATATAAATAAAAATATGAAAATGTAATTTAACATTAGAAGCACTAAATTTTGAATGTGTATCATTCAAAAACTTATCATTCAAATTACTTGAAATTTGGTGTCTAGGCATAGTTTGAACCGAAGGTTTGAAATATCTCGTTAAAATTGGGTATCGCCATTGAAAAAAATGAAGTTTGGATTCGTTTTAATATGTAAATGACCCCTTAAGAAAATTTTATATACATCATTTAAAAGTAGACTTTAATTCCAATCGTTCGGTACCAGTAACTTTTGTCTACGATAATTTGTTGAGGAGTTAGTAGGGGTGTTTACTTCTTTTTCCAAGACTGTACGTTTAAAGAAATTACAGAAAGTGCATTTCAAATGAAAATCAAATTTCAAATTATTTGCTTAAAAGGCGCAAAGGCCAACCTAGTGAAAAAGATTCGGTGCCGAGAATACCGTTATTCATATCGTTCCATGTGGTATAGTCTGTAGAATGTCAGTACGCTGTACTGATGGTTCGGGTTCGAGTCCCGGCATGGAATCTTTTTCACTAGGTTGGCCTTTGCGCCTTTTAAGCAAATAATTTGAAATTAGATTTTCATTTGAAATATCGTATGCAAGGCGAATGTCTCTCTCTGAAAAAATTTCCAAATATTAATATATAGAAAGTAAATTTCTTTTTATTTTATATTGCTTTTATAATTTAAATTATTTTAATGGGAAGAGTCAACTGCACTGCCAAAAAAGGCAATGAGTTTAAACTAGGTCCTCTAGAAGGGGGAAATGTAGGAACAATTTCTTTGCACAGTCCAGTGGTGAAAAAAAGTGATTACCCCTTATGAATTCTACCCCAAATCACTGTATAAAAATCTGACTTGTATCCATCAATTAATAATAATGTCTACTAATAAATACTATACTTAAATTTTGCTTATGAGATCGGGTGCACCTAGAATATTACAAACTTAAATGTTCAATACTAACACTTAATTTGACATTATACTATATTTGGATTCTTCGGCAAATTTTACTATCAGATGGCAAACTGGAAGTAATTTAGTCAGTTTAGGGATTATGCAGGTTTAAAATTTGGAACTTCTCATGCTAAATTCATTTTTATTCATCGCAAAACATATTGCAATGTGTGTAGATTTTAAGCATAACTGATAAAATACTTAGTGAAATGATCAGTAATTTTGGATTCGCACATGTGAAACATCTATAAATAAATATATATATATATATGTGTGTGTGTGTGTGTGTGTGTGTGTATCACATGTAAATCTTATTGTCACCAACTTCTTACATCCTGTATTTCTTCTAATAAATCTTTTAAAAAAAACTAATGGAAACGTAATAGTAAATAATCGTAAAATTCAAAGTTATTATAAACTATTAAATATTTTCCCTAATAACTTTAATTATCCTTATTTAGTACTTATTTCCCAATTTCATAAGAAACCAATTAAATTTAGGACTGTAACTATTGGATGCAATACATATAATAATATAGCCAATAAACTTCTATTAAAAATTCTCAATCAAATATAGACAACAACCAATGATAATACACATTGTATAAAAAATAGCTATCAGCTGGTCAATATTATGAAAAATCTTAAATTCGTAAATAATATAACGACATATGATTTCAAAGATCTTTTTAATAATATAGTTTTATTAGATCTACATAATATTATAAATGCATTATTTAAAAAGGATCATCAGAAACTGGATTTACCATTTAATATAGATAAAGCTTATTTTAATCTTTAACAAGTTTCATTATCTATAGTAATTATATTTTGCAAGATAACACATTATATTTACAGCACATCGGTATACCACAAGGTGGTTGTACATCCAGTTTATTATCAGACTTATACTTATATCACTATGAAAGTACTTTTAATAATAATAATCTACCTTTATATCGTCATATTGATGAAATAATTTTAATTGCCACTGATCAAACTAATATTTCTCAATTTCCAGTAGATTATCCCACTAATTTAGAATTAATGGAAAACCTCCTATCTAACAATACAATTAATTTCTTAGATCTTAAAATTACAATAAAAGAAAACAAAACAATAACTGAACTATATGATAAACGTTTCAAAGTTAATACATTTACTAATTTAAAATCTTGTCTTCATAATTCTGTATATCGTAATATAATCCTTAATCATTTATATAGAATAAAATGTTTTTGTTCTCCTCATCTAATTAACAATAATATTAAAAAACTAATTTATGATGCATTAAATCATGGTTTTCCAAAAAGATTCATATATTATTTAATACATAATTAGTACTTAAATGATCTTAAAAAACAAATTAACACATGCGTAAATAAAGTTACAAAAAAATATATAAAATACGAAAATAATTATAAAAAATAAAAATTGTAAAATAATAATAAAAAAATATTATAGGATGATTGGGTGGGTAGATGTTAGAGTACGGAGGATGGTGACGTTGTCTGAATAATACGCAATGGTTAATTTAAAAAAATGGGGCATTTGATTTATAACTACGTTGCTAATACACATTTTATAATGGATGTTGGTTCGATACTTTTATATGTATAATGGTGTACTTATATTTATTTATATATCAATTCATATTAAATTTATTCATATTCATTAATATTTAATAATGTTAACGATGAAATTGTATTTAAATTTTAGTCTACTCAGGACAGTATCATATTAATTTCTAATAGTATACTATCTTAAATGAGAATAAAATGAATAATGAGTGTGTTTGTTTTACCTAATGCTATGACAGTATGTATTATAATTTGGTAATTTTTTTTCCTCTATCCTTTTTAATCTTGTTTCATTTTGAACTTAATTGGTGTTCAATGGTTTATTTCTCGGTTTTCTGTGTGTGGCAGTCCCAAATACATATTCTTTACCTTTCTTATGGCTAATATGCAGATGAAAGCACACACTTTATTTGTGAAACTTTAGGCATTTGGGACCTGAAGATTCTGTCTAAGTTCTACAAATATCCATTTTAGGTAGATCTCGTATGAAATACTACCTGTTGGCGTCGTTCCTATGTTCGAATTTCTAAAAATATTTTGCTGATCTACACCGATCATGACCCCTAGAGCCCAAAACCACCCTCAGTAAAAAACTTTATCTATCTATCTATCTATCTATCTATCTATGTATCTATCTATATATATCACTTTCTTCTGGACACGATAACTTCCACAATTCTGCACCAATCTCTTCCAAACTGATATATAAAATCAAGGGGCATAAAATCTCGGTCAAGTTCGTTAATGGGCAAAACCGGACCAAGGGGATGGAAATAGGGAGGGGTTTTGTGAAAACCGAAAATCCCCCCTAACTTCTTAATTTTTGTACATATCGAATCAGTTTAAAGCTTTTATTACTTCTAAAAATAGGGCCAAAAATTTATGTATCATAGATTTTTGATAAAGTTAAAAATGGGCTCAAGGGGCGCAAAAAATAGGGTTTTTTTTTGGGGGGGGGGGGGGGAATTCATAACTTAGTCAATTCTCAAGATATCAAATCCAATTAATTTTATCATGAATCTCCTTAACATTGTCTAGAACTTTTATTTTCACAAGTTTTTGATAGGACCAATTCGTACCGAAAAAAAAAAAAATTAAAAACGAAAACAAAAAGGGCGTTTGAAGAAGAAAAAAATGCATAACTCCGTCAATTCACAAGATATAAAATCCCCATGAATTTATCATATATCTTCTTAATATTGTCTACAACATCTATGTAGACAAGTTTTGGATAGGACCAATTCTTACAGCAAAAACAAATTAAAAATACATAGCGGTTGAAGAAAAAAATCATCTTAGTAAGTGTGTATTCAAATCCAAACTGCTTATTTTCTGACTCATTTTACAATTCATTTTTACTCTCAAAGGCTTCCAATTGGTACTTTTTCTTAATCAGAAGCTATATAATGTACCGTAATGGTCAATTTTTTTTATAGAGGCAGAATATATTTTAAAACATGCTAGCAAAGTGGGCCTTTTGAACCGAATTTCCCGAAGCGGATTGTGTTGGAAAAATCATCGTATTAAGGGAGTATTCAAATCCAAACTGCTTATTTTCTGACTCATTTTTAAATTCATTTTTGCTCTCAAACGCATCCAGTTGCTAGATTCGCTTATTCGGAAACTATATAATGTACCGTAATGATCGATTTTTTGACAGAGGCAGAATATATTTCAAAAAATGATGTCAAAGTGGGCATTTTGAACGGAATTTCCCGAAGCGATTGTGTTAGAAACGAAAAATATTGTCTTACTGAGAAAATAATTGTTTATATATCAAGTTTTAATTAATTGAATGAAAATTAAAACACAGGTCGCTTATAAATCTCTTCAAAAAAGACGTCAACAAGTTTCATGTTTTTCCTATTAAAAATGAATCTGGAGTTATGCCAGAAAATTTCGAGTTGTTGAGCATGGAAAAGTATTTTTTTTTTAATACCGCCTTAACATCATTCTGATAAAACCAGTTATTATAAAAAAATGAAATAAAAACTCGTCAAAAGCGGCCAGATAAAATTGTTAAAGTGGGTTTATCTCTAATCATGATTTGGTTTTTGTTTGTGAAATTAGTATACTTAACTTCGAAATCTACCTCCGCCTGTAGTTCGGGCCGGCAGGGATTTTTTTCTTTTTGGTTTCATTTTATTTATTATTATTATTTTTTTTTATCTTTGATGGTAATTTGTAATGTTTTTTTAATGGTCATATATATATCATATATATTTCTCTTACGTAGCGCGAAAAAAATGCTGTATTTGTAGTTTGCTATTTGGCAACAACCAAAGCGACGATTCTCAGTGGTTAATTTACAGTCACATGACCCGACCCATTCTGCAAATCAAAATCCAAACAGAATATCTCTTTTAACACAAACCGTTTGAACCATGCATAAATAGCAATTGCTTTTGGCCCGTTTTACGGTGACGTGTTGAATTCGGCAGATCAGCTTTTTGTTTAAGATTGCACTGTAAACTGAAATGTCTGAAATTCAGACACTTAAGTGTCTGAAACGTAGTGTTCAATTTTCAGACGTTTTAAAATGTCTGAAAATTTTCAGACACTTCTTGCGTCTGAATTTCAAACACATAAGTGACAAACTGGAGTGTTCGATTTTCAGACGTTTTAAAGTGTCTTAAAATTTTTAGACACTTCTTGCGTCTGAATTTCAGACATTTCAAGTGTCTTAATTGCGGCCATCTTTGAGCCCTTTTTTTTTTGCCAATATGAAGCCATCTTTGACCACTTTTCTTTCTAAGTCATATACGCAGCCATATTTGACCACATTGAATCATTTTTTATAAATGAGAATAATTTGTTACCATAAAGCAGAGCTAATTGCAGCGTGGTAAAACTAGGATGCTTCTCTGGCCCTGATTTTAGGGTACCCCAAATTGGGTACAAAATTTTTATAAAGCTGATATTTTCTATCAGTTTTGACTTTATTATGATCGTAATCAGTATTTTGCAGTTTTAGAATAGGATAATATATATAAATATATTCAGCTAAATATGTATTTATGCGATTTCATATATGCCCTACGGCATCAAAAATGTTTATTAAATTAATTCCAGTCCAAAGACCTAGTATTTATTCGCCCCCCCCCACCACCACCACCACCACCACCGCCACCATCATATATTGCTACAAAAAAAAAAAATTAAGACTGCTCGATGCCATCAAATACATATTTGGATAAATATATCCTTTTCTTTAACCTAATCATATTCTAAAAGTACAAAATAGTTATTAAAATAAGTATAAGATCAAAACAAATTTAAAATATCAGCTTTATGGAAATTTCATACCAAATTTGTGGGCCCGTAAAGCTAACGTCCCATAGAAAAAGCAAAGTTTGTCCATGCTGCAATCAGCTCTGCTTTATGGTAACAAATTATTCCCATTTATAAAAAATGATTCACTTCTTCGGAAAGAATTCCATCCCTGCTTTGTTGTACAATTTTTTTCTATTTAAATTAGATATTCTCAGTCAATTAGTTTAAGCATTTTTTGGATTTTTACTTCTGTGTTAAATAAAATCTAGCACTAGATTTCACAAAATTATCAGCATATGAGATCCGAACATTTAAAAAAAATTGAGCACGAAACACTTACTTTTCTTTATCCCCCTTCGTTTTTATTATTATACTATTTATCATTACCAAGAAATGCTTAAACATTTGACAACCGCACATCGGCGCCTGAGACGAGCAGTAGTTATAAGATTCTGGATGGTATTCATGTTTATTTGGCTCTTTTCAAACGATAAATAATATAGTAAATATCAATGGACACAGAAATAATTCACTATGATTTGAGTACCCTTCATTTCTGCTCACCACGTTGCTTGCGATCACACAAGCAGTATCAGTCGCAAAAGCGATTTCTTATCCACATGATTGGAACAGTCGTCGAAAAAAAAATAAACACCTCCTACTAACTCTGCAACTAGAAGACAACAATAATAGAAGAAAGTTACTGGTACCAATCGTCTGGAAATAAAGTCTACTTTTAAATGATGTATTTAAAATTTGCATAGGGGCCATCTACAAATCAAAATTAGACCAAACTTTGTTTTGTTTTTTTTCCAATGGATGCACCCAATTTTGACACTATATTTTAAATCTTCGGTTCAAACTATGCCTAGAAACGAAATTTCTAGTCATTTGAATGATAAGTTTTTGAATTATAAGTATTCAAAATTTAGAGCTTCTAATGTTAAATTGCATTTTCATATTTTTATTAATATCTCCTGAAATTATAATTCTAATATGATAATTTTGTATGTGGTTATAATACTAAAAAACCTAAACATATATAAAAACATTGAATTCGTAAAATTGCATACCAAATTTGGGGCCACAAAAATCGATGGGAAGGTGAGGGGGCAGGGCCGCGGATCAGTTTCCATGTTTTAATCAGGTCCTGCTTCTAGAAGAAACACTACACCGCTTTATATTTTTCTAAATAGAGCTGTCCGCTATTCGGGAGTGACCGGTTATAGAAGTTTTACTATATGCTTCAGTAATAACGGACATTCTCGAATAGCCAGACACCTATATAGCGATCATTTTTTTCAATCCACAACATTTGTGGATTGAAAAGCAGATTAATAATATATTGAAGCATATTTTGTGTGATTTGTACTCGGTATGCTGGGTATTTGTACACTCTGGACTTTTTTTACATATGAAAATAAAACCTCTAAATAGCGGGCAAATTCTACGGTCCTAGGGTGTCTGCTATTGAGAGGTTTTATTTAATATATACAGTTATAAATATATTCTAAAAAAGTTAGAAAATGTTTTTTTTTTTTTTTTTTTTTTTTTTTTTTTTTTTTTTTTTGACAGTATAGGAAATGTGGTTCTAATAAGTTCCAGTACCAGCGGCTTACATTCATTACCCGCCCCCCTTCCCCCTACTACATAAACAGCAACAAAAATTTAAACACATTGATGACTTAATATATATATATATATATATATATATATATATGAACATGTAAATATATGTTTGGATAAATATATCCTTTGTCATTAACTTCATCCTAATCTAAAAGTATGCAATATGATACATAATAAGTACAATAAATTGCTTTGCGCAAATGGATGCATTCTCCGATGATAATAAAAAATAATCCTATAAAAAATCAGAATAATTTTGACGTTGAAAGTTGTCAGAAAATTTCTGTGTCTTAAAATTTAAATATGTTATACAGATGAAACACAGGAAATACATATAAATGTAGTTATTTTACTTTGAACAAGTTTCCATAGTCTAAAAAAAATTCTTTCATTGTGCAATTAAATACTGTAGAAATTTCGAACTTTTTAATAAAGCGTTACAAAGGAACAATTTAAAACGTATTTATAAAACATTAAAAATTTCACGATAACTCCAATTCTGATGCTTTATAATTATTTTTCACGTTTTATGCCCACCACTTGAAGCAAAAATGTTCATAGCATTTCCTATACATAATTTTAATTTTGTTACATGAAAACATTAATTTCGAAAATGTAAAAGAGTTAAATAATCTGTCATTAAACATAAAAATTCATATACGAAATCATGTTAATATTATCTGTAACTAGAAATTACAACGGAAGGGTTTATTAATAACAATATCATTTAATAACTTGATCTTTATAATTATATTTTGCCATGTAGGCAATTTCTTTTACATATAGCATATGGTAATCACCAGAGCTACTAAGCTATCTTTAAAAAGTTAACATATATATATTTTTAATAACATGCAAGAGAAATAACATCTAATTTCAAAACTTATTTTGCATTAAAAATACATATTTAATTGTTATTTCTGTATCTTTTATAAAAATGAACAAACGTTGAAAAAAAATCCCCCAATTTTATGTGAAAAATGCAGTAAAATATGAAAATAAAGTCTTTTTTCCGTTCTAAATCTGTGATTTCTTTTTAACAATCAATAAATCAATATTAATAAATTTTTCAATATCTGAAGTTGTACAAAACTTAAATATAATTTTAAGCAATTAAACAAAGTAAATAATGATTTATTTCCTTACTTATTTTATTGTAAATCATTATATAGCTATTATAGAAAAATATTTTTAATAAAATTAACTATTAAAAAATGACATTATATTAAATGGCTAATATTTATTGACATTTTTATAGTCAGATTAATAGCTTGTATCCACAACAAAAACTATATAGTGCTGCAACTGCTTTTTTTTTTTTTTTTTGACAAAAATATAATACTAAAAATGTTGACAAATTTTGGTGTCAATGTACACAAGCAATAACTTTTAATGCTTAAGCAATGATGATATTATTTTATGTGAAAAACATTTATTTATAAATCGAATGCTTTAAGAATTATCAAGCAAGTTAGTTAATTAATCCTGAAAATGAAATAAATTTAGTCGAAAATAATAAAAAACACTGTAATACTGAAAAATATTTATTCTATATAGAAAGATACAAATATGATGAACACATGTATTCTTTAAAAAGCGATTTAAATAATTAATATTACATAATTAATATTGTTCAAGGAAGATTTCTATTTCCAAATAAAAATTATATTTTTGTAAATAATCACATTCTTACCTTTTAGTATTTCCTTAAATGTAATAAAGTAAATCCATGTAATATAAACGGTAACACAAAAATATAGACACTTTCTTCTTACATATTTCACTAAATATTCAGATGAATGCTGATAATTGAAAAACATATAACGAAGACAATTTTTTTTTTTCATTATTCAACATATTTTTTTCATAATGATATAATTTAATATAATGCAGAATTTAATTCAATTCGCTTTTTTGAATCACATTTCACACCCACTTTCTTATTCTCCAATCTCTCAAGAACAATTATTGAAATTCCAAAAATGCACTTTATAAGCTGTGTATTAGTAAGCTGCATATACATCTATGTGGATGGCACAATCACATTACTCAACGTATCATTTTTATAATAATCGCATATATTATTCCATAAATGAATTATTCCAAAAAACTGTTCCAGCTATGTATATGACACAGTCACAGAATATAAATAATGTTACACATAAAAAAATTGCGGGCAACTTTGTTAAACAGGGAACTACCTTATTGAAAGAACCGTTTTAACGCGCCAGTTGCTAACGTACGTATTCGAACAAAGAGAAATAGGCGAAATCAGCATTTCAATTACCATTGCAGTCGCTGATCTCAGCCTACTGTTTATAAACCGTTATAAAGGGCTTGATGAGCTCATTTGAACTTTTTATCAGCGAGAAATAAATCATTGAATAAGAAGAAATAAGAAAAGTTTTATTTTCTTTATTAGGTATTATTCTTAATGTGTTACATTTATTTGAGTATAATTTTTGCAGTTTTTTTATTTTTAGACATATAGAAAACATACTTTAAATAAAGATTTTATTGTAAAACTAGAAAATAACATATCGAATTTTCGGTGGTCATGAAGAGAGCAATTGTCCATCCCTGAAATTTAATTAATTATATTTTTTATACGTTTGATTATTTAAAAAATACTATTTTCTCTTCCAAATAGCAATATATTAATTAAACGCTAAGAGAAATTGCTGCTAAGAATTTTTCTCCAGAGGATCCGCTCCCCCCTCCCCCCCCCCCCGCCCCTTAACTTCTCGTAGAAGACGATTTTAATTCTGTTCTTCTGTTAGTGTTCATATATATCAAATTTATCTTAAATGAGGAGGGGCAGTTCAAAAAAAAAAAAAAAGACAGAGAGAGGAGAGAGAAAAAAGAAATCAGTTCTCCATTGTGAAAAATATCGTTAGAAACTTATTTTTAAACGATTAATATTTCTTAATTTTTAAATTTCTTAAAAATTGTCTTACACGAGGAGTTCTGGCATAAATTCTTAGTTTAGCCTACTTCATGTTTATATTCTGCATTTTACAAAAGCGGACTGAGCTGTGGACCCCAGGCATATACAGTGAAATCTCTCTGTGCGACCACCTCCATTAAGCGACCACCTCTCTGAACGACCAGTTTTTTCATGGAACGAAATTTATTCCCACAGGCTCAATACTAATTTTACCTCCATTCAGAGACCATCCCAGTTGAACTCCCTCCATGAGCGACCCATTTCTTTGAAGAAAATGAAACAAATCCCGTTTTTTCCTGGTCGCTTGAAGAAGATTTTATTAGAAAAATTGTTCCGGAGTGCGCATTATTCATCAAACTTCTAAACTAAATTTAGATTTTTTTTTTTTATTCCGGTAACTTTTAAATATTTAAACCCCTTTGTGCCTTTTTAGGTAATAAATTGAACTCTGATGACAAATTAAGAATGACGGTCGATAAACTCCCCTGCCCTATTTTGTCGGGAAACTCAAAGAAATACATAATTTAATCAAATCGTCTTTATTTGTTCCCGTCAAAAAAAAAAAAAAAAAAAAAAAAAAAAAAAACGCATTTATTGACTGGACTTTGAAAAGACTTGGAAACAAAAGTTATAAAATATAAAATCGTAAAATCAAAGCAAACGTCAATGTATTCATTTTTTAAACTCTGCAGTAATTAATTTATACTAGCTGACCCGCCCGGCGTTGCCCGGGCAGAAACTGTGCCGGGACTGTCATTGAAAAATATAACACTGGAGTGGACTTCATAAACAAACAATGAATAATATTTATTTGACACAGTTGTCATATACACACCACGCCAATATAACTATAGATGCACAGTTATTCTCCGGAACGTGTAAATTAGTAATTTGGATTTCAGAAGCTACGCGTTCGCCCATGCGACGGTTATTAAGCCTATTTTGCCGATGGCTTATGCTGTGTGTTTGACGCCATTCTCGATCCAATCTAGCAATTCAAGCATTCGCCGAGATCTTTTACGGGCATTTCTAACGATATTGTGACGTTCCATAACTGCAGCGAAAGAGAGAGCGTAAATAACTAAACGCGAAACGTAAATAAACCGGATTTACCTCCGCCTAAATCCTGCCAAATTACTTTACACAGTAACCAATGAGATGCGTTTCTCGGGCGTTGCCATTAAACAATAACAAATAATCGCGATTTCTGTGCCACGTACGTTAGTGTAATATATATATAGATAATTAACTTTTGTTTTGATACTTAAATTTTTATAGTTTCTTTTACTAACGTGAAAAATAAATTTTAGTAACATTAATTGTTACCTTTTTACAAAAATTAAAATCTAGATTTAAATATGACCTCCATTAAGAGACCACCTCTCGGAGCGATCACTTTTCATTGGAATGAACGTGGTCGCTTTAGGCAGGTTTTACTGTATGTTCTAAAATCTTGCTTCTCAGTAGGTTTCTTTCTCCCTCTACTCATAACTCTTAGTATTTAGGTGAGCGATTCTCCCTGTATACGATCATGATAACAAGTAATTTTTGGAAAACTTTATATTTTGTGAAAAGCAATTATTTAATTATTTATTGCGCCAAAAATAACTTAGCTCCAAACCTTAGTAAGCGAACTTTTCTAATTTTCTCAGATGTCCCATGATTTCTTCATTTATAAATAAATACTAAATTAAATGGATGAAAGAGTATTTTAAATATCTTTCATCCATTCGGAAATATTTTCTGATAGCGCTGATATACATATTGCAATACAATTGTACGTACAGTCATCACTCATATGATACAATTGTATCGCATTCAGACATTTGAGTGTCTGAATTTCTAAATGTCTTAATTTCAGACATGTCACTATTATTCAGATATTTTTCTCCGTTCATTTATAACATGATCATAGTAAGACACTTATGTGTCTTAAATTTAGACATCTATGATGTCTGAAATTTCACATTTAGACACTTAAATGTCTGAATTACTTTTTCAGTCACATATGTGTCTGAATTTAAGACGCCTCCATTTGCAGTGTGTATTTAGACACAACCGAAAACGTTTTGTTTACAGTTTGTTAGCATGATACGTAGCATCTTTTATAGCGGCTTATTATAATTTTAAATGAATGCAAGCCGTGCTGTTCAATAAGGAAAGGGCAGCTGACGTCACCGTTGGCCGAATTACTGTTGGTCAGCAAGAAAAACCTTTTCATTCATTATTACTCCTACTATACACATGAACTCTGGGAATTTGATTGGTATTTAACAGATTGATTTAACAGATCTATGATATGATTGGACTACGTCGCCAAGTGTAATTCCTACAATGATCGCTAAGATAAAAAATGTAGTAGTAGATTGGTTGACGGAAGTGTTTGTTTGTAAACATGCTCTTTGCTTATACTATAAGCAAAGTGAAAGGAGGAGGACACCATCGGACACTTCATGGGATTTAAATTTAAACAGCTACAATTTCCAGTCAGCTTAGCTTTCTCAATGACGATCAACAAGTCACACTACCAAACTTTTGATAAAATATGTTTAGTATCACCACCTAAATGCAATTTTATTTACATTTTCAACAAAGTTTTCCATTATTGTTGTATGCATTAAAAATATTTGTGACTTTCATACGTTATAATGATTTTTGGGTACTACTTAGTTGACCAATTTCGCCAAATTATATAAATCGCCCAAACCACGCGCCAAATTATACAAATTGACATAATTTTTATTTTAAATAACGAAAGAACAAATAAATTCGTATAACATTTATAAAAATACAAATAAAACGTCGAAATAATATCACTTGATGATGTAAACACGTGTAACTTGCTTAAAGTCATATGAATGTGACATTTACGATCAGCCATTATTGGCATTTAGTCTTATAGTTTGACGATAGATTTTTGGTCGACGGAATAACCAAGTAGTACCAATTTATGATAGCACTCATTCTAGCTAGAGTTGATGCAAATAGTGGCGAGCAAGCGAAGCGAGAGATGAGATCGCATAGCGATCCAACTAAAAATATTTTTAATTGTGTTTTCACTGAAGTTTTAAATTAATTCTATTTCCAAGGTACTTTTTTCAGTTTATTATTTTGTATTTCAAAAATTTTTAAATTGCATAATGTTACAGTAATTTAAAACCATTAGCAGCACCATCTAAATACATTTTTATCTACATTTTCAACAAAGTTTTCCATTACTGTTTTAGACATTAACAATATTTGTAAATTTAATATGTTATAATGATTTATGATAACATTCATTCTCGCTAGAGTTGACAGAAATAGTGGCGAGCGAGCGAAGAGTAACCTGGGATTCGACCTGGGATTGCGTAACGGTCCAATGTGATTTGCGTAGCATTTCACGGGAGTTGGCGAGCGTGTCGAGCAGGGGGCAGTGCCCAGAGCATAAAATAACACATAAAGCAGGCGACACTAGTGTCGCCTAGTACCACGATATTGTCGCCCAGTGACAGGGTATGGTGCCGGCAACCTTTTATTTAAACAGGTGAATAGCATAAGCTGACTGTTTGACTCAGGAGATGATAAGAATAGCAACAGATGTCATAGCAGTAAAAGTAAACACCGTATCACAGTTACAAAATGCTGTTTGTTTTGCTATCCAAGTAGATGGTTCTCCTGAGAAATATGGAGTTGATAACAAATTTGTTAGAGCACAATTTTTTTTCAAAAGAACAGGACATAGAACAATGTAACTGACTAGGACAATGTAAGCGAGGAGCAGAACGCATCGTGAATTTTGTCAAGGTTGCATTTGACAACTTGTGCACTGAGAATATCGCAAAAAATAAGTGGGTAAAGGAAAATACAGGCAAAAACAGCTGTCTCTCTGTTCTTATGAAATGGTACTCAGGTAAAGACTAACTTTGCGTTTGATGCTTTGCTCAGGTCTGACTTAACTGTGTCGGAGTTGGAATCATCAAGCAACATTTTGTCGAGTTTCTGCTCTACACATTAAAGTGCTTGAAGAAATAGCTGGAACAGAAAATCAAAGTGCCTTTTCTTTCTCTGCATATTTTGAAGTCCAGTTCGCGAAACACTTAAAGAACTTGGCAAAAGCAGTACGGCACAATTTTTCTCTTATGCAAAAACATTGAGAAAACATTGTGATAACATACATCAATCCTACTCATCAAAAACTGGGCAAACTTCTACTCATGGGTTCAATCGATTATAAATAGATTTAAAATAAGTGAACAACATCTGACTTGCCTAATGCTAGATGTTCCGATACACTTTGAAAAACTGGAGATAGACAGTCAAAGGTCTTTCATTACCACTGCCTGATAAAGAATTGGTATAGAATTTGTCAAAAAAAATTTTTTTTTAATTCTTTGACGCTTATCAAAGATGGGTAAGTCCTGAGGGTTACGAAGAGCAGTTGATGGAAATAAATGAAGGCACTTAGGATTCTGAAAGTGATTAGTAAATTCAAGAAAATCCTCGCAGATGTAAAAACACACTCGTTAGTTTCTACCTATAGATGCTGGTCTGCAGTGAGAAAAGAAACTATATTAAGTTCTAAAGAATTTGTTTCTCAAAGATTGGTAGAGGATAAAGTGAGCATCTCATACAGGACAGATGCTTTTTTAAATGAACGAAAACCAACAGAGGTTGCTAGTGCAGCCCACCTTGATGTTGAGAACTTTTTTGGTAAAGACGAAGTCGACTATTTAAATGATGATGTGATGGCTTTGTGCGCAGCTGAAAATCTGCGTCCTTCTCATCGACAGCAGGACTATTTCTATTTTAAAGTGTCTCAACTTCACTCTGTTTTAAACAAATTGGTGCTGTCCTATGATTCTTTGACACCTCTTTGTTGGTAAATAAAGTTGTTGTCACGTGGAGTTGTGTCCATACATACAATGCTTAAATCAAAAAAAAAAAAAAAAAAAAAAAAAAAAAAAAAAAAAAAACAGTCGGAACTAGTATAAAGAGAAGCTTTAAACTCAAGGATGTTCATTTCTTTTAATAGAATTGGAACAACTTTTTATGATTCAAGACCTGTTATTGCAAGGTTCCTAGAGAGCGAAGTAAAAAGTAGAACACTTCCAGATAAAGAAACCTATGAGAAACATGAGTTTGCCAAAAAGTGCTTTGCTAAAGACAGTTACTTGTAAAATAACTTAACGGATATAATTATTATTGTAGGATTTTGAAAACATTATAAATAATTAATAAAGTTTAAAAATTTTAAAACATGAACAAAATCGTTTTTTCTACCTGCTTAATTCTACTATTTGCATAAGACAGTCCCAGACTTGTATAAAACTAAAAACTTTCTGTTCACATAAATATTGGGTAAAAACTTTCTGCAAATTAATTTCACATATAATAAAATAACGTGTTTTATTATTTTGACGATGTGACTTAGAAACAGTAGTTTTAAAATAATCACCATTTAAATTAAAATTTAATTAATATTAATTAAAGAATAATTATTTTGGTTAAAAAATAATAAACCTAAAAATCCATGGTAAGAAGAGTGAATTCTTATGAATCATTTTGTCTGTGCTTTTAGAAACAGCCCAATCCTTAATATTATGACATCTTCGCACAAAATGCCAGTCACTCTGTTCACAGAAATAATGTGACATCGCTTCTGAAACAACTGAATCACATTTTGTAGGGAGAGGTCCATTCATAGGTATTATCATTAAAGAGACCGATGAGTTTTTTCCGCGATCCTTTGACGAAATTTGCGTTTTTTCTGCGATTCTTTGATAAAATCCGTTTTTTTCCCGCAAACCTTTAACGAAATTCATACTTTTTCCGCGGCGTTTTGACGAAATTCGCGTTTTTCGCGATCTTTTGACGAAATTCGCACTTTTTCCCGCTATGCTTTTCGAAATAAGTTTTTTTCCTGCGCTCCTTTGGCGAAAATTGCGTTTTTGCGATCTTTTTGTCGAAATTCGCGCTTTTTCCGCGGCCCTTTGACGAAATTCGTGTTGTTTTTCGCGATCCTTTGAGAGATTAGTTTTCTTCCGCGGTACTTTGAAAAATTTGCGGGTTTTTTTCGCGATCCTTTTACTAAATTCGGCCGTTTTCCGCTACGCTTTTACGAAATTTGTTTTTTTCCTGCACTCCTTTGACAAAATTTGCGTTTTTTCTGCGATTATTTGACGAAAAGATCATTTTTTACGATTCTTTGTAGAAATTAGCGTTTTGTTCGCGATCTTTTAACAAAATTCGATTTTTCGCGATGCTTTGACGAAATTGGTGATTTTTTTTGCGAACGATTGACGAAAATTGATCTTTTTTTGTCGACCATTTGTTGAAATTCGCAATATTTTTCAGAGATATTTTTTTATGTCTGAATTTTTGGACTGATGGCCGTTTTTTTTTTTAATTTTTGGAACCGAATGCCATAAATTTTCAGAACAGAATCACTCCTGGTAAACAATAAATAAATCATACATAAAATTTTACTATTCTGTAACAAAGTTATCTTTTTTACGATCCTTTGGCGAAATTCGCGTTTTTTCCGCGGTCCTTTAACGAAATTAGCTTTTTTTCGCGATGTTTTTACGAAATTTGTTTTTCTTTCGACGACCATTTGTTGAAATTCGCAATATTGTTGAGTGATTTTTTTTATGTCTGAATTTTTGGACTAATGTCCGATTTTTTAAAATTTTCGGAACTGAATGCCTTGAATTTTTGGAACAGAATCACTCCTGTCAAACAATAAATAAATCGTACATAAAATTGGGGAATATTTTTAATTTTTCGATAGTAAAAAAAAAAAGTTACAAGAACAAAAATTGCGTTTTCCTTTCTAAAAATGTCCGCTAAGTTCCGAATTTTGCGGAAAATTTTCCGCGCACGGCATGCGTCTATATTATACAACTCTGGACAGTCCTTTGTATAAAAATTCTAAACCATTGTAACTGTTATTGTAGAATTTTGGAAATATTTTATTGATGTAGTTTCATTTTTTAAAACATAAAGAGTAAAATCTGATTTCTTATTTAGTTCCAGCCTTTGCAAAATATAGTAACTTGTAAAAGTCCAAATACGTATGTTTAACCACTACAATTATTATTCCTTTTAAATTTTGGAAACATGTTATAAAATTTAACATAGTAATTTTATATTATTTTTAAATTTAATGATTTTCGGGTCTTAAGGTACTACTTCATGAACTATTTAACGATTCAAGTCAAATTTATTTCCGAATTTCAGAATTTGTTCTAGGCTCTAATTACCTAATTAATCAGGTATATTATGGTTATGAACAAAAGCAAAGTGTATAAACTAATAAAAGGTAAGCAATATTTTAACGTGAATTTAAATGATTTCTTACATAAAGTTTTAATTAGGCATACGAATTTGGTAGGTTAGGGGTTATGTTTGGTCCATTACTTAACATAACAATTAAAAATTTGTATGAAACGAGAATGTAGCCTCTTTAATTTTACCTAACTATAAATAAGGCGATTTACATGTTTCAATGACGATTTTCTAGTTTACTAACCAGCAACAGGAAAAGTATAATAGACATAAATAATAAGATATAAAAGTTTGTCAGCCAGTCGATATTCTTATTATTTGTTTGCTGTTATCAGGGTTAGGGGTTGATTTATGAACATTTATTTGGGACAAAAGACTAAAGCGTTTGTCGCCCAGTGAAAATTCCTTAAAATATGCTCTGCAGTGCCCCCATATATTGTATATATACACTGCTCAAAACAATTAAAGGATATTTGAAGTTTTATATAAAATAAAGATATAAACGAATTTTTTTTTGCCGAAAATAGAAGAAGAGAATCACAAATGCAAATTTTTCTGGTTTTCAAACTGTGGAGTATGCAAATTTTGAGTTCGACGTCAAAAACGTCGCTTCAGCGGCAGCGAATGAAATTTGACTTTCAACTGGATAAAAGAGAATGAAGACAAGGATGATCGGCATTCAGTGATTGCTTTGTTTCGATGAGTACGATGTCTCAGCGAAGTCATTTGACAGATTCAGAAGCTTTGAGAATTGTTGGTAGGTTAGAAGGGGGCCAAACTCAAGCCGAAGTAGCGCAAGCCATTGGAGTGTCACAAAGTGTCATTTCGAGGATCTGGAACCGTTTTTTGGAGAGTGGATGTGCAGGCCGAAGACCAGGGCAAAGTCGTAGACGGGCAACAACGCCCAATGAAGATCGGTATTTAGCGTTAACAGCTCGGAGACACCGAACCATGAACGCTACTCTTCTCCAACAACACCTTCGCTCGGCTACAGGAACCATGATTTCAACTCAGACTGTCCGAAACCGGCTCCATGCTGTAGGTCTGTATGCTCGCCGACCGATGGTATGTGTTAGATTAACATCAAGGCATCGTCGCGACCGCAGGGAGTGGGCAACCGAGCATGTCAACTGGAGGAGAAATGAATGGAGCAATATTCTGTTTTCTGACGAGTCCCGTTTTTCTGTGCATCCGGATAATAGGCGTATTTTCATCTGGAGGGACCGTGGCAGTAGGAATAATCCTGCGTTCGTGCACGAAAGTGTCAGATTTGGCGGTGGAGGAGTGTTGGTGTATGGTGGCATCTCCATTGACGGGCGCACTGACCTCTACATCATTCGAGATGGAGCTCTGACTGGTCGCCGATATAGGGATGAGATCCTCAGACCTATTGTAGTCCCTTACGCTGCATCAATCGGAGATAACTTCATTTTAATGGACGATAACTGCAGGCCACATCGTGCAAACCTGGTGGAGGATTTCCTTTTCGAGGAAGGAATCGTTCGAATGGAATGGCCAGCGTGTTCTCCAGACATGAATCCAATCGAGCACGTTTGGGACGCTCTAGGAAGACGAGTTTCTGGCCGCCAACAACCCCCACAAACTCTCCAAGAACTGGAAAGAGCTCTTCTGGAAGAGTGGGGCAGAATACCCCAACTCGTCATTAATAGCCTCATTGAGTCCATGCCTCAAAGGTGTTCAACGTTGCTGGCCGCCCGTGGAAACCATACCCCCTACTGAAAATGATTTTCTTTGAAGAAAACACCTTTTCTTATTCTTTTTTTCTCATATGCACAAATTGTGTTTTTTTTCCTTTAGTACACAAATGCGCAATAAAATGCATTTTTTCTGCCAAACATGTGTAATTTGTTCTCATATAACCTACTATGTCTGTCGACCATGTATCAATCAGCTAAACAGTTTACCAGATACAAAATCCACCTAAAACTGCAATATCCTTTAATTGTTTTGAGCAGTGTATATTATATGTAATTTATTTTATATGTTTTAGAAAATTGCTATATATTATTATCAATGTTATAAAATTATTTAAATTCTCCGTATAGATTAATTGGATAGGGTAGCAGAATAAATTGCATGCATTAATATGCTATTTATATTCTAATAACTTGATATTACAACTCTTATAGTTAAATTTCAGTATAGGCATGTGTATTTATGTTTTTATGATACATAGTATCTTAAGAATAATAATGTGGTTAATCTAACATTTATATTTATTTAATATTTTTGTGAATAATGATATATATTATGGTAATATTTTTTTATTAGGATATCGCTCACTCGCAAGAAAAGTGACACATCTCGCAAAAATCCATTTTGCGTTTTATTCCACTAATAAGTCTGTCATAGATCTGTCTTGTTACACAAACAGTTTCATAAGTGTATCTATCCGGAAAATCCCATTATTACGCTATATGTCCATTTGTGACCACAGAAAAGGGGTGGATTGTGTGGGGAGGTAAAATTTCCCAACCCTCCAAATCTCACCCTAGGTCTTCATTTTTAAAAGTTATGTGCTTTTATGCCCATTTTCATTCCTGCATGCAGAGTTAAGTGCTATAATTTCATGTTACAGTAAAATCATGCAAATTTTCTTTTACCTCTCCTGTGAAATTTACTTTTGTCGAGATGTGTCACTTTTCTTGTGGGTGAGCGATATGTTGGATAAAGCAGATGGTAAAATTTGAGTGCATTAGCTTCAATAAGCTGCCTTTATTTACATATATGGAAAAATTAATTACTAGGGATATAATATTTTTTCATTACAACTAAATATAATTATATAATTGGATCGTAAAATGAATAATAATAATTATAAAATTGGCTAAAGATTGTTAAAAATAGAAAGAGAATGGAAAAGAATAAGAAATGAGGGAGGAACGGAAGAAAAACCATTAATTTATTTATTCAATTAATGTGATTTTTCATTGTTTTATTTTTCTCTTTTAAATATTGGAAATTGTAAAAAAAGGGGGGGGGGGCGGGGAGGAAATGGAAGCTTATGTATATAGATCAAAATACTTTTAAATTTATATAATAAATGGCAGCACCAAAAATTAATTTATGAAGCGTTTATGGATTTTTAACAGAGTAATATTCTTTCATTTTCTCTATCAACAATAGATGACAGTATAGCCAATTAATAGCGATCATGTAAGTTAAGAAATTTGGGATTTTTTAGTTTAGTTAAATAAAGTTAAAAGTGTCAATAGCTAATTTAAACACTAATATTGAAATGATTTTCTGTTTATATTAATTGAATGTATTTATCAAGGTTATTTAAAAAGAATAACTGCAACCATTAGATATAATATTTGTTTTAACTTAACTGCAAAAATAACCTTAAAGTTATAGCCGAAAGTACAACATGTGCAGCAGCGAATTCGGATTAAATAATGTGGTATTGTATAGGGTAAACTGAGTAATATTACTTTATTTCATTTATACAAGATAATATAAATTATTTAATAGGTTATATTGCTTTTTCCATTTCAAGGCATTTAATATTATTCTGTTTTCATTTTTCATCTATAATTTTGGTCAAGTGGTCGTTTGAGTACAGGGAAAATTTTTTTGAGCTTTTAGCTTTTTTCTCTGCAGAAAACAACTGCCTTGCTTATATATGTGAATTCTGTACCCTTGATAAAGTAATTCAATATATAACTCTTTCATTTTTTTTATCGGTATCCGTATTTTTATTTTTTTCTTCCATTTTAATACTTATAAGATAGTACAAATGACAATACTTTTTAAATAACATCTGGTATATCTATATTTTTACTTCTGTTACTCAATTTCTGCTGTTTTTTACTACGTTTTAGGAATCTATATTAAGTGTGTTGGAGGGAACTTTATTTGTTAATGTCATTTTATTTATAATTTCATAGTTTTTGTTGGTGGTCGGTAATGTTTATTTAATGGTTTTATATATCAAAAACCTTTAAATATCCGAATACAATTGGTAGAAAGATATTTAACTACAATAAATTTTCAAAAAATACATCTACTGCAAGTAATTTTCCGTGTAAATGCAATGACTCCAATCTAAAAAAATATATAAACAATGATCAGGGACATATAATCACTGGAAATCTTAATATTGTTAATGATTTTAAATTGAAAAAACTAATGTGTTTCGGTACTAAATATAGACTTCCATCTAAATTTACTCTTAAATCTATTATCAAACAGTTTACATATGATATAGATATTTTTGTATATAAAATTTCAATCTATTACAATAAACCTATTGCATATTTTAATCAATGGAAAATATTAGTAATTGAAAAATTAACTATGGCTTTAAAAAAAAAAATATTTCCGATTTGGTTTCTATTAACACAAAGCATTTTTTCCAACAAATTACTAAATTACAAAAAAACTACGTTATTACATATGTAAACAAATCTCCTAATAATTATGCAATCATATGTGAATCTTATTATCACCAACTTCTTACAAACTGTATTTCTTCTAATAAATCTTTTCAAAAAGCTAATGAAAATGTAATCGTAAATAATCGTAAAATTCAAAGTTATTATAAACTATTAAATATTCTATATACTAACTTTAATTATCCTTATTTAATTCTTATACCCAAATTTCATAAAACTCCAATTAAATTTAAGACTGTAACTATTGGTTGCAATACATATAATAATAAAGCCAATAAACTTCTATTAAAAATTCTTAATCAATTATATATACTTACTACAAACAATGATAATACTCATTGTATAAAAATAGCTATCAACTGGCTAATATTTTAAAAAATCTTCATTGTGTATATAATATAACGACATATGACTTCAAAGATCTTTTTAATAATATAGACTTATTAGATTTACATAATATTATAAATGCATTATTTAAAAAGTATTATAAAAAAACTGGAATTACCATCTCATATTGATATCGCTTATTTTAAATCATTAACAAACTTCATTATCTATAATAATTATATATTGCAAGATAACACATTATATTTACAGCACGTCGGTATACCACAAGGTGGTTGTACATCCAGTTTATTATCAGACTTATACTTATATCACTATGAACGTACTTTTACTAATAATAATCTCCATTTATATCGTTATATTGATGACATAATTTTAATTGCCACTGATCAATCTAAAATTTCTCAATTTCCAGTTGATTATCTCACTAATTTGGAATTAACGGAAAACCTCTTATCTAACAATACAATTAACTTCTTAGATCTTAAAATTACAATAAAAGACAACAAAACAATAACTGATTTATATGATAAACGTAAAGAATTTAAATTCAAAGTTAATACATTTACAAATTTTAAATCCTGTCTTCATCAGTCTGTATATCGAAATATACTACTTAATCATTTATATAGAATAAAATGTTTATGTTCTTCTCATCTAATTAACAATGATATTAAAAAACTAATTTATGATGCATTAAATCATGGTTTTCCAAAAAAAATTCATATATTCATTAATATACAATTAGTACTTACATGATCTTTTTAAAAAAAAAATAATTAACACATGCATAAACAAAATTACAAAAACATTTATAAAATAAAAAAATAATTATAAAAAATTAAAAATTGTAAAATAATAATAAACAATTTCTGTAGGATGGTTGGGTGGGTAGATGTTAGAGTACGGAGGAGGGTGGTGTTGTCTGTATAATACGCAATGGTTAATTTAAAAAATGGGGCTTTAGTATTATAACTACATTTCTAATACGTATTTTATATGGATGTTGATTTGATGTTTTATATGTAATTGGTGACTTTTCTTTTTATTTCAATTCATATTAAATTTAACTTATTTAATCAAATTCAATATTAACTTCTTTTTAAAATTTAGTCTAATAAAGACAATATCATATTAATTAATAATAGTATACCATCTTTTTAGTGATTATTATGCATATAAGTTTATTTGATATAACTTATGTTATACTGTATGTATTAAAATTGGGTAAATAGTTTTTATTATTATTCCTCTATACTTTTTAATATTGTTTTATTTTCAACTTTGTATTCCATGATTAATTATCGGTTTAATTGTTTGATTGTCACAATCATATTTTTTTAGCTTTTTTATGGCTAATATGAAGATAATTCACACACTATATTTGTGATCGTTAGGATATTGCGAATTTTAGAATCTGACAATCTTCTATAAACATCCATTATTTATTTATTTATTTATTTTCTTTCCTGTTCATTTTTTATGTAATGGTAATTATTAAAGTTTTTATATTATTATTATATATAATTTATTTTATTTTATAGCATATAGCTAGATTCTATATATTATCAATGTTAATTTTTTTTTTTTATTTCTCGTTGTAGATTAAATGGGTTTGGTAATAGAATATATTGAAAGCATTTTATTAACATTTAATTAATTTAAATTTTCTTGAATAATGATATATAGTATGGTATTTTTATATTAGGATTTGTGTAGTAATGCAGTTGATATGTTTTTATTTCTTTAGCTTTTATTAAGTTCTTCTTTTTGTGACATTTGAATAATAATAATAATAGTTCTAAAATAAAATAATAGATGGCAGCACCAAAAATTTTGTCTTTTTAAAGCTTCTATTAACGTAATAATTTTAATTTTTTACACCACGTGGTATTTAACGCTGGTTATTGGCAATATTGTAAAATTGATATTAAACAATTTAAAATTGTGTTTAGGTATTTTAAATAATGTAATTATTTTCTATTTATATTATATTAATTGTATTTATCACGGTATTTCAAAATGAATTAAGTGAATCCATAGGATTTAATTTCTGTGTTAACTTAACTGTTTTATTCACCTTAATCTTATCATGCTTGTGGATTCCATGTGCGGGAATATATTTTGAAAATCTACTGGGAATTTATTCGGTAAGTTGTGTAAGATTTCTACTGCTATGAATTAAATATTTAATGGGTTGTAGTGTTTTTTTCCATTTCATGCTATTTGATAATGTTCTGTTTTCATCTTGAAACTATTCTTTTGGTTCTATTGGTTGTTCGAGTACAGGAGAAAAAAAAAAATTCAGCTTTTAGCTTTTTTCTCACAGAAAACAACCGATTTGCTTATATCATTGAATTCTGTACTCTTGAAAACGTAATTCAATATATAAGTTATTCATTTTTTTCGGAATCCATATTCTTCTTTTTTTTATTCTTCCTTATTAATTCTTGTAATTAAGTATAAGGTACTTTATTTTATACATACAGTTCTATATTATAGGTTTGTGACATCCATTTTTATTGTCAATTCATTCACAATAATGCGGTTTTTGATGATGGTCGGTAAGGTTTAATTAATGGTTATATATATATATATATATCCATCTTTATTTTGTATAATGTCAGTGAACACTGACATTATACAAAACATTATATCAATTGTAGCTAAATTTATTAATTTAATTTTAGTATGGGAATCGTTGATGATTTGTAATTATATAATGGTTATATATATATGTGCATATACCCCTATATGGACAAAAGTCACCAGATACCTCAAATTTTAGACAAATTGAGGAATATCTAGAGAATGGCTTGACAAATTCTTTTGGAACTTCAAGAATTTAAAGTAAATATTTGACCTCGCAATTTTCCGCTGAGCTTTGATGATTAGTGCAATTAAGGAACCAACAAAAATTTGAATGCAAAAAATCTATGCGATCACCCTGTAAAATAAAATGCTCGAGATGATCTGTAGATGTGACACATGACTATGTATATTTTGTAGAAACTTTGTGTAAGAATAATACGTATATTCATAGAGATATAAAGATTTCTTTAAAAAATTAAAGACATTTTTGCAAGATTCTGTTTATAGCATGCAGGGTTTTCAACAAAATTCATGCCATTTCAGGAAACTTGGCAAAATGCAGTAGAAACAATAAACTGCAATTAGACTATAAATATATTAAATATTTGATGAAATACGAGCTTTTGTATGAATTAATTTTTGTGTACGCTCTAGAGCAGGGGTGCCCACTATGGCACGCCGGATACCACTAATTTTTTAAAGAAACAGCCGACTTCTTGAATCGCAGAGATTCGATGGATAAGGCAATGATTACTTACTATAAAATTTTAGTGGTATCTAGCGTGTCACAGTTGACCAGCCCTGCTCTAGAGAAAACTAATGTTGTTTTTGCATAATTTAACGATCAGCACTATATGGAGCAACTAATATGAAAAGGCCAGCTGAATATCGTAAAAATTCAAAGAGTATAGGCGATAGAATGAGCTGAATTTCATTTGCTTTCTAAACGTAGCTGGATGATACAGGATTTTTTTTTTTTATATAAATTATCATTTTTTTACTAATTCAAGCGTTTGTTGTAAGGCTGCTATATTTAGTAGTAACTGTCCGTTCTAAAGTTACGCGTGGTCATAAGTTAAATACTGACTCTTTGTTGGAAGTCAATTTACAAAAAATGAAAAGTTGTGAAAAAAATCCTTATCATCCAGCCTACTTTTAGAAAACAACTGAAATTCCGCTCCCTATATCTCCGATATCTTTCTGAATTTTCACGACATTCGACCTGCGTTTTATATGTGTTGTCTTATATAGTTGTTTACTAAATTATATAAAATAATTTTGTTTCCGCTCGCGCTTGCGCAATTAACAATTAAGTCATGCAAATTCTCATATTTCATCAAATATTCAATATATTTCTAGGGATGCCGCGGACGCGCTATAGCGCGTAAATTACGCGAAAAATCGGAGACGGGACGCAAAAAAATAGCTCTTACGCGTCCCGTGGGACGCGTAATTTCGTCAAAAAATCGTGGAAAACAACCGATTTTCGTCAAAGAATCGCGAAAAAAGCGCAAATCTCATCAAAATATCGCGCAAAAACAGCGATTTTCGTAAAAGGGCCGCGAAAAAATAGCGTATTTCGTCAAAGCATCGCGAAAAAAAAAGTGAATTTCGTCAAAAAATCGCGGAAATAAGCGCAAATTTCATGAAAATATCGCTGAAATAAGTGCAAATTTCATCAAAATACTGCGAAAAAGCGCGATTTTTGGTAAAAGGGCCGCGACAAATTAGCGTATTTCGTTAAAAGATTGCGGATAAATAGCGAATTTCGTCAAAAAATCGCGGAAAAAAGCCGAATTTTGTCAGAAGATCGCGAAAAAAGCGCAAATTTCATCAAAATATCGCGGAAAAAAGCCAATTTTCGTCAAAGGATCGCGAAAAAATAGCGTTTTTCGTCAAAGGATCCCCCCAAAATAGCATATGTCACCAAAAATTTATGTCAAAAAGCCGATATTCGTCAAAGGATCGCGAAAAAAAGACAAATTTCATCAAAATATCGCGGAAAAAACGCTATTTTCGTAAAAGGGCTGAAACAAAATAGTGTATTTCGTCAAAAGATCGCGAAAAAATAGCGAATTTCGTCAAAAATATTGCGGAATAAAGCCGAATTTTATCAAAGTAGCTCGGGAAAAAACACTATTTTCGTGACAGGCTTGCGAAAAAGTAGTGAATTTCAACAAAAGGATCGCGGAAAAACGCGAATTTCGTCAAGGTAACGCGGAAAAAACGTGAATTTAGTCAAAGCACCAAAAAAGATATGCAAACTAAACTTATAGGTAGAAAATTCATAAAATGGGATTTAATTTTTTTTGTGAGATTCTTAAAAATACAGCATGATTTCAGTGTACTTTGATAATATATATATTCAGTAGGTGGAGCAGTGAAAAATCCCCCCCCCCCCCTCCTTCTTATTGCATTGAAATGTCTCCCGCCTTCAGAACATTTAAGATTTGATGCTTATTAGTGATTTAGATGTAAATTTCCCTTCCAAGGAAAATGTCTGATTCCAACACAGATCTATTCTGACAAATAATTCAATGAGAAGTATAATGAAAGCACCCATTCATTCAACAAAAAGTACACCTTTACTTAACATAAGTATTCTTTTTTTCAGCAAAAATATCTTTTTCAATAAACCCGTCTTGCCCCTTTTTAAAAGAATGCGATCATTAGTGATACTTGTTAGTTGAACTTCATATCTTCTACTCTCAAATAAATATTATTTTACAATTAAAATTGTATCTTGCATTTTTACTTTTAAAAGAGTAAAGAACATTTTTCTTAATATTTTTTAAAAATATCTTATTTGAGTGCAAATAATACTAGTTTTAATTCATTATTTAATTATTGTTAAAACAATAATTAATGCATTTCATTTATCTTTTCCAAATAAACAAGTTTCATTTATTCCTTTAAAATATAAATTATTATTGATGGGGACCCGCTTTTGTAAAAAAAGGACCCAGATTTTTGGAAATCCTGGGTCCCGGGGACCCAAGTTTTTTCAAGTGCAGCGGCATCACTGATTGCTTCTTTTGTACTTTGTGAAGTTTCCTGAAAGTGGCTTTAATGTTTGTTGAAAGTCTTACATAAAAAGACTTTAAAATTTAATGAAATTTCTATTATTAGTTTGAGGGAAATAATTTAATATGAGCATATTTTAGGGGCTGTATTGAAATTGAAGTTCGGTAGCTGATTGTTGAAATGCTACACAATGACTAAGTCCAATTTATAAGTCCTATTAATGTATTATTTCTTACCAATATAACCATCTCATTCACTTAATATGTTTCAGCTTTCGCTATATACGGTAAAATTCTCTTCAATATTCGTTTAATAATGTTTATAAGTGTTGAATTATCCGATTTTTAAGAATATAAAGTATCTGCAATTAAAATAGTTTTCGAATATGCGAATGTGATTAGAAATTTATAATTATTTTTCTCAAATTATGAATCTATTTAAATCGTCTTTTTCTAAATTTATTGGCAAAAATGTGAAGAATACTGGCGAATGCAAAATTTAAAATAAAAATAGTATGAAGCAGCATAAGTAAACAATGTAGAACAAGTGTGTAAGTGTGATCACAGATCGCACAGAGGGTTTCGTTTAATATTCCTTTCAAAACACTTTATCGTTTTGCAAATTCTGTTAGTCCCACATTTCGCAACCAGGTGGCACACTCTATTCTAAACAAACCTCTATCCGAACGAAACTCCGTTTTACAAACTATCCCTGGATATATTAGTGGAGGAGTTCGGGCCCATAGCTCCCGAGATAGGTTGGCGCCCCTGGCGGTAAAAATTGGAGCTAAAATATGTACGGCTATGGAGCATAATGTGAAACGGTGGTGAAAGAAGTATCGGCAAAAGTTAGAAAAGTGCTACCCGGGTGCTAGAAAAACTGCAAAAAATACAGACCGCGTAGGGGTAAATAATATAAGACTTTTTGAAATTTTTATGATTTTTCGTGTGATCGCAAGTGTTCTGCTATAAGTATGCAAAATTTCACATCTCCAACTTAATTAGGGGCTCAGTTTTAAAAAAAAAGGCTTAAAATACACAAGTTAGAGCCCAGAGGGGTAAATATAAGACTTTTTCAATATTTTATGATTTGTCGTTTGATGTGAGGTGTTCAGCTATAAGTATCCAAAATTTCTCAAGTCTTCAACTTGATTAGGGACTCAGTTAGAAAAAAAAAAGATTAAAATACACAAGTTAGAGGCCAGGGGGGTAAATATAAGACTTTTTTCAAAATTTTATGATTTGTCGTTTGATGTGAGATGTTCAGATGTATCCAAAATTTCAAATCTCCAATATATATAGTTTCTGAGAAAGGGCTCTGTGACGGACAGACAGACACAGACAGAGGAGTGAGACGAATAGGGTTTCGTCAGATGAACGAAACTCTAAAAACCGGGAAAAATTACTTTTTAGTCTGAAAAGTCGATTGCTAATGGCATATTTTTAAAACTTTGTTTCGACATTGCTCTCTTTAAGGAGCTGGGGGGTCTTGTTAGATCTTTTTAGATATGTTCGCATGGTGTATATTCCGATTTATTTGAAGAACTGAAACTTAATATATCAAAATAACTTCACATTAATTGTTCTCCTTTGAAATAGCGTTAATAATTCTATGATTAAACTTATTCTGCTATTTCATTTAAAATTTTGCAATAAACTCATTAATGCCGGTTGTCGAGAAAACTTGCAATTCGGAATTTTTATTTTTTTAATAGCTTGGAATTTTTCGCACGCTACTACTGATTGGCAAAAAACTTGCCTATCAGAAAATCACAAAAATAACTTGTAATTTTTTTAAAATTAGTCAGTGTACTCAAATAGATGTAGATAAGCAAGTTATAGAAGAAAAAGTTTAATTATTTAAGGTTCGTTATTAATGGGTTAAAAACTGTACATCCATTTGTAATTATTACAATTTTTGATTGATATAGAAAAGTTAGTAAAATATTAAAATTGCATTTTTAAATAGCAATGAAATACTTTCGCGAGAATATTTTATCTAATAGACATTCTCTTTATATAGCTTTCTGGTTAGCATAAGATCGCGAGGCACCGGCATTGAAACACGGTTTAACCCTTTTGGGTGCGATTTTTTTTTTTTTTTTTTTTTTTTTTTGAGAACAAAATTACTTTTACTTTAATAATATTAATCGTAGCTGTCCAAATATTTTTTCTGAAATTTAAAAATTATCTCGCTGTCTGGAACCTAACGAATGTACTTATTTTATGTACTTTTCAATTCGTATTTATATGATAATATAAAGTCTAAGGAATATATAAAGGCTAAGGAAGAGTTTTTGGAGACGTTTGGAAAATATCGTATTACAACGGGGTTTAACGGATATTACAACTTTCTAACGTTTTTTTAATTTTATCACACATGATTCGTTCAGAAAAGTAACTTATATTTTAAATTTAGAGTTAAATATATGTATAAATTAAAGGAATCGCGAATGGTGCAAAGGTTATTAAGTAAACTTTTATTAGTTCTGTTATTACTAAATGCCAAAACATAAATGAAGTCATAAAAAGAAATGAAAAGCCATATGCTATCATTACTATATGTAGATACCGGGTGTTCCAAAAATGACTGATGTATTTTAAAGTTCAATAACTTGCGAACGGTGACAGATATTTAAAAAATTCATGCAGGAGGATTATGTATGATGTCAGGAGACTTTTTACTGTGATTCTTGATTTTAGTTCGAATTTCAAACATTAGATGGCACTGAGAGCAATAGGTGCTCAATCCAGATTCGATTTTTGGTACTTCGGTATCCATTCAATACATTTTAATCTCTTTTTTTCGTATGGAAGAAGACAGAGGCCGAAAATTCGAGCCTGAGTTTAGCGGTTATTTCTTGCAGTGACATCTATCGATGCTATTTGTAACTAAAACTGAGAATTGCAGCATAAAAACTTCTGACATCTTTCATAACATTCCTGAAAGAATTTTCTTAATATCTGTCACCGTTTCCAAGTAATTGAATTTTTAAATCCATCAGTCAGTTTTGGGACACCCGGTAGTAACAAAAGTAATTGTTAAGACAAAATAATATTCGATGAAAAGACATGTACTATTAACAGTACACCAGACCCGAAAGGGTTAAGTTTTGTTTACATCATAAGACAGACTTATGCTGTAAGTTGTTCTTAAGCTAGGCACCGTAATTTTAGCAGAAAAGTTTCAATAAAATGAGTAAAATACTTTTTACAAATTATGCTTTTCTGCACATCACAGACGGCCCCTTAAACCAGCATCTTGATGTTTTTTAAGCAGAATTTAAAAACTATTTGGAAAGAAAATTTGAAATTTTGCATGCTCATAAAGCAGGACCTAATAAATATAAATCCATCAAAAAAATGTAGGTTGCAATTCATATATTTTTCTAGCATTAATTTTATAATTTATAATCCATATTATAAAATCATAAAAATTAAAAATTTTGCATACTTGTAGCTGAACACCTCACATCAAACGACAAATCATAAAATTTTGAAAAAGTTTTATATTTAACCTTCTCGGCTCTAACTTGAGTATTTTAATCTTTTTGTTCTAACTGAGCCCCTAATTAAGTTTTAGACTTAAAATTTTGCATACTTATAGCTGAATACCTCACACCAAACGACAAATCATAAAATTTTGAAAAAGTCTTATAAGGTTAGTTGGGGCAACTGGGCCATGATTTTACAATGTGACTCAGGAGCTTCTGACAATTCAGCATCAAAAAGCTAATGTTCTTTTGAATTAAAGTCTGAAACTTCAGTAAATATGTTCAGTTACGTTCCCTCTATCAGACAGAAATGCTCAAAATTACATTTTAATATTTAAAAATATAAAAGTATGCATATTTCATATTTCTTTCCTCATGGGTCCAATTGCCCCATAAAAATGGGGTAAGTGGACCAGGGGAGTCTATGTTCCACACGCGTTTATATTTTTTCATATGGGATATCATATCCTATTTGGAAAAGTGTAAGCAACTTTAAAAAATTTAAACCAGGCAGATCATATCATATAAATTATATGTCAATAAAGAGCGTTGTAAGGGAAACCTTTGCTGTCAATGTGTCTAAAAAAAGCACTAAAAGTGAAAATATTAGATTTATTTATACCAAAAACAAAAAAAATTAAGTAAGTACTTATGTACTTTAGTATACTTAATAAGTATAAAAGTCACAGGGTATTTTAAGGAAAAAAATAGCAAGGTAAATCTATGAACAAACGGCTACGTAAGTACTTAAGTATTTTATCTGTATCCAGGAGTCGCATTATATAGGAAAATTTTATTGTTCCTACCAGAACCCTTAATGAGTTACCTTCATGATCATTTTATTTAACATATTCTAAAGAATTGTGCGATGAAGATATTTTCAAAATAGTGGTAGGAACAATAAAAGTTTCCCTATAGAATGCGACCCCTGTATCGTACAATTTCAAGGTTTGGCTATCTCGCATTCAGGGGCAAGGTATTTGCATTCGTAAAATGTTGAAATAATTTAATGACACCAGTATTTACAAGAGAATCTATTTGAAAACAAGTAAAAGTACATTTTAGTGTACTTAATAAAGGTGAAATTTTCATTATAAAATTCCGGTGCCAATGGGGCAATTAGGAATTAAAATTATGTGATGCCATAACGGCATCACCGCCTGTCAAGGGGTTAAGAAATTCACCCAATATGCTTTTTTTTATTTTATTACGTAATTTTAATAAGGTATTCTATAATTTTATTTATCGTGAGCAAAATACAATGGAGAAATTTACTTCCCGTTGTAAGTGAAACTCAAAAAAAAAAAAAATATTTATAACTATTGGGGTAACTGGATCCTGCATGGTCCAGTTACCCGGATACATGTCCCAGTTGCCCCATTCTTGAAAAATTTATGGGGTAACTGGGACACCGGGCTTACATTTCAAACATGAAGTAAATATGTATAGAAACCTAATAATATTAACGTAGTTATATGCCTAATCTTTTAAAATAAAAGATTGTTTAATAAAAGTACTTACAGTATTTTAATAAAAAGCCGAGGAAGTTCAACCAAATTGACGTTGTTTTTAAAAAAAGAAACGTAAATTTTCCACAACCTATCACATTTTATCCAAAAAAGGCATACAGTGAGCAAAAAAGTATTTGCACACCAGGTAAATTTGTTGTAACATATGTATAAATAAATAAAAAGCAACTAAGAATTAAAAATACCAACACTTTTACAAAACAAATAAACATATTTAATATCTGACTTAATAATTATATTTAAAATATGAAAACATAAAAAAGTAGCATTTGTACTGCCAAAAAAATATTTGCACACTAGCAATAAAAATAGAACTAGAGGAATTATTTATAAGTTAAAAACAGTGCTAATATTTAGTATGCATGCCCTTTGCTTCAATTACAGCTTGTAATCGTCTGAGCATTGGTTCTATTAATTTGTGACATGTTTCACTGCTGATTTGTAGCCATTCTTCCCTAACAGCTTGCTTAAGTTCTGATTTGTTAGAAATTTTCTTTTTCCTTATTTTCCATCCAAAATATGCCATAAATTTTCAATCGGATTGAGGTCTGGTGATTGTGGTGGCGTTTTCAATTGATTTTTTACATTATAAAGCAACCATAACCTCGTAATATATGAAGTGTGTTTCGGATCGTTATCCTGTCGGAAATAATATGAATTAGGAATTCCTAATTTCAGAGCACTATTAGATAAATGATCTCGCAATATATTAATATATTGTTTAGCATTCATATTGCCTTCAATAAAGGTCATTTCGTCAACTCCGTTAAAAGACATGCATCCCCAAATCATTACATGACTACCACCATGTTTTACAGTTGGTTTCAAGTTTCTAATTTGAAGAGAAGTATTTGGCTTTCGCCATAAAGTTTTGTTACCATCTGAGCCAAAAATATTGAATTTGCTTTTATCGGAAAAAATAACAGTTTTCCAAAACTCTAGTGGACTGCTGACATAAATTTGCTGACATAAGCTTTTGCAAATTCAAGTCTTTTCACCCTATTTGTTTCACTAATAAATGGTTTTTTTCGAGGGCTCTTCCTCGAATATTTGCATCATGAAGAATAGTTCTGATTGATTGTGGTGTAACTATTGTTCCCGACGTTGAAGCGACATCAACAGCCAATTCTCGAACACTTAGAAAAGGGTATTTTGAAGATCCTTTTATGATGGCTCTCCTTTGCCTGGTATTTAGCTTTCTTGGACGCCCAGTTCGCGGCTTATTTATTGTCAAACCAGTTTCTTTTTTCTTCTTAATTACATAACAAACACTAGAAATGTTTAAATTATTTTTTTACCTATTCCTCGGTAACTTAATCCAGAATTGTGAAGAAATATAATCTTCTCACGGGTAGCAACAGACAGTTCACACGTTTTCGACGCCATTAGAACAAAAACTCCCCAGAATCCCTGCTCCAATTAATATATTACGTGACTTTAAAGTGCGGGGCTAATGTACTGCGTGATTGATATGCTAAACATTTGCACAATGTTCACATTTAATGCCTTTTTTAACAGTCAATGCTTCTTGTGCAAATACTTTTTAGGTATGAGAAAATATTAATTTATTTTTTAAAATGAGTAATATTACTGTTTAAGGAAAATGGGTAGTTATTTTTATTTTCTTCTTATTTAAGTAAATGAATAATTAAGAGAGTAGTATCGAATTTGCTTTCAATGGTTACTTATGCAAAAAATCGTCTGCGTGCAAATACTTTTTTTGCTCACTGTACATTTTCATGTAATCTGTTTCTGAGAATTGTTCTAGATTTTCGTAAAACAAACAATCATTATTTTTTCTGACTTCAGTAGAGCCAGAAATTGCTTCTTATATCTCTTTTATTCTGAGCATTTTTATTCTTTACGAAACAGAGAATGTTCAATGTAGACTGTTGCATTCCGTACCTAAGAAACATGTTACCCAAAGAGAGAGTTATGATTGAGTTGACACACTTGTTTTATGAAGTAGAGGTTAAGAGGCATTGTTCACAAAAGCTAAAACTTAAAATACATCAACGGTTTTTTATAAAATAGCCTATGGACCAGTTACCTCGTGGGTTCAGTTACCCCAACTAACCTTATTTAAACGTTTGGGCTCTAACTTGTGTATTTTAAGCTCTTTTTTCTAATTGAGCCCCTATTTAAGTTGAAGACTTGAAATTTTGCATACTTATAGCAGAACACTTGCGATCACACGAAAAATCATATAATTTTCAAAAAGTCTTATATTATTTACCCCTCCGGGCTCTAACTTGTGCATTTTAAGCAATTTTTCTAACCTCACCTCGTTGCACCCGGTGGGTACTTTTCTAACACCCCTTTGACCACTCTTTCATATTATGCACATAGCCTTATGTATTTCAGTTCCACTTTTTACCGCCAGGGGGCGCCTACCTATCTTGGGTGCTATAGGCCGGATTCCCTCAACTAATATATCTACGGATAGGTTTTAAAAAGGAGTTTCGTTCGTATAGAGGTTTGTGAAGAATAGAGTTCGCCCCCTGGTTGCGAAATGTAGAACTAACAGATTTCGCAAAAGGATAAATTATTTTGAAAGGAATATTAAACGAAACCCTCTGTGTGATCTGTGATCACACTTACCCACTTGTTTTAGTATTATAACCATACAAAAAATTAGCACATTAGGATTATAATTTCTGGAGATGTTAATAAAAACATGAAAATGTAATGTAACACTGGAAGCTCGAAATTTCGAAAGTTTATAATTCAAAAACTTATCATCCAAATGACTTGAAATTTGGTATCTAGGCATAGTTTAAACAGAAGATTGAAAATATCTTGTCAAAATTGGGAGTTGCCATCGGAAAAACAAAGTTTGAGCTAGTTTTGATATGTATATGGTCCCCTAAGTAAATTTTATATGCATAATTTAAAAGTAGACTTCATTGGCTATCGTTTGGCACTAGTAACATTCTTCTACGATAATTTATTGCAGAGTTAGTAGGAGGTGGATCAATCTATTTCAAATCACCCAGGTGGTGTCGCTCGACATTTTTAATTTTCCTAATCTTTTAACCAATTTTTTCTTCATAGTTTTCTGAGTTTAAAAACGTGATTAAAATTTTTTTTATTATATAGTTTTTTGGAGGTGGCCATTTTTAACAAGCTACACAGCCATTTTTGGGCGAAAAACGTATTTTACGGAAGATGATGTAACTACTTTATTTTTTTATCTATCAAGATGAATAGAAATCCAAAATGTTCAGCATAAAATTGTCGACATTTTATGTAATTATAAAATTTTCATTAGAATTAAGGATCTAGGCCAAAAACATGCTTAACAACAGGAGAAATTAAAGGTCAAATACCACATTTTGCTGCCATTATTTTTTATGAAGGAGATCAGACTCACCTTAAATATTTTTTCTTACACACATCTCTTATAAGACTACTTATTTTTGTAAATTTCAATCCTGAAAACCTTTTCCTTTTTCTGTATAGCTCATCAAAAACCGTGTTAAGTCTGTTTTTGGTAATTTTCACTAATTAATATCTCAAAAGGGACTGACTAAAAAAATTCTGAAGACTTAGGATAATAAACATCTTTGTAATATAAAATTAAACTGTAAATTTTATGAGTGAGACTTAACTGGTTTTTGAATAACAGTTCACTAAAACTGCACCCTCTCCCTTCCTTTCCCCTTTTTATTGTTCCAGTTACATAACATTACAGGTACTTTTTGCTTAGGTACGTTAAATTGACGATAAAAACAAATTTTAGGCATTATTGCTTAGTTAAATAGGTCAGTGGCACCTTTCAAAACTTTCTTGTAGGGGGGGGGGGGGGGGGGGGAGAGGCGGAGGTCTTTTGATTTTTATTTATTTATTTATTTTTTTTTTTTGCACAGCTGGGGAGCTCCTGATACAGACAGTTTATTCTGACATGTTTTTGAAATTACCCTAAGTACTCGCTAAGAAGTTACTTCACTTACGCGAAAGCGAAAACATCCGCTTCCTAATGAAATTTTATAAAATATCTCGTAAAAGGCAAGGGGCAGTGGCGTACGCAAACGAGATATTTTATAAAATTTCATTAGCGAGCGGGTGTTTTCGCTTTCGTGTAAGTGAAATAATCACTTAGCGAGTATTTAGGCTAATTTCAAAAACGTGTCAGAATGAAACTGTATTAGGTGCTCCTCACCAGTGCATAAGGAAATCAAAAGACCCCCCCCCCCTCCCGTTCTCAAGAAAGTTTTGAAAAGGTGCCACTGCCCTAAACCAAGGAATAATGCGCAAAATTTCTTTTATCGTCAATTTGAACGTACCTAAGCAAAAAGTACCTGTAATGCTATGTATCTGGATAAAACGAAAAGGAGGGGGGGGGGGGATGTATTTTTAATATCTTTTATTCAAAAACCAGTTATGTCTCACTCAAAAAATTTAATTATCCTAATTTTTCAGAATCTTTTAGTCAGTCCCTTTTGAGATATTAATTAGTGAAAATTGCAAAAAACAGACTTAACACATTTTTTAATGAGCTGTACAAAAAATAACAAGGTTTTCAGGATTGAAATTTATTAAAATAAGGAGTGCTATAAGAGATCAGTGTAAGAAAATATATATAAGGTGAGTCTGATCTTCACAAAAATAATGGCCGCGAAATGTGGTGTTTGACCTTTTGTTTCTCCGGCTTTTAAGAATGTTTTTTTTATTAATCTTGACAGATAGAAAAATAAAGCAGTTACAGCATTTTCCGTAAAACAAGTTTTTCGGCCCAAAAATGGTTGTGTAGCTTGTTGAAAAGGGCCACCCACCTCCAAAAAACTATATGATCAAAAAAAAAATTTTAATCATGTTTTTAAACTTAGAAAACTATGAAGGTTATGAACTTGGTTAAAAGATTAGGAAAATTTAAAATGTCGAGCGACACCACATGGGTGATTTGAAATGGATTGACCCGGGTGTTTTCTTTTTCCACGACTGTACAATAATCAAAGCTTCTGTGCGACAGGAACTGGTCTTTCTTGTAGTTTAAATCTGAATTGCTGCGATAAAAATTGTCCCATAACTACACTGTAAAAAAAAAAAAAAAAACGTAAAATTTACGGGAAAAAACTGGCAATTTTGGCGCCAGTTTTGGGCCGTTTTATTTACAAGAAATAACCGTATTATTTAACGAGCTGTCTGTTTTTTAACAGTTTTATACTGTTACATTCACAGAGATAAACTGTTATTTTAACGGAAATGTTTTGTGATTTTTACAAAGGCTGTAAATTTTACGAGAAAAATCTGTAAAATTTTACAAACTTCCCGTGTTTTTAACAGTTTTATGCTGTTACATTTACAGAGATTAACTGTTATTTTAACGGAAATGTTTTGTGATTTTTACAAAGGCTGTAAATTTTACGAGAAAAATCTGTAAAATTTTACAAACTTCCCGTGTTTTTAACAGTTTTATAATGTTACATTTACAGAGATTAACTGTTATTTTAACGGAAATGTTTTGTGATTTTTACAAATGCTGTAAATTTTACGAGAAAAATCTGTAAAATTTTACAAACTTCCCGTGTTTTTAACAGTTTTATACTGTTACATTTACAGAGATTAATTATTATTTTAACTGAGATGTTTTGTGATTTTTACAAAGGCTGTAAATTTTACGAGAAAAATCTGTAAAATTTTACAAACTTCCCGTGTTTTTAACAGTTTTATACTGTTACATTTACAGAGATTAACTATTATTTTAACGGAAATGTTTTGTGATTTCTACAAAGGCTGTAAATTTTACGAGAAAAATCTGTAAAATTTTACAAACTTCCCGTGTTTTTAACAGTTTTATACTGTTACATTTACAGAGATTAACTGTTATTTAAAAAAAAATGTTTTGTGATTTTTACAAAATCTGTAAATTTTACAAGAAAAATCTGTAAAATTTTACAAACTTCCTGTGTTTTTAACAGTTTTATACTGTTACATTTACAGGGATTAACTGTTATTTTAACAGAAATGTTTTGTAATTTTTACAAAGGCTGTAAATTTTATGAGAAAAATCCGTAGATTTTACTAGAAAAATCTGTAAATTTTATGAGAAAAGTCTGTAATTTTTACAAACTTCCTGTTTTTTTTTTTTTAAGTTTTATACTGTTACATTTACAGAGATTGTTATTTTAACAGAAATGTTTTGTGATTTTTGCAAAAGCTGTAAATTTTTACAGTATAATAAATCTGTATAATAATAATAAATAAATAATAATAAATCTGTAAATGTTTACGAACTTTGTTTTTTTAACAGAAATATTTTCAGATTTTTACAAAAAAAAAAAAAAAAAAAAAACTGGTAAATCCTACAAGAAAAATCTATATTCTTTACAGCACCTCCTGTTTTTAAGTCAAATAAAAGAAGCACCAAAATTATTGAAACACTTCATTTCAGAGACTCGTAGGCAATGTTAATTGTAAAAGTGTTCAAAATAAGCTAGAATTTAAGATTATGTAGATGCAATGGTTTGCCATTAATTTTTAAAAAGTTGCACTTAATTTTTTATCTGGCCCTTATAAGCTATGTTAAGAAAAGTATTCCCCATGTTATGACAAGTACAACAATTAAAATTTAATTATACTATGACCAAAACACATAGTTAAACTAGCTACAAAATTGTGTAGGTCCCGAGTCTAGTAACAGATGATTTCTCAATACCAGAAAATACTGAAGTTTCATAAAATTCCAAGTATAATAACTTAGTGAATTTTGGTTATAGAATAATTGAATCACCACTGTTGTACTCTGAGCACGGAAAATTTACACGAAAATTTACACGTACAAACGTTGAAAATTTACATTTAATTTTCAACGTTTTAATGAAAAAAAGGCAAACAAAATTAAAATATAACATGTCTAAATTGTAGAATTCCTTAAGGAATAATCGGAGAAAGCAATTTAGGAAGAGTAAAAGTTTTAACAAATTTATACTAAAACTATGAAATATAATTACGCAAAGAATATTTTTACAAACAAATTTACTTACTAATTTTACACTAAAAGTAATTATGTATTATGAAAATTTAATTTCTGGAATAATTTGAAAATATTTAAATATATATATATATATATTTAATTTCCTTACGTGGTCATCCTATCAAATGACATTGTACTTAGTATTGACTCTAAGCCGCTTTAGCAGGGCGCAGTGCCCGGCGGCCTTTTTTATTTCTTTTTTACGCCTGGCGGCCCTTTTAAACCCTTCCGATGCGCCCGGCATCCCTTTTTAACGCTTCCTATGATCCAGATGGTAATTCAATTGATCCCGGGAAAATATCGCAAATTCTAGGGACTCTAAACAAACCAGTTCAAAATATTTTTTGCGAACAAGGTACAAGTGCGCGCTTTTTGAAAAAAGTACACTTTTTTAGAATAGTGTTTCCTTTTTGAAAAAGTGTACCCTTTTTTAGAATAGCGTTTGTTCCCTTTTTGAAAAATGTACCCTTTTTTTAGAATAGTGTTCCCCTTTTTGAAAAATTTCCGCCCGGCGGCCCTTTTTTTCTAGAGTCAACACTAGTACTTCAGTCACATTATTATTTCTGAAATTATTGATTTATATTTAAAAATACCTTTTTTTCAAATATGAAATTTAAAAACATACCAACAAAAATATTTGACACAGATGTCATAATTTGTCACAGATGTCACATTGGCGTGATTTTTTTCTGACGCCAATTTGGGGAAAATGTCGTTTTTGAATACCAGTTACACACATACATATATATTTAAAAAGGGAATAACAATAAATATTTTGTAAAAAATCATTAATAACTATAGAACAAAACAATTTATGTAATTTTAAAAAAGAAAATAAAAGTAACTAAACAATTTATTAACAAATAAACAACAACCGGGTTACCATATCAAGCAAAATAACGGCACTTTGGCGGCAGTTAAGTTCCCCAGTTCTTATATGACATTGGCGACAGAAAAAAATTGTGCCAATGTGGTGCGTATATGACATTTGTGCCAAATATTTTCACAAGCCAAAAAATAGAATACAGGAATTCTGCTTTTTTAGAATTTAGTGTCGCCCCCGATGAAAAAAAAAATATATATATATATATATATGCAAGGGTGTAAAAATACCGGGCGCCAGGTCGGCTAAATTTTCGACACTGGCGCCTAGATATGTCTTAGGAAATGAAAAATAATTCATATTTATAACCTTGATTATTTATAGATTTTTTTTTCTTTTTTTTCCATGCGCAAAGAAAAAAAAATAATAAATGAAGTTCTCTTTTACTGAATTGGACTTATTAAAATTATTATTAAATTATTTCCAGAAATATTTTGTCACATTGAATGTTGATTTGGGAACAACTGAAAGTATTGCTCTTGACGAATGGTACGAGTTTAAGGTAGAGCCGTACCGAGTACTCGGTAAATACTCGGTACTCGGCGAAATTTTGGCAGAGTACTCGGCCAATACCGAGTAGTTGTAAGAATTTCATTTTTTAAGCATATGAATTTAAAACTGATCTGTAAAATGTTATTCGAACATCAATGTAAAATATATGCAATAATTCATAAAACTATTTACTCGGTATTTAACAATATGTCTACAAAATATAGAAAAGTTAAGAACAAAAACCCTCATAAAATAATTCCAGATTAAAATTTAGTTTCACATTTATACAAATAAAAATAAGTTCTTTTTAAATATATAGGAAAACAGAAAAGACTATTATTTTGGATGTAATAAAAAAAATAATAATTAGATTTATTATATTTAAAATTATGGTGCAAAAACACCAAACGTTCTACATTATCAGTAGACAGAGCATTTTTTTTACTACTATAAATTTGGCCTGCCTCTGAAAATATACGTTAGTGGTTGAAGGTGCACATAAGAATTTTTTTGCAAGGTTGCACATAATCGGAAAAGTTTGCCCCCCCCCCCCCCCCCCCCACCATGCAAATTGAGTGTCAGTTTTACAGAAGTCTTCTGTTAAGAAAGCCTGTAACGCTTTTTGTACCTCTCTTTTTATTTTTCTCTTTTTTATTTTTAATCAAAAGAAAATAAGGTACAGTTACAAAATAAATATGAAATGTTTTGCATTATTCAATGAATTGTTACAGTAACCAATAAATATTTTTATTTTTGATAGACAGATTTCAGGTATCGGAATAAATTGGAGGGTTGAAGAATGTTTTAATTTTATATTGGTTAATAATTTTACTTGTTATGTGTCAATTGTCCTTTTTTTGCTACTGTTTTGAATTGTCAAAAATTATCTTTAAAAGGTGCACAAATAAATTTCAAATTTAATTAGTTATATATACTATATATGTATATTATATATATGTACACACAGGTCTATATATATATGTACACACAGGTACATATATATATGTACACACAGGTGTATATATATGTACACAGGTATATTTGTATGTACACACATATGTACACCTAAGCTCACATTATGTGCACATCAACATTTTTTTTCGTTATTACACAACTACTCGGTACTCGGTATTCGGCCGAGTAGTCAGTGGCCAAGTACTCGGTACACCACTAGTTTAAGGTACTATGCAAAGGCATGAAATTTAGTGAGCTTTTGATCAAATCAATGAAAAATGATTCTAAATTTCATATTTTATCAAAATTACTGCAAATTGTATCTGTAATACCTGTGGCAACTGCATCCTGTGAGTGAGGATTCAGCACAATGAATTTTATCAAGAACAAGTTTCGCTCTACTTTGACATCACAAAATTTAAATGATTTATTATTAATAAATTTAAATGAACCTTCGGTAGAAGCATTTAATCCTACAAAAGCAGTTGAACGCTGGTACTTTACATCAAAAACAACAAGACACATGACCGGTCATAAACATCATAAAAATTTAAAAGCAAATGAGGACAAACAATAAGTTTTAACAATATTGATTTATGGCATATATTATAGTCCTTGAAGTGAATTACATATTTGTACTTTTGAGGTGTTTAAAGAAGTTCTTAATGATTATTATTTGTATTTTACATCAGCACTTCCAATTTTTTTATATCAATATTTATAATTTTATGTAAGATTACCTTTTTATACAAGAAAAATTTATGTCATGTGTCAGATATGGGCCATTTTCACTATTCGCTTACATTTCAGAATTATTTTTGTTTTTCTCAAACTTAATAATTTCTTTTAAAAATGGAAACAGGTGTTATGGTAAATGTTTAAGGTATATGAAAAAGTAATTGGTCATGCACTTTGGCTTATAATTTAATATGCAAATGCTATTTTAGTGTCTACTTGTAAGGCAAATTGTCAAGTCTGTTACTGTACAAATTACTGAAAAAACTCAGCTTTAAATTTTATTAAATTTTCTAAAATCAACTTACTTTGAAGTGACTTATGTCCCTAAATTTCAAAACATGATATTTATCAATAATACTTAAATGAAATTGAAATGAGAGACATTTATAGCCCTAATTTTCGACCACATAGAAAATTATACAAGAACTTTTTCTAATAATAACATTATATATTCATGTAAATTATTGAATTTTAAGAAAATTACAGCTCTATTTCATAGTTGAATGAAAAATAACAATAGAATGGTGAAAAGGTTATTTTAATATTAAAATATCATAAAAAAAGTGTGTGGTAACAGACTTGACATTTGGTAACGGATTTGACACTAATCCGTTACCATGCGTCAAGTCTATTACAGCACAGTTTTTAATGATCATATTTTTAACTTTATATATAAACTTTTTTATTTAAATAGTATTTTTCTTTTAGCTATGATATAGAGAAATCATTTTATTATTTTATATTCAGATCAATTACTATATTTGAATTTGATTTGAATATCAAACAAATAATTTATCAAGCAATTCCACCTAAATATTAAAATAGAACTTGAAGCAACTGAGAATTAGCATCTGTTTAAATGGTTTAATTCAACAAAAAGTTTATATATATATATTGTATTTACTTATACTCTAAATACGTGCATGATATATATTCAAGTGCAACATGACTCAAATTTCAGTTTTCATATAATATTAAGTGGAACTAGAAACTCATAAAATATTCAGTTTTCTCGCATTGACAAATTTGATTATAGAAAAAATTGCTATGATTTGCTCAAAATTAACATATATATCTTTATGGATGTGAAATACTCTCCTGTTGCAGTCATTCACATTCAGACCCACATAATTTTAATTTTATCTTCTTCATCTGCTTTGTTTAGGATGTGTATTTTTTTTTCTACTTCCTGCAATAAATTTTACCAAAACATGAACAATTTCATACAGTTTATCAGCAGATATCTCTTCCAGGAACATCCTCAGGCTTTTTATTTACTTCTCTTCTATATAAAATTCACTATCAGTTTCAATAAATTTTTCCCTCTCTGAGGAATTCGAATAGATCTTACTGAGGTCATAGTACAAAAAGAGTAATTTCCTCATCAATATACAGGGTGATTCAAAACTAGAGGAACAAACTTCTTGGAGGGGTGAGGTACATCTAGACAACTCGGAATCGCATAGCAATTCAGTATTGGAAATGCAATCCTAAAAAGATTATAGGGAAGTTGTTAGAGGCTGAATCATCGTGATCGAAAATCGACATTTAAGGACCATAAGCTTCTTAAATTAAGTCATGGATTTCATGATAATGAAGCTGCATGATGTTTCATAACATAGGCACCTCATGGAATCTCAGATGTTTTGAAATATGCAAGGCATCCTCCAGACTTCACAATAGCAATGAGGATGTGCCATTTCAAAACGCACTTACTACCTCAAACATCCAAAAATATAGATAAGAACCAGGCACGTAGGCAGAAAACTTCATTATCAGGAAAGTCTTGATTTATTTTAAGCTTTTGGTCTTTAAATGTCAATTGCTATCACAATGATGAGACTAAGAACCCCCTGTCTCGTTAGGATTGCATTACTATAAGATTCATCTAGGTATACCCCCACCCCTCCTAGAAGTTTATTCCTCTAGTTTTAAATCGCCCTGTATGTGTGTAAGACACCCATATGAAGTGTAGCCTGAGTTCTAGATGCACCACTGTGACTAGTTTGCATGTCTTCACTGAATCTGTATATGCATAATATTCTGGAAAATCAATATGCAAAAATGTTTTATTCAGTTTTTGCAATTTAAAGCTGGAAGGGGCTGATATTTTAACTGTTTTTTAAAGCATATTAAGACTGCTTCAAACTTTTCAATTAACATAAAGTTACTGGACTGAAGTTTGCACAAGCAACATTAAACTTGCTTTTCATGCCAATACTTTTTTTTATACCTCCTCATATTTTATCTATAAATCATTAATATAATTTTCGTTGCAAAGAATTTTTTTTCTATAAAAAATCGAATACTGTTAATAATTTGCATACAAAATAAATATGAATTTATACTTTTAATATGAAAATTAAGTTATTTTGTCCATTGGTTTGCCATAAGTGATTGAAAATATTTTAAATTTACCTTTCTTTGTTTGTTTTCAGCTTGTTTATATTTTTCTGGATTTTATTTCAGTCTTTCCAAATAGTAGCACCTTTGCATTTCTGCAGCTGCTAAAGCCATTCTTGATGCAAAAAACCTTTATAAACGATAGTTCGCAAACAATGTCAAGTCTGTTACGGTGAGTCAATTCCGTTACCAGTCGCATGGTAACAGACTTGACAGGTAACGGATTTGACATTCAAATCAAACCATTAGAAATGGAGCTAAGCTGTATAATTTCTAACTTAGATAACAATACACATGCCTTCTAAAATTATTTAGTGATCAATATTTAAATACATAAGTGTAAAAAGTTTTATTTTAGTATTAAAAATTACGGTAACAGACTTGACCATGAAAAAAAAATACCAACTTTGAAGAAAGCCAGTTCTTGCCACTATTGCAATGTTTTTCAAATGATGAATAAAAAATGGCAAGTAGCAGTTGCTTGAATAGTTTAACAATGCCACTGAATATGTACTGCCAACTTTTGGCAGAATTAGAAACCTATTTTGATTAAAATAATTATAAGGTAACGGACTTGACGTAAAGTGAGGGACAAAGTATTTCTGTTGATTTGTTAAAGAAAAAAACTTTGGTAATTAATTTTTTTCACTAATATAACACACTAATAGTTCATATTTAAAATAATTAAAGCTTTTTATTTAAAAAAATCTAAATTAGATTAAAAAAATAAAAGTTAATTACATAAAACTTGGAATGGGACAAGCATTTTTGCTTAGAATCGCAAATTTAAAGATTTATATCTCAAAATTTTTTATTGATTTTTTTTTATTTTTAATGCTAGAAATATTTAATATAGTCTTCTTTATACAATGCATAGCTCAATTTAAGCTTTAAATGCTAATTTATATTTGAATTTTCTTCTTTTTTCTCTTGCACAGCATATGCAAGCGAATTTTGAAAATGACCCATATATTAAATTAAAAAGAGTAATTTGTATGTACTATTATTAGCTTATCCCAGTGGTGGAAAATTGGCGCAGAGGAGGAGCCTATTGACATCACTAAATTTTAGTAGTATTTTTCGGCTTATCTAATGACAGAATTTCTGAGTTTTTCTTAAAGGGAATAATACTATAAAATATTAGTGGTGTCAATGGGCTCCTCCTCTGCGCCAATTTTCCACCACTGGCTTATCCTGTAATTTCATTTTACAAATTTGTTATCGATAGTAACTGGCTCCTAGATTTTCAAAAAATTTTTACACCCCTGTATATATGTATATAAATATAGATAGTTCAGTTATAAGACTAAAAACACACATAAAATGGCGTGATCTACATCCGCTGAAGAATTCCTTTCATTATTTAAGAAATTAGACAAAAAATTTTGTTATCTCATGATTCATATGCTTTCATTTGTTTGTAATATTAATGTAGATATTTAAAATTAAGTTCAGTTTATAAAAGCTCCGTGTTTTATCAGAAGTCATTCACTTACACTGCTCAAAACAATTAAAGGATATTAAAAAGCAGAAAAACCAACGTTTAAAATGCACAAATAATATATGAAAAGCAGCAAACAGCTGTTTCGAATCTACTAGCGAGATTCTTCTTCAGTGCAAAAGGAACAGCGTACTAGAAAAAGCAAGGCTGAGCAAAATCATAGGAAGAGACGCGCTGGATTTTATACCCTAAGCGGGTGGCCGAAACAACCAATGAGAGAGAAGCAGTGGAAACGACTGGTTGAACAAGTAGCGACATCTACCGGAGAAGTAGAGAAAAGAAACCAAAAAAGGGGAATTAAATTAACGCTTTCCAAATACTTGGAAAATCTGGAGTACTAGATAAGTCATTGACTAAAGAGTGAGAATTTTTAATGATATGGTAAGCTTCCCAAAAATCAAGATCAAGGTTAGAAGAACATTTTTGGATAATGATGGCTGAGGAAAAATCGAACCTATGTTGAGAAGACCAAGAATGTTGAGCAATAGAAGAACGTTTGAGCTCCTGATTTTTAACATAAACTTCATGCTCTTTTAAACGAAATCTAAGAGTACGTTTAGTCTGACCAATATAAGAAAGACCACACTGACAAGAGATCTGGTAAATGCCCCAATTATTTAGGCGATCAACGGGGTGTTTGAGATTTGAAAAAGGGATTTTATTAACAGGAGAAAAAATAACTTTAAAATCAAACCTTCTTAGGATTTTAGCAACTTGCTGACTGATTTTAGGAAAAAATGGTAATACAACTGAAGTATTAGAGTTGGAATTAGAATGCTTTTCAGAATGGTCGGATTTCGTCAATTTCTTATAAATAGAATCGATAATATTAGAGGAATAACCACGATCGACAGCAATAGCTTTGAGGTAATTAAGTTCAGCACTAAGTAACTGAGGAGTGGAACAAATATTAGTAGCCCGAAAAACAAAAGTATTGAAAGCAGCGAATTTCTGGTTAGGGGTATGAGAAGAATACCTGTGAGGTGGGAGACTGACAGCAAAAGGATTGCGAAAGACGGTAGTCTAAAAGCCATTTTCACAACGAATAACAAGGACATCCAGGAAAGAAAGACAGTTATTGGTCTCAATTTCAGAGGTAAATTGAATGCAGGGATCAATGGAATTCATAATAGAGAGAATATGATTAATATCCGAATTCATTTCAATCAGGACATAAACATCATCAACATAACGAACATAGAACGGAAATTTTAAGATTTCAAAAAGCTTGACCTCAAATTAGTGCATATAAATAGCGCATAAAATTGGACTAAGAGGATTACCCATAGCCAAACCGTCAATCAAACGGAAGAAATTACCATTGAAAACAAAAGTATTTTGCGACAAGCAAGCGCGAGTGAGAAGTATAAGTTCCTCGATTTCAAAATAAGAGAAATGGAATTCACAAAGCCTTTTCTTGAGGCAATCTAAAGCCCCCTCAACCGAAACGTTTGTAAATAATGATTTAACATCAAAAGAAACCATCATGTGAGCCTGCGACCTAAAATTATGAAGTTTTTTAACAAAATCAAAAGAATTCTTAACAGTGAAACAGTTACTGCTCAAAAGTGGGGAAAAAACAGAAACTAAATATTTGGCAAGCTTATAAGAAGCTGTACCGATCTAGAGACAATAGGTCTAAAAGGAATGTCAGGTTTATGGACTTTAGGTAAAGCATAAAACCTGGCACAATGCGCAATAGACGGAATAAGGGACTTCTTAAAGTTAGCAGGAATAATGGAAGAAGACTTAATGGCAGACTTAATGGAGTTAATTTCACTAGTGGAAGGGTCTTTGCGGATATCCACATACGGACCATCATTAATTAATTTATGGGTTTTTTCCAAATACGTAGATTTCTCGAGAAGAACAATCTGACCACCTTTGTCGGCCTTAGTAATAATTAAGTTGGGATCAGAACGCAAATTTTTCAGACATTGTTTAACAGGATGTTTAAGATTGGGTTTATAAACATTAGAATTGAAATCAACAGTATTGGCAATGAGATGCCTAATAGACTCTTTTTGAGAAGAAGAAAGAGCGCTATGCTTAAAAGCACTTTCAATAGGAGCAATAAGATTAGGTAAAGAAGGAATAGCAGAGACAGAAAAATTGTTATTCAATTTGAGAGCATCGAGCTGATTGTTACTTAATGGAACATTAGAAAGATTGACAACAGCATTTTGGTTAACAAGAGGCAAATTACTGCAGTTATTAGCGACAGAACTTCCACAAAGCGCATTAAATTTCTTCTTTAAAACCGAACAATGAACAAAAGAAGCAGTGAGAACTCTGCTCCATGACCTTCTGTCAATGGACTGAAAATCAGGAGTAGAATTAGCGAGGCTGATATGTAAAGAATATAACTCGCGCTCTATATGAGCAATTTTGTGGCGAGTCTCTTGAATCAAAGCTCTTAAAAGAGCTAATTTAGAACGAAATAAGACCTTCTCAATCCTATTTGAAGAAAATAAATTACAACGAATGGAAATGAATGTAGGAATAACCTTCTTATGCCTACAATCAAGTAGGAAATGTAAGTGTTCCAAAAATCTGTACTTTTTTAATCGTAAATTACAAAACCTATTGATTTGAGACATTGCAGAAAAAAAAAATTACAGGAGAATAAAGGCCCGTTAACGCCAAATACATAAAAATAGCAAATAAAGCCTTTGTGCAACAATATTAAAAAGCAGAAAAACCAACGTTTAAAATGCACAAATAATATATGAAAAGCAGCAAACAGCTGTTTCGAATCTACTAGCGAGATTCTTCTTCAGTGCAAAAGGAACAGCGTGCTAGAAAAAGCAAGGCTGAGCAAAATCATAGGAAGAGACGCGCTGGATTTTATACCCTGTGCGGGTGGCGAAGGCGCCGAAACAACCAATGAGAGAGAAGCAGTGGAAACGACTGGGTGAACAAGTAGCGACATCTACCGGAGAAGTAGAGAAAAGAAACCAAAAAAGGGGAATTAAATTAACGCTTTCCTAATACTTGGAAAATCTGGAGTACTAGATAAGTCATTGACTAAAGAGTGAGAATTTTTAATGATATGGTAAACTTCCCAAAAATCAAGATCAAGGTTAGAAGAACATTTTTGGATACTGATGGCTGAGGAAAAATCGAACCTATGTTGAGAAGACCAAGAATGTTGAGCAATAGAAGAACGTTTGAGCTCCTGATTTTTAACATAAACTTCATGCTCTTTTAAACGAAATCTAAGAGCACGTTTAGTCTGACCAATATAAGAAAGACCACACTGACAAGAGATCTGGTAAATGCCCCAATTATTTAGGCGATCAACGGGGTGTTTGAGATTTGAAAAAGGGATTTTATTAACAGGAGAAAAAATAACTTTAAAATCAAACCTTCTTAGGATTTTGCAACTTGCTGACTGATTTTAGGAAAAAATGGTAATACAACTGAAGTATTAGAGTTGGAATTAGAATGCTTTTCAGAATGGTCGGATTTCGTCAATTTCTTATAAATAGAATCGATAATATTAGAGGAATAACCACGATCGACAGCAATAGCTTTGAGGTAATTAAGTTCAGCACTAAGTAACTGAGGAGTGGAACAAATATTAGTAGCCCGAAAAACAAAAGTATTGAAAGCAGCGAATTTCTGGTTAGGAGGATGAGAAGAATACCCGTGAGGTGGGAGACTGACAGCAAAAGGTTTACGAAAGACGGTAGTCTGAAAGCCATTTTCACAACGAATAACAAGGACATCCAGGAAAGAAAGACAGTTATTGGTCTCAATTTCAGAGGTAAATTGAATGAAGGGATCAATGGAATTCATAATAGAGAGAATATGATTAATATCCGAATTCATTTCATTCAGGACATAAACATCATCAACATAACGAACATAGAACGGAAATTTTAAGATTTCAAAAAGCTTGACCTCAAAATAGTGCATATAAATATCGCATAAAATTGGACTAAGAGGATTACCCATAGCCAAACCGTCAATCATACGGAAGAAATTACCATTGAAAACAAAAGTATTTTGCGACAAGCAAGCGCGAGTGAGAAGTATAAGTTCCTCGATTTCAAAATAAGAGAAATGGAATTCACAAAGCCTTTTCTTGAGGCAATCTAAAGCCCCCTCAAATGGAACGTTTGTAAATAATGATTTAACATCAAAAGAAACCATCATGTGAGCCTGCGACATAAAATTATGAAGTTTTTTAACAAAATCAAAAGAATTCTTAACAGTGAAACAGTTACTGCTCAAAAGTGGGGAAAAAACAGAAACTAAATATTTGGCAAGCTTATAAGAAGCTGTACCGATACTAGAGACAATAGGTCTAAAAGGAATGTCAGGTTTATGGACCTTAGGTAAAGCATAAAACCTGGCACAATGCGCAATAGACGGAATAAGGGACTTCTTAAAGTTAGCAGGAATAATGGAAGAAGACTTAATGGCAGACTTAATGGAGTTAATTTCCCTAGTGGAAGGGTCTTTGCGGATATCCACATACGGACCATCATTAATTAATTTATGGGTTTTTTCCAAATACGTAGATTTGTCGAGAAGAACAATCTGACCACCTTTGTCGGCCTTAGTAATAATTAAGTTTGGATCAGAACGCAAATTTTTCAGACACTGTTTAACAGGATGTTTAAGATTGGGTTTATAAACATTAGAATTGAAATCAACAGTATTGGCAATGAGATGCCTAATAGACTCTTTTTGAGAAGAAGAAAGAGCGCTATGCTTAAAGGCTCTTTCAATAGGAGCAATAAGATTAGGTAAAGAAGGAATAGCAGAGACAGAAAAATTGTTATTCAATTTGAGAGCATCGAGCTGATTGTTACTTAATGGAACATTAGAAAGATTGACAACAGCATTTTGGTTAACAAGAGGCAAATTACTGCAGTTCTTAGCGACAGAACTTCCACAAAGCGCATTAAATTTCTTCTTTAAAACCGAACAATGAACAGAAGAAGCTGTGAGAACTCTGCTCCATGACATTCTGTCAATGGACTGAAAATCAGGAGTAGAATTAGCGAGGCTGATATGTAAAGAATATAACTCGCGCTCTATATGAGCAATTTTGTGGCGAGTCTCTTGAATCAAAGCTCTTAAAAGAGCTAATTTAGAACGAAATAAGACCTTCTCAATCCTATTTCTAGAAAATAAATTACAACGAATGGAAATGAATTTAGGAATAACCTTCTTACGCCTACAATCAAGTAGGAAATGTAAGTGTTCCAAAAATCTGTACTTTTTTAATCGTAAATTACAAAACCTATTGATTTGAGACATTGCAGAAAAAAAAAATTACAGGAGAATAAAGGCCCGTTAACGCCAAATACATAAAAATAGCAAATAAAGCCTTTGTGCAACAATATTAAAAAGCAGAAAAACCAACGTTTAAAATGCACAAATAATATATGAAAAGCTATATTATTTGTGCATATCATATATTATTTGTGCATTTTAAACGTTGGTTTTTCTGCTTTTTAATATTGTTGCACAAATGCTTTATTTGCTATTTTTATGTATTTGGCGTTAACGGGCCTTTATTCTCCTGTATTTTTTTTTTCTGCAATGTCTCAAATCAATAAGTTTTGTAATTTACGATTAAAAAAGTACAGATTTTTGGAACACTTACATTTCCTACTTGATTGTAGGCGTAAGAAGGTTAGTCCTAAATTCATTTCCATTCGTTGTAATTTATTTTCTTCAAATAGGATTGAGAAGGTCTTATTTCGTACTAAATTAGCTCTTTTAAGAGCTTTGATTCAAGAGACTCGCCACAAAATTGCTCATATAGAGCGCGAGTTATATTATTTACATATCAGCCTCGCTAATTCTACTCCTGATTTTCAGTCCATTGACAGAAGGCCATGGAGCAGAGTTCTCACAGCTTCTTCTGTTCATTGTTCGGTTTTAAAGAAGAAATTTAATGCGCTTTGTGGAAGTTCTGTCGCTAATAACTGCAGTAATTTGCCTCTTGTTAACCAAAATGCTGTTGTCAATCTTTCTAATGTTCCATTAAGTAACAATCAGCTCGATGCTCTCAAATTGAATAACAATTTTTCTGTGTCTGCTATTCCTTCTTTACCTAATCTTATTGCTCCTATTGAAAGAGCCTTTAAGCATAGCGCTCTTTCTTCTTCTCAAAAAGAGTCTATTAGGCATCTCATTGCCAATACTGTTGATTTCAATTCTAATGTTTATAAACCCAATCTTAAACATCCTGTTAAACAATGTCTGAAAAATTTGCGTTCTGATCCAAACTTAATTATTACTAAGGCCGACAAAGGTGGTCAGATTGTTCTTCTCGACAAATCTACGTATTTGGAAAAAACCCATAAATTAATTAATGATGGTCCGTATGTGGATATCCGCAAAGACCCTTCCACTAGTGAAATTAACTCCATTAAGTCTGCCATTAAGTCTTCTTCCATTATTCCTGCTAACTTTAAGAAGTCCCTTATTCCGTCTATTGCGCATTGTGCCAGGTTTTATGCTTTACCTAAGGTCCATAAACCTGACATTCCTTTTAGACCTATTGTCTCTAGTATCGGTACAGCTTCTTATAAGCTTGCCAAATATTTAGTTTCTGTTTTTTCCCCACTTTTGAGCAGTAACTGTTTCACTGTTAAGAATTCTTTTGATTTTGTTAAAAAACTTCATAATTTTAAGTCGCAGGCTCACATGATGGTTTCTTTTGATGTTAAATCATTATTTACAAACGTTCCGGTTGAGAAGGCTTTAGATTGCCTCAAGAAAAGGCTTTGTGAATTCCATTTCTCTTATTTTGAAATCGAGGAACTTATACTTCTCACTCGCGCTTGCTTGTCGCAAAATACTTTTGTTTACAATGGTAATTTCTTCCGTATGATTGACGGTTTGGCTATGGGTAATCCTCTTAGTCCAATTTTATGCGATATTTATATGCACTATTTTGAGGTCAAGCTTTTTGAAATCTTAAAATTTCCGTTCTATGTTCGTTATGTTGATGATGTTTATGTCCTGATTGAAATGAATTCGGATATTAATCATATTCTCTCTATTATGAATTCCATTGATCCTTGCATTCAATTTACCTCTGAAATTGAGACCAATAACTGTCTTTCTTTCCTGGATGTCCTTGTTATTCGTTGTGAAAATGGCTTTCAGACTACCGTCTTTCGTAATCATTTTGCTGTCAGTCTCCCACCTCACAGGTATTCTTCTCATCCCCCTAACCAGAAATTCGCTGCTTTCAATACTTTTGTTTTTCGGGCTACTAATATTTGTTCCACTCCTCAGTTACTTAGTGCTGAACTTAATTACCTCAAAGCTATTGCTGTCGATCGTGGTTATTCCTCTAATATTATCGATTCTATTTATAAGAAAATGACGAAATCCGACCATTCTGAAAAGCATTCTAATTCCAACTCTAATACTTCAGTTGTATTACCATTTTTTCCTAAAATCAGTCAGCAAGTTGCTAAAATCCTAAGAAGGTTTGATTTTAAAGTTATTTTTTCTCCTGTTAATAAAATCCCTTTTTCAAATATCAAACACCCCGTTGATCGCCTAAATAATTGGAGCATTTACCAGATCTCTTGTCAGTGTGGTCTTTCTTATATTGGTCAGACTAAACGTGCTCTTAGATTTCGTTTAAAAGAGCATGAAGTTTATGTTAAAAATCAGGAGCTCAAACGTTCTGCTATTGCTCAACATTCTTGGTCTTCTCAACATAGGTTCGATTTTTCCTCAGCCATCATTATCCAAAAATGTTCATCTAACCTTGATCTTGATTTTTGGGAAGCTAACCATATCATTAAAAATTCTCACTCTTTAGTCAATGACTTATCTAGTACTCCAGATTTTCCAAGTATTTGGAATGTGTTAATTTAATTCCCCTTTTTTGGTTTCTTTTCTCTACTTCTCCGGTAGATGTCGCTACTTGTTCACCCAGTCGTTTCCACTGCTTCTCTCTCATTGGTTGTTTCGGCGCCTTCGCCACCCGCATAGGGTATAAAATCCAGCGCGTGTCTTCCTATGATTTTGCTCAGCCTTGCTTTTTCTAGCACGCTCTTCCTTTTGCAATGAAGAAGAATCTCGCTAGTAGATTCGAAACAGCTGTTTGCTGCTTTTCATATATTATTTGTGCATTTTAAACGTTGGTTTTTCTGCTTTTTAATATTATTGCACAAAGGCTTTATTTGCTATTTTTATGTATTTGGCGTTAATGGGCCTTTATTCTCCTGTAATTTTTTTTTCTGCAATGTCTCAAATCAATAGGTTTTGTAATTTACGATTAAAAAAGTACAGATTTTTGGAACACTTACATTTCCTACTTGATTGTAGGCGTAAGAAGGTTATTCCTAAATTCATTTCCATTCGTTGTAATTTATTTTCTTCAAATAGGATTGAGAAGGTCTTATTTCGTTCTAAATTAGCTCTTTTAAGAGCTTTGATTCAAGAGACTCGCCACAAAATTGCTCATATAGAGCGCGAGTTATATTCTTTACATATCAGCCTCGCTAATTCTACTCCTGATTTTCAGTCCATTGACAGAAGGTCATGGAGCAGAGTTCTCACAGCTTCTTCTGTTCATTGTTCGGTTTTAAAGAAGAAATTTAATGCGCTTTGTGGAAGTTCTGTCGCTAATAACTGCAGTAATTTGCCTCTTGTTAACCAAAATGCTGTTGTCAATCTTTCTAATGTTCCATTACGTAACAATCAGCTCGATGCTCTCAAATTGAATAACAATTTTTCTGTCTCTGCTATTCCTTCTTTAGCCCAGCGGTGTAGTGGTCAACACGCCTGCCTGCCGCACCGCAGGTCGAGAGTTCGACTCCCGACTGGGCAAGGTTCACTCAGCCTTTCATCCCTTTGGGGTCGATAAAATGAGTACCAAGCTTGCTTGGGAACTAAACACCGAGGGTCTCGCGTTAGGTTGACCACCTGGCCGGGACGCATGCTGCACAGCACCTCGGGGCCCAGGGTCAAGAAAACAGAGATGGGCACTGTCGGCCCAGGTCCTTCTTGGATTGTATAGCCACAGAGTTTGGTTTGGTTATTCCTTCTTTACCTAATCTTATTGCTCCTATTGAAAGAGCCTTTAAGCATAGCGCTCTTTCTTCTTCTCAAAAAGAGTCTATTAGGCATCTCATTGCCAATACTGTTGATTTCAATTCTAATGTTTATAAACCCAATCTTAAACATCCTGTTAAACAATGTCTGAAAAATGTGCGTTCTGATCCAAACTTAATTATTACTAAGGCCGACAAAGGTGGTCAGATTGTTCTTCTCGACAAATCTACGTATTTGGAAAAAACCCATAAATTAATTAATGATGGTCCGTATGTGGATATCCGCAAAGACCCTTCCACTAGTGAAATTAACTCCATTAAGTCTGCCATTAAGTCTTCTTCCATTATTCCTGCTAACTTTAAGAAGTCCCTTATTCCGTCTATTGCGCATTGTGCCAGGTTTTATGCTTTACCTAAGGTCCATAAACCTGACATTCCTTTTAGACCTATTGTCTCTAGTATCGGTACAGCTTCTTATAAGCTTGCCAAATATTTAGTTTCTGTTTTTTCCCCACTTTTGAGCAGTAACTATTTCACTGTTAAGAATTCTTTTGATTTTGTTAAAAAACTTCATAATTTTAAGTCGCAGGCTCACATGATGGTTTCTTTTGATGTTAAATAATTATTTACAAACGTTCCGGTTGAGGGGGCTTTAGATTGCCTCAAGAAAAGGCTTTGTGAATTCCATTTCTCTTATTTTGAAATCGAGGAACTTATACTTCTCACTCGCGCTTGCTTGTCGCAAAATACTTTTGTTTACAATGGTAATTTCTTCCGTATGATTGACGGTTTGGCTATGGGTAATCCTCTTAGTCCAATTTTATGCCATATTTATATGCACTATTTTGAGGTCAAGCTTTTTGAAATCTTAAAATTTCCGTTCTATGTTCGTTATGTTAATGATGTTTATGTCCTGATTGAAATGAATTCGGATATTAATCATATTCTCTCTATTATGAATTCCATTGATCCCTGCATTCAATTTACCTCTGAAATTGAGACCAATAACTGTCTTTCTTTCCTGGATGTCCTTGTTATTCGTTGTGAAAATGGCTTTCACACTACCGTCTTTCGTAAACCTTTTGCTGTCAGTCTCCCACCTCACAGGTATTCTTCTCATCCCCCTAACCAGAAATTCGCTGCTTTCAATACTTTTGTTTTTCGGGCTACTAGTATTTGTTCCACTCCTCAGTTACTTAGTGCTGAACTTAATTACCTCAAAGCTATTGCTGTCGATCGTGGTTATTCCTCTAATATTATCGATTCTATTTATAAGAAATTGACGAAATCCGACCATTCTGAAAAGCATTCTAATTCCAACTCTAATACTACAGTTGTATTACCATTTTTTCCTAAAATCAGTCAGCAAGTTGCTAAAATCCTAAGAAGGTTTGATTTTAAAGTTATTTTTTCTCCTGTTAATAAAATCTCTTTTTCAAATCTCAAACACCCCGTTGATCGCCTAAATAATTGGGGCATTTACCAGATCTCTTGTCAGTGTGGTCTTTCTTATATTGGTCAGACTAAACGTGCTCTTAGATTTCGTTTAAAAGAGCATGAAGTTTATGTTAAAAATCAGGAGCTCAAACGTTCTTCTATTGCTCAACATTCTTGGTCTTCTCAACATAGGTTCGATTTTTCCTCAGCCATCATTATCCAAAAATGTTCTTCTAACCTTGATCTTGATTTTTGGGAAGCTTACCATATCATTAAAAATTCTCACTCTTTAGTCAATGACTTATCTAGTACTCCAGATTTTCCAAGTATTTGGAAAGCGTTAATTTAATTCCCCTTTTTTGGTTTCTTTTCTCTACTTCTCCGGTAGATGTCGCTACTTGTTCACCCAGTCGTTTCCACTGCTTCTCTCTCATTGGTTGTTTCGGCGCCTTCGCCACCCGCATAGGGTATAAAATCCAGCGCGTCTCTTCCTATGATTTTGCTCAGCCTTGCTTTTTCTAGCACGCTGTTCCTTTTGCACTGAAGAAGAATCTCGCTAGTAGATTCGAAACAGCTGTTTGCTGCTTTTCATATATTATTTGTGCATTTTAAACGTTGGTTTTTCTGCTTTTTAATATTGTTGCACAAAGGCTTTATTTGCTATTTTTATAATTAAAGGATATTTGAAGTTTTATATAAAATAAAGATATAAACGAAATTTTTTTTGCCGAAAATAGAAGAAGAGAATCACAAATGCAAATTTTTCTGGTTTTCAAACTGTGGAGTATGCAAATTTTGAGTTCGACGTCAAAAACGTCGCTTCAGCGAATGAAATTTGACTTTCAACTGGATAAAAGAGAATGAAGACAAGGATGATCGGCATTTAGTGATTGCTTTGTTTCGATGAGTACGATGTCTCAGCAAAGTCATTTGACAGATTCAGAAGCTTTGAGAATTGTTGGTAGGTTAGAAGGGGGCCAAACTCAAGCCGAAGTAGCGCAAGCCATTGGAGTGTCACAAAGTGTCATTTCCAGGATCTGGAACCGTTTTTTGGAGAGTGGATGTGCAGACCGAGGACCAGGGCAAGGTCGTAGATGGGCAACAACGCCCAATGAAGATCGGTATTTAGCGTTAACAGCTCGGAGACACCGAACCATGAACGCTACTCTTCTCCAACAACACATTCGCTCGGCTACAGGCACCACGATTTCAACTCAGACTGTCCGAAACCGGCTCCATGCTGTAGGTCTGTATGCTCGCCGACCGATGGTACGTGTTAGATTAACATCAAGGCATCGTCGCGACCGCAGGGAGTGGGCAACCGAGCATGTCAACTGGCGGATAAATGAATGGAGCAATATTCTGTTTTCTGACGAGTCCCGTTTTTCTGTGCATCCGGATAATAGGCGTATTTTCATCTGGAGAGACCGTGGCAGTAGGAATAATCCTGCGTTCGTGCACGAAAGTGTCAGATTTGGCGGTGGAGGAGTGTTGGTGTATGGTGGCATCTCCATTGACGGGCGCACTGACCTCTACATCATTCGAGATGGAGCTCTGACTGTTCGCCGATATAGGGATGAGATCCTCAGACCTATTATAGTCCCTTACGCTGCAGCAATCGGAGATAACTTCATTTTAATGGACGATAACTGCAGGCCACATCGTGCAAACCTGGTGGAGGATTTCCTTTTCGAGGAAGGAATCGTTCGAATGGAATGGCCAGCGTGTTCTCCAGACATGAATCCAATCGAGCACGTTTGGGACGCTCTAGGAAGACGAGTTTCTGGCCGCCAACAACCCCTACAAACTCTCCAAGAACTGGAAAGAGCTCTTCTGGAAGAGTGGGGCAGAATACCCCAACTCGTCATTAATAGCCTCATTGAGACCATGCCTCAAAGGTGTTCAACGTTGCTGGCCGTCCGTGGAAACCATACCCCCTACTGAAAATGATTTTCTTTGAAGAAAACACCTTTTCTTATTCTTTTTTTCTCATATGCACAAATTGTGTTTTTTTCCTTTAGTACACAAATGCATTTTTTTCTGCCAAACATGTGTAATTTATTCTCATATAACCTACTATGTCTGTCGACCATGTATCAATCAGCTAAACAGTTTACCAGATACAAAATCCACCTAAAACTGCAATATCCTTTAATTGTTTTTAGCAGTGTATATTTTTTAAAACAGCACGTATTTTAATTACATTTTTTTCAGTTTTTATGAGAAAATGGCAACAAAAAGATATAATTGGTACTTTCTAACTATTTTTCCTTTACTTTTACTTTTTATAGAAATGGAGTACTTGAGTTACAAAAATTAAACAAATGGCATTAAAAACTACAAAAAAAAAAAATCTCAAAAATAAATCGAGATGCAGTTTTCAAACAAATTTCATTTAAAAGTACTTTTTTTCCAATATGACGGTATAAAAATTAAAAATGTGCGATGCTTAGAAGTTAAAAAAATTGCGGTAGAGATTATTCCATACAATGATACCTCTGCTTTGTTTTACGGCTGGCTTATGCAACGAAGTGTGTTTTTTTTTTTTTTTTTTTAAGTCAACACTTTATTAGCTTAGCTGGGAGAAAGAAATAGCATACCGAGGGCTAAAAAAAATTAAACGTTATCATAAAAACATTTTTACAAGTAATCTAAAAACTCGTCTTTATCATAAAAATATTTTTTTTTTTTCAAATTTAAAACATAAATACACATACAAAGATATTTTTATAGGATAAAGAATGCACTGAAAGCAAACCTGTAAATTTTAAAACAGAATTTCTTGAAAATTTTCAGAACATTTAAAAGAAATGTTTCATTTTAGACTTTATCATCTTATCAACCAACAGTTTACGCCACTCGCATTATTATTTTAGAAATCTTTGATTTATGGTTAAAAATATTTTTTTTTTCCATTCTTTTTGGTTTTAATGAAGCACTCCTTTCAGATAATATATAATCTGATTTGAAAAAATTCTTTCAGATGGTACTAATGCTACATCGCTGATATTTACTTTTTTGCTAAATCCTCAAGCTCAGGGTATAAAATAGCTATACTTCTTTTTCTTTCCATAATAAAGGAATCAAGAAGCCCCTACGAAATCAAAATCATTTGAGATTTCAGAATAACTGATACTAACAGAATGATACGCATACACTGATACGGAAACAACTGACGCCGAAATATCAATTAGATGTAAGTAATTAAATGCCATATTTTATTAAAATGTTATTTTTCACAAAGATATAATAAAATACACTAACATAAACTTTTACTTTTCACAAAATGGACCTCGAAAGGGGAAAACCCCCCGCATCGATCCCTAATAATAAAGAACCGTAGATTAACCTCTTCGCTATTGAGTATTAAGGCAGTATTATTTAAGAAATGGGAACTAAAAGACTAAGAATTCATAAAACTTACTTTTTAGCAACTTCAGAACTCTCTTCGCAGCAAACTCGTCCAAGGAAAGGTCGTTTCGTTGCGCGCCACGCTATTTCAGAATGTAAACATAACGCCTGTTGCCAATTTACATATTCCTAAAAGTGCAAAGATGGGTTTCTTCTTTCTCGTGACGTCATATTCGTCATGACTCGTGGCAGCATCGGCAAGTGAATTTATCTCTTGTTTACCGGAGGTTTTTAATTATTTCTTTTAGTTTCGATAGTATTTTATGTAACCTTTGGCACAGAAAGCGTATTAATGAAAAGAGAAGCATATTCATTCACAAATAAAGATAATTTTATTTATGCATTTCTTGCAAAATTTAAGTGAAAAAATTCTTAGTACTAAAAACTTACTTTTGAAATCGTGGAGTAAAAAATTTTCTAAAAAAAATAATTTAATTTACATAATTTACTAGCGAATATAAATTGAAGCACTTGAATTTTCGCTAATTTTTGTACTTTTTTGTTATGACGGTCCCCCGAAAGATTGAGATACATCGGCAAGTTAGACATTCATAATATTAAAGTCATATATGGCATTTTAATGTTGCAGATGACCAAGTACAGTCATATTTGAAGTAATATGGCGTATATACAACAATACGACATATAAGACATTAATATTATGTATATATGACATAAATACAAGTTAACGAGTATGTACTTCTCAAAATATATATTGTAATTTCTTCTTAACCAGTCTGTGTCCACTCCCCCCTTCCCCTTGCAGAAAGATCCAGCCTATTTGTCGAAATAAAGTATTTATTTTATTTCCTTCAGTAAAATGTCATAATTGAGTGTTCGTAGAAATCAATAAAAAATATTCAATAAAATAATTATTTTTTATTTGTCTTTATTTTCCTACCCCTATAAAATCTAGATAAAATTTTATTGACCCCCCTCCTTCCCAATGACCATTGTTGAATAAAGTTAATATATATATATATATATAAGTAACTTTTCTTAATGCAAGCTAGCCTTGTAGCGAGTTGAAAAAATAATATATGCTATATTTTCTTTTTAACCAGCCCTTCCCCCTTCCCCCTCTCCCCCTTGCAGGAAGATCTAGCTTTATTGCACAAATAAAGAAATTAGTTTAAAAAAAATCCCTTTAGTAAAATGTCATAATAGATCAGTTTCTTCCAACCATGTGACTACGTACCCACCAATTTTTTCGTAACCAAAAAATCATCGATTTTTTTTTCCCCAATATTATGGCTTAGCCAATCAAAGTGGAGAAAACCCGGAAAACCGACGGTCAAACAAAGGTTGTGAAGTCGGTTACAAGGTGTGACGTTAGTTTAAACTGGTCTATGGTTTGTGGATCAAATATCAATATTTCATTACAGTGATTGCCTGGTACATCCCTATCAATATTTGATTCGTCAAAGTTTTTAATCCTAAAATTATACGCTTGCACACACAAAAAAAACTTTTATTAGAACAGAGCTTAATTTCTAACAAAAAACGTACCATAGAGTTAATTTTCTGTTGTAATGAAAACCTTAGTCTGACCTGTCCCCCCCCCCCCCGTATCCGCATATTTATATTCATACATTATTTACGGATTCAAAGCAATTTCTCCTTCAGCAATTTTTAACATGTTTGACTATATCTATATTCATTTATTTATAATAAATCTGATAAATGAACATAATAATAAAATCAGGAGTGGTGAATTTTCAGAAAATCCTATTCGCCGAGGATTTGTTTGTAACATTTAGCAAAACACAACACACAGTGCTTCGGTGAGCAGCATTTATAAACTCTGATGGATTCTGAATAAAATTGGATGAGATAAAAAAAAAAAAAAAAAAAAAAAAAAAAAAAAAAAAAAGAGGTACTGGAGCTGCGTTCCTGTGAGCTTCAGTGCAAATTAAGCACTGCGTGGAGCCAATAAGTTGATCAGTAACAATATTTTATAAACACGAACAAAAAGCATCAAGTAAACTTAACACGACCACGCGTAAAAGCGGCAGATACAGTGATGGTTTATTTTGGCATTTTTCGTCGCCGTTCGAAAACTATTGAGTCTACATTTGCGAGCGCATGTAAGCGCTTTGATAGATAAGAACGCAAAGGATTGGAGATTGGAGAAACGGGAAAAAATTAGATTCCGGTATTTCGTAAGCGCTGTTCCGCAGGGCTCCGGAGTGCTATTTTTCTGATCTCCGGTGAATTCCGACCAATACTAAAATAATCACTTAAAGCAAAGAAGTACCAAATCTGAGCTCCGGTGCAATTTAAGTCCTATACTAGAAGTTTCGTTCCTAATAAGTTCACCGGGATTCATTTAAATATATCTAAATTACTTTAAACATAATGTACAAATGGATTTCCTGTTAGGTGCGCTTAATTGTTGTTAACATTCGAGTTTTAGAATTGCACTGATCAATAATTTATCAATCATTATAAGACGGCACTTAGTTAACACGGGAAGTTTGAAATAAACTTTATAAAAATAAACACTTTAAAATCTTTTCACACAAAAAAATGTTTAACATGAACATTTCGATCGTGCCCCCTGAATCATTAAATGGAGGATATTCCATCTACGTCATGATCACGTGGTCAAGGCAAAAACTTCTAGCGTAAAGAAGGGAAGGCTCCGTAGACGTAATTTAAATCCCCGCTAGCCAATGAAACAGTTCATGGGGGAAAGCAGTAGTAGTTTCCAGTTTCCGTTCTTATCAGTTAGAAGTTCTTTGGGTAAATGAAGGATATGCCATGAAAGTTTTGATCACGTGGTCAAGGTAAAAACTTCTAGCGTAAAGAAAGGAAGGCTCCGTAGACGTACTGAAAAACCCTCGCCAGCCAGTGAAACAGATCATGCGGAAAGCAGTAGTAGCCACCCTTCTTATCAGTTAGAACTTCTTTGGGTAAATTACCGGTATCACGTGACTTTTTTCAGCCTCGAACCCAGATGTGGAATAAAGTCCATTACCGGTATCACGTGACTTTATTCAGTCTCGAACCCAGTATTTGGAATGTCCTCCATTAAGCCTCTTGAGTGATCTCTATATCGCAGCACGCGTGCCTCGTCCAAACTATGGAAAACTAACATTCTAGAAGTTGGCTGGAGGGATTCAACTAGATGGTTGTAACAAATTAACAAACATTAGAAAAAAAATAACTACTGGCTCACACTTGGTGATTCGTGTTTTTTGTTGTTGTTGTTTTCAAAATCATCTCAATCTACCAAAATTCATTCTCTGGGTGTGGCCTTTGCAAAAGCCGTATAGATCAGTTTCAACATACATCACACCCTAGCAACGACCTTAGCAACCAGGTGTGTTTTTTGTTTGCCGCCCCCCCCCCCAAATTTGGCCGATTGTGATTGGTTGGCTCATAATACAGGCCACAAATAGTTGATTATGATTGGTTCGATGAAACTTGGTGGGCTGGTGATCACGTGGTTGAAACTGATCTATTCTAGCGAAAATAATGGACTTTACCCATGTAACGTCAACTGCGGGTATATTAGAAGAAAAACGCCAAAAGACGGGAAGAACATTTTAACACTGCCTCCTCTTCGTCCAATAAAAATCTTTTTTGCGGGGTATATACCAACCAACGCCACCTATAGGCAATGCCTACAAACTCAATTCCGACGTTGCGGTAGATCGGCCATTAGCTGATTATTCATTGGACCCCAATCTTGTGACGTAACAGTCACAGGAATAGGGTCCAATGAATGATCCGTTGATGGCCGATGTGCCTTGACGTCGAAATCGAGCGCGTAGGCATTGACGATAGGTTGCGTTGGTATATATCTACCACTGAGCTCTACAATAATACGGAGAGCTAACTCACCGATCCGTTTTCTGCCGCGACAGCATCACACTTTCAATGCGCGCAAGTAATGAATTCTACAATTTTCTTGGTATTAAAAACATTTTTTCAAACTTTTCCGCATATATAAAGGAAAGGGCATGTTTACAAACAGTTCCGTCAACCTATCTACCACTACTTTTTTATCTTAGCGACCATTGCAGGAATCAACTATAGATATGTTAAATCAATCTGTTAAAGACTAATCAAATTCCCGGAGTTCATGTGTATAGTAGGAGTAATAATCAATGAACAGGTTTTTATAGGGCTCCTATAACTCAGGCTGAATCGTCAAGCATTTTGTTTCCCACTTAGACCAGTGAGCGATTGTTGCCCACGCGACGTGGCCAATCGTTCTTCTCCTACTGGCAATTAAATGGCGGCGTGAGTCAGCCCTAGTTATAGGAGCCTTAGGTTTTTCTTGCTGACCAACAGTAAAGCCGGGAACCTACATGCGGAAAAATACGACGGAATTGGACAGCGGAACGGCAAATTGACCCCATATTTGCCGCGTACAAATGCGAAAACGCAGCGGAATTGTAGTTAAACATGTTTTAAATTTTTCCGTTTTCCGCGACGGCATCTGTAGAAATCAACCAATTAGAACGCTTCTCACTATTTCGTCGGAAGCGCGCGCCAGCGAAAAACGCAAGTGCGATTCTCATTTCCAAGTCGGAAATTTGGCGTAGCGGAAAATTTGCCGCTGCAGATTTCCGTCTATATTTTTCCGCATGTGGGTTCCCTGCTTAACGTCATCTGCCCTTTTCTTATTTTATCCATTTTGGTTTTTTCTACTCCTTTTTAATATTTTTATGAGCAATATTTTACAAATTTTTCTTTTGTTTTTCGCTGAGCTTACATAAAATTTCCTTTTTAACTAATATCGACTAAACATTTGCGATTAATTTAAATAAAATCTATAATATTTTCAATGAAAAATATATATCAGTGAAAATTGTAGTGACTTTGGCAAATTTTTAAAAGAAAATCCAATTTGAAAATATCATTCCCATACTACTCTATGGGAGGAAATGTATGTTTTGCCAAAAAATTTCCTCGGAAAATTTTTGGCATTGTATTCATGGGCGAACCGCTGGATTCAATGAATCAGAATAGGGAGTTAATCTCCGTGGAGCTCAGTGATATCCACAAAAGTGTGGCTGTTGTCACTCGTGAGTAAAATTTATTAGGTATTCCAGAGTGATTTCTTTGAGACTCTTTTTTGTTATTCCCTTACTTACCTAACTTCCCTAACTTACATTTTTGCTAGTAGAGTGCCTTTATAAATAAGATAGCACCGTGACATATCTCCGATAATTTCTTACCTGCATGGTAGCAACATACGTACAAGGTACAGGTTCTAATGCACTGTTAAAAATCTGGGGCATTTGCTGCATCTTCACTCCATCGCTTTTTTAGGAAACTGTAACTTGACTATATTATAGGGCATTCTCATTGGTCAAAACAGAAGCATTCTATAAAAGTGGTGGAGTGAGTATACAGCAATTGCTGCATATTTTTAACAGTGTAGAGGATATTCCAAATATGGGTTCGAGGCTGAACCAAAGAACTTCTAACTGATAAGAAGGGGAGATACTGCTGCTTTGCCTCATGAACTGTTTATTGACTAGCGGGGATTTACATTACACGTCTACGGAGCCTTCCCTTCTTTACGCTAAAAGTTTTTACCCTGACCACGTTATCAAAACGGAGATGCAATATCCTCCATTGCAAATGTTTATCAAATACATGATAAATCATATCCACAACTTAACAATACTGTTTCGTCTCTATGTGAGATTGGCAATGTACGCACAACCTGCATCCTTAGACTGTATCTTCGACAGAAATTTTTGCCTATACTATGGCAGACCTACATTCCTGCTTCTCTGCTGGATATAAGTTAAGAAGCATTAGATGACGATAAGAGAAGGTTAGCACATAAACTTTTTTAGATTTAGATTGAGCATGGCAACACTTTTACTTACATCAGTAATAATTATAATTATTCTACTGGTGTTTATAAACAACAGTGGAATTTCCAAACTACGTATTTCTTGATTAAGCGAATATTCTAAGCATGATCACATGCAAAAATTAACAAGATGCGTAAGGAAAAACGGCCATTTTGAGAACAAGAATCACGTCCACACGCACCGTTTAATTCTGAATGATTTATAGGATCGCCAAAATTCGCCTGAAAACCTCCCGACGGATGAAATTTTAACTGAAATATTCTTTTTAGAATGGACTTTACCCGAGGCTAACGAAAAAGACAGGCTACCGCGGTTGGTCCGATTCTTCTTTTTTACAGACCGCTGGAGTCACGTGATGCTCGAATGCACCAATGAAGGTGTGCGAAAACAGCCTCACGTGACTCCAGCGGTCTGTAAAAAAAGAAGAATCCCACCCACCGCGGTAGCCTGTCTTTCTCGTTAGCCTCGGACTTTACCCATGTGACGTCAGCCGCGGGTATACAGGAGAAAAGCACCAATAGGCGTGAAGAATACTTTAATGCTGCTTCCCTTTCGTCCAATAAACAGTCTATTTCGGAGGGTATATACCTCAGAGGCGTGGATGTTGTCATCCGTGGGTAAAGTCCATTAAACGGAGAATGACAATATTTTTGCTCAGTTGTAAAATCTCAGTTGCATTTTCCAGCTTCACATAACTTGATAAGACCAAAGATCTAATGAGTGGTGACATACGGATATAGCGTCTACAATATATTATGTGGAAATCGGCAATCCCAGTAATACTTAAAAATGTATTAAAATATTTGATCCCTTAAATTTCCAACGATGCTGAAATCCAAAGAGTCGATCGCAGCGGTATCTGGAGGAGAGTTTCTAAAACTCCAAGACGGTTTGGTCTAGAGCTAGACGTTGTAATAATGCGTTGTTTACATTGAACTTTGAAAATATACCGTTCTGCTCACCGGGCCCAAGAGGGTCAATAAACAAACAAACAAAACAAAATATACCGCAAAGATCGTTGCGATCCAGCTCTTTGGATTTCAGCATCACTGTACATTTAAGGGATATAAATTATTAGCTCTGTTTGCATAGCAGTTTTTAACACTATTTATTCTATGCGCTATAATGTGGGAAATAAAATTTGATTAGTTGAGAGGATTTTAGAAAAAAAAAAATGAAGTAACAAGTATATTTGCAAGTCTGCTACTATCGTCAAGCAAGTGTTTTTTAAGCTGTATTTCACTGAAATGACTAAATTCGTCCAGGCAAGTATTACCACAGTGTCTAGAATAAATAGCGTGAAAATGGACTATATTCCAAATCTGGGATCGAGGCGAAAAAAAATCACGTGGTACAGGTAATTTACCCAAAGAACTTATAACTGATAAGAAGGGAAGCTACTACTGCTTTCCCATGAACTGTTTCACTGGCTGACGGAGATTGACATTGCGTCTACGGAGCTACCCTTCTTTACGCCAGAAGTTTTTGCCTTGACCACGTGACCATGATGTACATGGAATATCCTCCATTTACCCAAAGAAATTCCAACTGATAAGAAGAAAAGCTACTACTGTTTTCCCCATTAACTGTTTCACTGGCTGGCGCGTGGGATTTATATTGCATCTAGGAGCTTTCCCTTCTTTACGCTAGAAGTTTTTGCCTTGACCACGTGATCATGACGTAGATGGAATATCTTCCATTGCAATCAGCTGATGACATTTTCATCCGCCAATAACAACTGCCTGGTTTATCTCCAGCCTTGCCGTTCCCACAATCCTTTCAGCTACCTTCCAACTGCCCTCCAACGGTTGTTTGACCTCTAGCGATAGATTTGTGATATCATTTAAAACTATCCTATTACAGAACTTGGCAATATTCACCTAGATGAGTTCACCTAGTCAAATTAAACAAGTTAACAAACGTTAGCTGGACAATATTAACAGGTTTTCTAAATAATGGAAGGTTCACCAAGTTTTTATTGAAAAAACTGTCGAGATCAAAATCAATTATACATATGTAACCCACTTTTCAGATGGGCACTCTAATAATACCTATTATGTTTCCAGTGTGGAAGCCAAGTCTTAATATTCAAAATCATACTCTTTGATATTAAAAGGGCCCACCGTGGTTGAGTGGTTAAGGGGCCGCTGCACTGAAACTCTCCGATCGCGAAATCCCATGTTAATCTATGGGGATATTTTGAAGGGTGATTACTCATTACCTAAAATAATTATTAAAATACCCTTTTCACCATCAAAAAGTAGACGTCAGATGTCAATTATGTGCGTTTTTAAAAATTGTTTATGTAAATTTTAAGTATTTTTAAGAAGATGATAAAATTTAATAAAATGGAAATTTCAAAGTTTATAGGGATTTTTTACGTACTTAAAATTTACGGAGATAATTTTTATAAACGAAAATCATCGGAATCTGACGTCTACTTTCTGATGGTGAAAACGGTATTTTAATAATTATGTTAGGTAATGAGTCATCGGGTTTCAAGTTTCCCCATAGGCTAACATGGGATTTCGCGATCGGGGAGTTTCAGTGCAGCGGAGCCTCGAGGCACTTGATCGCCAATCGCCTGAGAGCGTAAGGTACCTAGCGTAGGTGGGCTGTGGGTTCGACTCCCGCTGGCTCCATTGCACACTCTTTGTGGAGCTCCTGGTTGTGACTCTCTGGTGTTGTACATTTCCTTTTGGCTATCTCGTTCTTGTATATTGAGGATGACTTATAAGATGGCGCCTGATGTCAAGCACACACGTCAGATGTATGTGTTCAATAAATAAATGATATTGAAACACACGTATTAACCACATGTACCCCAACCCTTAACATTGAAAGCAGCATGTAAATAAAATTATAGTGCAAAAAATTATAACGGACATTCCCGAATAGTGGAGATATCTATTCAGTGTTTACTTTTGCAATCTACATCGTTTGTTTATCTATGTTTTTACTTCCGAAAGCGAACAAATGGGCCCACCGTGGGTGAGTGGTTAAGGCATTACACCGCTAATCGCTTGAGAGCGTAGATAGGTCGTGGGTTCGACTCCCGCTGGCTCTGTTGCATGCTGTTTGTGGAGTTCTCGGTTGTAATTCTCTGATTATAGCGCCTAGAATATATAGTGTGGAAATCGGCTATCCCTGTAATACTTAAAAAAGAGCTAAAATATTGTACCCCTTAAATGTGCAACGATGCTGCTGAAATATGAAGATCGCAGCGACATCTGCAGGATATTTTCTACAACTGCAAGATATTGCTAGTCTATACAATGTAATACGAAAATCCCGCAGATGTCGCTGCGATCGACACTTGGGATTTCAGCAGTATCATCGCACATTTAAGGGATACAAATTTTTAGCACTGTTTGGATAGCATATTACTAGGTATTCTAGACGCTGTACATTGGTGTTGTAAATTTACTTGTGGGTATCTCATCCTCGTATATTGACGACTCAGAGGAAAGATAGGAGTAGAGAGTGAGTCCCATTGTTCTTTCGGCCAGAACTTGAATCCAACATGTTTCTGCTTTCATCGCCAAAAGGGTGTCGTTTTTTTTGGCAACTTTCGGATTTCTTTCTCACGTAGTAAAGCTTCGGTGGAAATCCGGGGAGAGATTCCAAGGAGATTTTGGAGGGAGAAAAACCGGTTTGGCGCGCTACCAAATGGCCGAAATTATGGCCACTTTTTTTCCATTCTGACCAAAAAATCAGAGTTCTAACTTTTTACGGCTGCTCTTTCATCTTCCCCTAACACTTCATTTATAATGTCTGTTTCATAATAATGGAAGCCATCAGTCCATCAGAAGAAAATAACTCGGCTAATCGGGACTCTACTGCATATTTCATTTTAAAAATGACCGTTAGACTATTTTTGTTGGTGTTCAGAGGGGGGGGGGGGATCATGACCACCGTGACCTCCCCCTTGGATCCACCGTTGTAGATTACGTATCTCAGTATTACATATTTTATGATTACATATTTTAAATTTTAAAATAAGTCGGCTATTAGAAAATTAGCAAAATTCACTTTGTAAATATACTTTGCGGAAGAGGGAGGGGCGCCAAAATCCATGTTTGCCTGGGTTGCAAAAGAGGCTAGTTTTCGCACTGCTAGTTTCGGCCATTATTGGCAAAAAGAAAATATATATATATATATACATATACATATGCATACATATACATACGCAATCCATGTACCGAATTGAAAATATCTATATAAATGTATTATCAATTTAACTCGCCCTTCACCTCCCCCCCCCCCTTCCCCGCAGAAAGCTCTCTCAACTATCCCTTATCCTGAACAGGCTAAAAAATTGAAAAAAAAAATTACACATAAAATGGTTAAATCTTTCCACTTTATTCTTCTTAATTTCAACTTCTTTAAAAGTCGCTCTTTGTACCTTTGTTTAATTTTTTGTGAACCCTTACACCCCCTCAAAAGTCTACTCTTGGTGGAAATTACATATTGAAAAAATTATTATGTACATATAAATAATGTTGTGAATTTAGCAAATTGAAAGTATATAATACTTTTTAATAAAATTATATATGATGGTATCTTTTTAACCAGCCTTCGCTCCCTCCCTACCCCTTCCTTGCAGAAAAAATATAAAATTCCCCTCAATAAAATGACAAAGTTGTCACCCCTCCCCCCCCCCCCCCAAAAAAAAAGGAAAAATTTATTTCACGTTTTTCTGTTAGTCTATGAATCTCTCTCCTCTGCAACCCCCCCCCCTTATTTACTTTCTAAATAATGAAAATCTTAACATTATAATTTTTTGTCTTTGGTGGGTTTTTTAAATGACACTGATAGGCAAACAGTAAAAATCGGAGTGCAGTTAAAGTTTAGTATTCTTTGCATCGGTTATGAAAAAAATATATAGATATATATATATATTTTTTAAACAGTTTTATATCTCTGAAAAAATGGATTTTTTTCTGTAAAAATTACAAAATTCATATTATTTACAGAAAAAACAGTTTTAAAGGAAAAACAGTATTTTCTGAAAAAAATATGGATTTTGTAACTTTTACAGAAAAAATCCGTTTTTTTTCTCTTTTAAACAGTTTTTATTTCTCTGAAAAACATGGATTTTTCCTGTAAAAATTACAAAATCCATATTTTTTACAGGAAAAAACTGTTTTTTCTTTAAAACCGTTTTCTTTTGTAAAAAAATATGGATTTTGTAATTTTTACAGAAAAAATCCGTTTTTTTTTCTTTTAAACAGTTTTTATTTCTCTGAAAAACGTGGATTTTTCCTGTAAAAATTACAAAATCCATATTTTTTACAGGAAAAAATTGTTTTTTCTTTAAAACAGTTTTTTTCTGTAAAAAATATGGATTTAGTAATTTTTACAGAAAAAATCCGTTTTTTTTCTTATAAACAGTTTTTTTATTTCTGAAAAACATGGATTTTTTCTGTAAAAATTACAAAATCCCTATTTTTTACAGGAAAAAACTTTTTTCTTTAAAACAGTTTTTTTTTTGTAAAAAATATGGATTTTTCCCGTAAAAATTACAAAAAAACTGTTTTTTTTTAAACAGTTTTTTCTGTAAAAAAAACGGTTTTTCTTTGTAAATTTTACAGATTTTTTTTACAGTGTACTGTGAGCAGTTTCCGAGGTCTCTTGATAGAATTATTAATAAAAGGCTCAATTTACTCATGCATAGATGCCAAAAAATACTTTTCAACATACTTTTCAGTTTCTTTTCTTTAAGGGAAAAAAGTTATCGTCATTGAAAGTCCACAGTGACACGGGTTTCAAAAGTAACATATTCGTACTTTCCTTGTAAATACCAATTAAATGTCCAAAAATGTAGCAATTCTAAATATTTTTTACTTTTCTTTTTTATGACAGTTTTCGAAGAAGGACGGGCCACGGAGACATAGATTAATGAAACAACATATTTGTTCTACCCGTGTGACTGTCTAACAGATGTCTGAAAGATTTTCAGTTACATTTCTTTAGGACATGAAAAGGAATCATCAAAAAAAAGGATCACAGAAACACGGGTCAGTAAACTAGCATATTTGTTCTTCCCCTTTGATTACCTGAAAAATGTTAAAAAATTAGCACGTCTAAATATTTTTCAACTTCTTTTTTTTAGAGAGGGGGGGGGTCAAAAAAGGTATTCTCACAGAAGGACCATAGCAACACAAAATCTTTAAAATAACCTATTTTTTCTTATAGGAATATGCGAGAGATGTGACGGATACCAAAAAATTTAGTTATTATTTTTTTAAATAATTTTAAGTTTTTTCTAGAAAAATCGTCGAAATTGATGAGCCAAAGCGTGAGAAGTATATTTGTTAACTAGCAAATTTGTTCTTCTCATGTTAATGTATAACTCATGTGGAAATATGTAACAATTCTAAATATTTATCTATTTGTTTTCTCTGGGACATAAAATGGTATTCTCATACCAGAACCGCAGCGATACAGATCTCTAAACTGGCAAAATGTATAGTCGGGTTTCATAGTAAAATATGCCTTGAATCAATCAGGTCGAGTCGTAATGAATCGACACACCTTCAATAGAGATGTGTTTCTGCCATGTTTGAAGCATATGCCTCAAACCAATGGGTGGTTATGAGCCTTAATGTCCGTTTCGAAAAAAGTGCATTGTGACGGAACTAGTGATCGCATTCCTTCGAAAAAAATCAGGAATGTGTAATATTACCATACAAATAGTCGCGGATCTTTTCCGATTTGTTTCAGCAAAGGAACAATCTTTATTGCATTTTGCTTGTTTTAAATTGAATCTTTTAATTAAGAACATATCGAAATATTTCACTGCCAACTTTCATATTGCTGCCGCAAATACTACGAGGTATGATGTAAATTTGGTGTGAGTTTCAAATTTCTACGCAGGGTGCATAATACAAAAATATATATATAAATTTATTCCATGAAAAATGGTTGCCTCCCATGCACCGATGTAACATTTATTTATAAATGTTATTGTGCATTTATTGTTATAGTGCTATTATTATAGTGGTATTATTATAGTGCTATTATTATAAATGTTATAGTGCATAAATTATAGTGCATTTGGTACCAGTTTGAAATCAACGCAGGGTCCGTAGAACATTACAGAAAATTTGAATCATGTAATTCATAACTGATTGTTATCGTTAACTAAAAAAAAAAAAAAAAAAAAATTGATACTATAGAGGCCGCAAACAGTGTTGGCAAACCTGGCGTTTTTTTTTTATTTATTTATTTAGAAATTTCGCGTTCACAGCAAAAAAATTTCAATACTGATTTTTCTTTACTTTTATACTAACTAAAAATAAGTATTCAAACTTTCTGGGGAGAATTTAGAATTTCTTAGCGATAGTTTTATAAATGACGCATAAATGCGTCATCAGCCTGTATAGTGTTAATGAAAAATGCAATAACATTGATTGTTTCTAATGTTTTTAGGGAATTATTGACAATCAATCTTCACAGCTGTCTTCGTTTATAAGAGAATTTATGTTTCCAACATTGGAAAGCCTGCTTAAACTTTCGGCAAGACGGACAATTTTTGACAGATACCGGGCATGCCAAAGATAGAACAATATAGCAGCAACGTGAGAACAACAACCGACCGTCTTAGTACCTTTTGCACATTCGCATTAATGGCCTTTAATTGTTCCTGCCAATTGCCTCAACGTGTGTCTTATCTAGCGAAATGATGGATGAAGACAATATAATTAACAGACAATACCTAAAAGAAAATAATACCATTATAAAGTTCGAAGTAAGAGCGCGACACATACGCAACAAGTTGCATCGGCACTTCGATATCACACACCAAACTCGCGATCGATCGCACACGCAAACTCGATCGGATACTGGGGAATTAAAGGCCATTACTACGAATGCGCAAAGAGCAATAGAACGGTAGGTTGTTGTTCACACAATGTTTCTATACAGTTCTACGTTTCGCTTGCCCGATATCTGTTCCGAGATTTTAAGCAGGCATTTCGATGTTGAAAACATAAATCCTGTTATCGACGAAGACAAGGATTAAGATTGATTTTTAACTATTCCCTAAACAATCAAAACAATTAACGTTATTGCTTTTTTGATTGACACGTTGAGTGCCACGGAGACTGACACTGAAGCGCTGAAAAATTTACAATGTTTTAAGTAATTTTTAAGAAAGTATAATCCTGTAATAAATAAAAGGTAGGTAAATTTTAAATACATTTTCAGTAATTACTTAAAACAATATATATATATATTTAGTTTTATATCATATTTTAGACGTCGGTCATCGGTGAATGACGCGTTTTAAACAGAAAATTCAGTGTCAGTCCCCGGTGACTGACGTGGCGATTAACGAGTTAAAATATTTTTGCAGTTAACGCTAACAATCATTTACGATTACATAATTAATATTTTTTGTAATGTTCAACGCACCCTGCGTTGATTTTAAAGTAGTACCAAATGCACTTGTTTTATAAATAAATGTGAGATTGGTGGGAGGTAAAACTCTTCCCATGAATAAGTATTTATTCCTGGGGAGATTATTTATTTTTATTTATTTATTTATTTATTTATTTATTTTGTATGATGAATCCTGCGTACAGAGATGAAACTCACACCAAATGTAGATCATACATCGTAATATTTTTGGTAAAAAAAATGAAGGTAGTCACTGAAATATTTCGATATGTTCTTAAATAAAAAGTTCAATTAAAAACAAGAAAAATTTAATGAAAATATCCACTATTTGTATGGTAACGTTACACACCCCTGAGTGTTTTCGGTGAAATTCGACTACTAGTTTCGTCACAATGCACTTTTTTCCTAACCGGACATTAAGGGTCATAACAGACCATGGGCTTAAGGTATATGCTTTAAACATGGCAGAAACACATTTATATTGAAGGGCTATCGATTCATGTAGGACTCGACCAGGTTGACTCAAGGGCATATTTTCATGTGAAACCCGGCTATACCCTATTAAGAGTTGAACACGTGGCAAACACGCACTAAATAAATAAACTGTTATACTATCATGGTTTCCACAATACTAAAGTCATGTTAATATAAAATAAACTGTATACTGTTTTGTTAATGGCATTTCTTCTCAAATATAAAATATATTGAAAAGTTCAGAATCACCGGATTCAAGAAATGTATGAAATAACGGGTTAGAAATGATGCTGTGAACCAAACTTATAAAATTTATGAAATTATCTTTGCCACCTACAGAATATGTAAAATATTTAATTAAATTTGTGAAGATAACATATTGCGCTCTCTTTTACGAACAAATCCCTGGTGACATTTAAATTATCATGCATCTACTAAAACATGTGATTGTGACTTTTGACATATAAGTTTCAAGCCACTTAATTTTAAACTTCAATGTCAGTTTTTTTATGGACATTATTTTGTTTAACTCATCATCGTATTTAAAAGTATTGTATAACTTTACTTCCCCTCACTATTTCAATCCCAAAACCTTTATCTTTTCGCATTTTTTGGATAACATATCACCAACAGATTTCAAAACAAGTGCATTTGAAAAATATAATTTCGAATATTTGCTACATTGCAATTACTTTTCAAAGCATGTTTCTCGAATTTGAAACAGTTTTGGAAGATTTAAACAGCATTAGAAATATCGAAAATCAATTAACATTCTATTTTGCCACAGTCTTTTGATATTAAATAAGCATTGATTTAATATTGATAGTTATGCATTGTTTAATTATTATATCACTCTCATGCACTTTATTAATCAGCTTTTAAATAAGTTAAAATCATCGTGCTAGTGCAAAATTTCTACTAAACAAGAATTTAAGGATAAATATTTCCTCAATGTTTTGAATAACATACCCATGTCATTACTTTGTTTTAACTAAGGAGCAACCGAAACAGGTTTTTAAGACCGAAACCGAATTTCGGCAATCTTCCTATTTTCGGCCGAATACGAAAATGCCCATTTTTAAAAGTAATTAATACATACATAAATTTAGATAGTTATTAATTAATTATCCGTGTAATTATACGTTGACTCAAGTTGGCTCTGTGTGCCTCTGAACAGAAATTTTATTTTCATATAAAATGAAATGTAATTAATTGAGCAGCGACACAAAATTATTTTCAAATTATACAAATTTCATATAATAAAAGAATGTTTTAGGTATACGTACCTCGATTTATCGTTTAAAATGATTTTTGTAAATCACCATCTGTTATGTCAGAACTTTCTCAAAGAGTGTTCGAAATACCTCTACGGTTTCAAGCTAAAAATTTTCTATTACTACTAAGTCTGCAGCTTTTAATGAGCACGTGAAAATCGTCTTCAAAGTTTATCCATATATGCGTTTCGTGTTTTACAATTTGCACTCACGTCTTTAGTCAATCATGACTGATAATTATAAACAGTGAAATTTTTAGCAATAAATAGTGTCTCGTTTGAGCCGATACAGCTCAAATCAATATGTAATGTTCAAAAGTCCCGAAGGAAGACAAGAGAATTTTGGAATACAAATAGTTTCGGTCCGGCCAAATTTTCGCCGAGACTCGGATTTTGGGCCGAAAGCAAAAACGAAACAGAATTTTCGGTCGATCTCTAGTTTTAACCACCCATTAAGTATTTGAAAAATTTTCGCATTCATGTGAAACTTCTATTTAACACCTTTTTCAGAGCATTCTTCGTTCAATTGTATTTTTTATTATATATCAGAATTTTGAGAATCAAAATTTCACCCATGATCTAGATAACATATCCGTCTCACAGTCTTTATTTAACCGCTGGTTAGCTGTTTGAAAATCTTTCGCGGAACGAAAATTATATCTCTTTCCCAAAGCATTCTTTGATTATTCAGCCGCATTTTTTTTTCATTACCTGTAGTGTTTTGAGAATAAATATGCCTCGTTATTTTGAATAACACATAAGACTGAATGTCTTTATCTAACTGTTTATAATTGCATGCAAAATTCATTGTGCTCATCTGAGACGTCCTTTTCAAGCCTTTCCGAATACATTATTATATATAATTTTCACTACTGCACTGCTTTGGGAAGAACTATTTTCTCCTTGTGTATGTAATAACTATATTTCTCGTTCGGTAAACTAACTATTCGAAAAAAAAAATCTGTTTTGTATTCCTTTAAATTACTTCCAAGTGCAATCGTATAATTTTAAATAAAAAAAAAACAAAAACAAATCCGAGCGTTTCAGAACATAATCACTCAATTCCATTTCCATACAATCATTAATAATTTCCAGCCTATTTCAAAATGCGTTTTACGGTTCCATTAAATCGGTATTAAAAGGGTGACAAATAACACCGTAAGAGCAAGTATTTCAATTTTTATATTAAATTAGTTAGTAATATTTTTTATTTCTAAAATTAAAAAGAAGGTGATCAGCGTTTAATGCACAGTAAATAATAAACAAAAGCAAACTTGAATTCGATTATCTTATGTGTCAACGGTTTTATCAAATTTCTCATAAGGGGTTAATTCTAGTTTTTTAACTAGCTTTTAAATTTTAAAACTATGATTAGATTTGTCACTGCTTTATATTCTAATTTAGAGTGTTTTATAAAAAAACATATTTATGAATATTTATCACTTTTAGGTAGCTTTCATTACAAAAAGCTACCTATTGCAGCCGTTTGGAGGAAAGCGATTTCAAGAAATTTTGGTATATTTTCATCGATCATGACCCCCAGACCCCGAAACCACCCTCCGTTCAAATGTTGATATATATATATATATATATATACACTAGTTATCAAAAATTAAGGAAAAGTCACAAAATGCTAATTTTCAAATACGCGAACACTCAAAAGGAAATAATATAATTCGTGTAATTACTATCTCTACAACACAACTAGTCCATATAACATCTCATTCATGTCACACATGGTCACAAGTGTCACAGTCACTACGGTGAAGCAAAAAAATAGGAAATTCCATACATCTCATTATGAGTCTCAAATGATCATTTTATGTGACTCCACTGAGAAGTCAATGTGACTGCTGCTTTGTGACGAGTCACCAGGTGACTTTACCATGTAGTTAAATTGTGACTCTCATGTGACTGTCATTTTCAGACTCTGTTTCATAGTCATCATGAACGTTGCATTACGATAAGTCAACAAATAATATTATATTATAGTCACATGGAGACTTTTCCCAAAACAGCACAATTGTGACTTCACAGTAGTCTCTCTGTCACCTGAAAGTCATCATGTGACTTTAATGTGACATTATTTGGTAACTTATCACAATGCAGCGTTCACGATGACTTTGAAATTGAGTCTACATATGACAGTCACATGAGAGTGACAATGTAACTACATTGTAAAGTCACATGGTGACTCGTCACAAAGCAGCAGTCACAGTGACTTCTCAGTGGAGTCACATATAGTGATCATTTGAGACTCATAATGAGATGTATGGAATTTCTTAATTTTGCTTCACCGTAGTTGTAACCATGTGTGTAACCACACACTTGTAACCATGTGTGACCTGAATGAGATGTTATATGGACTAGCTGTGTTGTAGAGATAGTAACTACTCGAATTATATTATTTCCTTTTGGGTGTTCGTGTATTTGAAAATTAGCATTTTGTGACTTTTCCTTAATTTTTGATAACCAATCTATATATATATATATATATGTCACACTGTAACTCTCGTATTTATGAACCGATTTGAAAGTAACTCGGTGTGTACACAGTACATACCAATGCATCGACCGAGTTCGTTGGCCAGCTTCATCCGCCATCTTGTTTCAAAATGGCGGCCTTTAAAAAATTTAAAAAAAATTAAATTTGAAATGTGGCACCAAAAAATTGAAAATTATAAAATATTTTTTTCTTATGTGTTTGAACTTGATACAAAGATTCCGGAGCAGTTTTTTTTTCGTTTATATCTTAAAAAATAGCTGAGCTATAGCACTTTGAATTTCTAGCGTGGCTGACATATTGAAACGACCTGATATTTGTCACGCGATAACAGGCGTATTTATGAACCAATTTGGATGTACCTTGGTGTATATATAGTACATACCAATGTCTCGACCGAGTTCGTTCGCCAACTTCATCCGCCATCTTGTTTCAAAATGGTGGCCATTTAAAAAAAAAAAAATTAATTTTGATTAAAATGAGGTACCAAGAAATTGGAAAATGAAAAAGTCCTTCCGGCCAGTGCCGGAAGCTTTTATATTCCTTATTTTTAAAAAGCTAGCTTATATTAATAAAACACACGAAGCTCAATTTAGTGGAAACCGATTATAGAAAATTCAATTCTAATTTTTATCAATACTAAATAATTATGAATGAGAATTTCGCGAAATTAATCAGCTTTATCCAAGCTGCTTTATTTTATAGCAACTTATATTTGGTTTCCAAATTCGGCAATATCTTGAAGTGCTTGCCATTTTAAAACGACTTGGTGGATTAGGCTAACCAGTGAACTTGGTCGAGACCTTAGTAATTCCTGTGCACATGGTCACTCACATCGGAATCGGTTGATATATACGAGTGCTGTCGCAGGTTAAAAATCAGATTTTTCAAAATGTCACCCACATAACGAAATTCAAACTGCTTTATCTGGGCAATTTTTTAAGATAAAGACAAAAAAAATTCCCCTGAATCCTTGTATCAAGGTCAAATACATAAGAAATAAACTTATTTCAATTTCTAATTTTTTTGCACTTCACTTTAAATATATATTTTTTTTCAATTTAATGGCTGCCATTTACAAACAAGATGTCGGATGAAGCTAGCCAGCGAACTTGATCCAGACATGGCTAATTACTATCCACGTGTCTTCTTACATCCAAATAGGTTAATAAATACGTGTGTTATCACGTGACAAGTATAAGATCGTTTCAAAATGTCAGCCATTCTAGAAATTCAAAGTGCTTAACTGAACCATTTTTTAAGATATAGACGAAACAAAAACTGCTCCGGAATCTTTGTATCCAGGTCAAACACATAAAAAAAATCTTTTTCATTTTTAATTTTTTAATGCCTCATTTTAAATTTTAAATTAAAAAAAATATTTAATATTCCTTTTTGAAACAAGATGGCGAATGAAGCTGGCCAACGAACTCTGTCGAGACACTGGTATGTACTATATACACACAAAGTTACATCCAAATCTGTTCATAAATACACCTGTTATCGCATGATAAAAATCAGGTCGTTTCAAAATGTCAGCCACAATAGAAATTCAAATTGCTATAACTCAGCCATTGTTTTAGATATAGACGAAACAAAAACTGTTCCGGAATCTTTGTATTAAGGTCAAACACATAAGAAAAAAATCGTTTTCATTTTCCAAATTTTTGATACCTCATTTTAAATTTTAAATTTTTTAATTTTGTTTAAATGGCCGCCATTTTGAAACAATACGGCGGATGAAGCTGGCCAACAAACTCGGTCTAGACGTTGGTATGTACTTTGTACACACCAAGGTACATTCATATCAGTTCATAAATATTTCTGTTATCGCGTGACAAAAATCAGGTCGTTTCAAAATGTCAGCCACGCTAGAAATTCAAAGTGCTATAATTAGCCATTTTTTAAGATATAGACGAAACAAATCTGCTCCGGAATCTGTGTATCAAGGTCAAACACATAAGAAAAAATATTTTTAAATTTTTCATTTTTTGGTACCACATTTTAAATTTAATTTTTTTTTTAATTTCTTAAAAGGCCGCCATTTTGAAACAATATGGCGATGAAGCTGGCCAACGAACTCGGTCGAGACATTGGTATGTACTGTGTACACACCAAGTTACTTCCAAATCGGTTCTTAAATACGAGAGTTACAGTGTGACATATATATATATATATATACTATATATATATATATAACCATTAATTAAACATAACCTACCACCATCAAAAACCGTAATATTATGAATTAAAGCTGTAAGTATAAAAAAAATTTATTTTATTATAAGAATTATTATGGAAGAAAAATAAGAAAGTGGACACCGACAAATAATGGAAATGCTTATATATTGAATTACGTTGTCAAGGGCACAGAATTCAATGATATAAGCAAAATGGTTGTTTTCTGTGAGAAAAATAAGCTAAAGCTAAAAGTTATTTTCCCCTGTGCCCAAACAACCATTAAAATCAAGTGAATTGATTAAAAATGAAAACAGAATAGAAACAAATAATATGAAATGGAAAAATCAATAAAACCTATTTAAATATTTATAGGATATAAAATAGAAATAATAAACACCATACCGATTAATATTTCAATATTTTAGAATAAATCCACGCGCACATGGCACCCAAAATATCGTAAAGATTAAGGTGAATAAAACAGTTAAGAAATCACAGTAATTGATACCATAGGATGCAGTTAATACATTTTGAAATAAATGTTAAATAACTTTTAATATAATATAAAATAAAATAAATAGAAAGTAATTACATATTTAAAATGCACTATTAAATTAATTAAAAACTGTTTAACAATATCGTCAAAATTTAGCTAAAAATTCCCCCTGGTGTAGTAAATTATAACTGAAATGTAGCTGGAAAAAGTAAAATTTAGAACTTATCGAAAAAATACAAATTTTGGTGCTGCCATCTACTATTACTTTTATGATTCAATTGTCACAAGATAAACAGTTGTAAGCATTTGAATGTAACAATTGTTTTATTAACAGCAAAACCAAACAAATCCTTATATATAGATAATTATAAACCGAATATAAACCACACAATGTATTTTTTAAAAAAAAACTATTTTTAATAAAATTTAAAAAGCATACAAATATATATATATATATATATATATATATATCGATCGAGACATTGGTATGTACTATGGACACACCGAGTTACACCCAAGTCGGTTCATAAATACGAGAGTTACAGTGTGACAAAGATCAGATTTTGATCATATAGTCGTTTGAGTACAGGGGAAAATTTTTCAGCTTTTAGCTTTTTTTTCTCACAGAAAACGACTGTTTTGCTTATATAATTGAATTCTGAACTCTTGATAACGTAATTCATTATATAAGCTTTTCGATTATTTTTATCGGTATCCATTTTTTTCTATTTTTCTTTTTTTCCTCCATATTAATTCTCGTAATATAGTACAAGGGTCTATAATTTATACATAATAGCTGGTATGTACTATGTTTTTGCTAGTTAAGTGTGTTAAGTGTGTTGGGGAAACTTTATTATTGTCATTTCATTCATAATATCACAATTTTTGTTGGTGGTCGGTAATGTTTATTTAATGGATATGTTACCGGTCAAACCCGATTGTAGGCCAAACTAGATTGGCCAAGGCCAAACTAGTTTATCCTAACGCGCATCGGATAAACTAGTTTATCCTAACGCCCATAGGATAAACTAGTTTTTCCTAGGCCAAACTAGTTTATCCTAACGCCCATAGGATAAACTAGGAGTTTGGCCTAACGCTCATAGGATAAACTAGTTTAGCCTGCTATTCATTGGTCCGAATTAGTTTATCCTAGGCCAATTCAATTTGGCGTGATTTTATTCATCCCAAAGACCGCAACGGTGCCAATTTTCTAGTTTACCCTGAGCCGATCTAGTTTATAGTAGGCCAATGCAATTTGACGTGCTTTTAATGATCCCAACTACCGCTCCGGCGCCAACCTTGTGCAAAGTAGTATTGCCGTCACCCTCCGTATAATAAAATTTATTTGATGAGGAGTGGGATACTGTCCCCTTGTCTTCCCTATTTCTCCGCCGCCGGTAGTTACAAAATATATTCCATTTGACAAATTGTGTGCTGGAGTGCCAAAGAATGGGATGAGAGGTTATTTTAAAATTTAGGAGAGGAAGAATTTACAGATTTTTTTTCACATAAAAAACACATACACTTGGCTTTGAATTATTTATGAATAAATGCATCATTAAGAATATCAGAAGTACAATTGATATTCTTTCAGAAATCTGGAATTTTCAAAAAGGCACCAGTTTGGCCTAAAATACATATATTTTAAAGCTACCATTATTTCACAATTAAAATTCTCTTTAAAGAATAGTACATATACATTTATACAATGTGGATACAGTACTGTGAAACCTATTAGAAGAATCTGCGTATGACGAAATTCTGTATTAAACACAATTTTTTTTTAATCGGTGCAAATTGGATACAATAATCCGTTTGAAAAAAACATAATACATTAGCTAGAGACGATGGGCCTGCTAAAAAAGGAACTTAACTATAACGAAGTTTTTTTCTCTCCTATGTGATTCCGACTTTGAAGGTTTTTCTATATAATTTTTTTCAGATTTTCAAGTCTCCAAGCCGTGTAAAAAAATTAGTGGCAAGTATTCAGATACTTACATACAAATAGATATTCATTAAAAAATCAATATAGTTTACAATAGAATCATTAATATCGTTAATACACATTCTGTGGCTAGGAGATTTAAAAATTTTAAAAATCTTATGCAATAAAATCATCTAAGACGGAATTGCACAGGGAAGAAGAAAATCCGTTATAGGCAGGTTCCCTTATTAGAAGGTTCATCGTCTGTTGTAAATGCATTATATTCTTTTTACAAGTAACTAATATCCTCATTTTACAGAGATCAACATATCTTTTTTGTTAAACACGGGATTCCGTCATAGGCTGGTTATTTTTTCTCAGGTTTTACCGTACTTTAATTGTATTACCTAAAAATGCGTCTACTCATGTTAAAACTAGTAGGATGTACCAATTCCAAAACTTTTTTCTATCTCAAACATGTTAATACTTCAAAATTCGCTATCACAGTGAAAAATTAAACGGCAATCTATGCTCATCATGAGGATTCTTAAGATTATGAAATTCCGTTCATTAGTTCTTGAGATATGACTATCGCTGAAATCGTGTAAATCCAGCAAAGTGCAGCATAGCAGTCTGTGGAGTAATTTACACCAAAACCTAACCAGAAACAACTTATGATAACGTCTAATTGAATCTGAAGTTTGGTGAAAATCCGTGTATTAGTTTTTGAGATACAGATACTGCGAAAATCGTGAAAAATCCAGCCCAGCAGCGTCACCTGTTGAGCAATTTACACCAAAACATAATCAGCCACAATATTAATCAAGGTATACTTGAATCTGAAGTTTTATGAAAATCCGTGCATTAGTTCTTTAAATAGAGCTATTGAGGAAATCGTGGAAAATACAGAACACCAGCGCCACCTATTAGGCTATTTACACCAACACCTAATCAGCATCAATTCATATCAAGGACTAGCTGAATATGAACTTTGTTGAAAATCTGTGCATTAGTTCTTTAGATAGAGCTATTGCAGAAATCGTGTAAATCCTGCAAAATGCAGCATAGCAGCACCACCTGTTGGCCGATATGTACCAAAACGTAAGCATCACCAATTCATATCAAGGACTAACTGAATCTGAAGTTTCATGAAAATCCGTGCTTTAACTCTTAAGATAGAGCTATTGCGTAAATCGTCAAAAATGCAGCATAGCAGCGCCACCTGTTGGGCGATTTACACCAAAAAGTAATCAGCACCAATTTATATCAGGGACTACCTGAATATAAATTTTTATTAAATTACATGGATTAGTTCTTGCGATAGAGCGCCCACAATGTTTGTGTCACATACATACTGACAGACGGACATTTTGTAAAAACATGTTTTGGGGAATCTCTGACCCCTAAAACGTATAAATCTGTCGAAAAATTTCACGAATCCAATATTTTAATCTTGTAAAGATAGAATAAAGTAAAAAAAAAAGTAATAATAATAATATAAATTTTAATTGTGGAATAATAGCGATTTAAAAAAACGTGCATAAAAAAAAGTTTGGACGTGCCAAATGTTACTGATATTTTTACTGAACAGACCAGAGATGGGTCCAAATGATTTTCATATGAGCTGGGTTGGAAATTGGACTTAACATTTCTGCCTGTGCAGACATCAAGAAGAATACAGTCCAGTCCCGACTTAAGCCGGAAAAAAAATTGAGTCCCGTTCCATCTCGGTCCGAACCTCTCGAAAAAAGCAATCCCAAATCAAGCCCGGACCGAGTGTCGGGAAGGAAAATTTGGCGGGCCAGTAGAAACCTTTACATCGAATAACCAAAGACTAGCTTACAAAATTCTGTAAATTTGGTCGCTAAACTTATATTATATTTAAAAATAATAATTAAAAATACGAGTTTTTAGTGAACTTCCATAGATGTGTTTGAGTTGAGCGGGTTCGCTTGAATAATTTTTAATTTGAGCTTGAACTTGACTCATTTTTGAGAAATTGAATTTGAGTTTGAATTAGTTCGGTTCGGTTCGGTTCTTTTTTTTTTTTTTTCATTTTGTGGCATCAATATGTTGTCAAATTGAATGTCAAAATGAATGTCAAATTGAATTGGCGTAGGATAAACTAGACTGGCCTAGGATAAACTAGAAGGTTGGCGCGGAAGCGGTTTTGGGATCAATAAAAGCACGCCAAATTGAATTGCCCTAGGATAAACTAGATCAGCCTAGGATAAACTAGTTCAGACCAATGAATAGCAGGCTAAACTAGTTTATCCTATGGGCGTTAGGATAAACTGGTTTGACCTAGGAAAAACTAGTTTGTCCTAGGAAAAACTAGTTTATCCGATGCGCGTTAGGATAAACTAGTTTAGCCTAGGCCAATCTAGTTTGGCCTAAAATCGGGTTTGGCCGGTAACAGATATATATATATATATATATATATATATATATAACCATTATATATATAACAAATCGTCATAGATTTATTATACAGTCGGCTCTCGTTAATTCGAAATCGGATAAATCGAATCTTCGCTTAATTCGAACTAAGCATGAAGTCCCGAAATTTTCAATGGCAGAATAACGTTAAAACTTTTCATTTATTCGAACTCATTTTCTCTTGACTTCGTCTAATTCGAACTAACGAGAATTCCATTTTTTCATTATTCCTTACTTTCTCACGGATCCTTGAAATAACTTTCTTTCTTTCATTTTTGTCAGAATTGTTCTGAACGAGTATAATAATCTCATGCATTTGATATCCGCTTTCTTAGTGCATCCTGTCTGTCCATCAATGACACCTCCGCTCTTTCTTCCATTGTGCTTTTTCCTAATCCCTTCTCTAGCATTTGACCCAGTGAGATTCCGAGAAATTCACAGGATGGATATCTGTTAAAGATAGGGGAAACCCGTTTTATCACTACATTCTACTTGCACTGTGGAAATCGAATTTTTCAGTCTTGCTGCTAAAGTGTTTTTTGAGAAAGTAAAAATCTTGTTTCTTTAAAATATGGCCCCAAGTGGAAGTTATAAATCGTTAACTCTAGAAGCTAAAGTGGAAATTATTAAAAAGGTAGGATGTGGCCAATCTAAGACAGAAATTGCTACAGAATATGGAATAAAAAGAATACGCTCTCTACTTACTTGAAAAATAAATAATTCATCCTGAAATCATGGGAAAAGGAAAGATTTGCTAAAGGACGAAAACGTATGAGAACAGCAACCCATGAGGATTTAGAGGAAGCTTTACTGTTACGGACAAAGGATGCACTGGCAAGAAATGTACCTCTGAGTGGACCTATATTGGCAGATAAAGCGAAAGAACTTGCACTACTCATAGGTATTAAAATTTTCACTTGCATTGAAGGATGGCTGACGAGTTTTAAGCACCGAAATAAAATCGTACACAAAACTGTGTGTGGTGAAAGTGGTGAAATAGACCTCGCTGCTTGCAATGAAATCTGCGAAAAGCTACCCGAACTTTTCTATTTATGCTATGAAAGACGTGTTTAATGCCGATGAAACAGGGTTGTTTTATAAACTTCTTCCTAATAAGACTTTAACTTTTAAAGGTGAAACGTGTACAAGTGATAAACTTAGAAAAGACAGGATAACTGTGATGGTAGGTGCCAATATGGATGGAAGTGAGAAGTTAAAATTGTTAGTTATTGGTAAATCAACTAATCTACGTTGCTTCAAAGGGGTTAAAACACTGCCTGTTGATTGTGTGGCGAATGCCAAAGCCTGGATGACGCGTGAGATCTGCATCAGTTGGCTAAAAGAACTGGATAAAAAAATTTCTCGTGAAAACAGAAAAATTTTATTGCTGCTGCTGCTAGATAATGTGCAGAGTCATTGTAAACTACCAACACTGAGCTCTATAAAGATTGAATATTTACCCCCTAATACTACAGCACAACTGCAACCGATGGACCAAGGAATAATTCAAAATTTAAAAACTCATTATCGTAAAAGGATTCTAGAACAAATTTTATTTTAGATTGACCTTAAAGAAAGCTACGGCATAACATTACTCACGGCCATCAACGATTTGTATGCGGCGTGGGACGCCATACAACCTGAAACAATAGAAAGATGTTTTCGACATGCCAGGTTTATCCATCCATCTAAAAAGAGTGGTTGTAATGCAAATGACGAAAACGACTGACCTTTCGAAGAAATAGAATTTCCAAACTTTTCTGAAAAGTTCCAGTGCGATATTACGTTCGCAGAGTATGTAGCGGCTGACAATAGCTTAGAAGTATCTGGACCCTTAACTGTGGAAGAAATTGTTGAAACAATTCACGAAAAATGGAATGGGAAGATGGAATCGGACTCTGGCGATACTGCTACTATGTCCCAAGTGCTTTCCTTACCCACAGAAAAGTCAATTGCACAATCAATTGAGTGTTTGCGTACATTTATCCTGATGCAGCCTTCATCGGACAAAGAACTTAACTGTTTGTTACAAATAGAAAACTGGCTAAAAAGTCAAAAATGAATAGGACTAAGCAACAACAATTGATTATTTTTTTCATAGAGATGATAAGTAAGTGTAAATAATTTCTTAAATGTTCATCTAATTTCAAGTAAGAAAATTATAGTACAATTAAAATGTAACTTTAAATGCAGTTGTTTTATAGGGAAGCAGGACGTTTCGGTCCCGACACTTCGGTCCCGCCATTTCGGTCCCGCCGTTTCGGTCCCAAGACATTTCGGTCCCGAGACATTTCGGTCCCGAGACATTTCGGTCCCAAGACAATTCGGTCCCAAGACATTTCGGTCCCGAGACAATTCGGTCCCAAGACATTTCGGTCCCGAGACATTTCGGTCCCGAGACAATTCGGTCCCAAGACATTTCGGTCCCGAGACATTTCGGTCCCAAGACATTTCGGTCTCGAGACAATTCGGTCCCAAGACATTTCGGTCCCGAGACAATTCAGTCCCAAGACATTTCGGTCCCGAGACATTTCGGTCCCTTCTCCAGCAAGCTGAATTTTGTGCACTTGAAATAGGTGACAATTTTATAGGGGACATTGTAGAGTTTTTTAAAAAAAGGCCTTAAAATTTTAGTAAACACACACAAATTTCGTATGGTAATCATTTTAAAAACAAGGGGGGGGGATTGACATTTTCTATATTTTAGTGTATCACAAGTATAAGGGTCTGATTAATTAAGACATTTATAACTCGATCTATAATTATCGCAAAACACTCATATTTTGTATGGTAAACGTAATCTTTATAAAAGGAGGGACATTATCAAATTTTTTAACTGAACTCCCTAAATTTTAGTATAACTCGAATATAAGGACTCGAAAACGCAAACACTTATAACACAGATCAAAATTGTCGCAGCCCACACAAATTTCCTATGATAATCATAATCGCTTTATAAGGCAGGGGGGGGGGGGGGGAGCTCTGTTGACTTTTTATATATTTTAGTGTATCTTAAGTATAAGGTCCTGATAAATTAAAACATTTATAACTCTCTCTGTAATTATCGTAATCACACTCATATTTTGTACGGTAAACGTAATCTTTAAAAAAGGAGGTACATTATAAGATTTTTTAACTGAACCCTTGAAATTTTAGTATAACCGAATATAAGGGACCGAAAACCGCAAACACTTATAACTCGCATTCAAATTGTAGCACCCCATGGAAATTTTATATGGTAGAAGTAATCGTTTTCAGGAGTGGGGGAAGGGAGAGTTCTGTGGATTCTTTATAGAAGCTCCTCATATTTTAGTCTATCATAAATATAAAGTCCAGACAATTTAAAAATATTTATAAGTCGAGCTTTAATTTTCATATGCAAATGCCCATGCCAAAATGCACATATTCAATTGTATATAATTTGCACACAATGAGATTAATAATGAAAAAATCTGCAAATATTTTTACAAATCTTTATTTTATCCTATTATTTAACGGCGCATCAATTTTAAATGTATTGCATTTTACATATTTTTTAAAAAGGGGGTTCTTAACATGGAATTGTGATAAAGACACATTATTTTTTAAATTCTGCACCGGAACAGACTAGAACTTTCTATTTTATTTTAATAATTATTTTAATTTACTATTTTTTGAAAAACTATTTAAAAGTTTGCATTAATCTTTTTACATGTAACAATAATATTACCGCTATTTCTACCGGTGTCGAATGACAAGTTTAAAAATATTTTTAATTTTGAACCACTTCACCGTTTGCCCCGGGATAACACGGGGATAAAAGCACTTTTTCCCCATATCTGTCGACCGTGAAGTGGTTTGCAACAATTACAAATCCTTTTTAATATATTTAAGACTTTTATATGCTTATTACATTCAAAAACTACGAGCACAATAAACATAAATCAAAATTTTAAAATTTCTATTTTCATAAAATATTCTTTTCGTATTTAAAATTAATTCTGTATTTCAAATATTTCTTTGTTATTTATTTGACTTATATACTTAGAATTAAAGCAACCTACATGTTTTAATATGACAAATAAAAAATAAAAATGAAAATACAAAAAAAATAACATAAAATCTCAAAATAGTAATGTATAGTGAATCCCTTTTACGTAAAATTTCATTTTAAATTAAGAAATTTTATAAATATATCACAATGAAGAAATTTGGAAATTTAGAAAACATTTTGGTTTTTCTTGATATCTATATGTTATTCATTCAAAAGAATATTATACATGTATATATATATGTCAAGTGTAGATGTCCTGGCTTCCCCCATTTGATTATGCTAAATAAAGATCCAGATAGAAGAATTATTCTACTCGCGCTCTCTTTGTTCTAGTCAGCCGGCGCTTTTTTGTGGCCACACGGCATTTTTCATCTTTAATGGCTTAAAAAAACCGGGACGACATGCAGTGGCGTAGCCAGGATTTCGTTTCGGGGGGGGGGGGGGGGTCCAGAATTTTCCCTTCATGTTATATATATAGTAAAACCTGTCAAGATGAAATTGTAAATATTGGTGAAAAATTCCGTTTTACACAGGTTTCCGTGTTATTTGGTGTATTTGTATAGTATTCTTTTCCGTAGCACTATGGAGCATTTATGTTTAAGACAGAACTCCATTATAGGCAGGTTCCATTTTTAAAAGTTTTGTGCATTTATATAAATATACTTATTTATATCATATGAATAGAATAAAACTTGTCAAAATAGTAATTGTCTATAACAGAATCCTGTCTTTAACGTAAGCGTTACATGGTCTTAATATGAATTGCGATACAATTAAATTTGCTGAAAACCTGTCTGAAAAGGGGATTTACACCCTTCTTTAGTGAAACATAGTGAAACCTGTGAAAGCGGAATCTTTCTATAACGGATTCCTTTCTCAAACGGAAGAGTTTCAGAATCCCTGCGAAGCGAACAATAGATCTTATTGAGGTAGTGTATCTTAGAAGTATAATTAATTACACTTCTTAACATGAAAGCCTGTCTAAAATGGAGCTTTTTACCAGTCCTTGGAATCTTGTCTTGACTGTGTATATATGATAGAAGTATTTCGAGTAACTTTAAGAATTTAGGTATATCCTTATTTAATTTCTTAATTTAAAAAAAAGCATGGATAAAAAATATAAGGCCAATCTCTATAACTGCAACTAATAATACATTCAAGTTACATTAATATTTACCAGTGAAAAAGATTCACTTATGATGTAAAAAGCTGAGCGCATACTGAAAAGTTAAATTTAATTAACCCATTCGCTGTCATTCACGAGTATACTCGTGGTTTTAATTTATTGATTACTTTGTCACCACTATTTTAGAATTTAAAAAAAAAAATGTCTCATTTATTGGCAGAAATTTCGCTGTATTAGTAAAGCGAAATTTATCTTTCTGAATTTCTGCTGGCAAACGACCTTCAACAAAAAATTTGAAAATTCTTAGTTTTGGCGCGAATGGGTTAAATCAAGTTTCATATTACATAACATTTGCCTACAATAAAGTTAGGGCCAAGGGGTTAAGTGTAAAACAGCAATTTTCATGTTTAATTTCTTGCCATTGAATTAAGAATTTGTCCTGTAATAGATATTGGATAATGATTTCACATAAGTGTCAATCGCATGAGCCGTTCATGCGATCCGCCGCGCTCCCCATGAAAATTTTTGAGGTAACCCAGATAGCATGAACATTAGCAGAAAGTTTGATTTTTTCTGATATTATCTTGCCGTGACAAATTTGAATTGAGAAATTCGCAGCAAATCCCCCGCAAGGTACACCATCGCCCACTTGCATGAGTAGTTTGTTGTGAAACTGATGACAAGACTGTCTTTAATTCACGAAAGTGTGACGAAAGCAAAAAATCCCTCTGTTGAGAGACTCAACAACAATGAGAATCAGCACATACGCAGAAATTGCAGAAATTTTATTCGGTAGGCACCGTTTTTTCTAAACGCTATACTTATTAAATACCAAAAAATGCTCGAAATGAAAAGTACAAATATTACCTAAACTTGTTTATGGTGATAAAACCTATGCATGCGCCTTCTGACGGCGCTTTCGCATCAATAGACCTGATCAGATCTATTGACCCCTTCGAAGGGGTTAAACTTATAGTGTGATATGGAAAGATTACTACTTTGCAGTAAGTTTGCAGTATTTTTGATTACTTGTTTGCCGTTAGTTTGCAATAAATTTGATACAGCATGAATTTAACTTGCACGACAAGTTGAAAACACTCATAGTTATATTGTTAAGGAAAAAAAAATCAAAAATTAAATTGTTTTTATTAAACGTATTTATCAATTCAAAATTATTTTAATTATTAATTGTTCAGATAACTAATTTATCAATTGCTTGTTTAAAAACTATTAGATGAACTATATAATAGTTTTTACAGGGTAAATGCAAATATATATTTTTTTAATTTTCGGTTATTATAACGTTATTAACTTCATTAGGATGTATAAAAATGATAAGGGTTCTGAAGATAAACATGTTGTTTATTCATTTATTAGTTAGCTTATAATATTATTTTTGCTCTTTAATTATAATTAATTAATAATTTCTTACTTTTTGCGAATTGTAAATTATAACTGTACTTAAAAAATTAAAATCGGCATAATATCACCCAACACTGTTAAAAGGTATTTTTACGTATTTGTACAATGTTGCATTATTATTATTATTATTATTATTATGTTTAATTAATTAATTAATTATTACTTAGACTTTATGTTTTTGACTGATTTTTCAAAAAATTCCTATATTATTTTTTGGAAATTATAAATTAAAACTTTTGAATAAAAACTTTAAGTGCTATTAATAATTGCTACTAATAATTGCTATTAATTAATTCTCAAAAAAGTTAGGACTTTTAGTATAAAAATTAAATTAATATTTTATTAAATATATTTTTTATTTAATGTATCCTTAATTTATTAAATTAATAACATTATTAATATACATTACATTTTTTTACTTTAAAATAAACTCAATACATAATACATTTTATATTCAATTTATCATATAGTAGTTATAAACTGAAATTTATCTTTTACATGTTTATTTATTTTATATTTAAAGTCACCGAAATTTAAAACTATTAATATAATTAATAATAAAACTAAAATAAAAAATTATTAATTTTTTTTCTGGAAAAGTGGGAGGAAAAGGGTAATATTAAAAATCAATAAATAAACGACAAATACAAACAAGTTGGAAATTGCTCGTCAAACGTGGCAAATGAGGTGCGTTCGTACTATAACTAGTTTTATAATTATTTTTTGCACCCCATATTGTACTGAATGTATATTTTTTTTTGCACTTCATGAGTGCATAGCCTGTGACATCATTAAAATGCACTTGCAATAATTTTTTCCCATTCCCTGTAATGTAACGCAAAACTTTTGACTGTCTCTGTAATTAAACATACACCGATTTTCATAAAATCTGAAATGGCTCGACAAAATTTAGTAACAGTTATATATTTAAAATTTCAGACCACTCGGAAGGCTGTAACATCATTAAAATGCACTTGCAATAATTTTTTCCCATTGGCCGTAATGTAACGGAAATTTTTTGACTGTCCCTATAAAAATTATACATCCGATTTTCATAAAATTTGAAATGGCTCGACAACATTTTGCAACAATTATATATTTAAAATTTCAGACCATTCGGAAGGCTGTAACATCATTAAAATGCACTTGCAATAATTTTTCCCATTGGCCGCAATGTAATGAAAAGCTTTTGACAGTCCCTGTAATTAAACTATGCATCCGATATCCATAAAATTTGAAATGGCTCGACAAAATTATGCAACAATCATATATTTAAAATTTCAGACCATTCGGTTGGGTTGTTTTTGCTCTGTTATATGCGGACAGACAGACGGGCAGACGGATGGACTGAACGACGACTATAGGTGCTACGTATTTATATAATTACGAACGCACCTAAAAACCTTAGTTTTGTCAGTTAAAAATTGAAAATAAAATTAATTAAAATAATACTTACACAATTACATAAAATAAAAAATAATCATCTTATTACAAAGAAATAGGCCCAGTTTCAATAAAATTAGTTCACAAAAATCGTCTGCAATGAGTGAGAAGACTGTTAAAAATGCAACCAATAATTATTTTTAAAAATATGAAGCGGTGGGTGGAGTTTTCTGACAACAAAATATTTTTCCTGGCACACCTAATTACCAAATCACTATTGTTTTCCCAATGTTTATAATGGTAAAGTAACTTATGAAAACAAAATTATAACTTTGTATTATAAAAGTAATAAGAAAATTTAAATATTTTTGCTTCAATAAATATATCTCATTTCTGAATTATTAAAGGAGAGGGTATAGAAGAATGATTTGAGGAAATATTTACCTACAATAGCTTATAAGTGTCCAGTTGAATTATTGAAGACATTTATTATTAATCTAATTGTAAGAAGGAGAAAAAATAAGAACAGTTTTTTAAATTATTTAATTAATGATGATAATTTAAAGGTTCTAAAAAACGTATGAAAACAACCAAAAAATCATCTATGGCAGCTTATAGTATATATAAAATACCTAATATTAATAACAAATAATAAAGCTTAAAAAAATCCATTTTGATAAATAATAATAATAATAAAAAGACAATGTCCCCTGTAAAATTATATCACATTGTTCAATCAAACAAATTTTCAGCTCGCTGTGATTTCATTATCACGAGTTATAAAAGTTTAAATTTATCGGAGTGTTATATTCAGCTTTTTTTTAATTTGGGGGGGTGTTAAAAAATTTAAAAAGGTCCCAAATAATGTTTAAATTACAACGTTTGGCGGCCCACGACAATTAGAATACGAGTTATAAGGTGGTGGGCACCGGAATGACAAGGGACCGAAATGGCTAAGGCCCGAAATGGCCAGGGACCGAAATGTCTCGGGACCGACATGGCCAGGGACCGAAATGTCTCGGGACCAAAATGGCCAGGGACCGAAATGTCTCCGGACCGAAATGGCCAGGGACCGAAATGTCTCGGGACCGAAATGGCCAGGGACCGAAATGTCTCGGGACCGAAATGGCCAGGAACCGAAATGCCTCCGGACCGAAATGTCTCGGGACCGAAATGGCCAGGGACCGAAATGTCTCAGGACCGAAATGGCCAGGGACCGAAATGTCTCGGGACCGAAATGGCCAGGGACCGAAATGTCTCGGGACCGAAACGGCGGGACCGAAATGGCGGGACCGAAGTGTCGGGACCGAAATGTCGTGTACCCGTTTTATAGTGTATTATTAATATTTATGTTTTATTTATATTATTTTAATATTATTAATTATTTTATGAATTTATATCTTTTAATTTAATATTAAGTCATTCTAACGATAACATCAGAAAAAAAAAAAAAAAAAACATAACATTAATTCCTTTGTAGTACCCCTTTAAACATGTTTTCCTCTCATACTTTCCATAATTCGAACTCTGGATAATTAGAACATTTCTTGTGGTCCCGACGAGTTCGAATTAACCAGAGCCGACTGTATATATAATGGCGCAAAGTGTATAACGCTTCCGGAGTGAACTCATCCGGATCTTGATAATCTTTCGTTAAAATCAGCCTACTTTATTTCGGCCATGTTAGGCTTAAGCATTCCGATGCCGTATTATAAGTCGAATAATTGCCTTATTTAATCTACGTTGTATAACATCTATCCTTCTTCAGTTTTTTAAAACCTTAAAAAACAATAAAATCATCATATATATTAAAACGCATAGGTAAATTTTTAAGTAGACCCATTTCGGGACATCTGCACATGCATCAACCCTGTTCAATTTAGAGGGATTGAGAAAGAGTTCCCGGTGGCAGAGCGGTCTAAAACAGCAGTTTAGAGCACCGATATTTTGTAGTGGAAAGCCGGTTCGAACCCAACTCCCGCAAAATGATTTCTGTAATATTTTTCGCGATAAGTTATTTCAATAATAACACATTTTATTAAGGAGGAGAAGTTATGTGATTTTTATTTTATTATTATTATTATTTGAATGCTTTATAATTAAATAAAATTTAACGCTAAACAATATTTAAAATAATAATAATAATAATTTTATATTTAAAATATTTAAGCATAAACTGTTTTTAATGTAATTATCAATTAAATAAATTGAGCTGATCTACAATTTTTGTTAACCGACTTCAAAAAGAAGGAGGTTATCAATTCGACCTGTATGTATGTTTTGTCCATGTTCACGCATAACTTTCTTAAATATGAACCGATTTTGATAATTTTTTTTTGTTTGAAAGTGTAAGTCACCCATTTGGTTACATTGCAATTTCATAAAAATCTGATAATTAGAACATTTTTTAAAAAATAAAAACTTTAAAATTCAAATACTTTTTTAAGCAGTCTCTCAATTATAAGCGCTCATCTTTGATACTGTTACTCTTACAGAGATACGAGATCTTTCAAAGTGCGAAAACTTAGCTGGACAAAGGCCGAGATCCAGATAGATTTTTCGCTGGTAGTGAAACGAGATTGACCAATCAGAAGCCTGCAGTTTTACAAACTTTTCGCTGTTTGCAAAAAGGCAGGTTTCTGATTGGTCGATCTCGTTTCGCTAAAAGCGAAAAATCTATCTGTATCCCGGCCATTCTGTCATCCACCAAACCGGAAGGCTCACATAAACAGAAACCGATATCGGAAGTCGGTGTCGAAAAGTTGAAAATCAACCTTTAAAGTTTCTCATGTATCAGAGCACAAGTACAATGCCTATGATAAATAGTGTGGAAATCTGCTATCCAAACAGCACTAAAAAATTGTATCCCTTAAATGACCAATGATGCTGTAATCCAATCAGCCGATCGCATCGACATCTGCGTTATATTTTCAAATTTCAATGTAAACATTGTACTATAACAGCGTCTAGACCAAGTTGTTTTGGAGTTTAGAAAAGATCCTCAGATGTTGCTCCGATCGACTTTTTGGATTTCAGCATCGTTTTACATTTAAGGGATGCAATATTTTAATACTTTCTAAGTACTACTGCTACAGAGTCCAGAATATATTGTGTGGAAATCGGCTATCCCAGTAATAAAAAAGTGCTAAAATATTGGATGTCAAACGATGCTGAAATCCAATGAGTCGATCACAGCGACATCTGCAGGATATTTTCTATAACTCCAAGACGATTTGGTCTAGACGTTGTAATAATACGAAGTGTTTACTTTGAAATTTGAAAATATATTGCAGATGTCGCTGAGATCGGCTCCCTGGATTTCAGCATCATTGCACATTTAAGCGGTACAACTTTTTAGCGCTGTTTTAATAGCAGATTTCCACACTGTGTATTCTAGACGCTGTACTACTGCGATAGTAAGTCAGTATGTTCTGAATATCTAAATCTGGGGAACCAATGAGAACGGTTCAGGATCTGAACCCACTAGGCATTGTGAACATGCTTACAGCATCTAGAGCTGGACCACATGGAGGATATTCCATCTGCGTTTTGATCACGTGATCAAGGTAAAAACATCTAGCATAAAGAAGGGAAGGCTCCGTAGACGTGTAATGTAAATCCCCGCTAGCCAATGAAACAGTTCATCAGGCAAAGCAGTAGCATCTTCCTTTCTTATCAGTTAGAAGTTGCTTGGGTAAATTACGGTTTCACGTGAATTTTTTCAGCCTCGAACCCATATTTGGAATATCTTCCATTACAGCGTCTAGAATACATAGCGTGGAATGGAGGATATTCCAAATCTGGGTTCGAGGCTGAAAAAAGTTACGTGATACCGGTAATTTACCCAAGGAACTTATAACTGATAAGAAGGGAATATACTACTGCTTTGCCTCGTGAACTGTTTCATTGGCTAGCGGGAATTTATATTACACGTCTACGGAGCCTTCCATTCTTTACGCTAGAAGTTTTTACCTTGACCACGTGATCAAAACGTAGATGGAATATCCTCCATTCTGCTATCCAAGCAGCACTAAAAAGTTGTATTCCTTAAATGTGCAATGACGCTGAAATCAAGGGTGCCGATCGCAGCGACATCTGCGATATATTTTCGGATTTCAAAGTAAACATCGTACTATTATAGCGTCTAGACAAAATCGTCTTGGAGTTTTAGAAAATATCTTGCAGATATCGCTCTAATCGACTCACTGGATTTCAGCATCGTTTGACATTTAAGAAATCCAATATTTTAGCACTTTTTTAAGTATTACGCGGATAACCGATTTCAACATTATGTATTCTAGACGGTGTAACCAAATCGTCTTGAAATTTTCAAAAGTATTCCGCAGATGTCGCTGAGATCGACTCATTGGTTTTTAGCATCGTTTGACATTTAAGGGAACCAATATTTTAGCACATTTTTAAGTATTACTGGGATAGCCGATTTCCGCACTATATATTCTAGACGCTGTAGTTATATAATAGAAAATGCCTACACTGTTAAAAATATCGTGAAAAATTACCTCTGTTTTTAAAGGCTATCTAATTTCTGACCAATGAGAATGATCCATAGGCGTTTATGTAAGGTTCTCGTTGGTCAATAAATAGATAGCCTTTATAAACATAGGTAATTTTTCACGATATTTTTAACAGTGTAGGTTTGCTATAGTTTGGACATAAGTTTCTCTCAAAGCACTTTGCCGCGCTCTGATGTGTAAACTTTATTGATGGATTGTCACTTTTCCACAACCAATTCCGTTGTCCGTAGGTATCGATGTGGACTTGATAGTTTACTGGATGCGATAACTTGGATGCGATAACTGGATGCTAGAAAAGATGCCGCATTCAGAAAAACCCAAATATCTAAAACGATACTAACCGACATCGGAAGTGGGGATCAAAAAGCTTACAATTCAATAGCAAAGTGACCTTATACATCAGAGTTTAGCAAAGTGTTTGTATTAGTCGGTACACTGCAAAGTGGCTCCATACACAGTACGCATAAAATTGCCTTCTTATGTTTAGAAGCACTGTCTTCGGTTATCAGATTCAAACTAAAGACCTAGTCATTGGCGCTCATTTCTGATGTCTTTACTGCCTAAGGATGGGGAGTATTGGTACAGCGTCTAGAATACCTAGTGTGGAAATATGCTATCCAAACACTGCTAAAAATTTTTATCCCTTAAATGTGCGACGATACTGCTAAAATGCCAAGTGTCGATCGCAGCGACATCTGCGGGATTTCCGTATTACTAGTATTACATTGTATAGACTGGCAATACCTTGCAGTTGTAGAAAATGTCTTGCAGATGTCGCTGCGACCTGTATATTGCAGCAGCATCGTTGCATATTTAAGGGATAAAATATTTTAGCGCTTTTTTAAGTATTACAGAGATAGCCGATTTCCACACTATGTATTGAAGTCGCTATAGTATAGGTATGAGAATGGTGACAGACTGAAAAAAAATTATTGATTGATAGATTCTGGACAAAAGCCATATCGCCATGAATCTTGAAGAGCTTGCCATTATTGCCAAACTAATGCTTGTTAAATTGTCCTCCACTCATATAATCAAATTTTTCCAAGCGAATATCGCCAAGTTCTGGAATAGAAAATGTCTAGTTTTGCCGTAGTGTAGGCAAACACGTACACTATGACGCAAAAGTTTAGACAATGACGTCATTCAGCTTTAAAATGTAGAATTATGACGTCAGAATTACAAAAACCTGTAAATATATTCAAAAACTGATTTAAAATGCTATGTACAAAAGACAGTCGTTTTATTTGCTATAATACTAATTTTTTTCATAAAAATTCAAATGTGCTTGTCGCAAAAGTTTAGACACTATTCTAAATTTCTTTGAATATTCGCTGGCATATGCAAATTTAGAATCGATGATGTCACAAATTTGGAGTACTTAAGTTCTGCAAACGATTGCGCTTCATAGTCGACATGCCGAGAGCTAAAGAAATTCAAGTGAATGAGGTTTCAAGGATTTGGCAGTTGAAAGGTGAAGGGAAGAGCGTTTCTGAAATTTCTGCTATTATTAATAGGTCAAAAAAATCTATTTATCGAGTTTTATCGAGTGGTTCCGAATATAAAGCAAAATGTCGGTCTGGGAGGCCACGTGTGACAAATGTACGAGAGGATCGCCTGATACAAAGAATAGCGAGTACTCAACAAATGAGCGTACGTGGAGTTCAAAGCTCATCGGGACTCTCTGTATCAAAGGATACGATTCGTAGACGAATTTTGGAAAAAGGAACAATCGTTTATAGCAAAATGCAGAAGAAACCAGCTCTGAAACCATATCATAAGTTACAAAGACTTATGTGGGCTTGAAAGCATATGTCATATGGAGAGAAATGGCAGTCAGTCATATTTAGCGATGAAAAAAAGTGGAATCTGGATGGTCCAGATGGTTGTTTATCGTATTGGCATGACTTGCGGAAGGAACCTCGACGTTTTTTTAGTCGCAGACAAGGAGGGGGCTCGGTGATGGTTTGGGCAGCCTTTTGCTATAATGGACAAGTATCTCTGACCTTCACCAGTGGTCGTCAAACTTCACAGCATTATACACAGACATTAGAAGAAAACCTACTGCCATTTGCTGAGCTTCTAGGGGGTCCTCAGTGGGAATTTCAGCAAGACAATGCTTCAATTCACACTGCAAAACATTCAAAATCTTGGTTTAATTCCCATAATATAAGAGTTCTCGACTGGCCAGCATGTAGCCCAGATCTTAACCCTATAGAAAACCTTTGGAGCATTATGTGTCGCAAAGTTTATAGCAACGCTAGACAATACTCTTCTGAAAAGGAACTTAAGACATCTATTGAGAATGCATGGTACGATATCGATCCACAAACTATGCAAGATTTAGTTTCTTCCATGCAATCTCGTGTATATGACGTAATACATAAGCATGGATGCGCAACCCGGTTTTAAAAATTGTTTATTTCGATTTTATTTAATTTGTGTCTAAACTTTTGAGACAGCAGTTTATTTTTGTTACCATTTAATTTATTGCAATATGCACAATTCCACTTTTCTTTGTTATAAATATTGTTTATATGTACAGCACATTAATTCCAAGCAGTGATTTGAAAATTGAATAAATATTTTTCAAAGTATGTAAGAATTTCTTCATTGTCTAAACTTTTGCGTCATAGTGTATGTATAAACAGAATCTGAGCATTGTATGTCACCACTATAAAATAGAGGCACCTTACATGAGGAAACAATTGATAGAGATTATCGGAAAAGAATAATATAGAATTATGGACCACATGATTGGTTTATTGAATATATCTGACCTGTGTGCTTGGCGTCAAGCGCCCGCTTATAAATCATCGTAAATATACAGGAACGAGATAGCACAAGGAAATGTACAGCACCAGAGAATTACATCCAGGAGTTCCGCAAAGAGTGTGCAACGGAGCCAGCAGGACTCAAACCCACAGTCACGTACGCTCTCAAGCGATTAGCAGTGTGATGCCTTGACCACTCATCTGCGGCAGGCCCTGGACCACATTTTCAAACCTGACATGTCTACAGCTTTTTGGATGCCAGTATTTTAGTACAGAAATTTTTGTTTTATTTGACAGAAAAATTTTAGAAATTTAAAAAACAGACTCTATAAAAATTACAAGTTCGCAATAAAGGCAGGCTTTTGATTGGTCAGTCTCATTTCGCTAACAGCGAAAAATATATCTGGGTCTCGGTCAATATACTTGAAGAGTAAATACAAATATTACTACATAGTCTGCATTTTGCTTCTTGACAACTGAGTCCTACAAAAAATAATTCTTGAATGTAGACCGTGGCTGAATGATTAAGGCACCACACCGCTAATCGCTTGAGAGCGTAGTTGGGCTGCGGGTTCAGATCCCGCTGGCTCCGTTGCACACTCTTTGTGGAGCTCCCAGATGTAATTCTATAGTGTTGTAGATTTCCTTGTGCTATGCTTGTGAACTCCCCCCCCCCCCCTTCAAAGCTCAAAGTCCTTGTGCTATTTCGTCCTTGCATATTAACGATGACTTATAAGCGGGCCCCTTATGTCAAGCACACAAGTCACGTGTATGTGATCAATAAATAAATGAATGTAGACTGTTGTGAATATAATGTACTTGTTTAAAAAAATATCAGAAGTATTAAATGCTAATAAAATCAATACTTTTAATGAAATTATAAAGAATTTGTTAAAAACTATTTGTTTGATAAATGGTTTTTGTAAATTGTAATTTCTTTGACAAGTTATTTACTTATTCAACAGATGAAATCCGGATAATTATGTGTTACGCTGTGAATAACTAAAAAGTAGGAAATAAAATAATCTTTTCCAAAAAAAATATTAACCGACTTCAAAAAAGACCGACTTTAAATAATTCTTTAAACTTCTCTAATGACGAAGCGTTATCCAATAACTGCACATCGGATATCATGTATCAGCATAAAAACGTTAAATTTAATGTATAGAATTTAATTTCTACCAAACATGGATTTTCTAGAGAATATTTTTTTTACAAAAGATTAATTTACATATTTATGATTTAATTTACGAATATATACATATAAAAAGTAATCAATTACTTTTTGAAGTTGGTGCCAACCTATCTTAAGTAGAGTAAAATTGTTAATATATTGTAGCTATTACCATGAATAAAGTGATGATGGAAAATATGATGCAAAATTTTAAAAATGCTCTATTTCTTCAGCAAATTATTTGTTTAATCATTATCGATTGTCATTATCGATAGATATTAAATTCTATACATTAAATTTAACGTTTTTATGCTGATACATGATATCCGATGTGCAGTTATTGAATAACGCTTCGTCATTAGAGAAGTTTAAAGAATTATTTAATTCTTTTTAGTGCTTTTTTTTAAGTCGGTTAATATTTTTTTTGAAAAGATTATTTTATTATATCTTCTGACCATTATCAAGAATATGTGTGTGTGTGTGTGTCAGAAAGAAAGGTTTGCCTTTCTTTTCCTTAAAAAAAGAAAACGGAAAGAAAGTAAGATATTCATATAAGAACTATATTAAAAAAATTACCTTGATATCCATTGTTTAATATTTAAAAAATGTATACAAATGTAAAATAAAATTCAAGTAATTAAGTAATAAGTATTATATGTTGCACCGAATTTCAAATTTGGGCTATTAGAGAATGAGACTGATAAAAATAAAACTCATGGCAGCTTTTAATGGTCATGTAGTTAAAAAATCATAATAAATAATTAAAAAATAAATACTGTTATTTTTTCGAAAAAATGAGACCATAGTAAATAAAAATAGATGCTTTACCCACTATATTTAACTAAATTTCTGGTAAAAAGAAGCATAATTGGTTATAAATTATAAAGTTAAAATTCTGTGACTTCATTGAATAGGTTTGGCTGATTGTACCCTCTATCGCTTTAAAGAAATAGGAATCACTTATGCAATATAGAAATTTGTCACAATTTCAATAATTAATTTAAAAGCAATTCATTAAAAATTCAAGAATTTTTCTAATGAAACATCCAAGTTATTTACCCTCAAATCTTGACGGGTATCATCTAGTATGTATATATATATATATATATATATATATATATATATATATATATATATATATATATATATATATAAATATACATATATATATACATATATATATATATATATATATATATATATATATATATATATATATATATATATATATATATATATACATATATATATATATATAAATATACATATATATACATATATATACATATATATATATATATATATATATATATATATATATATATAAATATATATATATATATACATATATATATATATATATATATATATATATATATATATATATATATATATATATATATACATATACATATATATATATATATATATATATATATATATATATATATATATATATATACATATACATATATATATATATATATATATATATATATATACATATATATATATATAAATATATATATATATATATATATATATACATATATATATATATATATATATATATATACATATATATATATATATATATATATATATATATAAATATATATATATATATATATATATATATATGTATATGTATATATATATATATATATATATATATATATATATACTATACATATATATATATATATATATATATATATAAATATATATATATATATATATATATATATATATATATATGGCTGTTTAATAGCCTCTGCTTATTAACCAGGAGAAGACCCTTTAATTGCCTTCGAGGAGGACTTAAAGGAATCGACTGGGAGCGGAGACTTCATGTCCAATCCGCACCTTCCGCCGGTGCAGCCTGTTAGTACCCTTGCCTAGTGCATGGGGAACGAACGCGGATGGGCTTCCTCCAACCCGCTTGGCCAGCGTGGAGGAATTTGGCCAACTACCCCCCTTATTTTACCATGAATTCACAAAATAAATCACGGCCCTTAATTCCCGGCGGTCTGAATGTTCCTGGTTACGGCAGCGATCCGAAAGACATGAAGACAGAGGGTGCTAAGAATAACCGGGCTCGGCTAGGCTGCCATAAATTGATGACCTTGGCTACGTATAATGGACGATCCCTATCTTCGGAAAATCGTTTACAGGAACTTGAAGAAGAATTAGAAAGAATCAACTGGGACATCCTAGGATTATGTGAAGTAAGAAGAAAAGGAGAAGAGAAGATAAATCTTGCCAGCGGGCATGTATTATACTACAGAGGCACAGAAGATGGAAGAACAAGTGGTGTGGGATTTCTGATTCATAAAAGGTGGAAGAATCACATCGTAGAATATGATAGTGCATCAGATAGAGTTGCAAGGTTAGTAATACAGGTGTCCAGAAGATACAAGCTGCAAATTACCCAAGTTTATGCACCAACAGTAAGCTATACTGATGAAGAAGTTGAGGATTTCTATGAAGAAGTAGCTTCAATGCATCAAAGGGGAAAATGCTACATAAAATTAATAATGGGAGACTGGAATGCTAGAATTGGAGAAAAAGAGAAAGGCGAGTTATCAGTAGGAAATCATGGATATGGGATGCGAAATGAAAGAGGAAACAGATTGATTGAGTTTGCAGAATGTGAACAGTTGTATATCATGAATTCATTTTTCAAGAAAAAGCCACAAAGGAAATGGACATGGCGTTGTGCAAATGGCTCAACAAGTGAAATCGACTACATCTTAACAAACAAAAAGCATCTTATTCAGGATTGCAGCGTTCTCAGTAACTTCAATACAGGAAGTGATCATAGGTTGGTTAGATGCAAACTGCTGTTAAATACTAAAGTGGAAAGAATGAAGCTTTTGCAACACTCAAAGAAATCAATCGATATAAATAACCTCCAGAAACATAAAGAATAATTCCATTTGGAACTTAAAAACCGTTTCCAAGTACTTCAATCAACTCTAGAAGAAGAGCAATATGTCACAGAAGTGAACAAGAAACTAACCAATACTCTACAAGATATTGCAAATAAGATAGCCGGCGATGCACAAGTAAAGCAGACAAAGAAAATAACAGAAGAAACAAGAAGATTGATGAAGAAACGCAGAGAATTTAAAATAAAGAAAAACGATCCTAAATCAAGAGATGAATATGCTGAATTATGTAAAACGGTAAGAAAATGTGTTACAGAAGATATCAGAAAATTTAACTCTGATCTTGTCAAGAAAATTCTAGATGATAACAAAAGTTTAAAATCGCTAGGCGCAAACTTTGTGTTGGAAGAAAAGGTATTTTTGCACTAAAGAGGGCAGATGGAACAATCACCAAAATCAATAAAGAAATAGTACACATTGTCGAAAAATTCTATAACGATTTATATAAATGTGAAGACCAAAGAGATATCAACCTATATGATCCACGAGAAAACTTAACAGAAACCGAAGCCATAATCCCAGTGATGACAGACAAAGTTTTACAAGCCCTTAAATTTATGAAAAAGGTAAATGCCCAGGAGAAGATGGAATTACAATCGACCTTATCAAAGAAGCAGGAGAAGAATTTGCAAAAATGCTATCCTTACTGTTTTCCAAATGTCTCAAGAAGTCAGATGTGCCAGAAGATTGGAATAATGCTGTGATGGTGCTACTTTACAACAAAGGAGAGAAGGAAAATATTATAAACTACCGTCCGATCAGCTAACTATCAGTGATTTATAAAATTTTCTCCAAAGTTTTAACGACAAGACTTGAATCAGCTCTGGACTCAGCTCAACCTAGAGAACAAGCCGGATTCCGAAGTGGATTCGGCACAATGGATCATATCCAAACGGTAAGGGAACTCATTGAAAAACATAAGGAATATAATTTACCTCTTTGCCTTGCCTTTATTGATTATGAAAAAGCATTTGATTCGGTCTAAACATCAGCAGTAGTAGAATCTCTGGAGGACATTGGTATAGACAAACCTTACATCAATATTGTAAAGAAGATTTACAAGAAAGAAACAGCAACCATCCGCTTGGACAAAGGAAAAGCAAAGATCAAGCTTGGAAAGAGGGGTAAGACAAGGAGACACCATTTCGCTAAGCTTTTTACAGCTGTCTTAGAAAATATTTTCAAGAAGCTGGATTTGGAAAACAAAGGGATTAGAATAAATGGGGAATATTTAAGTCATCTCCGATTCGCTGACGACATTGTAATTTTCAGTAACAGTCCTGAAGAATTGGAAAATATGCTAAAAGAGTTGGCAGAAGCTAGCATTAATGTGGGATTAAAATAAACTTGGAAAAGACTAAGGTGATGTTCAATTCATTTGCATAAAAAAAGAAAATTGTCTACAACAACACTGAAATTAAAGAAGTGCAAAGTTATGTGTACCTTGAGCAGGAATATCAACAGATAATAGTATCATGAATGAATCAATAGAAGAATAAGAACTGGATGGAGTGCTTTTGGGAAGAAGAATATTATTCTGAAGAGTAGCATGCCCCTTTGTTTGAAAAGAAAGGTATTTAACCAATGTGTTTTGCCTGTGCTAACTTATGGAGCAGAAACATGGACGCTAACAAAACGGATGGTACAAAGATTAGAAACAACACAGAGAAGTATGGAAAGATGTATGCTAGGTATAACTAGAAGAGACAGAAAAAGAATAACCTGGATAAGAAGTCAGACGAAAGTTTTTGACATCATTGAAAGAATTAAACGGCTAAAATGGAAATGGGCTGGGCACATTGCAAGAAGACAAGACAATAGGATGGAGCACAAACCCCTACAGTGGTATCCCAGAGATGTAAAACGTTCCAAGAAGACGACCTCAAGTAAGATGGAGTGATGAAATCAGAAAAGTAGCCGGTGTAAATTGGATGACTAAAAGCACTAGACAGAAAACATTGGAAAAATCTGGGGGAGACCTACATCCAGCCAGTGGATTGAAAACGGTTGATGATGATGATGATGATATATATATATATATATATATATATATATATATATATGTATATATATGATGATATATATATACATATATATATATATATATATATATATATATATATATATATATATATATATATATATATATATATATATATATATATATATATATATATATATATATATATGTATATATATATATATATATATATATATATATATATATATATATATATGTATATATATATATATATATATATATATGTAATATATATATATGTATATATATATATATATGTATATGTATAATATATATATATATATATATATATATATATATATATATATATATATATATATATATATATATATATATATATATATATATATATATATAAATATATTATATTATATATATATATATATATATATATATTATCTATATGATTTCTACTTTGTAGTTATCTAATACCGCTCTTAGGAAATTCCATTAAATTTTTCATTCTTATCATCGCAAAGATTCATTTCATGATTTTTACCTTTCTAGTTATGTTTTTTCTTATTGTTATTGTATGATATTGTCCTATATATTTTCAATTTTTTAGATTTTTTTTTTTTTTTTTTTTTTTTTTTTTTTTTGCGATTGCTTTTCATAATTTTATTCTGTATGAGCTATTCTTTTTATAAATATACATCAATATGATAGCAATAAATATTTCTAATAATAGTTTTAATGTTAATATGCTTTAGTCCTTTATATTTATATTAATTTTATCTGAGAAGTCAATTGGGATAGCGTTTTTGGTTGTCTTTGCATGGTTATTGTCGTTCTAGGTTTTGGATTTTAGATGCGGTTATTTTGTTTGTTCTAAAAAGTCCAATGATTTCTTACTTTTGTAGTTTATGCACTTAGGGTTATCATTATTTGGTTTCGGAAATATTAAAGGCGGTTTTTGAGTACTGCTTCTCTGATTTGTACATATTGTATAAAAATTTATATTTCATACTCAAGATATTTAATATTAAATTTAATCAAGGCTAATTTAATTTCATTTACTATTGATTTTTATATTATTATAATTTCTTATTTTTTTGCAATTATTGCATTTTCCAAAAAAAATTTTTTATATGGCAGTTCTTGGTAAATATCTCGATCCTGGCAAGATACACTTAACATCTATGCAGTGTAGTTCCCGGTACAGGAACAATAATGGGGTTGTTCCTGGATCGTCATCCAGTGACCATTTATACTCTCTCCCTCGTACTTGATTTTTTTCGTAAGTGTTTAGATGCTCGGTGCAAGACATGTCCATACGCTTCTCAGACACAAATTGTCTCAGATCCTAATTATTCAAATTTTTGTAAAGCATTTAATGTTATTTATTGTATAAAGTGCAACTTATGTAACATGAAATATATAGGTGAAACATCAGGTCCCATTCATAAACGCATCAATCAACATCGTTCAGACTCTAATAAAAACAAAGCAAAAAATATACAGTCTACAGCTGAAATTCAACATTTTCATAAACATCAATTTAAAAATACGACAATTGAAATATATCATCCAAAAAATATATCATTAAACAAATTAACGATCTTCAAAGTAAATATTTAAAGCATTATAACTGGTTATTAATTCGAAAATACATATTTGCTATTAAAAAGAAGCAGATTGTACACCATTTAAATGTATTTCTAAGTAAATCTTTCTCTAAACATTTCTCTGATATTTATTTTGATCTCATTATCACTAGGGTTAATCTTTTAAATATTAATTTACAAAAAAAAAAACTTAAAATTCAAAACTCAAATGATAATAACTTTTTCAAATCATATATTTAATAAAATTAATATCAATTCTATAATTAATGATAAAAACTGTTATTTTCCTATTAATAATCTTCATATATCAAAAACCTTTAAATATCTGAATACAATTGGTAGAAAGAATTTTAACTACAATACATTTTCAAAAAATACATCTGCTGCAAGTAATTTTCCGTGTAAATGCAATGACCCCAATCTAAAAAAATATATAAACAATGATCATGGACATATAATCAATGGAAAACTTAATATTGTTAATGATTTTAAATTGAAAAAAACTAATAGGTTATGGTACTAAATATAGACTTCCATCTAAATTTACTGTTAAATCTATTATCAAACAGTTTACATATGATATAGATAATTTTATATATAAAATTTCAATCTATTACAATGAACCTATTGAATATTTTAATCAATGGAAAATATTAGTAATTGAAAAATTAACTATGGCTTTAAAAAATAATATTTCTGAATTGGTTTCTATTAACACAAAGCATTTTTTCCAACAAATTACTAAATTACAAAAAAAACTACGTTATTACATATGTAGACAAATCTTCTAATAATTATGCAATCATATGTAAATCTTATTATCACCAATTTCTTACAACCTGTATTTCTTCTAATAAATCATTTAAAAAAAAACTAATGAAAATGTAATTGTAAATAATCGTAAAATTCAAAGTTATTATAAACTATTAAATGTTCTATCTACTAACTTCAAATATTTAATTCTTATTCCCAAATTTCATAAAACTCCAATTAAATTTAGGACTGTAACTATTGGTTGCAATACATATAATAATAAAGCCAATAAACTTCTATTAAAAATTCTTTATCAATTATATATACTTACTACAAACAATGATAATACTCATTGTATAAAAATAGCTATCAACTGGTTAATATTTTAAAAAATCTTCATTGTGTATATAATATAACGACATATGACTTCAAAGATCTTTTTAATAATATAGACTTATTAGATTTACATAATATTATAAATGCGTTATTTAAAAAGTATTATAAAAAACTGGAATTACCATCTAATATAGATATCGCTTATTTTAAATCTTTAACAAACTTCATTATCTATAATAATTATATCTTGCAAGATGACACATTATATTTACAGCACGTCGGTATACCACAAGGTGGTTGTACATCCAGTTTATTATCTGACTTATACTTATATCACTATGAACGTTCTTTTACTAATAACAATCTACATTTATATCGTTATATCGATGACATAATTTTAATTGCCAATGATCAATCTAAAATTTCTCAATTTCCACTTGATTATCCGACTAATTTGGAATTAACGGAAAACCTCTTATCTAACAATACAATTAACTTCTTAGATCTTAAAATTACAATAAAAGACAACAAAACAATAACAGATTTATATGATAAACGTAAAGAATTTAAATTCAAACTTAATACATTTACAAATTTTAAATCTTGTATTCATCATTCTGTATATCGAAATATAACACTTAATCATTTATATAGAATAAAATGTTTATGTTCTTCTCGTCTAATTAACAATAACATTAAAAAATTAATTTATGATGCATTAAATCATGATTTTCCAAAAAAATTCATATATTCATTAATATACAATTAGTACTTACATGATCTTTAAAAAAACAAATTAACACATGCGTAAACAAAATTACAAAAAAAATTATAAAATAAAAAAAAATTATATAAAACATTAAAAATTGTAAAATAATAATAAACAATTACTATAGGATGGTTGGGCAGGTAGATGTTAGAGTACGGAGGAGGGTGGCGTTGTCTGGATAATACGAAATGGTTGATTAAAAAAAATTATGGGGCTTTTGTATTATAAATACATTTCTAATACGTATTTTATATGGATGTTGATTTGATGTTTTATATGTAATTGGTGACTTTTTTTTATTATTTCAATTCATATTAGATTTAGCTTATTTAATATTTAATCAAATTCAAAATTAACTTGTTTTTAAATTGAGGACAATACTCAGGACAATATCATATTAATTAATAATAGTATACCATCTTTATAGTGATTAATATGCATGTAAGTTTATTTGACTAATGTTATACTGTATGTATTAAGATTGGGTAATTAGTTTTTATTATTATTCCTCTATACTTTTTAATATTGTTTTATTTTCAACTTTGTATTCCATGATTAATTATCGGTTTAATGTGTTTGATTGTCACAATCATATTTTTTAGCTTTTTTATGGCTAATATGAAGATAATCCACACATTATATTTGTGATCTTTAGGCAATTGGGAATATTAGAATCTGACAATCTTCTATAAACATCCATTTTTTTCCCTGTTCATTTTATTAATTTATTATTTTTTGTATTTAATAGTAATTATTAAAGCTTATTGAAGTTTTTTTATATTTTTATTATATATAATTTATTTTATGTTATAGCATATAGCTACATTCTATATATTATCAATGTTATAAAATTATTTAATTTCTCAGTGCAGATTAAATGGGTAATGTAATAGAATATATTGAAAGCATTTTATTAACATTTAATTTATTTTTTTTTAATAATGATATATAGTATGGTATTATTTATATATTAGGATTTGTTGTGGTAACGCAGTTGATATATTTTATATTCATTGGGTTTTATTAGGTTCATCCTGTGACATTTGAATCATAATAATAGTTTTAAATAACATAATAAATGGCAGCACCAAAATTTTGTCTTTTAATGAGCTTATATTAGAGTAATAATTTTAATTTTTTACACCAGGTGGTATTGAACGCTGAATATTGGCAATATTGTAAAATAGAAATTAAACAATTTAAAAGTGTTTTTATGTATTTTAATAATGTAATTATTTTATATTTATATTATATTAATTGAATTTATCAGGGTATTTCAAAATGAATTAACTGAATCCATAGGTTTTAATTTCTGTGCTAACTTAACTGTTTAATTCACCTTAATCTTGTCGTGCTTTTGGATACCATGTGCATAAGGATATTTTGAAAACAACTGGGATTTTATTCGGCATATTGTGTAATATTTCTATTTTTTATGCTATAAATTAAATATTTAAAAGGTTGTATTGTTTTTTTCCATTTCATGCCATTTGATATTATTATGTTTTCATCTTGAATCTATTCTCTTGGTCATATTGGTTGTTTGAGTACAGGAGAAAAAAAAATTCAGCTTTTAGCTTTTTTTCTCACAGAAAACAACAGATTTGCTTATATCATTGAATTCTGTACTCTGGAAAAAGTAATTCAATATATAAGTTTTTCAATTATTTTCTTCGGTATCCATATTCTTCTTTTTTTCTTCCATATTAATTCTTGTAATTAAGTATAAGGCACTTTGTTTTATACATACAGTTATACAGGGTGATTCAGCTCGTCGGTGACAAACTTTAAGGATCGATAGAGCACACCTAGACGAACATTTTTGAATAGGGAATGTAGGGTCCCTGACGCGATGGTAAGGCGCTAGGCGCTTTCGAAAATTTGGGTGCCGAAATTCGAAACGTCATAAAAACTAGGGAAATGGTTAGATTTTCTTGCTTGTTGCGTCGAAATGATTCTGTTTGTTTAGACTTTCTTCAGTACCAATTTGATAAGCGTATCTCTTAAAACATGGATAGGGGGCGCTGCAGACTTTGGAGAGCTAGACAACAACTTTAAGCCCGTTATTTTGATAATTTAACACATGCTCGCCAAAGTTTATACTCTAACTTAAAGTTTGAACCCAAAAGTAGAGTCCTGCAAAAAGCGTAAGAGCCGGAATAAAATGTCAAAGTACAGGGTGGTCGAAACTCGAAGGCTCCTAAGAGATAAACAAACAGATTTCTTGACTTATGGCATGCATTTTCATGATTCTGTTTGCTGGGGCTCTCTGAAACTCAGTTGAACGGTACAAAAAGAAACATCGATAGGGGGCGCTTTGGGCAAAAAACATAATTCGTTGACATTTCGGACGCTAACTGGAAACGGGGCGCTACGATCAGTTAGTAATAATGAAAACACATTTTCTACCTCTGCTCAACACTTCTGAATAAATTTAGACCAAAAACATCAATGATACTGGAAATTTATTTACAAAAAATAACACTACAGAAGATGCTCGAAATTTCGACCTTGGGCCATGATGCAGGCTTCGCACCTCCGTCGCATTGAGGAGTGTGTGTTTCCAACAATGCCAGGAGTATCTCTGATCTGCCCTGCAGCTGCCACAATGCGCGCCACAAGTTCTTCAGCACTGCTGACAGGTGTATGGTATACCTCGGCCTTCAGGTAACCCCAAAGGAAGAAATCCAAGCAGGTGAGGTCTGGTGATCGGGCAGGCCAGTGAACTGGACCCCCACGCCCGATCCACCGCTGGCCATACCTTGCGTTTAGATGGAGACGCACGTCGTTCGTGTAATGGGCCGGAGCTCCATCGTGCTGGAACCACATCTGGCGACGCGAACCTTCGGGTACGTGCGCCTCATCCAGAAGCTGCGGCAGCACTTGATCCAGGAAAATCAGGTAATTTCCACCTGTCAGCCGTTCAGGTAACAAATAAGGGCCAATGAGGCAATCCCCCAGAATGCCGGCCCACACATTTACTGAGAAACGCTCCTGGGCTGCTCGGCTTCTGGTTTCATGTGGATTTTCATCACACCACACATGACTGTTGTGGGCGTTCCACATTCCCTCCCGGCTGAAGGTGGACTCGTCCGTAAACAAAATGCTGTTTACAAAACGGGGATCCCTGGATCTCATCGCCAAGTACCATCTTGAGAATTCCACTCGAGGGCCAAAATCCTGCTCTCTGAGCAACTGCACCCGCTGGATGTGGTAGGGGTGCAGATTCCGGGAACGTAAGATGCGCCACGCAGTTGCTTGCGAAATGCCAACATGTCTGGCGATATCTCTCGTGCTAAGACCTGGGTTGTCCTCAACCAGGTTAAGCACAGCCTCTTCGTTGTCGGGGGTGCTCACTGATCGCTCCCGTTCAGGCCTGCCTCCGTCGAAAGATCCCGTTGTGGACAACCTCTGGTGTACTCGAGCGAAGAAGGCATGGCAGGGGATTTGCCTGTTGGGGTAACGCTCGGCGTACAACCGCTGAGCGGCTCGTCCATTACAACCAGCAGCGCCATACGCCAAATGCATGTCAGCCAATTCAGAGTTTGTGTACCGTTCCATCCTACTACCGATCTGCAGACAAGTAACCCGAAGCTTAAGTAGGTACCGCACGTTCAAAAGACGTGTCTGCGCATACAACTACGTCATCTCGCGTTGTCGTCTACGCATTACGTATCTTTTGCATATCGATATGGTACGATATCTTTTGCATAAATCAGCAAAAAGCACCTTATGTAAATTTTATTGCGCGCATTGTGCATGATTGAAACCAGCTATGTTTGTTAAAAAAAACAAACAAACTGCAGTTTTAATAGCTTCTTATGATAAGTAAATTACTCTCTTGTTTTGTTTCTAACTGATCGTAGCGCCCCGTTTCCAGTTAGCGTCCGAAATGTCAACGAATTATGTTTTTTGCCCAAAGCGCCCCCTATCGATGTTTCTTTTTGTACCGTTCAACTGAGTTTCAGAGAGCCCCAGCAAACAGAATCATGAAAATGCATGCCATAAGTCAAGAAATCTGTTTGTTTATCTCCTAGGAGCCTTCGAGTTTCGACCACCCTGTACTTTGACATTTTATTCCGGCTCTTACGCTTTTTGCAGGGCTCTACTTTTGGGTTCAAACTTTAAGTTAGAGTATAAACTTTGGCGAGCATGTGTTAAATTATTAAAATAACGGGCTTAAAGTTGTTGTCTAGCTCTCCAAAGTCTGCAGCGCCCCCTATCCATGTTTTACGAGATATGCTTATCAAATTGGTACTGAAGAAAGTCTAAACAAACAGAATCATTTCGACGCAACAAGCAAGAAAATCTAACCATTTCCCTAGTTTTTATGACGTTTCGAATTTCGGCACCCAAATTTTCGAAAGCGCCTAGCGCCTTACCATCGCGTCAGGGACCCTACATTCCCTATTCAAAAATGTTCGTCTAGGTGTGCTCTATCGATCCTTAAAGTTTGTCACCGACGAGCTGAATCACCCTGTATATTATAGGTTTGTGGTATCTCTTTCACAATATTGTGGTTTTTGATGATGGTCGGTAATGTTTAATTAATGGTTCTCTCTCTCTCTCTCTCTCTATATATATATATATATATATTATAAAACCATAATATATGACAAATCCTCATCGATTTCCAATAATTGAAATTAAATTTATAATTTAGCAAATATTCATAACACAGACATTTTACAGAATAAAGAAGGAACATGCAACTAGTAATACAGAATTTTATTAAATTCAACTAATTCACTAGCATATTGCTGGCAATAAATCTATATGAAACATATGAAAAAAAAAACAACCCAATTATTGATAAAGTCCGATTAAAGACAATAGATAATAAATCCAGCTAAATAATGTTGAACCAGAAAAAGCCGTAACATAAACATACAAAAGATAAAATGGATGAATGAAGCCGGAAGCTTATAAGGTATTTCACTTGATCACGGGTACGTAAAATACATTTATAAGCAAATATATATATATATATATATATATATATATATATATATATATCAACATTTGAACGGAGGGTGGTTTCGGGGTCTGGGGGTCATGATCGATGAAAATATACCAAAATGTTTTGAAATCGCTTTCCTCCGAACGACTGCAATAGATACCTTTTTGTAATGAAAGCTACCTAAAAGATTTTTTTGTTCTTTTTTGTATGAGTTTGACCTTAATACAAAGATTCCGGAACAGTTTTTGTTTCGTCTATATCTAAAAAAATGGCTGAGTTATAGCATTTTTGCATTAAGCTTGATAAAATGACGTAAAGATGACTTATAATTTTAAAACTAAAACACTCTTGAAACAGGCACTTTCGTTGCCATATTTAAAGCCGTCTGGCATTAACTTTGCAACAGAATTTGTGTCTGGCAAATTAATTATATGTTGTCTGTTAACCAAAGAGTAATATATTACCTATAAATGTGGATCTGGTAGGGCCTTAGGGACAATGGTAACGTCTGGTAATAATGGATTAATATCACAAATAGTTAGTAGAAACAGATGTTATAAACAAAAATCATGCTAAAAGGACGTAATTTTGAAGTTTTTTGACTTGCATAACCCCTTTTCCCGCAGCTAAACGCAACGTCTCCTGACTGCCAGACCGCCCGCAAACGTACTACACCATAAATTGGAAGAACATATGGAAAAATGAGCCTTGATAAAATGACGAGTATTTTGACGTTGCTAGCTCTCAGACTATTATAGCACATATCCTTACAATATCTTTTGCAACTACAATATTTAGTAAAATAAATTTAAACCATATAATTAAATATAAATATAATATTTATATCTACAAATACAAGTTGTATACATGTCTTTCCTCTACAAATTGTTATTAACTTACTCCTGTTTTTAAAAAAATATATAAATATTGAAAATAGACAAATAGTTTGTTTTAAATTAAATACTAGTAAATCTCAAGATGAGGGACCTAAACATCAATTTTCAAGACATTTTAATGTTCATCTAATTTTACACAATACCTAACATACTGAAGTCTGCAATTTAAAAACCTTTTATTATATGGTTATTTCTAAGCATATAAGATTATTTCCCAAAAATTCAGAAAATCTAACTTTTAAGAACTGTCTATATGATAAAGGAGAAATGTGTCCGTGCGCAACGCTGACGTCATTGTGACGGTGGTAACAGCAGACGATTAAATTTAACTTTTCTTAAATTTATTGCATTTTTTTAAATTTCTAAATACCTCACAATCTCAATTTTTACACCGTCGAATAGGAAAAAATATGTACTTTCAAATGTAATTGAATTGAAAACTATATCGCAATTTGTTTGAAATTTGTATCGCAATTTACTCATTTCTTATTGTTTTTAAAACTATTTCCAAGCACGGATTTTTTTTTTTAATCTATCTCTATCGCGTGCGGACGATTATGAAAGAAAAATCCATTTACACTTAAATTAATCTGAATTGCTCCTCATTTGTTTCCAGTTTATATTAATGAAATTAAAACATTCACCAATCGATAAATAATAAATAAAATATAAATGAAACGCAAATTTAAGACACGTAATCGAATTTAGCGCTTAAACATTGAAATAAACACAATCAAAATAATGTAAATAGCGATTTTTTTTTAGATTTCTCCCGCTGTTATCTCCTGACGCGCTGTCAGTATGTAAATATCACTTTTAATGCGTTTGAAAACTTTGCTTGACCGTACTGTTGTAATAATAAAAGAATTCCAAATGAAGTTTAACTAGAAAAGTTATATCTCGCCTTAATCTTTGAGATTATATTTGCTGATGAGTTTTTTCATTAGTTTTTGATTAACTGCCTTTTTTTTTAAATCAACCTGTTTTAACGAAATATAAATGCACTAAGTCAAAAAACACTTACAGAAGTTTTCAAAAAAGTACCTCATTCATCGTTGTGTCTTTAGTTTGTGCAGAGATTAGAGGATGTCAACATCAGTAATATATAACATAAGTGATATATATGATGGTTTTCGCCTATATTATGTAACCCAAGAAGCCCTGGTTAATCTTCTTGTTAAAATAAACTCGATTTCATTCAATTCTATTTAAGGTTTTTTTTTTTTTTTTTTCTGTATAATTTTAAATTGGCCCGCGAAGTTTAAGGCTGTTCTGAAATCCAAAGGATCTACTTTCTGACACATTTCTGGATTAATTTTTGTTCGAAAATGTATCAAATTGGCATCTCTCATTCAAAACTATTTAATCGAATGGTTGTTGTTTTGGACGAATATTTAAAAAAAAAAATACTGTCAAAGTTAGCATTTGAACAGATATTTCGGATGCACCAGTGCGGGGAAGGAGAACACTTGTTTTTATTTTACCACATTCGATTATAATTTGGTGCTAATTCATTAATCAAAAATGGAAAACATCATTCGATTCCGAATTGCTTCAATATTGAGACCTGAAAGTATGATTTTGCTTTTAAGTATGAGCCTGTAATTGCGTCAGAAAGTTTCGCGTTTTTGGGCATTGAAAAATATTTTCTTGAACTGCCTTAAAATGTATTTGTTTATTTTGTATTTCTAAATCTAGGAAAATTCTTTATTTCCAAGAAAGTGCATAGCTTCTAACTGTTAGCGCTTTTTTCCCTACCACAATTATACAAGATAATTGTTTAGAAAGCGATTCTGAAAATAAAAGTACCTTTATTAAAAAAAAAAAATTCAAATCTGTAACTTAAATATTTTACGAGTACGAGCCTGTGACGGACGGACGGACAGACGGACAGACAGAGAAGCGAGACTATAAAAGTTTTGTGGGATGAACGATATGTATATAAATTAATATATATATATATATATATATATATATATATATCCCATAAATTTATCATTAGCTTGCAGGTGTCTTTGCTTGCCTGAAGAGTCTCTTTAAGACTCTCAGGTCGACTTAGCATACGTGAGAAACGCTGATGTCATTTTGACGTTGCAATAACTAACGATTAAATTTTGCTTTAACTATAATTTTTTAGACATCGCACAATTCCAATTTTTTCATTCTCAAATAGAATAAAACGTACAAACAGATAAATAGCAGACGTACAAACAAATATACAGCAGACGTACAAGCAGATGTGAAAACACATGTTCAAACAGACATAAAAAAAACAAATGTGTATATATACGTACAAACAAGCAAACGTACAAACGCACGTACAAACGAACAAACAGAAGTACAAAAAAGTACAAACAGGCGTACAAAGAAACAAACATAGAAACGAAAATATAAACGAACAAACGAAAATACAAATGAACAAACGTACAAACAACCGTACAAATGCACAAAAATGCAGAAATGAGAAAAAAACTTGCAAACAAACGCACACATAACCAAATGTACGACCAAATCTACAACAAACATAGAAACGCAAAAATGAACAAACAAGCGTGCAAGCAAACAAACACATACATAAACAAACAAATGTATGAGCAAACGTATAAACAGAGGAACAAATAAATAAACGTACAAACAAACATACTATTAAACGCACAATAAACAACTAGCAAACCTACAAACAAAATACCGGACAAACGTGCAACCAAAAAGGTACTTTTAAAGACACAAAATTCTTTTAATTCAATATTGTTTCAACTAAAATGTTATAATATACATAATACATATAAATATGTAATATATTCAGGTCTACTTACATCATCATACTGTTTTAATTGGAAGTAGCAGTCCTGTGCCAGAGATAGACGAAGTGATCTTGGAAACCAGGTTCTTATTAGGTCTTCAATTACAAGGAATCATTTGAAGTTGGGACGAAATAAATGCTGGCCTGAGAAAAAACTTTATTTAGGAAATTTATTTTTGAGCATTGGATTTTAAAATTAGAGAAGAAATTTGGAAAATTAATTTAAAGTTGAAATTTTTTTTTTTTAAGTTTTTATTTTACTATACTGTCATATCCCCCACAAATCTAAAGGCCGCAAAACATTCCTGCAAGGCTGGTGTGACTCAAACGAAAGAGTGAGAATAAAATAATTCAACATTTTTAAGAACTCGGGAAAACTTGGCCTACAGTTACATATAAAAATTTATACCCTTGTTTTATGCAAATTTATAGTAAATAATTGTAAAAGTAGGACAAATGTGTCCGTGAGTAATGTACAAGTCATTTTGACATTGGCGACACCTGACGATTAAATTTCTTCCTTGCTGCATTTTTTGTAAAATTTTAGACATCGCACAATTTCAATTATTACACAATCGAATAGAAACAAATATAGGAAAAGTACAAAGAAATAAATGTACAAACGAAAAAAGTATGAATAAAAAACGCATACACAACGTATTGAATAAAAAACGCATACAACGTTTGTTACGTACAAATTTACAAAAAAAAAAAAAAACGTACAAAAGCAGAAACTTAAAAACAAATGTGCAATCAAACATACAAACTTACAAAAAACTTAAAATATTTAAAAAAAAAAAAAACGTACAGAAAAAAACGTACAAAATGATATACTAAGAAACAAACGTACAAATAAAAGTAAAAATGTATAAACAAACGTTTTCAGATAAACGTACAAACATTCATATATAAAATGAAACAACAAAAGTACAAACAAAAACATATATGCCGACAAACCAACAAAGATACAAAAAGCACAATCCAATGTACAGAAAAGTACAAAGAATCCAACGCGCAAAAAAGAACAACGAATCAAACGCACAAAAAGCAAACAAATATACAAAGAAACGTTCAAACAAACAGTCAAACAAACGAGCGTACAAAAATGTGCAGATGTAAAAATAAATAAACATGAAAAAGCGTAGAAACAACCAAACAAAAATACAAATGTACAATAGGGTGGATCGCTGTTATATGGTGAAAAAATAAAGTTATAATAAACAAAACCTACCTATGCGGAAAAGATGTTCTATTGCATGGAGATTAAGATAAAAATAATAAAATAAATAAATTTTAAATTTTAATACTGCCGCCAGGGGCTTGAAATTTCTAAAAATTTAGAAAAAATACCTAATTTTCGTTCAATGATTTTTTAATCAAAATATTTTTTTTTTAATATTAATCAAAAAGTACCTATGCGGAAAAGATATTATATTGTATGGGGATTAAGAGAAAAATAATAAAAATAATAAATTTAAAAATTTAATACTGCCGCAAACGGGTTGAAATTTCGAAAAAAATGGAAAAATACCAAATTTTGGTTAAATGATTTTTAATTCAAAATAATTGTTTTAATATTAATCAAAACCTACCTATAAGGTAAAGATGTTAAGATTAAGCGAAAAATAATTAAAAACAATAATTTCAAAATATAATACTGAACCAAGGGGGTTGAATTTTGGAAAGAAAATAGAAATTCCATCTTTTTCGTCTCTCGAAAATTACTGCACCATAGCGATGCTAAGAAAAGACATGATTTGCCCTATATTTGGGTCTTGCTCTTGTATGCCAACGAATATGCTTCTTACCTATGAAAACCTACTAATAAAGTGTGTATGATGGCATTCAAAAGAAAACCCAATTAAAATAGCGAAATAAAATAGGAAATAGCGAGCTTCAATCCCAATAAATGATTACCATAGCATTTTCAGAAAAATTCGATCATGCTACGATAAATATCGTGCTCTTCTAAAGTGTTACAAAGCAAGAAAAGAGATTGAAAGCTACCGCAATCAGATTTACGCTTTCCGAAATAAAGCAAATGTTCTATTTGATACATCGACATGTACTAGTAAATCGTTTGAAGGTTGCTGTTGTAAGAAAGAACAAAAAGTACCGATGAACGAGAGAAAAATCTATTAGACCAGTGGACTGACAGAAAACTGGTAAGCGGGTCACTGGATTGGAAAGTCATATTACAAATAACTAAAGCCAAAAGTATTGTGTGGAAAGAAACAAAACACTGCCTGATGTTTCTTCCAGTTCAATAGATTTGAATATGAATATAAATAATGGGTGTAAATTGAAGCGCCGTATGTGCGAGCATAATGACATTTCTGAATCGTCATCTATCATTGAAAGAGGGCCTAAAACGCTGACGACATCACTGTTGCACATGTTGTGACCAAATTTCCATCCGTAGCCAAAACATTTGACCGTTTTTTCATTTCCGACGGAGCAGTCGCTGCCACAATGTCAGCTGCGCTTCAAGATGTGTACATTATCTCACAACGCGATGTATTGAACGTTGTTGACATAAAATTTGGCGTGAAAGAACAAAGGCAAGAACCACTCTATTGTCTCAGTCAGGTGTAAAAGATTATGACCATGACAAGTTTGGTTTATACTTTGATGGACGTAAAGACAGTCCTATATCAATAGAAAAAAACTGAAGAAAAGTCATAATAGAAAAAAAAGTAAGCTTGGTAAAAGAACTTGGTTCCGAGCCACCTATCTGTAAATTCCGATAGAGAGCAAATCATTGGGAACAAAGTTGTTTGCTATCGGATGCGACAGAACATCTGTTAACACTGCTGTCAAAAGAAGTGTTATTAGAAATATGGAACAGAACCTGAAGCGTTCACTACAATTGTTTGTGTACCTGTTACACGCCAGTGAGCTATCAAAATGTCATCTTTTCGCACACGTGGATGGAACCACGACTGGCCCCAGAAGCGTCACTGGTGAAATAAGAAAAATGTTGGATGGATGTGAGATGCTACTTGGCGTTTCATTCATGTCAGTTGCACAATGTGGGAGGTAACTAACAAGAAACACTTAAGTACCGATCAAGTGTACTTTAGGAAATTTGTTAAGTCAATTGCGGACATTGAAGAGAAAATCTATCAAAGAGAAATCCTGGCAATATTTGCCACTCATGGGACTTACAATCGCGAACAGAATTCTCAGGATCTATTTAGCTTACGAAAATCCATTCGAGGCTTTAGTAACATTAACGTCATTCATCGTAAAAGTCTATGCGCAAATGCGGTTCAAGATCAAAACGAAATCATCTATAATCTATGGTGCACAGCATTTGCATCAATCAATCGTTTTCTCGCGTTATTTGTTGAGTGATCTGAATGACGACGTAGACCTGTTATTAGAAGAATTTTTTTTGGACACCTTGAAAATATACTGATATCGATGTTAGCTGACGACAGAAGTCAGATAAGGCAATTGGCCCTTCGAGGAATTCTAAAAGCGCGCGAAGTCAAACGGTCTACTGAAATCCCAATCTATTGCATTGAATAATATGCGTATTTTCAATTTACTGGTTTTTGACCTTTGTGCGATGGATTATATTGATTTGATTACATGGGAAAATTTCATGGAACCTCCACTAACTGAACGATTTAGTGACGACATGATTTCAGAAGCAATAGTAAATTCCGGCTGCAATAATAACTATTATCAAGGGGTTTCCGTGCCACACTCAAGCTACAGAACGAATAGTAAAAACAGTCGTGGAAGTATCTTCTGCTGTCTGTGGACCATAGAGAAGAGGCAATTTTATAACAAATTTTATCGAATCATGAAATCTCATGCCAATTTTCAATACCAAACGTGATTACCGTTCACTGTAATTTCGAAGATTTATTTAGTTTTTCTTCAATTAATATTAAAAAAGCTGTTAAAAAAGAAGTTGAAGCTTTTCGTGTAACCAAGTAAGTGTCATCTCATTGCAATAAATATTAAAAAGTACAAAAATGTATGTTTCGCTGAACAAAAAGCACTTTGACTTTTTCCGTAAAAAGACTCAAACACAAAAAATTCAACCTCCATGCGGCAGTATTAAATTTTGAAATTAATTTTTTTAATTGTTTTTATCTTAATCTCCATACAATAGAAAATCTTTTCCGCATAGGTAGATTTTGATTAATTTTAAAACAATTATTTTGAGTCAAAAATATTCTGGCCAAAATTAAGTCTTTTTTTCCATTTTGGGGGGAATTTCAAGCCCATTGCGGCAGTATTAAATTGTGAAATTAATTTTTTTAATTATTTTTCTCTTAATCTCCATACAATGGAACATCTTTCCCGTATAGGTGGGTTTTGAAAATGTGAGAAAATTTTTTTCGATCCACCCTAATGTACAAGCGTAGAAGAAAACAGACAAACGTACACAAAAAAATACACAAAACAAACAAACAAATATATAAAAAAGCGTGCAAACAAGCAAAAGTCCGAACAATTGTAATTAAACGTAAAATAGTAAGTAAACGTTCAAGCAAACATACATACAAACTTACAAACAAACAAACGTAAAATACAATCAAAGTTAAAAAAACAAACGTATAAATTGTACAAACAAGCAATTGTAGAAAGAAACAAATTCACGAAAAACAAACAAATATACAAACAAACAGTCATACATGTAAACAAACATGCAGACAAGTAAAAGTGTAAACAAATGTACAAGCGTACAAACAAAAATGTATAAGGAATCAAACGCACAAGAAAACGAATATACAAACAATTGTACATGCATACAAACAAACAAAAGTACAAACAAGCAAACAAAAGAATATACAAAGAAACGTACAGTCGTGGAAGAAAGAGTACCCCCCCCCCCCCCACACCACCACCACCACCTCTTAACTCAGCAAAATATCATCGTAGAAAAAAGTTCCAGGTACAAAAGATTGGAAATAAATCCTGCTTTTAAATGATGCATATAAAATTTGCTTAGGGGGCCAACTACCTATCAAAACGAAGCCAAACTTTATTTTTTTCAATAGCAATACCCAAGTTTGACACTATAAATAAATTTTACACCCTTCAATTAACCTAAATCCAAATTTTCATGAAATTCGTACGATTAGTTTCCGAGAAAATAATTATGTTAAAATGAGCATATTTTAGGGGTTGTATCCAAATTGAAGTTCATTACTCGATTGTTGAAATGCTACAGAATGACTACGTCACTTCTATTAATGTATTATTTCTTGCCAATATGACCATTTCACTCGCCTAATATATTTCCACTATTGCTACCTCAAATATTTCAATAAAATGAATAAAATATATTTTTTCAAATTATGCTTTTCTGCACATCATATACATCATCCCTTAAACCATTATTTTGTCGTTTATTAATGATAATTCGAAAACTACTTGGAAGAAAAATTTTGAATTGGGAATTCACATAAAGCAGTACATAATAAATATAAATCTATCAAAAAAATTATAGGTTGCAATTGATATTTTTTGAAATATTAATTTCATCATTCATAATTCATATTATAATTTTTTTTTAATTACAAATTCAATGTATTTATGTTTGGGTTTTTTATTATTATAAACACAAAAAGAATTATAACAATAGGATTGTAATTTCAGAAGATATTCATATAAATGAGGAAATGTAATTTAACCTTAGAAGCTCTAAATTTTGAATGTTTATAATTTAAAAACTTATGATTCAAATGACTAGAAATTTCGTTTCTAGGCATAGTTTGAACCAATGATTTAAAATATATTGTCAAAATTGGGCGTTGCCATTGAAAAAACAAAGTTTGGTCTGGATTTGATGTGTAGGTGGCCCCCTAAGCAAATCTTATATAGGGGAGAGTAGCCGAATTTGGACCACTTCGCTTATTTTCAAGTGTAACTTACTTAATTTTTGGAATATCTGCAAAACATCATTACATGGGGTCAACCTATTCATCTAATAACTAAATAAATCTTTAGATCAATTTCTTTTTGAAAATCTTAAATTTTATTTTAATTTGAAAAATTTGTCAAAAGTGGTCCAAATTCAGCAACTGGTCACCTAAGTTGGACACCCAGTCTCCTAAATTGGACCAAATAATATCAGGTTGTTTTAATGACTAGGGAATATAACTAATTTTATTAAGAGCAAAGTCGCGATTAATGAAACAGTAAAACAAAATAACAGCAATGATATATAATGAAATCAAATATCTGAAAATAAGAGTAATTGTTTTAAATCAAAATGCATTCAAAATATAAATCAAAGTTATCAGTAATTAAGAATAGAAATTATATAACAAATTGTTAGTTACTTGAATATCATGTAAGGAGTGTTGCAAAGCTTACACATGAATTTCGTTTATTGATTTTTCTCCAGCACGCACAGCATGGAACCGTATTTGGGCAATCTGAACACTGAATCATGTCTGCTATTTTATTTTTCGTATAAATTAGGCAAAACCAATCATCAATGTCAAGATTTTTCTTTTTATATTCTGAATTATTAGATTTTTTTTTTTTTTTTTTTTTTTTTTTTTTTTGCAACAGAAGTTTTCTTTACATTAATTTTGTAGTTCTTACCTTCATTCATTTTTTTGCTAATTGCATTACGCCTATTTTTTAAAACTTGATGTTCCAATTGCTTTTGTGCTGTGATAGCTTCCTTTTTGTTGTTGTTTTTTTCTTTTCAAGGTTTACATGGCGAAGATGTTAACACAACTGTTTTTTGGCTCCCTCTATACCTTCATTTACCTGAATTTAGCAAAGCAGATAACATTTCTAATGATTTTGTAGGGAGGATTTGTAGCTGCAGCCTTCTTGCAGGTCAATTTCTTCCCAACGTATTCTCTCCTTTTTGTTTCCCATATCTTTAACAGCTTTTGCTGTAACGGGTGGTTTTCTTCCGGACAATTTGTCTGTGTCTTTTTCAACATTATATTAGAAAAGTGTTTAAAAATATCCTCTATTGAAAAATACGCTAAAATTAATCAAACGTAAACATTATATTTTCAAACAGTGTTGAATTCAGTCCCTTCCCCCCGGAGCCTTGAAATAACCACCCCCCACCCGGAAGGTTTGAGATTTTATGCATTTTAATGGCAAAAAAGTGTAATTCCATCCTCCAGAACTGTAAAAAGTCAGCCATCTCAAATATAATCCAGGAGGAAAATGATTGATTTCAACTCCGTAAATCAAATACGGAGTAGAAATAAGAAATTCAAAGAAAATAAATACAAATAAAAACAAGATAAAAGAAATTGCAAACAAAATTTATTGCATAAACATGTAAAAATATTTTTATGTTTATATAGGCCTAATCTGTATAAAAAAAATAATCCAGATTAAAAAAATAAAAACTTGCATGGAGATAGTAATCAATTATAAAATATTAAAAGATATAAAAAAATTAGTGCACAAAGCTTAATGTCATCGAAATTCATTACTTAATTTTCAAATTTATGATTGCATGTCTGGTGCAATTTAAGCATCTTCAATTGGGAAAATTAAAGCAACTGCGCCATTTTTTAAAACAGATAATCTCAAGACTAAGAACAAAAACGAAATCAAACAAATCCGCGTGAAAAATATGCGCAATAAACAGATGAATTCATATATGTATATGAAAACATAACAACTTACCTTAGTTTTAAAAAATTCTCTTACGTTTAGTAGGTAAAAATTAGATCAAAACAGCTAACTTTAGGTTTTTTTAAATTTGCTAAAAACAGCACGTCATAGGTGGTTGCTTCTTCTAATCATGAGTGACGTTATTCTGATGAGTTGGATTTCAGCGGTAGATGGTGTCTCTTCCGGCAGAATGGTCTTAACGGCAGAATGGCAACGGTACAATTAAAGCGGCGGTCCAAATATGGCTACTCTCCCCTACATCATTTAAAAGTAGATTTTATTTCCAATCGATTGGTACCAGTATCAGTACCATATACTTTCTTCGATTATAATTAGTTGAAGAGTTAGTAGGTGCTGTTTATTTTTTTCCACGACTGTACAAAGGGTACTAGGAAAGTTTTGCAATATGATGAAACAAAAAGTCGCAGGTGGCTGCTTGTGGCAGCGTGTTGGCTTAGGTTAATACTTATGCACCTGCACGTAACCACAAGTCTGTAGGCTGAGTTATTCATTAGCTGTGATCGTGTGAAGTTCTTCCAGTGGCGTCCTGTTCACGAAGTGAGATAAGGGCAATTTTGCGGTATAACTCCGCGCTTGGTTTAAACATAGACCAATGCTTAGAAGAAATGACTCTTGCACTTGGTGGTGAGTAGCCACATCATATGATTATACACTGATGGTACAGAGAATTCCAAAGGGGAAATTTCTCCCTGGAGGACGCTGAAAGATAAGAAAGGCCCCGAACGTCAATTACGGTGGAACACATTACTGCTGTGAGGAAAATGCTTGACGAAGACAGACGAATAACTTACAAGCATATAGAGGATACCTTAGGCCTAAATGCACCTGCAATTCATTCAATTCTGCATGATCATTTGCACCTGAAGAAACTGTGTTTTCTCTGAGTACCACATAAACTGACTGAGAAGCAGATGACACTACGCGTGACTTGGTGCTGGGAGATGCTAAAAATGTTTGGTAACGGAAAATCTCGGTATGTGAACAACATCGTAACAGGTGACAAAACCTGGCTATACTATTAAAATGTGCCTGCAAAGTCTCAAAACAAAGTTTGTGTCTTCGATGATGAGTACACACCGGTAGCTGTTAGAAATTCCCGGTCTGTCAAAAAGAAAATGATAGCTGTATTTTTTAAAATCGAGTGGAATTGTTGCGTGTATCGTTTTGGACACACAGAGGACAGTCACTGCTAAGTAGTACAATGAACAGTGCTTACTTAAAGTCATAGCATCTAAGAAGAACCTGTGACCAAATTCAAGAATGTACAAATGATTCCTCCATCATGACAAAACTCCAGATCACGGGGCCAAAGCCTGCAGTGAATATCTGGCCACTACAGGACTGAAACTTCTTGATTTCCCTCTTTACAGACCAGATCTTGCCCCTTGCGTCTTTGTACTGTTCCCGCATGTGAAACTGAAGCAGAAAGGGATTCGTTTTTCCAGTGATGAGGCACTTCTGAGGGCTTGGGAGAATGAGTGTTCCTTACTCCCAAGTGAAACTTGGCAGAGCTGGTTTTGAGGACTTGTTTTGGAGTTTGGAGAACTGTATTGTTTGTAACCGAAATTACTTTGAAAAGGTTTGACAAATAAATCCGTATTGCAAAACTTTCCTAGTACGCTTTGTACATATATAAAAATAAACGAACGACCAAAAGAGCAAAATAAATAAACATGCAATCAAACAAGCATACAAGCGTAAAAACAGACAAGCAAAAGTGCAACAAATAAATGCACAAAGAAACGTGCAAACAACGAAAAGCACTAACAAGGAAACAAACGAACGTACAAACAAACCTATAAATAAATAAACGCTCAAACAAATAAATGTACTAACAAACAAACATAAAGTACAATCATAAGTTCAAAAAGCAAATTTAAAACTGTACAAACAAACTAACAATCGTACAATGTAACAAACGTGCAAACCAACATACAGATTTAAAAACAAACGTAGAAATAAATAAGCGTACAAACAAAAGAACAAAAAAAACAAATGTGCTAACGTATAAACAAATAAACGTACAAAAGTTCAAACAAACAAGGGCACACACAGGCAATTAAATGAACAAACAATCAAACTATCGACGAATAAGAAAACAAACGTACAAACAAAAATACAAACTATTGTAAAAACAGACATACAAACATACAAACAATCAAACGTCGAATGAGAAAACAAACGTACAAACAAATGTACAAAGAATCAAACGCGCAAAAATAATCGAATGTACAAATGTAAAAACAAACGTATGAAGAAACAAGCTCACAAGAAGCAAACAAATGTACAAACAACGAAAGTAAAAACAACAAGCAAATAAACGAACTTACAAACCAACATTCAGATGCAAAAACATATAACCATACAAACAAATTATATGCAAGCAAACAAACGAACGTACAAATACACAAACGTAGTAACGAGCAAACATACTCAAACGAACAAACGTTGAAACAAACAAACGAACAAACGTACAACAGTAAACATAGAAACAAAGCTACAACAAAAACAAACATGCAAATAGACAAACGTACCAAGAAACAAATGTACAAATAAACAAATGGGAAAATAATCGTTTAGACAAACAAACGTTCAAACGAACAAACGTATAAACAAAGACACGTTGAGAGAAACAAACGTACAAACATAACTACAAACAAGCTGACAAACCTGCAAACAAACTTACAAACTACAAACAAACGAACCTACAAACAAGCGTACAAACAAACGAAAGAACATAATGTACAAACGTATAAACAAACTAACGAACGAACGCAAAAACCAATAAACTTCAAATAAACAAACATGCATACAAACAAGAAATGAAAGAACAAACGTACAAATGAAACAACGTAGAAACAAACAAACGTACATACAACCACGAACAAACGTACAAATGAAACGACGTAGAAACAAACAAACGTACATACAACCAAGAACAAACGTACAAATGAAACAACGTAGAAACAAACAAACGTACATACAACCTCGAACAAACGTACAAACAAGTCTACAAACAAACACGCAAACTTACAATAACATACAAACAAGCGTAAAAAAGAAACATACAAACGCACAAGCAAGCGTACATAGAAAAGTTCAAACTCACAAACGTACAGACAGACGTAGAAATAAACACACGTACGGACGAAAGTACAGACGAACAAACGTACAAAAGTGTAATTCAAACTACAAAAGTACAAACGAAAGTGTAAACGAAAAACGTACACAGAAACGTACAAATGCAGAAACAAACGTAAAAAAATGCACAAAAAAGTGCAAACAGACAAATGTACAAATAAATATACAAACTAAAGTACAAACAAAAATAACCAAACAAAAGTAACAAAAGTACATTGCAAACAAAAGTACAAAGAAGCAAACAAAAAAGTCCATACAATAGACGTACATACGAATAAACAAACAAATGAACAAGCAAAAAACGAACATGGGTGCAAAGGTACAAATACACAAACAAACGTACAAACATAAAACGAACAATCGTATGAAAACGCAAACAAAGGCAAATACAAACGCGCGAAAAAACAAACATACAAACAAGTCTACAAAACACAAACATGCAAACGTAGAAAAAACACACAAACAACCAACCAAACGTATAAACGTAGCAAAGAAAGAAACATACAAACAAAAAGATTGTTTTACATAAATAAAAAAAATTCAAAACAATATTGTTTCAAATAAAATATTATAAGATATGCATAATACATATAAATATATATTATATTTTGCTCTACTTACATTATCATCATTATCATACTGTTTCAATAGGAAGTTGTAGTTGTGAGCCAATGATAAGACAAACTTCTTATAAAGGCCAGACTTTTATTAGGTCTTCAGTTATATATTAGTTATTTTCAGTCATTTAAATTGTGAAAGTAATAAATACTGCGCTGTGGTAAATATTTATCAGAAAACAGAGTTTCAAGGTAGGAATAGCTTTAAAATCAATATTAAAATTTAATACACATACAAATAACTAGAATAATTAGTTAGGATTTAGATAGAACCTTTAATGTTTCGGAAATGTTAACAATATTAATAACAGGCAGGATAAATTATAAACTAATAAAAACTGCCATGGAATACAGATTTAAGCTTAACTCAGCGGGAAATACATTCTAACGTATCCTATCTCTATGCACATGAATTATGTAAATCATGGGGTATTTGTATAAATTATTAAAATAATGTATATAAAATCTAAGAATATTTATTAAAAATGACACCTATCCTCAAACCACGTTGTTGGCTGTAATCAAGTTTTATTTTTAACATTTAAAGACAGAAATATTAAATAAAATGCATGTAAATAAAGGACCAAAAATGGACCATGAAAATTTCGATTTGGGATGTTTTTGAAATTTTTCTAAACAATACCAAATATTCTACGGGTTTGCATATTGGTAATAATTTGTATAAAAAGCAACATTAAAATATTTTCTATCTCTTATGAAAGTTCTGACACATTCACAAAGACGATTTTGATTTTAGACGCATGAGATTGGCAGGTGCTCTTATTCAGAAACTGTGAAATCTGATAAAGTTTTCCATTTTTCAATAGATTCAGAAGATCTTTTTTAAAAATGCTGTTAAATTTAGCGTTTTGAATTCCATTTCTGGAGACAACAGTACAAGGAAGGTCTATATGAAACAGCCGTCTTATATTATTAATATATATGATTAATAATAATATATTAGGCCAAAATGACGAATTGACTTCCTTTGCTGGTCATATTGTGCCAAGATACGCCGAGACAGACCATTCATTCAGTAATTCACTCTTAGTTATTTTGCAATTCACTAATATTGTATTAACACGTTCACGCCGGCGCGGTGGGTCACACTCGACTGTCTCAGAGCTGCCAAGTCTCCGGCTTTTTGGATACCAGTATTTTAATAAAATGTTGTTATTTTTAATTAGAACTATTAGGCGATTTAAAGGAACAACATTTTCTCTAAAATAACAGTGGTGTGCAAAAAGCCGGAGACTTGAGAACTCTGAGACAGTCGAGTGTGACCCACCGCGCCGGCGTGAACGTGTTAACACTAGAAAGCCAGTTATTTTGACTGCTACCAAATGAATATATTCTGGTTTGAACCAGAATTTTTTTTTATAAAACTAGTTTAAATGACACAAAGAAAAAAAAACTGGTTAAATGTGTAAGTTAATAATTTAAAATATAAATTCTGGTGTGAAATATTTTTCTAAAATTTGAGTAAAATTCTCGATCTTTCTAGTGTTAATCAATAATTTCATCTCGTAACATGATGACGTAGTCATTTATGTTGCCGCCGCTTACTCTATTTTATTTTTTGCATAACTCGAAAACTAAAAGTAATATAGTACCTTTTTTGAGCTCATTATATACGCTCCATCACTGCAGAAGTATTTTTAAAACCAGAACGAGGCGTTTCGAGTTATTTATACCTACAAAATCACTTACTGTAAATTCGAGATTTTATTTCTCGGATCAAAAGATATGCTTCGAAACAGAATTTAATTCTTTAATGAATGAAATGAAATAAGTACAACCGAATATTACCTTTCATTTTATTAAATAAAAATTCTAATTCAAATATGTTTATTTGATCGGAAGATTATAGACCAGAAATTATGATAAATAAAAGTTTGAATACAGGGCATCTGTACGGGAGGAATATTTAAGTATACATTACACACAGTCCAGCAATTTCATAATGAATTGCAAACATTTTCATCCATATTTCTTTAATATTATGTTTTCATCTCTTTTCTGGTTTACTGTATCTTGTTTAAAAATACTTTGAATTGCCAGTGTTTTACTATTTTTTATAGAATTTAGCCAAATATAGATTCTTGTACATTCTGGTATTTTTAATGGTTGCATGGTTTCAATTTTTCAATGTAGTTATGGTCACTTTTAGTGAATTTCAAGTCAGTCACATCCAACTTACCTCTAGAATTTATTGCATAAAGTAAAGCAGACAACTTATTTTGGTTGAGACTTCGCCGTCGCGTGTATCCGTTTAAAGCACAACATGCTCAATTTTTTATTGACAGGTTATCACGGCCGACTACTTTGAAACAATACTACTATTTCCAAATTATATTCTTCCTGTTATATTTTTAGTGTAATCTCGGACATAGCACAAGTGTGGACTAACTAAATATATTTGCTGAGAGATAGCATATTTCACTTTTTCTTGTTTTTATATTTTGTTAATACAAACTGGATTTGAAACACTTGTAGTCTTGACTCTACCTTTGGTAAAGATTTCAGTTTTGAAAAAAACATCACATTCGCGTGCTTTTATGTGTCGATATAAAAGTTTTGTGATTATTTTTTGTATAAAATTTTGATCAATACTCACGCAATTTTAGTGATAAAGTGAGAAGAATCTGAAACTAAAAATACTAAGTAAATATATACAGAGTGTTGCACATATTGATACGTTAACCCTTACAAATCCATTTAACTTAAAAAAAACATGGAAAAAAATTGCGAATAAATTCTAAAAGTTCTTTATCTAATGTTTTAAGAGTAAGAAAGAAAATTTCTTTTACAAATAATTTTAAAAATATAAAAAACGCATTTTTTTATATGCTGCAAAAGATAGGTCTATTTTCGATTTTTTAATATTTTAAGAATGGTTTATCCTTGCTTGCAAACTTTTATTAAAATCAAAGTCATTCGTGGATCTTCAATGACCTTGACTTTAAAATCCAATCCACTATTCAGCTATTATTTTTTTCAGTGCATTTTTTTCAATTTTTAGGAGAAATTTTTAAACTACGGATGTAATCTGTCCTCAAAACTCAACTTACGAAAATCGAGATGTGTGAAGTTAACTTTTTTAAGGAATGTTATAAATCTAATAGAAAAATAGCCCATATTTCAAATGGATCATACAATCATCTTAACAATTTTTTACGATAAAAAAATTCTTATGGGACAAGCAAATAAAGTGGAAGTTCTTAAAATGTATCTTATCATCAAATGAGGACAACATTAACGAGGTTAATTCTGACTAAAGTTCTTTGGGGTCTTTGGCTAGAAGAAAATACATTATAGTCTCCAAGTCTGCAATTTGTTATGGAATTGAAAAAAATTTAATTCTTTTAAGTACAAACCGGCGACAGCAGTTTTAAAACTAACTGAAAAACTCACAAAATAGATTAAAATTTACAAAAGAAGTAATGTCTTGGAAAGAAGATTGGAAAACAATAATAATTTTTGAATTAAAAAAAAAATCAGATGGATGGCAATTTTACTGGCATGACATGTGATGAGGGGAACATTTTTTTTTCAAACGGCAATAAGCAGTTCATTCTATAATTTTTTGTTGAGGCTTTGCATGACAAGGCATATCATATATAGCATTGTTAAATAATCACCTGAATGCTAGAAATTATAAAAGACACTTAATGACGCTTGCTTCTGAAGAAATTGCAGAGGCACGTTTCATGTTTAACCCTCTTCCTCACCCAAGCCTCCTACGAAGCTCCTAATTTAAATCAGAAAAACAGTGGTTTCAAACTTCTTCCAACAGTTTTTTTTTTCTTTGACTGACATCCTTGAAGCTTTAAGATTTTTTGTGTAGTTTTCAATTTGTTTTAACTTTTGATAACAATTGTCAACACAAGATTTTTTTCAGAACTGAAACTTACCACTCCATGTCTTTGAACATCAGGAAAGCTGAGCAGTTACAAATGGAAAAGAAATTATCCATTTAAAAATATATCTGTTCACCAAATGATGCTTTTGGAATATAGTAAAATATCTGTAACCCATCCTAAATTGTATTATCGCCAATCAATGTGCCAAATGAATTTTATAAAAAGTTTTCTCTAATGATACCTGAAAGTAACATCGGGGCATAGGTTAAACGGTTTACAAATTATTCTTTTTCTAAACAATTTAGATTAGCATTTTAAGTGTAAAAATACACTGAAAGACTTTTTTCTTTTATTTTTTCATAATTCGTGAGCGAAAGGGTTAAACAAGACAATGTCCCGTTTCGTACTGCAAATTTTATACCTGAGTGGTTTCTATTCAATAGTGTGCACATTATTCACTCACCTGCTTTAAGATTTGATTCAAACCCTTTAGTAAACATATGGAGAGCAATGGAAGGCGTTTTATATGCTGATTAGATTCATTGCAACACAGCACGTATAAACTAAATTAAACAGGTTTGTCTCAGTGACTTGATATTGGATTGCATAACTTGCAAAAACTCATTAACTGAATAACAAAAGGAATTTAGGAAGCAATTCTCAAGAATGGAGAAAACATTTTCCTACAAAACTAATTTTGTTACTATATTTCATTTGGTGAAACTATCTTTTTATAACACCTAGTTTTCATACGTTGCTTTCATTTTTGTAAATATACTTGTTATAACTTTTCGTTTAGGATCTGCTGTAAGAGTTTTATTGTTTGTACAAAATATAATATTCTAATGTAGTAATTCAATAGAATTCTTATTATTAATTTTTTATATTCACTCTAAATAAAAAAGAGTGATTATTCACTCAGGAGGAGTGAATATTCTATTGCAGAGTCAAAATATACCCAACCTCTTTAGAGTGACTATTCGCTCTGAGCAAAAGTAGAATTATTGACTCTCTGAAAGAGTGAATACTCAGTCCTGGGAAGAGAATATTCACTCTAAAAAGGAGTGAATAATCACTCTGTCGGAGGAGTGAGTATTCACTCTTGCAAAAGGGGTGCGTTTTTTCACCCCTGGTAGTAGTGAATAGTCTCTCTTCATAGGAGTGAATGTTCCCTTTCTATGGAGTAAATTCTTTTTTATGTTGCTTTCATGTTCATTTTGAAAGAAATATATATTTTAGAGAATGCAATGAAAATAGATACGAGGGTAGTAAAGCTTGGAATAAAATATTTTATTGGCAATATTATTTAATTCATAGTTTGTAACGCGAATTGAACTTTTAACACGTTCACGCCGGCGCGGTGGGTCACACTCGACTGTCTCAGAGTTGTCAAGTCTCCGGCTTTTTGCACACCACTATTATTTTAGAGAAAATGTTGTTCATTTAAATCGCATTGTTGTTCTCATTAAATAAAACAACATTTTCTGTATTAAAATACTGATATCCAAAAAGCCGGAGACTTGGCAGCTCCGAGACAGTCGAGTGCGACCCACCGCGCCGGCGTGAACGTGTTAAGGAAAAATTCAATTAAAGATACATATGAATTAAATTAGATTACCGACAGAAATAAACTAAAATATTTTTTCCCAATCTTATCCTTTGTGTTTCCTTTCATTGCATGCCCTATCAAGATATGGTAGTTAAATAATTCCCATAAAAGTAAGTAATTAATCGAAATCTTAATCAGCTAATATACCCGTAAGGCATGGTGACGTCACGCCGACGTCGTTGTGAAGTCACGCTGTGACATTGTGACCGTCGATGTGAAGTCATTGTGACTACAATGTGAAGTCGTTATGGCCGTTTTAGAGCTCTTTTGTGACGTCACATTGTGACGACTTTGTGAAGTCACGGTGTGACAAATTTGTGAAGAGTGTGTCATTTGTGACTATTTTGGTATTAACTTTGTGACGAATTTGTGACGAATGTGACAATGCTTTAAAGTCACATTGAGATCAATTTGTGAAATATGTGTCATTTGTGACGAAATTGTCTTTAACACTGTGATGATTTTGTGACGACAGCGACACTGTTTGAAGTCACATTGTGACAATTTTGTGAAAATTGTGTGATTTGTGACGATTTTGTCATTAACGTTGTGACGAATATGTGACTAGTGGCGATGGTGTGAAGTCACATTATGACATATTTGTACAGTTGTAAACACGTATGCATGTCACACATAGTCATAATTATGTATGTTGTAAAATCATTTACATCTATAACGTTAATATACTTATAATATACTTAATATAACGGCGATGCATCGCAATTCAAACTTGGGGGCCGCTATAAGAAGGATATACCAAAAGAATTTTATTGAATCAAAATGCAATGCCCCGCAGACTTCAATTTTTGTTGCACCTTTCTTTCCTATTGCAATAAATGAGAATATTGAAGACAACTGAATGATGGATCTATCACATTTTTTTTTTCAAAATTAGCTATTTGTTAAAAGCACTAAAATTACCAAAGAAACAATTTGTTTAAATTTTCAAATCTTTATCAAAATAAAATTTGTGTTAAAAATATAATATCCTATAATATATACAGTACTTTTTATATTATTTAAACTATAGAAAATACTGAATGAAATTAATTTATTTCATTTAATACGCATTACAAACTCGAAGTCACTGGTGAAGTTGAATTTTTTCGATTACACAACATTTATAATTTAAAAAAAAATGAAAGATAAAAAGAAATGCCGATATTAAGTAATTTAATTTTATATGTTTTATGATATTGATTACCATAAAATATATATATATATATGATTGTAATTCAAACAAGTTGCGGCAGAGAAAATATGATACTTCTTTGTTATAGAGGCCCTATAAATTTGATTATGCAAAAATTGCAGTAACGACATTGCTATGATCATTGTGAAGTTTATGCATGCGTTATATACATATATATATATACACTCGAAACGCTCATCATGTGCCATATAGTCATTATATACGTATTGTTTACGTCTTTTATGCCATATACATACATTACAAAATTTCCGAAGTACATTTTAGCAATAACCATTTGAAACTACTCAAATGAAAAATACAGCTTTGGTATGGAAAATGTTCAGTCATTCATTATGTTGAAAATTCAAAGAATAATTTCGGCAACAATCGTTATGTTGGAAGATAGCAGCAATAAATAAAATCGTATTTTTAAGCTCACTGTAATAGTAAGTAAAACTTTTGGGTATGTATAGAACGGTGATACAAAGGGTTAATTTATTTTACATCAGGGTTTGCTTGAAGTAAAATATATATATATATTACAACTTTTTGATTATTAAAAAATAACATTAATAATTGATTGCCAAAATTACATTTTTATTTATGAAATTATATATTATAAAAATAACTCTTACTATCTATAATTTTTTAAAACAATAATACCTTATAGTTTATAAAACACAGCTCCGTAGCTACTCTATTTTGCGTCTAATGTGAAAGTTTTTATGTTTTGCCAAAGATCTATCTGGCTGGATATATGTTGCCATGACCACTATAACTCTGATATTATCATAAATAGTACAAAGAGATTAGAATCTACTACGAAATTTTTAGAATAAAGTCTGGTGAAAGTTTTATAAATACAGTAGAACGCCGATTATTGGAACTCCAGCTAACCGAACTTCCAATTATCCGAACAGCGTATTTCTCTCAAAGAATTCTTTTTAACCGAATTTACAATTATCCAAATATTTCTCTCTCTAAAGGAAAAAGTCCTTCCGGCCAGTGCCGGGAGGAAGAGGTAGCTTTCATAATCCTTATTTAAAAAAAGCCAAATTATATCATTCAAACACACGAAGCTCAATTTAGTGGAAACCGAATGTAGGAGATTCAATACTAATTTTTATCAATATAATGAATGAGAATTTCGCGAAATTAGTCAGCTTTATCCAAGCTGCTTTTCTTTAAAGTAACATATATTTGGCTGCTAAATTCGGCAATTTCTTAAAGTGCCTGTCATTTTAAGACAACATGGTAAATGAGGCTAAGCAGTGAACTTGGTCGAGACCTTAGTAATTGCTGTGCACATGCTCACTCACATCGGAATCGGTTAATATATAGGAGTGCTGTCGCATGCAAAAAATCAGATTTTTCAAAATGTCACCCACAATAGAAATTGAAACTGCTATATCTGAGCCATTTTTTAAGGAAAAGACAAACAAAAAATGCTCCTGAATCCTTATATCAAGATCAAATACTTAAGAAAGAAACCTTTTTCAATTTCTAATTTTTTTGCACCTCACTTTAAATATATATATATTTTTTAATTTAATGGTCGCCATTTTGAAACAAGATGGCTGATGAATCTGGCCAGCGAACTTGGTCGAGGTGTTGATGTATACTATCCACATGCCTTCTTACATCGAAATGGGCGAATACGTGTGTTATCGCGTGACAAATACAAGATCGTTTCAAAATGTTAGCCATGCTAGAAATTCCAAGTGCTATAAATCAACCATTTTTTAAGATATAAACAAAAGAACAAATTTTCAGAAACAAAAACTGCTCCGGAATCTTTGTATCAAGGCCAAACACATAAAAAAAAATCCTTTTCATTTTCCAATTTTTTAATACCTCATTTTGAATTTTAAATTTAATTTTTTTTAAATGGCAACCCTTTTGAAACAAGATGGCGAATGAAGCTGGTCAACGAACTCGGTCGAGACATTGGTATGTACTATGTACAGACCAAGTTACATCCAAATAGGTTCATAAATACGCCTGTTATCGCGTGACAAAAATCAGGTCGTTTTAAAATGTCAGCCACAAGAGAAATTCAAAATGCTATTACTCAGCAGTTTTTTTTAGATATAGACGAAAGAAAAACTGTTCCGGAATCTTTGTATTAAGGTCAAACACATACAAAAAAAATCTTTCTCACTTTCCAATTTTTTGGTATCTCAATTAAATTTTTTTATTTTTTAATTTTTTTAAATGGCCGCCATTTTGAAACAAGATGGCGGATGAAGCCGGCCAACGAACTCGGTCGAGATATTTGTATGTACTATGTACACACCAAGGTACATCCAAGTCGGTTCATAAATACGCCTGTTATTACGTGAGAAAAATCAGGACGTTTCAAAATGTCAGCCACGCTAGAAATTCAAAATGCTATAACTCAGCCATTTCTTAAGATATAGACGAAACAAAAACAGCTCCCGAATCTTTTTATCAAGGTCAAACACATAAGAAGAAAATATTTTTTCAATTTTTAATTTTTTGGTACCACATTTCAAATTAAATTTTTCTTAAAAATTTAAATGGCCACCATTTTTAAACAAGATGGCGGATGAAGCTGGCCAACGAACCCGGTCGAGACATTGGTATGTACTATGTATAAACGAAGTTACATCCAAATCGGTTCATAAATACGCCTTTTATCGCGAGACAAAATTCAGGACGTTTCAAAATGTCAGCCACGCTAGAAATTCAAAATGCTATAACTCAGCCATTTTTTAAGATATAGACGAAACAAAAACTGCTCCAAAATCTTTGTATAAAGGTCAAATACATAAGAAAAAATATTTTTGCATTTTCAATTTTTTGGTACCACATTTCAAATTTTAAATTTTTAAAAAATTTTTAAATGGCCGCCATTTTGAAAGAAGATGGCGGATGAAGCTGGCCAACGAACTCGGTCGAGAGATTGGTATGTACTATGTACACACTGAATTACATCCAAATCGGTTCATAAATACGCCTTTTATCGCGTGACAAAATTCAGGACGTTTCAAAATGTCAGCCACGCTAGAAATTCAAAATGCTATAACTCAGCCATTTTTTAAGATATAGACGAAACAAAAACTGCTCCGGAATTTTTGTATAAAGGTCAAATACATAAGAAAAAAATATTTTTCCATTTTTAATTTTTTGGTACCACATTTCAAGTTTCAAAAATTTTTAAAATTTTTAAATGGCCGCCATTTTGAAACAAAACGGCGGATGAAGCTGGCCAACGAACTCGGTCGAGACATTGGTATGTACTATGTACACACCGAATTTCATCGAAATCGGTTCATAATTACGGGAGTTACAGTGTGGCATAGGTCAGATATATATATATATATATATATATATATATATATATCAATTTTGAACGGAGGGTGGTTTCGGGGTCTGGGGGTCATGATCGATGAAAATATACCAAAATTTTTTGAAATCGCTTTCCTCCGAACGGCTGCAATAGGTAGCTTTTTTGTAAAGAAAGCTACCTAAAAAAAAAAGAAAGAAAACATCTAACTTCCAATTTATTTTTTGCTTAAATTATAATCTCTGAAGTTTGGAAAATGATAAAAAGAGAAAACAAAATTAAATAATAAAAAAGTAAACAAAAAACAATTAAAAAAAAGATATTTTTAAGCACTCCAGTACTAACTGGTGCTGTCAGTCCTAAACCTAGATAAAGTGTCAAGGATTTAGAATAGTCAGGAACATCCCTTAAACTGTCTGCCCATTTATCCGAACTTTTCCTTATCCGAACTAGGGTCGGTCCCGACTTGTTTGGATAATCGGCGCTCTACTGTATATATTGTATTAGAAATTCAAATAATCATATTTATTTTTATGTGACTCAATAAAACAAAATAATGAACACAGTATCAAATGGTTAACTACTTTTTAATGTAAATAAAGTATAAAAATTGAGACCATAAACACAAAATAGAGCCACACATAGGTTCCTTATTATTATTAATATTTTATTTACAAGATTATGGTAATTATAAATAAGAAATCCATTTTAATTACGCTGTTTTTAAAGAGTGTATAGTATCGATACTTTAAAATTTATCTCGATAAAATCATTCAGGAAATAAAATGATAAAATGATCCAGAAAAAAAAAGTAAATAATAAAAGATGGTTATTACATTTTAGATTCATACCGTTCAAGTATTTGCGTTATTTCGAAAGTAAAATCATATTTAAACTCTTACTGATTGCGTAACTTCTATATTTTCATTTGCCTACAGACTTCTAGTTCACTTTGAAAACATTTCAATAAGAATGTTTAACAACTGAAAAGCTTTCACCCGCTATGACTATTTCTTTATAGATTTTAAAACATTTCTCAGGTTGAATAATACATTAAATAATCATTTTTTTTTTCTTAAAATTACATATCTACGTTCTCTTTTAATAGTATACGTTTTCGTTGTGTCTTATTTTTTATAAATTCCTCTTCTGAGCAGATGCAAATTTTTTAAATTAAAACATGTGGTGCAAATTGTTTAAGACCATCACTTAATACAAAATTTAAAAATTATGTTTGCCAATAATTTTATTCTATAAAAAGCCTTTTTTATTAAATAATTTAATTATCTTTAAATGTTTGTTAATTATATTAATGATTGATTATAATACTTTTCCATATACTTCCATATTTATGACACCATGTGGTGTTTAACTAAATATTTAAATAAGAAAATAAACCAGATTAAAATGCAATTTAAATCACTAATTTTAATAATCTGATCAAAGCTATTGAAAAGGAAGTTAGATATTTTAACAAAATAAAAAATAAATGTAATGAAATATTTGTGTTCTATAACATGTTTATTAGAAGATAACTAAAATCATTGTAATTAAAAAAAAAAAGCAAACAGGGAAAATAATATTTTAGATATTTCAACAAAATAAAAAATAAATGTAATGAAATATTTGTATTCTATAACATGTTTATTAGAAGATAACTAAAATCATTGTAATAAAAAAAAAAAAAAAGCAAACAGGGAAAATAATATTTTAGATATTTCAACAAAATAAAAAATAAATGTAATGAAATATTTATGTTCTACAGCATGTTTATGAGAAGCTAACTAAAACCGTTGTAATTTAAAAAAAAAAACAAACAGGGAAAATAATATTTTTACATACCTAATTTCATCGACGTTGTACGTGATACTTTGATTTTGGGGAACCAATTAAATCCGATAATAAGTACGATAGCAATTACTTGAATCATCTTCAACAAGTCAAAGCTACCGTAATTTTCTCGGGTTTATATTTTGTTAGCTGAATTAACTTGGATCCTGAGAACGTTCTTGTTTCAGTTTTTAAATCCATGTCAATACGTCTATGCTGTCCAGTGTCCAAAGAACTTCCCGCGTTTATTCTAAAAAGCTTCACTGTTACTTTTATCCGTTATTCTGCGGTCGAGTCATAACAACTGAAATAGTGCAGACGATTTTTAAGTTTCGAAGTTCGAAGCAGATGTTTTACGGTTTAATTTGTTTTTCTATACAACAGATTTGGAAGGAAATTAAATGCGTAATAATTTTATCAAATTGTCTCAAATTCAATTTCCTGTTTGAAAATGGTTTATTGTATTTCACCTTTTATTTTTATCAGTTTTATTGAATTGTAAAGTTTCATTTATGTAAATTATAATAATAATATTATCCATAATTAGAGTTTACTAGATAAAACATTCCTTAAATTTTCAAAATGTGTACAAATTAATTTAATGGTAATAATGAAGACCGCCTCCTTTTTTTTAAAGTAAAATTTGTATCACAGGTAATATATACAAAATATCTTCTTAAAAAATACAACAAGATAATTGAGAAGATATGGGTTTTTCTTTGTCAATCTGTCATTCTCTTAATATTAATTTTCTGTAGAATAAAACATCTTATAGAATAATTTTTAAAGATATATTTTGAAAACAAAAAATGAAATATGAATAATTAATTATGTCATGGGCTTTACATAATTTTTGTACATTTATTTTATATTCGGAAAATGTCAATTTTATTTTAAACGTATGAAAGAAGTAGAATTAAAAAAAAAAATTAGTTATTTAAAATAGTGAAACACTAAGAGGAAAAAAATATGACTTGAATGCAAATTATAAAGCAAGAAATGCATATATGACTAAACTTTGAAGACGCTTTATGCGTGCTCATTAAAAGCTTCAGACTTAACTGCAATAGAAAGTTTTTAGTTTGAAACCACAGAAATGTTTCAACTACTCTTTGAGAAACTTCTAGTATAACAGATGATCATTTACGATCATTTACGAAATTTAAAACATTTTTTTAATAATATGAAATTCGTATAATTAGTAAATCTTTTTGTGTCGCTGATGAATTAATTACGTTTTATGTTATATGAAAATAAAAAGTTTTGGTTAGAGGCACAGAGGCAACTTGCCCCACGGTTTAAAAAAAAAATTAATCCGGCAGAAAAATATTTTTTACAGTAAATTGTAACATGTTTTTAATAATTTTTGTAATTTTTTAAAGTTTTCTAAGAAGTTCATATCTCAGTCACAATGTGACATCACTGAGTGGTGGCATTTTGGTCACAGATTTCACGTGACCACAGTGACTTACAGTGACGTCACAACGACGTCACAGTGACCATGTATGCTATGAGGGTGATTTCTTTCTTTTCAGATACCCATTAAGTTGTATTTAGTATTTTAATCATTCTCGTTATGAACGTTAATTATATTCTTTTTTTTTTCATGTGTAATTCAAATTTTTAAAATATTTATATCTGAGTATTCATTACTAATGAATTTAAATCTAATCAAACGTTATTGTTTACTGTATTTTAGTTACTTTTAAAGTTTTATTAATAGCTTTATAATAAAGAATATGTAAGATTTTTTTATGTGTCTTGATTTGTCATTGTTTTATTAAATATGAACATGGAGTATAAATTTTATATTCTCTGGAATATGCATATAATTTTCTTTTAAACAAATTCCTTAACTTAATCATTATTTCGAATTTTCGTCCGCTATTGCTGAAAAATGGATATAATACAATGCTTTTTTATAGAACGACATGATAAGCCATATATAATTTATTTTTTTTTATTCCCGCAGTATATTGTATTTAATGAATTTGAGCTAAATAGATTCCGTATGTTTTATAGGAAAAGATTGATCTGGGGGGGGAAAAGAAGGAAATATAAGAAGAAAAGAAATGATAACATATGTACTGTTCTTATTATTTAAAAATAAAATTTCATGTAAAAAATAGTTATTTATCTCTTTAAAAAATATTCAATCGTAGACTATATAAGTGATAATATGAATTTTTTTTTTAAATATACTAAAGCAGTTTTATTCATAAACTTCATATCATAGGTATAAAAAACATTTTATTTCAATGCTTAAATATCATGTTTTATTTTTTATTGCGATTAATAAGGTGCATCAGAAACGTAGAAAATGCGTTTAGAATAAATAGAAGGAAATTTAATAACTGATGCAAAATATCTATAATTAAATGTTTTGATTAGAATCATAAACAGCAGAAGTAATAATAACGATAACTACTGTAAGTGTAAGATATGAAAACAGTAAAAAAAAAAAAAAAAAAAAAAAAAAAAAAAAAAAAAAAAAAAAAAATCCGACATGAAAAAACAAAATTTCACATAACTGCAAATTAATGTTTACATCAATCTGCCATCCAATTCAAATCTGCCACACTGTAAAAAAAAATCTGTGAAGTTACTAACATATTTCTCGGAAACTGGGATTCCAGGAACTATTTATGTAACGGCAACAGCAAAAATTTCTGTAACAGCATCTGTTACAGGAATTTTTCTTGTTGCCGTTACATAAAAAGTTTCTGGAATCCCAGTTTCCTAGAAAAATTTTAGTAACTTTACAAATTTTTTTTTACAGTGCATGAATCAGGTTCAGGATATCTCCTTGTCAGCCTTTTTTCCCCGAGTAGCTTTTCGCTTTTGCTGCCACTGAAAATGAAGAAAGAAATCTTCCCATAAGTCCCGCCTCAGTGGAAGAAACGATTGATATGGTAATAAATATGTGACTTTGAAAGAGGTTATGTCAACTTATGGCAGATTTTATTTTCAAGAAACTTCTACTAAACGAAAGAATAACATATTTACATTCATTTTTTTTATTCACAAAAGCAAAAAAAAATGAAGTCTTGATTATTTTTTGCTAAGAATGGTTTGTTATTCAATTGTTGAAGTAATTATATTTCAAACCGTTACATGAAGAAGAAATATAACAATGACTTCTGAAATCAGGAAAACAATTCCAGTTCAATCTTTTTCTATATAACATAAAACTATTCAACTCATAATCATATAACATAAAAGTCTACAGGAATAAAAGATTAAAATTAAATAAGACTTAGCTTTATGTCCCAAAAATAATCACTTTAATAATATCCGTATATTTTAATCCTAAAATGACAGTCGGAAAAGAGAATCTTTCTCTTATCTTTATCGTAGACTTGCTGTTCTGATTGGCTGATGAGTAATACCGGTACATACAATACTCACTCTAACCAGGAATGAATAGTCACTATAGAGAATTTTAGAGTGTATAGAAAAATGTTACTTTTCGACTCTCTAATGGTGCGGTATCCTTTTATCATTTACAGCCACAAAAATGGAAGAATTTCCCTAGAAAGTAACCACTTCTTTTTTTTTTTTTTTTTTTCCCCTCGAAATTTACTTTATTTTACACTTAGATTTTTTGTATAATTTTTCCGGTTACTAACAGAATGACTCTCGTACTTTTCTATGTATCTTAATTTTATTTTTCGGAATCTATTGATAAAATTCTAACGCATTTTCTTTTAAAACTCTATGAAGATTGAAGAAACAGTGCAAAAAATGCGTATGTACTTTTTTGGGCTGATTTGATCCAGGGAACTAAAAAAAGTGAAAAAATTAGGTGTTATAATTTGAAAAATGTGAGTTGGTACAATTTTAGCATGTAAACGACTCCTAAAACATAACATTTTCCTACTGTTTCCAGCTCATATAACTCGAGAAAAACTTTCTCCGTGCTCTGAAAAGTAAAACTGTAAAAAATTCATTCTTTTACGACTAAAAGATACCGAGTTATGATACTTTGAATTTTATGAAATTTCCGTTATTTCCGTCACTAAAAACGGAAAGTGGCTTTTTTTAATGCCATAAATCTTCAACAGAACGCTTACGAAGTGTCAGACATTCAGAAACTGTCAGTACCAATAATAATAATAATAATTAGTAATAATAATAATGATGATGGGGTTTTTCATGCCAAAAAATTTCCGTAATTCCGTAATATAAATATTACTTTCAAGATACCGGGCCAGACTTTAACATGCAGTATCCTCAGCTTTCTTTTTCTTTTGGTGAACGTTTAAGTATTAGGACGATTCTCGGTTATAAAAAAAGAGGAGACACGCACCGCAATTTCATTGTTCTTTTTTCAGATTGTTCTCCAAGGAATATTTATTCATCTGTTTGTTTATATTTCTTTAACAAATGACTGAAGTGTATTTTTACGCGAATTTATTTATGTTATTTCATGTATGTAAAGATGAATTTTGTAATCGATTTTTCACTCACTTTCGACGTTCTAGAAACTATGTACACGAAATCAGTTACGCGTTAAAAGAATATAGATGATATCTAAAAATACAGCAAATGTGGCATACTAAAATTTTCATCTGCTATAAAAGGTATAAAACTACTAAAATTAACTTCAAGCGCAACTATTTTCTATTAGAGGGAAATATATTTGAATATTTTTTTTATATATATAAGACTCATAACTATTATGCGCGCCACTTTGATCCCAGAACTTACGGCAGAAATCTATATGGAATTTAATGAAATGACAAACCGAAGATATGGGCAGTATACATTGTAAAGGTCACAAGAAATTAAAGTAATCACACCTCGTTAAATTTATTTTTAAAATTTTCTTCTAATACATTAAAATTAAAAGATGAAGTAAGCAATATCAATAATAATAATAAAATACAGTTTCTTTTTTTCTGATAATTTTTAATAAAATTCATATATTTTCTCGAATAAAACTTGCATAGAATTTCTCTTTCTAATGAATCTCATACAGAATATATATTTTTGTATAAAACTCGGCCTACGAAATTGGGCAATATAGGGGATTCTGTTCCTATGTACACTGAAAAAAAAAAAAAGTGTACTCAAAATTGAGTAAAAAGCACTCAATTTTAGATACGTGACATACTCAAAATACCTCCAATCCAAATGTACTCAAAATTGAGAAACACATGTACTCCTTTTTGATTCCATGGTTGTGTTCAAATATGAATCGTTATGTACTGCCCCCCTGGGCCTACAAATTAAAGTAAAAATGTACTAACATTCATTTTCCGTTCTAAATTATTAACAAGAAACATTTAATTGATTACATATTAAGAAAAATAGCAAAATTATTAGCTAGATCGAATCGAATATTTTTATAACAAGAGCTTTATTTGTTAGCACTTTTAAATTATTTTAAAATACTGTACATAATTTAATATTTGAATCCTCATGAACATCTTTTATGCCACCATAAATGAAATAAACCATTACAGCAATGGTTCCCAAGGTGGGGCGTACGCCCCACGGGGGGCAATATGACTTTTCAGGGGGACAATTTGAGATTTCTTATTAACAAATTTTCTATCATTTTCTTCTAATGAAAGTAGTGTCTTGGTCTAAAAATAGAAATAATAGACGAAAAAATTTAAAAATAACTGAATAAAAATTCATTTTCGAAACGATCCCATTTAAAAGTTCAGAAATACAGTGACAACGGAATAAATTTGTGAAATCTTTTGGAAAATTTTAAACCTTTTTATATACTAAAAATCATTTTAATTTTCCTGGTTTTAATATTATTTTAGTAAATTACACCTTTTCTTTTACTTTTTATTAAAAAAAAAAAAAAAAAAAAAAAAAAAAAAAAAACCTTTTACATCTATTTATAGTGTAATATGCCCCATGAGTGAAATTTTACATATGATATTTTGTTAGGGTATAGGGTAATTCCGGGATTTATGCCGCACACTCTAAACTGAAATGTCTGAAATTCAGACACTTAAGTGTCTGAAACGTAGTGTTCAATTTTCAGACGTTTTAAAATGTCTGAAAATTTTCAGACACTTCTTGCGTCTGAATTTCAAACACATAAGTGACTGAAACTGGAGTGTTCGATTTTCAGACGTTTTAAAGTGTCTTAAAATTTTTAGACACTTCTTGCGTCTGAATTTCAGACATTTCAAGTGTCTTAATTGCGGCCATCTTTGAGCCCTTTTTTTTTTGCCAATATGAAGCCATCTTTGACCACTTTTCTTTCTAAGTCATATACGCAGCCATATTTGACCACATTGAATCATTTTTTATAAATGAGAATAATTTGTTACCATAAAGCAGAGCTAATTGCAGCGTGGTAAAACTAGGATGCTTCTCTGCCCCCTGATTTTAGGGTACCCCAAATTGGGTACAAAATTTTTATAAAGCTGATATTTTATATCAGTTTTGACTTTATTATGATCGTAATCAGTATTTTGTAGTTTTAGAATAGGATAATATATATAAATATATTCATCTAAATATGTATATATGTATTTATACGATTTCATATATGCCCTACGGTATCAAAAATGTTTATTAAATTAATTCCAGTCCAAAGACCTAGTATTTATTCGCCCCCCCCCCCCACCACCACCACCGCCACCTTCATATATTGCTACAAAAAAAAAAAAAAAAAAAAAAAAAAAAAAAACTACTCAATGACATCAAATACATATTTGGATAAATATATCCCTTTCTTTAACCTAATCATATTCTAAAAGTACAAAATATTTATTAAAATAAGTATAAGACCAAAACAAATTTAAAATATCAGCTTTATGGAAATTTCATACTAAATTTGTGGGCCCGTAAAGCTAACGTCCCATAGAAAAAACCCAGTTTGTCCATGCTGCAATCAGCTCTGCTTTATGGTAACAAATTATTCCCATTTATAAAAAATGATTCACTTTTTCGGAAAGAATTCCATCCCTGCTTTGTTGCACAATTTTTTTCTATTTAAATTAGATATTCCCAGTCAATTAGTTTAAGCATTTTTTGGATTTTTATTTCTGTGTTAAATAAAATCTAGCACTAGATTTCACAAAATTATCAGCATATGAGATCCGAACATTAAAAAAAATTTGAGCACGAAACACTTACTTTTCTTTATCCCCCTTCGTTTTTATTATTATACTATTTATCATTACCAAGAAATGCTTAAACATTTGACAACCGCACATCGGCGCCTGAGACGAGCAGTAGTTATAAGATTCTGGATGGACTTCATGTTTATTTGGCTCTTTTCAAACGATAAATAATATAGTAAATATCAATGGACACAGAAATCCTTCATTATGATTTGAGTACCCTTCATTTCTGCTCCCCACGTTGCTTGCGATCACACAAGCAGTATCAGTCGCAAAAGCGATTTCTTATCCACATCAGTCGGAACAGTCGTCGAAAAAAAAAATAAACACCTCCTACTAACTCTGCAACTAGAAAACAACAATAATAGAAGAAAGTTACTGGTACCAATCGTCTGGAAATAAAGTTTACTTTTAAATGATGTATTTAAAATTTGCATAGGGGCCATCTACATATCAAAATTAGACCAAACTTTGTTTTTTTTTCCCAATGGATGCACCCAATTTTGACACTATATTTTAAATCTTCGGTTCAAACTATGCCTAGAAACGAAATTTCTAGTCATTTGAATGATAAGTTTTTCAATTATAAGCATTCAAAATGTAGAGCTTCTAATGTTAAATTGCATTTTCATATTTTTATTAATATCTCCTGAAATTATAATCCTAATATGATAATTTTGTATGTGGTTATAATACTAAAAAACCTATACATATATAAAAACATTGAATTCGTAAAATTGCATACCAAATTTGGGGGCACAAAAATCGATGGGAAGGTGAGGGGGCAGGGCCGCGGATTAGTTTCCATGTTTTAATCAGGTCCTGCTTCTAGAAGAAACACTACCCCGCTTTATATTTTTCTAAATAGAGCTGTCCGCTATTCGGGAGTGACCGGTTATAGAAGTTTTACTGTAGGCTTCAGTAATAACAGACATTCTCGAATAGCAGACACCTATATAGCGATCACTTTTTTCAATCCACAACATTTGTGGATTGAAAAGCAGATTAATAATATATTGAAGCATATTTTGTGTAATTTGTACTCGGTATGCTGGGTATTTGTACACTCTGGACTTTTTTTACATATGAAAATAAAACCTCTAAATAGCGGGCAAATTCTATGGTCCTAGGGTGTCTGCTATTGAGAGGTTTTATTTAATATATACAGTTAGAAATATATTCTAAAAAAGTTAGAAAAGGTTTTTTTTTTTTTTTTTTGACAGTATAGGAAATGTGGTTCTAATAACTTCCAGTACCAGCGGCTTACATTCATTACCCCCCCCCCCTTCCCCCTACTACATATACAGCAACAAAAATTTAAACACATTGATGACTTAATATATATACATATATATATATATGAACATGTAAATACATGTTTGGATAAATATATCCTTTGTCATTAACTTCATCCTAATCTAAAAGTATGCAATATGATATATAATAAGTACAATAAATTGCTTTGCGCAAATGGATGCATTCTCCGATGATAATAAAAAATAATCCTATAAAAAATCAGAATAATTTTGACGTTGAAAGTTGTCAGAAAATTTCTGTCTTAAAATTTAAATATGTTATACGGATGAAACACAGGAAATACATATAAATGTAGTTGTTTTACTTTGAACAAGTTTCCATAGTCTAAAAAAAATTCTTTCATTGTGCAATTAAATACTGTAGAAATTTCGAACTTTTTAATAAAGCGTTACAAAGGAACAATTTAAAATGTATTTATAAAACATTAAAAATTTCACGATAACTCCGATTCTGATGCTTTTATAATTATTTTTCAAGTTTATTTTATCCCACTTGAAGCAAAAATGTTCATAGCATTTCCTATATATAAATTTAATTTTGTTACATGAAAACATTAATTTCGAAAATGTAAAAGAATTAAATGATCTGTCATTAAACATAAAAATTCATATACGAAATCATGTTAATATTATCTGTAACTAGAAATTACAACGGAAGGGTTTATTAATAACAATATCATTTAATAACTTGATCTTTTTAATTATATTTTGCCATGTAGGCAATTTCTTTTGCATATAGCATATGGTAATCACCAGAGCTACTAAGCTATCTTTAAAAAGTTAAACATATATATATATTTAATAACATGCAAGAGAAATAACATCTAATTTCAAAACTTATTTTGCATTAAAAATATATATTTAATTGTTATTTCTGTATCTTTTATAAAAATGAACAAACGTTGAAAAAAAATCCCCCCAATTTTATGTGAAAAATGCAGTAAAATATGAAAATAAAGTCTTTTTTCCGTTCTAAATCTGTAATTTCTTTTTAAGAATCAATAAATCAATATTAATAAATTTTTCAATATCTGAAGTTGTACAAAACTTAAATATAATTTTAAGCAATTAAACAAAGTAAATAATGATTTATTTCCTTACGTATTTTATTGTAAATCATTATATAGCTATTATAGAAAAATATTTTTAATAAAATTAACTATTAAAAAAATGGCATTATATTAAATGGCTAATATTTACTGACATTTTTATAGTCAGATTAATAGCTTGTATCCACAACAAAAACTATATAGTGCTGCAACAGCTTTTTTTTTTCTTTTTTTGGACAAAAATATAATACTAAAAATGTTGACAAATTTGGGTGTCAATGTACACAAGCAATAACTTTTAATGCTTAAGCAATGATTTAAGCAATGATGATATTATTTTATATGAAAAACATTTATTTATAAATCGAATACTTTAAGAATTATCAAGCAAGTTAGTTAATTAATCCTGAAAATGAAATAAATTTAGTCGAAAATAATAAAAAACACTGTCATACTGAAAAATATTTATTCTATATAGAAAGATACAAATATGATAAACACGTGTATTCTTTAAAAAGTGATTTAAATAATTAATATTACATAATTAATATTGTTCAAGGAAAATTTCTATTTCCAAATAAAAATTATATTTTTGTAAATAATCACATTCTTACCTTTTTAGTATTTCCTTAAATGTAATAGAGTAAATCCATGTAATATAAACAGAAACACAAAAATATAGACACTTTCTTCTTACATATTTCACTAAATATTCAGATGAATGCTGATAATTGAAAAACATAACGAACACATTTTTTTTTTCATTATTCAACATATTTTTTTCATAATGATATAATTTAATATAATGCAGAATTTAATTCAATTCGCTTTTTCGAATCACATTTCACTCGCACTTTCTTATTCTCCAATCTCTCAAGTACAATTATTGAAATTCCAAAAATGCACTTTATAAGCTCTGTATTAGTAAGCTGCATATACATCTATGTGGATGGCACAATAACATTACTCAACGTATCATTTTTATAATAATCGCATATATTATTCCATAAATGAATTATTCCAAAAAACTGTTCCAGCTATGTATATATCACAGTCACAGAATATAAATAATGTTACACATAAAAAAATTGCGGCCAACTTTGTTAAACAGGGAACAGGGAACTACCTCATTGAAAGCATTGAAAGAACCGTTTTAACGCGCCAGTTGCCAACGGACATTTTTGAACAAAGAGAAATAGGCGAAATCAGCATTTTAATTACCACTGCAGTCGCTGATCTCAGCCTACTGTTTATAAACCGTTATAAAGTGCTTGATGAGCTCATTTGAACTTTTTATCAGCGAGAAATAAATCATTGAATAAGAAGAAATAAGAAAATCTTTATTTTCTTTATTAGGTGTTTTTCTTAATGTGTTACATTTATTTGAGTACAGTTTTTGCAGTTTTTTTATTTTTAGACATATAGAAAACATACTTTAAATAAAGATTTTATTGTAAAACTAGAAAATAACATATCGAATTTTCGGTGGTCATGAAGAGAGCAACTGTCCATCCCTGAAATTTAATTAATTATATTTTCTATACGTTTGATTATTTAAAAAATACATTTTTCTCTTCCAAATAGCAATATATTAATTAAACGCTATGAGAAAATGCTGCTAAGAATTTTTCTCCAGGGGAGCCCCTCCCCCCCCCCCTTAACTTCTCGTAGAAGACGATTTTAATTCTGCTCTTCTGTTAGTGTTCATATATATCAAATTTATCTTAAATGAGGAGGGGCAGTTCAAAAAAAAAAAAAAAAAAAAAAAAAAAAAAAAGACAGATAGAGGAGAGAGAAAAAGAAATCAGTTCTTCATTGTGAAAAATATCGTTAGAAACTTATTTTTAAACAATTAGTATTTCTTAATTTTTAAATTTCTTAAAAATTGTCTTACACGAGGAGCTCTGGCATAAATTCTTAGTTTAGCCTACTTCATGTTTATATTCTGCATTTTACAAAAGCGGACTGGGCTGTGGACCCCAGGCATATACAGTGAAATCTCTCTGTGCGACTACCTCCATTAAGCGACCACCTCTCTGAACGACCATATTTTTCATGGAACGAAATTTATTCCCACAGGCTCAATACTAATTTTACCTCCATTCAGAGATTATCCCAGTTGAACTCCCTCCATGAGCGACCCATTTCTTTGAAGAAAATGAAACAAATCCCGTTTTTTCCTGGTCGCTTGAAGAAGATTTTATTAGAAAAATAGTTCCGGAGTGCGCATTATTCATCAAACTTCTAAATTAAGTTTAGATTTTTTTTTATTATTATTCCGGTAACTTTTAAATATTTAAACCCCTTTGTGCCTTTTTAGGTAATAAATTGAACTCTGATGACAAATTAAGAATGACGGTCGATAAACTCCCCTGCCCTATTTTGTCGGGAAACTCTCAAAGAAATACATAATTTAATCAAATCGTCTTTATTTGTTCCCGTCAAAAAAGAGAAGAAAAAAAAACACATTTATTGACTGGACTTTGAAAAGACTTGGAAACAAAAGTTATAAAATATAAAACCGTAAAATCAAAGCAAACGTCAATGTATTCATTTTTTAAACTCTGCAGTAATTAATTTATATAATTAACTTTTGTTTTGATACTTAAATTTTTATAGTTTCTTTTACTAACGTGAAAAATAAATTTTAGTAACATTAATTGTAACCTTTTTTCAAAAATTAAAATCTAGATTTAAACATGACCTCCATTAAGAGACCACCTCTCGGAGCGATCACGTTTCATTGGAACGAACGTGGTCGCTTTAGGGAGGTTTTACTGTATGTTCTAAAATCTTGCTTCTCAGTACGTTTCTTTCTCCATCTACTCATAACTCTTAGTATTTAGGTGAGCGATTCTCCCTGTATACGATCATGATAACAAGTAATTTTGGAAAACTTTATATTTTGTGAAAAGGAATTATTTAATTATTTATTGCGCCAAAAATAACTTAGCTCCAAACCTTAGTAAGCGAACTTTTCTAATTTTCTCAGATATCCCATGATTTCTTCATTTATAAATAAATACTAAATTAAATGGATGAAAGAGTATTTTAAATATTTTTCATCCATTCGGAAATATTTTCTGATAGCGCTGATATACATATTGCAATACAATTATACGTACAGTCATCACTCATATGATACAATTGTATCGCATTCAGACACTTAAGTGTCTGAATTTCTAAATGTCTTAATTTCAGACATGTCACTATTATTCAGACATTTTTCTCCGTTCATTTATAACATGATCATAGTAAGACACTTATGTGTCTTAAATTTAGACATCTATGATGTCTGAAATTTCACATTTAGACATTTAAATGTCTGAATTACTTTTTCAGTCACATATGTATCTGAATTTAAGACGCCTCCATTTGCAGTGCACATTTTTTTGAATTTGTTTATAAAATACCATGGTGGACATAAAATAAAAAATAATCATGCTGTGCTATTTAATGTTAAATGTACAATGCGTGTACGGCGACAAAAAAAATTCAAAACCAATTACTAATATTTTTTAACAATTTTTTTCTAAAACATTACACTGCGGCGCGTCAGCCGTACATTCAGGCTGAGACGCCGCACTTGTGCGGTAGTTATGCCGCGCTTGTAATAAGAACAGAATGAAATTATAAATAAAAATATTTAAAAAAAATTATTCATATCAGGACTATAATTAAAGATGTAATAACAAAATGAAACTAAATGAGCACAATGAAACGTATTAGTGGATTCAAATTAATAACTTTACTTTCACTATTAAAATTATCGACTTATTATTTTTTTTTACATTAAATTTTAATTGTTATTTGAGCAACAACGTAACATAAATGTATTAGAAATGGAAAAGAAAGAAAGTAAAATTATGTTTATATAATTTATTTGTTAACCCTTTCGGGACCGGTGGCTTTTACACAAATTTTATTCGGTTGGTACCACTTTTTTAAAAGAAGATATCTTTACTTAAATAATCATGAAAATGCTCTAATTAAACAAAGCAAATATTACTTTTCTTTTTCACTGGTGCCAGAAACAAATTTTGTAAGTTCTTTATGAAGGTGCTTATATGCACCTATGGTCCCGAATGGGTTAAGAGACCTGTTTTTTCGACTACAATCTGCAGAAAAAGTGTCGAAAAAGTATAGTCTTTATGTAACTACATTTAAACACATGATGAAACGAAGTCAATTACACTTCCTCTTTTTTGAAGTAGTTTGCAAAGAACATCTGCGTTACGCGTAATCCAATTTTTCATTATTATCATCCTGACTTGCATCTTTCTTGCCCTTCTTACTTTTTATTTTCCCCTTTTTCACCTTTGGTTTTAGTAAACGTGATAACATGCCTAACATGGTTAGTCTGTGCAAAAAGAAAAGGGAAAGTTAATAGCACTTAATCATCCCGTACAAAAGAAACTGCGGCATCTATACCGGAATAGCAGTGCGGCATGTATCCCATTTTGCATGGTGCAGACGTCGGCCATCACAGTTACCTGCCATCGCTAAGGGGAATGGCGTAACCATACACACAGTACTCTATATAATCGCTACACTTAGTTTTGACTTCGAAATCATGCATGCATTAAGTAATTAGTCTATGAAAAGTATTTAAACATAGCGTGTTTAAAAGTTTGGACAGTGAAATCATGCACTTACATCAATTTAAGGATTGTACTTCTACAAGTAAACATCGAAATGGGATTCACGCTATATACAGGTTAAAATAATGTCATTGCGCACCTATACTGTGCGTTTGACGACCATCTATCGATAATTACAAGAAATACAAGGGGTGCGGCATCTATTCCGTATGCAGCGACTCTCCCGGAGTTACCCTATCTAAAATTGACTATTTGGACATGTTTAATCTAAAAAATGTTTTTAATGATCTAAATGAGGTGCTACATTTATGAAATTAATAAAACCCTGTGCGCATCACGGAAGAAAAGGGTTGAAAGTAAACTTCTTATGGCTCTTTTGGAGACCACATACAGAATATGACATTCATGACACATGCATTTTAAAATTTAAAATTGGAAAAAACATGGTGACCAATAATAATAATGGGGGAAAAGCCCGCTATCAAAGAAGTATCTTATGAGAGGAAAGAAAAATAGTAACTTAAAATGGATAAAAGCGCGAATCCGGAATGTTACTTGTGAATTATGTTATCCGTAGAGTCTCGGCGATAAACAAATATCACTTATTCTTAATGAAGTACTAAAATCCATTATAAAATGCATCAATTCTATCAGATGTAATAGAAAGTATGAGAGAGATTTCAAGAACTTTTACGAAAATAAAAATGTAGACTATTTATCACCTTTAAATTTGAAAAAAAAAAAAAAACAAAAAACGGTAAAAATTTTGTAGATGTAAATGCGAAGATCCATGTCATCGCTGCATTCATGGAGCTAGGTTAAAAGCATACTTGTAATTAACAAAAATAGGATTTTGATAAATTAGAGAAAGGAAATCACTTAACAGAGTTAATGCTATTTTCGGATCCATCCGGGAAAATGGAAGTTTATTTTTTATGTGACAATATTTATATGATATAGAAGGGAGGGGGGGGGGGCATCATGATTTTAGAGATGCTTAGGTAGGGCGCGGCCAAAAGTAGGTTGGGAACCACTGCATTACGTAGATTCCGGATTTGCCGAAACCGATCAATCAAGTACTCAATTAAGTGCTTCCGTTATGAAAGGACCTCAGCCCGAAAATCATTAAGACGGGTAAATGTAAGGTGTCATATGGGAGTCACATAAGACCAACGTTCAGTTCTGAATCCTAGCAAGATAAAAAAAATTAAAAGGCACAAAAACAGATAATCATTTATCGTTTTGTTTAGGTATGATAGCAAGTGATGTTTCAAAATTGAGAAAACATAGATTCATTTTTGATCCAAACATACTCATTTCGATATGAGTACATCGATTTACTCATTTTTGAGTACTTCATTTTTTTTCAGTGTAAAATGGTAAAAATAGTTTAATTACTCTCTTGGAGATTATTCCGAGAGTAGATACTGAACAATATTTTTCTACACATAAATTTTCTTGAATACAGAGTTAAGGGGTTGTGAGAGGTCGGAAACATTCTTTCAAGGCGGTTCTCGAACCCCCCCCCCCCCCCGCTTAACAATGCGAAACTTTCTGACTCCTTTTCTGACTAATTTTTAAACACAAAAGCATGATACTTGTAGACATGATTATTGAAGTGATTTGTAAAAAACCAGTTTTTTTTTTAATTTTCCGATAAATGAATAAAATCTTGAGTTATAAGCGATTGCGCTCTCAGGGCAGCATTTTTCCCCCTTTACTGCTGCCGCATTCAGAATATTCATTACAAACTTTGACAGTATTTTCTGAAAAATCTTCTGCCTGTAATGAAACAAAACAACAACAAAAAAAATAATAGTAACAGTTCAATTACATAGTTTCTTAATGAGAGCACCTACCAATTTGATTCTTTTGCCAATAAAAATGAATTAAAATGTGTTCAGAAAGTAGCTATTTTGGATGTGAAAAAGCCTTTATTGTATGTGCAATAGGAGAGGGTATTTTTATCTAAAAATATATAACGTTGTTCCCCCCCTTCTTTTTCTGTGGCTGAAAAAAAAAAACCTCATTATTTTCTCTTTAAAAAAGTGTCCTTTTTCGATTTAAAGTATGTTTCGGGGTATGGAACCCTTAAGGTGCAGGGACCCTGGTACAACACGCCGCTTACACCACCGTTTTTCACGCCACTGTTCCTATGTAAAGCCTTTTATGTCTAGATACCATCAATGCACTTATCTCAAATCGTCAAAATTAGTGACATATTACTTTAAACTTCAAACACCACATATTCGTAATGCAATTTCATTACTACTGCTCGCCTGGTCTTCCCACAATTGTTTTTTTTTTTTTTTTTTTTTTTTTTTTTTTTTTTTTTCCTTTTAATACTTCAAAAACAGAAAAATAAGCCGAATGTAAAACTGTAAATTGGATATAAAATATTTCTCGAATTCAGCAACTTATAAATGTATAAATATGGTAAACATTTTAATAACTGAACCTTTCTTTCAATCCTCTACTTTGCATCCGAAAATATATTTCCTCATTCCACCTGTGATTGAATTTGTTGGGTTACCCAAAGATAAGTTTTGAATCACTTTCTTGTGGTGACTTATAATAAAGTGAATAAAGTGCTTAAAAATACAGCCATAATACTATCAAATGCATGAGTTTAATCAGTATTTTCGTTGGGGCGATTCTCAAAAAATTTCTCAAAAAATTCTCATTTTCCCCCGATCAACAATGCGAAACTTTCTGACTTTTTTTTTAAACATAAAAGCACGGCTCTTGCATACATGATTATTCAAGTGATTTTTAATCGAATAATATTTTCATTTTCCAATGAATGAATTACATCTTCAATTATAAGCAATTATTATCTCAGTAGAGAATTTCTCCTTTCAGGCGCTATCGCGCCCGGAAATTCTGTTTAAAAAGGCTGAGTTTGGCAACACTTCTGAAAAATCGGTTGTCTTTAGTGATAATCGAAAAAAAAAGTTGACTTACATATTTTCTTAATAAGAACACCTGCAAACAAAAATTTAAAAATGTGTGAGAAAGCAGCCAGTATGGATTTGAGAACATCCTTGAGTAGAACAATGGCACCAAAGTTCATAAATTTTACATTCTCTTCTCTTAATATTTCAAGCTATACCTTATTGTTTATGTTATAAGTTATATTTTAGGCTATAGGGGCACGTCACTTCCCATGCAGCCCCTGCTTAACGCTCATGGTCAAACGTCTGCCCGACAGTGTTCTTAGTGCTTAAAACAACTATTTCCAAATGTAATTTTTAATACTTCCTTCAATATAATCATTGCTGATTGTCTCGCTCGCTACCCCTCTATTCATTTAATAAAACCCTCAGAAAAATCTGAAAAATCTGAAAAATCTCACATAAATCTACTATCCAAATTTAAATTTTTGTCAATGTTTCAGAAATGTGTATATCTGCGCAGATTTTATGAGGTGCAGAAGTTTTCGTGGGTCGGTGGGAGAGTTAGGATATTCTTGGGTCTTCCGGTAATACTTTCGCAGAAGAAATAGCCTGATTTATTTTAAATATATTATTATTATATTTTAAATTTTCTAAAAAAAAAGTTTTCCTCCAAATTATGTAAGATTATTAATCTGTAAATTACTACTTGCTAAATTAGTTGGATTTCATGATATTTATTACGGTGAAATGGCGATAGATGGATAAGAAAAGTTACCGTAATTTATGTTATTTAAATATATTAGTGAAATCGTAAAATATGCTCTTAAAAACGAAAATTAATTTCATTAATTCATTGTCGTATAATTAAAATAAAATTTTATTGCAAAGAGCTGTTTTATGATAAGTTTAGAAAAGGGAATATTGTTTGAAAAAAGTAAACGAAATTAAAGTACAAAAATTGGAAATTTTGTGTTGAATTTTATGCTACTTTAAGAGAAAAGGTGATCTTTGAAAATTCATGAAATTAAAAAAAATAATAACAATGAAAATAACGCGTGTATATGTGATCAAATAGAAGTATAGTAATAGTATTAATGTGAACAAAATTTTTCATTTAGTCACCCAGGAATAAAGTTCATATTATTCCGGAAATACGATCCTAAAGTAATTGCGTTATTTTTTCTTGGAACAATAAAGATAAAAATTTAATTATATTTTATTGCAAATACCGTCAACCGGTACTTTGGGCCACTTTTTTCTGGTTCCACTCACATTTCCATTATTAAAAAATATTATATGTGATTTTTCAAAGTCGAAATGGAGTTGTAAAAATTAACATGAAAAAATGAAGCAATCTGCATGATTTTAAAGAGGAATTTATTTATTTTTTTTTTATTTTTAAACTATTTTTAAAGTTTTGGAACAAAGTCGCGCCTGCTGGGGGCTTCCTTGGTCCATTCACTTACTTTCATATAAAATGAATACATTTCATATGCAAATAAATACATTTTTATTGAAACCCCCTTGCAATAGCATTTGCTAATAAATTAACACTGCAAACTCGATAAACGATTTTTTTTTAAACATTTAAACACAATAAACCAATTGTTAACATTACAGAAACGAGAAACAGTCTTCGTCATATTATCCTCAGCAACTGGAAAAAAACAATTAATGTAACATTTTGCTACAGTAACATTTGAAAAAAAATGTTACTTAAAACATGTTTTAATAGATTTGGTTGTATAAAGGGCATTTCTAAATAATTCGGTCTATTTTCGGACCAAAAAAGGCGTGGCACAAAGTAGAGCCGAAATAATACTTTTCATGTTAGCTTTATGAAAACGTAAACATTTTCTGTTAAAATAAAAAGTTAAAGGAAAAACTATGATCACACATGGGTTACAGGTATGTAAGATTTTGACACTTACCATATTTGTAACTTTTATCCACATGTTTCACTATAGAAAGTTTGGAGAGTTAAAATTTACACATGAAAAGATTTATTTACAAACACATTCAGTGTTGCCACTAAAAAAATTAAATTACCCCCAAACTATTCAAATACCCTATAATAGGGTATAAAATATTTTTTCAAGGGCAAAAACTCCAGATTATCTTGTATTTTTTGTTCAATATAAAGAATAAAAACTTTTTTTATGGGATGGACCAAAGTTGACGGTACCTGTTTTAATATGTGTCTTATACTACTTTTTTTAATACTTTTATTGTTTAAAAATATTAGCAACATAAAAATACAAAAAATATGACAATTGGTATTGAGTAAGGGTGCTTACTTGAAGAAAATTGAGGAATATTTCAATGTATGTTGGAAACGCAAACGTGAATAAATGTTTTAAGTAAAAGAAAAAAAAAAAAAAAAAATATTAAACATATGATACTTAGCAATTCCAAACTTAAAAAATTAATATTTTTTATAGATTAAAATTTAAGTCGTTTAAAAATGGATACGCTTTTATTTATCATTACAGGTGAAAAATAAATTTATGGATTTATATTTAAGAATTTTTTTAATAATATTTTAATAGTTTTATAATTCATTTGACGATTTATTTTTAGAATAACTACATGAGAGAAAACATTAATTTAAAATAGTCTTTTTTTAAAAACTAATAAATAAGCTCTTATAACTAGCTTAATTAGAAAAAAATTGTATAAAATTTCTCAATTAAAAATTTAAAAAAAAAAATATTTGAAAATAGCTTACTTTAAATAGAAAAAAAATGTAATTTTTATACGTAGTCTAGCTTTATTCATTTTATTAGAAGGTTTTTAGGTAGATTTCGTATGAAATACTACCTATTGGGATCTCCCCTATGTTAGAATTTCGGATAAAATTTTGCAGGTCTACACCGATATTGACCCCGAGAACCTAACCCCCCCCCCCCCACCCCCAGTAAAAAACTTTATCTATCTATCTATATCACTTTTTTATGGAGACGACAACTTCCATAATTTTGCACATCGTTTCCAAACTGATACATGAAATCAAGGGCCATAAAATCTCGGTCAAGTTCGTTAATGGGCAAAATCGGACCAAACGGGTGGAAATAGGGAGGAGTTTTGTGAAAAATCCCACAACTTCTTAATTATAATACATATCGACTAAATTTAAAGTTATTATTACTTCCGAAAAATGGGCCAAAAATTTATGCAAGACAGATTTTTGATAAAACTAAAATGGGCTCAAGGAGAGGGGGGGGGGGGGAATAGGGTTTTGGGGAGAAAAAAATTCATACCTTCGTCAATTCTCAAGATATCAAATCCAATTGAATTTATTATAAAATATCTTAACATTGTCTACAACTTTTATAGTCACAAGTTTTTGATAGGACCAATTCTTACAGCAAAAACAAATAAAATTACATAGATGTTGAAGAAAAAATATCTTATTAAGGATGTACTCAAATCTAAACGGATTATTTTCTGACTCATTTTTAAATTGATTTTTGCTTTCAAACGCATCCAATTGGTAGGTTCTATTATTCAGAATCTATATAATGTGCCGTAATGGTCGATTTTTTGATAGATGCAGAATATATTTTAAAAAATTATGTTAAAGTGGGCATTTTGAACCGAATTTCTTGAAGCGATTGTGTTGGAAACGAAAAATATGGTCGTACTGAGAAAATAAATCTTTATAAATCAAGTTCTAATTAATTTAACAAAAAAATAAAACATACGTCGCTTATAAATCTCTTAAAAAATAACGTCAGCAAATTTCATGTTTTTGCTTTTAAAAATGAATCTGAAAATGTGTCAGAAATTTCGAGTTGTTGAGCATGGAAAAATATTTTTTTGAATACTGCCTTAACATGATTCTTATAAAACCAGCTCTTATATAAAAATGAAATTAAAAACTTGTCAGATAAAATTGTTAAAGTGTGTTTGTCTCTAATCATGATTTAGTTTTTTTGCTGAAATTAGTACTTAACTTCGAAATCTACCTGCGCCTATATGCCGAGCCGGCAGGGATTTTTTAAATATTTGCTTAATGCATTATCTTGAAATCTTTCTCATATATATATATATATATATATATCATATATATATGTATGCATTATATGTAGCTTAATTTTGTTCATTTGTTTCAACAAAGATTTTTAAACCTTTCTAACAATACAATTAATTTTTGTTAATGTATTATTTTTAAACATTTTTAATAATACAATTAATTTTTGTTAATGTATTTTTTTAAAGTCTCTTGAAAGAGGAAATAAATGTTTAATTTTTTTTATACAAATGCACAAATTAAGAAAAAAAAAATACACGTAACCGGATTGCTTTTTATTATAGATAGAAGATTTTGAACATTTGTTTGATGCATCATATTAAAATTTCTCTGATATAGGTAAAAATATTTGAAAATTGTCGTTTTTCTAACACTCAATCGTCTAAAATTAAATACAAATAAATAAAAATGGACAATATTATACGTAACTTCATTTTGTTCAATTGATTACAAAAATTTTAAAACCTATATTTGATGTATTATGTTGAAATTCTTCTACATGAAAAAAAAAATAAATAAATAAAAATAAATAAATAATAAAATATTTTATTTTAAAAGCAAACATATAAATAAAATTTTATACGTAGTTTATTTTTTTAATATTTTATAACATAGTTTTTGAAACTTTTGTTTGATGCATTATTTTGAAAATTTTCGACAGGAATAATCTATTTTTCATACAAAAAATATAAGCATAAAATATTTTATATATATATATATATATATATATATATATATATATATATACATAGCTAATTGCTTTTAATAAGAAACGTTTTTTTTAAATATTTATTTGATGCCTTATCTTTAGCTATTTCTACCAGAAGAAAAAATATTTAAAAGCGGCCTACTTTTAATACAAATAAGTAACTAAAAAAAAATTTTTTTTAACGTAATTTAACTTTGTTTATTTTCTATCAAATTTTTTGAAACATTTTGTTTAATTTATCATTTTGAAATATTTCTACAAGACAAAAAACATATTTAAAAGTTGCCTAGTTTTTAATACACATAAATCAATAAAAATATAATTTTTTTATGTATATTAATTTTGTTCATTTTATAATAATTTTTTAAATATTTGTTTGTTCCATTATTTTGAAATCCCTCTACAATAAGAAAAAAATATTTTAACGTAACCTTATTTTTTAATACAAATAAATAAATGAAAAATTATAATTTTTTATACGTTTTTTAATCTTGTTCATTTTATAGCAAAGTTTTCTGAACATTTGTTTATTGCATTCTGTAAAAATTCCTCTTCAAGGGTAGATTTTTTTTTTTTAAATAATATATTTTTGAATAGAAATAAATAAATAAATAAGTAAAATAGTCTTTATACATAGCTTACTCTTGTTCGCTTTATAACAAAGTTTTTGAAACTTTTCACTTATATTGATGCATTATGTTAAAATGGAAATATATATATTTCTTAAATCGCTTATTTTCTTTTACCACAAATAAATATATATATTTAAAAATTACACGCAATCTAATTTTACTCTTTTAACAACAAAGTTTCTGAAATATTTACTTGATGCACCATTTTAAAATCTTCTGTAAGAAAAAAATTATTTAAAATCCTCTATTTCTCAATACAAATAAATAAATAAAGTATATTTTATACATAGCTTAATTTTCTATTATAACGACGTTTTTAAAATATTTTTTAAATAATGCTGTTCTCTTTTATTATAGGAAATTTCTTTTATATTTGTGTAAACTCTTATAAAAACATTTATATTTCATCACTATTTTCTTTACGCTAAGTATTCTATATTGGAGGACTGTTTTTGAAATGAAAATAAATTCCAAAGAAATCATTATTATGCTATTATATATTCATGAAAAGCAAAAAAACTTTTGTAAAAAAAAGTATGCAGACACGAGCATTTATAATAGGAACTAATACAATGCGAAGTACTGAAGTTATTTACGTGCTTGCGTCCCATCTAAAGAAATAAAGAAAAGTAGGAAAGATTCAAAGATTGGCGCGCTTTTGTGGCGCAGGTAAATCTTTCCTTTCGGGGACAGCTGGAGAAAGATAGTAACCCTGCAGATTATGAATCCCAAACCAGCCGTGTAGCCTTCCGCGGAGCGTCAGTTAGCAGTTTGACCTCGCCGCCGCGGCTTCCTAGGAATGCGCGCAATGCTGGACGCGAGACCCCTTCGCAAACACTCTTTGCAGTCCAGTTCGCTCGCTGGAACATACAAGTGAAAACAAATCGGCTGCGGAATCACTAACGAACCTGGATCATCGATATTATGCAAGCCCCAATGATATTCTTGGATTGTTTACGAAGTTAATCTTCATAAACGTAATCACCTGTGAAAAGCGGTCTATTCCAAAAGACCTGTTGCTAACTTAGAGAAGAGATAAGTTCCCACAACTAAGTTGCTTTCTCTACGGCTTTTACTATGTGTGTGTGTGTTTTGCGATCTGAGTTTGCGGTCGACAATTAGCCCTTTTCTTCGAAAGATGTGTTATTAAGCATGCTGCAGTATTTATTATAAGGAGTAATTTTTTTTGTTATACATAATGGATAAAATGTGATATGAAAAGAAAAAAAAATCTTCATGAAATAGAAATCAAAATATATGTGTGACCAAAATAAGGATGATTTGCAGTGATAAAGTATTTTACAGCCGTGTGAAAATCAAAATGTTTTTTCGTATTTGTGATTTGGTGTTTCAGTGGATAAAAATGTGCTCACGGTGTTTGTTTACAGTTTGACAGAAGGGAAACCGCTGAGATGCATACCTGTCAAACGGGGTAAGTGAATATTTTTTGACTTGTATTTAAGTTGTTAATTTAAAATACAAAATATAATTAACATTGTATTATAACATAATGATTGCTGAAGAAGTAAAAGAGAAGAATAATTATTTTTTAAAAAGAACTTTAAGGTTATCCCAGAAGTGGGCTAAAATTAAATGTGAATGGCCACCACCTAGGACGGCATATACAATTAATCTCAGGTTTGAAATGAAAAATAGTGGAATGTTAGTATTTTTAGCATTATTGCTTTTCCTTGTTCGTTACACTCAGGGACAAGGACCTGGTCCTCATGCTTCTGGGTTAACTATGAGGTCGCGTGAAGCAGATATGCGGGTACAGTTTGAAGTTGAAGAAGGCCAGCCCCCAGGAACTGTAGTTGGGACTATCCCTACAAAGCCAAATTTTACATATCGATTTAATGAGAAACCTCCGGAATTTCTCTTGAATGGAACAACTGGGGTTATTACGACAACAATGGAAATTGATAGAGAAATGTTAGCTACTGAAAGGTTTGATCTAGTTATTTTGAGTAGTCAACCAACATATCCTCTGGAAGTTCGAATAGTCATCCTAGATATAAATGACAACTCGCCATGTTTTCCTGAACCTAGCATAGAAGTATCCTTTTCTGAAAGTGCCAATATCGGAACGCGAGTGATTTTGGATACTGCCACAGATCGTGATGTGGGTATTAACGATGTCACCACTGACTATAAAATTGTATCTGGAAATGATGATGGAAAGTTTAGGTTAGTAGTTACAACTAATCCGAGTGGTGAAACACCTTATTTACATCTAGAAACAACTGGTCGTTTAGATCGTGAAATCAAATCATTTTATCAGTTGAATATATCTGCCCAAGATGGGGGGAATCCTCCTCGGTTTGGTTATTTGTTAGTAAATATTACAGTATTAGATGTAAATGACAACCCTCCTATATTTGATCATAGTGATTATTCAGTGAGTTTAAATGAAAGTGTACCACCAGGCACCAGTGTCTTGCAAGTAAGAGGAACTGATAATGATATCGACGATAACGCCAAAATAACATATTTCCTTAGTGATACAGAAAGCCAATTCACAATCGATCCTCAGACCGGTGTAATCTCAACTTTAGAAGTCTTAAAATGTCAACAAAATTGTCCAACGCAGGGAAAGTGTCCTAAAAGTTGTGTTTTTACTGTTTATGCCCGAGATCATGGTACCCCAAGGCAAGATGGACGAGCTTATGTTACTGTTAATCTCTTAGATGCTAATGATCACGATCCTAGTATTAGATTTAGGTTTTTCCCTTCTACTGCCAGTTATGCTACTGTTGATGAAAATGCTCAAAATGGATCCGTTGTCGCAGCTGTAAGTGTAATTGATTTAGACGAAGGTCCTAATGGGGAAACATGGGTTGAGATTCAAGGTGGAAACGAATTGGGGCATTTTCGATTAGAGTCTACTCCTAGTTTTGATATTGTACGTGTAAATGGTATTCTTGATCGTGAACAAATAAGTAAATATAACCTAACGATTACAGCTACAGATCGAGGTATTCCACCGAGAAGTTCCACTGCATTTCTCATCATTCATGTAAATGATGTGAATGATCACGAACCGATTTTCGAAAAGAATGAATATTCTGCTGTATTAGGAGAGATGGTACCGATTGGTACTTATGTTGCTGGAATTAGTGCTACTGATGAAGATACTGGAGTTAATTCGGATATTTACTATGCCATAGTATCAGGTAACGATAGACGGTGGTTTGATATCGATGTTCATACAGGTTTAATTACCACTTCTCATGCTCTTAATCGCGAAGATCAAGATTATGTAGAGCTAAAAATATCTGCAAGGGATGGTGGACCAAATCCGCGTTGGACATATACGTATCTTCGAATACAAATCCTTGATGAAAATGATGAAGCTCCTACATTTGCAGAAACTTTTATAAATATTACTCTTATGGAAAGTGCCCCTCCCAATTCATTAGTAGCTGTTGTTACCGCGGTTGATAATGATTTAGGAACAAACGGTAGTGTTGAATATTCGTTTCATCCAGATGTAGAAAGACTTTATCCCAAAAAATTCTTTTTAGATTCCACTTATGGGCGGTTGACACTCAGAGAACAGTTGGACAGGGAAGAACAAGAGATTTACTCTGTAGTTATAATTGCAAGAGATCAAGGAATTCCATCTCTTTCATCAACTGTTACTGTTCAAATAATTCTAATAGACATAAATGATAACAAACCATATTTTTATCCTAAACAATATTTTTACTCTATAAAACCATCAGACACAGCTGGAACTGTTGTTGCTCGCCTTACAGCTACAGATGCAGATGTTGGCAAAAATGCTCAGTTTTTATTTAATTTAGTAAGTGGTGGAGAGGGAAAATTTGAAGTCGATGAAATAACAGGTTTAGTAAAAAGCAAAACTCATTTTAATAAGCGTGAAATGACAAAGTATGAAATAATTGTGTCAGTCCATAATCCAGATGATAGAAAAATGTCTGATAAAGCAATCATTTATATTTATATCGGAGATACTCAGCACAGAAATATTCAATTTGACCATAGTAAAGGTTATAGCTTTATTTTAGAAGAAGATGTAAAAAATTCTGAACCAAGTCTTGGTAGGGAAGCTGGTAGAGTATTTGTTAGTAGGTCTGTAAGATCTGGAATTAAATATTCTATTGTAGATGGCGATCCTGAAGAATGGTTTCAAATTGAAGAATCACTTGGTATTATAAGTACTTCCCGTTCTATTGATCGTGAAGTCCAGTCAAAATTTGCTTTAAAAGTTGTGGCCTATGACTTCCTTGGATTCACTCAAACGACAGTTAACATAACAATAACAGATCTTAATGATTTTCCACCTACATTTAAATATCCAAAAGGACCTATAGGAGTTAAAGAAGATTGGCCGATAGGACATGAAGTTTATCTCGTCAAAGCATATGATATGGACGTTGGACACAATGGAAAAATTGAATACTTATTGTCCACTCAACCACATAATACCTTTTACATCGATAAAAATTCTGGAATGATTTATTTGAATCGCCCCGTGAGATTTGAAGTTGGTAGTCAGTTTGAAGTCACTGTTACTGCGCGTGATCTTGGGGTACCATCTTTATACTCAAAGTTAGATCTCCTTATTGAGATTGAAGACGTAAACGACAGAACACCAGTTTTTGACCATGTTTCATATGAAACATCTTTATTAGAATCAGTTCCTGTAAATGACAGATTTTTTCTTCTAAGAGCAACAGACAGTGATTTCGGAGTTAATAAGCAATTAACATATGCTATAACGATGGGTAATGGGGAAAATAGGTTTGGAGTTTTTCCAGATGGCTATCTGTACGTAAAAAGGCCATTAGATCGTGAAAAAAGAGATTACTATTCTCTCACGGTTACTGCTCAAGATAATGGTGAAGTCCCTCGAAGTTCTTCAGTTAACATTGTAATTCATATAATAGATGAAAATGACAATAATCCAACTTTTGACAACAAAACATTTCAGTTTTTCATTGCTGAAAATGAACCTCCTGATACATATGTTGGTCGTCTTTCTGCTGAAGATCTTGATAAAGGCCGTAACGCTGAACTAACTTACACAATTACAAACACCCAGAGTGATTTTATGATAAATCCTAAAACTGGCTTCATTAGGACATTGCGATATTTTAATCGAGAACAGTTAGTTGAGGCTTCTGGACATGATTACTTAGTCATGGATGCTGTAGTTATGGATGGTGGAGTAACAAGATTGAGGGACGAGGCAAAAATCACAGTTCATATTACAGATGTAAATGATAATGCACCTCAGTTTATTCGTCTCCCATATCATACAGCAATATCTGAGGGATCACCAGTAGGAACTCAAGTACTTCGCATTGCTGCTGTTGATGCAGATGACGGTATTAATGGCAATATACAGTATTCTATTGTGCATGGCAATGATGGAGCTGTTTTTCAGATAGATGATATTACAGGGCAGATAACTGTATCTAAAGCTCTTGATCGAGAAATAATAGCTAGGTATATTTTGACAGTTATGGCTCGTGATATGGGTGAAGATATATCCCATAACACTACAGCTCTTGTTAGTGTAGATATTTTGGACGAAAATGATAACACTCCTAAGTTTGATAATTCAACTATTAGAATGATTAACATCAGTGAAGATGCTTCTGTTGGATCACGGATATTTACATTTACTGCTACAGACAGTGACTTAGGAGTCAATGCTGAAATAACATTTTTAGTGGCATCAGGAAATTTTAAAGAAACCTTCCGGATAGATGGACCATCTGGTGCTCTCTTTTTAGCTAGACCACTTGATTATGAAGATAAAAACAATTATATTTTAAATGTTTCTGGCAGTGATGGTGGTACACCACGATTAACAGCCACTCTTCAAATTATAATCAAAGTTCTTGATATTAATGATAATGCACCACGTTTTTCAAGTACAGCTGTTGTTAGGCAAATTGAAGAGAGTATACCTCCAAATACCCCAGTTGTAACGCTAACTGCGCAAGACAGAGATTCTGGAATGAATGGTAAAATTATTTTTAACATTTCCTATCAAGATCCACCCGGAAATCATTTTGCTATTCAACCTGAAAGTGGTGTGCTATATACAACAAAAGTTATAGATAGAGAATATAGTGATACATTTCGTTTAACTGTTGTTGCAACTGATCAAGCAGAAGACGCTTCCATGCGTCTATCAGTTGAGAAAACGGTTACAATTATAGTGGAAGATATAAATGATAATGCTCCTACATTTGTATCCATGGATGCTGGTGTTTTACCAGGAGGAATGGAGAAAGGTTATAAAATTATGACTTTGTCAGCTAGTGATCCCGATGCAAATAATAATGGCATGGTTACTTATGAATTAGAAGGTGGTGATTCAAGTTTATTTACACTAGACAAGCGTACAGGAGATTTATATACTGCAAGGGCAATTGATCGACCGGCTGTTACATACACTCTTACTGTTAAGGCCACTGATCAAGCGGTAGTATCAGTAAGAAAATCTTCAAGAAACAAAGTGACCATCATTGGTACTTTAAGAAACAGCGAGGGTCCAATTTTCACCTCTGCTGAATATGCTGGATCAGTATTAGAAAACAAACCTGTGGGAACTAGTGTTCTTAGTGTAAGGGCACAGTATCCTCATGGCCAGTCTGAAAAACAGGTGGAGTACTTTTTAACAGCTGTTACCAATGCTGCAGGGGCTCCTCAAAGCCGAGTATTTGCAATAAATAGGTTCAGTGGTGTTATCTCAACAGCATCGGTACTAGACAGAGAAGGAGGTGCAAAAATGTTCTACCTTGACGTTTATGCTGTGGACACAGCAGCTCACACACCTAAGACATCGAAAGCAAAGGTAAAAAAGTTTTAATTTTATTCCTTTAAAATATTATAAATGTTTTATTTACTTTGAATTTAGTGTAATCTGAAAGTACAGAAAAAAAACCATGAGTATGTAGAAATATATTTTGCCCGAAAGAAAAAGCTTTAAATTTATTAAAATAATAATTCATAAAGTTTTTAAATTTTAGGTTTTTGATTTAGTTATAAATCTAAATGGGCAGGTGATGTGTATGTATGCAAGGCTTTCTATGATGGTCACTTGTTGATTGAATTTAAAGGGATTTTTTATATATTAAATGTTAAACGTGGTTGAAAATTTTCAGAAAACAAAATACAAATTATAATTTAAAAGAAAAGTTGCCTAAATGTGGTTAATATTTTCTTATTCTTTTGATTATTTAGCATTAAACGCTCACCTGATTGGATTGCAGTAAAAAATCAACACTATGCTGGAAAATAATTTATTGATCTACTAGGTGTTACAGTCGCATTTAAAATTAAAAGATGTACTATTTCTAATACTATATTTTTGTCTACGCCTTAGCTATCGTTTTAATTATCGGCACTTTAATTTAAATAAAGTGGAAATATAAATTAATAAAATAAAAAAGAATGAATTGAAAAGAAATGAAAAACGTCATATAAAATGACCTAACAATTGTTGAAACTGTTATTTTGAAAGGTTTTTGTTAGTTTTAATATAAAAAAAACCTGCAAAAATTTGTGTCTAATTTTTATCGTTCGAAAGGTATATTTTTACTATTTACGGTAAATTATTTTCTGTTGATTTTCATGAGAATAACTCATCTGTGACAAATACATATTCTTTGAGTTTTGATTACAGTTATTTGAGAAGTTAAATATGTTCTCTGCATAATTTCCTTTATTTTAACAAGATATTTATTTTTCTAACTACATAGTTATGTTGCATTTTAAGAAAAGAAAATGTACTTGTTAAATATGCAGTTTATAACATTTTCTAATGAATAGACAAAATCAGTAAAAAATTTTAAAAGTGTTAAACAGATATAAAAACGTTTTATTCTTCAACGATTCTGCTTCTTCTTTTTTATATGAACTGAAGAAATCCATTCTAGGTGAAGGGTTCTAGATTCCAGTGGTCGATGCAGGGTTTCTTTTCTTGGATCTTAATTTTGTGAGGGAAAAAAATGGTATAAAAAGATCAAATCTAGGCGAATTCAAAACCAAACATTTATTATTGATAATTTTTCTAAGTCCTCCTGCAAAAGTTTTCCTTTTTGTTGAAATTGATTTGTTTTATTAAGAGGAATTTTGTGAAGGTGTTCCAAAGAGACCTGATTTTTGCCTGGCCCCTGGTCCTTTTTATTTTAAGATATTATTTTTCAATTTGAAATTGAAAAGCATTTTTGTGTTCTATTTTTATTTTTAAGGCAATTTTTTAATATACTTAAACAGGAAAAGAAATGTGAAAACAGAGAATTTATGTTTGTTATGTTTTGTAAATCAAAGAGAGGCTGTAGATAATTATAACAGTAATAGATCGCGTTTTAGAATTTTATACTACCAACCTTTTTTTTTTAATTACTATTATTCATTTTCAATAATAGTTTTAAAAAAATATATATATTGGTAATGCAGCATTAATCTAACGGAAAAATACAAAAATAATATAAATAATTCTTTTATGCATTTTTGAAAACTTAGTTAATTTTTAAAATGTCTTATAGATTTAGAATCTATATGTGGGACGACACGTTCAAATATCCTGTTCATTCTAAAACTCCTCCAGTACTTAGAATTAGTGTTTTTATATCAGCAAAATTAACATGTTTAAATTCCTTAAAATTTGTCAGGATAAATAATAAAGCAATGATAAGAATTTACTTTTTCTGCTGCTTTTCTATTCATTCACCCCATAAATATCCCATAAACATTTTTTCCTATCTGAAATCATCGCAGATCTTTTGGGGGAGTGGAGGGGAAGAGTGAAAAGAGAATAACCACAGCCTGTTTAAAAATAGGGTATGGATGGAAAACGGCCTTTTTTGGAAGAAAATAATTATCATCCCGAGAATTCATACACCTTACAGTGACGTAATTCAAAAGCATTTTTTTACACCCGAATTTAGTCTATGACACTAATTGACTAAACATAAGTTCACTACATACGTGTATTCGTTTCTATATGCATGAATTATTAAAATATCAAAACATTATCTACAAAATTCGTAAACTTTTGTAGATTTCCTTAGCACTGTTACATTTAATAGCATGTAAAAAAAAAATAGTAACAATATTAATTTCGATAATATTAAAATGTTTTGGAGAAAGTATTATTGATACAAAATGCATTTAATCATCGATTAAAATTTAAGTCAACTTCACTAAACTTAAAACTTACTTTACTAAAATTAAAACCAAGTCAAATTAACGAACTAATAAAATTTCATTCGCCATTTTTAGTATACTAATTTAACTCGTTCTTAAAATGAATCCAGATAATTGTTTATAAAATGTTTAAGTCAAAATTTGTGCTTTAATCCTTTATTTCACACAATTGCTTAATTTTATTTTTTTTTAAATTTTTTGAATCTTTAAGGGAATGCAGCATTTAAAATATTTTTTCTTTTTTTTAACGCTTTAACCCGTAACTGGAGGCATGAATTTTCTTACGCGATCAGAGACATAGAGTCAAAAAGACTCCAATGTTATTTTTCTTTTTTATCATTTGTATACAGCATCGGAATTTATTTTGTAAATGCAATATATTCTAGAAATCATGTAATGATAAAAGAACTACTTGACGGTACTAAGGAGAGGATATTATACAAGGAGAAAAACCACGTGATAATCAGAGCCAAAGAACAACGCGGAGTCATTTTGACTCCCGTCTCCAGTTATGGGTTAAATCAAAGGTACTAACTTTCCAAAACGTAAAGTATTAGATTTGTGTTTTCTTTATTCTATAGTGGGAAGAAAGTACATTTTTCTGGTGCACTATGAAATTATTTGTATGAGAGGAAAAATTGAACGCGTTTTTCTCGCCTTTAATTTTTCCTTCGTTAGAGTTTATACGAAATACTAAGGTAGTTTTTATATTTAACCCTCTCGTTCCTGAATTATAAAAAAAAAGTAAAAGCAAAAACGATTCTCTGTATTAGTACATTTAAAAATGCTATTTTAAATTACGTAGAAAAGATAATTTGTTCAGCGTGATCGTATTAACCCTTTATGCCCTAATCGTACTTCAAAGTACCATAAAAGAAAACTTTGTTATGAAATTCATTTAACTCCTTAATAGGCAGACAGTAATGCAATTTAAGATGGCTTATAAATACTTTATTTTAACACTTTACGTACTGAATTATGAATTCATAAAAATTTTTATCTTCTGAAGCATTTTTCGTGAATTTTTGAAACTACATTAGAAGATTTACATAACCATTTAATAAATTTTAGAAGGATTGAAGTATTTAGAAGGATTAATTAAATTTGAATTTATAGGGATTTTGTGCAATATTTTTAACTACACTCAAATGTTTTATTTTAAATATTTTTCTTAGTTTTTTGTAGAAGTAGGAAATGTACAAATATAATGTTCTCACAATAAAACTATAGAAATATTTCCTAATTGAACCCTCATCCCCCCCAACGCCAAGAAAGCTGAAAAGGTACAAAGGCAGGGTTGGGTTTTTGACGTCAAAAACTGGTTTTTGACATGACAGTTGTAAAAACCGTGTTTTTACCGGTTTATTCCATCAAAAACCTATCTTTTCGATTTTCCTCCAATTTATAGTGTGAGTGTAGCATACAATACATTTGTAGATTGATTTTTCCTTGCTGTTCTTATTATTATTATTCACAATTGCTTTGTTAAATTTATTTAAAAGAAGAGCATTTCCGAAATACGAAAAATGCAAAAATACAAGAGTAAAAGGAAAGAAAAGTATTTGTCATAATCTCCACTAATGTAGATTCTACTAACTGCAATGAACATTAATATTAAATGATAATAAAGGGTTATTATAGTTATTAAATAATATCCAATATACATTTTTAATAAAATACATTAAAATTATTTTAGAGATGCAAAAATGCTGTTATATGGTGCGACAATAGATGTCAAGCATGGACTGTGGTCATTGAATAAATTTGAATATTGTTAGATATATTTTAAAATGCATATCTTATGTATTTCATAAATGCAATTATGGTGATTTTCATTTTCACTTCAATAAGCAAAATCTTAAAATTTTAAATTAATAAAATTTTTATACACGCCTGTAGGACCTGATTTCAGGTGAAGTCTCTTAGACTTAAAATTTAACACAACAAAACAATATTTAAGAAAAAAAAATAGAATAGAATAATAATTTATATATGTATACATTATAGTTTTTTTTTTATGAACCTTATAGAAAGACCATTCCAGCATCTAGATTTTTAGATATAAATTTATACCTGAATAGTCACGAAATATTTTTAACCCCCCATCACATATACGCTCGTGATTATTCCTACCAGTTATTTTTTATTGTAAATTTTACCTTATTTAATCAAGACATTGTCTCGATACGTCTAGTCGAAAATTTCTGTTTTAAAGTACCGTTGATAAAAGATAAAAATTCTGTAAAAGACTCGCAAAGGAGATAAAATCGAAATTTATTAAAGTTACCATAAACTATTTATGTCCTGTATACATTTTACTTAAATTATTTAGGCATTATTTAAAGTGAATTGAAAGAAATAACATATTGTATATTTTTATTACATACTGACTGTATGTGCAAAAATCTTTTACTTTTAAAATTATTATTAGAGAGATTCTTAAATGTTTTATTTATTTTTTAGTGCAGTTAACTTTTTAATTAATGGATGTGCAGGGATCTACATTTCTGCTTAAAAATAATATTTGTTTATTTACTTATTTATTTAGTTTAAGGAAATAATAAGACTAAAATAAACTACTTAACAAGTATATAGTTAAAAATTGCATTTTCACATAGTTTAAAGTTTAATATTGATTTGCAAACTTTAATTTCTACAAGATTTAATTTTGAAGAACAAGTCTTATTCCTTTATCCCAAAAGATGTATGTAATTCTGAACTATTAAAATATATTTTATTTCATTTATTGCTATTTAAAAATAAAAATAATCAATGTACAATTTATATTTAACATTTAAAGAAAACTTATTTCTGAGGAAATATCTGAGAAAGCTTTTAGCTTTAAACAGTATACTACATTCTGACGACTACATTTTTAATCTTATACTTATGGGCTTTAGAATTTCTTCAAAAAATATAATTTTTATGGAATATGCCAAATAGCTTAAGATTATTGTAGAGATCTTCTAACAAAGATGTATATGTATTATTCTAATGCAATTCTTTTATGTTTTTCCTGGGAGGATAAATATACTTTAGAGTCTTTTTGGTATTGAATATTTCATGTGAAACAACTTAATACTAAAGACAGAATGAAAAAAGAAAAATGTAAAAACAAACTACTACTAAAAATGGGTTTTTGACAGTTTTCGACATTTTTGACAAAGAGGTTTTTGACATGACGGTAAAAACCACGGTAAAATCCGGTAAAAAACGTCATGTGTCAAAAACTTGCCAACCCTGTACAAAGGCAACAGAAATTTTCAATCACCCTTTTAAAAGTATTTTTGTTTTGTGTAACCAATATTGCTTTTGGTACTACAAAATAAAATAATGCGTCTGTAACTCATTCATATGGTCTTCAAATTACTATCCGATACTATCCGATAAATTGTCAGTATAAGAATTTATGATTTTTGCTTATTTTATTTTATCTAATAGCCTCCAGATGTACATGATAATTTAATTAATTAAATTAATACTGGTGCGTGCACGACAACTGCCTTCGAAGCATCTTCTGCTCTACTTAATAAGGTTATAAAATTATGATTCTTGAAAATATTTCAGTAACATTTTCACCTTTGTAATTAAAAAATTGTTACTACCACTAGTTACACCTTACATTCACAAAGAAAAATTGTTCCGTTTCGTAATTTTTAAGATAACTGAAGGTTATTTTGTTGAACGGAGTCTTACAGATGAGAATAAATTCAAGCCTAAAAGAAACTTGAATTGGCATTTTAACTGAGCCAGATTTGAAAAATTGAAATACTTATTTATATCTATAAATAATTTTCGTGATAATTGCTTGCGTTACATGTCAGTTTTTGATATTTTGATGAAATTGTTTATTTGTAAGGTGCGTTACATTTCAACCACAATTTTCGAAAAGAATTTCCCCTCTTATTCAATCGTAGAAATATATTACAAATGCTGCAGATTAATCGCCGCAACATATTTTATTATATGAAGAAAAAAATTCGGCAAAAATTTCTGATTTGAAACAGTGGTATGATACTCATTGGAAAGAGTGTGCGCACCTTGGATTTGTGCCCATTTTTTTTGCTAAAAATCCACAGGAAATTCTATTATAAAAATTCTGTTTTGGAAAAATATTATAAACGAACATAAAAAGTTTTGGAGATAAGTAATAAAGAATGTCTTCGTATAATACCAGATACCCAAACAGTATGAGCATAATTTCGAGAACAATGATAAATCTCTTCTGATATAGCAAATCATTGCATTTATATTGGCTTCTTTTCTACTTACAATCATGCTGATACGAAAAACTGTATAAATGATAATTATAATTTATACTTAATTTGCCTTAAAAAACTGTTTTGAAATAAGCCCTTTCGATCTTATTTTGATTAGTGAAGCACCGAATAGGGATTTTGGCCGAATACCGAATATTCGGCTTGTCGAATACTTTTATATTTCAAAGTTTAAAGGCATTAAAATGTTAAATTTTAAAACAATTTTACATAATATTTAAAACAGAAATTTTTATTCTAATAAACAAGAGCTTTTTTCAAGTAAATGTGATGCTGAAAAAAATCTGCTTTTAGTTATTTAGGAAGAGGATAGTTATAAAATTTTTTAATTAATAAAATTTTAAATTTCATGGCCTTTTTCTGAGAATTAAAACAAATGAATAAAATTTTCTTAAATTTTAAAACGAACATTTTAAAATCAATGAGAAATTATAAAAAAAATTGGAAGAAAAATTGTACAGGGTCATATAATATTTGCTTGTCAGGAAGAGACTAAAGTAAAAGTAAATAAATAATGCAATCTATTCAAATTTTATATGTTGGCAACTTAGCAAGAATAATTGTTCTACTGTCTTTGATTAAGCAAGGAAGTTTTTTAATGCATCCTAGATCAGTGTCTGGAGTGGGCAATCATTTTCAGAGATTGTAAACGGTCTTAAAATCTTACCGAGAAACAGATTATTTACTGGACAATGTTAAGGAACTTGCATTTGTACATAATTAATTCCTGTGAAAATCCCCGTGATTGGTTAATTTTCTTAAATAATACTTAACAAACAGCAAATAAATAATGTAAAAACATTCTCTTTTATTTAAATATGATTCTGTTTCTAATTATTCTAAATATCTTTATAAGTTGACTGTTAAACTTAGAAGCTGTATAAGGTTTTTAAAAATATGTTTGAAAAGTTTTTTTAAGTATTCGGTTTGGCCAAATATTTCGATATTTGACCAAACCGAATATTCGGCAGGCCGAATAGGCCTAATATCGAATATTCGGTGCATCTCTAATTTTGATTCACTCTAAAGAAACAATTTAAATCCAACCATACAATGAAATCCAAAACCTTCTGATTGAGTTTTCAAGAAAATATATGAATACTTCGTTTAACTACAATAGACCTAATGCCTTTCATTATTGCTCGTTATCACAATTCTCTGCTTTCATTACTTTCATTGTGATTTCATTGTTTAACTTCATTTTTGTTACTTTTACAAAATAATTTACAACAATATAAAGCTGAAAATAAGTTACGCGCTAGATGGCACTAGGCGATTAAACTTTGAAATGTGCTGATTGAAAAAAATTAGTCAACCGGGCAAATAATTTTCTACTTTTTAAAATCGATTTCGTTTAAACTAATCTAACCTCCTGAAAGAGGAGAATGTTCATATTTTCAAATAATACAAAAATTGTTGTTGTTGCTTCTCTGTCATTAAATAAATGTAATAAAGAGAAATCATCATAAATGTTTGCTTATTTATATAAATCACACGAGTTGTATCAGACCAGATGTCATAATCATTAAGGTTTTCTGGGTGAACTGTGCCTGCCAGATTTGTTCAGGATAGCGCAGTGGCAGCCTAAGTCAAAAAATGTCCCTGGTTCGAATCCTAGCCTGGACACATTTTTCACTCAGTTAGAAAATTACAACTTGTGTGATTTATTTCCTAGTTAAAATAATTGTGTTAAAATTAATCAAGTATTTATATAAAGTTATTTCTAAAGAACAGAAGAAGAAAGAAATTGAATTCATCAGCCTAAAGCTCAAAAGTTTATAGAGTTTAATGATCGGCTCTCATAATACTTCCTTAAAGACACAGTTGGTTCATAAAAATCAGCATGGTCGTTTTGCAAATTTATAATTAAATTTCCTTTTAATAATAAAATAAATCTTTACTTCGCTTTTGTACTCTTCTAATCCTACTTATGTACTACTTATGAATTTTGCCTATTAATGAGAAAATATTTACAATGATCAGTAGATGGCTACTAAACAAAAAGTAACTACCAACCAGAACTGGCTACACCAAAAAAATGTCATCTACCGGCCAGTGACTAGAAACAAAAATTTCTTCTTTTCAGCTTTATGGCAATAATAAAGAAGTATTTTAAATTTTAAAATAGATAGAATTACCAGACATACTTTATTTAGTTTCACAACAAAGTGGTGTGAGTGTTTTGTTCACTTTGTAATATAGAAGTAATATTTTGAGTGTGTGATATGTTATGATTTTGTGGTCTCATATTACTCCTAAAAATTAGTTTTATGTAATTTTTTTTTTTCATATGTTAGAAAAAAAAAAAAATATATATATAATGATTAAGAGAAAACAAAAAATTGAGATCTCTATTTTGTGGTTTGTAACTTGTTTAAAGTTTTACAAGCTACAATAATTCGAAATGAAATATGCTTCAAATCAACTTACTTGAAATTTTAGTTGTGTGGTATGATATTTTGGTGTAGTATAATAAGTTATTAGTATAATTATTAAGAAATTTTAGGATATATTCTGCGATATGTCGTTATCATTTATACAATATTTAAAGCCTATTATTTGAAAGATACTTAATAAACTATTTAATTTGTTAGGATAATATCTTATAATATTGATCTAAAAATAATAATAATTTTAGGATAGATTCTGCAATATGTTGTTATCATTTATACAATATTTAAAGCCTATTATTTGAAAGAATACTTATTAAGCTATTTAATTTGTTAGGATACTATCTTATAAAAACAGAAAATTGCTAATCGAAAACTCATCGAAGTTTTTAATTTAAGCATTACATTTATTCACTTTTTAAAATAAAAAAAATGATAAGTGTTTGATAGTAAATTAATTGGCTTCGTAAAGATTACAATATGCGCCTATGAGCACATTTTAAGTTTGAAGTTTAACAGGGGGTCATTAGCATTCTTAGACTTGAGACACTCCTGTATTCGTGACTTGGTACAAAACACTTACACTCCTCAATTTACTTTTACCTTCGAATTTTCATAGTAACTTCTTTCAATAGGTAAAAGAATATACGAAATTCATTTAATCTCATTTCAAAGTGATTTAAAACTCATTAGCATTATATTAACCCCTTCGGGACGGGAGCCTTTTATGAATTTTTTAATCTTTTGTCACCGCTTTTTAAAAAAAGAAATTTGTGCCTTTTTGAATCGAGAAAATGCGTTCATTAAACAAAGCAAATTTTACAGTAAAATTTTACTGTTGAGGAAAAACTTACTGGTGAGGAAAAAATTCTGAGCGCTTCATGCGGCACGTATACGTGTCGCTCGTCCCCAAGGGGTTAAAGAAAATTTCTTCTGTTTTCACAATTAAAAAAATAAAATAAAAAATACGAACAGAAATTCCTTTAAAATCTCCCGAAAATTTATTGTTATTCTTAAAACCGACCTTAAACCTAGTAGAGGGGGAAGATCCGAAATACTTATGAAAGAAAAGTTTCTTAATCTGGAAAATTAGTTTTACAGGTCTACATTTTATCTTTCTTTATTTTAATTAAAAAACACAACAGTTAATGATTATGGAAACGGATATGTTATGTACAACTATATTCATTTGCACCTTTTCTAACTATTACGGTGAAACAATATGAATGCACTGTAAAAATGTATTGAAAAGTTTCTTAATGTGTAATTAAAAAAAAAAAAAAAATGTATCTCAACTTCATAGTTGCACAAGATTATAAACACTGTTCACGTTTCTTCAAATACCTTCAAAAAGAAGAAACAATGTGGTATCTCAGAAATTAATAGAAATGCATTTTTCGAAATTTGTAGCAGCAAATAGTCTCTTTTATTTTAGAAATGAATCTGAAAATTTCCGAAGTATATTGTTTCTTAAGGATTATGATTGATCGTTCTCCGAATGGTTACTAAAAATAATGGAAAGGTTTCTGGAACCCTGGTAATGACGCTGACACGTTAAGTTTTTGCAGCATTTCAGTATTTTTTATTGTGTATCTATTTTTCAAAAAATGCATAACCGAAAAAAAAGTATACTTGGAAATTAACTTCTACACAGTAATACAAGATAAATTTAGAAATTTTTAAATAATTTATTCAAATAAAACTATAGTTATATGAAATATATGAAGATAATCACTTGAAGAGCATTTGTTCAAAGCTCCACATATTCAATTTAACAGTCACAAATCAAAGTGTGCAAACTTTGACACCTAACGACGAAAAAATATTACTTAAATGTTTGGCATTTCAGGTAAACGAAGAGTTTGTTTTTAGTTCGCTTCATAAATGTTCTGAATCTATCTTTCAAACAACTCTATCAAAATTGATATTTTAAATAAATATTCGTGAAATGAATATTGATAGTTGAAAAAATTATTAAGAATCATAAGATGTATCTATGTAATATATACAGTGTGATTCATAAATATCGAAACAATAGGCTATTTCCTTAAATATTGCCTCTAGACACATTCTTCCAATTGTAAATTTTCATAAAAAAGGTGAAAATTTAAGGATATAAGTTGCAATTCCAGGGGGGGGGGGTCCATTTGAGAAAATACAAAAACGGCCCCGTAGAGCAAAATTCCCAATTAGGAAATTTTTCCTTATCCATTCCTGAATTAAACACAAAAAAATTCATCTCGATATCTTCAATATTCGCAGAAATATTAAAATCCCAAATTCGCGACTTACACCATTTATCCATGCCACTGAGCGACGAGTTTTTGACTAATTTTGAATGCAAGATAGGGATCATCCACAAATTATACTTTATTAAAAGTCGATTTAAGACGGTGCCTCTCCTTTGGACATAAAATAGCAGCGTATAGATTTGACATTAAACCTGCTTTCAAAACTATGCTGGTGACCTGCACTAGAGATCTACACGGATGGAAATATCTAGGTCCGGTCCCGAACCAACCCATACGAAAAAAAAAGTTTGGCCGGGCTTGGAAAAAAGTTCAAATCATAGCCCGGCTTGGCCTGACTGAATTTCTACATAGTTTTTTACATAGATATGTTTAAAAATTGTTTCGTATGGAGGAGTTCTGACCAAAAATACTTATTATAGCTTTTCTTTTTTCATGTTTATAATTATTATTGTTAAAGAAGCGCCAAAAGCTGTGATTATTTGTTCTATTAATGAATCTAAATTTATACGTAAATGTTTCACTTGTCCTTTAATATTGTTAATCCATATTCCATGTGTTGGAGACTTTAAAAAATTCTATACAGTAAAATCTTTTAAGACGGAATCACATAGGAAAGAAAAAATGCGTTATAGACAAGTTCCCTTCTTAGGAGTCCCTTCTTAAATGTGGTCTATTTTTTCTCAGGTATTATTATATTAATTTTGCATGGATCAACAGATTTTACGTTTAAGAAAGGATTCCGTCATACGCAGGTTCTTTTACACTCGTTTTACTGTATTTTAATTATTATTATTATTTAGCCTTAAAATCTAATATCCTTAAAAAAAAAATGAATTTTAAAGTTTTATTGTAAAATAACGGCTATTTAAAAATATATGTATTTGTTTTAAAAGTTTTCGGGTTGAGCCAAATTTTACTTATTTTTGCACGAATTAGGTCAGTCAGAGACAATGATTTTAATACAGATTGTGTCGAGAGAGGGACTGAAATTTTCGCCCGTGGAGACCTGCAAGCCAGTCCCGGTTCGGTATGAAAAAATACATTAGGCCCGGCCTGGCCGAGTCTTCAGAAAAAAGTCGCCAGTCCCGGGCCTGGACCGGCCCGGCCCCAGAATACCGATTTTATTTTATTTATTTATTTATTTTATTTTATTTTTCTTTTTTACGGCCTCGCCGAGACGATAAAAAGCCTGAAGTTGTGAGGGCTAAAATTAAGAAAAAACTCTTAATCGGCATGTTAGAAAAAGTATTGTTTTAAATTACGCATCTAACATTTATTTACGGACATTTAAATAGTACAGAAAGGCGGTGGAAACGGCAAAAGTTAAACTGAATCGGAAGTTTCAGCTACAGAAAAAAGTTACTTTTTCACGTGCAATTTTTAAAAAAGCATTTAAACATTTTATTAGGAGGCAATCTTTGTTTAAAACTTTAAATGCGTTTTTCTGCATGAATTTTTTACTATTTCTCGTCTCAAAATTATTATATGTCAAGAATCGTTAAATAAAACAGTTGCAAACTTGAAACATGTCTTTTTTGATTATTTTATATTAATTTTGTCTCGACAAATTTGAAAAAAAATTTTACTTTTGAAAATATGATTTAAAAATATAAGTTACATCATTTTTTTAATAAATATTTTTGATATTTTAAAAATTAATATTTAAGAAAAATCCTGAAACAAAACTAAAATTATACTTTCCTCTTTAATTAAATGAAAAAAAAAAAAAAAAATGAAATCCGATGAATAAGGATTCGAGTTATAACGATTTTAAATTACCCCACTTAAAAAAATAATAATCATTGAAAAAAAAAATTACTTTATGAGAAAATTTAGGATGTGATTTTGTTTGTAAATTATATGGTTAGTCATCACAAAAAAGAAAAATAAATAAAAATTCTAACTGAACAAATATATTTTTTACATGTTGCCTAGAACTCTTAAAGTAACATTGTTTCTTGAATTGCACGCATTTCAATCTGTGTCTACTCCCTTAAAACCTGATGAATTATTTAAACGGCCATAACTCTGCGAGTTTTGCAGATATGAAGATGCAATTTTTTGCATTTAATTCAGGTATGGATAAGGAAAGTTTTCCTAATTGGAATTTTTACCCTACGAGGTGCCGTATAAAAATTTAAATTTCGTATTTTTTCAAATAGACACCCCCGCATGAATTTGCAACTTATGTCATCATAGTTTGCACCCTTTTTTATGAAACTTTGCAATTGGAAGTATGGGTCTAGAGGTAATATTTATGAAAATAGCCTATTGTTTCGGTATTTATGAATCACACTGCATATAAGTGGAATGCACATTCACCTTGGATTAAATCAAATTAAAAATTAATAATCTTGCGAAAAAGGTGCATTTAATTACTTAAAACTTGTCACAATATATATAAGTTGTTACTTATATATAAAAATCAGTTTTAAAAATTTGAAACTGCAATATCACACGCCGAGTACTTTCGATCACATCGTCATCGTCTTCAGGGTTGACTCGATTATATACTCTCGATTACTAAGTATATAATCGAGTCAGCCCTGAAGATGATCACGTCGTGATCGAAAGTACTCCGCGTCTGATACTGACGTTTTAAGTTTTTAAAACTTTTTCATATCTAGTAACAATTTTTTAATATTGTGACATCTTTTAAATAATTAAATGGACCTTTTTAGAAAGAATATTCATTTTTAATTGAATAAGGATCTGATAATTAAAAAAGATATATATATATATATATATATATATATATATATATATATATATATATATATATATATATATATATATAATCATAATATGTATATATATATATATTAATTATAAAGCAAAATCATGTCCATTATTGGCCCCACCAGTGGCCGAGAGGTTCTGCTCTCGAAGTTGGTAGACGGGAGGTGCTGGGTTCGATCCCAATCGCGCCCGTCGGCCTAATCGTTCGGAGTTTTCGTGGTTTTCTTCGAACCTTGGTTTTCCAAGCGTTAATACGGGTTAGGTTCCCTTAGAAAGACCCCCACGAAGGGCACTCCCCCCCATTAGGGCCTATATCCCTCGTGTTGATAATTGGCCGTCATACAACACAACCAACAACCAACCATGTCCATTATTAACGCTGGCGTCAAATTGACGGTGGCAACACCTGACAAATAAATTTTGCTTTTACTATAATTTGTTTAACTTCTAAACATCGCGTAATTTCGCAATTTTTACACCGTCGAATAGGAAAAATATATTCTTTAAAATGAAATTTCTCTGAAAACTGTGTCTGAATTTGCAGATATTTTAAGGTTTTTAAAATAATTTTCAAGCATGATTTTTTAAATACCTATCTCTGTCGCGTGCAGCCCGATTACGAAAGATTAACCCGTTTGCCCTTAAAAGAATATAAATATCTCCGCATTATTTTTCGGTTAATATTCCAGAAATTGCCGGTCAGTGACATATGTACTGTGAGTTGTATTCTGAATTAAGCAGAGTCTTTTTCAGTCGTTTTTGCACTAGAACGGTGGTTATTTATTTTATTTCTTGTAATTCCTTCGCATTTCGCAGAGAGAAATCTAAATCTGTTAAAAATATTGTTGTAATTTCTTCATTAAATTTATGTTGAAAATCTGGGTTCGGTTTGGAGTGAGACGTTGTATTTTCGGCTGTATAAGTAGATTGAGACCCTTGTTTGCTATATAAAACTCTTCGTATTCATAGACATTAGGTACAAACATTTTTAATATTTTGCTGAAATCGTATACTAATGTAAGATTACTTTCGTTTAATAAGATCTACGACTGTAATGTTACAACTTCATATCTCTTTACATTGTTAATGTAAATAATGTAAATGAACAAATTTCAAAATCCCCATCTTCCTATGTGTCTAGTTTCTTAGAATTCTGCCATTACGGTTTGGATCTGTTTAAATCTGTTCTCAAATCTAATTTTTACTCGCAAAAGTATTTAATTTGCAGGTGGTCTTAAGGTACTCTGTAGTTGAGCTGTTTCACCGTTTTCCTGTAAAGGCAGGAGATTTTTCAAAAAATGCTGTCAAATTAGGCGTTTAAACTGAATTTCCGGACGCGAACTGCCACAAGAAATGAAAAAGCTGCTGTTCTCAGAAAACAATCGCTTATAACTCAAGATACAATTCATTTATCGGAAAATGCAAAATAAATAAATAAATAAAATCGGTTACAAATTACTTTAATAATCATGCCTGCACGTATCATGCTTTATGTTTAAAAAATACTCAGTAAATGTTTCGGAAACGTTCGCGTTGTTGAGAGGGGGAAAATTATTTTTTTGAGAACTGCCTTAAGAACACTTAAAACCATTTACAACAACATTCTTATTTTTTCTTTCAAATGATTTTCTTTGAAAAAAAAAAAAAAAAAAAAAAAAGAACTATGTAAAAGGCGGTGAAAACAATATGTGCAGTCATTAATACTTTGATATTTATCAAAAAGAAAATGTATTACAGAACATTCAATTCATTTTAAAACGACACATATAGTATTTTCATATTTTAAAAATAATATGTCATTTCTCACTTTTCATAATAATAAAGTAAAAATAATAGTACAAAACCATTTAAAATAACTGAGCATTCACAGGTTTTAAGTGCAAATAAGAATAAAAACATTAAAACTTGTTTCGTCGTTTAAAATACATTTTATTATATTTATATATTTAAAATATATACCTAATTTAATTTTTAAACTGTGCCTTAACCCTTTCAGGTGCAAAGACCAGTAAAATTCTGAAATGATTGAATGGCACCAGAATTCACAAATTTATTTGAAAATAAGTAAATTTTTTTCTTTACGTACTTAATAAACGGAAAATTCTCATTCCTAGATTCTGGTACCTATGTCGCGTTTAGCGATTAAAATTAAGTGGTCCAAAAATGAACCACCGCCCTTCAAGTGTTAAAAGCAAATAAATAAAAAGATCTTGAAGAATTTCATATTTTCACTTTGAGCAAAGGGTCTTATTTTACATTTATTATTATGTAAACGTAGTTGATGGTTGCCGTATTACCCATTTGTTCGTTTTATTAAGTGTTACTGGTTTCCAAAGACTTTTAATATATATTTTTTTAATTTCACTATTTTAATTCTAACATTTAATAATGTAAATCATATTAATAGAAGAAAATGGTTAATAATCACAATAGCAAATTAATGCTAGTTTAGTTACTGAAACAAATATTATCAACCCATGGTCTTTAAATAGATATGGCTTTAATTTTTGCATAAAAAATCAAGAACTTAAAGAAAGCGAAGTAATTTATCTTATCTCCTTAGTATGCAATTTCGCTTACTCAATATCTTTAATTGTAAACTCATTTAATAAAATTTAATTTTTCATTTAATAAAATAAATTATCCAAATTTCATGTTTAATTTTTTTTACAGTAAGTAAATGAAGTAAGCATGTATCTTACTTCTGCTTAATTTGGATTCTATAGCGGGTGTTTAGCACTTTATTTTGCAGAACTTCACTCTTTCTTTCTTTCTTTCTTTTTTTTTTCCTTTTGGTAATTAGAATACAGTTTCGAAATGGATCAATTTGGAAACTGACTTGAATCAATAAAGAATGGTTTTATATACCTTATATTTTCTTTAAGTTTTAAAATAATTCTTTAAAAATAATTGAACACGTTAGTTATATTTATTTTTATTTATTTTTTATTTTATTTATTATTTTTTTGCGGTACATTTTTTCTTTATGAAAATTTTAATATAAATGCTACATATATTTTTTAATGGAATTCCGTCCCTCATTTTTATAAAGGCATATTGCATTGGTCAATAAATAACATAAGATAACAGAACACTGTAAAGCTATAATTACAGGGGTAGATGTAGGTTTTTTTTTTTCTTTTCTTGGGGCCCATTTTGTGAATTTTATTATATTATTAAAAGTTGAAATCCAATTATTCAAATTTGAACCAAGCATTAATTAATAAAAGCTTCTGAAAAACCCTTTTGCTAAAGTTTTCGTATCTGATGAAATGGCTTTATTTACAAATGACACACTTTAAAACGTAACAACATGATAAAAAAATAATAAACAGTAGTAAGTTTTTATGGAAAGGAATTTTATGAAGAGGCTCAAAAAGAATTTGGGAAGGAGCCTGTTTTATTAAAAGGAATTTTGGGAAGGGGCCCATTTTATTAAATTCATTTTTGTGAAGGAGCCCATTTTGTTAAATTCATTTTTGTAAAGGGGCCTGTTTCATTAAATAGATTTTTGTGGAGGGGCCCTAAATAGGCCTCATATTTTGCCTGGATCGACCCCTGAATTATAATAAAGCTTTGACCTACATTTTGGAATATAAATATTTATTCGACCTATTTTAATAAAACTGGAAACATCCATGATAAAAAGCGTATTAAGCTAATAATAAACTATCAGATTTTTAATTTATGCAAATTCTAAGGGACATTTTTTTCAATTAACAATGCGTATAAAATTATTAGATTTAGATACACAACAACTTAGCGTAGCTCTAAAAGGAAGAAAGACAATCCATTAAAAATTTCATTGTAAAACAAGTGTGATGTGATGTTTTGACAGTAGTACTTTAGGATTAAGTGTTATAAAAGATAAAGTTTTATTATGTTCGATAGCCGATGGCGAGCCATAATATTTATTTGGAAGGAATTTTAAAACATTATAAATGTACATATAAAAGAGAATATATTTTTAATAGGTTTAATATCAATTAATAATAGGCGATGGTTTTAAAAATACACTATAAGAAGGAACAATCAAATATGTTTAAGATTAATTAGTAATCAGCGATAATTTAAAAAATACACTACAAGAAAGAACAATCAAATATAATTTTTGTTACTTTTTAATGCGAGTCTCGAAAAACGACCATTTTTCGTTGTGATCAGTTGCGGTTCGTGACTGGAATTTGTAGGGCGCTACATGCATGGCTCCTACTTTTATTCCTTTTATTTACCACTGTGTTTTAATAGAAATCTTCGCCTTATTTAATCTTAGAAATTTCACTGTTAAATAAGGAGAAGATTTCTATTAAAATGCTGTGGTAACCAAAAAGCATAAAAATTTAAGCCATGCATCCTAAGAAGCCAGTCACGAGCTACCACTAGTTGTGATGTTTATAATGATCAGAATAATGTTTAATGTTCTTTTATAATGGCATAAATGAATTATGTTGTGTTGTGACGGTTATGTATGCAAGAATGTAAGTGGTTTAAGTTACGAAACAAAAAATTTAAAGAATACATGGCTCAATATGGTACTTTTTGATATTTTAATTAATATAGCTCCACATAGTTGATTTGATGGGATATCAATGATATAAGTGTAACAGGCAACTAATTATGAATTTGTACCACATGTATTCTGGACAGGCGCCTCACAAAAGGATTTCGAACTAATTGATTTATTAAAAAAGGAAAAGTGATACAAGTCATTCTTTTAAACTGTCCTCTGGAAAAATAAAATAAAATTTGTGTATTATACCAAAAAAGAATCCAAAACTTTCGTCCGGAAATCAATTAAAAACACAAAATTTTCCGGCCACTTCTGAAAGATACTTTTTGTTATAAATGAAAATGTAAATATTATTTTCCTTTGAATCTTAATAAGAATATCTGAATGCTTTATGCATTTAATGATAAGAATGATTTAGTGAAAGCGTTGTCAAAAAATAAATGCATCTGGATTTGAAAAAAAAAAAAAAAGGACATATATGCTATTATGAGCGCGATCGCCAAATTTTCCCCTACATCTCCATCAGTACTATTTGCATAAACCTAAAACTTTCATTCTTTTGCCGAAATGAAATGAATTCTTCCAAATTTAAAAGTCAAGTTATTGAAGGTGCACTATAATTCATCAAAGAGCAGTGGACGATTAATTCATTTATAATTTTTTATATCAAACAGTGGGTATAATTAGGTATATACTTGCATTGTACCATTCTTTCATTAAGTTGGAATGTGGAGAATTTTTGTTCGAATATTTGTATTAATTAAAGATAAGATCGTTTCAACGTGAGCTCAAGTCTAGGTATTAGTTAATATAATTTTATTTTCTCACTTTGTTGTCACATCGGATTTTTATTTTATGAGACACTTTCTATATAGGAACTTAACACTTTAGTGCGCAGCTTTGCATATATGCAAACAACACTGTTTTGAATTTAATATATTTTTTTACTCAGTATACCTAATTCACATCAGAAAATTAAAGTGGCAATATTTGCTTTGATTAATAACAGACATTCCGTACTTAAATAAAGCGAAATTAATCATTGAAACTTTCTGGTGTAAAGTCAGATTCTCTGAACTACGTAGTTTCTAGAACGTATTCTATCATGGGATTTAAAGGGTTAAAGGTTAAGTTTTATAAAGTAAATAATCATATAAAATAAGGTATTTGGAGACATACTTATTAAAATATTTACTAATTTGCAATATTTTAGCGTAAAACAGCCATACGACAGTAGTTTTTACTTGTATTGCATATATGCAACAGAAGAAAAGATTGACAAATTATATGAAAAATGTATCTCTGATTTTTTTCCCATTATTTTTCCTGTGTAATAAACCTTTCATAGAATCGTATATAATTTTTTCGAAACAAAATAAAAAATCACGCGTTTAAGGGTTAATTTAAAGTGTTTTGTTCTGGTCTTGAGGTGTTCTCCATTGTGCAGAATATATATATATATTGGTTATTTTACAAATGGTTAAATTAACTGTTAAGCAAGATTATGAGGTATACATAGCAATGGTTAGTACTAATTTTCTGTTTGGTTAAAATTTGTTCATTAAATTATTTTATGATTTTTTTTAAGGTTCTGTTGTAACTGTTATTGCTACTTTAAAGTTTATATTTTAAGACTTTTTCATTCATAATTTTTTTTTAACCATTTGGAAAAATGGTTATTGTCCTCGTCAGAGTAGGAAATCAAAAGCATATATGACGCTTTTTATTGGTTGAATCAGCATTTTATTCGTTTTCTGATTGGTATACAGTAATTTATATTTCCCTTTACTTTCAACAGAGATGGATACTTCTGTTGCCACTATGACAAAAAAGTAATAAAAACTACAAAAAAAAATTAATAACTCAGAAACAAATTGAGATACAGCTTTCAAACAAATTGCATTTAAAAGTACATTTTTTTTTCTCTATAAAACGGTGTAAAAAGTAATATTGTGGGATGTTTTGAAGTTTAAGAATGAAATTTCATTTAAAATTGATCGTCAGATTTCTTGGAAATATGACGATAAAAAAGCCTTTTCCCGAACAGCCAATGAAATGCTTGGATATTACGTAAGTTTCAGGATGTACGTTTAAGGAAATCTGAGGATTCGCCGGCGATTTTTGTCGCTTGCAATTTTTACGTGTAATAACACTATTAAAGTTTAATTCATGGCATACGTAATGTATGATAAACTCCGTGCGATTTTTATGTCTTAAATTTTAGTCTTCGAAAAAATCATTTTCCAAATGGTCGTGGTAATTTGTTAAATTGCTTTTTTTATTTTATTTTATTATTTTTTATTTTTTTTTTTACATTTGGTATCGCAGTTGATCGGGCAATTTGAATAAAGCAATTAATACTATTGGCATGCTTTGCTCAAACAGAAATCAATTCCGTTTTACTTATATTGTGGAATATAAGACTTTAGACATCTAGACCTTTTTTGTGAATTATCGTGCATTTAATATCAGTTAGTTCATCTTGTTATCACTTAACAGTCAGGCATGCAATCGAGTATCTTTTTTTCTTTTGGAAAATCGGCTTTGGTGTATGGCTTGCGACGCTGTTAAAAGTTTTTATTCTTTGCTGTCAATGTCACATCTGACTTTCATTGCTTTCCATTATTGAGTACAAAAATTTATTTTATTACGTAGCCTAATTGGCATGGAATGCACTGTATCTTTAAAAGATTCTGAAATAAGTTTATTTTTATTTTTTATTTCTTGTCAATTGAAATGTAATCTATTTTGTAGAAACGGTTTCGATCTTCAACCTTTAAGCATGTGCAAGCTTTTATTGAAAAGTCTCCTAAACTATTCAAAATATTGTTATACAGATTACACTTGTAAGTTCAGGAAGAATCATAGATTTAAAATTTCTAATTTAAAAAAAAGTCTGTTACTTACTAAAATACCTTAAAATCTGTCTGTAAAGTGGTTAATTTATTAATCTCTTTGTATCTGTCCAGAGTTTATAGAGTTTCCTCTGACACACACATATTTACTGCTGCTCTTTGTGCAACATATTCGTTAAAAATGTGCATAATATTTATTTTGAATAAATGTACAAAACTCAAATTATTTTTCTTTTAACTGTCTTTTTATCTTGCTTTATGATTTTTAGTTATCATTCGAACTTATACACAAGCAGTTAACAAAATTCTTCACGGTGTGAAAATTTCATTAAAACAATTTATTTTTACTTAAGTTTTAGCTGCATAATGGTCGAATATTTTAATGACACACTTTATAATTTTGAAAACAACAAAGCAATAGTTAAACATTTTCATCTTTATCGTGTATTAATATAAATAAATAAACGAAGTGTGAATATGCTGTGCAAAGTACATCAGAGCTATTTATTCTTGTCCCCAGTAAAGAAGGTCAAGAATTCCTCGTCCATGGATTGGTACTTCTCACTCCCTCCGATCCTGAGCGAGAAAAAGCAAGTGTAATTATTAAAAACACGTGGGTCCCGTTTACAAATCGAATAATCGTGATCGCTTGCCTGCCTCTAATTGGCGTTAGCGATATTGTTTTCGCGCCCCCCAGAAAGTTACGCAGTCTAGTAGCTACTTACCTGCCGATCAGGGCGTGCGATATGGCTACAATGAATTCGATCCTGTGTCTTATCAAAGCTTATCATCATTCGTTCTGCCACTACAAATGTAACGATGCGAACCGAAAACAGCAATAGATGCCCATGTTCAACCAAACGGTCCGCCAATTTGTTATAGCGTAAAAGCTCACGGTTTAGCGGAAGATCGTGACCCTTTCTTTGTCTCGGAATTACAGGTTTCGAGACTGTTTGTGATTCCTTTGATACTGTTTATTCTCCTCAGCTTTTATAAAAGCAATTCAGCCCACTAACCGATACTCTTCTGTGACTCAAGATATTAGTCATAAGTGCTTATGTATAGTCTTGGAAATGCAAAGATGGTGTTGCCCGCAAGTTTAACCATCATATATTACCCATAGTGTAGACATTAATGTACTCACTTTTACACTTCTGAAGAAATAAATAAGGGCTTAACAACTAAAATACTTTATTATTATTATAACTTGTGAATTTTTATAAATGATGCAGTTTGCATTGGGAACTAAATAAATATTAGTAAAATATTGAATATGCTATTTTCTAGTAGTTAATATAAGAAGTAAAATCACTGCTAATTAAGCAGCTGCTCATTTTTATCGTAACAACATATCCAAATGATTATACACTATATAGCCATAAATCACAGGGCACTTTCAATTTTAGGCATTTTGTCGAATATTTAAATATATACTTGTCGGATTCTTCTGGAACTTCATGATTATAAAGCATACGTTTCTCCTCGTATTCATCAACGTCGATTCGATAAGGACAATTAGGGGGCCAAAAAATAAAAGAAAAATAATATTTGGGATCACCTTGCAAAATAAAATGCATGAAATGATCTATTACTACAAATATGTGGATATTGTACAATATGTGTATTTATTTGTGTAAGAATAGCACGTACATTCATGGAGATAAGCAATTTTTTTTTTTAAGTTCAAAAAATTTTTGCATGTTTTTCGTTTATATCATGCATGGTTTCCAACCAAATTTAACGTCAGTTTCAGGAAATTTGGCAAAATTGTTAAAAACAATATAGTGCAATTGACATATAAATATGTTAAACATTTGATGAGATATGAGCAAGTGTAAGAAATATTTTTTATCTGCGTGTGCACGCATAATAAAGATTGTTTTTTCATGATTTAATAATCAACTCTATGGAGCAATTCATATAAAAAAGCCAGTCAAATATCGTGCAAATTCAGGAAGATATCGGCCATAGAGTGATCCGATTTTTAGTTGCTCTCTAAAAGCAGCTGAATGATAAGGGATTTTCCACAAATTCTTATTTTTTATTAACTGACTTTCAGCAAAGGACTTCCTATTTAATGAACGTCAATGAGTAGATTTGGAACACATGCTTCGATTTTGATACCTCTTTTTTACTTTGAATAGGCTCATTCTGGTGGTTTTTCAAGAAGAGCTATAAGCATCAATAAAAGATAATAATAATAATAATAAATGACAATTTATGGTAAATCCCTTATCATTCAGCTGTTTTTAGAGAACAACTAAAAATCAGCTCACTCTATCGCCGATATCTTTCTGGATTTTTTATGTGAGATGCTCCATAGAGTTGACTATTAAATCATGAAAAAAATCTTTTAACGTTTGCGTATGCGCAGATAAAAAAGAAATTTAATACAACTAACATTTAATATACTTATATTCCAATTGCACTACATGGTTTCTACTACATTTTGCCAAATTTTCTGAAACTGGCGTTAAATTTGGTTGGAAACCCTGCATGATAAAATCAAAAAACATTCAAGAATTTTTTGAATAAAAAAAAAAAAAAATCGCTATATATCTATGAATATACGTGCTATTCTTACACAAAAGAATACACATATCGTATTGTAAAATATCCACACATTTGTATGCTGTAGCCTTAGATCATTTCGTACATTTTATTTTACAGGGTGATCCCGAATATTATTATTTTACTTTGATTTTTTGTTGCCTCCCCTAATTGTCCTCTTCATCAAATCAACGTTGATAAATATGAGGTCAAACCTATTTTTTGTAAGCTTGAAGTTCCAGAAGAATCCGACAATATCTTTAAATATTCGCCAAAATGTCTAAAATTGAAAGTGTCCGGCGATTAATGGCTATATAACGTAGGCATATAATTCAACTATATTGAGTTAATATACGTGTAAATAATATGAAGATGTTTTTATAACAATATATCTAAAAATTTAAAGGAGGTAGGAAATTCGATAAAAAGACAGGCCTGCATAAACAGAAAAAGTCTTTTTTAAATTAAATATGCAAGGATTAGAAAAAACATATGCATGATTCTTGTGGGGTAAACAAATAAAGAAATTTGAACTTTTTTAGTTTTATTTTTGTGTTCTGTGTGCAGTCAATTTTGCTTTATTGCGTTTCCAGCTTTTAAATGCACATTATAGTATAATACGTGTGACATAAACGATTGACGATAATAACCTTATAAATGATTTCTTATGATAGTTGAAAATGAAATATGCCTATAATAATAATAATTTTAAATCAAACATCGCTGACAATAAGGGGACAAGGACGGTATTTTCAGTTCTCGAATAGGGCAGCAAAACACCTAGATACGGCCTGTTACTTACAGGGCTGCCATTGGTCCGTTTTTGAATAGGAAATAGTTTTTCAAACATTAACTTTGGTGGTAGGTTCTACAACATTTGCAATAGAAATATACCACGAAGGTAAAAAGTATACCAGTCTAGAAGATATGAACCACTGAGACCCCTTGGTAAGTACTAAGTATTGCAATGAATAACTTCATTCCTTGAGAAGTTTTTAATAAAGATCTTTTTAGATTCTTTCATGTCCGAGGAGAAAATTAACAGTTTCAGGTTGCATTAGAAGCTCATAATTCAACTTAAACTGGAAAGGAACGGAACTATTACTTGAATACAAGGAATTACTAATGTAAAGAAATATTAACGAAGAATTTTATAGAATTATGCGGTACAGAAATAGCTTTAAAACAATATTTCATTTACTTCTTCGGTAAAATGATACGCTAGATAGTAAAAATCAAGTTTTTTAATGAATTTTTTTTTCCCTAATGACTTCCTCAATTATGATGCTCCTGATTTACCTCAATTGTTATAAATTCTTACTGTTATACATATATTAAATCTTTTCTATTATAAATGCTAAAATAATAATTTTCGTCTTATTTTTTTGATAAATAAATATAATTAAGAAATAGCTTATTTTTATTTTTAGTTACTTCAGAAAGTAGACGTGCGTAGGTTCTATGATCGGATTTACGTCACTGTAGTCTGCATAGTTAGAAATCTTAATTTGATTGAAAGATTCATGATAGCATTGTTTGGATAAGATGAACAAATTCGATGCGACTTCTCACACAGCACCGAATATTAGCAGTCATTTATTCCATTAATCATCCTTACTGAGACGATTACATTATACAGAATTATTGACCTACTAATCATTAATTAATAGTATGTTATAAACCATCCATGGTAAATTTTTGCGCACTGAAAATTAATTCAAAGGGGATAGATTTTCTGATTTTTTTATTATGTTGCATTTTCCAATTTCTTCATCTTAGATCGTAAATGACATTAATAATTGTCAATACCATTCAAACTTTATAACCTTATAAATTACTCATTAGATTATTCGCCTTCTTTAGTTTGCTGCGCATAATTTATGATACTCGATAATTATTGCCTCTAGCAGACTTCAAACACCATACTAGAAAACCAAAATGATGAATAAATAAATAATATAGTATAATATAATATAAAATAGATTAATAAAGGGGGGGGGGATGACTCTCAATGTCTCAGGCTTATATGCTACTCAATGTTTTCTAAAGAAAAAGAATTGATCGGATATTTTGAGGTTAATTTATCAGCTTTGGTTAATGCTGCTTTATTTATCATGGGAGGACTAGACTAAATTAAAAAAGTATATAAATTCTGGATTAATATCCTGCTTTAATTGTCAAAATACTTTTACATTATATATTTCATAATTTAATTAGACGTTTTCTATTTTCAATTCTCAATTTTTTCTTCGTAATTTTGCTCCTCTTTTGATCGGGTATAAATAAAAATATACGATTGCAATGGAAATGCAATCTAAAACTCAATTACCCAAGTTTAAAAGTCAACTGAATTATTGCTGTTTCTAAATTCTTGAAATGCAATTGAAATAAATCTTTTCATTCTTACTTTACGCAATGGCATATTACTAGTATAGGTAAGATAGGTAGTATAGGTACCGCCGAGATTAGTAACGAATAGTGGAATTCTCACAATTTAAAATTTTAGAACATAAATGCTACCACGTTTTATTAGTAAAATATTTTTAGATTCTATCCCAGTAAAATAAAATTTAAAATTCCAATTAATTTAAAATACTTTTGCAGTCATTCTTCAGTAACATCCAAAGACCTTGTGATTTTTTGAAAAAAATAAATATTGATTATTAATTATTAAACTATTAAAGTATCACAACTCTAATAAAAAGTAATTTTATAAGCTGAAAATGTTTATGGCTATATAACAGAGCAAATTTTTATCATTTTAATAAAACATGTCATATTAAAATGTTTTCTTTTTTTTCTTTCTACCAGATTTTTTTTTTTTTTAAGTGAAATACATTCATTATTTTCTTCTTTCCTCAAAAGGGACTTATTGGTTACGATTCTGTCCATTCTTAGTATCTCACTAGAAACTAAAAGAAAATCTGAAATCTTTTTTGATACTTTTATCCTGGATAATCCAAACAAACAATTAGAATTTTAAATTTTCTTCAGGAAGTAGCCCAAGAATCACTCAAGACTGGCGAAACAAAAAAGTTGTTGACCACCTTTTTGAGTCAATATGGCGCCGTGTTGGCCGATATTTGTTGATTTTAGTACACAATGTCGGTGACGCCCTTTTGAACGCCTTTAGATTCGGTTCTTTCTTTTACTTTTCAGAAAGAATAAAGAAGTATGTAAAAGAATTTTGCCGTTTTTTCTTGCTGTTAAAACAACCATTTTGCGTTTCTCAAATATTTTACTCAATATTTATTTCGTTTGAATTATGACTAATATTTATCTTTAAAACTTTCGACAAAGGTGAAAAGTGTTTTTTGAATTCGATTTGTCTGCCCGTCTGGCCGCCTGCCCGTGCTTTGACTCTCGTAAATATACTCGGATTGCCATGTAATTTTTATATGTTATTGAAGTTTATTATATAATATTTGGTACTGAAAATAAAGTGCGTAGCATTTATAGTTCGTTTACAGGGGCTCACAAAAGAATTCCGTTCCATTAGGGACTATGGGAAAAAATCCTTTGCGGTGAATTTTATTAATGTTACGATATTTCATTATAATATATCTTAATATAATATCAGATTGATATGCACCACTGAAGGAATCTACAACATGCTTTCTTCGGAGTATAGAATAAGTAGCCTTTATAATTCATTTGCAGTGACGCACAAAAAAAAAATCCGTTATATTATGATCTATGAGGAAAATCGTTTGAGGTGCATTTTAATGGTGTTATGTTTGTTTAAATATAATGAAATTAAAAGGATCACAAGGACTTAGGTACACTACAACATGTTTTCAATCGATTATAGTGTGCGTAACCTTTAATTTACAGTGACACATATAAAATTCAGTTACAGGGCTGATTATGGTCGATAACTACTGGATGTGCATTTTTCGCTGTGGTGTGCATTTTTAAACTAATAGCATCTGATTTTTAGTGCATTACGTTGTGTGTATAAATTCCATAGATCATAGTCAAGGTTGCACGAAAACAATTGCATGAATTACCGGATATGGGCAGGAATTTCTAAACATGGATTTTTGCTCAATTAATGTGGGGGTTTAGAATTGCTCTTTTACGTATATCATTTTATTTTATGAAAAAAAAAATGTAAATTCTTAATAATATTTTGTTATTGTTGAAAAAGTGTTCCGTAATCTATGTCCAGTGCAGGGTTTTTTTTAATTATTATAATTGAAAGAGTGTCTGGAAGTATACGTTATGTTATGTTACAAATTAAGCCTATGTTATAAATTTAAAATTTTACAGAAATGAGGAAAAACTATTAATAAATTGATTAGCGAAGTCTTGAGCACTTAGTGCAACATAAGCACACTTCATCACCCTCCACTTTTGCCTTCATCCTGAGCATTGACGAGTATAATAAAAATATTTAGGTGTGTAAGGAAAGCAATAATATATATATATATTTATTTTATTGTTTTAATTTTTTATTTAAAGTGAAAAAAATTGTATGTTCTGAAATTGCAATTTTTCATTACTCATTCCATATAGACCCCTTTCTAACAAAAAACCCAACATTTCAAAATTTGTAACATCATTTGTAACCTTCTTCCAAAAACCCATTCAATTAGATTTGGTAAATGTTTTATACAAGTAGATATTTTGAAGAAAATATCCTCATATTAGGAATAATTTTTAACTTTAATTCTGAAAAAAATCATTATTTAACCCTACTGTTCTGTTCGGGTCTATTTGATCTGAAACACTTTTCAATATTTTCTACACATTTTATGTCATTACTTAATAAGTGTGATATGTGATCCCTATGTAATTTTTAGATATATATATATACTTATCTCTATATTTTTAAAAATAGTTCTTTAAATTCGCATAGCAAATGCGAACAGAACAGCAGGGTTAAGTGAATAACTAGTTTAATAATATTGTTTTCCTCCATTAAAAAGCATTGTTGGTTAATTGTGGAAAAGAATAAACTTGAATATGCTTATCGCTTTCTAAGAACAAAATTTACAGTAGAAAAAAAAATAAAACATTCTACATTATTTAATCAGAAGTTTTTTCCAGAAAAAAAAAATGAAAATAACCATCCGACTGGAAATTGTGCCTTTAAAAAATAAGGCTTAGGGGTCGCCTTCATAGTAAAATCGTAACAAATCTTAAATCTTTGATACGAACACCTAATTTTGACATCATATTTAGATATTTGGATATTTAGGTACATTTTATCATTGGATACCACGTAGGAAATCATTCGATCAAATAATTTAGGAATTATGAAGGTTTAAAATTTGGAACTCCTAATGGATCAATGGACCAATTCAATGATCCAGTCGAATGGTTATTTCCGTTTTTATGTTACAATTTTGAGATTAAAATGTATGGTGTGTTATTTTTCTTTCTTTCTTTCTTTTTCTTTTTTGGCGTTTGTGCATGATTAACTGAACTTGCAAGTCATCAGTTTTGAAAATTGCAGCTATGTGTAAGGACGTTATCTAGATATATCAAACTATTACTAGGAATAACAGTATAAGTCATAGCTTCACAAAACTGCCTGTAAATAGTACTAGAAGATATTCTTCTTCATTGTAGATTAGAGCGTTTCTATGTTTTTGAATATTTAAGAAAATGCGACCTACACCGATATCACTTTAACCGCCTCAATTGTGACACAGCAAAAATGCTACTACTTTAAACTACTTTTTACTTACCTAATTTGATGAAAATTTAAAATACAAACATGCTTTAAAGAAATTGATTTTAATATTTAAAAGGAAGGCTCATGAAGGCTCTTCATTACAGTCTGTTATATTAGATAAAATTTCTTGTGTTTAATCTGCAACATCCAAAGTGATATGAATTCTCTTAACATCTAGAATGTTTAAGATTAAAAACGAGATATTAGGCCGTCATAACAGTTATCCATTATACTTCCATTGCTTTATGATGGTTTCACACTAAGGTTCTGTCTGTCTGTTTTCCCCAATTCAACGCTTCATATTTTATGATTTTATCCATCCATCTTCCTCCTGGTCTTTTCATTGGTCTTTTCCAGTTTAGCCAGATCAAATCAAGAACAGTCCTTGTCCATCCGTCATCATTCATTCTTGTTCTGCATCCTGCATGCATCTTCTTGAGTTCCATTATGCATTTCATTACTTACAATTCTGTCTCTCTTCTTAGAAACAGACCACTTCAAATTTTTTCCTACGATTATCGTTATAGCTCTTAAACTCGATCATTTGTCTCTTTGAATTTTCCTTTTAAAGGTTAAAGCCAAGAGAAAAGATGAAACCGGCATGTGTTTATAGTATTTTAGTTATTTTAATCTATTATTATTTCCTAATGCATAACAACCGTCTGTTTTGTAGGCGAGAATTCTCTATTATAAACAGGGATAGTTGAGCTGAATTATGACAGATGAGAAAAATAAAATTTTATAATTATTTTTAAAAGAAGCTTTACGTTGACACTAGAACACCCAGCAGGAGCCTATTCGACTTCGACTAAATGATTAAATGTCGATTAGAACAAAAAATTTCTTCATAAAAATAATTTAAATATAAACCACACGGAAATAAGTTAAATAAGTAAGTTCAATAGTTTTAAATAAAAATTCTAGTGTAAAATATATTTATAAAGATTGAGTAGCATTTCCGGGCATTCTAGGGTAAAGCTTAATTTTATGTGGAAAAAAAAATATTTGCTTCCATATTTGTCTTTATGTAAGCAAATTATACAGTGACATTTCTAATTTTGTTCTAAAGTGATTTTAATTATTGGTTAGATATCACTATTTTAATTGACAGTATCTTTTTCTATACCATTTTTTCACTGGAAGTGTTATATATTAACTTGCGGTTTTTTTTTTTTTTTTTTTTTTTTTTTTTTTTTTTTTTTATGTTAATGCAAAGATTTTGAAATAAATTTTATGTTGCAATTGTAATAAAAACGAATGTCTGTAAAAATTTTAATAGAACTGTTTAAAGAAGGACCGTGTTCTATATATTAAAAAAGCTGCCAAAATTAGTGACTGTTTTTTATTGTAAAATTTATAGTATTAAAGTCATTTTTGCAGTTAACTTTCACAGAAAATTTCTAAACTATTTCCGCTTAAATTTCTTATTTTTGCTTTACATTTTTCCGCAGATATAGTTATTATTTTAGCCTTTTATTCAAATCATCCTATAATTTTTGAGATTTTATACAAAATTATGCATTTTTTTTCAAACAGCAAGTTATAAAAAAAAAAAAAAAAAAAAAAAAAAAAAACCCTTCAATATTCCTTGTACTGATATGGAGTAATGTTTTAAACGTTTGAGGGGCTATGGTATATTATTTATACAACTTAAATTTAATCTCCAACTGCCAATATTGTACTAGAATTTTCGAATAAAAGTTTGCTTTTTAACGCAAAAAAGAAAAGAAGAAAAGCATTTATTTATTTTCAAATACATTTCTTCGTAAATTCTGCTTGCTGTCAATCATTTCAACATTTTAGCAATATAATTACTTTGTCCCTAAAAGGGTTAAAGTTAAGGAAAGATTATTTTATACTAACATTGCACCTAGATTTTTACTTTTTCCTCCTTTTTTGAAGTTTTTTCTTGTAATATTTCATCTTACATTCAATATTTGATAATTGTGTTTTTATGTATATCAATCAGTATTGCTAAAATGAAATCATATTCCGAACATTTTGTTGCAGTAGAAGAATCTGACATTTTTCAATTGCAATTCCTTAAAAAAAAATTCAGATTGCTTGAAAAAATTACCCAGCGATTGTGTTCCAATGAATGCAGCAATAAAGCACCAATTTATTCTTGCAAAGAGTTAGAATGAAAGAGATCTTCACCTTGTTCTCTTAGTTTAAATACTAGTTTAATCACTATTCACATCACACATAACAGTAAGATAATAGTAATAGTATTCCTGACTACAATTGTCCTTTTGTAGTTTTTAATTTGCTTCTAAAACATGCATAATGAAATTAAATGAATTCTTGTTCCTTAAATTCCTTGTTAGTATAATGAGCTGATCACTTATAAAAGTATCGAAAACATCCGATTATTTTGTGTAAATATAAACCTTTATTCACAATAAAAAAAAATTAATTTACTTTGGCAGTTTTGTTTCTTTTTAACACTTTCCAACGAAGTTGAAAAGTGTTTATGAATTCGGTTTGTCTGTCCGTCTGTCCACGCTCTAACTCCCGTAAATATACTCGGATTTTCATGCAATTGATAAAGGTTATTTAGGGTCACCAAAGCATGTTAGTATTGTAGATGAAGTATCTAGGATTAATCGTAACAAATTTTTTCATTTTATGCATAACAATGGTTCGAAATATGAAGATCCTGGTCGCGCTACTCTCTCTCTCATGTCTATATATACACATTTGCTGTTATGATGAACATTTTTATTGGTATTTTAATTTTCAATATTTTTTTATCTGACAAATCCAGATGCAACGTTTACTTTAGATATCGGTTGACTTAAAGTCAGATTGTATATCTTTTTAACACTTTCCAACAAAGTTGAAAAGTGTTTATGCATTCGGTTTGTCTGTCCGTTTGTCCACGCTCTAACTCCCGTAAATACACTCGGATTTTCATGAAATTGATAAAGGTTATTTAGAGTCACCAAAGCATGCTTGGTATTGTATATGAAGTATGTAGGATTAATCGTTCATTTACAGGGACACTCAAAATTATTCCATTACATTATGGTATACGGGGAAAAATCGTTTGCAGAGCATTTTAATGACATTATGCTATTTCAAATGTATTGAAACTGGTATAAATCACTGAATTTCACTACGATCATGTTAGAACAGGGCATTCATAGCATTTTTTATACATTTACGAGGACACACAAAAGAAATCTGTTACAGTATTGCCTTTGAGTAATAATTGCTGGAGTGTAAGGTTTAAAAGTCGGTATTTAAAAGCGCTTTTAAATTTAATTAATTTTTTGCATGTTACTCGTTATATATAAATTCTATATCACATATACAGGGCTGCATAAAAGTATTCACATACCAGGACGTCCTTATTAAAGAAAAATTAGTGGAGAGACATTTTCAACTGAAGCACATGTATTTAGTGAACTAATTTTTTTCATGCATGCAGCCAGCAGATACAAATCTATATATCATATACAGGGCTGGTGAAAAATTTCGGATAATTTTCCGATTGTAAATGGGAACAGCTTACATTGGGTTTTGAAATGTGTTATGCGTTTCCATATGGTTGAATTAGACGTAATATTTTAATTTTTTAAACGTTGAAGTTTTGTTACATTATTCTGATCATGTTGGAAAGTGTTTTACAATCTATGCTTGACACATGATCTTTTCTTTCTTGTTTTTCTTTTTAATACTTTCCAGCGAAGTTAAAAAGTGTTTATGAATTCAGTTTGCTGCCTGTCTGTCCGTGCTCTAACTCGCGTAAGTATGGTCCAATTGTCATGAAATTCATAGATGTTATTGGGTATCAGTGTGGTATCGGTATTGAAAATTAAGTGTGTAGCATTTGCGATTCATTTACAGGGACACTCAATAGAATTCCGTTACATTACGGTCTATGGGGAAAATCGTTTGCAGTGAATTTAAATGAATTACACTGTTTTAAACATATTGAAATTTATATAGATCACTGAGGTGTACTACACGGCCCTTACTGTAGAATAGGGTGTTCATAGATCTGATCGCTCATTTACAGGGACAGACAAAAAAGATTGACTGCACAAAAAATCGTAAAATAATTGAACATTTGAAGGCTATGAACAATATTTAATGGTAGTGCGTTTTTAGTTGCGGTACGCGTTTTTAAATCCAACTAGTTTTTTTACAATACTCGCTGTGTATAAATTCTACAGATCAATATACAGGGCTGCACAACAGTTTCCAAGTACAGTCGGGAAACATAAAAGTAAACACCCCTACTAACTTCTCAACAAATTATCGTAGAAGAAAGTTACTGGTACCGAACGATTGGAAATAAAGTCAACTTTTAAATGATGTATATAAAATTTGCTTAGGGGTGCATCTACATATTGAAACGAACCCAAACTTCATTTTTTTTCAATGGCAATACCCAATTTTAACACGATATTTCAATTATTCAGTTCAAACTATGCCTTGATACCAAATTTTAAGTCATTTGAATGATAATTTTCTTAATTATAAACATTCAAAATTTAGTGTTTCTAATGTGCATTTTCATATTTTTATTAATATCTCTTTTTGTGTAGCAATAATACTAAAATACCCAAACATAAATACGCTGAATTTGCAATTTTTATAATTTTATTATATGAATTATGAATTATGAAATTAATATTCGAAAAAATTATGAATTGCAACCTGCAATTTTTTTGATGGATTTAGATTTATTAAGTCCTGCTTTATGGAAATCTAAAATTTCACATTTTTCTTCCAAGTAGTTTTCAAATTATGCTTAAAAAACGGCAAAATGATGGTTTAAGGGGCCGTCTATGATAGAAGTGACTATATATTTTGAAATTTTCTATGCTATCCTGTAATGTAGCTGTCTTCAATGGCTACTTGAGTGGCGCTTAAGATGTCTTGACAGGAAGAGGGCTCTCTCGGTCAACAAAAGAGTACTGAACTTCAATTTGGATACAGTCCCTAAAGTACGCTTGTTTTAAAATAATTATTTTCTCGGAAACTTATTGTACGAATTGAAAAAAAAAAAAAAAATTAGGTTAATTGAAGAGCGTAGAGATCATTTATGCTGTCAGAATTGGGTACTGCTATTGAAAAAAACAAAGTTATGGTTCGTTTTAATAGGTAAATGGCCCCCTAAGCAAATTTTATGTACATCATTTAAAAGTAGACTTTATTACTAATCGTGTGGTACCAGTAACTTTCGTCTACGATAATTTTTTGCAGAGTTAGTAAGGGGTGTTTACTTTTCTTTACCACGACTGTACAATGTGCATTTAAGTTTATTCGCGGAAATTGCTGAATGGAAATTTTCGAATTGATTTTTCAATTTGTGCTGTTCGTTTAATTGAACGAAATTTTAGCATACTATGTAGTATATATAAAAATTTATAGATCATATACAGGGCTGCACAAAAAAAGGATATTTTTCCAACTATTGATGGTAATAATAGAAACTGGGTTTTCAAATGCGTTATCCGTTTTTCAAATTGTTTATTTAATAAACAGTAATAAAATTTTTTTACAGTATTCTGAATGCGTTGGAAAGTGTTACATAATCTATGCTTTCCGCATGATTTTTCAACTTGAATTGACTTTGTTCAGACACTGAACGTGGTTGCAAAATAATTAGGATCCTTAAATGACTGTATTTGTTACGTTTTATATTTCATTCCATCTGAAGCCATTCCAGTTTTCTTATGCATTTGGAACTATTTTGGGGTGGGGGGATTCAAAAGTCATCAATTGATCGCTGACATGCGTAGGAAAAGAATTCAATGATTGGTTCTGACAAAACGATGAATGAGTTTTTCTTTTCTTTCGTAGAACTAAATTATAACTTTGTATTAAATAACTTTTACTTTGGTGTCATTCTATAAAAGTTAACAAAATGATACAGTTTAGACTGGTTTTTTATTTCCTTTTTAAGGATAATCCTGTTGTTGGAAATGAGAAATTTTAATTAAAATTTTCATTAATATTTAATAGATATTTGCTTTTACATAATGTTTATGTCTGTGTTTTTTAACTGCATTTATCATCCTCTTTCAACTTCTGTTGGCTCATTAATTTCTATGTTTAATGTTTTGTTTTGCGTAATTTTAAATTAAGACACCGTGCTTTTTTTTCTTTTTTTCTTATCGCAAATAACTTTATAAAAAGCTATGTGTATAATATTTTCTTAAGAGAATATTGCACTGCGGTTAGAGCACAACTAAGAGGGGAAAGAAGCTACAAAAAAAGTTACACGTTATACAGAAAAATCAAGTTACTTTAACTGAACAAAGAGAAAACAAATCAGTTCATTAAATCAACATATAAGTTGGTGTTGTCTGAAAAATAAAAAGGACATTGGTAAGCCAAATCTAATAAAATTAACGAAACATCTTTTATAGATTTTCTGAAACATTTCTATAATTAAGAGTGGAAAATAAGCTTCAACGGGAGTGACAAAAAAGATGTGTTGCAAAACTACTCATACTTATTGTCACTTGATGATGTCATTTCCAAATTTCGTTTACTATATTACGAAGTGCTGATCCCGGAACGCCAGTGCATTTCTTCTCATGCATATCTTTCAAAAGCGTACGTGACATGCACTGCAACAAATAATTTTGCCTGGTTGTGTGCTTTTGCTGTTTTCAAGCCAGGTTTTCACTTACTCCGTTAAGAGGTACGATGCACATCATAGATCTGTTGATGAGTTGAAAGTTCATAACTGTGTTCTTTTAATCTTTGGGTGGTCCCTTGACCACTGAGACCTTTTCCGACTTGAACACACCCAACCATTAGCTTGGGCACAGTTGGAGAGCGAATATTTAGAATTTGTAAATAATGGGTTTATGTTTTGTGTTTGCTTGTCAAAAAACATTCGAAATTGCTGTCATTTATATATTGTTTGAAACTGTACGAAATAATTTTAAGTAGTTAATAGAGCTGGTAGATCGTACAATCTCTTAACGACTTTCTCACAAAATGAATCAAAAAATTCTATATTTCATTTTAAATGGACAAGACAATCAACTGGATAAATTGTATGTCATCAATAATTCAGAAAGTCTTCTCAAGAATAGCATAAATGGTTCTCTCCCAAATTAAAAGATTGTTCAAATACAAATATATGAGACTTACATGCACTTTTTCTTGGAAATTAATATTTTAAGCAGAACATTTTTTATTTTAGTTTCAGTTGGATTATGATATCCTTAAAAAATATAATAGAATAAAATAATAAGGTATTTAAAATATTATAATTTATCTTTATTAAAATCTTGTAAAGACTTTGAAAACTACCAAAAGAAATTTGAAATGTATAGAATGAGAAATATTGTTGCGCTTACAGCACCCAAATATCATAACGTGACACTGTTCATTGAAATTGACCGGTATAAGGAAAAGGGTAAATATAAAAAACGAATATATAAGCAATACTGAAAAGATTGGGTAAGAGGTAAGCAATGATGTAGCTGTGTGTTTTGAGTGCCGTGGCAATTTGAAATATTGCACCCCTTCCTTGGTGCCTATTATAGTTTATTACCTTGTAGTTTTTTTTATGCAACGACGTTTTGGCGCATCTAAATCTTTAGTCCCCAGACCAATTCCTTTCTAGACCACCATGTACTACGCCACTGCCTTGGCATCATCTAAGTCTAGACATTTAAAGTAAGTAATTAATTAAAACGAATATGTTGGTATATGATTGTTCTTTGAGATGATAATCGTTCAGTTTGTAATAATAATATTGTATAAGAATTGTAATATTTGCAACCTGCATTAAAGTTATCTCTTAAATTAACATATTCCCACAAAAAATGCGTTTATCATAAGACATGATTATAAGCTATAAAATAAGTAGGGCCCACTCAGCAAACTGTTTATCATGCTGGTCACAAAATGGAGAGCTTGGACCAAAGTTCACGGGTTCAAAATCATCGGAGTCAAGACACAGGACTGTCCACGGTTTTCGAAGTCTTCCTTGTATGAGAAGATAATTCGTGTCACTTTCACTTCAAAAGTCATAGTTAAGACATTCCTCCTATAGCAATATGGATAAAATTGGCCATTGCTTAACAAAATCCACCCCTCCCTCTTAAAATTAATTTTGTGCAGACGTGTGAATATACGTTTTTATGTAATTTGTATTCAACATATGTGCGTGTTCATGGAATTCAGACTTATTCTATATGTACAATAATGTAAGAACAATTTTTCCAATTACATTTGTCTTGACGAAAACTTCTTACTAGGGAATATTTCACCTTGCGGCAATGCTGTCACTGTCACTTCCCTCAAATTTTTAATTAATTGCGTCCCTTCATTTGTCGGTGCTGCCAGCAGTCTGCCGTCTTCAGATTTGCGATTGGTTGATCAGTTGATAAATATTACTGAGCTTATTTTTGTTTCGGGAATGTTTGTAGGAACCTGTTTTCACATGTCTTCGAATAGTCTATATATTAATTGCTGACTTCGTATAATATGCATAGACTTTCTGATCACATTAGCCATAGATTTTTTTTTTTTTTTTTGAGAATGTAATTTATTTTATACTTCGTTTAATTATAGCAGTATAACACGTTATCTCTAATTTTTATTATTGGTTATCTATTGCATTAATGTATTTTTACTATTCTTCTTTGACAAGAGTAAAATTTTAAATAAAGAATTAGGCGACGATTTATGTATTTTCATGTGTATCAAAAAATATATTAATGCACTCATATATGAAACCAAGTTTCGAGCGTAAACGTTAGATATGATTCTTAAGAAAATAATGTTGTAACAAAAAGCGTTAAAAATTACGATTTAACTGATTCAATTTCTTTTATTTATTTACTTTTCATTCAGAAGTTGATCAAAATTTATATTCCAGAAAATAAAGTATTAATATTCATGATTGTACACACTGCTAGATAAATTTCGAGAAGTAGCCCTTTTTATACAAAATGATTTCTTTTTTTCAAAATGTGCAGCCATCTTCATAAGTCATCTGCCATTTATGTTGGACAAAACTGACTACTGCTATTTTTACCCTATTAATCACTAATTTATTCTATCGATGAGATAGAACACACGCGTATAACATGATTTTTTTTTTCGTAACAAGCTGGGTTTTTTTGTTTATTTTTCATTTAAATGTCAAAATTTCATAAAAAGTACAAGCATCAAGTACAAGCTCTGGAAAATTTTTAAATGCTCAGATTGTCATTAACACTAGAAGAGCAAACCTGTCAAATGGATGGACTCAGTGAGTAACAAGATGTTAACATTTAAAAATTTGTTGCTCTAATGTTAATTTTTTAAATACTATATCCATGTATTTCCTAAAAAAAAGTTTGAATGATTTTTCCAAAAGGAAAAAAAAAAGGTATATCACTGAAACTTCAATAAATTCCATTTTGAATACTTCAGCATTGCTGCTAATAATCTATCTGCGCGCTATTTGATTTTTTTTTCATCATAATAGTGTTTTCTAACACTGTAAACTTTAAATGAAAATAATTAAAGATGTTTAGTGGAGTAATAATAATACTAAATTCAGTTCAAAGACCTACATTACCTGCATTTTTATCATCGAAATTATCCTGGGATGAAAGCGAAACTACAAGAAAAGCTGTGTAGGTTAATGCGATTAATATGTACAAAATGATAAAATAGTCTATGGCATCATGCTGAGAAATGTCGAATTTAACCCATTTATGCCTGAATTTTTGTTTTCTCAAATTTGTTGATAAAATCACTTTAAAATGTTGCAAAATAAACTGGAAAAATACAAAAAAAAAAAAAAAAAAAAAAAAAACGCTAAAATATTTTTGTATTTATTTGACAAAATATAAACGTACTATATATGGGAATATCCATATGTGGAAAAATGCATAATTATATGTTTTGACTAAATTTATATAAATTAAGCTTTTAAATTGTATATATTATATACTATAATTAGTATTTTTATGAACTATTAAAAAAATATATTTATTTCTTTACAGAGACTAATACATTATAAGTACTATTATTAATAATAAATTAAGAATAATCGTATTTGAAGCTAAAAAATAATTTATTTCAAAATCATCTTGAAAAAGACTTTACACCAATAACTGTCCCCTAAATGTCTAATAGAAATATGTATCCATTTGCGCCTAGCGCCCTATATTTCTTACGTTACAAACATGCATAAAAAATAGTCTTGAACATTAATTTGGAGATATAAAAAAATACATATTTCAAAGAGATCCAGAAGCTAAGATTATGACGCATTTATTTAGATCCTTGATACAAAAAAATACAAATAATCTTACTTTTTACATTTCGTATCTTGAAAAATGAAAAATCTATAAACACCGAAAAAAGGCCTTCATTTAAGCAAATGAATATCAATCTTATATGCTGTCATCTCTGGGTAATAGATAAAGACATTTATAGACAATTATTTCATACAATTTTCAGGTTGTAAAGAAGAAAATTATAAAAATAATATTAATATTCGAAACGTCCCAAAAATGGGACGATACGCATAAATGGGTTAATTGCTTTAGTATGCCACATGAAAATGTGGCTATACTTAAGTCGACTATTAAAATAAATCTGTTAACACTATTTATACCGGTGTCAAATGACATCTCCCAGAAGTTTCCGTTAATGATTATATTTATTTGCGTTTTTTAAATTATAACAATCCCAAATCATTTTTTAAACATTGAAGACTTATTCTTTACTTGTGATTTTTAAAGCCAATAAGTAAAGTAAACATAAATCAAAACTTTAAAAGGTTTTATTTGACACAGGTAGAAATAGTGTTCAATAATTTATCTATATTTACTTTGAAAATTGCGTGGAATGAAAATCTGCCGTATGTGTAAAAAATTTATTCTTTGAATAAAAAACGTTAAAATTTCTGCGCGAGTTTATTCAACTTACAAAACAATTTATATTTTTTCACATATTAAGACAGGTTAAAATATGTCTATATAGTCTATGTATCTATATAAGGCTAGTTGGGGCAACTGGGTCATGATTTTACAATGTGAATCTGGAGCTCCTGAAAATTCAACTTCAAAAAGCTAATGTTCATTTGAATTAAAGTCTGAACTTCCGTAAATGTGTTCAGTCAGGCTCCCTCTATCAGACAGAAATGCTCAAAATTACATTTTAATATTTAAAAATATAAAAATATATATATTTCCTCTTTCTTTCGTCATGGGTCCAATTGCCCCATAAAAATGGGGTAAAAATGGATCAGGAGGGTTTATGTTCCACACGTGTTTATTTTCTTTTTCATGTGTGGTATCTGGTCCTGTTTGAAAAAGTGTAAACAACTTAAAAAAAATTTAAACCAGGCAGATCATGTAAATTATATGTCAGTAAAGAGCATTGTAAGGGAAACCTTTGCTGTCAATGTGTCTAAAAGAAGCACTAAAAGTGAAAATATTAGATTTATTTATACCAAAAACATAAAAATTAAGTAAGTACTTATGTACTTTAGTATACTTAATAAGTATAAAAGTCACATGGGTATTTTAAGGAAAAAAATAGCAAGGTAAATCTATGAACAAACGGCTACGTAATTACTTAAGTACTTTATCTGTATCCAGGGGTCGCATTATATAGGGAAATGTTTATTATTCCTACCAGAACCCTTAATGAGTTACCTTCATGATCATTTTATTTAACATATTCTAAAGAAATGTGCGATGAAGATATTATTTTCAAAATAGTGGTAGGAACAATAAAAGTTTCTCTGTAGAATGCGACCCCTGTATCGTACAATTTCAAGGTTTGGCTATCTCTCTTTCAGAGGCAAGGTATTTGCATTCGTAAAATGTTGAAATAATTTAATGGCACCAGTATTTACAAGAGAATCTATTTGAAAACAAGTAAAAGTATATTTTCGCGTACTTAATAAAGGTGAAATTTTCATTATAAAATTCCGATGCCAATGTGGCAATTAGGAATTAAAATTATGTGATGCCATAACGACATCACCGTCTCTCAAGGGGAAAGAAATTTGGTTTGATATCACCCAATATGCTTTTTTTAAAATTTTATTACGAAATTTTAATAAGGTATTCTATAATTTTCTTTAATGTGAGCAAAAAACAATGGAGAAATTTACTTCCCGTTGTAAGAGAAACTAAAAAAAATTATTTATAACTATTGGGGTAACTGGATCCAGCATGGTCCAGTTACCCCGGATACATGTCCCTATTCACCCCATTCTTGAAAAATTTATGGGGTTAACTGGGACACCGGGCTTACATTTGAAACATGAAGTAAATATGGATTAAAACCTAATAATATTAACGTAGTTATATGCCTAATCTTTAAAAAAAAATGTTTAATACAAGTACTTACAGTATTTTAATAAAAAGCCGAGGAAGTTCAACCAAATTGATGTTGTTTTTAAAAAAAGAAACGTAAATTTTCAGCAACCTATCACAACAAAGAGAGAGTTATGATTGGGTTGACACACGTTGTTTTAGAAAGTAGAGGTTAAGGGGCATTGTTCACAAAAGCTAGAACTTAAAATACATCAACGGTTTTTTGCAAAATAGCCTATGGCCCAGTTGCCTCGTGGGTCCAGTTACCTCAACTAACCTTATGTCAATATAGTCTTATGCTAAATTCACACTTAAAGCGAGCATAGTTAAATTTTGGAGTAATTCGTCGCTTAAAAATTAAATAAATAAATAAAATCTTGTAGACATGTAAAACAGGAGTGATCACGTAATGTTTTTGTGCGCTGTTGGATTTTAAACTTTTTCCATGGTATTGTTTCCATGTTTAAACTACTTGATCAGTACTACTTGTTTCATTGATTTCCCAGAAGTGTGTAGTGTTCTGGAATGCCAAGAAATTTTATTAAAATTTGAAATGCTGATTTATAGTTTACTGATTTTAATTCTACCGTTTAAAATTAACTGCCACCAAAAATGATGAAATAAAACTTTTCATGTGAAAACGAGTAACGCCATTCGTTAAGTTCAGTCTCTTCACAAACATTCATGCATTACCTTCAAGATCCCCTGAACACATTTGGTTATTATCCAAGAATCTCTAATAACTATTATCTTTAGTTAACTCCAATAAGCAAATCGAACAATCACATTGAAATTATGTATTTCGAGTGATGACGGCCACCAGATTTGTGTATATTCGTTTTTGCATAAAAGAGGGAAGTAATTTGTACTTAGGAGGAGAATTGATAATGCAGTACAGTCAAGCACAGTTATTTATTATATGAAAGAGAGACAATTAAAGTAATTGCTGATTATTTTTACTTACTTTTTAAGGGGACTGTGGACCTTTAATTGAGTAGAAATGGACCCAAAAATCAAAAATTATTTTTGTGCATATTATTATTCCCCTGTTTTTTCTGAGACATTTGCGAAAAACCGTATGCAGATGCGATTATTTTTCACAAAGTTACAAGCGTTTGAATTTTGCATTCAAACAGTTTCGCGACCCTTTAATATACACTGGTGTGCAAAACTTAAGCAACAAGCTTAAAATGCTAATAAACATGTGAGTGCTCAAAAGTAAATGATATAAACATCAGGTGTAGCAAATAGGTATATCTACAACACACCTAGTTGATGTGACACATCTCCTTCATGTCACACATGGCCACAAGTGTCACAGTCACTACGGAGAAACAAAATTTGGGATCTTTCATTCGTCTCCTTATTACTGTAAAATGATCATCATATGGTTACTTCACTGAGAAGTCACTGACTGTTGCTTTGTGATGAGTCACTAGGTGACATTACAACTAGGTCACCTTGTGATTCTCATGTGACTGTCATTTGAAGACTCAGTTTTGAAGTCATCGTGAGCATTGCATTGTGCTGGGTCTCCAAATAATGTCACAATGAAGTCACATGGTGACTTTCAGGCGACCGAGACTCTACTGTGAAGTCACCAGTGCACTCCTTTGTGAAAAGTCGCCTGATGATTTCATTTTCCATCACTTGGGAACTCGTCACAATACAGCTATCGTGATGATTTTACAATGGAGTCTCTAAATGACATTCACACGGGGATCACAGGATGACTTCATTGTAAAGTCATCTGGTGACTCGTCACAAAGCAGCAGTCATGGTGACTTCTCAGTGGAGTGATCAAATGAGATTAAGAATGAGACGAATGAAATATACCACATTTCAGTTCATTGTAGTGACTGTGACCCTTTGTGAGGTCATGGAGACTTCCTATAGGCTGGCTATGCTGATAGGATAACGCCTATTTCTTACACTTGCTCTTTATAGAATTTTTTTTCGAGTACTCACGTGTTTAGAAATTAACATTTTGTGTTCATTGCTTAAGTTTTGCACACTGGTGTACTTTAAATCTGTTTTTCTCAAAACTGATTTTTCAACGTTTTTAGATTTTTGAAATGCTCCCGGCGTCATGATTTTTTATGAAAATTTATCAAAGTGATAAGGAAGAATCCTGATATTGTTTTATAAGAAATTAAGCATGCATTTTGAAATTCGACTTCATTAAGATAATTAAATTTGATTTTTAACGTATTAAAAGGCAAAATTTTGATGAAAATCGATATCAATTTCAGAAAAAAATTCTAAAAAATTAACTATGCAAGAGATTAAAAATTGGATTTGTTTGTGATAGAGTTTTAAGTGATTCAAATGCAAAAGCAAGGGCATATCTCAAAAATTGTGATGCCTGGAGAATTTTAAAATTTAACTTTTTTTTTTTTTTTTTATCTTAAAATTATAATAAGATCGGAACTTTATACTTATGATGAAATGTATATGTGCACAAAATTTTATATTTCTGTGATGAAATTTAAAATAATAATAATAATGCCCACCGTCCCCTTAAGCGTTGAAATTTTGCTTATTACCTAGATATATAAAATCCCTTAATGTATTTTTTATTTATTTAAAATCACATGTTTTTTAATGACATCTCTATTTATATATATATATATATCTAGACCTATACATTTACAATTCCTTTTATATCAGTTTATGATTATGTATTTTAAATTAGTCTACACTCATTTCCTATATGAGTTCCTATCAGAATCCATATTTTTGTTTCTAATACATTGTTTCGTTTATTTTATTTTTCACGTGTAAAATATTTATACTGGCGATGGTTTATGCCTTCAGCTAACCGAGTAATTAAATCTAAATTTTATATCTATTTTTTTTTCTAAAATATTAGAGTATGAGGATTATACTGAATATTGATTCTTTTTGGCTGAGATGGATAAATCTCGAATGTGACATTACTTCTAAAACCTTTCACTGTTTTTTTTTTTTTTTTTTTTTTTTTTTTTCAGTTTTCACAGTAACTATAGATACAAGTGAAATTTTGTTTCGTTTTTACCTCCTTTCCTGTCGTTAGATAATTCTGAATAGGTAAATTTTTGTTATAAAAATCTTGTACTTAAATATTAGTACATATAAACATTATCCTTTGAGTGAATCGAGCCGTTTACTCATCTTTTGATTAAGTAGTCTCAGTGACCTATGCGGCAATTTCTGTGACAATATCTGAGGGTTAAGAAGAATAAAATATTGTGTGTAAATTAAATGAAATACACAAAAATATACTCATAAAGTCTTGTGAATAAATTACATAAAATAAAAGTGCCATTGAATTATGTATCATGTAAGTATTAATTCAACTTGGATGCGTGAAATAAAAATAATTCTTCATAAACCATTTAACCTTGAAAAGAGAAAACATATCAGTAATAAATACTAAGAGTCAGACTTTGCCTTTTGGCTTTTGAAAATGACATAGATTGTTAGAAACCTTTGTATTTCACGAAAGAATTACTTATGGCGTAGCTTTGTATTTGAAAGCACCCTTTGCTTTCACCGACCGGTTCCTAGAAAAGGGTGATGTAAATTTGTAATTCACATAATACTGAAATTTCGTGCTCTTGTAAGACTTTCAAAAGCCAGACTATAAAAGGATGTGCGACTAAATTGAATTCTGAAAAAGAGCAGAGAAAACGTCTGTTTGTCTGAATCATATTTATTAAAGCAATGTCTCAGAATGTGTTTCTTAGAAAAAATGAAGGGTTTACTAATTTTTTAACATATGGAGAAATAACGCATTTTAACTGAAATTTCACAAAAAAACAAAAGATAATTGTGGTCATTTTGCTTATGAGCACGCATTTTAAATTTTAAAATTTTAATAGTAATTAGAAAAATGGATGAAAATGTCAAATTCACTTTTCCCTTTCTTCACCCACCCCTTTCTTAATATAAAGCAATCCATTATTCGTATGTGGGTGCCAAAAAAGGATGCTATTTCTGATTGAATATTTGTAGATTTAAAATCAAATAATCAAATAATTCGGTTAAATAAAAATCGTTTAAAATCAAATAATTCGGTTTCATGGTCTTGTTGATTTTATTTTTTACCTTATTTTTCATTATATTGTGTAAGTATATGTATTTGAGTATGCAGGGTGTTCGGGTACGACAGCACAGACTTTGCAGTACTAGCATTCTCTGTTAGAGTACATGAAAATCGACCAATGATTCATACCTCTAAAACGCATAATTTTCTAAGAAAATGCCACAAAAGTATGATATCACATCCAGAGAACTGAAAATAATTTTTATTGAACCTCATGAAATCAGAAATAGGATGAGAAACAAGATTAAAAAATAAAATTAAAGACTTTACAGCATAAAAATTGTATCCCGTAGGCTTGTGAAAGGTGAACGATAGACGTGTGTCTAATACGCAAACGAACATCCGCCAAAGTTTTTGGTGAATGTTTACAATATAATCAAAATCAAAATTATCATTGTAAAACATCATTAAATTACTCTGAATTTAACCTTGAACCATTATCCTAGTATGGTCTCACATGCACATGCCCCGACTAAAGATTTCCAGGAGATGACATTTTTATAAAACTCATGTTTTCTTCCATTTTAGATTTATCATTGTTGACACCATATAAAGAAAAACTTTTCTCGTGTTTCACAATATAATATTGAATTAAAACTTGCATAATTCATAATATAATAAAGTCATGCAAATGAAATTGTAATAGTCTACATAACTCTAAGTTTCAATAGATGTAGTTGGTAATTGATTTAATTTCAAACTGCTGTTTCATCAAGCCGTGTTTTCAATAATTTTATTTTAAACTATTCTGATGAGAGTCTGTTATTGATTAGATCCAGCTTTTGACACATTAGAAAACTAAAATGCCCAAACCAGGAAAATGATGTTGATATCAGTGACAAAGTTTTCATATACAAATATATATATTAATGCATTTTTAGCAATACGTGGTATTCTTGCCAACTGAATAATAAATACTACGTGTTGCTATGTTTGTCATCTTTATTTCTCTTCATTATTTTTCTAGTACATTTTGTTCCATTTGTGATTATTTCCATTTTATGTCAATTTTACTTGGTATCATCCATATATTAAAATGTTTAGGATTTTCAATATTTTGAGATTTCCAAGTGAGTTCTATATGCCAATTAGCATAACGATTAATGAATAACATTATTATGTCATCATACAAGTCACATCATTTAGAATTTTGGTTAATAATGTTATTTGAACTTTTAAGATTAATTTTGATTCCGTGGAATTATATACATATATTACAAATAGTTTTACAAAATATTTCAAATATTTATCATCTCGTTATTTACTTGTTCTTTTAATGAATTCGCCTTCCTGTTGATATTCCTTTCGCCAATTTTGAATGTTTTAATTCTTTAATACTTCATATATTGGTGATTAGTATATAGGTTTATTAAAGGAAACAAATTCATTAGTGATTAGTTAAATTAATAATAGTTCATCCAGATATATTATGTATAATGTCAGTGTAATGTATTGATACTCAATTTATTAATTTTTATTTTTTTAAAACAGATGATGAATTGTAATATTATATAATGGTTATTTATATATATATATATATATATATATATATATATATATATATATGGCTTTGAAAATTTTAAATATGGGTCTTAGAAATAGTGATATCAAATTTTGAGTGACGCAGTGTTTTTTATAAAAAATATATTTGTACTTATTTCATATATTTTTCGTTGTTTTTGTCGTTCTACTTATATTCACAGTTGCAAACATTATTTTCAACATGAAAATATAATATAAAATTTATTCACTGATGCTTTGCAATTCACAACTTCCATAAATTCAAATTATGGGTTTTAAAAGAAATGATATCAAAATTCGAGAGACGCCTTGATGTCACTTTAAAAGGTTTGATTTAAAATTCAATTAAATTATTTTTGGTTTGTTTTCTAAAGTATATTTTCACATCCAAACAATACTTTTAATTTTAGAATAAACTGATAAATATAATATAATATTTACATGGAACCTTTATTATGCATTGAAATGTATTTATTTCAACAAATTGATTTATCTTCTGCATTTACGCTATACAAAATCGTAATTATGGTCCCTTTGCATCTTACTATCCATGTGCATACATTTCACTTAATTTGGATACTATGGCGCAAAGTAAACAATTACATAAATTTTACTTATAATTTTACATAGCTAGACCCAAAAGATAAATCAATTTATTGAAATAGATACATTTTAATGCATAATATATAGACTCAGTAAAAGTGTGATATATTTAACAGTGTATTCGAAAATTAAAAGTGTTGTTTGAATGTGTAAATAAACTTTAGAAGACGAACCAAAAATAATTTTGATTGAATTTTAAAACAACCCTGTTAAAGTCACATCAAGGTGTCACTCGAATTTTGATATCATTTCCTTTAAAACACATATTTTAAATTTATGAGAGATATGAATGAAAAATCACCACGAGGAATAAATTTTATATCTCCTTTTATGTTGAAAAAAATGTTTGCACTTATGAATATAAACAGAACAAAAAAGAAAATGATGAAATGAAATATATATATATATATATTTTAATTAATAGCATAGCGCCACTCAAAATTTGATATCATTATTTTTAAGTCCCATATTTAAAATTCGTAGAACCACAAGGAAAAGTGCTGTGTCAGAAACTTTTAATCCATTAAGGATTTTTACTGCATTACTTTTTTAATGATTAAAAGATGAAAAAATAATAATTTAAAGACAACAGCAATGAATTCAAAGGCATGATTATCATTCACATTTTCAATTCTCTCCCCCCCCCCCCCCTCTCTCTCACAGAAAGATATTTTATACTTAAATTTTAAATTACCGTGTTATTTGCAATCGTTTTGAAAAAAACTCTTTTGTAAGATTTTTTTTTTTTTTAATGACAAAAGGCATGTTTTTAGAGGTTTTTGCTTTGTTTCCCAGATATAAAAAACTGTGTTAAATTTTACTATGTAAGAAGTTTACTTTCTGAGGGCAAATAGCAAGAAATATTACTTTTTAAAACCTTCAATTTTAAAAAACTGTCTGCAACATTCGTTGCATACTAATAAAAGCTAACACTAAAACTACCGCAATGAGGTCAAATGACTTTTTTTGATTTTTTTTTTTTTTTTTTTTTTTTTTTTTTTTAATTTCTCAAACTGAAACATTACGAAATTTCTCTATATTTCACGACTTTTATTAAAATATATGATCATATTATTCCTTAAAATGGCTCATCTCTGAACTTCCTTTTTTGCCTAGAAAAAATATTTTAGGTTTAACTGCCGCAAGGGGTCTTTTGACCCCTGAATAAATTTATATTAAAACATAAAGGTATAAATGCTTTGTTTTTAAGGACATTAGTAACTTGCGTATTTTTGCTATTACATCATTTATTCAACTGTATTACATCATACTTGTTAACCCTTTCAGGGCCAAAGCATTTTCAATACTAAAGTGCTGAAATAAAGGCACCGGAATTGACCAACAAATTTATTTGTAAATATGAAAAATGCTATATTTCACATACGTATTAAATGGAAAATATTTTACTAAAATTTTGGTGCCATTGTGGCGTTTGGGAATTAAAAATAAGTGGTTTCATAAACATACCACCGCCCCTGAAAGGGTTAATGTGTGATGGTGCAATTAGATATTGACTTTACTCTGGGTGAGATTCTAGTTTGAACATTTCAGATTATATCGAGAACGAAATAATCTTCAAAATATGTGGTGAACATAAAACAAATTTGCACAATATTTGTTTATTAAATTTTCGAATTTCTTAAAATAATTGTTTTCTTAATTTTTTGCGTAATTGTGTTATTTTTTTTTTTTTTTTTTTTTTTTTAACTTTAATAAATAAACAATTTGTAAAAAAGTTTTATTCATACACCAAAGTGTATCAACTGGTATATTTTTCGCAAAACATTAAAATAGAAAACTTTTTATATAGGGGTCATTTAACCCCTTTCCGTAGCAATAGATATAAAAAAATATCGGTACGTTTAGTGTTAATAAATATTCATCGAAATTACCCCTAACATCCCAAATTTACGCTTCCCCTCGTTTGCCCACCCCAGATTACAAAGACGTTTAAAATATTTTAAATCTTTATTTTTATGTAAGAAAAATGCTTCTGTCCTGTTTAATGCTCTTTAGTGACACTCAATAATCATTAATATAAATTATCCCCCTGCCCCCTTAAAAAAAAATCACGCTTTTCCCTTTGCCCCTTCCCCATCTCCCGCATAAAGATATCGTTAAAACTTTTATTTAAAAATTATAATCTGCAACATTCGTTTCTCACTAACCTCCCAAAATTACGTTCCTCCCTCTCATTTGACTGCCTCAGAATACAAAGAAATTAAAAATTAAAAAAATATATACATATGTATATACAGTGACCTCTCACTTATACGACTCTATCGGTTATACGCCGAATTCTTTTGGTCCCGTCCATGCTTTATGGGAAAAATGTTAAACTTCTCTCAGTTATACGACTTTCTCACTTATACGACGCGTTAAACGATTCAGACAATTTTACATTTCTAACTCAGCAGTTCATTTTTATAATCTTTAAAGTACAAATCATTCACGTTTTCATACCTTTATCCTTTCCCTATTGTTAAAGTGTTTATCAATAATAAAAACGTGAGCGAGGAGGATGGCAAAGATGAGAGCAATGCTCCTGCTGTTGTAAATTTTCAGAAGCAAGTGCTGCTTTAAATACATTAAAGGATTGTATCCATGAAAATGATTATTCCCAAAACTGCTTAAAAGCTTTATTAGACTTAGAAAAAGACATTTTCTGTTTTCGTCGACGAGAGAGACAAACTAATATTTCATTTTTTGAGAAAATCTAATTTGTAATTCTTTAAAATAAGCATAGTGGTAAGTGAACTATTTTGTGAACTTTTTTAAATATACTGTAATTGCCGGTGTATAATCCGCGGATCAAACAATCATGTTTGAACACAGAAATTTTATTTAATAATTAAAATCAAATATTTACCGCGATCTAATAAGTTACATTTTATTAAGGGAAATTTCTGTATCCAAACATGATTGCTTGATCCGCGGATTATACGCCGGAAATTACGGTATTTTATGTTTTATTTTTTAAATATTTTATAAATTGTGTTGCAATATGTTCTTAGTACTCGAAACGTATCGTATTTAATGTAGGTAAAATAATTAATGCATATAAAGTTTGAAACATGTATAATAGAGCGGTCTCTCACTTTTATGACTCTCTCAGTTATACGACTTTTTTCTACGGTCCCCTCAAAGTCGTACAAGTGAGAGGTCACTGTATATATATATTCTGCCCCATTTAATGCTCTTTATAAAGAGTTTTATTGTTTTTTTTATTGTTACTATAGTAACAATAAATAATAAATCATAAAAAATATCCTCCTGCCCCCTAAAATTTCCGCTTCCCCCTTTTCTCCCTCCAGCAGATAGAGACTCAAATTTTTAAAACACTTTATTTAAAAAATCGTTGCTCTCTAAAGAAAAAAAATAATAATAATATAAAGAGCCCTAACTTACGTTTTCTCCCTCATTTGCCCCACAGTATACAAAGATGCTTAAAATATTTTAAATCTTTATTTATATATATATATATATATATATATATATATATATATATATAAAATTCTTCTGTCCTTTCAAATTCTCTCTTAGTGAAAGTAAAAAATCAATCACATAAATTGTTCTCCTGCCCCAAACTTCCGCTTTGATTTTGCACTACTCCAGCATTCAAAGTTAAAAATCTTCAGAGTCCTTTATTAAAAAATTCCACATATTTTTCTCAAGAAGATAAATAAATAATCATCTATGTTGTCCCTAACCTCCCATAATTTACGCTTCTTACCCCCTCCCCGCAACATACAAATAAGTTTATAATATTTTAAATTTGTTTTGTTTCTATATAAAAACAAATCAACGGACCTATTTCTTGCTCTGCAGTGACAATAAATAAATAGTCAGTCATAAATTATCCACCTACCCTGAAATCTCCTGAAGTCTCCGTTCCCTCTTTCCCCCCTCCAGCATACAAAATTTAAACTCTTTATTGAAAAGAGAGTGTTGAAAAAATCTAGTAACAATAAATAAGTAGTCAATCTCAAATATGCCACTTCCCCCAATCTTTCCGTTCCCCCCTGCGCCTGTTCTGCCATAGCACACTGTTTAATTTTTTTTAATTAACTTTTAAAAATACTCGAAAAAGCACAGAGAAAAGCAAGTACACCTGGGTAAAAATGCACTAGGATGGGAGCCTTAGGATGGGAATATCCTCTACCACCCAAACAACCCAACAGTTGAAACGTGACGTCACATGCCCGTGCACTATTTATAGAAGTACAAAGATATCAGTCTTAGTTCCATGGCTTATCTAAATAATTTATCGGCTACATGCAGATGTAACTCTGAATCGAGAAGGAATATTAACTCTGCATGGATGGTGACCTTTATATTCAGAAATGTCTAAAACCTTTCCACGCAGGCTGTACATAATTAAAGTTCACCTATACAGAGCAACATGTAGTCAAAACTATTCACCAGAAAAGTATGAAATTTGGAATGCGACTAAATGATGACATTTATAAGAAAAAAAGTAATTTCAAAAATGGCTACCAGAGGGCGCATTCTACATTTTTTTTTTCAATAAAATTTAACAAATACAAGATTATTTTTGTAGAATTGGTTTATCAAAATAAATACTGTTCACCGTGATGAGCATTATACTCAAGTACCGTTTGAAATAAAAAATAGCATGTTCAGGAGTCACGGTGTAGCAAATTCTTAGGAATGTTGAAGGCGGGATGGGAAATGATATCCTTGAGTTCTAGCAATATTCCGTTTGCAGTCATTGAATGCGAATGTTGAATGCTTCTGCGAATGTTTTTCAATGCTCGAAACCTCCGCAAAACTTCTGGTGCGGAATTACCATTTGGATAAAAAGTTTCACAAGTAAAGCACGATCTTGTAAACTGCACATTTACCGTGGACAAGGCATGAGTCTGACAAAAGATTCATTGCGTCTTTTTTCTTTAACATTTTCATTTTGCATGATCAGATACATCATACGTTTGCTAAAATTTCCTTATATGCCAACATTTTACCAGAAAACGCCCTCTGGTGGCTTTTTATTTTATTTTTATTTTTATTTTATTTTTTGCTAAATGTCTTTCGCATCTCTCAGTTTAGATGCATTCTAAATTTCATATTTTTCGGATGAATAGTTTCGACTATACAGATTTCTCTCAGTAAGTGAACTTTAATTATGTACACCCTGTATTAATAAGAGTAGAAAAATAGTCTCATTTTTAAACTGGATTATATAAGAAACAAGAGTTTTCCTGCGTTAACAGAAAACGTTATTCACTTCATCGGAAACTCATTGATACCATATATTAATATTTAAAAAATCGTTCCGAGATTTTTTTACACCATCCTTTTTCTCTTAAAAATGAAATTCCAGATCTCAAAATATACTACATGTGGAAATGCATAAATTTAGCATAGACTTAGAGAGAATGTATCAGACTGTTGTAAAAAAATCAAAACGCTATGTCCTGTAGTTGTTGGGATAAATAAAGTGGTGACTTTTTGAGACTCCTTTGATTTCAAACTCATAGAGCACCGGTCTCTGTGTATATTGCTTTGCTGCATCACTCGAGAAACTGCCGTTTCTCACGATTTACCTACGAATGTTGAAAGAGAAAAATTGAAATGAATTCTGCTTGAAAGAAAAAAAAATATTAGTGGCGAATTGTAACAGTTTTTTAGGGCTCTATTTGTTTGATTCTAACTATCACGCTTTTTTGTTACCAATATTTTTAAAATAGAGACCCTTGCGTTATTTAATGGCAGACTGTCTGTGATTAAATCGGGCGAAGATTTCTGTTAAGATATAGTGGTAACAAAAAGGAATAAAGGTGGTGCCATGCGTGTAGTGCCCTAAAAAGCCAGTCACGAGCCGCCATTGAAAAATCTGTATATTGTGGTGCATTTTAAAAGCGGTGTATTTTTGTGAAATATAACCAGGAAAATGACTTTTGTACATTTTAAATGATAATTTCATATTTATCTCCTAATAAGTATAATGATGCATTAATATATGTTTCTTCTCATGCACACATATTGATACTTAAAATATTTTTCATCTATCATATCATATCAAATACAAAAACGGAAACAGAACCATGCAAAATTAATGATTCATAAGAATCACCCTTTCATTTATAATTACCATTACAATAAAAATTTGCGATTATCGTATTGCATTTAATCTTAAGGTGTAAAGAAATTGTATCAGTTGATATTTACACAGTATAAAATTATGATATTTTATAGACTAAATGTGTCTATTTGGAAGAGTAAAGATAATTAAACTAATTAGTTATATACGCATTAAAAGTAGTTTTTACAAATGTATAAGTTGAAGAAACAGTGGTTTACTGAGTTTGGTTAAAAAAAGCAGTGAAATTCAATTTTAAATTTTCAGCTTTATTTTGTTAAGTTTCTATGGTTTAGTAAAATCGTTAGGATGCAGATTAAGCATCCATTTCTCGTGAATGGTATATTTGGTAAAACAATTTATACTTGCTGTTGCAGCATTTACACCGATAAGAAAATGCTAGTTGTTTTCTATGACGCATTCAAATATGTAGAAATTTTCTGAAATTCAAAATTCTCGTGAAAGCACAATTTAAAGGTAATTTATTTTTCCTTCTTCCTTTTTTTTTTCTTTTTCTCTCTCTCTCTCTCTCTCTCTCTCTCTAATATTTTTAATGAATTAGTGGTTTGGCGGATATGGATTGTGTGTAATATCGTTTCCTTATACGCTGTTTGATATAGCACCATAAAAAAGGCTAAATATTTATATTCATAAATTCCTATAACTGCTTTTTAGCTGAATAAGTATTTTGATTGGCATGCCAAAAATAATCTTAAAATGTAGTAGATGTGAAACATGAAAAACATGTAATATATATATATAAAACCCACTCCATCATGAACAGTGAATACCTTCAATTATAATAAATAAAATATTTCAAATGCAAAGAATGAAACGGAAAAAACTTCACAAGAAAACAAAACTTACCATGAAAAATCACGAGATTCATAAAGGAAATTTTGAAAAAAAAACAACAATCAACAACAACAGCAACAACAACAAAAAAAAACCATGTTCAATCATTCTCTTCATAATTTTTCAAAGATTTTTCAAAAATATTTCATATTGTCTTGCAAGGTCATTTAGGAAGAGACGGCCACCTGCCGTCTCCTGGTATTTCAAGGTTATATCTTTTCTGAGTTCAGACATTTATTATATCACACGTAATATATTGATAGACACCCTGGTGTTTTCTAGTTACTTCATAAAATTCCCATCGTATTTCCAAAAAGATTTCATTCGGAAAATATGATCGTGTCAACGGAAAGTCAAATTTATCAGACTTAAGTAAATTAACCTTGATTTAGTTTGCTCAAATTTGGACGGATTTTTAAGAGATTGTGATAGGAGGATAAATAGTTTTCGTTTAGCTCGTTATTTTAGGTAACATTTCTTTTGTCTATCACTGAGTATCTTTTTTGTGGTTATTTAATTATTACTTATGTAGTTTCGAGTCATTCTTAATTTAAGAGCTTCGTTCTCTTAGAAAAGTTTATAGTCTTAATTTAACATATTTGGCTCCTTCAGTTGCATGAACGAGCAGATATTTGCTTCTTTTTCGAAGAGTTTAACCCGTAACTGGAGACGGGAGTCAGAATGACTCCGCGTTGTTCTTTGGCTCTGATTATCATGTGTTTTTTTTTTCCTTGAATAAAATAATTCCTCAGTACCGACAAGTAGTTCTTTTATCATTACATGATTTCCAGAATATAATGCGTTTCTAAAAAAAATTCCAATGCTGTTTACAAAAGACAAAAAAGGAAAATAACATTATATCTCTGAACGCGTAAGAAAATTCATATCTCCAGTTACGGGTTAATAGATTATTTTGCTATCGGTTTAATTCACTCCAAATGGAACTTTTTTTTTTTTTTTTTTTATCCCTACTATTGTGTAGGATTTTCTTCCCTTTTATGTAAATAACAGAAAAGCAAAGAGGCTTTCCATTAACAATATTTCTATTAACCTTTTGAGGGGCAAGTGATTGTGTTCCTGTAATGTTGAATTCACACCGGAATCTTCGAAAATTTTTATTTCAAAATAAGGAAAAACAATTTTTAAACTTTTTTTTCCACCAAAGTTACAAAAATAAAATTTATTTAAAAGTTTCCGGTGCGAATCTTGATTAAACTTAGGTGGGATAAAATATATCCCACCGCCCCTCAAGGGGTTAATGCTATTTATTTATTTTTTACTAACTGTAACGTTGCATTCTTATTAAAAACTTGTTAGGATAATTAATATATTCAGGTGTGAAAATTTCTGTTGCGTTTTAAATTTTTCAATAGCAAACTAACAAGAACAAACTCCTCTCCTTATGTAGCATTAAAAATTAGTTTTTTTTTTTTTTTTTTTTTTTTGGGGGGGGGGGGGGAGTATAATTTAAAGATGAATATATACAAAATAATGTTGGATTAAAATTTATCTTACAAGTTCATATAACAATCGTAACTAAAATTCTAAATGAAGATGGCATATAGTAATATTATACACTTAATTTTTATACTAAAACATACATTAGAGTAAAGCTAATTGGCAAATAGAAACTCACTAGGAAATCTCAAAATGTTGACAATTCTAACCATTTTAATATATTGATGATACCAAATAAAATTCAAATAAAAATTATAAGCCCATTTTGGCTTTTAAATGTTATGATTTTAATTAGATGAATATATATAAATTATTCTACTGTAATTTATTAGATAAGCACCTTATATGTATATTATACATGACTTCTTAAAAAAATAGTCGTTAATAATAACTAATACAAACTTTGTAAAAGTGAAATGATTTTTATTTTTTTTTTATTTAAGTTTAAGAATATAGTTTTGCAATTATCGAAATGGATAAGAAATTATTTCCTTATGTTAAGTTTTAATTGATTTTTCTAACTTTCCTATCGGTCAATACAGATTAATCTTATCTGTTAAAACAAAAATACTGTCAATACCGGAAAAAGTTTGAAATTCAGATAGGATTTTAAAAGTTTTAGAAAAATAGCTAGAATGTCTACTTTTTAAGTTGGTATTATTAAAAAAGAAGAAAAAAAGGGATAATTTTATTTAATAAACATAGGATATATTTTGTTTTCTGATTATATTTAATTCATTATGAAATTATTTTTCAGTATTCTAAAAAAAAATTAGCATTCTACTTTTAAATGCGAACTTATTTACTTTAATTCAAAATCCAGTAAATATTGTTAATTATCTTAAAGATTGTAAATATGACTAACATTTTTAAGAAGAATGCTTTCTGAATACTAATTTCATTTCTGTCAGAAATACTTTTCTGCACGTGGCGAATCGCATACCCCCCCCCCCCCCCCTTACAGACTCATGCAAACTTTATAAAAGCCATAAAAAAACAAACTTGTAGTCTCGTTATAATCATCGAAACTATTTACCCAAGTAGCTATAAATTATTTGTCACGAAAAGTACATTTGTTATTTTTCCATATTTTTAATATTTTCTTTATGTGACAGAACCATCAGCGTTCGCGACATTTCATGAATAGCCAGGGAAAAAACATAAGATGAAGTCTTATCCTTAATTTTCTGATTTTTACTGGATACCGGTTTTGGGGCTTTTTACAGTCGCGGATTGTGAGCCACGATAGATGCAATTGAAAGACACCAAAAAATGCACGAAAAAGAGTATGAGACGCATCTTGTATCTATAATGAGGCCATATGCGGCGTCTCCCCTTTCACAAAAAGGATTTTTAAAAAATCAGCTTGTTTTTAGATCTGTGAATGCCATTTCGGAGCTCTTTGTAAAGTAGGCCTTTCCTTAAAACAATGGCTACTCCATCATACCTGCTAACGTAAAAAAGAAGAAAAATATTCTAGGGGTTCTTTTTCAACTTTCTGCGCTGTTAGAATAAAAATATTCATCAGTGTCATTTTGTCCCGTGTATCTTTTTCATATCTGTCCGCTTAAGAAAAATACCTGATGCTGCGAAAGAAAATACTCTTAAAGCTTCCAGTCGTAGCAGTTTGTCATTGTCGTTTATCATTTATTCTTCAATCTTTAACAAGAGTTATAATTTAAAAGATGGTTAACTAAGAAAAACATGCTACGCAGTTTCTTTTGATCTGTTCTTTGGGTGAATGGTTGGATATTAATTTTTTGTGATAAATCATTCTCTATATTAATTTTAGTGGAAATGTAACGTCAATTTATGAAACATTTTATTTTCTTTATTTTAAGCCATATATTTTAATGTTTGTATCGGCACCCTTTTCCTCTCTGAAAAATTTCTCATTAAATAAAATACTGGGTATCTACAAATTAGTTGGGCAAAAAAGAATGATTCATTGAATGGAATTGACAGAAAAAAAATTAAAGTACATATTGTTGTAAGATAAAAAAAAAAATAGTTCAAGTTTACCTTTGTCACAAATGTTTGATGTGACTTCCTTTTGTGACTCTGCAAATGTTCCATCGGTAAATCATTTCTTGCCAAAAATTTGTCAGCATGTTTACGTCAATCAAATTAATTGCAGTGCAGATTCTTGATTTTAGTTCAGGAATGGATGAAGAAAGTTACGGCTTGTACGCTTGATCCTTTACAAAACCCCATACACCGAAATCTAGTGGTGAAAGACCTTGTGATCGCGGTGGCCGTTGAATAACAATTCCGCTCGCTAAGCGATAGCGTCAGTTATGGCATCTAACGCCATCTGTGAATAAACTTCGGCATTATTACTACTGGTCTGACTTTCAACTAGTTAATTTCAATTTAATATTTCGGAAGTTCTTAACTTACGAAATTGCCCAACTAATTTATAAACACCCTGTATACCATATTAAATAAATTATATGGTTTTTAATACTCATACTAGTTTAAATTAAATTTTTATCTCATACTCAAAATGTAAGAATAAATATAACTTAAAAAGAATTTATTTTTTATAATTTAAACTAACGATGCAAGCAAATAAAACATTTTTCTGGGAAATTTCTTGCCTTAAAATCTTGTGTAAAGATTTAAAAAGAAAACTTTTATAACTGGTTGCCTGAAGTTTATATTTTGCTTCTTTTCCAAAATTTTCTAAGATATCATTAGTCTTTTTCCTTAAAAATTTACATGATTTTGCCTGATAAATTAAACTAATAAATGTTATAGTATACATTTTAAAAGTAAACTGAAGCAATTATCCAAAATGATAGCAGAACCTATAGTAAAATTTCAGCAATACTTGACGCATCAAAATGAACATTTTTATGGAATCTTCTAGAAATCTTTCATATTTTCTCGTATAAGGAACGAATTGAATCTCTTGTTCACTTACGGTGTTTGTCAGTCTCATAATAAAGCAACAGCAGAGAAAATAACTTTCAAAAGCATTAAAATGTTACATAGGTGTCATTAAAATTTTCTTTTTGATTGGCTTCTTCATGAAGCTAAAAGGAAAATGATAATTATATGGAAACAAGTGGGCGTCGGGTATGATTGCCGGACGCCTCTCGATATACTTCGCTTGCATATAATGTGCCACATTCGGAACATGTTTTTTTAGTCTGAGATCGTAAGAGACTGGAATGAAGCCATTTAACTGATAAAGTATTTAGCTGAGATAAGATGAATAACTCTCATTTTGAAAGATAACTGTTACCACGTGTATACACGTACTTGAGTTCTTATATGCATTCAATTTTTTAAATTTTCTAAGTTGCTGAAATATTCCGTGTGCAGAGATTGCATAAAAATATATTATGAGTGCGTATATTGATTTTCTTTCTTTAATTTACGATCATCAGCCCCCTCCCCTTTTAAATGATCTTTTTTTTTTTTCAATATATATTTGTGAACTTCGACGATTATTCACTGATTTGTATATAAAAACTATGTGAAGTACAATATCATGTAGATGAACATTCTGTCAGTAAAACTATTTTTTCTTTTCAAATACAATGTATTACAAGATTATGCATTAACCTGCAATACATAATTTATATTGTCCATTACATCCAATACTTATTTATAATTATATATTAGTGTTCATTATATTCTACATTAATGAAAGATATAAAAAAGGGGGTGAGTGGCGTGTAACAAAACCATTATTATTGATTGCACCAAAATAACCGCATAAAATTTAATTTAATAAAGCCGATTCAGGTATATTACTAACAGCTAAAAGCATTACCAGATTTAAAAAGGTGAAACAGCTTCAGCTATTTATATTATATAGTTCGTTTGGTTTTAGGACGATATAATCCTTTTTTGCCTAAACATTCTCAGACTAAATGTTTATACGAGATTATGAATTTCTATCAAACGCACGAGCTAAAAAGCTGGATTCGAATCCCGAACCTTTTTATTTTTAGGTACCCATCGATTTATTTTAGGTGGTAGTGGTAAGGATTTGTTGCGGCCGATTATCTGTTGGAGGAATACAGGACGAAAGGACGCGGGATACCCTCCGTGGGGCGACCTTCTAAGGGAGCGTAACCCGTATTTACGTAAGCTAAGTAAAGTTCGAAGAAAATCACCGAAAACTCCAAACTATTAGGCCGACGAGCGTGGCATGAGTTGGAACCCACCACTTCCCGTCTACCGCTGGTGGCGTGGCTCTCCTCTTAGACTGTGCATTAGATGGGTGAATGAGCTTTTCGTATAATATGCATAATATGGGGCTAAAATTAAAAGTTGACTTACAAAGAATTATTTATAAGTTAAACAAAGTTTATATATCAGTATTTTTAATGAGACATGTGATTTTCATTTTAAAGAGCTATAAAATAAAGTTGTAAATAGGATACAAATGGCGTATATCATGACAACATTTATTATCTTTATCTTCACTGGCTGGTGCCATGCATGCTTGTATCTTAAATAATGCATTGAAATAGTTACATACTGACAGCAAACATTGGACGGAATCATTTTCAACTTTTAAACACTATGAGTGTGGTGAAATAGTTTATCATTGTTGTAAGAAATTTAATTGTAATTCACCCAAGAGTATAAGTATTATATATGATATACTTAAGGCACGAAATTCGGCAAATTGATAATTTCAGATATTCCTAACTTGAGAGAGAACAATCAAAGGCAAAGATAGGTTTAATCTAAAAGTTATTAGAAATAAGGCATTTTTGCCACAGAAAATTAGAGTAAAGATGATCGACAATGTACTCCAACTGTACTTGCACATTGATTCATTTAATATGATAAAATATTTGTTTTATTTAATATGATAAAATATTTGTTTTATTCTTTTGATAACGATTACTAATACATTTTCAAAATTGTCAGATATTCTTCGGAAAAGTATTCACTAACTTACTCGCAGAACTTTAATTTCATTCAAGTCAGAAATAAGTTTTATGGAGTTTACATCATCTTTTTAAATTTAACTGGAGGATTTTCCAAATAAACCACTCATTAATTTTGGTTATAAAGCCTTTTGTAGAAAAATTCATAAAACATCTGCTAGTTTTTGTGATATTGCCATTGGTAGAATGTTTCTCGACACATTTTTGAATAGAAAGTAAGTAATTTTTTTGTTTTGTGTGTATGAAATCCCGCTATTCGGAGACTAAATCTCACGAATTTCGAATTGAAGTATATGATTATGATGGAATTTTTCATAATTTAGATCAGCTATAATAAGTATAAATAATAGATATTTCCTGCCTGCTTCAATTCTGTCGTTAACTCTTTAAGACCGGGATATTTTTGGTAGAAATGAAAAGTTTTGATGGTTTTCCCTAATTAATAGGAAAATATTTGATTAAAAAAAATATTTTAAAAAATAGCCTATGTCGAGGGAGCATCCAAACAATTCTGTAGGTGCAGGCTCGACTTTAAATCGCACAAAAAAGGAAAATGTTTTTTCTTTCTCTTTAGCACACACAATTGTGTAAGGTTAGGTCTTAAAGGGTTAAAAGGCAGCGTGTATATTCTGTATTAATTTGAAATTATATCCAGTCTATATTATAAAAAAAAAAAAAAAAAAAAAAAAAAAAAAAAAAAAAAACGTGTCCGTCCGTAACGCTGACGTCATTTTGATGTTGCAACAGCAGATGATTAAATTTCGCTTTTTCTGCAATTTTTTAAACTTCTAAACATCGCACATTTTAAATATTTACATCGTCGAATAGACAAAAAATTTACTTAGAACTGCAATTTGTTTGAAAACTGTGTCGCAATTTACTTCCTTTTTATGGTTTTTAAAGTAATTTTCAGCATTATTATTATTTTTTAAATATATCTCTATCGCGTGCAGACGATTATGAAAGATAAACACCTTTGCACTTAAGTTAATATAAATAGTTCAGCATTTGTTTCTGATATTCCATAACGAAGTTAAACTTCATCAATAAAATAATATAAATAAAACAGAAATTTTACAGACATGTAATCCGAACTACGTGCTTAAACAACTGAAATGATCAGAATTAACGCTGCAGGTAACAAAATCTTTGGCGATTCCTTCAGCTCACACGAAAGTATCGCTTTTAAAAAACTTCTAAAATTTATTTGAATACAGAATTGATACTTTAAAAAATGCTTTTTTTGGTTTTGTTAGTGGGCAGTCTAAAAAAATGTATATTGATATTTAAAAAAATGATTTTTCCTTATATTTTGTAACCCGGGAGGTACGGATTGAATCCCCTAGTATCGATAAAATAAATTTAATTTTATGATTTTGGGAGTAAATACATACATAAATTTCGGAGTTATGGATAGTTTAGACATTTAAATTACATTATGCTGTTTAAATGGAGATCAGTATCTAAATAGAATTTAATATCAAAGTGTGTATTTAATGTAAATACTTTCTTATAAACTTTTCCATTATATATATATATATATATATATATATATATGTGCATTACGTATATGCTTATTTTTTTTTTCTTTTTTTTACGCAATTACACTGATAAAAATGTAATCATAGAAATCAATTTAATTTCTTTCACTTTAAAAGTGTGAATACATTTTATTTTAGGCGTTATTCTTCGCAGTTGCCTAATTATATTGCTGGAAATCATGTTTTCAATCTATCAGGATCCAATACTAAAATAAAGAGAAGCTTATCGAGATTCTCTTATATTTTTAGAAAAGAAATAATCTAAAAGTTTGAAACTTCATTGAAAGGACGAAATGCATTGTAAATAAAAATAAGAAAATAAAAATAAATAATTAAAAGGGTAGGTCGCTATATGGCATAAGTTTTCAGAGATGTTTCAGAAAAACAGAAAAAAATTGCTTATCTATTCTGATAAGAGCTTCTACAAAGATGTATTTTTGAGTAAACCGTGCGCTGGGCACAGTCTTGTTGGAAGCAGGTAAGCTCTCTTCAACAGAGATCTTGGCCAACAACTCCAAACCCGACTAGCTGGCTGCAAACCGCGGGAAGTCTTGCAAACTGGTTCGACGTTTTCCCCTCCTTTGACTCTGCGGTGCTGCTGCTGAAAATGAATGATGAACTTTTTTTTTCCTCCCTGAACTTTTTTGGAAGGTTTTTTTTTTCTTTTGTTGTTGTTTTATATTTTATCTAGCCTGTGCTCTGGGGGTATATGAAGTGGACAGGTTTTTTTCTGCTTTTATTGCCGCTTTTTCTTTAGCTATCTCTTTACTGAAGCTTATGGAGCTCTCGCCTATCCGAAAGTTACTTTCTTTTTGGTTTGGCATTGATAGCTTCTCTCGTTGTCTAACAATGCCCGATTTGATGCTGTCCGTAAATCTTGATCCGCCCGATCAAGATAAACAGAGTGCATCTTTAATGTTTTGCCACACCGACCCGAAAGAATATTTTTGATCTTGAACAAAACACTTTACGCTTCTTTTTTTTTTTTCTTTTCTTTTAACGTTTGATTGTGCGTTCTTTTTTTAAGATGGGGGAATCTGAAAAACTTAAATGTAAGAGATAAGCAGAAATTAATCCATTTTTATAATTGTTATCAGTTCTAATTTTCCGCAATGAAGCGTTTTGTGATCGACCTCAGCGGATTGTGTTGTGGACATCATAATCATTATTGGGTGGGTAAGAGTGTATTAGTTTCCCTTCTGTAGGCTTTTTGGAAAACACATTAAAATTACTAATTTAATTTCATTGCATTCTTAAGGCTGTTCTCAACTCTTCTGCTCAACAAGCGCAAAACGTTTTGAAACATTTACAAATTCATTTTTTAACGAAAAGATATAAAATTAGAAATTCTGACCATGGAAGCGATTTGGAATCGAACTGTGTTTTCCATTTTTTGATCAATCAATTATCTATTGAGTTATAAGCGTTTTTGATCACGTGACATGCATTTTTCTCCCCTTACTGACTGCATTTTCTTCTTTCGTTCGGAAGTTCGGTTCAAAATTCCAACTTTGACAGTGTTTTCTGAAAGATCTATTGCGTTTACAAAAAAAAAAAACGGAAAAAACAGCTTGATGACATAGTTTCTGAAAAAAAAAAAACATCTTCTAGTTTCATGCGTTTCCGAACAAAAATGAATTAAAACTTATGTCAGAAAGTTGACCCTTTAGATTTGAGAACAGCCTTAATATTCAAGAAAATTTATTTCTAAAAGTAAAGGTTGATTACTTCTTAATATTGATTTTCGAAAAACTATTAACTAAAAGAAAAAAAAGTCAGCGTATTATTATTAACCCTTTGAGGGGCAAGTAACATTGTCTCTGTAATATTGAATTCCCACAAGAATAATCGAAAAGTTTTATTTTAAAATAAGGAAAAGCAATTTTTCATCATTTCGCCCCCAAAGTTAAAAATATAAATTTTAGTTAAAGTTTTCTGGTGCTAATCTTGATTAAATTAGGTGGAATAAAATATATCTCACCGCCCCTCAAGGAGTTAAAACGGACACACGAAGCTTTATCTCACTCACACACACAATGTACACATCATTTTCCCACATAAATATATTTAATATATATTGGAGATGTCATAGTGTTGTTGGAGATGTTATTATGTATCGGTATTATTATGATATTTATTATGTAATTGAAAAAATTAGTACAACATTATTAACAATTGGGGTCAGTTTTTTGTCTTAAACGATCATAAAAATAGTTTACTTTTAAAGTAATTAGATAAAAATACGGCATTTTGCCCTGAAATATTTAAACGTTGAAAATATCTGAATTTTATTCATCAAGGTCTGTTCCCGGATCTGTTATGAATGAAGTTTATGAAGTTGTCTAGAGTTTCTAATGCGTTCTTCTATCAATAGATCCCTTCCATAAAATGATATATTATAAATGTTTCGATATTATAACTATGAAATTTATGTGAAAGTGTTACTACTTCTTATATAATTAAAATAATAATAATAAACTCAGTAACTGTCAAAGTACATCAGAGTAAAACTGATTTTAAAATTAAAATCCTTTTGAGTATCAGAAAGAATACTTTTACGCTATTCTGAGTCCGAAAATTAATTACAGTTTGATCGTATTAAACATTCATCTTGCTATAACCGTGTAGATGTCTGATATAGTTGAATGACCTCAATTGTGCAACTAAATATTTTTTCAGAAGTTTAAAATAAAATGCAAAAATACATGATATGATAATATATAGCAGGATTCTACCAATTTTGCTAAATGAAAGAGTTTACGAACAGCCTGTGTTTATTAATTTTAAGCTTGAATTTCTGCTCTCTTGTTCGAAAAAAAAAAATTATTGCAAAATGTACTCGAGAGGCTATTTTCAGATCATTGCACATTAAGAATTTATGGGTAAATGTACGTATGCTTTTTTATGCATCAATCTGACCATGCTATTGTTTATTTAAAAGAAAAAAAATACTTAGTGATCCACTTAATCATTTGAAAATAAATGTTCTACTGAATCTCTTTTGTAACGAATGGAATATCGACAATGAGGCAGCTAAAATCATAAATGACTTGGTAGATCATGTGAATTTTAAAAAAAGCTTTTATTGCCCCGTCTAAATTTTAAAAATTTGAGCATAATCTGAAACACTATGACTCTAATATTTATCCAACAGATTTTTGTTTGTTTGTTTGTTTGTCAATTATATTTGCATTATTCCCAATTTACATCCTTTTTCTTCTTATTTCATTTATCTAACCTTCATCCTTCATCTCTACTTCTCACAGCTCGCAAGTTAAAAGAAAGAAAGAAAAAAAAAAAAGAAAAAAAAAAGCTAATATGTGCAGAGCTCACTATAGCTAAAGATCTCTGCTAAAAATTCCTCCAGTTTCATGGCGTAACCCCTCATTCACAGGTTTCTGTAATACAAAAGAAGCAGGTGTGCAGAAATTTCCCCCTCCTTATTTAGAACCAAGAGAAGAAAAACGTTTTTCAGAACGTGAACGTGTTGCCTTAGTTTTTATTTATACATTTTTTTTCTTATCTGGTTAGTGTAATCCGAGGTATTATTTACTATTAAAATTACATTACGAACGTGAAGGTATTTTTAAAGAATACATTTTTTTTTTTTTTTTTTTTTTTTTTTACAAGGAATACGTATTGAAAATATTCCAAAATTTCCTTTCAGCTAAATTAAGCTATTGTTTAAGTGTTTTTTCCGTGAAATAACTAAAAATTTTTCTCTATTTCAGTTTATTTATGGTAAGGTATTTTCGATATTTTTTGAAAGATTTTTTTATTTTTTGAAAAACGCAGTTTGGAAAATGCGAATTTTGCAATTTTTTAAAATATTTACATTTATAATAATAATATGAACATTTTATTATTGTAATATAATATTGTCCAAAATAAGTTTTGGTATTTATCATGCGCCTTAAATTCGATTCTTATAGTATATCGCGGAATATATACCATAAAAGTTATGCCAAAGAATAACTGAATAAAAACAGATAAGCATGATTATTTTTCCGAAAAAGGAATGTGATGATTCCGTAATCACTACAAATGTATGTAATTTAAATGTTTTTCAGAAGTATTCATTTAGAATGTTTTTAAATCAAGCTTTAAGAAAAAAATACACAATCTATATATTTTCCCGGCTGATTTAATACAAGGAACTGAAATAAAAAGTTAAAAGTTGGTCTTACTGTTTGAAATATGAAATGTGGTACAATTTTTAGTATGTAGAACACCCGTTTCGCAAAATATGCATTCATATTAGAAATGAAGACATTATTTCTGCCTACTGACTCCTTTGTTTTATATTGTAAACAATCATGGAATAAAGGTGGGGGTATCGTTTTTCATTAAAAAAAAAAAAAAAAAAAACTTAAATCGCTTGTATAAATATATTAAAATTATTTCTCTTAAACCAGTATGTCTTTTGTTTGCACAAAGTTCGTTTTATTTCTCGGACATTAAAAAAACTTGGGGTTATTTTAAAATCAAAAATATGTTTCCTATTGTATTGTAAACTACATTCTCTAAATATTCATACAATGTCATCAGAAATTTTAGTTAAAATTTCAAAAATATAATTTTATTTTTTTTATTTGCTGAGAAATAAATAAATATTTAATTATAGTTGACTTATCTGAATTAAATTACATCAAAACTGGTTTAAATGCATAAAAAAATGCTTCCAAAGAAAATTTTAGAATGGGAATCTATTCATTACTTTAGTCTATCAAATTCAACGATAATTTAATAACTACCAAATTTTAATTATGCTAGATTGACAGTATTTAGTTGTTACTTAGTGCCTCGCAAAATTGTTTAGTACGTAAATTTTAGGAAAATCTTTAGTCGGCTCACAAATGGTTAAAAATAATAAAGATAAAAACTATTTGTATTTAAATTAGAATGTGTAAGATATTAAAATGTATAGATAAAATATGTTTTGCAATTATTACGCGATGTAACGTGATTCTGAATTAAGAACATATTTTTTACGATATGGTGAAGCATTACACAAATTTCATTGCAATGTAAACTTTTGTTCAAATTAAAAACTTATTATAGTTATCACTTACAATACTTCTGTTTCATTAAATCACGGATAACTAATAGTGCCATGTAGCAGTTGCTTCTTATCTGCTTTACCTTTACAATATGGTGCTCAAAGCAACAGCCGGTCTTTCACATACTTCACCTTATGGATGGGAAGTGCATTTTGACCGCGAAGATTTGACCTGTCTAGCAATTTGCAAATTTTTCGTTTCAGTCAGTCACGCAGAAGACAAATATGCACGAGGAAAATTTTGCCATCAAATTATGCGTCATATTTTTGTAAAGGATTTTTTTTATATTTATTCTAACACACAACTGGTTCAATATTGTATCTTACTGTCTATAGATATGTCGTATCTTTTGCCATATCACTAATTTATGTAAAGTTGTTTCCAACTTCAACCCATGCCTGTTTTTTTTTCTGCTGTGGGAAAAAAAATATTTAATTTAACCCTTTCAGGGTAAGGCACTTGTATTCGTAAAATTTTGAAATAGTTGAATGACACCAGTTTTTACAAGAAAATTTATTTGTGAACAAGTAAAAGCATATTTTCGCGCACCCAATAAAAGTGAAATTATCATTAAAAATTCGGGTGCCAATGTGGCAATTAGGGATTAAAATTATGTGATGCCATAGCGGCATCATCACCCTCCAAGGGGTTAAATAGTAAAATGTAGCTCTCTTAAACACAGATAAATAAATAGTTTTTACAGAAATATAACGAAAAGGTATATGGAAAGGAAGATTATAATGAGCTGTAAAAGAAAGTAAACCCGTAAAATGCCTTTCGCATGTACATTCTATCATCAGTACAATAGACATAAATTGATATTAACATATTTCAAATTATAGTATCTCTTGACTCATATCCTTTAAATAGGTTTTGGATGAATACAACCTTTTCATAAAAATCATGCTTGAAATGAATGTATCAGTATAAACAAACATATTGTTTTAAGAAAACTTTCTTAAACCTTAAATGCATAGTGATGCATATCTGCATCACTTTTTATTTAACTCTTAGCACCCACTATATTTATATAGAAATATTAATCCTCTAAAAACTACAAAAATATGCTACTAAATAAAGTTAAAAATCTACGGTAAAATTCCGAAGTCTAATCATTAAGAATAAAAAAACTCAATTCTAAAGGAATAATTCATGCCTTTAAGTGTTAAGTTTTACAGAATAAAAAATTATATAAAATAAGGTATTTAGATTCATACTTATTAAAATATTTACTAATATGCATTATTTTAGTTTTTACTTGTATTGCAGATGTGCAGCTTAAGAAAAGGTTGACGTATTATACGAAAAATAAATCTCTGATTTTTTTTTTTTCATTATTTTTCCTTATGTAATAAACCTTTCTGAGAATCATATATAATTTTTTCGAAACAAAATAAAAAATCATTCATTTAAGGGTTAATTGCTTAATGCTATTAACGTGAACACGCGTGCTATTAATAGAACGCCAGGCTCGAAAGTGGCATTTTATGATTGAATTTTGCCAACTAAAACATTTGTATTTGAACTGCCAGGTTTTCTAGTGAGCAGGTGTAAATGTTCTTTAAAATATCCCTGTTATTTCAAAATTTGGGAGTGTATCTCTTTCCAGTTCCTCTCTACCGTTATAAGATGAATATCCTGATTTTCATTTCGTATTTAAACGTCCTAGGTATTTCAGAATTCAAAAATTATGCTACCAAACTTTATTCTTTTTCCTTTCTTTTTTTTTAAAAGAAGATAAAGATCTTAATTTTTCTGTGTATTTTTTAAATAGATGGGTTGGGGAAATACATATCAGTCATTTAAATGTTTTGCAAAATAAAAGAAAAAGAAATTGATAAACTGTTTATGCTATACTTTTCAAGAGAAAAAAATGTTGAACTTTAAGGTTTATAACGGAACCTCCTCCCCTTTTATTTTGACGAAATAAAAAGTGGTTCATTAGTCTGTTTTTTATTCAATCATCTTTAATTGAATCATTATGTAGAAGTGTTTGTTTCTACAAAATATATGTGAACTATTGTTTATATAAATGTATTCAGATATATTTCAGTTTGATTTTTACAGACCAAAAATTACATAGTAATATTCAGAAAACTGAAAACAAATGAAAATTTTATCTATCTTTAAAGTAAAGTTAAAAGTTAACTTTTTTATTACCTTAAAAAAAATGCTAATCATTAGAAGAAAAGTTATAATGCAATACTGTTTTGAAAATCTTACTTGTTTCAATTATAACTAAAGAATATATGAGATTAAAATCTTTATAATGAAAGTATGTTTTAACTGAATAATAAATAATAACTTATCATATTAAGGCACCTTTTCTTTTACAGACAGACTGAAAATAGGAAGTTTTAACCTTTTCACCCTTGAATATATTACCCGGTCAGTACATGTCTCAGTTGTGTTGAAAGGACTACTATATTTTTCATATTCGTATTTTTATTAATTGTCAATATTCTTTTAAAAATAATAGGTATATATATTAAAGAAATGTTAACAACTGAATACTTAGCTTTACAAGAACTCTTAGTACTGTACTAAATGCAAATCTATGTTAACCTCTTAAGACCTGAAGATAAAATAATACTGCAAATACTCAATCATTTCTTTTGCACAAACAAAACGCCATCCTAAATGACAGTAAAAGCCCTTTTTCGTAAATTGTTACTTTAGGGGCACTTCGTAATTTAGTTTGGAAAATATGGATCTAAAATTACTAGATCCCTTAAATATCAATATTAATTAACAAGAAAATAAATCACACAATGACAAATTTAAGATCTTTAAACAAGCGAATGACCTACAAATTCTCAAAAATTTTTATGGATAAGTATTTAAGTTGAATAATTATGAAAATTCTCGACCACACTGTTTTGAAGGCATTTTGCAAGCTCAGATGAAAATAACCTTTATTTTATGGGGAAATCAGCATCGATGCTGTCTTTTATTGGTTTGTTTTTAAAGTAAAATATATTCAACTACATAGAAAGAAGTCAAAATGAAAAAAAAAATCAAACAGTTTATTTTTTATGAGGCAAAGAATAGAGGTGCACATTTATGTACCTCGGGTCTGAAGAGGTTAGAAACTCTTAATGCCTCTGTCTCTTTCTTCTTGAGGAAATTCTTTAAATGATTTTCTAAAGTTATATCACATTCCATCATATATCTGCAGTTAAATAACATAAAATATAAAGCACAATTCTTTTCTAATACCCGTGGTTATAAGCTTGCTTGATTTTCACAAATTTTCAGAAAATATATGACAAGTGAAGTGGAAATAGTAGATAAAATTTTGTTTTCTGTGATTTGTTTTTTCTTATTTCTTAATAAAATCTCAATTGTTAGATAACTGGAAATTTGAAAATGTTAACTTTTTTATCTTACAAAATAAAAGAGTAAATGTTATAATGTAACTTTCAGCTGAAAGCATTGCCTACAAATCAGGCAAGTTTAAGCTCAAAAATGTTATATTTAAATACGTTTAATTGAATCTTTACTTGAACTTTTTTTTCTGTATTATTAACAGGTTAAAGTTTAAAAAATAAAATTATATTGCCTTTTAAAGCTAACTAATGAAAATAACAAGTTTATTTCACATAGTCGTCATAATTCAAGTAGAGGTGTTTTACAGTTCAATTGCAAAAAACTCCACTTTCTGTAAATACGATTTTTAGACCATTAATTTAATATGGGAAAAAAAAAAAAACTAATGATTTTTGCCACCTAATGCAAAAAAATAATAAAAATTAAGTAATAAGTAATGCATTGTAAATGTTAACAAGTAAACTGAAAATGTGCAAAATGCAGAAAATGTGTAACAGTCAAATGTTAAAAAATCAGTTGTAAATGTTTAAATTTTATTTCGGTGTTAAAGATCACAGAAAATGTTAGGGCAGGGATGCTGTTGCGGTTCGTCTCATCTATCAAAATCTGCTCGGGACTTCCCATTCGACCGTGAGCTAAGATAACGTGAGCTAAGATAATATGTAATCATAAATAATAATTAAAAAAAACCCTGAAATGTGTTTTTGGTATTTATTCTCTGTTGCATTCTTTGTATATATCAAGTCACTGCAAGTAAAAAAAAAAAAAAAAACAGTCAAACCTCGATATTTGGAATATCTGGAGAAGAAAGAAAAAACGGAAATAAAGCGTTTTTGAAACATCAAAATTTAAAGAATATCGTTCTATTCAGGATTGAAAGCATGAAACGCATCCTAATTAAAATATAAAACATCACAATGCTTAATTTTACTTATAAGAATTAAAAAACTAAAAATAGAAGTTTCATGAAGGTTTAATTTAGTTCAAAGTAAGCTCAAAGAATTTGGCACCTACGCATTTTAAATACCACTGTATCATATGAAACGTTTCATTTTTTAGTTCCTATGTCACTTTCAGCTAAATACCTCTGCTTTAATTCTGTCTATTTTCTATTTTAACATGAAAATTAAATATTTATTTTCTTTCTGGCCACAGATACTTGAAACTGATAAAACTGGCAAATTCATTGTTTCACTGGCCTTCAGCTGCTATTTCAAAAATTTTCAGCAATGTGAATCATACCATTTCCACTTTGATTTACAGAAAGAAAAATGAATGGACATTATTTATACTAGCAGATCCAACCCGGGCTTCCCGGTTTACAGAACATAGGTGAAAATCCCTTTTTTTTAAAATTGAAAACACTAATAGACTTCTTTTACATTTATTATATATATTGAGATTGCTAGTAACAATCCTAAAAAGCATTTTACGTGAAAAATGTCAATTATCTGTTTATTAAAATTTATTAAAAACAACACTTTCGCATTAGCCACATGGTAGAAATTAATGGCCAACAAAATCACCAAAAATTTTGCTACAAACAGCAGCCTTTTCTTAGTCTGATAATTTCAATGGTTTAAGCGCGTAGTTCGATTATGTGTCTGTTAAATTTGTATTTTATTTATTTATTGATGAAGTTTTAATTCCGTTATGAAATATTAACAGGAAACAAACGCTGAACTATTTATATTGTTTTAACTGCAGACGTGTTAACGCTTTCGTAATTAGACTGCACGCAATAAAGATAGATTTTTTAAAGTTTGGTGCTTTTAAAAGTATTTTTAAAGCCCTAAAAAAATTAGTAAATTGCGATACAGTTTTAAAACAAATTGCATTTAGAAGAACAGTTTTTTTTTTTTTTTCTGTCGGACGGTGTAATATTTAAAACTGTGCGATGTTTAAAAGTTAAAGCAATTGCAGTAAAAACGAACACTATTGGTCAGGTGTTGCCACCCTCATTATGACGTTGCTTTACTCACGGATATGATTTTTTATAATATAATTTCAAGAATTCTTAAATCCCTTGTACATATTCCTTTTTGTTTGTAGAAATGCTTGACAATGCCACATACTACGATTGCTTTATTTCACTTTCGCCAAAATGACGTATCCTACCATAAATAGTTTAGAAATGTAGAATGTACAAATAAATAACATACAATAATTAAAAAAATATATTATAAAAGGGAAGATTTTTTTCCCTTACTTCTTCTTTTTTTTTCTTTTTGAGTTAGTATTATTTTTGTTTGTTTGTATTTAGAAATAACGAAAACCTTTACAGCCGGAACCGCTGTTGATAAATATTTTAAAAGCAGAGAGCATCCAAACACAAATTTCCCCCCGATCAATTGATTTTTTTCTGACATTTACTTTTTTTCAGTTATTTATCCCAAAATAGATATTTTCCATACTCTTATTGCACTATTTATGTTTATTATTATTACTTTGCTTGATTTTTTACAATTTTGCATTATTCATCTACTTTAAGTTTTATTGAAATTCTATTTCTTGCCCGAGAATGCTGATATTTATGCTAAAGTCATTTAAGATAATAAAAAAAATATCGAATTCTATGTCTATTCCAAGCATTTTTTCAAATCGCAAGAAGTTTTTTTTTTTTTTTTATTATTTATTTTTTTTTTTTTATCTCATATGTATGGACCTAAAAATTAGATATGCATATGTATATTACATGTACGCATAATCAAAACATTTGTGAAGCAAAATAATATAATTTGAAAATTATGTTAGAAATGATTGAAAAATTCTGTCTTATTTAATACAAATCTATCCATTTGTGTAATTACTCCTGTCCCTCCTTTTAGATTATTTTAATTTTAGTTCTTTTTTTTAAGTATTTACATACGCAATATATTATCATTACTATCTTTTAACTGTGGAAAAAATAAAGCATGTTGTGACATTTTTTTTTTATCCTTAGCATCTATATTTCACAAAAATAATTGCTAAAAATTCTTATTTGTTTGTGGTAAAAATAAAAATAGAGAACTCCTAATATCAATATAACCTCTATAACGTGAGAAACTACCTTTATTTTTTTTTCTTTAGTTTCATGGAAGCATGTTTCGGCCACTCCTACTTCTTATTTACGGGCGGGCTGTTCAGGTCTGGGCATATTAGTTTCGTAAATTACTTTAGCAAATTGTCTGTTAAGACATTTGATATTGCTGCCATCACAAACCCATGTGGAAATACTTAACAAAATAATTAATGACAAAAATCGTCAATTAATTTCAACGTCTTGTTTATAATATAAAAATTAACTTGGTTGAGGATTTTGTAGCTATAAGAAGCTAAACCGCATTTTTCAGGCTCATTCATTAATTCTTATCGAGCTGGAGGATATTATTTCTTTGTAGATTTTTCATAAAATATTTTTCTTTGTTTCAAAAATTTTTTATTAATTATTTGCAAATACTTTAGCTATTCTATATTTGACAGAAATGCATTCAAAAGCGCGTCTTCAAATTATTAAGTAGATGACGGTTTGTTGTTCTAAATCAAACACTGGTATTTTAACACCGGAATGGTATTTTCAGTAATCAGAGAAGAAACAAAATATACTTATCCACTATAAGTTGAATCTAGAGGCATGATCCAGGATGCAAATTTGCACCTTTTATCAATCATTCAAAGTACACCAGTCACTGAAAAACTTACGTACAGGCTATGACCTGTACTACCGAGACAATTCAGAAACTATTATGAACAAAATCTTTTCTATCACCCGCGGAAATAAATATTTTAAATTATTTTGCTATTGAATAAATAAATTCTAAGTGACGTCTCCTCAGAGCAACAGTTGGACATCTAGTAATAACCGAAAAGGAGATGTCTGACTTACTGCTATGAAAACTCTGTCTGCATCTAGCGGAACAGTAGGGAATTTTTATAAAACACATCTGAAATATAGTACTAAACATAACTTTGTGTTTCAGAAGTTCTTCACTAGATGCAAACACAATTTCTCATAGCAGTAAGTCAGGCATCTCATTTTTTATCATTACTAGATGTCCTACTATTGCTCTGAGGCGACGATATGCATATAAACATAACGGAAATGAAATATTTCATGTATTAATTTGAATTGTAAACATATTGATATAAAGGAAGCAAATTAATATAAAAATAAATCATGATTTGCAAAAATTGAAAATTATTAAACATATTTAAGATAGCCAAAATATTATAAATTTTTACTGTGTATACACAAACATATATATACATACATGCATACATATAACAAATGTAGCAAAAATTTCATTTGATAAATGGGAACAAAAATAGAATATAGATGGGTCATTTAAATTTTACTCGCATGTTTTAGTTTTACACACGCATTTAGTGAAGGGATTTTTAAACAGTTTCCAAGATAGTAAAAAAGTGTTCATGAATATGGTTTGTCTTTCTGTCTGGCCGCCTGTCCGTACTCTAACTAGCGTAAATATACTGGGAACGACATGTGATTTTTATATTTTAATGACGTTCGTTATAGAATGTTCGCAATTGCAAATGAAGTGTGTGGAATTTATAAAGCTTTTTGAGGGACACAGAAAAGAATTCCGTTACATTATGGTCTATGGTGCGAAATCGTTTCCGGTGTCTTTTATTAAGATTGGTTATTTAGATATCTCATTTCATTGCATGAAAAAAAAAATGTGAATGATATTTTGTTAGCCTTAGAAATTGTTTCATAATCTATGCCTGAAGAATTATTTTTTTCGTTCTTCTTTTCGACCACAATTTTTGCGCTTTGTTATAGTAAAAGAAAATCTAATAACTGAAAGCAGAGCTTAGTGTTATTGAATTAAGATACGTAGGTGTAAAAATTTGTAACCTCTCTTATCACACAAATAGTCGCACTTATGGCATTTATCAGAACAAGCAAGCAAACAATACTCTTTACAACTTTGTGTTTAATAGATGCCCCTAGGCTTGTTAATGCGGCGTATTAACCAAAACATGTTTCAGGGAAATAAATACAATTATGACCAAGCAACCTCTTTTACCAAATTGCATATTTTATACTTAAAACTTCTTCAATTAATTAAAAAAATTATCACTACATAAAAAATTATTTTTAGGGATTGTTTGCCCACTAATTGAGTATATTAATCAATAGATTGCATAATAATCAATATACAAAATTATCAGGAATAGATTACTTCTTGGTGAGAGGTTAAATGAGTTGACAGAAGTTACCAACACCAATTTAACTCTATGATTTTGTTCCTCTCATATATTAATAATTGTTTATAGTTTATTACAACAAAAATTGTTTTAATTAAATGAATTAATAGCTAATTTTGAAAACCTGTGTTACCTGGTAACAGATGCTACATCCAGAAAGAAAAAAATATATATATTCTGAAAACACACTTCTTTTGGTTTACCAAATGTGAACTGATTTTAAAGTATTCTAAAATCCCAACATAAAGGTGATGAATAATTGTAAACCGAAGTTTCAGAGAGGAAAAGCACTCTCGCGAGAAAATGCGATTCGGTCCACTCAATCGGATATTCATAACAAATATTCCAAAATGACTATTGTGACGACTTGCTTCACTTATCAACTTCATTTGTGTCTTGTGATACTCTTTTGACAAGAAAAGAAAAAATATATATATCTGGCAAAAGCTGTTACAAAACAGATGTTAAAAAAACCAAGGACTCCCACTTTTTAGTAAAAAAAAAAAAAAAAATGTAACAAACGTGGGCTTGAAGAACTAATTTATTTCATATTTTAATTATCATAGTATCTTCTATTATAGTAAAATGCTTGCGCGTGATAATAATAATGTTATTGTACTAAATAAACACTATATTTCAAAGAAACCTCATCTTGGGAAAGTAAAAAGAATGAGTGATGAATATTTATTTGTTTATTTATTATTATTTATTTATTTATTTTGCTTAGTAAAACATTCTTAATTTTTTAAATAAGCCAATTTATAAGACATATCAAAAGTGATAGTGACATTGAGCAAAAGCGATAAATACTTTACAAGGGAAAATTATTAGTTTTCAATCTGGGTGTAAATATAAAATGATCCAGATATCTGGTGATGGAAAAGTGAAAAATAAAGCGACACGTAACTATTTAATCTTCAGTCGGCAAGAGTATCGGCTTGTCAAAAAAAATGCATTATATTATATAATAGGTTGTCTGGTAGGCCAAGTTATGTATATACATTATGTAAATATTACCTACTATTAGCTACTTAGATTTTTGTTTAATTCCAGCAGTTTTTCGTAAATAGTAAATCAAAAAACAAAGGCGAATAAAAATGGGATTTTTAAAAAGAAGAAAAAAGGGCAAAATGCATAATAAAAATTGATGCACAATTCGTCCAGTCAGCGTAAAACTGTTTTTATGTCAAGGGCAAGTTCACGGCTTGAGAAAGCAGTTGAAAAGACAAAGAAACCAAATCACTTAATACTACTTCCTTGATTTCAATGTGTCAACTTTTTTATCTTTTTCCACTAAAGCAGTCATACATTTTTTTCATTCTGTTTGGCAGAGTAATCTGAAATAAAGAAAAAAATACTTGCTAAAATTTTACTCTAAGGTTAAGAATAGGATTGCATTTCAAACTTTCACAATTTAAAAACGGTTTTCTATTCAAGAATGGACTATTTTCGGATTCCAAGAATAAAAATTTCGCCTTGAATACATTCTTTTATTCAGGGTATCTAATAGTTCTACACATAGCCAAATCAGTGTTTCTAGAAAAGATTTTCCCTACCATAAAATAGTTCAAAGAATGATTGAACGTGAAAAAAAGAAAAGGAAAAAAAGAAACAAGTTATGATTTTTTTCTCTCTTGTTGAGAAAAAGAATTATTATTAAATACCTTAAATGTGAAATTACAGTCAACAAAAATGTTTGTGAAGCGTATGTAAAAGATAAAAATGAAAACTCACATTTATCAACAAAGATGTTTATTAGCGATAGTTATATAAATATGTGTATTTATCCTGTTTAAAATACGAAAAGCTCTTAGTTAAAAGTTCATATTTGCCATGATGCATAATTATTTTTCTATTTAATTTTTTTAACACGTATAATTCATAATTATATGTTATATTTTATGTTAATTTTGGAGCAAAAAATACCAATCGCTGAAAAGTACTTTATTATTATTATTATCACTATTTAATCACCTGATAACTCATTACAGAAAAATTCAAATTTGTAATTCAAAAAGGGAAAAAAAGCAATTACAAGGATATGAAGCATTGGTACGATTTTTTTCTGGTTTTCTGTTGCATATTATACGGCAGAGAAATGAAATTTTAATGAAATTAATAATATGTATGCAAAAAGTAATACCAAACTTGAGACTAAATGACTCAGAAAAAGTACTATAAAGGTTATAATTTGAAAGTAAAGAGTTTAAATCTTTGCAAAAGTATCCTGAAACATCTCATCAAAATTAGAGTAAAAGATTTTTGCGTTTCAAATATCCAAAATATAGTTTTTAACAAATAAGTAATGTTAATATTTCACTATTATATTTTCCCCTCTTACACTGAAATAAGAAACATTTTCCCACGCCTGAAATAATATTCAAGTACGAGTATGTAATTTTGCCTATTTTGTCCAATTAGATGCATTCAGCTACAGAAAGTTAAAATCATTTTCAATCTTCTTTCCCTGGATATTCCGCGCATTCTTTGACTTTTTCATGTTTTTCTTCCAGAAAACAAGCGGTCGCCTCAAAGGAAAGAAAGATAATTGCTTTCCTTGGGGTATCTCCTAATAATTTTGAAGGGAGATTCTATTTAAAAAAGAAAAAAAAAAAAAAAAAAACAGTGTAATCTCATATTGGAGCTATGGTGGTACCTTTTAGCTATCGGTATATGATAGAATATTTGAAATTGACTATTCTATCTTATCATAAACACATTACAGTATATTGGAATAGACTGACAATAAACTAAAAATTAATTAAGGAAATTTTGCACTATATGCACAACTTACAAAATTCTGCAAATATTACTATGCAATTTCAGAATTTCAGCGATTATTGCGCAATTTCAGAACTTTAGCGATTATGCAATTTCAGAAATTTGAATAATACTTTCCACTGAAAATCATTTAATTTTCCAAAGTATAGAAAATCAGCTAAAATTTATATGAAAAGAATAATAAATGTATAGGTTAATGTTTTAGATAAAATAATTGGGATGTGTGAACGTGTCTTTCTTAGTTTGTTTATGGCACATTGGTGTAACGCAAGTTCATTAAACATGTTGTTATATTTTTTTTTGTGTGTACGTAAAAAAAAAAAAAAAAAAAAAAAAAAAAAAATGGCTATTAGAAGAAATTAAAATTCCTTTTACTAACATTTATTGGCTACCAAAACTTAATGAAAATATGATAGGGTTATGAATGTTGTAGAAAATTATATTAATCTAAGAAAATAATAAATTGCATGCCTGTTTCTCGATATTTTCTGCGTTTCTGTCAACGAAGAACGATTACGTGATTTACATCACTATAACAACAGACGATGTTTGACCGTCTATTAAGATTATGAAATTTTGTCCTTCTTTATTACATATATTTCTCAAGCAACAAAAATTTCTCCAGGAACCATTTAGTGTTGAAAAGCAATACTTCAAGTTTTGCTGCTGTTGGGAATAATGTTTACACGAGGCGCGAAATTAAAAATCGATAAGTAAGATTAAATTTGCAATAATTTTTCGTTCGTGAAAAATTTATGAAATGCCCATAAAAAATATTAGGAAATTTTGTCTTACACAATTTTCCTTTATTTGCACAATGTGATGTCATTACCAGTTAAAACATCTCCTCCTGAATACTAGGCCTGCGCACTGAAACAATAATGGCGGATTTTTTTAAGCGCTTGTACGGTCACATGAATATAGACACCAGCATTTTATAAGAGATTTCTTTGATTTATTTGGTCTCAGAAAATTTAAGAAAACTTTTAGAAATTATTGGTATTCAAATTCAAGGGACGGTGTAAACGGTGAAAAAAATTCACGTGCGACAGCCGCCATTTTTGAGTTAGCGCTCAGGCCTAGTATTCAGTGAGTGATGGTTAAAATAAGAGGACTATAGTCACATAATGCATTCGTTTCTTAAGACATCATTACTATTTTATACCCTAATATTTCAGGAAATTTTTGCAAAGATTTGAACTCCTTACGTGACCTGGATTGTGACTAAAATGTGAAAGCACCGTGACGCAAATGTAACCTTTATCGTACACATTCTCATCACAAAACATAGAAAATGAGTCGCTTTGATGTCGGTCTGACCAATTTTGCGACGATGTATGGTTATGGTGACCCAACAGTGACTTAACAAAGACACGAGTCACGAAGTGATGGTCGCCTGAGTGTCCTAATGTATTGTAATCCTTTTGTTAACTATTGTAACTGTGGTCATTTACGACGATTATCACATCGCATCAACTTGGTGTGCTATTAGGACAATGCTATAGAAATTATGAAATAAATAATGCCTCAGAAAAAAAAAAAAAAAAACAAAAAAAAAACAGGTGTTTTTCTTCACAGACAAGCGTTTAGCTTCTTCATGTTTGTGCTTAATGTATTGAAGTATAATTGTACGTTTAAACAGTCAATTTGGAGGCAAATATCACATTTTAATACTTGTTTGAAATATTGATTAATTAACTATAGAAAATGGGATTTATTTTACGTATGATTATTCAAAGTGTAACATCTTTGCCGTGGTTTCAGCTCTCAAGCCGCTAGTGTCTACTGAAGTAAACCGGAAGTTGCTGTTCAAAGGGCCTCATGACAAAAGAGAACTTCTAATATTGCGATTCAGAAGGTGCAACATGTAAATCTTTTGAGTTTTGAGAACTTGAGGTGCATACTTATAATATATTTCCAAGAATTACAACTTCAAATTCTCTTTCTGAAAATCAGTTTATAAAAACGGATTATCTCCAAAAATTATTATCATTATTTATATAAAATTCATCTACTATTTATGTGGAGCTGCGGGTGTAATGAAGTATAAGTTTAACTTTCTAAAACTTTCCTTGAATTTTACAGCTATTTTTATAAATTAACATACAAAAAACACGTGAAAAATCATCGAAGTGATAATCTAAACAGGTATATGTATAGGAGATTTTTTTCGGGAGGTGGGGAGGTAAAGGTTATATTGTAGTTCATTACATTCTTTGGAAGTCAATTTACATATTTATTGAAAAAAAAAGAGAATAAAAATTGAACCATCATGGTTTTCTTTTTTAATATATTTTATGTAAATATCAAATATTACATTTTCTTTCATTTCTTCTTAAAAAATCAAAAGGAAATTGGATCTAAATAAAATAAATGAGATTGAGCTTTTATATACTAATTAATTAAAAAAAATCTGTATTATACTCATTTTTACTTTATTTTTAGAAGTGAGTGTCAAACGTAATGCGATGCCTGAAATGCCATCGCCAAATTTTTGAAAATTGGAATTAAATTCGATAGAGAAACGCACGGAATCACATCGAATAAAACAAACACGTCTTCCTTCCAAAGCTCTCCAAGAAAGACTGTGACATCAGCATATACAGTAGGGGGGCGGCGGGGCTGACTTTATTAACCCCTTCACGCTCGAATTAAATTGCGGTTAAAAAATTCAAATTGCTTATTGGCACCACTTTTATGAAAAAGAAATATTCACCTTATTTAATGACAGTTAAATCCATACTAAAATATAGCTAAGTTCACTATTTTATAAAACTGGTGGGGGTCAAACAATCTGAGTAAAAGACGCAGCCCGAGAATATGACGGGAGCGAGAATTAAGGGGTTAAGGAAGATGTTAAGAAAAAGTCGCCCATTGTAAAGAAATATACAATTTTGAAAGACAGTGGAAGGATTATTATAAAGGATATTGAGCACAGTTATATACTTCGAATTGCTGACTCAAATGCAAATAATTGAACGAAAATAAGTTGACTAAAATTACCTTTAATAATTAAAAAGGCATCATAAAAAATGAATACGTGTTTATCCATATATGCCAATTTAATATATGCTTCGAATTATTGACTCAAATGCAAATAATTACACGAAAATAAGTTGACTAAAAAAATACATTTAATAATTAAAAAAGCATTATAAAAGATGAAAACGTGTTTATCCAAATATCCCATTTTAATAACAACACAAAACTGCCCAACCTAAAATAATTTCAACATTACCGACAACCTGGAAGTCAGAATCCAACCACCCACACACAGCAGACTCAACGTTATTAAGGGTCGGGCTAAGAAGTAAAGGGGGCCGCAACTCACGGATGTCGAGATTCTAGATGCCGATAAAGAAATTTGATTCATTTAGTGGGCGGTCGTATCTGCAGAAGAAGAGGAGGGAGAAGCCTTTTTTTTAAACGTACAGGCTACATCAGTCACTTTATGGTTTGTTAATATTCAATACGTCTCAGCAATATTAGTAGCTGTAACATTTTTTGCAAAAATTTCCAGAATAAGTGAAAAATGCTCGTTACGTTGATAATGTGCACGCATTCATTCATTTTGACACATCAATGAAATTATTTTTAATGTTAAATGATCGTATTCAGGCATTCTTATCCAGAATTTGAAAATCGAATACAATATCTCTTTTTTATCTAAAGGAAAATTATCTTTCAGAAAAATAGTGTCAAAATTAATGTTTGAAGCAGACTTTTGAGGCTCAACAGCCAGCTAGGTTTTCTTAGGAGGGCAATAGAGTATAATTCAAGTTGTATTACATTTATTCGGAAATGAAACATACGGTTCTAGATTAGTTCAATAGTTACGCCAGCAAATTTCATACTTTTACATATTATAAACTTTTCAGAGATTTTTAAAATTAGCATTTTGGTGACAATGGGGCTTTACAATATGGTAGTTTTTTGGCCACATATATATCGTGATATCATGTGACGTCACAAGAAATTAAAACATCTAAAGAAAAATATTTTTCACAATGAATAACATGTTCTCGTAATTTTTTCGTTTTCTAAGAAATTCAAATTGTCACAATGTGACGCAACTAAATGCTTGCATTACGGCCACAGATGCGACATGGTCACTTTCACTTGCAGTGACGTCACTGCAGCCGTCATCAGAAAGTTAACGTACAGACTCTGCGCACTGAGTTTGGGAAAATTGTCTCCTTAAATTTAAAGTATTTTTAAGAAGATGATAAAATTTGAAAAGGCTTTTTTTATATATATATTTAAAATGTAAGGAGACATTTTGAAAAACGCACAACGCCAGAATTGGAAGCCTACTTTCTGATATGAAAACCGTAATTAAATTTTTATATTAGGTACTGGGTAACAATTTAATTAAATTTTCTCGAATAATGCCGAATCAAGCCGATTTCAAGCATTAACATGTTTGAATTCAATAATTTTAAAGCTGAGCGTATTACTATTCATGCAGATATAATGAGAACTGAAGGTGAAGAATGAAAATATTTTATAAATTTGGTTTAATTTAAAAGACAATTTAATGCCTATTTCTCCTAGAGAAATAAAAATAAAAAATATCACGACTTAAGAAAGCGACAACATAACTTCTAAACCAGGAAGAAAAGAGGCCATCGCTGAGAGAATCCTAAATTTCCAAAATGATAAGCACATCACATCTGTGTTTCTGTGGCTTAGAGGAGGAATTGAATAGAGAGCGAATCCCATTGTTCTCATCCGTCGAACCCTGATGCACTCATGTCGGAGATTTCATCGCCAAAAGGGTGTCATTTTTTGGCGGTGATCCCTTTCTTGGCAATTTTCCGTTTTCATTTTCGTGATAAAAGAAACGCTCCAAAACGAACGCAGACGAAATAGGTCTTGGTGGGATGCGGGAAAAACCGGTTTGGCGCGCATTCTCCCCACCATCACGTGATGGTGGGGAGCATGATATGTGCCTCAAGAAAAGGTTGCCATTCCTGCGTCCAATTATATTAGAAGTCTATGTTCTGTGGCTACCCCGTATTGTTATCAACATTTCAATCCTGCAAAATTGTTTGTATTCCACCCGGTCCTAAATGTTATTTGAAGTCAACCAAAAACCCTACTTGAACTCAATGCACTTCAATCCGAAATCGTCCCAAAATTTGAAATAAAATAAAATTAATCCATATTTTAATGCATTTAATGAAAAATAACTCTAATTATATCTCTAAAAACAAATTATGTATCAACAGAGATACAATGATATCATTTTTAGATCCTAATGATATTAAAACGGGACTATCTGCAGAAAGAGAAATCTGAAATTCAATGAACCGTTCAAAAGTTATACTTGGAGATATATAGAAAAACCAAAAACCCACGCAAACGGATTGTATAAACTCCTGATACAAACGATTTGTATAACCACCTCACACAAACGATTTTTGTCTGGTAAAAGTCGGTTAATTAAAATAAAAATCAATTTTATAAAAGTAAAATAATTACTAAAATTAAAATCTTCTTTAAAACGGACTTTTAATATAACACTGTCGCTTGGAATTCTTTGAAAAATCATTACGAGACTGTTTATTAAAATTGAGATATATTTGTTATGCTTCCATGTGCTGTCTAACAAGGAAGGTCTCCTTACAGGGCATATTCAGAATATGTTGAAAAAAATGCTAGTAAAACTACTCATGTATGTAATAAGGGACCAGTCAAATTTAACGGTGGAATTTCAGTAGAAAGTCTGTAAAAAAATAAAATATTTTCGAATATTTGGCGCGAAAATACGAAAGTGACACGCGAATTGGCGAGCAGGATTTTTCCACGCCAAAAGCAAAGCAAACTATTTTAATGCATCTGAAAATTGTTTATTAATTGTTTTCTTGATTGTACGGTATTTCAACTTAATTAATGAAAGAGGTTATTATATATTTCTTATATATCATATATATATGTTGCTTGTTGTTGTAGTTATTTAATTTTATCACTGTAAAAATATTTTCTATGCTTTGCAAGTTGCAAATATCTATTTTAAGTTATAGTCAGCTGACATTTGATTGCCATAATACATTTCCATATCGAAGACGGAGTCGTTTCCATAGCAACAAAATCAAACCGACAGTGTTCTATCTGCCTTATTTTTGAGCTTGAAATAATTTTAATCAATTTAAATTTTGTTTTAAATCGTAAAACATGATATTTATATTTTATTATAAATACATATAAATATATATGACAAACTATAGCTAAAACAAACTAAAAATGACAAAACTATAGTTAAAAACGAATTAAAAATGACAAAACTAAAGTTATTTAAATTAAACTTGTAAACAAATTGAACATAAAAAGTTTTTTTCTACATAAAAACGTATTTTTTTTTCATCGCCAACCGGTGATAAATCGCCAAATAAACGAAAATTTCGTTATTTTTTTACGGACGCTGTATCGGGGTTCCGCTAAAAAATTTTTTATAAACATATACAGTGCGTCCACGTATAATCTGACCGACCTTTCTTTTCGCAACCGTTGGTCCTAGATGCATACTCCCAATTACAAAAGTGGTCAAAATTAGGTGCAGAGTTAAGATAAAAAAAGTTTGAAGCGGAAAAATAATTTAGCGAAGAATTACAGAATCTAAATTTTTATACGGTCCCCGGTCCTATAAGTTATATTTAGTAAAATTTTCCTGTTACACTGACAAGTAAGGCATAAAAAGTCCCATTATTTTATGATTAAAATTGACCGAGTAATAGCCGTTTAAAGTTGGAGCATATTTTTTGCTGCAAATTAGGGGTCATTCACAAATTTAGTAGAAATATAATTTCATCAGATATATTAAAGGAATGGTTGAGAGTAAAATTAGCATTGCAATATAAATTTGAAATCTTTAATCATTCTGACATATTACTGCAAAATATGCAATTTGTACTGAACATATAAGAGGATAGAAATAACAGAATTTTTGTTAAATAAAAGGATGAAAAACAAAAGCCTCAATTCTTTACTAAATGATACATATTTTAAAATGCTTTTAGATTGCACCGTCTTCCAAATTTTGGGTTGTGCCATGTTTTTTAGCTTTTGAAAATTGATTCACATGTATTTTTTACCGCTGAATCCGAAAATGACCTTCATTTTAAACCATCACGTCAGGATTTTTCTCAAATCGCAAATTTTAAAGTTAAAAAGCTCAAAGTTAAAATTGATCCCCCTCCCCTCCCAACCTCATCGGACCTCTGAGCTGTTTAGCTGTAAGAAACACAGTATAAGTCACAAAATTGAATAAATTATTGAATTAAATAAAATTAAACTGCATAAAAAAGTCTTACACCTATTTTATAGTATCAGATTTATTGCTATTTTTTAACCTTGAAATTTACGATTTGCAAAAAATCCTGACATGATGGTTAAAAGTGAAGGTAATTTTTTTTTTATTTAGCGTTAAAAAATACATGAAATGTAATTATAAAAGTTAAAAAACACAACCATGGCAGGTTTATGTTAACTGATCTAAAACCATTTCTTAAACTTGTGGGTAATCTATCCGGATTTTTTTGTGTTATCCTCTAATATAAGTATGGATAAGATGGTAAGCGACGAAAATCATAATAATATTACATTGTAATCGGATTTAAGTCGGTCTGTAAAATTTTAACTTCGGTCGGACATTTAATGTCAAAGTTCAAGTACAAATTTTAAACTGAAAAGACGATCGTTGCAAGTCAAATAAAACCTTATGAAAATAACTTAATTTTTGTTAAAAGAAATTATAGCCTCAAATCATTACAAAATACAACATATTTTAAAATACAATTATTTTAACTAATCTGAAACTTAACTAATAAAGAAACTCAATCGTAATTGTTGTACGAGTTCTTTCAAACCACAGATACCTTGAAATAAGTTTAAGTACTTTATATACGACCCTTGAAAGCATGGTCGAAATCATCTGTTTTGATATGCAAAGATGTGGTATAAGTCATGCATTTCAAAGTTTCATAACTCGACCAATTTTAATGTTAAATGAATGGGACTTTTTCTGTCTTACTTGTTAGTGTCACAGTAAATTTTTACTAAATATCACTTATAGGACCGGGGGACCGTATAAAAATTTAAATTTCGTAATTTTTTAATAAATGTTTTTCTTGACCCAAATCGCTTTAAAAATAATTCTTTGCTTTATTTAAATCATTTTTGTAATTGGAAGTATGCATCTAGGGCCAACGGTTGCGAAAACAAAGGTCGGTCAGGTTATACGTGGACACACTGCATATCCATATGAGAAGAACATTCTGTAATTTTTTTCAGATTTTTCTGAGTATGCCCGTATGGAGACCTCCCTTGTAAGTACGTTAATAGACAATGTGTCACATCCACTTTTTTAATTATTATTATTTGATTATTTTTAATAACGTTACTTCCAAGTTACGAATCGATTTTTAAAAACAAGTAGAAATTAAATTTAAAAAAAAGTTAAAAATACCGACCGCGTTAAAAGCGAACTAATTAATTATTTCTCATCAATGTGAAACTATTTTTTGTATTACTTACCTATTTTTTTATTTACTTGTACTGATGACTTTTAAGTTGTGTTTAATTGTTAGTTCCTATCTATAAACACTGTTTCGATGAGGCCTATAGATGTCAATGAAGATTAGAGTTCCAGTAAAGCTAGAGATCCTACCTACACAACTTCCAGGTTCTGTAATATTTAAACGGAGCTTCTGACTGTAAAGTAGTCAATGAAACATCGTCTTGAAAGACCTATCCAATGATATGCCACTCAAATAGGGTGCGTAAATTTTTTTTTCGTCTCTAGCGCCATTTTTTATTTTACGGCCGCCATTTTGAATTTATAAAAACAAAACCTAGCCTATAACCATCGGACGGTTAAGATGAATCGATAGAGACCTCATTCATTAAAATCCATCCAGCCGTTGGTATGTTTCAATGGTATAAAGAAATTCCCATACCCAGATACGCGTGAAACACATAACCCTTCTTGGCAGTCGGGTAATAAAAATGTATCCTTAAAAAAATTAACACGAAAGTACATATTTAAAAATAAATAATTTTTTGAAGTTTATTTTATTTATTTCTAATTCGTCATTTCTTTTTCTTTTAGTTTCATTACACGGCTAAGCGTTTAAACATCAGACTATAAGATAAAACTTTATGACATTTGTGCAGGACAGGCAAAAGTGTAAAATAATGAAATTCCGGAGATCTAACAGCGATAGGACTTCATGTCAGGATTCGAATGCCGCATTTCTAAACTAGCAGCAACACCCTAACCTCCAAACAAGCTGTAAGCGACTTTTATAAAGAAAATATGTGATGAAAAAACAGGGTTTTTTTAAATTGACTTATTGGATATAAATGTGGGATTTTTCATTTGATAAAAGATAAAACTTTGTAATTCATAATAAAAGCAGGAGATTTTTTAAATGTTACCTTAACCAGATTTAAATACATGCATTCATGTGGGAATGCATTTACACTTACACTCCCAAAAAATATCATATACACATTAAAGAATACATGACGTAGAAAGAAACATAATTATTACAAGCTTTATTAACATAATATTCAAATTATATCCAATAAAATATCTTGCATGCATTGGTACCTTAGCACTGTAGCCGTTCAAACTATTTCTCTTTCAACTAGCATTTCTGTGAAATACATTTCTTTAGTCTAGTTAACAATATTGCTCTCTTTATGCAATCCATTCACGTATCCTTAATTTCTAATGAAGCTCTCATATAAATTCTTCTGCCAATTATTTTATTTCAAGCTACTATAAAAGGATGTGATGTGTTTTCTTCTTCTTTTATTTATTTATTTTTTTTTTATATAATATATATATATATTTTTTTAATATCATGAAATCTATGGTAGCATTACATTTTAAAATATACCTACCATGTAAAAAGACCACAGTATTTTTACAGCAAAAAAGGCTAACAATATGGGTGCCAGCAAATTTTGCTGTAAAATTACAGCAGTTTTGCTTTTCCTGGGTAAAGTGCACTTTTGTAAATTTTAACTCATTTTTTGCAGTTTGTTTTTTTTTAATTTTACAGCAACTGTGTTGGTTTTACAGCAGTTTTCGCTGTTTATTTTACAGTACTGTTAAGAGAATTGCTGTAAAGCTTTTAGACTTTGATGTTATATACATATTTTACCCCTATCATTATTATAAAATCAATTCTGTTATGTAAGATAAAAATTTCGTTTTTTGGTCATGTGTAAAAACAACAAAAATTTCATTTGTCTAAAGATAAAACGTTCTTCGATAAATCATAACAAAGGAAGATTTTACTTGTTTATCTAACTTTTAATTAATTTACTTTATTATTAGGCATTTCCTTACAGGACTTTGTTTACCCGTTTGTATTTGAAAATACATATTAGTCTAAACCATACGTATATATATATATATATATATATTTTCTCCAACTATTTTAGGTTTATTTTCTATATTTAAAGATTTTTCTTTATTCAATGTAGGCATTATGTCTCCTCCCACCCCCCCCCCCCCCCCCCCCCTCCGCAGCACGGATGTACAAAACTTTCTAGTATTTTAACAATAAAACATGAATAATTAATAGCAAGATCTTATTGTGCGCAACTTGTTGATACGGAAACTTTATTGATAAGAAACTTTTTTACGCTGAGATAACTTTATAAGTCTAAATTTAATTCTATAAATATCATCAGGTACCATTGAAAACTCAACACATGAAAAAAAAGAGGTCAAGCAACTTTTATCAATCTCTAGTTATAATTAAAGGGTATAAATAATATCTGTTCTCATAAAAACGTTAAAATTAAAAGAAAAAAAGATAACCGATAATAAAAGCAGTATACTATCTGCTACTAATTAATGCTGTAATAATAATAATAAACAAAATCTTGGAATATTTTTGGGATTGATAAAATAGTGCATGCAGATTACGCATACTAAATGATTTGAAAATTGCATATAAGAAAATTAAAAATAAATTATTCGCCGAAACTCAGCTTAGTGGTAATAAGATTAGAAAATTTGCTGAACTATAATAATACATTATTATTATTATTATTATTATTATTATTATTATTTTTAATTAACGCCGAAAGTGAACAGAAAACTGTTAGCGAGTAAAATATTTATGCATTATTTAGAAAGTATATTTGAATGCCCAAGAATAAAGTGGAGTTTTGAGAAATATATAATAATAACGAAAAAGCTAAAAAAACAGAGTTCTTCTTTTAAAAAAAATCTGCATTCATAAATTTTACCTGTTATATTTAAACACATATTATATGTAAATAATAAGGAAGTCCCGTGAGAAAGTGTCAGAGACTAAATAAATTACATAAAAACCTCATAACCAAATGACAAAATACCTAATTCTAGGCAAATGACTTGAAAGCTATTGTTGTGACACGTGTCTTAAAAACTAAATTCGTATCTTACAAATATATAATAGAAATTATATGATGATATTAAAACAATGATATAAGAATGATATAGTGGCCATATCTCATAGTCACATTTGCGCTGCTTCCCCGCATGTATTTTTTCCTCTAATTTTAGACGTGGCCAGCAAAGCCAACAGATGTCGCTTTCCGTCTTTCGCTTTTACACCTAAAATTACTGTAAATTACCGTAAGTGCTGTTTTTGAATGATAGGTGAAATATTTACAATATTTTTGCTGTTTTACTACTCCATTTTTTTTTTTTTTTTTTTTTTTTTTTTCTTTAGTGTACAATAGTGGTAAAGGTACTTGGAATATTTTTTTTCTTCTAATTTTGTAATTAATTATCTATTTGAACCCGAATTCTTGCAGAAGTAATCATTTTCAACTGAAAAACTAGATAAAAGAGACTAACAATTTATTTGGAAAAATAAAATATTTAATAACACTCTGCAACAATGAAATTGCTTCTGATGTGAAAATGTGCAATTCTGTATGAAATTAACGAATTGAATACAATTATTACCACGAAAAAACTTCATTGGCTCTTTTTTTGAAATGCGGTGTCTAAAATTAAGATTTTTTTTTTTTTTTTTTTCCATAATATATGTATTGTAACCTATGAAAAAATTAACAGAAAACGAATTCTAGAATCTTCAAATCTGCGAATAAAAAAATTACACCTCATTCCTGTAAGTAGTTTTCAGTTATGTTTAAAAAACGCGAAAAATCCAAATATGATGTCAAAATTGGATGTTTATATTGAACTTTCAAGTTTTGTTACATTTTCAGTATGGAGACGGCCCTATGCTTATTTTTTAAACTTAAACTAAAATAAGATATAGTTCTCAACCGAGTGGCTATTTTTGTTTTTCTCTAGAACAATTTCGCGATTATATAAAGTATAGATTTGTTTTCTCATTTTTTACAAATCTACAGTCAGTGTCAAAAATAAAAATATACACCTGCTTTTTAATCGGGGGACCTTTTGAAATAAAATCAAACCAAATGTGTGATTGCACACTGACTGGTGTCTTCTTTCAAAATATGAATGCAATTTTTGAAATAGGGCTCGACTACATATCAAAAATTACACCAACTTCGGTTTTTCAAATGATAACATCTACTTTTGACACTTTGAGTTCCTGGGATCAAATCAGCCCGATGTTTGTTAAATCTTCATACACTTAGAAGAGATCTGACTTTGGCGATGCTGATAGTAACTATATGTGATATACTTTAATTTAATAACTTTGATTTTTAACTTTATTTAGTAGCATATTTTTGTAATTTTTACAAAATTAATATTTCTATATAACTATATTGGTTGCTAAGAATTAAATAAAAAGTGGTGCAGATATGCATCACTGTGCATTTAAGGGTTAAAAGAAATTTGGGATGTTAGAGTTTATTTTAGTTTATTTATGCATACATTGCCTCTACAATTTTATTGGTGTGATTCTGAAAATCCTTCCTCTGAAATCTTAATGTAATTCTTCTGAATTTGGGAATATTCCCCAACTCTATGAAGATTCACTAAAAAGTACATAAATGATATTTTGTCTGGTTTGCCTTGATCCAAGGCACTCCAAAATATAATGCCAAAAGTGGTATCATTGCAAGTCAAAATGTAGCGTATCTTACAGCGGCAGTCACAGCTGCCAAATTCTGTGATTAAATACTGTGAAGATTTATTTCTATTTGGAAAAAGGGGTAACAAAAACGAGTAAAAATTGGTAGTTAAGGGTAGTGTATATTTAATAGTACTTTCTAATTTTGTAGGTTTGCTGTTAACCATTTACTCTGAAATGCATTTCTTCCGTATCACCGAGCTCAGGAAAGTTCTATACTTCTTTACATTGTAAAACGTCTCTTTTTTCCATATAAGCTATGTGATAAAAGTTTTCTAGAACGTTTTGATTTTCTTTAATTAAGAGGCTATTTCGTGACGGTCTGTAAATTTTTTAATTGAAACTTTGATCAAATGACGAGAATAAAACCTAAGCTAGCACCTCCTCTCCATTCTTCATTTCATATTAAGGACAGAGTTTTCTCTGGCTGCATAGATTAGAGCCTCTTACATGTATTAGTGAATGGAGATATCTTTGACTGGCACAATCTTTCTTTGACTATAAATGTTTTATTGCAAAAACAAAAGCCAATCCAATTGTATTATTATGGTAAGATTATAGCGAAAAAAATGTAGTATGTCGCCGATTGTAGATGAATTGCAAAGCACTCATTTCATTGCAAATTTCAGTTATTTATTAAAAGTTGAGTTAAAGATCACAAACTTCAATACAAATTTAATTTAAATCCGGAGTGAAATAAAATTATTTCGAACTATTAAAATTTGCTTATCCAATAAAGAGCATCGTGAGCAGTCATGGTAGTAAGCTTCATTAAGATTTTTGCTTGAGGTACTACTGCAGCATATTGCAGCAGATTGTTGCTACTGGTGTGAGCAATGACGTCAATATAGGTAAACAGGGCGTGTTGTCGGAAGTCTGAGACGTTTCCCAAGTTGAAGTTCCTTGATAGCACCCGAGATTGCAACCAGTGTTGCGACCCATCGCTGCACGTTTTCTATAGTTCGCATGCACGAAGTCATCTCCATCGCACAAGCCCTTCTCCAGCAAAATGCGATTACAGTTGCATGGAAACTAGGCCTTTATAATAATAAACATTATGAATGCTATAATGATGTGGGAGAGAATGCATATTTTTTAAGATAGCGTAGTAAAGAAATGGTTATTGGTCTACCAGACTAAAGAAGTAGTACTCACGTTCAACTGACCTTTACGTAAACCCTTTATGGCGCTCGAGACTGGTCTGGTAGAGCTGGAAGTTATAGTTCAATGAGAAAAAAACGTAATGAACTCCCTTACTATGCTTCCTGTTGCTTTTTAAGAATTGTTGCTGCTTTGATATTAAAATTTTGGTTATATATATCCTTGTATCAAATGTACTTTATTTCGATAATTTATAGCTGCCTACTTCTGTCTATCAAGATATACAGGGGAAAAAAAAGAATAAAATTATAAATAAGCTGAGAAAAAGGTAGTTTATGTAACCCATAGAGGGAAGGGTTAAGTATTTTATTTAAATAGCCCGATTTAAGTATATTATAGCGTCTATGAATTCTGAAAGTTATTTTGAAAAAGAAAAGAAACTTTAAATTAGTCTAAAATCAAGAAACTGAAGAAAAGGTGCATGTACTTTTAAAACATCCATTTTAATTGAAATGAAATTTTTTACCTTTTGAAAAATCTAAAAATCGCGTTAAAATCCATTTTGTCTGTTTTAGATTTTAAAATCTTCCAAAATAACATTTGAAATCCTTCAGAAATTTATTTCATTTGCTAAAAATATTTTTGAATATGTGATGTACTTTTTTCTCTAAAGCATAAGTATTTTCAAATCAAAAACAGACAAATGTCTTGCATAAGAAACTACTTTACATGTTATTAATGCCTTTTTGTGATACAAATAATTCTACAAATAGTTTTTATTCATATATATATTCTTACTTAATTAGTATATTATAGCACCTATGAATTCTAAAAGTAACTTTGAAACAGAAAAGAAAACTTTAAATTAATCTACAACCAAGTAACCGAAGAAAAGATTTATATACTAACATCAATTTTAATTGAAATGATTTTTTTTTACCTTTGAAAAATCTAAAAATCGTAGTAATCGATGCAATTTAATATTGAATTCACACGAAATTATGAACATTGATGATTAGTGACTTTTTATGCAGATGCTATTTTGAAAATTTTACAGAAATGTTTGCAATGAAATATTTAGTTATGTCATGAAATCACTGGGGATAATTGCGTATTTTTATGTTCAGTTTTATTTTCTGTTTACTTCAATTCCCAGACATTATTCTTTTTTCTCCAGATATTTAAATATATATTTTTTAATATTAAAATATAGCTTATAATATATTTATATTTTTTGCCTATTTATTGGGAGAAAAATGTATATATCTCATTAATTTAGGTGCATTAATACAGTTGAAAATATTATTTAAGATGCAAATTTATAAATTTGATTTGAAGAAATGTCTGTCACATACTATGTAAAATTGATAATCTCAGAAAAAGTCAGTCCATTAAAAAAATGTAGTTTTATTATTATTATTAACTCTCCTAAAATTACTTTTTTTTAAAGTCTTCACTAGAAATTTTGAGTCTCGTGGGATCATTCATAAATTTTAAGCATCTAACTTCTATTGTATTCTTGTAAATCGAGTCTTGTCGACAAGCTGTCAACCGTGAAAACCTAAATAAAAAGCCATGTGCCATCATCTCACACGAAACGATTTGTCTATTTTTTGTGTTATGATGATTACTTAAGTGTAGCCAGTTTCGAACAAGTAACAATCGTTTGAGTAAACATTCGTTCAAACTGTTTTATTTAAAATAAGGATTTTTTTTATTTTGGTTTATTAGTAACACACATTATGTTTTGTTTTCCCGAAAATAATATTCAGTTTTCTCATTTTTCTTCTTTTTTAATTTTTATTATTTCTTTGGAGTACTCAACCTAGAACACAAACCTTTACAATAAGAAAATGAAAAGTGGCAACATATGTAATTTCAAAATCACATAATAATTATGCTTAAATGCAACAAACGATACAAATGCTTTTTGTAGAGAAGTTCAATAAGTTAATGTTGGGTGACAGTCGAAAAAAAATATTAATAGAATTTTTCAACAATTTTTTTCAATTTTCCTTAGCTATTCCAAAAAGCATGTTTTTTTTTTTTTTTTAAATACTATTTTATTTTGTTTTATACACCTCCCAAAATATGTCTTAAGTATTTCGCTTTCTTGTGTGTTTAATCAAATAATGTTTGGCTAATAATGTAAAATTTAATAACGACCGGGCCGCTGCTTCATGACATTATTGAACATGGCATTAATTAAATATGCCAATTTATCCGCGCTTTTTGACTTAAGAGCTTATGACTTTTTTCCTCTTTTTTTGAGAAAGAGAGGCTTATAACACTAACGTCTTATGAAGAATCTTTAATTTTTGAAGACGCGCAAGTGAATATTCATACATCATTTCTTAATCTGATAATTAAAATCTGTTTTTATAAATTTATTGAAATAGCAATAAGTTTCAGGAGTACGAATTTTGTGTAGCTGTGCAGGAATTTCTTTAATAGTGTGTAAAGAAGGCTGGTATTCAGGATGAAATAATCAAGAATGCATCGATTCTGGTAACTTTTTCTTGAATATTGAATTCACTTAACTTGGGTTTGGGGGGTGGAGGGGAGAAATTCTTTCTTTACAACGTCTTTAGAAACTATATAATATTTTTAATACATCTTGCATGTTTTATTATTCAGTAACATTCTACTGGTGATATTCCTATTTTACTAGTTATCGTCCTGAGCACTCTGCTCAAAAGTTTATTTGGTTGTTGAAATCAAGTAGTGAAAAATTGACGTAAGTATGAAAGGTTTTTGATTCGCCATACGAACTCTTCTAAGGGACAAGTGAAAAAAAGAAAGAAAAGAATGAAGGAAATACTAGGAGATGCAAATTACCATACCAAATAGGTTAAAATGATTCCACAAATATTTTTCAAAACGAATATTTCATCGTTTTAGCGGCTTAGTGGATGTTAATTAATGAACTTTTAAAGGGAAATATATGAAGCAGGCTTTGAATGAGTCCGTTTCTGAAGCTGTAATACAAATGATGTTTCTGTTTTTACAGGAACACCGTTAAATATAGAAAAGGAAAAGTTCTCCACAAATTCAATAAAAACACACCCATGGAAAATTAGATAAATTCAAATATTTTAAATATGAGCAAATACTATTTTCAATTTCGTAACGTTAATTATTATTGAAGCGAATTCATAAAGTTATTTTGCACAACAGAAAGAAGATTTTTTACACCAGAAAGAAGATTTAGTACTAAAATCCGTTTAAATATTCAAAAATAAAGGCTGATTTTTTAAAAGGCTGTATTTTGCATAATCATCCATTAATCCTTTATGTACTGAATTTTGAATTCATAAAATTTTTATCTTCTAAAGCATTTTTCATGAATTGTTCAAACTACATTAGAAGATTTATATAATCATTTAATAAATTTTAGAAGGATTAATTAAATTTGAATTTATAGGGGTTTTGTGCAATATTTATAACCCCCACTCAAGTCTTTTATTTTAAATATTTTTCTTAGTATTTTGTAGAATTAGGAAATGTACAAATATAATGTTCTTACAATAGAAATATTTCCGAATTGGAAAATTCCCTCCCCAACGCCAGGAAAGCTGAAAAGATGCAAAGACAAAAGAAATCATCCTTTTAAAAATATTTTTATTTTGTGTAAGCAATAATGCTTTTGGAACAAGATAAAGTAATGTATCTGTAACTCATTCTAAATTGTATTACAAATAATCGATGTATTAAAAGAATTTTATAACAAGTTATTTTAATGGTACTTATAAGTACCGTCAGTAGATAAAGGGTTAAGGGAGAAATCGCGTGATAAGTTTCAATACACCAAACTACAGGCGAACCCAGAGTATGAATTATGGATACCACTAATTTGGAAAAGAAATATTGGCAGCAATCTTTTGACTTATTTAATTTGCAGAACTTTCAATTAAATAAGGCGAATACTGGTATTCATAACCCCCCCCCCCACACACACACACACACACATACACGCATGTCCCTCACTCTTGGTACGCCACTACACCGACCAAAAACATTTTTAACAAATATGCCCGAAAATAATTTACGGCAGGTAAACACGTATAACAAACTACCTTTAATTACTATTTGTTATTGCAAAGAAATTGGGAGTCTCCAAGACTTTTCGCATTTTGATTCAGATTTAATCTACCATAAAATTAGTTTTAATTTCTGTTTAATGACTGAAAAAAGTTTTAAAATAAAAGCATTTTTAATAAATGAAAAGTTACCGAAGAATTCGTCTATGTATTTGTGCATACAGTTAAAATATGATAACGTAAGTGCTATGGGTGTTATTGTAGTCCCCTAAAACAAGTTTTAGCGGTCAACTTGCAGGTCAAGAGACAGGGCGTTTAATGAGATCTTGGGTCAAAAGCGAGCTCTGACCTACATTCACCTACACTTCCATTTAAATCTTATCTTTGCATTTGAAATAAGATAATTGAAATTAAATAAATGACAGCGTAAAGGGGTAAAAGCATTTTGTGAAATGAATAAACATTTTTCCAGTTGAAAGGGCAAGGGCACATATAATGTTTTCTGTCTTTCTAAATGGCTAAATTAGAGTAATTTGTTTAGGCGTTTTACAATTAACTGTAAGGATAGAATCCTAATTTGGTTTCTTCGTTTCATTAGGCAATGATTAATTATGATCATTAATAACTACCAATCATTTCTTTAAATGTAGATGATCAACATACATTTTCAAGCTTCTTTTATAGGGTTTTATTTTATTTTGAGTCAATTGAAAATATTTTTCTTCTTTGTTTAACGAATATAATACTAGTTTGAACATAACTTACAAAGTTGTAACTTCAAATATTAAGGTGAAAAAATTTCCTTCTTTAAACTTTTTATTTAAATGGTGTTTATTTTGTTTAATGAATTGTCTTAATTTTGTTCAATTTTAGAATGTTAATTTTGTTCATTTCTTTATAATTCATTGCATACAAAATTAGGAAGTAGCTAACTCGTCACGTGAAGAAATTCCATAACATTATAAGAATAAATTTCTTGTGATGAGTCAATAATAATTTTAACTTTCTTATCTCAGAAAACAACTACCATCTCAATCTTTGTATAGAAAATAAAAGCTAATACTTTTTTAAAAAAATTAAAAGTGATTGATATTTAAAATATAAGCAAATTTAAATTATAGTCGTACGCAGCGTATAAATTAAAATTAATAAAGAAAGCTGTATTTATACAGTAACTATGTGAAACGTTTTAGGTTGCTGGCAATCAATTTTATTAATATTAAAGTCATATACTGCAATAAGACTAAAAGAAAATAATTAATGCCGTGAACTGCAATTTATACTAAAACACATTAGCGTAATACTCATGAATAATATTTTTTTAGTTGCGTATAATAATAAAAATACGTTAACACTTGAGGACATGAGTTTCAAAAATTGTTTTATCAAAAATTAAAGAAAAAAAAAAGTGATTTCTCTCTAAATCTATTGGTACCCTGTACCGAAGAAACACTACAATATACAAAAAAGTAGTTTTATCCTGTATTTCTGGCATTGTAAAATCTTGATTTACATTGAATTCAATGGACGCAGTCGGAGGTTTTGATTTTCTGGATAAGGCTAGTCTTGAAAATCCCGTTCTCAATTTATAATTTTAACGAATTTCTCATCTTAAAATTATTTTTTGTGAAAACATTTAATGCCATTTTTATAGCAAAAATTTTAATTGAAAATGTATTTTATTTTCCTTTGCATACGACATAGATAGAAACATAGCGACAGAGACATAGATACGACATAGATATATAGTGCGACATAGATAGTGCGATTACATAGATAGAAAATAAAACTTGAAAGAACGAGGGTAAATGGCGTAGCAGTTTTTAATTAATGCCCATATAAATTTATCCTTATATTGTATTTTAGGGATTGAAGAATTAAGATAAATTATGATTTAAAATATGCCTTTCTAGAACAGTGTCAACGCTTGCCAATAACCGAAACATTTCATAAAGTAGCTATATGAATGCTACTTATTATATATTTTAATTAACATGATTTTTTTTTTTTTTTTTTTTTTTTTTTTTTTTTTAAACAACAAACGTCATTTAGTTTTTACTTTTCTACGAGTTTAAAGTTAGACAAGATAAGGAACTAAATCTTTTGTGATTGGTTACGTTTTTCAGTATTCCATAATGAGATAATAGATTTTCTAATGACATTTATGCTAATTAACTCCAGTTAATTTTACATATTTACTAATATTTTTTCATTTCAATAGTTTTACTCTCATTTGCTCGTTTTCTTTAAAAGATTTGTATTATACATTTTATTTTTTATTTAACACATTTGCTGCCAAAGCTGAGATGGTGCAACTGTTTACACACGCAAAGATTTGATCTGCATTTTTATGCTTTTAAATTTACGCTATTTTCTGTTGTTTTATTATTGAAATAACTGATTTAAAACTTATCATACATAATTTTGTTTCAATATATCTATTAAAATTTCAAGACTATATATATTTAAAAAAAAAAAAAAAAAAACTTTTGCCCGTTGAATTCTTCAAAATATATTGTGAATAGATATGTTTTTGCGTTGTAAAGATTTAGTTATTATTTTTGAGAAATAAATTATCCATTTCAGTACGCCAAGTGTATTATTTAGTCTCTTTCTGTGCACCTAAAACATAAACAATTCATGTATTTTCTATGGCAGTATTATAGCGACTAGAATACATAGTGTGAAAATCGGCTATCCCTGTAATACTTAAAAAAGCGCTAAAATATTGTATCCCTTAAATGTGGAACGATGCTGCTGCAATATACAGATCGCAGCGACATCTGCAGGATATTTTCTAAAACTGCAAGATATTGTTAGTCTATACAATGTAATACGAAAATCCTGCAGATGTCGCTGCGATCGACTCTTTGGATTTCAGCAGTATCGTCGCACATTTAAAGCATTGTTTTGATAGCATATTTCCACACTATGTATTCTAGACGCTGTAGTAATACTTTACTCTTAATAGGTGATTTAGATAAGGGGACCAATAACGAGTTATCTCGTAGCTGGCAAGGAAACTCAGTTTGTCAACTACGGGTATTCAGGTAGTGAATGTGTTAATGTGTATTTGAACTCACGCCTATCATGGCGTAATGAAACCGCTATGATTTAATAGTACGTGCTATACATCATTTTTATTTAAATATTCATTTATTTATTATTTTTTTCTTTCTTTTTTTTTTTTTTTTTGTTGCATAACCATTGTCGTAGCACTTTTAAAATTATAAAAAGTTTTTTTCATGATACAGAAAATATATTTTAAACGCTGTCACATAAAATAAGGCTATGTGTTTCCCCTAGAACTTTTATCTTATGCGATTACTTATATTTGGTGCACTGTAAAAAGATTGGAGTATTATTACACTTAATTTGCTGTTTATGAAATGCCAAAGTATGCTTAAATATGCACATTTTATCGTGTTTATAGTCCAAGAGCTGTTAAACATTTTAGGGAAGGTATTTGAGGCACCCTGAAAATTTGTGCAACACTTCTTTTGTAATGGCTGAATACAAAATTGAATGTCTGGCTGAAGGATCGTGGCCCAAAAACTGTGCCAGACACGTGTCAAGTGCCATTTTTTGACTACCCAAAAAAGGTATTTGAGGCACGCTGAGATTGAGACAGAATAATATTTATACTTAGAAAAACTGGCACATTTTTTGGGCCACGATCCTTCAGCCAGACATTCGATTTTGTATTCAGGCATTACAAAAGAAGTGCTGCACAAATTTTCAGGGTGCCTCAAATACCTACTCAAAAATGTTCAACAGCTCTCCTACTATTACACCGAATTAAGTGTAATACATTCGAAACGATCTTTCAAAAGAATCATACAGTCAAAAAGGCGTAGCTGTACTCCTTAACCCATTTATGCCTGTATTTTTGTTTTCTCAATTTTGTTGGTAAAATCACTTTAAAATGTTGCAAAATGAACTGGAAAAATACTAAAAAGAAATTACGCTGAAATATTTTTGTATTTATTTGATAAAATATAAACGTACTAAATATGGGAATATCCATGTGTGGAAAAATGCATAATTATATGTTTTGTCTAAATTTATATAAATTAAGCTTTTAAATTGTATATTATACGCTATAATTAGTATTTTTCTGAACTGTTAAAAAATATATTTATTTCTTTACAGAGATGAATAACATTATAAGTATAATTAATAATAAATTAGGAATAACCGTATTTCAGGCTAAAAACAATTTATTTCAAAATCATCTTGAAAAGGACTTTACATAAATAACTTTCCCCTAAATGGCTAATATAAATATGTAACCTATTTGCGTCTAGTGCCCTATATTTTGTAGGATACAAACATGCATAAAAAAATAGGCTTGGACATATAATTTCGCAATTAAAAAAATATGTATTTCAAAGAAGTCTACAAGCTAAGATTGGGACTTATATTTTTGGATCCTTGATACAAAAAATACACTAACTTACATTTTATATTTCGGTATCTTGAAAAATGACAAATCTATAAACACCGAAAAAAAGCTGTCATTTAAGCAAATAAATATCAATCTTATGCTGTCATCTCTCAGTAATAGATAAAGACATATATAGACAATCACTTCATACAATTTTCATGTTGTAAAGAAGAAGAAAATTTTTAAAAATTATTAAAATTCGGAACATCTCAAAAATGAGACGCTAGACATAAATGGGTTAATAGAATTTTTGCAAGCCAGACATCAATATGGGTATAAACAATTTCTCGTATTGGGATACGAATTGCTGACTTCAGCAGACGATGTAAATAGGCGCTATTTCATTGTAAGTGAAGTAATGATTATACATTGGAATTAACATTTAAAATATTAGGTCCGCATTAAATATAAGGTGCGCAAAGTAAATATTTCTTACAGATTTTTTTTTTTAGGTAGATTTCGTATGAAATACTACCTATTGGGATCGTTCCTATGTTGGAATTTCTGAAAAATGTTTGCAGATCTACACCGATCATGACTCCTAGAACCCAAAACAACCCTCAGTAAAAAACTTTATATATCTATCTATCTATATATATATATATATCACTTTCTTCTGGACACGATAACTTTCGTAATTCTGCACCAATCTCTTCCAAACTGATACATAAAATCAAAGGTCATAAAATCTCGGTCAAGTTCGTTAATGGGCAAAATCGGACCAAGGGGATGGAAATAGGGAGGGCTTTTGTGAAAACCGAAAACCCCCCATAACTTCTTAATTTTTGTACATATCAAATCAGTTTAAAGATTTTATTACGTCTAAAAATAGGGCCAAAATTTTATGTATCACAGATTTTTGATAAAGTTAAAAATGGGCTCAAGGGGCGCAAAAAATAGGGTTTTGGGGAGAAAAAAATTCATAACTTCGCCAATTCTCAAGATATCAATTCCAATTTATTTTATTATAAATCTCCTTAATATTATCTACAACTTTCATATTCACAAGTTTTTGATAGGACAAATTTGTACCGCAAAAAAAAATTATAAACGAAAACAAAAAGGGGGTTTGAAGAAGTAAAAAATCCATAACTCCGTCAATTCAAAAGATATAAAATCCCCATGAATTTATCATATATCTTCTTAATATTGTCTACAACATCTATATAGATAAGTTTTGGATAGGACCAATTCTTACAGCAAAAACAAATTAAAAATACATAGCGGTTGAAGAAAAAAATCATCTAAGTAAGGGTGTATTCAAATCCAAACTGCGTATTTTCTGACTCATTTTACAATTCATTTTTGCTCTCAAAGGCTTCCAATTGGTACGTTTTCTTACTCAGAAACTATATAATGTACCGTAATGGTCTATTTTTTGATAGAGGCAGAATATACTTAAAAAAAATGCTGTTAAAGTGGGCATTTTGAACCGAATTTCCCGAAGCGGATTGTGTTGGAAAAATCATTGCATTAAGGATGCACTCAAATCCAAACTGCTTATTTTCTGACTCATTTTTAAATTCATTTTTGCTCTCAAACGCATTTAATTGATATATTCGCTTATTCAGAAACTATATAATGTACCGCAATGATCGATTTTTTGATAGAGGCAGAATATATTTCAAAAAATTATGTCAAAGTGGGCATTTTGAACGGAATTTCCCGAAGCAATTGTGTTATCACTTTCTTCTGGACACGATAACTTCCGAAATTCTGCACAAATCTCTTCCAAACTGATACATAAAATCAAGGGACATAAAATCTCGGTCAAGTTCGTTAATGGGCAAAAGCGGACAAAGGGGATGGAAATAGGGAGGGGTTTTGTGAAAACCGAAAAAAACACATAACTTCTTAATTTTTGTACATATCAAATCAGTTTAAAGTTTTTATTACTTCTAAAAATAGGACCAAAAATTTATGTATCACAGATTTTTGATAAAATTAAAAATGGACTCAAGGGGCGCAAAAAATAGGGTTTTTGTTGAGAAAAAAATTCCTAACTTCGTCAGTTCTCAATATATCAAATCCAATTAATTTTATTATACATCTCCTTAATAATATCTACAACTTTTATATTCACATGTTTTTGATAGGATCAATTCGTACTGGAAGAAAAAAAAAAAGGGGGGGGGGGGGGTTGAAGAAGAAAAGTTTTCATAACTCCGTCAATTCACAAGATATAAAATCTCCATGAATTTACCATATCTTCTTAATATTGTCTTCAACATTTATATAGACAAGTTTTTGATAGGGCCAATTCTTAAAGCAAAAACAAATTAAAAATACATAGCGGTTGACGAAAAAAATCTTCTTATTAAGGGTGCATTCAAATCCAAACTGTCTATTTTCTTACACATTTTTAAATTCATTTTTGCTCTCAAACGCATCCAATTGCTAGATTCTCTTATTCAGAAACTATATAATGTACAGTAATGATCGATTTTTTGATAGAGGCAGAACATATTTCAAAAAATGATGTCAAAGTGGGCATTTTGAACAGAATTTCCCGAAGCAATTGTGTTAGAAACGAAAAATATTGCCCTACTGAGAAAATAATTGTTTATTAATCACGTTTTAATTAATTGAAAGAAAAAGAAAAACACAGGTCGCTTATAAATCTTTTCAAAAATCACATCAGCATGTTTCATATTTTTTTTTATTAAAAATTAATCTGAAAATGTGCCAGATAATTTCGAGTTGTTGAGTATGGAAATTTTTTTTTTTTAATATCGCCTTAACATGATTCTCATAAAACCAGCTATTTTATAAAAAGGAAATAAAAACTCGTCAAAAGCAGACAGATAAAACTATTAAAGTGGATTTATATCCAATCATGATTTAGTTTTTGTTTGTGAAATTAGTATACTTAACTTCGAAATCTACCTCTGCCTGTAGGCCGGGCCGGCAGGGATTTTTTTTTTTTTTAATGGACTAAATAGTGTTTGTATAATGCATTTAAAAAATAAAGCCGCATATAATGCATTTAAACTCACTGCCATTCTAAAAATAATGCAGGCTGAATTTAACGTGAAATAATACCTGTTGTATACTGTTGCAGCCAATTTTTTTTAATGCAGTTTTGTTTCTTTTTTAGCTATCTTACGTAACATAATTTTTGAATAAGTTTATTCTGCTAATTTTACATTTCAATCATTTTCTTTTAAAAATTAGAAATTTCAAAAGCTTATATTATTAAGAAAACATCATTATTTATCATTGATGCAAGTGTGAAAGTTGTCCTTGAAAGTGCGATTTTTGTTTAAAAATAATAGGCCTGGAAAAAGATGCTACGGATACAATTTACATTAATAAATTTATTAAAAAGAAAAATTGTGTTCTTTAAAGCACATCTTGTCAATATAACAAATACTTAGAGCTTTTTGTGTTTTTATTTTAGCTTATTTTAATTTACTTATGACAGTTTCACTACTGGCGTCCTTGATCAAGGAGATACATTTTATAACATTTTTAAGACGTGTATTTTAATTTAAAAGAATATTACGAATTTTTTCTGCATTTTTAAACATTTCTCTACATTAAAAACACAAATATTTAGAAATCAAACCGATATGAAAGAATATTTTTGTAGAAAGAAAATGAATGCTCTCGTCAGGTAAGAATTATTAAAATTATATAATTCTGATGTAATGTCAGAAATAGCTAAGCATATTTATTCTTTTGTTAAAAAAACTAGAAATTTTGATTTAAGCTTATCGTGATAGTTATAAGTAATTATAATTTTTTTTATAGAATTATTTTAAAACGTATGTCCATGACATTTGTCCGAACAGAAAAACATTTTCATCAAGAATTTTTTATTAGATGATTTTTAGCTTATTGGACGCATTATTAACAACGTTTGAAATCTTCATAATTTTTATTTTATGTTTTGAAAGTGGTATTGAAAGGGTTAAAAGTAGAGATTGTCATACTCCTATTCCTGTGTTTATTAGATTGATAAAACATAATTACAATGATCATGGGCGCTCATTTGGTTACAATTAGTCGGAAAGCTCAGCACTTCCAGGGGGGAGGGGGAGGTGCTAAGGGAGCATGATTATATTTCAAATGCACCAAATAAGGCTTAATTTTAATGCTAAAATGCATTAAAAATTTGACTGTATCAAAATGTAGGGGTTCTCTAGCTCCTCCGCCCCTCCCCCTGTATGGACACCCACGAAAATGACATATTTAAATACGTTAGTACGAAAAATTTCATTAAAAAGCCGAAAACCAACGTTTAAAAATGCACAAAAAATACACGAAAAGCAGCAAACAGCTGTTTCGAACCTACAAGCGAGATTCTTCTTCAGTGCAAGATAGGGCAAGGCACAGCGTGCTAGAAAAGGCAAGACTGAGCCAACAGCTGCTTGCTGCTTTTCATGTATTATTTGTGCGTTTTTAAACGTTGGTTTTCGGCTTTTTAATATTGTTGCACAAAGGATTTATTTGCTATTTTTATGAAATTCCATTGTTTACCAACTAAAATGTTTAAAATGTATATTAAGTTATCTCAATTATATAGAAGTTTACCAAACTCTCTGTGAAAATTTTTTAATTTAAAATTATTGCTGTATTCGATTTAAAAACTGTTTTAAATTATTTTTTATTTGATGTTAAAGTACAACAAATCAACGGTGGTGTCATTTTACACCAAAAATGGTGACAACTAAGTTGCTATCAAAAGTGGTGTTTCTTTACACCAGTTAATTGCTGTTGTTTCACTACACCAATTTGCTGGTGGTGTTTCCTTACACCACTTTTGGTGGCAACTTAGTTGCCACCATTTTGGGTGTAAAACAGTGGTGGAACAATGTATCACCAAAGAATCAACTGACACCGCTAAATTTTAATAGTATTTTTCGTCTTACTTCAGCATAGAATTTCTGAGACTTTTAAAGGCGAAGAACACTATAAAAATTTAGTGGTGACAATCGCTCAACTGTTGCGCCACGGTTCCATCATTGGTGTAAAATTACACCTTTTTAACACTTTCCAACAAAGTTGAAAAGTGTTTATGGCTTCGGTTTGTCTGTCCGCACTCTAACTCCCGTAAATTTACTCGGATCGTTCTGAAATTTTTGTATGTTAGTGACCTCTACCATAGCACAAACCCTATTGCAAATGAAGTTTGTAGCATGTTTAGTTCATTTACAGGGACAGTCAAAAGTTTTCCGTTACATTACGGCCTATGGGAAAAAATCGTTTAAAATGATTTTTAATGATGTTACATGCTTTCAAACATGATAAAATTACTATGCATTTATCAGGTGCACTAAAATATGCATTCTGTAGAATATGCGGTGCAAAAAATAATTATTATTCATTTACAGGGCCACACAAAAGAATTTCGTTACATAATGATATAGGGATGGAGAGAATTTTTTCCGGCGTATTTTAATTATGTTAAATTATTTCATGTATAATGAAATTGATATACGTCGCTAAGGTTTATTATAAGTTATTTCATGTATAATACGAAGTACATAGCATTTACAGGGACACACAAAAGATTTCAGATACTATATTTTATCCGAAGTACTGTACGGTAGCGATGATTGATGGAAATGCATTTTTAATTATGTTATGTGCTTTTATGTTTCACTATATATTTATGCATTGTATGTAGTGTGTATAAATGATGTAATTCGTATACAAGGTTACACAAAAGAATTCGTAATGGTGACTGGGCATGATTGCAATTTGCCTAAAGGAGGTTTTTAAATGAGTTATGCATTCTTACGCTGAACTGCATTTAGTTTACTAAGAAATGTTTGTAGATAATGACATAGATAAAAAGAAATGCAGGGTCACGCAAAGAAATGGATACATGGCCGTATATATATATATATATAATAATTTCTGAAAATGTGATTCCAGTAGTTTTAAGAGTGTTTTACTTAAAATTTAACTTTAGGCTATTTCCATGCGAACCTGTCATGTCTGTCACATACTACGATTTTTGGCTACCAGTATTTTAAAACGGGAAAATGTGACTTATTTTATCGCAGATATCTCATCAATTGAATAAGGTGAAGCAAATTTTTCGAAAATAACGGTGCCAACAAGCATAGCGATTTTCAGCGGTGTGACAGACATGACAAGTTTGCATGGAAATAGCCTTTAGCTAAATAGTGGCGTGTAATAAAGGTACTAGATTAACTACAGGGTTGTACAAAAGTATACAAATATGTTTCCATCTATTAGTATAAATTGCTGAAAGAGAAATTTCAACCTGTTATGTGTTTTCTTGCTAAACTAAATTTCCAAATTATATAGTATATGTATCAACCTATAGATCAAATACAGGGATGTTCAAAAGAATTGGAATACATATTTGCTATGGACAGTAACTGCTGAAATCAGTTTTGTAAATTTTTATGCGTTTTCTAAAATGTTTACTTAGTTCTCTTATATACCTTATTTTCCTAAATAACGAAGTTTTGTCAAAGCATTCAGGAAGTGTTGGAAAGTGTTTCATAATCTATGCTTAACGCATGATTTTTCTTACTTGTTTTACAGTATGATCGATGTTTCCTATTGCGCACGTAAATGGACAGAGAAAATGATCGGAGTCTAAGGCGTCCTTAAGGCGGACAAAGAAAAAAATTCCCTGCTTAATTACGAGAAACTTTCTGACTCATTCTTAAATATAAAAGCATGATACTTGCATATATGATTATTGTTTGTACAATTGATTATTGATTTTTAATCGAAAAGTTTTATTCTTTTGAGATAAATGAATTACATCTTGAGTTATAAACGATAGTTGTCTCAAAATTGCACCTTTTATCACTTTCTTGGGCTATCACGTCCAGAAATTGCGTTCAAAACGTCACTTTTAACAGCATTATATATATATATATATATATATATATATATAAATCTTCTGCTTTTAGCAAAAAAACGGAAAAAAAAAGTTTGATTACATAGTTTCTTAATAAGAGCACCTTCCAATTTGGTACGGTTGCAAGCAAAAAGGAATTTAAAAATGCATCAGGATGTAGACAGTTTGTTTTGAGAATAAGTTTTAAAATAAAACAAAGCAAATTAAAAATAAAATAAAGCAAAATTAATTTAAAAATGTATATTTCATATTTTAAATGTAATGTAAAACTTATGTTCTCATAAAAAAATCGTTTTTGATACAATCAATACCTTTAATTGACTCAGTTAATGAGGGCTGGTGACAAAACTGCCTTTTCTGTTCCTACCTATATTTCACTAAACACAAAATTCAAAATAGGGAAGTTTGGAGAGGAGAACCTAAAATATCAAAACCCGAGGTGTTTGTTAACTGAGATGACCCTATATTTAAGCCACTGATTTAAATATATAATGCTGTCTTTTTCTACTGCTTCAGTGGTAAACTGTGACCCTTTGAAGGATCGGTAGTATATTATTTATACCACTTTATTTTAATAAAAAATTGTACCAGATTTTTTAATTTGATTTTGATGAAACTCCATGAGAAAGTTATTAAATTTTCTTTTAATTATTTCAAATGAAATTGTTCCTAAATTCTTTTGAGATTTCTACATTTCAGCAACAGAATTACTTGTCCTTAAAAGGGTCTTCAAGTTTTTTACCTAAAAGTCGTTTTCCACACCAAATTACGAAAAGTGATCTTCGCCTTATTTAATCGCAAAGTTGACTCATTAACCCCTTGAGGGGCGGTGGGATAAAATATATCCCACCTAATTGAAACAAGATTCTCATCAGAAAATTTTAACTAAATTTTATATTTTTAACTTTGGAGGAAAATAGTAGAAAAATTATTTTCTTTATTTAAAAATAAAATTTTTCGATTATTCCGGTGAGAATTCAATATTTAGAGACATTTTTGCTTGCCCCTCAAGGGGTTAAATAAAGGGATTTTTTTCGATAATAGAATATTAGTAACTTTAGTCATATTATAATTAAAATTAAGAAAAAAAAGTAGTATTCATACAGTAACGCTATGAAACGTTCTATCTTGTTGGCAGTCAATTTTATATTAATTAATTTAATAAGTCATATACTGCAATGAGAATAAAATAAAGTAATTAATTCCGGGAACTGTAATTTATGCTAAAGCATAAAAGCATATTAGCGTAGTACTCATGATTAATATTTTATTAGTTATGTACAATAATAAAAATACATTAAAAATTTATAATTTTAATGAATTTCTCATCTGAAAATTCTCCCCTTTTTTTTTCTTTTTTTGTAAGAACATTTAGGCTGATATCAAACGAACATCTTTTTGCACGCTTTTTTGACAGAGAGTAAATAAAACTTGAAAGAACTTACCTAAATGACGAAACAATTTTTAAATTAATCTTCGTATAAATAGCTTCTTATATTGCATTTTAAGGCTAATGTCTGGTATTGTGTAGGGATGATATGTAGGGAAAAAAGCGTGCAAAAAGGCGTTCATCTGACATTAGCCTTAGGAATTGGAAAATTAAGATTACTAATGCGTGTCTTATTTAACTTTGTGATCTGAGAGCCACAAAGAACCCTTGAAAACATCTTGTTATTTTAAAGGTGTATTAGAAATATACGCATTTTCAAAATTTTCGATTTAGGCTGTAATGCGTTTTCACTTCTCTGTCAAGTTATTAACTTTATTACCAAAACTGCTTAAGATTTCCTCTGTATAAATAACCTATGCATAGTTTTCCTCAAGTATTTTTTTTTACTTATACCTCATTACACCATGTGCATACAACGAAACTTAAATATGTTAATGGAAACATCTGTAATGAGGGCGTTTTCCTGCTAAAGCTAAATAAAGCAAAAATGCTAGAATGTCTCTTTTTGTATTCTCTTAGTAAAAGCTTCTATTTAGTTTTCCATCTTGAAAGAAATGATGTATGATGATAAATTCATGCTTCGCTATACAAGATTGGCTATGTCGTTGGCGTAAATATATTGCAAGTGAAATTTTCATTGGTATGAAAAAGAGCCTATAAAGTTGAAGAAATATTTTAATATTTACATGTATATATATACATGCCTCATTTTACTTTGAATGCCGTGTTCGCCAGTTTATTAAAAAGGTTTTTTATAATTAGATTTCATGAAGATAATTCTTCAATGTATGATCATCCTGCTAGCATACTTGGATGTATATTGCGGTATCCATTAACTTTTAACAGTAATAAATCTGCATCCTTTTCTTCTCAATGAAATGTCTTTGAAGACCTTGTTTTATAATTTCCTTGTTATATAATGTTTTATAATTTGCTATGCATTTATATTTACGTATTTCATAAGATAGAACAAATACATGCAGTAAAGCTAAATGTAAGACCTGTTCTTAAACCAGAGGCTTGTTTATTTGAGTGATAATCAGGAAAAACTTATCTTTATGTCAAGCATAAGCATTTGTATAATATTCAAACTGAAGCTTCAATTATCTAATGTGAGGTGGAGGGGATACATCTTAAAGATCAATTTTTAAACACATTTTGGTGCACCAAATCACTTTGAATGTAATAAAAAAATTTCAGAATGCATTGAGCATTTCAGTTTAGGAATAATTGAAATAAAGCATAATAATTATAAATCATTATGAATTATTTCAGTTACTTATTAACACTAGAACGTCCAGCTGGTGTCAATTCGACACCGATCAAATGACAAAATTTCGATTCGAACCAGAATTTTTTTTTCGTAAAATTAATTAAATTTTAACGGGAGAAAACTCGGTTGAATAAATAAGTGAAATAGTTTTAGATAAAAATTGTGGCGTTAAAATGTTTTTACTAAGATTAGGTAAAATTTCCGGACGTTCTAGTGTTAATAGCTGCTTACTGCTATCAACTATCATATTCAAATATTAGTTCATTTAGATGTAGATAATAAAACTTTGTAGATTTTAGAAAACAGAAAAGTGGCAGTTTTGAGAATTTTAAATTAATCACAAGGATGAGATTTAACCGCTTTTTTGCATACCAGAATAATATTAGAGAAAATGGTGTACTCTTAAATCGCTGTATTTTCCGATTAAATAAAATGAAATTTTCTGTAAATTATACTGGTATGTAAAAAAAGGAGAAATCTCATCCCTGTAATCAGAAAGTAAAAGAGTGGCAAAAGTAAATTTACACATTATTCTTGCTACATTTAACCTGGATGAGAGTGGTTGCTATTTTCACTTTTGTTAGAGATGCGTGATATAATTTTGTATTCATTCACATATATAAAATAAATTTTACATTTTCATGTTGGAAAGGGCCTTTGACCGAGAAATTTAGAAAGTAAGTTCCGTTAGCCTATTTTATATATATATATATATATATATATATATATATATATATATATATATATATATATATATATAACCATTAATTAAACATTACCGACCATCATCAAAAACCGCAATATTGTGAATGATTTACTACAAAAATGGACGCCACAAACCAACAATATAAAACTGTATGTATAAAATAAAGTACCTTATACCTAATTACAAGAATTAACATGGAAGGAAAAAAAAAGAAGAATATGGATTCCGAAAAAATTGAAAAACTTATATATTGAATTACGTTTTCAAGAGTACAGAATTCAATGATATAAGCAAATCGGTTGTTTTCTGTGAGAAAAAAGCTATAAGCTGAAAAAATCTTTTCCCCTGTACTCAAACCAATATAACCAATGTACCAATATAACCAAAAGAATAGTTTCAAGATGAAAAAAGTCCTTCCGGCCAGTGCCGGGAGGAAGAGGTAGCTTTCATAATCCTTATTTAAAAATAGCCAACTGATATCATGCAAACACACCAAGCTCAATTTAGTGGAAACCGAATATAGGAGATTCAATACTAATTTTTATCAATATAATGAATGAGAATTTCGCGAAATTAGTCAGCTTTATCCAAGCTGCTTTTCTTTAAAGTAACTTATATTTGGCTGCCAAATTCGGCAATTTCTTAAAGTGCCTGTCATTTTAAGACAACATGGTGGATGAGGCTAAGCAGTGAACTTGGTCGAGACCTTAGTAATTGCTGTGCACATGCTCACTCACATCGGAATCGGTTAATATATAGGAGTGCTGTCGCATGCAAAAAATCAGATTTTTCAAAATGTCACCCACAATAGAAATTGAAACTGCTATATCTGAGCCATTTTTTAAGGTAAAGACAAACAGAAAATGCTCCTGAATCCTTATATCAAGATCAAATACTTAAGAAAGAAACCTTTTTCAATTTCTAATTTTTTTGCACCTCACTTTAAATATATATATATTTTTTTTAATTTAATGGCCGCCATTTTGAAACAAGATGGCTGATGAATCTGGCCAGCGAACTTGGTCGAGGTGTTGATGTATACTATCCACATGCCTTCTTACATCAAAATAGGTTAATAAATAAGCGTGTTATCACGTGACAAATATTAGATCGTTTCAAAATATCATCCATGCTAGAAATTCAAAGTGCTATAAATCAACCATTTTTTAAGATATCAACAAAAGAACAAATTTTCAGAAACAAAAACTGCTCCGGAATCTTTGTATCAAGGCCAAACACATAAAAAAAATCTTTTTCATTTTCCAATATTTTAATACCTCATTTTGAATTATAAATTTAATTTCTTTTAAATGGCAACCCTTTTGAAACAAGATGGCGAATGAAGCTGGCCAACGAACTCGGTCGAGACATTGGTATGTACTATGTACAGACCAAGTTACATCCAAATAGGTTCATAAATACGCCTGTTATCGCGTGACAAAAATCAGGTCGTTTTAAAATGTCAGCCACAAGAGAAATTCAAAATGCTATTACTCAGCCATTTTTTTATAGATATAGACGAAAGAAAAACTGTTCCGGAATCTTTGTATTAAGGTCAAACACATACAAAAAAAATCTTTTTCATTTTCCAATTTTTTGGTATCTCATTTAAATTTTTTTATTTTTTAATTTTTTTAAATGGCCGCCATTTTGAAACAAGATGGCGGATGAAGCTGGCCAACGAACTCGGTCGAGATATTTGTATGTACTATGTACACACTAAGGTACATCCAAGTCGGTTCATAAATACGCCTGTTATTACGTGAGAAAAATCAGGACGTTTCAAAATGTCAGCCACGCTAGAAATTCAAAATGCTATAACTCAGCCATTTCTTAAGATATAGACGAAACAAAAAATGCTCCGAAATCTTTGTATAAAGGTCAAATACATAAGAAAAAAATATTTTTCCATTTTCAATTTTTTGGTACCACATTTCAAATTTTAAAATAAAAAAAAAAATTTAAATGGCCGCCATTTTGAAACAAAATGGCGGATGAAGCTGGCCAACGAACTCGGTCGAGAGATTGGTATGTACTATGTACACACCGAATTACATCCAAATCGGTTCATAAATACTCCTTTTATCGCGTGACAAAATTCAGGACGTTTCAAAATGTCAGCCACGCTAGAAATTCAAAATGCTATAACTCAGCCATTTCTTAAGATATAGACGAAACAAAAAATGCTCCGAAATCTTTGTATAAAGGTCAAATACATAAGAAAAAAATATTTTTCCATTTTCAATTTTTTGGTACCACATTTCAAATTTTAAAATAAAAAAAAAAATTTAAATGGCCGCCATTTTGAAACAAAATGGCGGATGAAGCTGGCCAACGAACTCGGTCGAGAGATTGGTATGTACTATGTACACACCGAATTACATCCAAATCGGTTCATAAATACTCCTTTTATCGCGTGACAAAATTCAGGACGTTTCAAAATGTTAGCCACGCTAGAAATTCAAAATGCTATAACTCAGCCATTTTTTAAGATATAGACAAAACAAAAACTGCTCCGGAATCTTTGTATAAGGGTCAAATACATAAGAAAAAAATATTTTTCCATTTTTAATTTTTTGGTACCACATTTCAAGTTTTAAATTTTTTTAAAAATTTTAAACGGCCGCCATTTTGAAACAAAACGGCGGATGAAGCTGGCCAACGAACTCGGTCGAGACATTGGTATGTACTATGTACACACCGAATTACATCGAAATCGGTTCATAATTACGGGAGTTACAGTGTGACATAGGTCAGATATATATATATATATATATATATATATATATATATCAATTTTGAACGGAGGGTGGTTTCGGGGTCTGGGGGTCATGATCGATGAAAATATACCAAAATTTTTTTAAATCGCTTTCCTCCGAACGGCTGCAATAGGTAGCTTTTTTGTAAAGAAAGCTACCTAACAGAACATTATCAAATGGCATGAAATGGAAAAAAACTACAACCAATTAAATATTTAATTTATAGCAATAGGAATCTTACAAAACATACCGAATTAATTCCCAGTAGATTTTTAAAATATATTCCCGCACATGGAATCCAAAAAGCATGATAAGATTAAGGTGAATAAAACAGTTAAGTTAACACAGAAATTAAAACCTATGGATTCAATTAATTCATGTTAAAATACCGTGATATATATAATTAATATAATATAAATAAAAAAATAATTACATTATTTATAATACCGAAAAACAATTTAAATTGTTTAATAACAATTTTACAACAATGCCACTATACAGCGTTAATTACCACCTGGTGTAAAAAATTAAAATTATGACTTTAATAGAGGCTTTAAAAATACAAAATTTATGGCGCTGCCATCTATTATTTTATTTTAAAAACTATTATTATTATACAAATGTCACAATAAGAAGAACCTAATACATGCTAATAAAATTAAAATGTATCAACTGCATTCATACACACATCCTAATATAAACAATACCATACTCTATCTTTATTTAAAATTTTTTTTTAAATAAATTAAATGTTAATAAAATGCTTACAATATATTATATTACCATACCATTAAATCTACACGAGGAATAAAAAAAAATTAAACATGATAATATATAAAATATAGCTATATGCTATAAAATAAAATAAATTATATATTATAAAAATATATAAAAGTCTTAATATTTACCATTACATATACAAAATGAACAGGAAAGAAGAAAAAAATAAATTATAAAATATATAAATAAAAAATGGATGTTTATATAAGATTGTCAGATTCTAAAATTCCCAATAGCCTAAAGATCACAAATATAGTGTGTGAATTATCCTTATATTAGCCATAAAAAAGCTAAAAAAATGATTGTGACAATCAAACATATAAACCGATAATTAATCATGGACATTATTTCATCATATTATAATCATCAAGACAATATTTAAAATTTGTAAATGTATAAACTTTGTATTTAAATTCTTTACGTTTATCATATAAATCAGTTATTGTTTTGTTGTCTTTTATTGTAATTTTATGATCTAAGAAGTTAATTGTAGTGTTAGATAAGAGGTTTTCCGTTAATTCCAGATTAGTGGGATAATCAACTGGAAATTGAGAAATTTTAGATTGATCAGTGGCAATTAAAATTATGTCATCAATATAACGATATAAATGGAGATTATTATTAGTAAAAGTACGTTCATAGTGATATAAGTATAAGTCTGATAATAAACTGGATGTACAACCACCTTGTGGTATACTGACGTGCTGTAAATATAATGTGTTATCTTGCAATATATAATTATTATAGATAATGAAGTTTGTTAGTGATTTAAAATAAGCGATATCAATATTAGATGGTAATTCCAGTTTTTTATAATACTTTTTAAATAATGAATTTATAATATTATGTAAATCTATTAAGTCTATATTATTAAAAAGATCTTTGAAGTCATATGTCGTTATATTATATACACAGTTAAGATTTAAAATATATATATATATATATATATATATCATCATCATCAACAACAACAGTTTTCAAAATCCACTGCTGGATGTAGGTCTCCCCCAGATTTTTCCATTGTTTCCTGTCTAATGCTTTAGTCATCCAATTAACAGAAACTACTTTTCTGATTTCGTCCCTTCATCTCACTTGAAGTCGTCTTCATGGTCGTTTTACATCTCTGGGATACCACTGTAGGGTGTTTGTGCTCCATCTTTTGCCTTGTCTTCTTGCAGTGTGCTCAGCACATTTCCAATTTAATCGTTTAATTCTCTCGATGATGCCAGAAACTTTTGTCTGACTTCTTAGCCAGACTTCTTAGTCTGACTTTTAGCCTTCTTATTAGATACCATTTTTCTTTTTATGGTAATATTTTTATAGCCATAAAATTTACAAAAAACTTTGTGAAAATTTTGACAAAGAATTCTCATAATAAATCACTTTCACTGCAGGTATAAGTATCGCTATTGTAATGTGAATTGGTGCCTGAAGAATCTCCGTCATTCCATAAAATGTCATCTTCGCTTCCGTCCAAACATTGAAGATACCTGTCTTCTTAAAACATTTTGAAATTATATCGCTTGTTATTAAATTAATTTTGGCGATTTTTTCTGCTTCAAAACGGGGGTTGCGACTATTACGCGAGTAAACACGGTAATAGGATATTGTCATCATTGGACTAAAATTTAAATTCAAGTTAATCATTAACATTATTAATTATTAAAGAAATCAAAGATTTACCTTGAATTAATAAATTTATGAATATAACTACACACACATATATATACACTATAGATACACTTATTTCTTAACCATCAATTACTTTTTAAAACATTGTGCAAAAATACTGCTTTATTCTAACTTTTTGCAATGTTCACTATTTAATACAACATTCGAAATTTCGCCCATAGCTATAAGACTTTTATTATTATTCCTTTTTTCATCTGGGGATTTCATTATTCTCTGGTTGTTTTTATTATACTTTTTGATATATTGGTATTTGGGTAATCAGTTTTATGGTATCATATATGATTTAATTTCTCTGGTCGATCTTTCATTTGTTCTAATGGTTTAAAATTACAAAAACGTTTATACTAATTTTCCATATTGAACAGCTGCATATGCGCTTGCTTTATTAAATACTATGTATTTTGATTGATAACTAAAAGTATTTTGCAGTTGTCACATTGTTACATCAACTAACTATAGCCCATATATTGGCAACTTAAATCAATTTAATCACATTTAAAAATACATTATTTTATTGCTGCATATGCTCATTTGATGGTGTATTTATTTATTTTTTTTACCATCAATAATAATAATAATAAAAATGTGTACATAGGCTGCTTTATTCTATCTTTTTGTGATGCTTACTATTCAATATAACATATGAAATTTCAAAATTTTGGCCATAGCTATAAGACTTGCATTATTCTTTATTTTATTTTTATTTATTTATTTATTTATTTATTTTTTATTTTATTTATTTTTTTTTTTTTTGCATCTGGGAATTTCATTTTTCTTTGGTTTTTTTTATTATACTTTTTGATATATCGATATTTGAATAATCAGTTTTATGGTATCATAGACGATTTAATTTTCTGGTCAATATTTCATTTGTTCTAATGATTTAAAATTACAAAAAGTTTTATTATATATACACTCTCAGAAATAAAACTCTCACTTTTGACGATTCAGAAATCCTTGAGCTGTATTTCGTCGTTTTTGACGATCATTTCCTATCAACATCACGTGACTTTTAACGAAAGGTAAATTCTCAAATATTTGACGAAAGTTTTGCCTCAATCACAGTCAGACACAATGCATTTTAAGGAAACAGTTCAACCTGCTCAAATCCTGCGATTTTAGCAAGCAGATATTTGCTTGTTTATATTTATTATATGTATTATATTTATTAGTCCTTTAATAATTTATTTTAAAACAGCACATTTTAGTGCCTTTCAGAAAATACTGAAATGTAGGTAGTTATTGTTTCTTCATTAGTTATTTTTTTAGCTGTTAAAATTTTTAGGGATGCTTATTATTATTTATTTATTTATTTATTTATATGTTTTTCGTAATGTTTTAATTCGAAAAAAATAAATTTCCTGTGTTCTTCAAAACCATTCAAAAAGAAAATTTGGTCAATAAAATTTCAAACTTCCAGGATATCTTTTTTTTATTATTATTTATTTAAGAAGTATATATTCTGTTTTCAATCAAATTAAAAATAAACATAATTGATATCTCTCCCCTTTATAAACAGTAAAGTGTTAAAATTTTGTCCCTCTACTCAAAGTGATAAAATCTCACGCAATATGTACTTCACAATTCTTTATTTGTGAGCAACAAATTAACCAGACCATATTTTAGCCATTCATTGAGCAAAGAAAATTTCACTAATAAATTATTTAATCAAGCCATATTGTAATTATTCATTGACCATGAGAAAATCATAATAATAAGTTAACCTTACTTAAAACTTTCAGAAATTATAGCAGCACCGATAAAATTACAATCTACCTTATAAAAATCTAAGCACGCAGCAGAATTCATTACGTCAATCTAAAAGCAAATCTATACAAGTCCCCAATGGCCAGGTTGAAAGAGCAACGGTCTCCCACGCCGAAGGCCGCGGGTTCGAATCACCTCGAGGGAAACGAGAAGTGAATTTTTTCTTCTGCCTTCAATAAGGAGCTTCCAACCTGTTCGATAGATGGCGCCACCAGCCAACTTTTGACGAAATTTATATTGTCAAGCAAGTGAAGAATGTAATTTCATCAATTTGACGAAATATTCGCTCGGAACATCTCCCAGGAAATTGTTTCGTGAAAAACAAAGAAAATTTCGTGAAATCTGAGTATTCATTTCTGAGCGTGTATATACACTGCTCAAAACAATCAGGAGAGCACATGGTTTTAACAAAATTACGCAAATATTTACACCGATAAGTAACGTACAATCCATAATTTAAAGCGTAGTAGAAAACAGATAAAAAAAACTTCTCGTGCAAATTAAAGTTTATAACGTCAAAAAGCAGAAAAAGTAGATAAGTGTAGAAATCGGGATTTTGCAGAAACGTCTGTTTCATTGTCTCAGTAGTAAAATTCGAATGCCCAGATTGTGTTTTGAGAAAAGGTGATTTGAAAATGTCACAACAATATGATTTAAGGGAATCCATTGCTTGGCGTGTTATTGGGACAGTTGAATCCGGGGAAACACATCGAAGTGTAGCGGAAGTTTTAGAGGTGCAATAAGCGTCAATGCAAGGCTATGGATTAGATTCCAATACACGTGCAATGGTAGACATAGACAAGGGCAAGGTCGGTCATGTGCTACCACTGAAATTGATGACCGATATATCCTGTTAACAGCTCGACGAGATGGAACGGGAAACGCTACTCTGCTGCAAACATAGTTGTTCTTGGCCCCAGGACGAAGGGTATCCAGCCAAACAGTCCAAAATATGCTTCTCCTGGGTGGTCTCTATGCACGTAAGCCAGTGGTCTGTATTCCGTTGATCTCATGCAAATGTGCGGCCCATAGAAGGTGGACAACTGAACATCGAGTTTGGAGGCAACGTTGTTGAAATCAAATTCTGTTTACAGACGAGTCCCGATTCAGTCTGGATGTGACATCTGATGTGTTTTGGCATGGAGAGAAACAGGCACTCAAAATAATCCCAGATTTGTTCGTGAAAGATCACATTACAGACGAGGTGGGTTGATGCTGTGCTGGAATCAGCATAGGTGACGTACGGGCCTGCATATCATTTATATTGGCACTTTGACGGTCCGAAGTTATACAGACGAAATACTGAGACCTCATGTCGTATTTTATGTTGCAGCAATTAGTGATTTCTTTTTTTCCATGCATGATAATGCCAGGCATAATACAGTTCGTCATGTGGAAAACATGATTGAAGTTAAAACAATACAGCGTATGGAATGACCAGCATGCTCTCCTGACCTGAATCCGATCGAACATGTTTGGGACATACTCAGATGACGCATTCCTGTGAGACCAAGGCCTCCTTTTACTTTCTTGGAGTTAGAGATTGCAATTATTGAGCAGTAAAACAGTAATATTTCCCAAAGTCTTATCGATAACCTCATCGCATCCATGGAAAACACGTGTGCAGCAGTCTTAGCTGTTCGAGGATACCTCACGTCACATTAAAAATCTTGCATCATTTCTAAACAATACTTATTTTTTATCATTTACATATAACCAAATTGTTGCCCTAAACCATTTTTTCAAAGAATAAAAGCTCCCTTACAAATCTTTTTGTTTCTTTTTTTCAGTATTGCGCATTGGTATACGTGTACTATCCATTTTATGTCCATACATGGCTGTCTTGCCGTGTTCTCTTCACGTTTTTGCTAGCTTCCCTAATTTTTTTGAGCAGTGTATATACATGTAATGCAACAAAATCTTTTATTATACATTGAAATATATGTCTTGTATAAAGTTTCGACATAATTGACAAATATATAGATTACACAGTATTATTCCTTAATAATGTGTAATGCGTGTCACTAAAGAGACACACTTAATCATAGTGCGACGTCATACTTTGTATTACCATAGTGAAGAATGATGCCGCATTTCAGGATTTTCTGACATCGTCATCAGTATCCTAAAACGCGTTAAGAATTCAGTTTGTTACAAATCTAGTTATAATTAAAATAAATCAGATAATAATTACAAATCATTATCAATTACTTCATTTGCTTATTAATAGTTCTTTATTGTCCAAAACTGCCATATACATTTACAGTCGAACTCGGTCAATGCGAGAATCATAAGAGAATTATAAGTCCTTGAATTAACCGTTAATCGTGAAGATAATAAAAATCTTTAAAATACGCACATAATTACATTAATTATTACGAATTATTGTCCTAATTGCCTGAATGCTACAGTTTACTGGATATCATAAAGTTAACATAAAATATTGAAAGTTACCTTTGGGATTGTCATTTTCCTCCCATCATTTTCATTTTAACTTTATCTAGCTATAATGCACTTGTTTGTCATCTCGTTTCTATAATGTCAATGGGACATCTGAATTAGTATAGCAACAAACAGCATAGAGCAACACTGTTTTCTTCTTCCCCACCACTATTAAAATAAAAGAACGAAAAGCAGAAAGAGCAGTCGCCTATATCTTCCAAGATAATCCCAAAGATGATGTATAGGATTAAGATCCAGGGATAAAGTGAAGTCCTTTTCTCTTCGATTCGAAAGAGGGGGGTCACTATTCGACCACAACTCATTGCATATTATATTATTACACAAGGAAAACTAGAATCTAAAGACATCTTCATAATCAGCAAAGAATGAAAATTTTCGCTGGTTACCTCCATCTCCGAAATTTTGGACCATATTGAAAGAAATAATGGCTGTATGTTAATCTGTGTATTTAATTTCCATTATAACTAAGTTTCCAATATTAAAATTGTGTCAAAAATACACTTTAGTTAGAGGAATATATTATATATTTTTTACTTAGTAAAATGCATTCGTTGATCATTTTCCATATAAAAAAATGACATTTATTTTCTTCGACATTAGACATTTGTGAAAAAATATAATCATTAATTCGTAAATTATGTGTTAAGCGAAAAATTACAGTAAAATGCAATAAATGATAGTACGTCAAAGAATTCATCCGAATTTTCAGTTTCTATATTAATTTGCATGTACGTTAGACTAAAAAATCTTAATGTTTAAAGGACAATGTAATTATGCTTTTTGATATTTATCTTGTGGATGTTATAAAAAGCTGTTTTCTTGTAACTTAATACTTATATTTTAATAATAAAAGACAGTGCGAAAGCGCAATGCAAATTTTTTTATGATAAATCTTTCTTTAAGTAATGTCCTATCTACTTAA